>CANTUS010000010.1:17095000-18345000 GCA_947683365.1 Euphorbia pulcherrima | reverse complement strand
AGGGAAAGAATGCGCCCGGATCTAATGAGGACATCCTTCTAGAGGATCCTCAATATTAATAAATGATGGCCTCCGTGGCAAAAAACTACCAGCTAAACAATTTAGCCATTGAGGGACCTAGGGGATCTTCTGCTCGACCAATTTTAATTGACTCAAATGCCATGGTTGAGCTGTCTAAAATTCCAGACTCTAGATCATTCAACTTCCTAACCATCGCAGAGCCTCTTTCGAAAAATTTGCTAAGTCCAGAAGCTAGAAATCAAGCAGAAATAAGTCCTGAAAAGGCTACAGTAGAGGGCATTAAGGACATTTTTAATGCGCCTGGGGAATGTATAGTAAGTCCTGAAAAGGCACTTAGACGGATGACTGAGGACAGTTCCAGTCATCCCAAGGTAGAGGTGGAGAAATAGAATGAAGAAGTAGCTGTTTAGAAAATCTTACCATCAACTGAGGTAATCTCAATCCCAATAAATCCTCTTAATAATACTGATGTTGTTGCCAATGATGAAATAGTAATTGGAACAAGGGACAACTTGAATACATATATCCCAAATGTATCCAAGAAAGGTGTGCCCAACCCGGATAATCTTACTCCAGAGGAGGGATATTGTCTAGGATCCAATGAGAACACTCCTAGAGTGGATTCAACGGGTGAGGCAAGACTAGAGGAAAGGTCAAAAGAGAGGAGAAAAGAGCAAGATAAGTCCAAATCAGAGGAGACCAATAATGAAGCTGATAATCAACCCTCCGGAAGTAGCTCTAGCTCCGAAGATGAATGCTCCAGCTCCTCTAAAGAAGAATTTCCTTGAAAGGTAAGCCCCATGAGAGTGCGTACAAATAACACAGTTAAAGCCAAAGTTTCAGCAACACTTCATCTGCTAAAAGTGGCTGCCCAAGAGAAGCAAATAAATTATTGGAAGGCATCCATCTTAAAAGAACTCTCTGTCTAAACTGAATCCTTGCACAATATCCGGAAAGACCTTAGTGGAGAAATCACCCTGCTCTAGATCGGAATCAATAATCTCTTATATCCGGATCCTCTTCCTCCCCTGCCATTCTGAAAAGCTAGCTCCTTCCGGTCTTCCACAACCTTGTATAGGCAATTGGAGATTCTGGCTTCTTCGGTCAGAAAGGAATGACAACTCTCCTAAAGGTCCTCTTCCCTTACTATAACCCAAAGGATCAAGAGTTTATCTTGCACATTCATCCATCCATCAAGCAATCCTATGACAATCTGAAGAAGACCATTCGGCCTTACTATCTCACTCCTCCTATAGTTAACAAGATCATTGATGAAAGGTCCAAAGGTAGTACTGACTACACTATCTATTCAAATGCATGGCAAGCAGCTTGGGATAACAAGACATATATGGTAATAGACCCCCAAGCTGGAAATAAAAAGGGGGAGAAGAGTATACAAGAGCATGAATCCGGAAAGGGAAAGGATAAAGAGGGAGAACCATCCAGAGGGAATCTGAATTAGACTAGCTATTATCTGTACTTGTAAAATTTTGTAATAGCTAGATTCACTATTACATATTTCTGTAATTTATAATCTGAACTTCGTTGATGTTAACTATTGTTATCAGCAGAAGTATATATAGTGAAAGATCTAATACTCAACAAATTGCTTCTAAAAGTACAATCTACAATTGTACTAAAATAAACTTAGAAGCTAGAATTGAAAATTTTTGGGGGAGTTAGGATGCTAGAATTATGGGGGGGGGGGGGTAAAATCTGTAAATGTCTAAGTATCAAGAATCGTACTTAGTTCATATATACTCCATTCCCGTGTACTTAGTCTTTGTTTCCATCAAATGGGGGAGATTGTTGGGAAATAATGATCCGGATCACAAAAATTAAACTAATATATCCGGATCAGGTTTGAAAGAAATAAAAACTTAAGCTATGTAAATCCCAAATCCAAATGGAAACATCCAGATAAAGGCCCAGCCACAAGGTTGTCCACTGAAGATATCAAATAGCTAAGCACATGGAATAATCTGAATAAAGCTTGGGAAGGAAATAGGCTTTAATCCCTCAAGAATAGCATCAGGAAGAACTAATTGCCATATCTCCAGAAGTAGGCAGATCCGGAGAATATGAGTCTAAAGACATCCGGAAGACTCATGCTTGAAGACAATGGGAAAAGTTTCAAAAATTGCTTTTCCCTCCACCTTTTTGTCTATGAAGTCAAAGATCCTTTCCCTAAGACAGATAAAATGACAGCTTGCATTTTTCAGAGAAAGGACAAAAGGACTGACACCGGAATGAAAAATCTAACATCCTTTTTGACCTAGACCAATAAGGAGGCGCGTGGAACTCACACCAAAAAGCTAATAGTGTAAAAGTTGATGCATCACAAAAAGCCAAGTAAAACGATCACTGACAACTTTTCAGCATCGATCCCTAGAATTCAAATGGGGTTAAATTACAGTCTAACGGATTGATTAACGGTTCTAAAAGCGCCATCTATAACCTAGTCAAGGGTGAAGATTTGTTACAAGTTCAACAACCCATAACGGCTACATTTATGACGGAAGCCTACAAAAGGGAAGCTTCACCGAATGAGAAGGTTGGCTATTTGATTGACAAAAACAAGTAAAAAAGAACAAGCATTCAACTTCCAATCCCTCCAAGAATCAATTAATTCCAAATCTATTGTAAGGATTCCTAAGTGAGTTATAAACTTTAGGAAGTCCAAAAGCCAAAACCTTTGTTAAAATAAGAATGTAAGGATCTCCAACTTGGGTGAGTTATGAGATCAAGATATAACTTAAAGTTGGTGCTTTGAGTGGGAACTCCCTGTAGGACTCAGCTTAGATTCGGGGTAGAAGTCTAAGTGGTATATCCTACTAAAGACTAAAGGACTCAGCTAGGAGTTGGTGCTTCTAGTGGTATATCCTAAATCCGGAAGGGGTTACCATCCGGAGATAAATTGTAACTGCTAGTTGGAAAGTAATCCACTAGTGGAAAAGCTTGGAGGAAGGAAAATTTGCGGACTGAAGTGGGCGGGGCCGAACCAGGATAAAAACCTTCTGTATTTGATTTCTCTAACTTTTATTATTTACATTATATTATAATAACTGCATCATCCGGATCCATCATCCAGTTCATAATCAAGAACGCTACACTAAGACTTTTTAAAGTCTTTACATTCAGCGAAAAAGGGCCATTCACCCCACCTCTGATCTTATAAAGACCCTCACAAGAACCAACAGTTTAATTTTTCAAAAACATAAAAATTAAAAAAACTAAAAAAATTGGGCCCTTTTCAAGTATGGGCCCTAGGCGGTGGCACCCGTTACACCACCCCCAGGGCCGGCACTGTAGTTTGGAACAGAGATAAATCTTCGAAAGGGAATGACGTCTTGTTAGGTGGAAGCAGCCGCCAGGGGATTGGATCAAGCTCAATTCCGACAGCTTAGTACGAGGGTCAGGCTACAAAGCCTTGTCTAGTAGTGTGTTGAGGGATTTGAATGGGAGGTAGGTGAAGAGGTATGCAAGAAATATTAGTGTCTACTCGGTAGCTTGCGCAGAGTTATGGGTATTTTAGATGGTTTGTTGTTGGCTTGGGACTTGGGGGTGAGGCTTTTGTGCGTTGAAGTAGATAGTAAGTATATGGTGGAGGTGCTTTCAAAGGATACTACTACTGTTAGTTCTAATTATAGCATTATTCATGAGATCAAACGACTACTTGAGAGGGATTGGACAGTGGTTCTCACCCATGTCTATCGCGAGGGTAATCGTTGGGCTGATTTTTTAGCTAATTTTGATGCCTTTCTGTCGATTGGTTGCTTCTTCTTTAATAGGCCTATTCAAGGTGTTCATGAAATTCTTCGTCAGGATGCTACAGGTGTCTCATTTCGGAGACTAGACAGAACTTAGCTTAGTTTGTTCCTTTTATTTTCCATCAAAAAAAAATTTCAAAGCATACATAAATTAAAAAAAAGGTTCTTAACACTAACACCCAACCATCAACTAAATAGAAACATAAACATATTAGAATTAAAGATAAACACTCAAATCCTAACTGTTATTGAGCGTTTTACATTTCCCGCTTCGAATATGTGTTCTCCCAGGGCAATTTTCCAGTTCCTAAGTTCATCCCCACTTCTCCGATGAAACATCAGTCGACAATCTAGACTCGAATGACGATGTCATTTTCCAACTCTCTCCATCGAATCTTCATCACTTTTTGATTCTGTTACGCATAAAAAAATAACATCTCACTTAATTGAAAGAAGCCTTTATAGCTCAACCGCATTCTATTCATCATCACCTCCGCCGGCGTTATCGCCGCCGTCTCCTCCTTTTTTTCTCTCTATTTGGAAATAGCTTAAGAAAGAGCACTTAATTTCTAGGTCATTATCAACTCACACGCTCCGTCTTTTTTTACTCGTTCTTCTGGTTGTAGTTTTAAATGTAATTGAGAAACTGAAGTGTCCATTGTTGGGTAAAGAGAGTCTTCAAAAGGGGAAATGAAAATGATATAGATGAAATTAGAAGAAGAGGAATAAGATGAAGCTGTTGAAGGATGAAGAAATGAAAGTTGGGTTGATTAGAAATGTAAGTAGAGTAAAAATTGAAATTGAGATTTGAGTTGGAAATGAAATTCCCGTAAGATAGTAGAGAAGAAGAAGGATTGTGCTTTTTGGAATTTTTCTTTGCATATAACACTTGTCACTTTCTTATTCGTTTGACTATTCAAAAGTTACATGTGGTTGGAGAGTGTAACTCACTCTCCCTAATGCACCTGGTATTCTGTCTTGTAGGGGGTTCTGAGATGCGGTTTAGACAAGTTTAAGGGGACGAAAGGAACTTTTGAAAGCTCAGGGGGCGAGAGGCTATTAGGGACAAGTTCAGGGGGGATTCGGATGCATTAGTCCTTATTAAGGGCATAATAAAACTTTAACATGATCAATACACAATTAGCACATTTTGTACCTTAACTACAAGCTTAGTCTGTTTAGTTCTTTAACTTTATAAATCAATAATGTTTAGAAGTTAATCTATAAAAATTAAAAATATTTTATAGTGTCTGTTCCTATTGGATCAGTATCTTTTGCCTCCCTTCCTCTGTTATCAAGGCAACTGACAAACTTTACTAGCAGTTTCTCTGGGGTGACAGAGAGGGCAAAAGGAACATACACAACATAGCCTGGGAAGCGGTTTGTTGACCTAAGGAGTTATGTGGTCTGGGATTTAGAGATGGATCCCTTTGGAATAAGGTGTCTATGGGGAAATATTTATGGGCTATCTCATTTAAAATTGATTCTCTATGGATGAAATGGGTTCAGTTCGTTTACATTAAGCGTGGTGATTTCTGGAATGTTGGTGTTAAGTGTGGTTGTAGTTGGTACTGGAAAAAACTATTAAGCCTCATATCGTGCTTACTGGTTTCTATTATCAATGATTCTGTGGTTGCTAGAAAATTTAGTATGGCTAAGTGTTATGGCCTACTACTAGGGAACATTGTCTGTTTACCAGGCTATAAACAAATTTGGTTCAATGTCGCGTTACCTCGGCATAGGTTTATATTCTGCCTTGCGGCTCAACAGAGGCTTCTCTGTTCAAATTATTAAACTTAATGTGATAAAAAATAATGGAAAAAAGGGTAAAAATAGCCAGCCACCTAAATTAGACTTTGAAAAAAATTGGTATTTGTAGGATTTGTTAGTTGGATTTTGTGGAAAATTAAAGTAAGTTATTAAACCTAAATTTAAATTTTGTAATAGATTGAATTATTAAGAAAATGATAGGGCCATTGCTGAATTCATCAAATGCCTACATAAGGCAATGTAATTTGTTATTTTAAAGAGTGTAAGAGAGTGAAAAAAATAGTAAGAGTTTATGAGTGTATTGCAATAAAATTAGTGTGAATTACTCATTTTTATGTTTTGAGCATTTTTTGCTTGATTATTTTCCTCTTCAATCCAACAAAGTGGTACCAGAGTCATTTCTTGTCAGTCCCGAGATCGCCTCAGCAAAATGGTGTTGTTGAACGAAAGAATAGAACCGTGATGGATATGGTGAGGAGCATGTTAAAGAGCAAGAATTTTCCCAAAGAGTTGTGGGCAGAAGCTGTTGATTGTGCTGTCTACATCTTGAACCGATCTCCAACAACAAGTGTGTCGGATATGACACCCCAAGAAGCATGGAGTGGGAGAAAGCCTAATATCTCTCATTTTCGTGTTTTTGGGAGTGTTGCACATGTTCATGTTGCGGATGAAGAAAGAAGAAAGCTGGACGATAAAATTAAAAAATACTTGTTCATGGGATATTCAGAATTTTCAAAAGGTTATAAGATGTTTGATCCTGACACAAGGAAGACGATCATCAATAGGGATGTGACTATTGACGAGGAAGCAATTTGGGAATGAAATAATGACAAGCAGAAGAATTACAATTTTTATCCTTTCACCATGGATGAAAACAGTGATCGAGATGTGGAGGAGTCAGGCAAAGCATCGACGTCATATAGTCCCATTCCAATTGCATCTCCAGGACACGATGATGATGTAAGTCAAAGTCCAAGAGAAAGACCTAGAAAATTTCATCTTGTTGAAGATCTTTATGATGCAACTAGAGAGCTCAATGAAGAATTGACTCTTTATTGTCATCTTATTGATAGTGAACCTATTGATGCTGAAGAATCCATGAAAGATGAGAAATGGAGAAAAGCCATGGAGGAGGAGATCAATTCAATTGAGAAAAACAAGACGTGGGAGTTGACTAAACTTCCAGCTGATAAAAAGCCCATTGGAGTCAAATGGGTGTTCAAGGCAAAGAAGGATGCAAATGGAGAAATCGTTCGACATAAAGCGAGGCTAGTCGCAAAGGGATATAATCAAAAACCTGGTATTGACTATGATGAAGTATTTGCAACAGTAGCAAGAATGGAGACTATCATACTAGTGACCTCAGTTGCTGCCCAAAATGGATGGAAGGTCCACCAAATGGATGTAAATTCAGCATTTCTGAATGGATACTTGGAGGAAGAGATCTATGTCCAACAACCACCTGGTTACATTGTCAAGGTCATGAACGAAAAGTGTTGAACCTGAAGAAGGCGTTGTACGGACTTAAGCAAGCACCGAGAGCTTGGAACAGTCGCATCGACAAATACTTTTACGAGAATGGATTATCAAGTGCCCACACGAGTATGCCTTGTACATGAGAGTGAAAGGTGGAGACATATTACTTGTTTGCTTATATGTGGACGATCTCATATTTACTGGGAACAATCCTCAAATGTTTAATGATTTCAAGAAGACGATGACTCGTGAATTCGAAATGACTGATATTGGCCTGATGTCGTACTATCTTGGCATTGAAGTGAAGCAAAGTTATGATGGAATTTTTATTTGTCAAAGTGGCTTCGCCAAAGAGATCTTGAGGAAATTTAAGATGGAAAATTGCAACCCTGTCAGCACTCCGGCCGAATGTAGTTTGAAATTGACCAAGGATGAAAATGGAGTCAGGGTGAACCCAACAATTTTTCGAAGTTTGATCGGGAGTCTCAGATGCCTGACGTGCACAAGGCCAGATATTCTGTATGCAGTTGGACTAGTGAGCAGATACATGGAAGAACCGAAGGAGTCTCATTGGAATACAGCGAAAAGAATACTCTGCTATGTTAAAGTTACAACTAATTTTGGATTGCATTATTCAAAATTTGACGAATTCAAACTAGTTGGCTACAGCGATAGTGATTGGGCTGGCGATAAAAATGACCGAAAAAGTACAAGCGGGTTTGTATTTTTTTCGGTAACACGGCATTTACTTGGAGTTCAAAGAAGCAACCTATAGTGATGTTGTCAACATGTGAAGCTGAATATGTTGCTGCAACATCATGTGTGTGTCATGCAATATGGCTGAGAAGACTCTTAACGGAACTTCAAATGATGCAACATGATCCAACGAATATTTTTGTCGATAACAAATCGGCATTGGCGTTGGCGAAAAATCCTGTCTTCCATGATCGAAGCAAACACATCGATACAAGGTATCATTTCATTCGAGAGTGTATTGAGCAGAAGGAAGTCACATTGAAGTATGTCAAAACACAAGATCAGATAGCGGACATCTTTACAAAGCCATTGAAGAATAACGTGTTCAATCAATTGCGAGCGTTATTGGGAATAACGGATGATTAAGTTTACGGGGGAATGTTTGAATTATTAAACTTAATGTAATAAAAAATAATGGAAAAAAGGGTCAAAAATAGCCAGCCACCTAAATTAGACTTTGAAAAAAATTGGTATTTGTAGGATTTGTTAGTTGGATTTTGTGGAAAATTAAAGTAAGTTGTTAAACCTAAATTTGAATTTTGTAATAGATTGAATTATTGAGAAAATGATAGAGCCATTGCAGAATTCATCAAATGCCTATATAAGGCAACGTAATTTGTTATTTTAAAGAGTGTAAGAGAGTGAAAAAATAATAAGAGTTTATGAGTGTACTGTAATAAAATTAGTGTGAATTACTCATTTTTATGTTTTGAGCATTTTTTGCTTGATTATTTTCCTCTTCAATCCAACATTCTCACCTTGGACAAACTTGCTCGTTTTTATCTCTGATGTGAAGGGTATGTGTGCAGTTTGTGGCAATGAGATGGAATGTCATTCCCTTCCGCTCTTCAATTGATGCTTTTCGAAGCAGTTAATCTGCAGAATTAACAGCTGGCTTAGTGGATTGGATATTCATTTGGTTGTTGATAGTTGGTTACAATGGTTCCCTGCTCTCAACCTTTCTACCTTCAAAAATCTGGTTTGCGTGGTTACCTTACAAGCAGATGTCTATTTCATCAGGTTAGATTGGAACTCTTGTACATTCTCTTTGTCCTGCCAGTCTGTTAATTCTTGTTTTAACAAGTTACAGGGAATTGTGAAATACAGAATTTATTTGTATAGGAATAGATTTAAAAATTCCATAGATAAGGCTGGTTATACTAGTTTGATTGTATAGGCTTCTTGCCTGTTGTGCAGGCACGAGTTGGTTACCTCTGTAAGTTCCTTTTTGAGCTATGAAATTGATATGTTCATTAAAAAAACTGAAAAAATTTTATTCTGGTCCCTAGGTATTAATAGTGTAAAACAATAGATAAGTAAGCATTCAAATTTTATGAGACGTATATCCATCTAACTTTCCACTACGACTTTTAAAATTCAAAGTTTAAACCACCAGTATCTTTAAATCATTTCGTTAAAATTCGACTATTTAAGCACTAAAATATTTTCAATTTCCATCATCTCACCTCACTCTCTCCCATTTTTTTTCACCATATGGAGTTCCTCCAATGATATTTGTGTGGACAACATTCTTATTTATTGTAGATGAGATTAGGATTCTATGCGGTTGAAATTTGGTAAACTTGAAGTTCCATCTATGTCAACCCTTTATTATATACAAATAGTTGAAATTTAGTAACAAATTTAAATCTTAAACACTAATTTTGTGACTTTTTAGTTCACTTACATGGGAGTCTACATCTTTACACCATTGGATTGAATGTCGTCTAGATAACTCATCAATGTCATATTGCTAATCTATTAGTATCTGGTTGTGAAACATAATTTGCCAAGGATTAATATTTTTTAGTCCATTTGAAACTTTTGTATTGTTAATTGTTACTAGTCAGGTGACTATTGTCTATTTGAACTATTTATAGAATGCCAGGAGTTTGTTTAAATAAATATGACGTTGCGTTTAAGATTTATCATATATATCATTTTGGTGCGGAATATTTGTTAGTCTTTTTTCAACTCTTATATAATTTACAGGAGCTTTCTCCAATTAATATATTTGTGAATATCCATAATGATTTTCAAGTAATTTTTGTACTTGTAAATTTGTAAGGAAAGATTTAGTTGCAAATTTGCAAGCAACTACTTCGCAAGGTTGTTGAACTTGCAAATTTGCAAGGCAAATTGCAAGTAAAATCCTCATGCAAATCTGCAATGAAATTTGCAACCCATGCAGGTTTGTAAGGAAAATGAAAATCCTTTCACACAAATATGCAAAAACGTATATTGGAACGGAATTCCATTCAATTCTGTTGCAAAATAGAATCTGCAACGGAAAATTTCGTTGCAAAATTTATGGCAGATCACTGACTTTTGTAATTTTATTCTTTGTCTTTCGATTATTTTTTTATGCATTGGCTTCTATACAACTCAAAGCCTCCGCTTGTTTCAGGTTTCCACTCCATTCTAGTGAAATGCATCTAGCTAGTCGGTAACATTACTCCAAATGCAAAACTTAAAGCTCACCCATGACTAGAGGCGGACCTATAGGATATACAAAGGTGGCCCAGGCCCCTCGGTGAAAATTTAGTACTAGCGTAATATAGTTTAATATGGAAGCACAATAAGGTTTAGATGGTTTTTTTAAAGTAAAAGCTCATCACAGCAAAAAAAAAGGCTCCATTTATTAAAAAGAAAAGAAAATAACCCAAAAAAGAAAGAAAAAAATCCATAGGATGTAAATAAAGCTAGTTGAAAACCAGAGCAATAATAAAGGACAACAAGTCCCAATCACAGACATAGTGTGATCCTAATGATCAAACATCCCTAGCAAAAATGAAGAGATGATAAGTCTAAACGACAGCGATGATGATAATGTCATCGTAAAATTCAAAGGAAAGACATCAAGCCGTCGAATCAAGTCGAAACCAAAATCCAAGCCGATAATGTACATTCCAAGGAGAAGGCTGTCCAAGGAAGGAATACTGCCCGATGAATTGCCATAGGTCAGAATAACTCCGCGCCATAAAGCTTCGGTGGAAGGGATGGGAGAGCGATCCCCATGATGAAAACTGCCGGCCAAACTACCGGTGAGAGAGGGCTAGAACAGCCGAAACCTCCAAAGATACATCCGAAACCGTCGGAGAGAGCAGAACAGCCGGAACCTCCAAAGAGCCAGAATAAAGCCGGTTGGAAGGAAAGCCAAAGGCGGCTGACGACCCCTACTCGAGACACCGGCAAAACAGACGAATGCCGAACCACCAATCGAACGCCGAAAACCCAGCCAAGCGCTGGTGGAATAAACTGGACGGCCGAATTCGCCGCCTAATCGCTGAACAGAAGAACCGGCCAATCCCCGGTGGGAAGAAAACAGGGCATCTAGGGTTCAGGAGAGAACCCTAGCCGCCTAATCGCCTAAGAGAGAAGAGCTATATCTTCCGTAGCCAGACTTCGCCGCCTAATCGCCGAACAAAAGAACCGGTCAATCGCCAGAGGAAAGAAATAGGGCAGCTAGGGTCCTCGCCAAAGAGAGAAGACTCTCCACAATATGGTTTAGATGGTTAATTAGGCATATGTTAAAAGAAAAGTCAAGTTCTAATTTAACAATAAAATAATCAATTTTTTAATGATTATATAAATAAATCACCAAAATTGTATTAAAAGAGAAATTTAATATTAGATTATCGCAATATGATCCGGATTGGAGGGAAAATTATTTTGGTCCCCAATATCTAAATCTGGTTTGCCCCTTCCGTTATAATTGTAACTATTTACTTCAAATCCGTAAGTTCAAGTTCTGTTGATTCAATTGGATATTAAAAAGAAGGATCACATAAACAACACTTGTAAATTTTAGTTTGAGTAGTAAATTGTCAGCTATGAATTGCTCATCTCATAAATTTGATGCGAAGAAGACGATGAAGGCAAGCAAAGTACTTTTAAAAAAAAGGAAACACAATTGGTTTTGTATCATGGGGAAATCCGGTAGAATGAAGTCTGGATAAGTCTGAAGTCGTGACGAACACTTTCAGATTGAAACTTATTTGGCGATTCTACCAAATAATTCAGTCGGATAAAATAAAAAATCAACAAGAACTTAAAACGAATGTTGTTGGAATGTTATGAACCGAAAAAGTGTCTGTAAAAGTTATGTTTGCCAATGCCCCGTTTTCCCTATATACAAAGAACCGAAATAACTATCCGAAGTAAACAGTTTTTGCAGTTATTTCCGTCCAAATTCAGCTTGTCGCGACCGGGACTCATTTGTCGCTAACGGTGACTCGAAATGCCAAAACCTTCTGTTTCTCAAATGAAAACAATCACGGGCGCGAGTTTTTGTCGCAAGCTCGACATGGTCTAAATCCAAAATTCATGAATTTTTCATGAATTTTTACAAGGGAACTTCATACGAAGATAAAAAAATTCTCGACTCGACCCCAGCCAGGGGCGCTGCCCTTTGGACCCGCTTTCGAGGGTACAACCCCCGAAATTCAAACATCGTTTCAGAACCCGAACAAAGCGTGCACTCCGCACTCTCCCGACTTGTTCGATAAAATATTACGATCGCATTGGTCAATTAGTCAATCCAATTACACTAAAATGCAAACATATTATCCGCTTGTATTTCTTCCAACCTTTTTATACTTTATAATCTTTTTTTTAAAAACCCCTGGTAGAACAATGTGTCCCACCAAAAGGAAAAAAGATTAGGGCGGGTGAAAATTTCGGGACGGACAACCCAACTAGGTTAGTCCATCCACTTGCATATAAAACACCCACACTCTTTTCATTAATAAATAATAATAAAATTGGTTCTCAAAATAAGAACCACAAAGTTCTAGTTACAAAGCGAGTAAAAATGTCGGATCAATGAATAAATCCGAAACCGAAACACAGACGCTACGCTTATAAGAATGAAAGATGAACCAACACAAGTTTATGCTACTCATTACTATATCCTCATTGTCAGCTGAGCCTTCAAAGATATGTTTATTCCGTCTTTTTCAAATGTTCCAAGAAATGATGAACCATAATGAAGTCCCAAAGTCACAACCAATTCCATTCTTAAAGAAAGAATGCCATAACATCAGAAAACCATATCCTGTTTGAGGCATGACTTACGTCAGCCTCAACCATTTAAATACATCTCTCCAGCAGCGAAGGCTTACCTCGCAAAGAAAGAGGCAATAATCTAATGATTCAGATTCTGAATAGAACTGGCAAATGTCATCAATGATTGAGTTGCATCCTCGTCGAAATAAAAATTTCCGAGTTGGTAACCTACCATGAAATACCAACCACCCAAAAATTTTTGTCTTTGAAGTAAGAGAGAACCCAAGATTAAGTTAAAATTTTTGGTAGGTGATGTCCATCGAGATTGTTGGTAGTAACCACAGCAAAAAGAAGCTACCGTTTATTGATTGTGTTTCCCGATCTCCCATGAAACCTGATCGCCATCCGTAAAAAAGAGAGGTTGCCCATTAGCCTCTAGTTCCAGAAAAATAGAAGGGCATGAAAGCATAATCCAAGCTTTCATTTCCATACAACGTTGTTGTCCCGTAATCCTCAAGCTACGTTTTCAGAAGGGGCAAGATTGGCTCTTTGAAATAAGAAATAGCACCCCTCTTGAAATGTAGAGTGCTTCCTATTGCAAATAACATATAAATCTAGAAATAGTGATTCAATCGAAGAGTTTGACGACCAATTATCATGCCAGAAAGAACCAATTTACCCGTTATACTTTATAATCTATATATTCCATAACTCAAAAATATTTTTTTTAGATTTTGGAGTTGCATGACTAGGAAAATAAACCTGGAAACTTTGTTAGTATCAATTTTAAAACCAATAAAAAAGATGGGAAGAAACTGCACCTACCGATGCCGTTTTTAATAATGCATTAATGTATATTCATTGTTAGAGTTACTCTTACGTTACGTGGGGAAATTAATTATAATAAATCTTAAAAATCTATATATAGGATAGACTTTTCAAATTTTATCCATAGCGGGTCTTCAACATATAGAAATACATTTTTACAATGGCTAATATTTTCCTTCGGTGTTTATATGTGTTGTTCCTCTTTAGTCTTCTCACTTCTGGTACAATATTTTTCGGTTTACTAATTTATGAATTTTAATTATTTATAGAATACTTCTTTAAAAACACAGGTAATTGATATTTGGAGGTTTCAAAATTAATCAAACCACTATAGGTGTAGTTGGAGGCAAGACAAAGTGGTTTGTGAATGTATTTAATCATTGTATATGCACAAGGATGGATGTCACATTCAATTGCAACGATTTTAAAACTGCGGAGCCAGTTTCTAGTGGATTGACACGGAGGTTTATGTGTACACGAAGGACCTCTATGGATATGAATCATTTAATTTTACATATGTCTGGAATCCTCAATTTCACTTTAAAGTGATTAATACTGAATTGATATGCTCGTAGGGGCTTTTCAAAATGAAAATAAAATCAAGTAATGGTAAGGATGTAATAGTGGCTAATCCTTAGGTTACGAGAGCTATAGAGAGTTTTTTTTTCTTCACAAACTAAGTGTTCTTATAAACATTCTTGAGATGCCTATATATAAAATTACTAAGGATCCACGTAAATTTTTAAAATTTTATGAAATGAATTGAAATTCAGATATATTTTACGTGAAAGACTACAAATTTTCGTAAAGTTGACACTTTACAAAAAATGTCTTCACCTTCATGAAAATTTATTGTTAATATATCAATAAAAAAATAAAGTTCACGTAAAATATTTGCAATTTACGAAATTTATTGAAACTTAGACATAATTTACGTGAAGGACGACTTAAATTTAGTAAAGTTAATACTTTATAAAAAAATCTTAAACTCTGCAAAAAAAATGACTAACAAATACGAAAATATATTATTGAAATCATAAAAAAAGTTTATTAGAAGAATTTGAATTTTACAAAAGTTATAGAAACAAATACAGATTTTACATGAAAAGACTACATAATTTTCGTAAAGTTAACTCTTGAAAAAAAATTGCCAACTTTATGAGAAAAATAAATGAAAAATGTAATTCTAATAATAAATAAAGAGTCCACGTAAATTTTTATAATTTTTATAAAAATTATAATTTTTGTTTTTCAAAAAAAAGGGTCCACGTAAATTTTTATAAATTTATAAAATGAATTGAAATTCAAGTATATTTTACGTGAAAGACTACTAATTTTCGTAAAGTTGACACTTTACAAAAAATATAGTCACCTTCATGAAAATTTATTGTACATAGATGGCTTCTTGCAACTGAAATGACAAGTATTGCAACTAAACCGTTGCAAAAGGTATGAAAAAATGGACTTGTTGTAACACTTTTTGAAAAAGCTTATTCCCAGTTGAAATAACATGAAAAAGTGTATTTTTGCAACGTTTTTAGTAAGTGTTGCACAAAAAGAAAGGGTGGACAGGAAAAAATGGTGGGAAACAGGAGGGGACAAAATTTTTATAAAATTTGCTAGCACTAGGACTTGAACCCAGCTTCTACAAGTTCAATTATTAGTTACATAGCACTACACTACTTAGCTTCCTTGTCATGGTCATACAAAATAATATTATTATATTAATCCCCCTTATCCCTTATCCTTAAACCCAACCTTCATTGTATAATGTTTAAATCCTTTATTAAAATAATATTTTTATAAATAATAATAATAATAAAAATAAAATTTACAACAGTAAATTTAATAATAATAATCATGATTACTAGTAGTTATTATTGAAATTAGTAATAAAATAATTGATAATATTAATTATCAGTAATAGTAACTTAATATAGAATCATTAATGGATTGGATTGATATCCTCCCATTGTAATAAATTTACATTGTAATGTTAATTATTATTATTATTATTATTATAAAAATATGGTGATATACTTTGGTTAAAATTGAAAAGTACCTAACTTAAAAATAGGTTTATTTTTTAATTGATACTTTCTATTTCTCCTCTCCTTTAGTCTCTCTCCATCGATTGCATCTGATCTTCCTTCACTTCTCCACCTTCGCTGGTGCCTTCGGCGTGGACTCTATTAGATATGATGTATGTTCTTAAGGCAGTTAGGGCGATATATCTTAATTATGTAATGGTACGAATAGTTTGTGTAATTAATAAAGGTATTTAATTTTTTATTTATATCGATGTGCTTATAAATATATTATGACAGATTAAAATATATTAATTGATGTTTGTATACGAAAGTTCGTGACGTATCATAGTATGAAGTCAGAGAACTTATAGTTAGACTATATTTAGTGAGACCTGCTTCATGTGCAATTATGATTATGTCTAAATTATCTCTGGTCATAGTTTCATCGAGAAAGGATTTTGATGAAGCAGTAAGACTAGCATGTGGTCAACTTTCTTGGAAAGGGTCCAAGCAGTCAATCTTCTAAGAACTAAAGGTGGTGCCTTAAGTTTGACACATGGATATATCTAGGATATATTGAAGACCGCAGTAAGGTAAACACTTAGTGTATATATCAATATGTTAGTGTTTATCTTCATGCAATAAGCTTTCCCAATATCCTCATACTTGAGATGCTAGTTACCTTGTGTGGTACCATCGCTATACTTTAGGTTATTCCCATATACTCATTAATTTAGGGTGTCACAGGTGGTTACGGGTATAGTGATGACAACACGTTGGTAAGCTATATAGTCAGAAAGAATCCATCGCTCCGGATATATTAAAAGTTGTACTTGGCCGCTTGTTGAAGTGACGATTGCGATAAACCTCTGATCAGAGTATGTGTTTGATAGAAATAATTTCTAGTTAAACACACTATGGTAAAAGGCAATATACTTCGGTAACAAGTTAATAACTGGGATAGCTTGGAGCAACTTGCTATTAGTGGGTTAACACTTTAACCGAACCCTATAAACCAGATGATACTATTATTAAAGAATGGAAGGAGTTCATCGCATTGGACAACTATTGCATTAACCGGGATTAATTCATAAGCACAAATGACATTCCGAGTAATGGGGGATGGTATACCCTTGCTAGAGGCATACTACAGTCGTTTAAGTTAATCGAGTTCTATTCACGGTCTAGAACCTTGAGCCAATGGTTCTAATAGAACAGGGGTTGGTTAAGCCTTAACAGCTCAATACTTCGGGATCCTATAAGGTCACACACATTGGACCTTCATCGGACTGAGTAAAGAATTAATATATTTATTCTATTACGAAAATATAACACAATAATAATTAGATTATTATTTAATTGGTTAAAAATGATTGGATCATTTTGGATAAGCCAAGAATTTATTTTTGACCGGTAACCAATTTTATTAGGGTCATAAAATAAATTAATCATTTGAAGAAGGGATTAAAAGGGAATTTTCTGAATGGGTTGGACCTAGTAAAAATGTTAGACATTTTTTAACTGCAAAAGGGGCTGCGAGATTCGCAACACATTCGGTGCACGAAATCCCGCACCGTGGGCTTACAAGTGCTGCAATGCGGCACTTGTAAGAGCCCGCAAGGCTGGGCTCTCTAGCGCTGCCTTGGCAGCGCTGGGCTAAGCCCAGCGCGGGATTCCTCGCGAGCCGGGCTTGCGAAATGTGGAGCACGCTGTGCACGTGGGCTGTGCATTTCGCACATCCCTCATCGGAAATGGTGGAGCAATTTTGCTCCCCCAAGCCTATAAATAGGCACCTCCCTCTCCCATTTAAAATTGTACCAAGTTCAAGCATAAATCCTAAGTAGAGATTCATAAAGAAAAATCTCTCGGTTTGATTGAGCAAGTTCATTTTTAGGGGCCTCGAATATTTTGAGGAACCTCTAGTTAATAATTTTGCATGGGGCTATTGGAGTGGTCTACCAACTGCTCAAGGCTCCTTAGTTCTTCCTCTTAGAGAGATTTTGGATGGTGGGGTTCGTGTGGATACTCATAGAGGCTATCCTACGCTTGGAGGCTTGTGAAAGGAGGTTCTGCTAAAGCACGCTTAAACTGGTAAGTCTTCTTTCTTTCTCTTTTAATTATTAGGTCTTTTTCTTTAGGCGTTTTTAGACTTAATAATTATGTTTAGGCTGTTTTGCATGCTTAGTTTATTTTATGCTTAGGTTATAGCTTAGAGTTATAACATGCTTAGTATAAAATATTTATGCTAGGATGCAATTTAAAATTATGATATGCCTAGCCTATGCATGCTAACCTAGGTAGAGAATTGTTTAGTTAAGGCTTTATTAAATTTATATGTATCTAATAGTAGTTCCTGGAGATAGAGACAAAATTTTGAATTTCCGTCGTGTCTGTTATGCATGTTCAAATTGACTGTCAGTTCCCAACAGACTCAACCGCCTCTCGTCGCACCACCGTTCATCTGCAGCTCGTCTCACAGTCGTGCCTCCGTTGCTCGTCTCGCCGCCGTTGCGCTTCTCTCACCGAAAGGCCGTGTTCTCCCATATTGTGCTTCTCTAACAGCAGTTGGTCCCTATTCCTCTGCGACTGATGTATCTTGCTGCTTTCCTCAGCTAATTTGCCCGCCGGTTAGTTGCTGCTCTCTCCATTTGTCTTCAATTAGGTTAGTTTTCTAAATTCTAAAACCTAAATTATTAGTGGCTAATTTAGTGCATTTGATTTCAGTTGAACAAATTCAAGCGACTAATATTTGTGTCAAATTAGTGTTGTTCTCGTCAAATTTTGGTGATTTGTTAATTGTTTATTGAAATTATCTATGTCATCTGGTAATTCATTCCTCTGGAAACTCTATGACTATGCATTGAAATTATCATGTGTTGTGCTGGGCAGAAACCATGTTTTATATGTTTGATTTTAGACTATACTATATATCTCTATTGTATCAACTATCAATATATGGTCATGATCTTGTTTGTGATATCCAATTTACTATCGATGATTGTTGTGTCATGAGATGAAACTTTGGGATGAGTTTTCGGTCAATTCAGATTGTGATG
Source organism: Euphorbia pulcherrima (assembly GCA_947683365.1). NCBI lineage: Eukaryota > Viridiplantae > Streptophyta > Magnoliopsida > Malpighiales > Euphorbiaceae > Euphorbia > Euphorbia pulcherrima. The sequence continues at coordinate 18,326,286 of CANTUS010000010.1, read as the reverse complement.
CATGTATCTTATTGGATATATGTACGAGTTGAATTTATGATATATTGTACTTGACATTATCCGTATGTGTGTGTATATATATATATATGATTTTACTTACTGTCTCCATTTTACTAGTTGGAATATTTCTTGCCTCGTCGAGTGTCCTTTCTCTTTAACTGATGCAATTATCCTTGAATGTTGAAGAGTATAACACGAATATAAAGTTTTAATTCATGTGAAATAGAAATGGAATTATTAGGATATATATTTCAATGGGGTTGCCTTTGATTTGTGGGAGGGTAAGGTGTACTTGACATTGAAATGTATAGCCATGAATATCTCTTTATTTCATTTTGTTCTTTAACTGTAAATGCAAATGGCAGCGGGTCAATTCTATCCTGTAAACATCTCTATTAAATTTTGCAATATCATTTCCAGTGTTACTGAAGCCGTGCCTCGACTTACCTCGGGGGCATGCCTTGTGCTCCTAGGCGCGCCTTTTGGTGCACGCCTCGGTCCCGAAAACATGGCTTTTGTTACTAGTTGAGCTGATTGCAGAACAGTCTTATAAAATGGACTGGTTTTGCTCTATCGATTTGTTCCTTATTTATTTTTTGTAGTTATGGTTTTTTGAATTGGATGTGGTTATCAAGGATTGAACAGTACTCTATATAGTTTCATGGAACATTATGTCCTTATTCACCTGCACATGGTTGCACCTGCTCATTGATAATATTGGACAGTAGGCCAGCTCCCCAGTATTACACATGTACTGCTCAAGTTCAACCATGAATAGTTTTGCAACAAATTTCTCATTATAGGTTTTCTCTATTACATCTTGGTCTTATATGTTCTGATGCACATGATTTCATGGTCTAGGAAGGGTAAGGTGTACAGTAGGCCAGCTCCCCAGTGTTACACATGTACTAGGTTTGTTTGCTTAATCGCTCCTATTCCCGGTTTAGGGATTCTCCTTTGGCTTACCATTCTCTGCAACTTCGATGTTCTGTTCTCTGTTTCTCGTAATTTTTTTCCTGGACTTGGCTTTGTGTTGTAACTAATAATCGTAGAATTACTTGTTTTAGCTTCTTGAAGTTGGTATTTTGATGGATTCTCTTTTATGGTTTTTTTGTTTTCGAATTAAGCAGGGGATTAAGCCTAACTTTGTGGATTATGGAAAACTTCCCATTGTTCTTTTCATTTTTTAAGCCATGTTGCTTGCGTTAGAAACTAAACTTAATTTGATAACAAAATAATAATAATAATAATAATAATAATAATAATAAAAATAATAAATAAACTTTATATATGATAAAAAAAATGAAATGAGGTGACAATTTCATACACGTTGCATATATGTATAATTATGCAAAGAAGACAAAAATGTCGGCTATGCTGATAAGGGAATATGTGGTCAAAATCTATGTAATTTGGATTGTTATCCATCCAACTCTCTACAAGCCACATAAGCAAATTTAGAAATCCAATTATATGGATAAGAAGGAGATAAGGAGCTTGTGGCTTATTTCCACTTAAAGGGCCGGACATTAAGTCTACATAAGGGGACCAAACTTATGTTTTGGTAATGTACTGAGTGAGAAGTGTAAGAGAGTGAAAACATAAAATAAGTGAGTAGAATAATATATTCTGCCTTGTATTGAGTGTGTGCGTAAATTGAGAAATAAGTGGTGTGAGTGCATCTGCCTTGTAAAACTGTTAGTGTGAGTTGTTTAAAGATTGTTAGTTTTTGTTTGAGCTAATTGTAAGTTGTGAGTGTTGTGTTATTATCAAATATATTTCATTGTTTTTTAATTCCAACAAAGTGGTACCAGAGCCACGTTTAAAAGTTTATTACGCTTCCAAAAAGTTCAATTTTCGATTGCAAAAGCCGAATTTCAGGAATTCCAGAAGTTGCAGTAGCCAAGAAAGTATCGCAGCAGACTCTAGAAGTGTCGCAGCAGACTCCAGAAGTGTCACAGTAGACTCCAGAAAGTGTCGCAATAGCCCCTGTACGTCTAGAAAAGATATTTGAGTAAGATGGTGAATAGCGTGGCATCGTTTCAAGTTCCAACACTCAATAACAATAACTATGACAATTGGAGTATCAAGATGAAGGCTCTTCTTGGTTCGCATGATGTTTGGGATATCGTATGGAAAGGCTTCAAAGAGCTAGAAAATGAAGCCTCTCTCACGCCAGATCAAGCTACAACTTTGAAGGATTCCCGAAAGAGAGACAAGAAAGCTCTCTTCCTCATTTATCAAGCATTAGATGACAAAGGTTTTGAGAAGATTTCAAATGCAACCTCCGCCAAGCAAGCATGGGAGAAGTTGCAAACCTCTTTCAAAGGAGTCGAAAAGGTGAAGAAGGTTCGTCTCCAAACATTAAGAGGTGAATTCGAATCCTTACATGAAAGCATCCGAGTCCATTTCAGATTATTTTTCAAGAGTAGCTGTTGTTTCTAATCAGCTAAAAAGAAATGGTGAAAAATTGGAAGATATAAGAATAATTGAGAAGATACTCCGTTCATTAGATCCAAATTCGAGCACATCCTGGTGACAATTGAAGAAATCAAAGACTTGGAGGAGATAACGATCGAGGAACTCCAAGGATCACTACAAGCTTATGAAGAAAAGCACAAGAAGAAGCAAGGGATAACTGAGCAACTCCTCAAACTGCAACTCAAGGATACGAGTGAAAGCCATGGCAATAGCAGAGACCAGCATGGCAGAGGCAGAGGCAGAGGCAGAGGTCAAGGTCGCGGACAAGGTGGTGGTCTTAGTCGTGGACGAAGTTGGAATCACAACAACAACAATTCTAACAATAACTACGAGAAGGGAGAAAGCTCCACACAAGGTCGTGGAAAAGGCAACTCAAACTCACGGTATGACAAATCTCAAGTCCAATGCTATAATTGTCAAAAGTTTGGACCTTATGCTTCAGAATGTAGATCTCTTAGCAAAAAGGTCGAGGAGAAGGCCAACTTCATGGAAGAGAAAACCGAAGAGAAAGAAACATTGTTACTAGCATACAACAACAAAAATGATCATCAAGAGAACACATGGTATCTCGACACCGGTGCAAGCAATCACATATGTGGCAAAAGAAGTTTATTCGTGGAGCTCACTGAAGAAGTAAGTGGCGACGTCTCTTTTGGAGATGACAGTAAGATATTAGTGAAAGGAAAAGGTAACATACTTTTCCGGGCAAAAGATGGTAGCCACCAGTTAATCTCAAATGTCTTCTATGTGCCTAATATGAAATGCAACATCCTAAGTCTGGGCCAGCTCTTAGAAAAAGGCTATGATATTCATATGAAAAATTGTAGTCTTTTCATAAGAAATGGCAAAAGAGATCTAATTGCCAAAGTGCAAATGTCAAAGAATAGAATGTTTCCTTTGAACATTCAGAACGATGTTGCGAAGTGTTTGAAGGTGTGTTATAAGGATGCATCATGGCTATGGCATCTTCGATTTGGTCATCTTAACTTTGGAGGATTGGAACTACTATCAAAGAAAGGAATGGTTAAAGGCTTACCACGTATCAACAAGCCTAATGAATTGTGTGAAGGATGTTTACAAGGGAACCAATTCAAGAGAAGCTTTCCAAAGGAGTCAGATTTTAGAGCCAAGAAGTCGCTCGAGCTCATCCATACGGACGTGTGCAGTCCTTTTAACCCAAGTTCTTTTAGTAAGAAAAATTACTTCCTTCTCTTCATTGATGATTTTTCAAGAAAAAAATGGGTGTATTTCTTGCAATAAAAATCAAAAGTCTTCGAAGTATTCAAGAAATTCAAAGCAGCCGTCAAAAAGGAGAGTGGTCATAAGATCAAAGCCATGAGATCAGACCGAGGAGGAGAATTCAATTCCAAGGCATTCAACGAATTCTGTGAAGCACATGGAATCCGTCGCCCCCTAACAGTCCCTAGATCCCCCCAATAAAATGGTGTGGCAGAAAGGAAGAACAGAACAATCCTCGACATGGCACGAAGTATGCTCAAATGCAAGAAACTGCCCAAGGAGTTTTGGGCGGAAGCAGTGGCATGTTCAGTCTACTTGTCAAATCGTTCTCCTATAAGAAGTGTATGGGGAAAGACACCACAAGAGGCATAGATTGGAAGAAAGCCCAGAATCTCCCACTTGCGAGTCTTTGGCAGCATAGCTCATGTTCATGTACCAGATGAGAATCAAACCAAACTCGATGATAAAAGGAAGGGTTTCATTTTTGTCTGTTATGACTCAAGCTCAAAAGGCTACAAGCTATACAATCCAACTGACAAGAAGGTTGTGATAAGCTGAGATGTGATATTTAATAAAAAAGGAGAATGGAACTTTGATTCTCAAACGGAGGACTTCAACTTTTTGCAGTTCGAAGAAGATGATCAGACACCAACTGAGCAACAAAGAGAACTTCAATAAGGTCGTACCACTCTACCAACATCTCCAACTCGTAGAGACATGTCATCCTTATCATCTTCTCCATCTTCAAGTACGAGTGATGATGAAAGAACCGTGCATCGTACATGAAGCTTTTGAGAACTCTATGAGGTGACTGAATAGTTAGACAATTTGACACTATTTTGTCTATTTGTTGATTGTGAGCCAGTGACATTTCAAGAACCTGCACAAGAAAAACAATGGAGAGATGCAATGGATGAAGAAATTAAGGCCATTGAGAAGAACGACACATGGGAACTCACCTCACTTCCCAAAGGACATAGGGCGATAGGTGTCAAATGGGTGTATAAGATAAAGTGAAATTCCAAAGGAGAAATCGAAAGACACAAGGCGAGACTAGTCGCAAAAGGCTACTGTCAAAAGGCTGGAATTGACTATAATGAGGTATTTGCTCCAGTCGCTCGATTGGAAACTGTTACACTAATCATTTCCTTGGAGGCTCAAAACAAGTGGAGGATTCATCAAATGGATGTAAAATCGGCCTTCTTGAATGGTTTTCTTGAAGAGGAAGTCTATATACAGCAACCACCAGGTTACGAAGCCAAAGGTCATCAAGATAAGGTATTGAAATTGAAAAAGGCTCTTTATGGACTAAAACAAGCACCAAGGGCATGGATAGCAGAATTGACAAGTACTTCCGAGAAAATGGCTTCAACAAATGTCCCTTCGAACCTGCTTTGTATATCAAGATCAAAGATGGATATATTTTGATCGTGTGTCTCTACGTGGACGATTTGATCTTTACAGGAAGCAATCCAATCATGTTCAAAGAATTCATGGAAGTGATGACCAAGGAATTCGAGATGACAGACATGGGACTCATGGCATATTACCTCGGTATTGAAGTAAAGCAACAGAGTGATGGAATTTTCATTTCACAAGAAAGTTATGCAAAGGAGATCTTGAAAAAGTTCAAGATGGAAAACTGTAAGCCAATAAGCACACTCGCGGAGTATGGAATCAAGATGTCGAAACATGAAGAAGGTGAAAGTGTAGATCCAACACTCTTCAAAAGCTTGGTGGGAAGTCTACCCTGTCTTACCTGCATGAGGCCAGATATCCTTCATGCAGTTGGATTAGTCAGCCGCTACATGGAATCACCAACAACCACCCATTTCAAAGCCGCTAAGAGAATTCTTCGCTATTTAAAAGGTACAATCGACTTGGGCTTGTTCTATTCAGTTGCTCGTGATTACAAGCTTGTTGGATATAGTGACAGTGATTGGGGTGGAGACGTCGACAATCGAAGGAGCACCACTGGATTTGTGTTCTTCATGGGAGACACTGCTTTTACATGGATGTCAAATAAACAACCAATTGTAACTTTGTCTACATGTGAGCAGAATATGTTACAGCAACCTCGTGCGTTTGTCTTGCAATTTGGCTCAGAAATTTATTAAAGGAGATTGGCTTGACGCAAGAGGAGCCAATTGAGATATGTGTTGACAACAAGTCAGCCATTGCCTTGGCGAAGAATCCTGTATTTCATGATCGAAGCAAGCACATTGATATTCGCTACCGTTACATAAGAGAGTGTGTTGCAAGAAAGGAAGTGCAAGTTGAATATTTGAAGACACAAGATCAAGTTGCGGATATCTTTACCAAGCCACTCACAAGCGAGACCTTCATAAGACTGAGGAACTTACTTGGGAAGACAAAATTAAGTTTAAGGGGGAGTGTTAGAAACTAAACTTAATTTGATAACAAAATAATAATAATAATAATAATAATAATAATAAATAAACTTTATATATGATAAAAAAATGAAATGAGGTGACAATTTCATACACGTTGCATGTATGTATAATTATGCAAAGAAGACAAAAATGTCGGCTATGCTGATAAGGGAATATGTGGTCAAAATCTATGTAATTTGGATTGTTATCCATCCAACTCTCCACAAGCCACATAAGCAAATTTAGAAATCCAATTATATGGATAAGAAGGAGACAAGGAGCTTGTGGTTTATTTCCACTTAAAGGGCCGGACATTAAGTCTATATAAGGGGACCAAACTTATGTTTTTGTAATGCACTGAGTGAGAAGTGTAAGAGAGTGAAAACATAAAATAATTGAGTAGAATAATATATTCTGCCTTGTATTGAGTGTGTGCGTAAATTGAGAAATAAGTGGTGTGAGTGCATCTGCCTTGTAAAACTATCAGTGTGAGTTGTTCAAAGATTGTCAGTTTTTGTTTGAGCTAATTGTAAGTTGTGAGTGTTGTGTCATTATCAAATATATTTCATTGTCTTTTAATTCCAACAGCTTGCATTAAGACTTTCATGTGCAGGTAGTGACAAAGAAAAGGGCATGAATTGACTGGTATGCTAGGCCTGATGCACATATTGCAGGTTTGTAGACATCTTGCTTCTCAGTTATTATTGTTTTGCTGTTCTATGGAGCCTAGACTTAAGACTTTGATAGAATGTTTGATTTTTTTTGGTTTGATAAGTTCATTAGTTTTTTCATGACATTTTGAACTGTGTAATGACAGCATATGCAATCTGGTCTTTTTGGTTCATGCTGCTTGATTTTGTATTTGCAATATAGTTTGATAGGAGGCATTTGAATACAATTGAACTTAGTATATAATATTTGCTACTTATTAAACCATTTAATCCAAAAACTTAAGTTTAATCATAGATTGGAAACTATTCTTGCCACATATAGCAAGTCAATGTCCCTTAGCCTTAAATTTTAATGAGGAAATGGAGCTGCTAAGATTTATATCATTGACCTTTAGGTCCTGAAGATCTAATATTATGTATGTCCAAGGCTCAATAGTAGATTTTATATTTTGAGATTCCTACTACACAGATTTCTGTTTGACATAGTGAGCTTTATTGTATTGAAACTCCAGTTATTATTCCTGAGACATTTCCATAGTAAATATCTCATAAATTTCTGGGTTTTTGTTATTGATATGTGTGGAACTTATCGCAGTGCACTATTAGAAAAATGTGTATAAATGTGTAAGTTTGATGCAAGCCCATTTAATCTCAATCTATTAATTTGACCTGTTTGCAAATAGAAATGCCATGACTTGTTTAAAAGAGTTTATCATTTGAGATTGAACAATCTCATAGCAGTAGGATTGATTTCGCACTCAAGAGGTTACTAATGATAGATCGAAGAATCTCTTTGATTTATTTTCAATTTTGGTTTGGTTAAATTCGAGCTGAGTTATATTGTTTATTTTGTATACTCTATTAGAAATCTCACTTTGGATTCATGTGTATGTCTACTTTTAGATTGAGGGATCTCATAGTTGAAGTCAATGTTGAAAATTGTGTATTTTTAGCCATAGGTAATACCAAAATAAAAATATTCTTAGCCATTGGTGCGGAATTCGAATGGTGTAGGAACTTTTGGATTAACTGTCAAGTTTTTTATTTTACCTCCAAGATTGCAAATGGGTCCTTGCCATGTGTTATTTATGTTGTTCACACTTTTTGGACCCATCTGGCCTTACCTTATTGTTTACATCATTGTGCTTGAGTAGTGGATGATTCAACTTAATGATGGCATCAGTGAGCTAGCTAAAGGTGGGATAGATGCCCTTTGAAAAAGAAGTATTCTCTTAAAAGGGCAATTATCACTTGGCTAGTACAGAATTACAATAGTTTACGTTTATATCATGTGTATAATATGGATGAAGTCCATTGCCTCTGACTTCGATATGGAGATTTCATTTGATCTGTCCTTAAATTGTTGGTTCATGACATCATGTCTGCAGAATGAGCAGTAAATGCAATACATATTTATTGGCTAGATTGTCTGGAATTATGGGATTTTTTAGTTTCTAATACTTAGAAACTATTACTTAGTTTTGTCATTGCCTAAATTAAGTTTCTTTAGGTGTTAATTGAGATGAGGTGGTTGTAAAAGAAAGAAAACAAACTGTTTTTTTCAAAATGACATGAATTTTAGACTCAGATACTTGTATACTAGTTCCAATCATGGGTGCACATGCTGAAAGTGTTAATCTTCAATTTGAAAAGCCACTTGATAAGGTAAAGTAATGATGCTTCTGGATTCTAACTTTGGCTTATTCAAAAAGTAAAAACTTTACGAAGTGATTTAGTTCTCGATCATGTTTCTTTATATATTGTGAAGATGCATGCTTCAAACTTATGTTGCACGAATCATTGTTATATTATCTTTGTTTTGTTAAAGGCGAGCCTTTTGGTGTATGGCTCGACTACACTTTTTTGTCTAAGGTTTGAACTTACTTTAACATGTGTTATTCATCTATTTCTTAGTTCGTTTTATAGTATTGTTATTGCATTTAACTTTCACTTTTCAAGCAAATATATATTTTTTTCATTTTTTTTGCTCCCAACATTTCTCAGGCATGCGCCTTGCCTTGCGCCTCGCCTTTAGGCATGCATGGCCCCTCTAGCGCTTTGGACTACTCTTAGTACCTTTACAACTATGTTATTTCATATAGATACTTTTGTTTAATTTTTGTGCTTCTTATATGTTCTCTTTTACTCAAAATAACTTGTAGGTGCAAAAACTACTTCATATCTACTAGAGCGTGTGCAGCTAGGCTCAACTAGAAGTGGAAAGTGTTGAAGAAAGAATGGCGGGTAGAAAACGTAGACGAGAAATACTTTTATATGCTTGTGCTTTTGTAATATTTTTACTTTTGTAATAATTTTTTATATTGTAGATTATTTAAATTAGTTAAATGTAAATGATTTTGAATTGCATATTGTATTTTAAATTATTAAAATAAAATATTAATTTTATTTATATTTATATTGAGTTGCAAATGGGTTCAAATGTGTTTCAAGTGAAAACGAAAAAACGTATTCTGAAAGCATTATAAATTGAGTTGGAAGAGTTGCTATTGAAAACAAAACTGTGATGAGAAGGCGTTGCTAGTTTGTAAAAAGTGTTGCAACTTCATGCCAGACAGCTTAATTGTAAAGTTGAATTTTTTTTGCAACTCCGTGAATGCGTTGCTGATGGCTGTAAAAACCGTTGCTACAAGATACAATTGCATCACTTTTAGCGAGTTGCAAGAAACAGGCTAGGAGTGTTGCAAGTTCGTCTATTGCAAGGGCGAAATTTCCAACCCTTTTTTGTGAAAAATGTTGCAAGTACATCTATTGTAACTTTTTTTGACACTTTTAGCAATAATTTGGCGGGGTTGCAAGATGTCATCTATGGCGTATATATCAATTGAATAGTAAAAAAATAAAGTTCACGTAAAATATTTGAAATTTTACGAAATGTATTGGAACTTAGACATATTTACGTAAAAGACAGACTTAAATTTAATAAAGTTAATACTTTACGAAAAATCTTAAGCTCTACAAAAAAAATTGAATAACAATTGCAAAAACATATTATTGAAAGAATAAAAAAGTTTATTAGAAGGATTCGAATATAACATAAGTTATTGAAACATATACAGATCTTAGATAAAAAAGACTACTTAATTTTCATAAAGTTAACGCTTGAAAAAAATCGTCAACTTTAGGAGAAAAATGAACGAAAAATGTAATTCAAATAATAAATAAAGAGTGAACACAAATTTTTAGAATTTTACGAAATGAAATGAAATTCAGATATATTTCATGTGAAAGACTACTAAATTTCGTAAAGTTGCAAAAAATATCTTCACCTTCATGATAAGTTATTATTAATATATCAATCAAATAGTAAAAAAAATAAATTTCACAAAAAATATTTGAAATTTACAAAATGTACTGAAACTTAGACATATTTTACGTGAAAGACGACTTAAATTTAGTAAACTTAACACTTTATGAAAACAATCTAAGCTCTACAAAAAAAATGAATAACGATTGCGAAAATATATTATTAAAATCATAAAAAAAGTTTATTAGAAGAATTTGAATTTTACAAAAGTTATTGAAACACATACATAGCTTACATAAAAAGACTACTAAATTTTTGTAAAGTTAACGCTTGAAAAAAGATTGTCAACTTTATGAGAAAAATGAATGAAAAATGTAATTCTAATAATAAATAAAGGGTCCACATATTTTACGAAATGAATTGAAATTCAGATATATTTTACGTGAAAGGCTACTAATTTTCGTAAAGTTGACGCTTTACAAAAAATTTCTTCACCTTCATGAAAATTTATTGATAATATATCAATCAAATAGTCAAAACAGATAAAGTTCATCTAAAATATTTGAAATTTATGAAATGTATTAAAACTTATACATATTTTACGTGAAAGATGACTCAAATTTAGTAAAGTTAATACTTTATGAAAAAATCTTAAGCTCTGAAAAAAAAAATAATAACAATAGCGAAAATATATTATTGAAATGATAAAAAAAAGTTTATTAGAAGGATTTGAATCATACAAAAGTCATTGAAACATATATAGATCTTACATAAAAAGACTAATTAATTTTCGTAAAGTTACAACAACAACATTACCCCAATGCCTAACAAGGCTCCCGCACTAGTGGGGTAAGGGGAGGTCGGGTGTACACAACCTTACCTCTGCAATTACAAAGAGGTTGTTTCCAATTGACCCTAAAGTGGAGTTGCAACAGCTATCCATGACTTCACAATAAAAGAAGCTCAGACAGTTTAATAAGCCATTTGCTTTAGTCCATTATAATCTAAAGCCAAAGAATAGTGAATCTTTGGCCCCATCAAAATAATGGACAAATTTTTTTTTAAGTTAAAGCTTGAAAAAAATATTGTCAACTTTATGAGAAAAATGAATGAAAAATGTAATTCAAATAATAAATAAAGGTTCCACGTAAATTTTTAGAATTTTACGAAATGAATTGAAATTCAGATATATTTTACGCGGAAGACTACTATTTTTTCATAAAGTTTACACTTTACAAAAAATATATTCACCTTCATGAAAATTTATTGTTAATATATCAATCAAATAATAAAAAAATAAAGTTCACGTAAAATATTTAAAATTTATGAAATGTATTAAAATTTAGACATATTTTACATAAAAGACGACTTAAATTAAGTAAAGTTAATACTTTATGAAAAAAGTATTCAACTCTGTAGAAGAAATGAATGACAACTGCAAAAATATATAACAGAAATGAGAAAGTTTTGAATTTTACTAAAGTTATTTGAAACATATACAAATCTTATACATAAAAGACTACTTGATTTTCGTAAAGTTAACGCTTGAAATTTACGAGAAAAGTAAATGAAAGATGCAATTCAAATAATAAATAAATGGCTCACGTAAATTTTTAGAATTTTACGAAATAAATGAAATTTAGATATATTTTACGTGAAAGATTAGTAAATTTTCTTAAAGTTGATAATTTACAAATATCTTCACCTTCATGAAAATTGATTGTAATACATCATTCAAATTGAAAAAAATAAGAGTAAACTTAAAAAACATATCATGTGGTTTGACCGTTTTGTAAAAAAGTCCTTATCAATTTTGTTTTCAAATGGGTGTATATGGTTTCAAAAGTTAGCAAACAAAGGTTAACCACAAGGTCTGTTTCTAGCTTTTTTTTGTTATATAACACCAATTATTTTAATAAATTCAACATTCCTATATTTTACTATATTATTTTTTAATTTAAAAAATATTTGTACTTCTTAAAAAAATTTTAAAATTTATCACTAAGTTGTATTGTATTTTTATTAGGGTAAACTTAAAAAATATGCCCTGTGGTTTAGTCTTTTTTCAGCAAGGTGCTTATAGAATATTTTTTCAAAATGGTGTCTCTGGTTTCAAAAGTTTTTAAAAGGGTACCTGTGGTTTGAAAATCAGTTGCTACACCAGTTATATCAATATATTCAACATTAATATATTTTGATTATATTATTTAAGAATTATATATAAAGATTAGAGTGATATTCGAAAAAATTTCCTTTCGTTATGATTTTTTAAAGTTATAATCAATTTTTAATTAAAAAATATTAATATTTCTTAAAAAATTCTAAAATTTATCACTAATGTGTATTATATTTTCATTAACTAAGCTATAAAAACTGACTTTAGAATGGACAAGATTATCCTTCAAAATGTGGTTTTAAAATTTTAGAAATCCTCTTTTTTGCAAACTTTTGAAACCACAAGCACCCTTTTGAAAAACAATATTTTATAGCCACCTTTTCGAAAAACGACCAAATCACACGACATGTTTTTTAAGTTTATCCTTTTTATTAACTTAGTTGTAAAATTTCACTTTAAATTGAACAAGATTACCCTTCTAAATAGTTTCTAAATTTTTGAAATCTTTTTTTTTGTTAACTTTTGAGATTGCACCTAATTGAAAAAAATATTCCCCAACAATCTTTTTGCAAAACAGTCACGTACAAGACATATTTTTTAAATTTACTCAAAAATAAAGTTCACGTAAATTATTTAAAATGATTATTGTTGGCCCCTATGCGTACACTCACTAAGTCAGAGGAGGCGGTGAATGACTCGCTCAAGAACTTAGAAAACGTTTTTGCGATGATAACTAGCTGAGGTGAGTGAGGTCAGCTGGCTGAGTGAAATATTTGGAAAATGCGATTAAGTAAAGAACACAAAGATTTTATACTGGTTCGACAACCTCTGCTTACATCTAGTCCCGAGAGAGTGTCTCAGCTTTAATCCACTAATCTCAACTCCTTTACCCTAGGCGGAGAAGCCTTTCACAAATTCCCCCAATATTAGTAAGTACCCTCCAAACTGTAATCGCTCACCCGCTGACTAGAATACCCCCTTTTATTAGAAACTCATAAAGAGTCTAAACAAGAGCTGGACTCAACTTATAAAAACGTTGATCCATTTACAATTGATCCAATATTACAATTGATTGATCTAATCTATTTTCTCTTGTTCTACAGCAGATTCTCACTGAGTTGTGCTTTCTAGCTTGAACTCCTTTAAAGCTTATTAATGATAGAGTATTTGTTTCTAGGGAATTCAGGTGTAACCACCAAGTTCTAACGCTTGCCTTCTTGCTCCTTTTATAGTTGGATTGAGAAAGTAGCCGTTGAACTTATCTTGGCATCTTCTGAAGTTTACAGCTCAGTAACTCACCCGTTGCTTCTTCAAATCGATCCGTTAAGAGATAGAATTGCACCGTTGTGAAATACATTTCAATCCGTTAGATTGAAACTCGAGCTCCAATTTGAATTCTTTGTCGTTTGATGTCAGTCTTCCATTAGAGAGAACTCGCGCTGACTTGCCACGTGTGTTCATCCTATTCCCTCTAGCATTCTGACATGTTGCAGAGTGCGCGATACAAGGTTGGTGGATCTGCAGAACTACCCAAAGTGGTAATTGACTTATTGCAGCTTTGCATCGGAAGACTTTGTCATTTTCTTCATAATTCTGTGTCTCGTCAAAGCATTAATTCCTTTTATCTTTGTCTCATTAATGTTTCTAAAAAAAGCAACACTAAAAGCAAATATATCTTTTTACCTTAAAAGGTAAGGTCAACAGCGTTGACAGATATAAAGTAACTCAGCTGAAATATATAAACGTGAAGTACATAGTTGAAATAAAAACTAATTATCAAGCGCCAGGTGAATATTACTAAGTCAGTGACTAAGTAGATAGTCAGCCCAGAAACCACTCAGAGTTGAACTAAATAGCTAGGTCAGCGGAGACTCGAAATTCTACCCTTGAATTTACTAACTCCCTTACAACCATAGACTATTTATTTTAACATCATTATTGATTTAACTAACTCAAACTAAACTTAATTGTTATGATCAAAACTTAAGCACTACTGAGTCATCCACTACGTCAGTTCAAACTCGTGCTTGGTTCAACAATCTCCCCCATTTTGATTAATGGCAATTAACTTGAGTGAGAATTAAATCAATAAGATATCTAGTTCCTAGTTACCCTATACTTATGCTTGATACAACTTTGTTCAGCATCTTCAATCTGCTCAAAGTGAATGCTAACTCCCCCATAATTCTTGAATCTTCTGAATTCAGCATCCCACAATACTTCTCATAAATTTTTGCAAGAGATCAGAGCGAGAACGCGCGCGCACACATACACACACACACACACACACACACATATATATATATATATATATATATATATATAGCAGAAAATATATGAAGTAAAGAAGATCTTAACTTAGAACAGAAAATGTAATCTTTCATTAAATAATAACTTAAGCACAGATCACAATGAGTTAGTCCATACTAAGTTTTACATTGAGCACTAATGATTAGAAAAATTCTATTCTGGTCTTTTGGCATAGGCAGGGATCCCAACTTTGCTCTCCTTTCTTTAAAGCTTGTTGATCCCATCTAGATTTCTTTTTCCTTTGACAGAACAATCTCCTTGCCTTTCCTATATCCGGTCTCATGATATTCTCTTTGTATGCGCTCCAGATCCTTGGATAGCTTGTATAAAAAATCAGCAATCCTCTGTTCTCTTTCCTTTTCCTCATTTTTACGCTTCTCATGATCCTTCTCCCCCTTTGCTATTGCATCCAAAATGGCTTGGGCTCGATGATCAAATGAGCTCAGAGACTCCTCAAAATTTTCTAGCTGACCATATACATTTGTTGAAAAATTTTATTCTCTGAGAAAGGTGAATAAGCCTTCCAAAGCACGGGATTGAGAGAGATTGACTTGATATTGAGCGCTTAAACCTTCTTTGGAAATCTGGGTGAGAATGGCCAGAGCCTTGGCCTGATTATTTTCCCTCAGAATCCTCTCTAACATGGGAGTCCTCCTTATATGAGTAGTGACTTCATCATGGATTTTATCAATTGCTTCCTCATCGTTGATGACATTTGCTTGAACTTGCTTGATTTTATCTCTGATATGACCAAGATTCTGTGAAGTGTAAGCTCCAGTTCAGCATCTGCCATAACTATGTCACGGCTCAGAGCATCTGAAATATTAACCCTCTTTAAGGCATTAAGCACAGCTCCCTCTGAGTCCTTGAATCCTTTCAGCATCTCCTCCTTCATTGTCCTTAACTCAGTGTGTAAACCATGATGGTTAGTTACCACTGTGATCAAAGCATTAAGGCTATCAACTACAACGCTCAAAAGAGCTTTGTTGTCTTTATTCTCCTTGCTGAGTATGTTCTATCCATCAAGCACTTTCACCATTGCTTCAAGTAAGGGATTAAATTTGCTAAAGAGTTTGTTGTCTTCATTCTCCTTACTGAGTATGTTGTATCCATCAAGCACTTTCACCACTACTTCAAGTGAGGGATTAAATTTGATTACCATTGAATTCCTGAAATCCCTTTCATCATTAAGCACCTTGCAGTTGCTTTCATATATCTTCTCCATCTGCTTTTTAAGCTCTACAACTTCTAACTTTAATCCACCAGCCTGCCTACCTGTAATAGACAACAAGGTAACACATGGGACGTTATTGCCTTGATCAAATAAAACTGTGAAGGTATAAATCTGATGTGGAATTTTATCTCTTCAACTGCTTCCATAAACCCTTGCACTGGCTCTACAGCCTTTGCAATTCTCCTGAGAACTTCCTCAAAAAATAATGATTTATCTATTTCAGCATCAATCTGAGCATCAGTCCTCAGTCTTGGAAACCTTACTCTTCGCATTCTCCTTATGTCTCCTAAAAGTTTAACATTTGGGTTGAATTGGGTTGTGGTTATGGTTGTGGTTGTAGAGGTTGTTGAGGTTGTTGTTCAGGAAACTCCTCAATAATTGGAGGTCCTCTGACTGGTGGAGGTCCTTCCAAATATAAATTTTCACGCACTGGAGATCCTATGGGGGAAAGATATGGGATGATGCCTGTTTGGTCTGGGTTATTTTTGTCAGAGGCTTGGGTGTTTTGGTTTGAGTTGGATGTGGATGGTGTTTGGCTTTCTGGTAGGGATAAAGCAGAGATTGGTGTAGGAGTGAGTGGTGTTTCAGTGGATATGTTTGGGAAAGTAAAAGGTTCTACAATTTTTTCCTCCTTCTCTTCCATAAAATCTTCAACAACGAACTTGTTGACTTGAGTTAAAGAATCCTCAGTCAGTTGAGCACCATACTCAACTACAGCTTCCTCTTCCTCCTTATCTTCAAGGTCTCCTTCATCCTCATCTATCACCATCTTCATCCTCTTTAATAACCCTCTCTTCCTCTACTTCCTAGCTTCCTTAGCATCATCAGTAGTCAGAGTGACTTGTTGGTCAGAGTTTAGTACATCAAGTTCCACAGCCTCAACTCTTACCACATCATCTTCCTCTCCTTCCTGCTCTTCTTGATTATCAATTCCTTCTAGAGCTTCTATCATCTCCTCCATAGCTTTTGGTACTTCTTTCTCAGCTAAATTTGCAACTGCAGATTGCAGTATTTTCTCAGTGTTAGCTATAGCTCTAGCAGTTGCTTCCTCAGCATTTCTTTTGATAGTAGCCTCAATTTCCTCTTACTTCTTTCTAATTCTCTCTTCCTTAGCAGCTTTTACATTCTCAGCCTCTTTAATATCCTGGACAACTCTTGTCCCTCTTTTCACCATCAACTTTTCTTGGGCTGACCTACTTGGGGAATAGGAATTGATGTAGCTTCCTTTCCCTTTGTAGTCACCTCATCTAGCTGAGCAGCATCTACCTTCCTTTTCTTTTCTCTTTTCAAGGGCATCTCTTCCCTTAACTCTTCTTCAGCCAACTTTTCTTGCTCTATCTCCTTGGGTTCAGTTCTCTGCTCTTATCTTCCTTGGTTCCCTTAGAAGATCTTATTTTCTTAGGAATTACTGCTGGAACTGAGCTTGCTGAGCTCCCTTCATTAGATCCCTTCTTGGAGTCCTTCTTTACCTCCTCCTTACTACCCTACTTCTTAGTTACTTCTTCTCCCTTCTTTGCTCTAAGCTTGGTAATTCACTCAAGCTCGCTAGCCACGAAGGAATCCAAACTCTGATCTTCTTTACAGGGCTGGATAGGCTTTATTTCCATGATAGCCTTGGGATCCTTCATTCTAACCTCCCCTCTTTTTAGCTTTATGTACTTCATGTTCGAGGGTCTCTTATTTGCTCTTAGTCCATAAAAATGTGCATTACTGAGTACCCTGGACTCTATTATCTTTAACTGAATGTTGTTCTTAGCCGTCCATCCTTCCATATCAAGCTCATAAGCTCTGCGAATCTCCATCACAAGCTAGCCATATACCAAATGCTTGGTAACCTTAAAAAATCTATACATAATAGCCAGTGGCCAGTTGATGCTCATCCCATGTGTCAAAGCATACAAAAATACCCTTTCAAACTTTAAATAGCTCCCACTAGGCCCTGTCTTGGGTAGAAGAACTTTGGTCAGAAGTTCATGGGCTTACTTCCCTTCCTTGGTGAACATAGAGGCGATAAGTTCACTAGCCTTGTAATCCTCATGAACCTCATAATCTATGGGGATATCTTCATGATCTTCATCTTTTATCACCCTTAGTTTGAGTCCTCTTTCACGCATTCCTAGTAGCCCTGCAATCAGCTTAGGAGTAACATAGACTTTTCTCCCCATCATTGTTGTTAGAAAGAGATCTTTCTGTCCTTTCACCAGGTGGATTCCATGAAAAAATCTCAGAACAATTTCCTCATAACAGCCATTGGGAATTTCAAAGAACCCTCTCAAGTGATGCTGGCGCGTCCACTTCCCAACCTTTCATTGCTGCAAAAGCTCAGCATATCTATAACCATAAGACTGTCCACTTTTATCTTCTCAATAAAGCACCACTCAGTAGGGATATACTTAGTGCCTGCGGGGATATGAAGATTTTCTCTCTTGTTGAATCCAACAGATACTTGAGCAATATGATCTTGTGTTGTAATCCCGCAAGTATCTTTCTTATTTCTCATAAAAAGTTCAAATTTCCTCCCTGATGTGCTCGCCATTTGAATTCACTTTGAAAGGAATAGAGATTTTAGGGAATTAGAGAGAAAATTACGGAGAAAGGAATTTCGGTAAAGTAACCTTTCCTCTTTCTGAATTTCTCCTTAAAGAGCTAAAAACTCTTCGTATCCCTGCAAAGCTATGTATACGACTCATAATCCATGGTCTTAAGATTCAGTGTTTAGATTGCATAATGTATACCGTAGGATAAATGAGCGCAAAAAACATGGGATAACTGCTCTGAATATGGATCATTTCATAACTTACTACCATTTCTATCAAGTTTAAATTTGAAAGATAACCGGTGATAATTAATGACGTGTCTAAAATTCAAGCCGCAAAAGTAATACTTAACCTAATTCACTAAAGCTCAAAGTGTGCCCTAATTTGATCAGCTCCAGAATAGGTCAGAGTGGAATGTATTTCATTAAATTAGATTGGACATTTTGATCAGCTGTCTGAGTGTGTTCAATTGATCCTTTCCAATAGGCTTTGTGAATATGTCAGCTCGCTATTCTTCAGTAGGAATGTAGGTGAGCTTGACTTCTCCTTTTAGCACATGATCCCTTATGAAGTGATGTTTAATATTGACATGCTTCATCCTGCCATTTTGAAATGGGTTCTTGGATAGGTTAATTGCACTCTTATTGTCATACATGACTTCAAGACAATTTGACTTTATACCATAATCCTCCAGTTGCTGCTTGATCCATAGCAGTTCTACTACACAACTTCCTGCAGCCATGTACTCAACCTTAGCTGTACTCAGAGCCATAGAAGTCTGCTTCTTGCTATACCATGTAACTAGACAATCACCAAGGAAATGACAACCTCTTGTGTGGTGCTTTTCCTTTGAAGTTTGTCTCTTCCATAGTCAGCATCTGTGTATCCTCTCAGAGTGAAATCTGCATTACTTGGATACCATAAACTTGCATCAATAGAGCCTAAAAAATACTTGATAATTCTCTTAATAGCAGCTAAGTGAGATTCTCTGGGGTCAGCTTGATATCTTGCATAATAACATACAGCATATTGAATGTCAAGTCTACTAGCAGTTAAGTAAAGTAGAGAATCAATAATACCTCTGTAGTGCTTACTCTCTACAGGTTTACCTTCCTCATCCTTACTCAGAATAGTATTAATGGCCATGGGTATTGACATTGGCTTGGCTTTATTCGTGTCAAACTTCTTAAGTACTTCCTTGGCATACTTAGCTTAGCTGATGAAGAATCCATCTTTGCCTTGATTGATTTGCAAACCAAGAAAAAAATTAAGCTCTCCTATCATTGACATTTCAAATTCCTTCTTCATTTATTGACTGAACTCTTTGCATAGTGTTTCATCAGTTGCTCTAAATATGCTATCATCAATATATATTTGGACTAGCAATACATATTGATGCTTCTTCTTGATAAACAGAGTTGTATCTACTTTCCCTCTAATTTAACCTTTGCTGATCAAAAAGTTAGTCAGTCTCTCATACCAAGATCTTGGAGGTTGTTTCAATCCATATAGAGCTTTCTTCAGCTTTAAGACATAATCTGGAAACTTGGGATCTTCAAAGCCTGGGGGTTGTCTAACATAAACTTCCTCTTAAATATAACCATTAAGAAATGCACTCTTAACATCCATTCGAAACAACTTGAAGTTCAGATGGGATGCAAAAGCACAGAGAATTCTTATGGCTTCAAGTCTTGGTATTGGTGCAAATATTTCTCCATAATCAATGCCTTCTTGTTGATTGTAGCCTTGAGCAACTAGTCTGGCCTTGTTTGTGACAACATTTCCAGCTTCATCTATCTTATTCTTGAAATCCCATTTGGTGCATATGATTGACTTTCCTTTTGGTTTCTCCACCAAATCCCAAACTTCATTTCTTCTGAACTGGTATAGCTCTTCTTGCATTGCAATCATCTAGTTGTCATCAAACTCAGCATATTCAAACTTCTTTGGTTTAATCAATGATACAAATGCCGAATGGCTCATCATCCTATTCAGCTGACCTCTAGTCAGTACTGGATTTTGCACACTATAAAAAATCTCATCAACTGGGTGATCTCTTCTTGTTCTAACTTCTTTTGGTATATCAGGATCAGCTCGCTGAGCTACTATCATTGGTTGAACATTCAAATCATCACCAAAGTTAATTGATTGGTCCAAGTTAACTTCTTCATCTTCTTTTTCTGGTACTAGATTAGGAATAATAATGGGCTGACTAACGGATCCACGGACTTGTTCCTTTTCTCTTTCAACATCACTAGCTTCTCTACCTGCATTGTTAGTTTTATCGAAATCTACATGCATGGAATCCTCTAAGATGCCAGTCCTCTTGACATACACTCTGTATGCCCTACTATATATTGAGTAACCCAGAAATATTCCTTCATTAGCCTTAGGGTCAAATTTAGCCAATTGGTCTTTAGTGTTTAATATAAAGCATTTACAACCAAAGGCCTTGAGATGACCAACCTTGGGCTTGCGCCCCTTCCAAAGTTCATAAGGAGTTTTATTCAAAACTTGGTGAATTAAAACCCTATTTAGAATGTAACAAGCTGTGTTAACAGCCTCTCCCCAGAAATACTTTGGTAGATTGTTATCACTCAACATAGAATGACCCATCTCCGTAATAGTGCAATTCTTTCTCTCAATAACCCCGTTCTGCTGAGGTGTATGAGGGGCAGAAAAATTATGGTCAATACCATGCTTAGAACAAAATTTCTCAAACTGCTTGTTTTCAAATTCTCTTCCATGGTCACTGTGGATTCTATTAATTTTAAGGTCTTTTTCATTCATGATCCAGGTAGCCAACCTAGAGAATGATTCAAATGTTTCGTCTTTGCTTGCTAGCAAGACAATCCAAGTAAACCTAGTCAGATCATCTACAACCACAAGGGTATATTTCATTCCACCTAAACTTGTTGGTACAACAGGCCCAAACAAATCCATGTGTAGAAGATCAGGGGGACAAGAAGAAGATATATCAGCGAATGATTTAAAGGTCTTCCTAAATTGTTTCCCAATTTGGCATGCTGAGCAGAGTCTATCTTTTTCAAAGGCTAGATTGGGTAATCCCTCAACAAGTTCATTTCTGGCTAATTTGGACAGATTGGTCATATTAATATGTCCTAACCTTCTGTGCCATAGCCATGAGTTTTCCTATTAGAAACTAAGCATATGTCATTAGAGCCGGGGGATAAATCAAACATATACACATTATTAAATCTAGGAGCATAAAGAATAGTTTGGTCAGAGTTACCATTAATGACTGAGTAGCCCGCTGAGTCAAATACTACTTTCCTGCCTTTGTCACACAGCTGAGTGATGCTTAGCAAGTTGAACTTTAGGCCTTTCACTAGAGACACATTATCAATTGAAGGCTTCACTCCTATAGTGTCATTGCCAACAATCTTTCCCTTTTTGATGTCTCTAAAACTAACACTTCCATTCCTTCTTCGCTCCAATGTGATGAATTGCTTTTCATCACCTGTCTTATGCCTCGAGCATCCACTATCCAAATACCTCATTGTTCTATCATCAGTGGATCTCAGGCTCACCTATAAAATAGTTAAGTTTTCTTAGATACCCATGCCTTTTTCTGGTTGGGTCCTCCCTTGTTAGTGTTGGTCATCCTTGACCAGTCATACTCATCATAGTAGCCATTTTTGTGCTTATACATGACCATAGCATGTCCTAGCATACCACAAAAATTACTGGCGGCCTTAGGATTAGGCCTGCTCACTTTACTCTTTTGAGAACCCTTCTCAGAGTGGTGAGCGCGGTTACTCTGAGTATTCCTGTTAGGTTGAGGAGGGACCCGCACCTTTTTCAAAGATGTTAATTCAGCAGCTAGCTCATCCAATCTCTTAGTGAGTTTGTTGTTATATCCATTTTGTTACTCAGCTTTTTCCATCAGGTTTAAGATATCGAGTGAGGTAGAGGAATTAACATCCTCTAGATCATCACACCTCCTCTGAAGTACTTTGATGTATTTGGTTGACTTCTTAGTCACATTAATAACATCATTAAGTACTGTGACAAGCTCATTTGAAGACAAAGGGGGTTTAAAATTTACCTCAGAGTGATTTCCTTTGTCTTTACTTTGGTCAGCTGATTGTTTGGCAGTGGAAGTAGTTGGTTTGTCAGCTGACTCTGAGTGCACTAGATCATCCTTAGCCATGAGACATACATTGGCAGAATCTTGTGCCTCTTCATCTGAGGATTATGACTCTTGTTCAGCGTCACTCCAGGTAGTAGCAAGGGCTTTCTTACTCTTCTTCTTCTTAAAATTGTCCTTCTTGGACTTAGGACAGCTCGACTGAATATGCCCCTTCTTCCCACATTCAAAGCATTTGATGTCTTTATTATGCTCTTTATTGAATTCCTTTCGTGGTCTATCGACTGCTCCCTTCTTATATTGCCTATCTTTCTGAACTTTTGAAATTTCCTATCTTTTCCAAGATATCTTCTAAAATTCTTGGTCATTAGAGCTATTTCTTCTTTTCTGTCCTCCTGATATCCTTCCTTAGAGGAATCTTCTTCTTCATCATCATCGGCTCTAAGAACAAAAGCTCTGCTATAGCTCTCTTTTTCTTTAGACCTGTGCTTCTTGGACTCATCTTCACATTGCTTCAAGGACATCTTATGAGTCAACAGAGTTCTAATCAGCTCATCAAACTTATAGGTCTTCAAATCATGAGCCTCTTCAATAGCACTCTTCTTGGCTTCCCAATCTTGAGTAAAGCTTCTAAGGATCTTCTTGACAGTTTCTTATTCTGTGAATGTCTTGCCAAGTCTTTTAAGCTCATTGACTATTTTCATAAACCTGGTGTTCATGTTAGAAATATCCTCCTTGGGCTTCATGTGAAACCATTCATAATCCCTCATAAGGATGTTGATCTTGGACTCTTTCACCTTGTCAGTACCTTCATAAGTCACTTCCAACTTCTTCCAGATCTCTTTGGTTATCTCGCACTAGAAATGCGATTGAACTCAGTAGCATCAAGAGCATGATGAAGATAGTAGATAGCAGCTGTATTTTCTTTTACTCTGGGTAAGTCCTGATTATCCCATTCAGTAGAGTACTTATCAACTCGTACTCCATTCTTCATATGTGATGGAACATATAGCCCTTCTGTAATAGCCATCCAAGCTTGCATACTCTGGGATTGAATGAAATTAGTCATTCTATTCTTTCAGCAAGTATAATGCTCTTCATTGAACATTGGAGGCCTGGTGACTGACATGCCTTCTGGCAGAATATAAGCTTGAGCCCTTCCACTAGATTCTCCTTTGTACGCCATGATCTTTGTCTTAAAGATTGTGAAATCTGTAAAATGAGAACTGCTCTGATACCACTTGTTGGTCCCTATGCATATACTCACCGAGTCAGAGGGGGCGTGAATGACTTACTCAAGAACTTATAAACTGTTTCGCGATGATAACTAGCTGCGTAGAGTAAGGTCAGCTGGCTGAGTGAAATAACTAGAAAATGCGATTAAGTAAAGAACACAGAGATTTTATACTGGTTTAGCAACCTATGCTTACATCCAGTCCCGAGAGAGTGTCTCGGCTTTAATCCACTAATCTTAACTCCTTTACCCTAGGCAGAGAAGTCTTTCACAAATTCCCCCAATTATAGTAAGTACCCTCTAAACTGCAATCGCTCACCCGCTAACCTGAATACCTCTTATATCAGAGACTCACAAAGAGTCTAAACAAAAGCTGCACTCAACTTATAAAAACTTTGATCCAGTTACAAATGATCTAATATTACAATTGATTGATATAATCTACTTTGTCTTGTTCTAAAGCAGATTCTCACTGAGTTGGACTTTCTTGCTTGAACTCCTTTAAAGCATGTAAATGACAGAGTATTTGCTTCTAGGAAATTCAAGTGTAATCACCAAGTTCTAACGCTTGCCTTCTTGCTCCTTTTTATAGTTGGATTGAGAAAGTAGCCATTGAACTTATCTTGGCATCTTCTAAAGTTGACAGCTCAGTAATTCACCCGTTGCTTCTTCAAATCGATCCGTTAAGAGATAGAATTGCATCGTTGTGAAATACATTTCAATCCGTTAGATTGAAACTCAAGCTCCAATTTGAATTCTTTGTCGTTTGATGCCAGTCTTCTGTTAGAAAGAACTCGCGTTGACTTGCCACTTGTCTTCATCCCATTCGCTCTGGTATTCTGACATGTTGTAGAGTGCGCGATACAAGATTGGTAGATCTGCCGAATTACCCACAGTAGTAATTGACTTGTTGCAGCTTTGCATTGGAAGACTTTGTCATTTTCTTCATAATTTTGTGTCTCGTCAAGGCATTAATTCTTTTTGTCTTTATCTCATTAATGTTTCTGCAAAAAGTAATACTAAAAGCAAATATACATTTTTACCTTAAAAGGTAATATTAGCAGCGTTGACAGAAATAAAGTAACTCAGCTGAAATATATAAACGTAAAGCACACAGCTAAAACAAAAACTAAATATCAAGCGCTGAGTGAATATTTCTAAGTCAGCGACTAAGTAGATACTCAGCGCAGAAACCACTCAGAGTTAAACTGAATAGCTAGGTCAGTGGAGACTCGAAATTCTATCACTAAATTTACTAACTCCCTTACAACTATAGACTATTTATTTTAACATCGTTATTAATTTAACTAACTCAAACTAAATTTAATTATTATGATCAAAACTTAAGCAATACTGAATCATTCACTAAATCAATTCAAACTTATGCTTGGTTAAACAAGTATTGTTTATTACTAAATTTGTGATAAATAAAAGTCGTTTACTTACTAAATTTAATGACTGACTTGATAATTTTTAAAATGTTTTTTAATCATTTATTTACAGAAATTTAATGAATTATAACCATTATAAGGAAATTTATGACATCATCGTGAAAACTTGTAAATGTTTAATAACATTTTTTTAAAACTTTAGTTTTCTTTTTTAAAAAAGAAAGTTTAATTTTTATTTTTTTTAAATGTGCACGTGACATAGAGTCCGGAGTATTCTTATTACACTTTTTAACCTGCTGTTACAGGTAGAGTTTAGTTTACTTTTGTTTATAGTAATTGTTAAGTTGACACATGACTAATTCCTATTAGATATTCAAACCAAGTAAGTTTACTTTGTTTTCCAACAAAGTTAGGATAGAAGAATTTGCCATAACATAATCTAATACTTATCCAATTTTTTTATTTATCTTTCTATAAATTTTATATTTTTTAATAAATTTAATTATTAAGAATATAAAAATATTAATTTATTCTTATATTTTAAGTTAATATCTTAAGTTTTCAACTCAAATATAATTAATATTAAGGATATAGTTGAAAAAATAATGAATAAAGTATCTAGAAAAATATAAATGATAAGTATTTTAATAACCCAATTTTAAACTAAAATAACTATTATAAAAAGATGAATAGAGTATATATTTAGACCCCTGCCAGGCCATACTTTTACTATGATATTTCTATTGAAGCCCGACGTGCAAGAAGCGGATTTGAGCAGGTTAAACGGGCCGTAGATTAGTTGAATATGTAAAAAAATAATTAAAAATATGGTTAGAGACTACATGATAATTGGAGACAATATATTTTTTTTCCTCTCTTATCATAGCGTGGGATTATGGGTTTAAACTCGACAATCAATAAATTTAACAAAATACCTCTTATTATCTACAAAAGCAAAGTAGTGGTATTTCAGCATCAATGACGTAAAAGACAAAGTTAACATACAATAATTTTGTTACAAAGTCGAGACAAACGGTTCGACTTTGCAATTATCCAATTAAAATACTAGTAAAGACGGAAAGCATCTTAATCAATTAAACAAGCTCTATCAGAATTTAATTTATACCCAGTAACCAACGGATTGGGGTCATCCCTTGCGTATTACAGGCCTCTAAAAAATCAATTGACCGAACAAGTGGGCTGCCTGTCTATAAGAGGCAGTGAGCTTGTGATCATAAAATTTAAAAAAAAAATGGCAGAAAAAGTAACAGTAATTCATATATTAATTTTATTACAATACACTCATAAACTCTTATTATTTTTTTCACTCTCTTACACACTTTAAAATAGCAAATTACATTGCCTTATATAGGCATTTGACGATTCTGCAATGGCTCTATCATTTTCTCAATAATTCAATCTATTACAAAAATTCAAATTTAGATTTAACAACTTATTTTTCTAATTTTCTACAAAATCCAAGTAACAAATCCTACAAAGTCTAAGTCTCCTAATAATCCAAGTGCCCATTTTTTCAATATTTCTAACGACCAAAAACACTACCATTGTTCTTCAAAGTCTTCTTACCAATTTTTCAAAAGTAATTAGACTAAATTTATTATCATGGCTCTAATTTTTATTTCATTATTTTGGAAGATTAAGTTTAATATTTTAACACTCCCCCTTAAACTTAATTCTCCGTTATTCCCAACGACCCTCGTAATTTGTTGAACATGTCATACTTCAGTGGGTTCGTAAAGATGTCCGCTATTTGATCTTGCGTTTTGACATACTTCAATGTGACTTCCTTCTGCTCAATACATTCCCGGATGAAATGATACCTCATATCGATGTGTTTGCTTCGATCATGGAAGACATGATTTTTTGCGAACGCCAACGCTGATTTGTTATCAACAAAAATATCTGTTGGGTCATATTGTGTCATTTGAAGCTCCTTCAACAATCTTCTCAGCCATATTGCATGACACACACATGATGTTACAGCAACATATTCAGCTTCACACGTTGACAACGTCACAATTGGTTGCTTCTTTGAACTCCATGTGAACGCGGTGTCATCAAGAAAAAATACGAATCCGCTAGTGCTTTTCCAGTCATTTTTATCTCCAGCCCAATCACTATCGCTGTAGCCAACTAATTTGAATTCGTCAGATTTTAAATAATGCAATCCAATTGTACCTTTAACATAGCGGATTATTCTTTTCGCTGCATTCCAATTAGACTCCTTCGATTCTTCCATGTATCTGCTCACTAGTCCAACTGCATACAGAATATCTGGCCTTGTGCACGTCAGGTATCTGAGACTCCCGATCAAACTTCAAAAATTTGTCGGGCTGACCCTGACTCCACTTTCATCCTTGGTCAATTTCAAACTGCATTCGGCCGGAGTGCTAACAGGGTTGTAATTTTCCATCTTAAATTTCCTTAAGATCTCCTTGGCGAAGCCACTTTGACAAATAAAATTCCATCATCACTTTGCTTCACTTCAATGCCAAGATAGTACGACATCAAGCCACTATTAGTCATTTCGAATTCATGAGTCATAGTCTTCTTGAAATCATTAAACATTTGAGGATTGTTCCCGATAAATATGAGATCATCCACATACAAGCAAACAAGCAATATGTCTCCACCTTTCACTTTCACGTACAAGGCATACTCGTGTGGGCACTTGACAAATCCATTCTCACAAAAGTATTTGTCGATGCAGCTGTTCCAAGCTCTCAGCTCTTGCTTAAGTCCGTACAACGCCTTCTTCAGCTTCAACACTTTTTGTTCATGACCTTTAACAATGTAACTAGGTGGTTGTTGGACATAGATCTCTTCCTCCAAATATCCATTCAGAAATGCTGACTTTACATCCATTTGGTGGATCTTCCATCCATTTTGGGCAGCGACTGAGATCACCAATCTGATAGTCTCCATTCTTGCTACTGGTGCAAATACTTCATCGTAGTCAATATCAGGTTTTTAACTATATCCCTTTGTGACTAGCCTCGCTTTATGTCGAACGATTTCTCCATTTGCATCCTTCTTTGCCTTGACCACCCATTTGACTCCAATGGGCTTTTTGTCAGCTGAAAGTTTGGTCAACTCCCACTTCTTGTTTTTCTCAATTGAATTGATCTCCTCCTCCATGGCTTTTCTCCATTTCTCATCTTTCATGGCTTTTTCAGCATCAATAGGTTCACTATCAATAAGATGACAGTAAAGAGTCAATTCTTCATTGAGCTCACTAGTTGCATCATAAAGATCTTTAACAAGACGAACTTTTCTAGGTCTTTCTCTTGGACTTTGACTTTCATCATCGTGTCCTAGAGATGCAATTGGAATGGGACTATATGACGTCGATGCTTTGCTTGGCTCCTCCACATCTCGATCATTGTTTTTATCCATGGTGAAAGGATAAAAACTGTAATTCTTCTGCTTGTCATTATTCCATTCCCAAATTGCTTCCTCATCAATAGTCACATCCCTAGTGATGATAGTCATTCCCGTATCAGGATCAAACATCTTGTAACCTTTGGAAATTCTGAGTAACCAACAGACAAGTATTTTCTGCTTTTCTCATCTAACTTTCTTCTTTCTTCATCAGCAACATGAACATGTGCAACACTCCTAAAAACATGAAAATGAGAGATATTAGGCTTTCTCCCACTCCATGCTTCTTGGGGTGTCATATCCAACACACTTATTGTTAGAGATCGGTTCAAGATGTTGACAGCACAATCAACAGCTTCTGCTAACAACTATTTGGGCAAATTCTTGCTCTTTAACATGCTCCTCACCATATCCATCATGGTTCTATTCTTTCTTTCAATAACACCATTTTACTAAGGCGATCTCGGGACTGACAAGAAATGACAGATTCCTTGATGCTCGCAGAATCTTTTGAATTCATTTGACGTGATTTCTCCCCCTCTGTTGGATCTTAAAGCTTTGATGTAATAGCCACTTTCTTTTTCCACCATAGCTTTAAACTTTTTAAATGCTTCAAAAACTTCTGATTTCTCTTTCAGAAAATAAACCCACGTCTTTCTGCTATAATCATCAATGAATAGCAAGAAATATTTATTGCCTCCCAATGATACTAGTGTCATTGTTCCGCAGACATCGGCATGAATAAGCTCAAGGGGAACCTTTGCTCTTGACATGGACTCTTTTGGAAAACTAGTTCTGGAATGTTTTCTAACAAGACATCCTTCACAAAGCTGATGGGGTTTATTAATCAGCAGAAGACCATGCACTATCTTCTTCTGGCTTAGCAATTTCAACCCTCCAAAATTGAGATGACGGAATCTCAAAAGCCAAAGCCAATTAGATTCTTTCACGCAAGCTTTTAAGCATCTTGCTACATCCATCTTGATGTTAAGAGTGAACATTCTATTTTTTGACATTGGTACACTAGCTAGCGGCTTCTTCTTTTTGTTTAACAGCACCAACTTTCGGTTCACCATGTGAATTTGGTAATTTTTCTCAAGCAGTTGTCCCAAACTTAAAATGTTGCTTTTCATGTTTGGAACGTAATAAACATTGCTGATGAATTGGTGCTCTTCATTCTTTAAACAAATAAGAATAGTTCCTTTTCCTTGAATAGGAACTCTTGAGGAATCCCTAAAAATAACATTACAACTGAATGACTGGTCCAGCTCTACGAACATTTTCTTGTCTCCACACATATGGTTACTTGCACCATTATCAAGATACCATATGTTGTTTTCTTGACTGTATTCACCTTCACGGGGTTAGTAATACCATATCGATTACGTCCTCTTCTTGAATGTTGTTCGCCGTTTCCTCTATTTACTTTGGTGGGCTCCGACATTCTGCTGCATAGTGGCCATATCTAGAGCAATTATAGCATTGAACATTGGACTTGTCACGTCCATCATTATGCCTCCAGTTTCCTCTTCCTCGTCCACGTCTATGACCACGACCTCTATCTCATATGGACTGATTATCTCTATTATTATTTTCACCTCTACCGAATGGTTGATTTCTACCACATCCTCTTCCTCTTCCATTTCCTCCACGGTCTCTACCACGTCCTCATCCGCAATGGCTAGAATCCTGGCTACTTTCACCTTTGACTGAAACCTTTGCTGCCAAGACTTATTCTACAGACTCTTCTCTTTGTCTATTTAGTCTCTCCTCATGTGCTTGTAATGAGCCAACTACTTCATCGACGGTTATTTTACTTATATCCCAAGATTCTTCTATTGCCACTACTACGTAGTCAAACTTTGGTAGTAGTCAAGCTTTTCTCCATATTGCCGCATTTGGCTAGGGATAGATTTTAATCGTGAGGAGTAATCTACAGTCACTTTTGTCTCCTTCATCTTCATCATCTCGAACTCTCCTCTCAACATTTGGAGCCGAACTTTTTGTACTTTCTCCTCTCCTTAAAGAGAAAGTCGTAGTATATCCCAAGCTTGCTTGAAGGTGGTCGCTTCTGCCACCTCCTCAAACATAACATCATCTAACCCTTGATGGATGATACTAAGAGCCTTCTGGTCATTACGACGACTCTTATGCAAACTGTCCTTTTTAACTTGCAATAGTTGTGCATCTGCAGCTGGGACTTCATAACCTTTTTCAACAATATCCCAAACATCTTGGGATCCTAGAATGGCTTTCATCTTGATACGCAAATTTTTGTAATTGGTTTTTGTAAGTTGAGGGAAAACGAAGGAAACACCGTTGAGATTCATTTCTGTAGAGGAAAATTTGTTTCAAAGAGTACAGGGGTTGTTGCAACGCTTTTGAGTCTATTGCGACACTTTGGTGAGTCTCTATAGCTCCAAACAGATTTTGCAAGGAGAACAGCAAGGGAAAATATTTCCTTGCAATTTTAGATGAACTTGAAAATTTTTCTATTTTGAGTATTGGCGACACTTTCTGCAGTTTTTTTCAACACTTTTGACTGCCTATTACAACACTTTCTGGATTGCTTCTAAAACTCTTTAAACTCGACTTTTTTACTCGGGGATTTTTGGGAAGAGGATTGGATACGAAATGACTTTGGTACCACTTTGTTGGATGGAAGAGGAAAATAATCAAGCAAAAAAATGCTCAAAACATAAAAATGAGTAATTCACACACTAATTTTATTACAATACACTCATAAACTCTTATTATTTTTCTCTCTCTAACAGACTTTAAAATAGCAAATTACGTTGCCCTATATAGACATTTGATGAATTCTGCAATGGTCCTATTATTTTCTCAATAATTCAATCTATTACAAAATTCAAATTTAGATTTAACAACTTATTTTTCTAATTTTCTACAAAATCCAACAAACAAATCCTATAAAGTCTAAGTCTCCTAATAATCCAAGTGCCCTTTTTTCAATGTTTACAACCACCAAAAACACTCCCATTGTTTTTCAAAGTCTCTTACCAATTTTTCAAAAGTAATTAGACTAAATTTATTATCATGGCTCCATTTTTTATTTCATTATTTTGGAAGATTAAGTTTAATATTTTAACATTTAGATCATGGTCAAGTCCATTTCCATTAAGAGCAATCTGGGCACTAAAATTGAAGGGAATCGAGTTTGATACAGTACTCGAAGATCTCTCGAACAAGAGCCCAGAGCTGTTGAAATACAATCTAGTTTACAAGAAAATGCCAGTGCTTGTTCATAATGGAAAACCCATATCTGAGTCCCTTGTTATTGTTGAATATATTGATGAGACTTGGAACCATTATCCACTTATGCCCAAGGATCCTTTTAAATGAGCCGAAGTATCTCCATATCGTGGAGTATCATCCCTCTGTTGATTCGGCTTCTCACAATATGACGAGGACTTCATTTTTTTCTAGTGCTAGGTCGATCAATACTCCTAATGGTGCAATGGATGAGATTATTCCCACTAGAATCTGTTGTCGCTTTTGCTAGCTTATCAGCCTCGTGTTCTGAGCTCACGGTATGTGTTGAATCTCTATTTTTTCCTATAAATTTTATCCTATCGATGAGCGCTCACACCAGGCTGAGGTACTGCTGCATTGTCGCATCCTTCGTTGTATATCCTCCCCCCAGCTGACTGACGATAAGCTTCGAGTCGCTACAAATGTGGGCTTGGTCTAGTTATATCGCTTTGATCAACTGTATGGCGAGAATGAATGCCTCATACTCGACCACGTTGTTTGTTACGGTGAAGGAGAGTCTGGCCGTCTGGTTAATGACTATTCCATTTAGGCCTCTCATGTGTGTTAGATATGATGTATGCCCTTAAGGCAATTAGGGCGATATATCTTAATTATGTAATAGTACGAATAATTTATTTAATCAATAAAGGCATTTGTTCTTTTGTTTATATCAATGTATTTCTATACATATATATTATAGCTGGTTAAAATATATTCATTGATGTATGTATACAAAAGTCCTTGACATATCATAGCATGAAGTCAGAGAAATTATAGTTGGACTATATTTGGTGGAACCTACTTCATGTGCAATTATGATTATGTCTAAACTGTCCCTAGCCACAGTGTCATCAAGAAAGGATATTGATGAAACGGAAAGACTAGCACGTGGTCAACTTTCTTGGAAAGGGTCCAAGCAGTTAATCTCCTAAAGACTGAAGGTGGTGCCTTAAGCTTGACACATGGATATATCTGGGAGATATATTGGAGACCGCAGTAAGATAAACACTTGGTATAAATATCAATGTGTTGGTGTTTATCTTTATGCAATAAGCTTTACGAATGTCCTCATACTTGAGATGCTAGTTGCCTTGTGTGGTACTATTGCTATACTTTGGGTCATTGCTATGCACTCATTAATTTAGGGTGCTACGGGTGATTACGGGTATAGTGATGACAGCACATTGGTAGGCTGAGTAGTCGGAAAGAATCCATCGCTCCGGATATATTAAGGAGTTGTACCTGGCCACTTGTTGAAGTGATGATTGCCATAAACCTCTGATCAGAGTATGTGTTTGATAGAAATGGTTTCTAGTCAAACACACTATGGTAAAAGGCAATATACTTCGGTAACAAGTAAATAACTGGGATAGCTTGGAGCAACCTTGCTATTAGTGGGTTAACACTTTAACCGAACCTAATAAACCAGATGGTACTAATATTAAAGAATGGAAGGAATTTATCACACTGGATAATTATTGCATTAACCGGGATTAAGTCATAAGCATAAATGACGTTCCGAGTAATGGGGGATGGTAGACCCTTGCTAGAGGCGTACTACAGTCGTTTAAGGTAATCAAGTTCTATTCACGGTCTAGAACATCGAGCCAATGGTTCCATTAGAACACGGGTTGGTTAAGCCTTAACAGCTCAATACTTCGGGATCCTATAAGGTCACACACATTGGACCTTCATCGGACTAAGTAAAGAACTAATAGATTTATTCTATTACAAAAATATAACATGAATAATAATTGGATTATTGTTTAATTGGTTAAAATTGATTAGATCAATTTTGGATAGACCAAGGAATTTATTTTGACCGATAAATAATTAATTAGAGTCATAAATAAATCATAATTGATTAGATCAATTTTGGTTGGACCAAATTATTTATTTTGACTGGTAACTAATTTATTAGAGTCAAAAATAAAAATTTATTTGAAATGATTTATAAGGAATTTTACATTGATAAGTTGGAACCGAAAAGTGTAAAATATTTTGTATAAAGTTCGGTTGCCGAAAAATGCGCAACCCTTATTCATGGGCTGCACAAAGGCAGCCCATGAAAAGTGGAGTGAATTAACATATATATATATATATATATATATATATATATATATATATATATATATAGATATGTTAATTAATGGGATGGGAGTAATACTCCCATCCCACATCGATGAAAGGGGGAACATTTTTGCTCCCCCAAGCCTATATATAGGCTATTTTCTTTCCTTTCAAATTGTACCAAGCTCAAAGCATAAATCCTAAGCGAGATAATTAATCTCTCGGGTACTTGAGCAAGTTATTTTTGTGGAGCCTGAATTTATTCGGGCACCGCTAGTTAATATTTTTGGGTGAGGCTTCTAGAGTGGTCTAGCAACTACTCGAGGCTTCTTAGTTCTTCCTCCTGGGGAGGTTTTGGTTTGTGGGGTCCGTGTGGATACTAATAGAGGCTATCCTACGACTGGAGGCTTGTGCAAGAAGGTCCTACAAAAGCACGCTTCAACTGGTAAGTTCTTTTTCTTTCTCTTTTAATTATTAAGTCTTTTTCTTTAAGTGTTTTTAGACTTAATAATTATGCTTAGGTTATTTTTGAATGCTTAGTTTATTTTATGCTTAGGTTATAACTTAGAGTTATAACATGCTTAGTATAAAATAAATATGCTAGGATATAATTTAGAATTATGGTATGCCTAGTCCTCTAGCATGCTAACCTAAGTAGAGAATTATTTAGTTAAGGCTTTATTTAATTTATATGCAACTAATAGGAGTTCCTGGGACAGGGACAAAATTTTGAATTTCCGTCATGCCTCTTATGCATGTTCAATTTAACTGTCAGTTTCCAACAGTGGTATCAGAGCCTGCCTATTTAGTGCATAATTAAGTTAGAAGTAAACTAAATATTATTTTCTAAATGAAATGATTTGTTTATTTAATTGTTTGGAACAATATATATAAACTTCTGTCTTTCATTTCAAGGTTAGAAATTAGTTATGAATAATTTTGAATAAGCTTGCTCAACTTACTCAAATTATACAAGTGTCAATAATTTATTTAAATTACATGGGTTATAGATGCTCCCAATTTACATGAATTGGAAGAACGAAATTTATTAGTTCAAGAGAATCCGTTGGTCTTCAAGTTTGTGCCCGTATTTGTTCTGGCTAAGGATTGGACTTAGTGTCTACTCCTCATAGGGCACCTCTCCTACCTGGGAACCTATATCGGTGCAATTTGAATTGACCCATCGGGGGATTAATATGAACTAATTTATTTCTAGTATATAAGATGGTGCTTATATGTGTTTCTATAACAAAGTAAAAAATTAAAATTATTGAATAAAAGCTTAAAGGAAATGCAATATAAATATAACAAATTAAAGCGTTAATTATTTTGCATATAATCTAGGTTGATGGAATAATTATAATAAAGAGCTGAACCCACCTAAGGTTAGACCTTATAAATTAATTCTAAAATTCCCTGAATTAATACAAGTAATTATAATTTTGTCCATCTGATAAAATCCTAGATTAGGTGAGACGTTTAACACCAATAAAATCCCAAAGTAAATATATTATGGCAAGTTATAGTCTTCCTTACTCAAATTTATAATACGATCTTTTTGGGCTATCAAAGTGCTACGCAAAGCGTTCCTTCTAGTCCATATTGATTGGTTGTAAAGTTTGAGATAGGGTCTGCCTTAACAGAGCTGGGGTAGTCCACCATAAAATTGGGGGCTAGGCCCAGATCTGAGACATATTCAAGGAGATGCTAATATAAGAGCACACGTCCCTTGGGGTTAGGGAACTTGAATGAATTAGCAATTGCATGCGATGCAAATGGAATTGGATTCCAACTATGACTGACTATTATGACTTGACTCATAAAATTGGGGGTTATAATAGACTAGTTATAGATGCTACCTACTAGGAAATTTAGCTGGGCTAAAATTCACGAATTCAATAGAATGGGCTATTGTAAATTTTGAAGAAAATAGTAGGAAAATGTATTTAATTAAAAGTTCTCATATTAAATACATGTACTTAAACTAATATCTAAACACTTTTTTTTTCTTATGTCTTAGGTTGAAAATGGCTTCCAATTTTAATCTCCATTTGTTACTTGACACCAAATTGAATGGCTCGAAATTTTCTGATTGGTTCCGAGCAGTGAGAATAGTTCTCAGATCTGAGGGAATTGCCTATGTCCTAAGTGAAATTTTCCCTGTAGAACCTGATGTTGAGGATCATGTAGAACATGATGCCTGGTTGAAGCACAGGAAAGATCGTGAGACTGCCATGTGTATTATGTTGGGGTCCATGAATTCTGAGCTTTAGAAACAACATGAGAACATGCCCTTGGAGGATATGGTTCTCCATCTTGAAGAACTCTTTTCGGAGAGGGAGAGGACAGAGAGGTATGAGACCTCTAAGCTCCTTTTCGGGACCAAGATGTAGGCTGGCACCTCTGCCTCTCAGCATGTACTGAAACTCTTGGGATACCTTGAGAAGCTGAATCGATTGGGATTCGAGATGAATCATGACTTGAGCATTGACCTTGTGTTGATGTCCTTGACAGATAGTTACTCAGGTTTCGTAACTAACTATTATATGAACATGATTAATTCAACTATCCCTGAATTAATTAACATGCTGAAAATAGTAGAACCTCAGATCAAGAAAGATCAGAAACCTTTACTGTTGGTTGAAAAAGGCAAGGCTTCTAAGAAGAAGAAGTAGGCACTAGGTGCCAAGAAAAGAATCAGTAAGAAGAAGAATGAAAAGAAGGCATCTAAGTATGTCTGCTTCCAATGTGGGAAACCGGGACATTGGAAGAGGGATTGCAAAGCTCCTGCTTCTGAGCATTTGAAGAAGAAGCCTACAGAGGCATCTACTTAAGGTATATTTGTAATTGAAAACTTTGCTACTTTTCCACAAGAATCCACTTGGGTATTAGATACTGGTTGTGGTTCTCATATCTGTACTTCTGTGCAGGGACTAAGGAACTGTAGAAAACTTGCAAAAGGGGAGATGGACCTACGTTTGGGAAATGGAGCCAGAGTTGCTGCATTAGCCGTAGGGAGCTTTAGTCTTGTTTTGCCAAGTGGACTTGTTTTAGTTTTGAATAATTGTTATTACATTCCAAGTGTTACTAAGAATATTGTATCTGTTGCGTGTTTAGCAACAGAGGGATTTGAAATTTTATTTTTGAATAATAATTGTCAGATTCGTTTGAATAATATTCTTTATGGTTATGGAATGTTGAAAGGTGGCATTTATATTCTTGATACTAAAACAGAAGTTTTCAATATAAACAATGTGAAGAAAGTTAAATTAGATAATGAGAATTCCTTTTACTTATGGCATTGCCGTTTAGGCCACATAAACAAAGATCGCTTAACCAAGTTGCATAAGCATGGAGACTTGGGCTCAATAGACTTAGAGTCTTATGGTGATTGCGAACCTTGTTTAAAAGGAAAAATGATAAAGTTACCCTTTAAAGGGAAGGGTGAACGAGCCACGAGTACATTGGAACTTATACATACTGATGTGTGTGGTCCAATGAGTGTTCAGGCACTAGGAGGATACTCCTACTTCATAACCTTTATTGATGATTACTCATGATACGGTTATTTGTACTTGATGAAGCACAAGTCTGAAAGTTTTGAAAAATTCAAACTATTTAGAGCTGAAGTAGAGAAACAGCTTGAGAAAAGTATTAAAACACTTCAATCGGATCGAGGTGGAGAATACTTAAGTCAGGAGTTTCAGGATTATCTAAAGGAAAATGGGATAGTTCCCCAGTGGACTCCTCCTTATACACCCCAACATAATGGAGTGTCAGAAAGGAGGAATTGGACTTTATTAGATATGGTCAGGTCCATGATGAGCCATGCAGTTCTTAGTAAATCCTTTTGGGGATATGCACTTGAGAGCGCGGTTTATGTCTTAAACATAGTGCCCTCTAAATCAGTTCATTTTACACCTTATGAAAGATGGTGTAACAAAAAGCCATCTCTAAATCACTTAAGAGTATGGGGTTGTCCTGCTATGGTGAAGAGGATAGCGTCAGATAAGCTAAATGCCAAGGCTGATAAATGTCTGTTCATTGGATATCCAAAGGAAACAATTGGATATCTAT
This sequence comes from Euphorbia pulcherrima, assembly GCA_947683365.1. Classification (NCBI taxonomy): domain Eukaryota; kingdom Viridiplantae; phylum Streptophyta; class Magnoliopsida; order Malpighiales; family Euphorbiaceae; genus Euphorbia; species Euphorbia pulcherrima. Next base: position 18,288,482 of record CANTUS010000010.1, on the reverse strand, counting down.
TTTACCAACCCGAAGCACAAAAGGTATTTGTGTCTCGGAATGCTCACTTTTTGGAAAAGGAACACTTACTTGAAAAGGTCAGTGGGAGCAATATTGAACTGGAAGTTCAACAGGAAGAAACAGACGATCAACTGATTGACCCCGTTCTAAATACACAAGAGAGTGTGATCCAAGAACAAACTGTCGAAACACAATCATTGCGAAGATCAAGTCATGTTCATAAGGGTCCCGATAGATATGGGTTTATTATCACTAATGATAAGGAACTATATCTTGTGGAGGATGATGAACCAAGGACATATGATGAGGCAATAAAAAGCTCAGATTCTGATAAATGGCAAAAGGCCCTGAAATCAGAAATGGATTCCATGTACGAGAACCAAGTTTGGAATTTGGTTGATGCACCGCAAGAGGTTAGACCAATTGGGTGCAAATGGGTCTTCAAGAAGAAGACAGACATGGATGGTAATGTAATTACCTATAAAGCAAGGTTGGTTGCGAAAGGTTATAGTCAACGGAAAGGTATTGACTATTATGAAACCTTCTCACCGATAGCCATGCTCAAATCCATAAGGATACTCCTCGCCATTGCTGCTCATTACGATTATGAGATCTGGCAAATGGATGAAAAAACAGCATTCCTGAATGGGGATTTAGACCGGGATGTGTATATGACACAACCTGAGGGTTTTACATCTCAGAATGGCTCGAAGGTATGCAAGCCACAAAGATCCATTTATGGACTTAAGCAGGCATCAAGGAGTTGGAATATAAGGTTTGATCAGACAATCCGGGAACTGGATTTCTGCCCAAATGCAAATGAGCCTTGTGTTTATAAGAAGGTTAGTGGGAGTGTAGTCGTTTTTCTAGTATTGTATGTTGATGACATTCTGCTAATAGGAAATGATATTTCTCTTCTTCAAAACGTTAAAGTATGGTTGTCAAGAAAGTTCTCCATGAAAGACCTTGGTGAAGCAGCATTTATACTAGGTATAAAGATCTACATGGATAGATCCAAGAGGCTGTTAGGTCTTTCTCAAAGTACATATATAGACAAGGTGTTAAATAGGTTCAACCTTGAGCATTCTAAGAAAGGTTATCTCCCAATGACAAAGGGGATTAACCTATCTAAAGCTGAGTGTCCGAAGACAGCTCAAGAGAGAATGCGCATGAAGAATATACCTTATGCATCTGCGATAGGATCCATCATATATGCTATAATATGTACTAGGCCGGATGTCTCTCAGGCTTTGAGCTTTACGAGCAGATATCAGTCAAATCCAGGTGAAAAACACTGGATGGCCGTCAAGGCAATCCTTAAGTACTTGAGAAGGACTAAGGATGAGTTCTTGATTTATGGAGAAGGTGATCTCACTATCAAAGGTTACACTGACGCAAGCTTTCAATCTGACAAGGATGACTTTAAGTCTCAGTCAGGTTTTGTGTATGTGTTAAATGGAGGGGCAGTATGCTGGAAGAGTTCCAAGCAAGAAACTACTGCTGATTCAACCACGGAATCTGAATACATTGCTGCATGCGAAGCAGCAAAAGAATCTGTCTGGTTGAAGGGATTTATTGGTGATCTCGGTGTGGTGCCTGAGGCTATTGATCCAATTACTTTATATTGTGATAACAATGGTGCCATAGCTCAGGCAAAGGAACCACGGTCTCATCAGAAAAACAGACATGTATCCAGAAAGTATCATATAATTAGGGAGATTGTTGATGCTAAGATAATAAGATTAGAATATGTACCCACTGATCAGAACCTCGCGGATGGTCTGACAAAGCCATTGACTCAAGTCAAACATGACCAGCATGTTAAAGCATATGGATTAAAACTTATGGCTAATTGGCCTTAGTGCAAGTAGGAGTTTGTTGGATATGATGTATGCCCTTAAGGCAATTAGGGCGATATATCTTAATTATGTAATAGTATGAATAATTTATTTAATCAATAAAGGCATTTGTTCTTTTGTTTATATCAATGTGTTTCTATACATATATATTATAGCTGGTTAAAATATATTCATTGATGTATGTATACAAAAGTCCTTGACATATCATAGCATGAAGTCAGAGAAATTATAGTTGGACTATATTTGGTGGAACCTACTTCATGTGCAATCATGATTATGTCTAAACTGTCCTTAATCACAGTGTCATCAAGAAAGGATATTGATGAAACGAAAAGACTAGCATGTGGTCAACTTTCTTGGAAAGGATCCAAGCAGTTAATCTCCTAAAGACTGAAGGTGGTGCCTTAAGCTTGACACATGGATATATCTGGGAGATATATTGGAGACCGCAGCAAGATAAACACTTGGTACAAATATCAATGTGTTAGTGTTTATCTTCATACAATAAGCTTTGCGAATGTCCTCATACTTGAGATGCTGGTTGCCTTGTGTGGTACTATTGCTATACTTTGGGTCATTGCTATGCACTCATTAATTTAGGGTGCTACGGGTGATTACGGGTATAGTGATGACAGCACGTTGGTAGGCTGAGTAGTCGGAAAGAATCCATCGCTCCGGATATATTAAGGAGTTGTACCTGGCCACTTGTTGAAGTGATGATTGCCATAAACCTCTGATCAGAGTATGTGTTTGATAGAAATGGTTTCTAGTCAAACACACTATGGTAAAAGGCAATATACTTCGGTAACAAGTAAATAACTGGGATAGCTTGGAGCAACCTTGCTATTAGCGGGTTAACACTTTAACCGAACCCAATAAACCAGATGGTACTAATATTAAAGAATGGAAGGAATTTATCGCACTGGATAATTATTGCATTAACCGAGATTAAGTCATAAGCATAAATGACGTTCCGAGCAATGGGGGATGGTAGACCCTTGCTAGAGGCGTACTACAGTCGTTTAAGGTAATCAAGTTCTATTCACGGTCTAGAACATCGAGCCAATGGTTCCATTAGAACACGGGCTGGTTAAGCCTTAACAGCTCAATACTTCGGGATCCTATAAGGTCACACACATTGGACCTTCATCGGACTAAGTAAAGAACTAATAGATTTATTCTATTATAAAAATATAACATGAATAATAATTGGATTATTGTTTAATTGGTTAAAATTGATTAGATCAATTTTGGATAGACCAAGGAATTTATTTTGACCGATAACTAATTAATTAGAGTAATAAATAAATCATAATTGATTAGATCAATTTTGGTTGGACCAAATTATTTATTTTGACTGGTAACTAATTTATTAGAGTCAAAAATAAAAATTTATTTGAAAGGATTTATAAGGAATTTTACATTGATAAGTTGGTACCGAAAAGTATAAAATATTTTGTACAAAGTTCGGTTGCCGAAAAATGCGCAACCCTTATTCATGGGCTGCACAAAGGCAGCCCATGGAAAGTAGCGTGAATTAACATATATATATATATATATATATATATATATATATATATATATGTATGTATATGTTAATTAATGGGATGGGAGTAATACTCCCATCCCACATCGATGAAAGGGGGAGCATTTTTGCTCCCCCAAGCTTATATATAGGCTATTTTCTTTCCTTTCAAATTGTACCAAGCTCAAAGCATAAATCCTAAGCGAGATAATTAATCTCTCGGGTACTTGAGCAAGTTATTTTTGTGGAGCCTGAATTTATTCGGGCACCGCTAGTTTATATTTTTGGGTGAGGCTTCTAGAGTGGTCTAGCAACTACTCGAGGCTTCTTAATTCTTCCTCCTGTGGAGGTTTTGGTTGGTGGGGTTCATGTGGATACTGATAGAGGCTATCCTACGATTGGAGGCTTGTGCAAGAAGGTCCTGCAAAAGCACGCTTCAACTGGTAATTTCTTTTTCTTTCTCTTTTAATTATTAAGTCTTTTTCTTTAAGTGTTTTTAGACTTAATAATTATGCTTAGGTTATTTTTGAATGCTTAGTTTATTTTATGCTTAGGTTATAACTTAGAGTTATAACATGCTTAGTATAAAATAAATATGCTAGGATATAATTTAGAATTATGGTATGCCTCGTCCTCTAGCATGCTAACCTAGGTAGAGAATTATTTAGTTAAGGCTTTATTTAATTTATATGCAACTAATAGGAGTTCCTAGGACAGGGACAAAATTTTGAATTTCCATCATGCCTCTTATGCATGTTCAATTTAACTGTCAGTTTCCAACAATATGCACGCCTATGCCACCTTGACCTCGGGTCAAAACTCCAGCAATGAAGACTTTCCATGTTTCCTCCATTAATGTGGTAGGTTTGGGTGATGGGACTTCTTGTATAAAATCTGCTAATGCTTGAGCCTTTATTGCTTTTCTCGGTTCGAACCTAACATCGAACTCTAATAATTTACTATCCATTCTGCTAACCTGACTGACATTTCTGGCCTCTAAAGAATTTTTCTCAGGCCTAAGTTGGTTCGGACTATGATTGTATGAGATTGGAAGTAATGTCTCAGCCTTTGGGATGCAATGATGACAATATAGATAGCTTTTTCTAGACGAGGGTACCTTAGCTCAACATCTCTAAGGACTTTACGGTAATGATATACGGGGTACTGCTCTATCTTCTCCTCCCTAACCAAGGCCATGCCTAGCACCTCTTCAGAGGTGGTGATGTAGAGAAATAGACACTCTCCAGGGGTGGGTCGACTTAATAATGGCGACAAGGACATGAACTACTTTAGATCATTGAAAGCTTTGGCACATTCGTCCATCCATCAAAATTTCTTTGTACCTTTCAGGGTTTTGTAGAAAGGCATGCATCGCTTAGCCGAGTAGGATATGAATCTGCCCAAGGTATTGATCTTTCCATTCAAACTCTGTACGTTGTTTATCATCTTGGATGGCTATAGTTCCATTATCTCCTTAATCTTATCCAGGTTTGCCTCTATTCCTCTGTGAGAGATTAAGAATCCCAAAAACTTCCCTACTGCTATACAAAAAGAGCATTTTTTCAGTTTCAACTTTAACTTATATTGGTTCAAGACGCGCAACACCTTTTCGAGATTGGCTGGGTGTGCATCGGTCATCTTGCTCTTGATGATCATGTCTTCGATGTATAATTCCACCGTATCACTGATCATACCTTTGAATATTTTGTAGACTTAGCGCTGGTAGGTCACACCCGTATTTTTTAACCCGAATGGCATGACTTTGTAACAATATGTTCCTACGCGGGTAATGAATAAAGTTTTTCCACATCGTCCTTGGCAATAGGGATTTGATTGTACGCTAACTTCATGTCTACCGTGGAGTAAGGCTCATAGCCTGCAGTTGCATGTACAAGGGAGTCGATATTGGGCAGCGGATAACTGTCCTTTGGGCAAGCTCTGTTTAGGTCGGTGAAGTCCACGCACATTCGATATGACCTACTAGGTTTTTTGGCCCATACTACATTTCCCATCCAATCGGGGTACTAAGCTTCCCTGATATGATCTGCCTTCAAAAGCTTTGCCATCTCTTCTTCAATGGCATGATGTTTGTCTGGACCGTGGTTCTTATGTTTCTGCTTGACCGGGTTGGCTTTTGGGTCGACACTAAGCCTATGCTCTATAATTCTAGGATCAAATCCTGTGACGTTGGCCTTGATCTAATCAAATGAATTTTTATTCCTCCTAAGAACTTCAATCAGGGTAGCCTTTGTTTGAGGGTTCATATCTTCCGAAATAAATACTTCCCTATCTTGGCTTAGGAGTAACGTTTCCAGCTTACCGTATCGCTCAGTCTTATCTGGTAAACTTTCTTCAGCCTAGTGGGCCGACCTGGCCTGTATTAAAGCCAGATATATCTCTCGTGCAATCTTCTGGCTGCCCCTAATGGTTGCCATGCCTTGCCTAGTGAGAATTTGCATCATAAGGTAGCATAAGTTGACCACTGCCTCAGACTCAGCTTCGATCGGTCTTCCTAGAATAATGTTGTATGCCAAGGTCATATCCATAATCAAAAACTCAGCTTGTGATTTCTATTTGATCGAATTATCTCCTATTGTGACTTATAGTGTGGCCAATCCTATGACCTCGACTGCATGGGTGACCCGATCCAAGACCGGGTTCTGTCCAATTCTAAGCTTATTTAGATCTAATTCAAGGGTGTCATACGTGGATTGGGTCATTAGATTGACCGAGCTACCTATGTATACCAGCACTCGTTTAGCTAGGAACCCTTTGACTTCCATTTCAACTACCAATGCATCTTGATGCGGGGCTGGCTTAGGTATATGAGCAAATGAATAATATACTCTTCTATCTCGACTTGTGTTACTCACTGATAATGCTTTTTGTTTCTTCGATGTTGGTCCTCTGCAAATGATGTTAATAACTCCTTGCCGAGTTAGGGGGATCGGTTGCTCTCTCTGTAGGAGTAGCTCGATGCCTCTCTACCCGCTCCTCTTATTATCGATGTGGCCATGGTCTATCCACAAAGTGATCGAGATTTCCTTCGGCTGCCCTCTTATTGTGCTCGATGGCGAAGTGTTGTGAATCCTCAGTGACGTGGCCCTCTGACTTATGGAAGTCACAGTATGCGCCAGACTTTCCCAGTTGTTTTATCTTTGGCGGGTATTCAATGTACCGCCGTTTTTTCTCTATTCAATACAGCACCTCCCTCCGATCTGCTCTCAAAGGAATCAAGTCCTTTGGGATATCACGACATTTGAATTCATACCTGGGGGGCCTTAGGGGTAGCTTACTAGATCGAGGCAGACTCAGTTGTCGACCTGTATGCTCATTTATCGATGCCCCTTTCTCATGAGCCTCGTAAGTTACCCACTCTGGCGCCTTCTGCATCATCAATGCTAAGCTCTTTGGCCTCTTAGTGAGTAGATCCTTTTTAAGGTTTGCATTTCTACAATTGCTCACCAGGATATCGGTGGTGATGTCAACACTGCACCCTTTCACTTCAAGGGTTGCCCTTTGGAATCGCTCCATGAAATCTCCCAGTGTTTCATTTTGACCCTGCTTCATTAGCTGTAAATCCTGAAAAGTCTTATAAGGTGGGATCAACGTTATGAAGTACTGGAGGAAGTCTTTTATCATCGCTTTGAAGTTTGTGATCGACCTTGGTTTTTGATTTTCAAACCAGAAAATGGTCGGTCCTTCTAGAGTCGTTGGAAAGATCTTGCACAACATCGCATTGGTTGCTCTGGTAGTCACCATTTCTTGCCTGAAGTTCTTGACATGAAGGGTCGAGTCACCAGTGCCTTGTAATCTCATAACTTTGGCCATTTAAAACTATTAGGGAATTCAGCTCTTAAAATCTCGGGTGAGAATGGCAATTTTGCATCTTTTATCTCTAGAATAGCTGGCTCCATTCCCATGTCTACAAGGAGTGCCTTTATGTTCTTCATGACATGGCCGACCCATTTTAGGGATAAATTCTTCTCAATTTCTATAATCGCATGCTTGGAGGCTATAGTTTAATCGGATCTGGCTGTCGACCTTCTAGGCTCCTTCATGGACAAGTTAACAGATGCGTCGGGGGAGCCGTGTTGAGGTTTTTTCCACGTCTCTTCCTTTCTCTGGTCGGGCTCGCGCTCTTGTGGGTGAGTGAAGTTGGTATAATCCTTGGTTATCCCAGTCGCTCCAGGCTGAGGTCTGAGATGGGCTCTTATCGGCTCTTTACCCGACCGATGGGACCTTAGCTCTCGTAGACTTAGCTCGGGTTAAAAGTTTAAGGTTGTGGGGGTTGAAAGGGCCCCACCTTCTTAGCTGCGTTCATACGTCAAGTGCCTCTTAAGGCTTTGAAACCTTTTCGAGGCTGACCCAGATTGAGCCGATGTCACTGCCTTCCTCTCCAGGTTGACGACCTTGCTCTCTGTGGCCATGCGCTGTGCATTTAAGGTGTTTACCGAATGCTCTATATGGCCCATTTTATGCATGACTTGCTTTGTCATTGTCACCAACAGCTTCAGATTAGACGAGGCATCGGGCTTTTCTACCATCACGTCTATCTGAGCATCGAACTTTGGCCCCAACACGATATTTTTTTATTACCTTTTCCGATGCATCAACTGGCTTTGGGGTGTTGTTAGTTCACTCGTCGACCCTAGAGCTGCCTTCGTGTCGATCCTAGTCGATGCTAACTTCAGGATGAGATTTTCCTTGCTGAATCTTCCATCACTACTATCGAATTTTAAAACTAATGAAACAGAAAGTATGGGACTTTAAAATCGAACAAACCGGGTCACCGTGTTTGATCCACGTTCACCACACCAATTTGATGTTGTGGGACTCAAGACATAGGATCGGTTCAACTTCTTCTAGATCGGGGTACCTGCACAGGTAGCAACCCATTAGAGGGCCAGGTCGGGTGTCCGACGTGGCCTCTCCGACGCTCAAGTTAGTATATGGCGCTAGGGATGACGTAGATATTACTAAAAGGAGGTAGATTGAGTGTAGTTAATTACTTAGGGATGTGTGTCCTAACCCTTTATATAGGGGGTAGTGACCCTTGGATGACTGCCACGTGTCTAGCCTTGGAGGTTAACAGATGTCCAGATGGATGACACATGCTCCTTGTCCTTTTAGCTTGATGAGTAAGTTAATTGGCAGGGCTCTATGAGCCTTGCTGACATTTGGACTTTATATGCCTTGCTATCATGCATCAATAATATATATGGGTCACACCTCGATCGATTTTAGGGCGGCGGTAAAGAGGGGTGGGATGAGGATCAAGCCTCAAACCAATCGTCGAAGTCCTCCCTCCCTGTTGCCAATAGCCCAACTTTGAGTTAGTAAAATATGAGATACAAAATTATATATGGAGACAAGAGATGAAAATGATAAACTTTAGGGCATCTTTATTATTGCGGGCTTTCAGTTGCTATTTTAAAAAAAAATTGGCTCTCCTTTTATCTCCTCTCTCTCTCTTATATTTGTTACCCATTTTCAATTTCATCTTTTCCCTTCAACTTAAACTTTACAATGTTCTTCTTCTTTCTCTTTATTTTTTGAACTTTTGAAACAAATTTTAGGTTAGCATATTTTTCAACTAAATTTAATTAAACTACGATGAATTAAGTTTTAAAAAATATTTTTATATATTTATTGAATTAAATTGATGTTATTGATATTTTTTATTTTTATTGATTTATTTGCTGAACTAAAATACTTTACCAGCCAATATTTACTACCGTCAATCATCCGCTCACCAACTAGACACCCCTGCCCCAGCTCATACCCACCCTGGCACCACCAATGGTTGACCTTGAGTATGAAATTAATTTCCAACCATTGTTCAGCCCAAAAATCAATTAATAAATAATATATGTATATATATTATTTAAAATTATTAAGTATATATACATATTTTTATTAATACATATATATATATGGCACCGGGCCGGACTTGGGTTTTTATACAAAATCCAACCCAATTCAATACATGTTCGGACTTCTACGAGTTTGAGTTAGACCAGACTTCTATTATAATATTTCTTTTCAAGCCCGACCCATAGAAAGCGGATTTGAGCAGGTTAAACGGGCCACAGATTAATTGAACATTAGAAGAATAATGGGGTTCTTACGAAAATTTCAAAAAACCCTAAATTATTTGGTAGTTTACAAAATCAGGGGAAAATATTTATCTAAATACGGTGTAGTATTTATCTGATAAATATCCAGTAATCATGTAGTAATCGTCTACGTAGTTATCTAGTAAATCATAACTTCAAATAAATTTCTAAAACACACATAACATATGACATTTAGCATTTATCTAGTAGATCACTGTTAGATATCTAGTTATTATTTTATATGTTTTAATTTTGACAGTTTTTTATGGATTTAATACCACCTAACATATAGTATATGACAATTTCATAACAATATATACTAGATCACTACTAGATAATTACTAGATGAATACTAGAACTTTACCGGATAAATACCAGATCGTATTCATGTAAATATTTTCTCCTGTTTTGGTTAATTTGTAAATTGTTTATAATTTTTTGTATATATATATATAATTAGTTTGACTTAATGGTGAATTCTGTAAATATTTTAGTGAGACATGTGTATTTTTTGACAATTTCTCAAAAATAATTTCCAGATAATTTTTTTAAAAAATAATTTCCCAAAGAATAATTAGAAAATATGGTTTGATACTACATGCTAATTGGAGACAACATATTTTTTTGATTTTTTTCTCCCTCGTAATATTATATTAGCAAAGCAGTCGGTATTTCAGCATCAATGACGTAAAAGACAAAGTTAATACAATGGTTTTGTTCCAGAGTCGAGGCAAAACCTTTGACTTTGTAATTATTATCCAATTAAAATAGTGAAGTCAGAAAGCATCTTAATCAATAAAAAAACTCACCATCTCTATTAGAATTAATCACGACCCAAAAACCAACGAATCGGCGTCATACCTTGCGTATTACAGGCCATTAAAAATCAATTGACCAAACTAGTGGACTGTCTATAAAAGGCAGTGAGCTTGTGATCATCAAACCAAACCAAACACACAAAAATGGCAGATAAAGTAACAGTGTTTAGATCATGGTCAAGTCCATTTCCATTAAGAGCAATCTGGGCACTAAAATTGAAGGGAATCGAGTTTGATACAGTCTTGGAAGATCTATCCAGTAAGAGCCCAGAGCTGCTGACATATAATCCAGTTTATAAGAAAGTGCCAGTGCTTGCTCATAATGGAAAACCCATTTGTGAATCACTTGTTATTGTTGAGTGTATTGATGACACTTGGAACCATTACCCACTTATGCCTCTGGATCCTTTTCAACGAGCCGAAGTTCGGTTTTGGGCTAAATTTGGCGACGATAAGGTATGTTTATTAATTCTTTTGCGACTTTTAGAATGTTAATTGGGTGTCTAAATTTAAAGTTTGTATTGATTAAAAAAATGATACCAAATTGAATAGCAATTGAGATTGCAAAATTATTTTAATTCGGTTTGGTTATAAATAACCATGGTTTTCCTATCCAGATCAACCTCTGAAATAAGAAAAGGTGGAGAGTTCAGGAATAAAAAGTCAACTGATTTGAACTAAGATTTATCAATTTATTAAAACTTATCATTTTCAATAATTATATTAAAGTTCGGCGTAATAAATTATAAATTACTATATATTCAGTATTAATATTAACAAAAAAAACACTACCAATTGGGTATAGTTCAAGTGATACACCTCTCAATGTAGTGATGGAAAGTTCTAAATTTAATACTTAACCTCAATATATATATAAACAAAAACACTTGTTATTAATAGTGTTCTTTAACAATTTAGCAACCATAATGACCTAATGGTAAGAGAGACAAAATACTTAGCGCATTTTGTCCCTGAGGCAATAAAAGTATTCATAGCGAAACCAACCGCTAAAGAGTTCGGAAAAGGGTTCGGGGGACATCTCATAACATATAAGATTTGGCCAATGAAGTCCGCAGAGTAAGACGACCCATTCAAGCCCATTATATAGGCGGTTATAGCCAAGGACAAAATAGTCATTACCGTCCAACATGCTAAGAACACGTGTCTTAGGCCGTTAGGATTTGTCCCATAGGTTCCATCTATATACCACACACAAAGGGGCACGAGGTAACCAATTCTTAACCCACTCATCATTCTCTCTATTCTATTACCTTCACCGTTACTTACGCATCGGAGAGCCTTCGTAGGACCCCCGGCCAAGTCTGACATATGTTTTCTGTCTTGTAGGAAGTCCGGATCTGAAGCCTACAATATCACCAAATAAAATGTTTTAAAAAGTATATCAAGTCAAATAGAGTATAAAATGAAATTCAAACATAGCAGAAATTAAACAATATATATATATATATATATATATATATATATATATATATATATATATATATATATATATATATATATATATATATATATTGGCTCATAGTTGAGTGTCATTTATTGAGTGGTGTCCCTCATGGGACCCACTAAATTAATTAATTTAAAAAAATATATCGGCAAAGTAGTTTTTTAAAAAGTGTACAGTAAAATTACTGTGTACAATTTGGCCATACGCGTTTTAAATCTCCTATAAATAGAGGAGGTTTTGCTCATTTTAAGAGCAGAGAAAGAGAGAAGAAACACAGATAACAATGTAATCTGTGCAGAGAGACTTAGGAAAAGGGTTCTTCAGAGTTGGGTAAGAGAGAAAATAGTGAGGTTTTGGGAAACACTTGTGTGCCACTATTTTATAATCTCTTTGTGTACCTACTATTATTTCATAGTGGAAAATTATTCGGAGTTTGTCCTGTGGTTTTTCCTAATGTATTTGGGGTTTCCACGTAAAAATCTGCGTGTCTTTTATTCTGCTGCTATTATTTTTCTCATAATTTATTATTGGACCTAACAAGTGGTATCAGAGCCGAAGGTTGTTTTATCAGTAAAATCTGTGAATATATTTTTCAAAAATAAATATACCACGATGAAGATAAAATTACGGCAAATTCGGTGGTGCAATTCATTCGAAAAACCATCGCAGATACGCAATTTAAGTGAATAGTAAAATTGTAACTTAATAAAATAGTAACTTGAATAATACTATTCATCTTTGGTCATTTTATGAATAGTATTATCTAAGTATACAGAGACATATTGTTGCTATTCTAATATATAAGTATTATTTGGATATACGGTACTATTCACACATACAGTCACTATTTATGTGAATAGTAAAATTTGTCATTTTTAAAGTTTCGACATGGCGAATGACGGTATAATGATCAAACTGATGGATACAAATTATTCAGTGTGGAAATCCAGAATGGAGGACTACCTCAATTGCAAAGATTTGTATGATCCAATTGAGGGTGATGACGCAAAGCCGAAGGATATGAAAGAACAGCAGTGGACAAAGTTGAAGAACCAGACATTGGGTACAATACGCCAATGGATAGATGCTAGCCTGTACAACCACATGAGGAACGAAACAGATCCCAAAGTTCTCTGGAAGAAGCTAGAGGATATATACGAGGCTAAATATGCTCAAGGAAAAGTGTTCATGATTCGCAAAGTTATGAACTTGAAACTGACAGAGGGACGATCAATCACACAACATCTGAACGACTTTGAAGGATTCATAAGTGAGTTAGCAGTCACCTGTATGTCCTTGGATGATGAGATGCAAGTATGTCTTTTGATGGGAACTCTACCAGATAGCTGGGATACTCTTGTTATATCATTGAGTAACTCAGCTCCAAATGGTGTGGTAACAATGTCTATGGTAAAGAATAGTCTACTTAATGAAGAGCTTCGTAGAAGGGACGTTGCCAATACCAATTCACAAGCCCTTGTCACAGAGAATAGGGGGGTCGAAGCAAGAGTAGAGGTCGTGGGAATGGAAAATTGAAAGATTGATCCAAGTCCCGAGAGAAGAGGTCATGCTACCACTATGGAAAGTAGGGTCATCTCAAAAGGAACTGTCATTTATTTAAACAAGAGAATGCAAACCGTAGTCATGATAATGATAAAAACACATTTGCTACCGTCACAATTGAAGATGGAGAGGTGGCTTTAGTATCTCATGATACAGATTGTTGTCATGTTGGAGATGCAGATACCGAGTGGAATGTAGATTGTGGTGCCTCATACCACTGTGCTCTAAAAAAGGAATACTTCTCAACTTATAAAGCGGGCGATTATGGTACCATTAAAATGGGAAATAATAGTGTCTTGCAAATGGTGGGAATCGGCGATATCTGCGTGAACACAAGTGTCGGATGCACATTAACACTTAAAAATGTGCGACACGTTCCAGATCTTCGGTTGAACCTGTTATCTGTTAGTGTATTGGAAAAGGAAGGTTATCACAATCATACAGGCAATGGAAATTGGAAACTCACTAAAGGATCGTTGGTGGTGGCGAAAGGAAGATTGTGTTGCTCGCTATACAAAACGCACACGATAATATGTGCAGGTCAACTAAATACAGTTGGAAATGATGCTTCACCAAATTTGTGGCATGGGCGACTGGCGCATGTTAGTGAGAAAGGGTTGAATATACTAGCTAAGAAGTCCCTCATCCCATTAGCTAAAGGAAAAATTAACCCGTGTGATCACTGTTTATTTGGGAAGCAACATCGAGTTTCATTTCAGAAAAGCTCTAGAAGGAGAAATAATAAGTTAGAGTTGGTAAACTCTGACATTTGTGGTCCCATGGATACTGAATCCATTAGAGGAAGAAGATACTTTCTCGTATTTCATGAGAATGATATCATCAATGAAAGATCTACAAGTGATGGTGTTATCTATATTACACCAGAAAGCATTCTATCAGATGATGCCACAGAAAGAAGAATGCATTAATCAGAACAAGATGGAGAAGAAGACCCAGTTGTGAGGGATCAAGATACGATTGTAGATGAAGATACGAATGAAGAGGGTATTGAGCAGGGGGAGGCAAGAACCCCATTCTAACAGGAGAAGAACTTCAATTAAAGAGGTTAATAAGAAAATGCCAACCATCTATTAAATACTCCAGTTCTGATTATATTTTAATCACTGATGAGGGGGAGCCTGAAAGCTTCCAAGATGTGCAATCTTGTAAAGATAAAGATTGTTGGATGAAGGCCATACAGAAGGAGATGAATTCTTTGAAGAATGACACGTACGAGCTGGTGAAACTTCTTAAAGGGAAGAGAACACTCAAGAACAAATGGGTGTACAAGCTGAAGAAAGATGATGGAAACCTAGTAAGATACAAAGCTCGATTGGTTGTCCAAGGCTTTACTCAAAAGATAGGTATCAACTTTGACGAGATTTTTTCACCAGTTGTGAAAATGAGCTCCATTCGAGTTGTGCTAGGTCTTGTAGCTAGCTTGAACCTTGAGTTAGAACAGCTTGATGTAAAGACCGCGTTCTTGCATGGGGATTTAGAAGAAGAAATTTATATGGAACAACCAGAAGGTTTCAAGGTCAAGGGAAAGGAGGACATGGTTTGTCGCCTAAAGAAAAGTTTGTATGGGTTAAAACATGCCCCGCGACAATGGTATAAAAAGTTTGATTCCTTTATGGTGAATCAAGGATACAAGAGGACAGAAGCTGATCCATGTGTATATGTCCAGAAATTCCCTGATGGAAAATTTATCATTCTTCTCTTATATGTTGATGATATGCTAATCGTTGGACTAGATGCCAAAATGATTAGTAAGTTAGAAGGTAATAATTAAGAAGAAATAGAATTTTATAATAAAGTTAAGGGCATAATTGTCAAATCGGGGATTCGAATCGAGAATCGAAATCCAAATTTTGTGAATAGAGAATCGTGAATCAAATCGTAAGATTTGGTTCATGTTCGTAGAATAATAAAAACAAAGCATTTAAAATGTTTAACTTAAAAAATATTATCAAATTTTAGTCTAGATATGCAATTTTAATGTTAAAAGAATTATGTAACCAAATAAGTACTTATAATTCAAACTTAATGCACACATAATCATAATAAAAGTTTTAATATATAGTAATAATATATTTTTAGTTTAGCTTTGATTTTTATGTTTAATGATCTAAAATTTGAAAAGTTGATGTTGAACATGAATTATTATTTAAGTTAAGATTTTTCAATTAGTATTCGGAGAGACTTAATTTCCACTTTTACCAAAATAGAGACTAATTTTAAAGCAAAACATAGATGTGGCACACTTCAGTGCACAACCGCTCCACCGTTTAGTCGCAGACATTTGTCAGACGAAGTCCATTGTCGGCATTGGGTTCCTCCTAGCTTCGGCGAGCGACTAATTGGTGGGGCAATCGACTATTAGTGCCTTGATTCACATCTTTAATTGGATCCTTTTTGAAATAATATGCTTCTACCATGCTTTAATTTAGTAGAAATGATGAACCAACCGAATCTGGCAGTATCGTAAGATTCATCCGATTTGCTACTGAATCAGTGTTGAATCAAACCGAATCGTAAGATTTGTATCGAGAATCGTAAGATTTGGGGTTGAATCAAACCGAATCGTAAGATTCGTATCGAGAATCGTAGGATTCGTATAACTATGGTTAAGGGATAAATTGGTCATTTTAATAGTGTAATAAATGTTTTATTAATTTTAATAAAAATCCTAAAATGATGTACATTTTACACCGGAGGGAGTACATAATTTGTTCCAGGCAAATTTACCTTATGACACTTTGAATTCAACTTTACAACTAACGTCTCAAGTGTTGGCGAACAAAGAGCATAAGCAATTCCGGGAAGGGCCAAACCAAAATGAGCACCAACATTCATAGCCAAACACTTGCTGTTTAACATCGGCAGCAATTCTCGATCTTCCACATCTAATTCTGATATAAACTTCATGCATACAGAAATGCAAATTAAAAAACTAAACAAAACAAGGTATAATGAATTCTAAAAGTTATTGCCATTACAATTTAAGGCCAGATACATCACTTGCCCCTCGAATTTGGCACGATGCTACTTTGAACTTTAAAAAGTTCCAACTAACCCCTTAAATTTGACAAGAGTGCATCAGTTTGCCCCTCTCATTGCCACATGTCAGCTTCTAATTGGAGAACGAAAATTTAGAAAAATAACATCTTTGAAACAACAAACCAATCAGAAGCTGACATAAGGCATTGAGAGGGCAAACTGGTGCACTTTTGCCAAGTTTAGCATGCTGAAACTGCTCAAGCAATTCCTTTTCTGTAAAGTCTGATGGTTCGATATAATCAAGGGTGGCGCAAACTGAAGATGGCAGATTCAGCGCTTTGAAAACAACATCATCACCACACAACATATCCAGTTTCTCGAGGTTCGGACATGAAACTTGAATCTCATAAACCATGACATAATCTAAATGTAATTCTTTCAACGATTCAGAAGCAATAACAATCTTTTCAAACGCATAATACCCTTTACAATGGGCTAAATTCAATGAATGAATAAATAGACTGTCTGACAGAACACTTTCAATCATTTGATCAGGAAAAGTGGACTGGTCGATATTTAATTCCACAAGGTTCGGACATATAATTCTAAAAACATCTACAACTTCCATATAAACAAAAGTCAATACTTTGAGAGATTTGGAAACAATAGTGACCTGATCCTGCAAGCATATTCCGCGGATTTCCAGCCACTCAGACAATGGACTGCCGGAAACAACATTTTCAATCCCTTGACTAAAATTAGTATCATAGCCCAAACTACTAAAATCCAACTTTAGTGACTTGAGAGATGGCCAATTTACTCTCAGGTTGGGCATAAAATAACAATCAACAACCTCTAATTTAACCAATGAAGCACTGTCCAAAAGGAATTTTGGCAACAAATTAGACTTCTTTAAATTATAGCAGCAGATCAAGATGAGCTCTTCCACACACTTCCTAATTGCAAACTGGATTTTTGAAGTAAAAAGAGGATCTGCTTTGCAGCCATAACCATAATGGAGGTGGAATTTCTTAATTTTGGGGCAGTCATGAAGAATTAAAGTATTTTCTATAAACCTGAAGTGCTTGTCACCTGATTTACGAGAGGCATTGAAAATGAGAACAGGAACATGAGTCCACTGATTCCGCCTTCTTTTGGATAAAATGGAAGTCCTAATAGCTTCTCTTGTTGATGGCAATAAAGAAAGGATAAGCTGAAGCACTGAATCAGGCAAAGCACTGATTCGATCTTCCTCATGTGACTCGATTCTTTTGTTACCGTCCCATGAATCTCCAAAGCTTGATTCCATTGTGAGTATTTGTTGCTGTGCCTGTAGAAAAAATGAAGTGTCAGCTATTATACAGACAAAAACTAACTGTTAGTCAACCAGATAAAAATTGCCTACCATTGGATTTTGTCTCTTCAGATTTTAGGGTTTCACTGAATCAGGTCGAAATGCTTCCATCTTCGACAAAAGAGGTATGAAGCGCAGGATTAGGCATGTTATTCTCAACTTATATTTAATCCAGTACAGTTTAATATTTATCGATACTGTAAAATGTATATTGAAATAAGTTTGATTTAAAAATAAAATTTTTATTTTGGGCCGGGTCAAAGCAATGGGCTACAACGACACTATGGGAGGAAATGGAGATAAGGTCTGTAGTTGGCAAGATAGTTTTACACTATTCACAACAAAAATGAAAAGAATTTAATTAAATTAATGAGTTCAATTGTTTTTCAATGAATATACATGGATTGAAATTATATATTATTTTGTTTTTGTTTATCAAAATACATTATGATCGATTTTATAAAATGAATAATAAGGTAAAAGTAATAATAAAAAAAGTTAATCAAATAAATTCCTTCTCATTTTTCACATTATTTATAATCTTTATATTTGCAAGAATTCAAATTTTTTGATGAATTGATTCCTTTCAATGAGTATTCATTCCAAACAACAAAATTAAATAAAAAATTCAATTGAAAATTGAAATAACCATCAGAGGATGTGGTTGAGGTAGAAAAAAATTTATTTGTGGTCGAGCTTTTAACCTAGTTAGAAAATGCAAGAGACTAACCATCCCGACCAATAAAATTGAACTGATCATTCTTCACTTGTGCTACATAATATAGTAGGGAAGCTACTGAAGCATTTCAACAAACAATAAATACTCAATCCATAAATGATCAATATCAACATTTATATTAACAACTACATCTTTTTTTGTAGTATCAAAAATTTGGGAAGTATTGGAGCTTAAATACACATGATTTCAATTGTTGCACGACAACTTAAAGATTGTTGAAATTAAAGGACTATAAAAAATAGATGGTTATTGTAATGGTACTCTCCGCTTTATCAAATTCTTACTCAGGAAAAACTGACTGTGACAAATATCATGAATCCCATGGTGTTCTCCAAATGCGAGGGTGGAATTCTTGTTTCGAACTAAATTTGTCATGTCTCTGTTGTATTATCTTGTCTTGTTATTGCAAAAAATTACTTATTTTCTTGGTTTTCACAAGTGTTGTTGGTATCTCAATATTACATTTATCACATATGATACATAACCTTTTCAGCCCTGTTTAATCAAACAATTTCTCGTTCAGCCTCTAATATTTCAAAGTAATTTCCCTTAGGCACCCTGTTATGTACATGATTATACTCAACTAGATTACAATTGGCCAATAAACTATGTGAACTTAAATGTTGAATTCATATGACATACATATGTCCTATCTTCCCCTATATAAAGAAATTGATAAATTCTAATGATTAAATCAATGGACAACTAGATAAAACCATGGGCTATTATGCTAAAAGCATGTCTTATATGAAGTATATTGCCTTGTCATATGACGATAGGCATAATTAGGAAAGCTACATCCATTTTATTAGTATTCCATCTATAATTAGTGATATTTAAGTGCCAGTTAGAAAAAATGATTTGTCCATTTCCATTAAGAAACATAATGCCATTTAAGTATGTAACCGTAATTAAAGAACTTAATACATGTAAAGAGAATATTAATGACTGTAAAAGATGCATTCCCCACAACAATGCAATAATCCATAAAATACCAAACTAGACACCATAAAATATTATCCATAAGAGAAATCACATGTCAAAGCCAAACTTTAACAGTATAATAGATATATAGCTTGAGGAAACTTTTGAACAAGATCTACACCTAGCTAAGTAGAACATAACTCAATACTGGCATATGGCGAATGTCTTGGAAAGCTCAACAATTTATGAGAAATTTCAGCCACAAAACTTGTTCTGGGCTTTCCCAATGAAACAATCATCTTCTCCAAAACTCTTGCGTTCTTCAGTAAAAACTCAATGAATTCAAGCACGAGCTTACATTTATCATCTTTCTCATAGAGGCCAATTATCTTCACGGTCTTTAAATGTGACTCCAAACAAGTGAGACCATTGGACCCATTAGAATTCAAGTAGTCCATCACGGAAATTATCAAGTTCTGGATATCTTTATCCAATGTATTCTGGAAATAGAATCGGTTAGTCCAAAAAAACCAAATGAAAAGTAAGTGAAAAGTGTACTTGATTCACAATCCACATATATACATGGCATGATTTGTTCTAAGAAACTTTACCTGATGAAACTCCGAATTCAACTTTATAACTAGTGTCTCAAGCGCTGGCGAACGAAGAGCATACACAATTCCAGGAACGGCGAAACAAAAATTGCCACCAACATTCAGAGTAAAACATTTTCTGTTTAACATCGGCAAAGATAGGCGAACCTCCACATCTAAATCTGATATAATCTTCAAACATGAACATATAAAGATCGATAAATAAAACTAAAACAAATAAAATGAATTCCAAAATATGTTGTCAAAGGCGCGCCTCACAAAGGGTGCGACCCTGGGCGCCTCACCATGCGAGGTGGTGTCCCTTGAGCGCGTGCCTCAGGTACACTAATATTTTTCAGGGTTTTAACTTACTAAAATGTATTTCCCATCTATTCTTAAGAGTTCTAATAATAACTCAAAGATACTTATTAAGGGTAGATTATTTCAAGGCTAGAAATTTCTAATGCAATTTCTAATGCAATATGTATATTTTACATATATATGTACATCTAATAATTCTATGAGTTCATTTTATGGCACTATTATTGAATTAACTTCATTTTTTGAGCAAATGTTTTTTACAATTTTTTTGCGCCTAGCGTACCTAAGGGCACGCCAGGCCCTTTTGCACCTCAGTGCACCTTGCGCCTTCAACAACCATGCAATCAATGCCATTACAAATCAAATGACTTTTAAGTTTAGAAGTTACCCAAAAGAATGAGCTCTCAATTGTAGCTTGTTCACATCTTGAAACTGCTCCAGCATCTTCTTCGCCGAATTATCGTTTCGTGGATAAACATAATCAAGCGTGGCAGAAATTGAAGATAACAGATTCACCGCATGGAATTCATCATCCGAATACAAGACAT
Source organism: Euphorbia pulcherrima (assembly GCA_947683365.1). Lineage (NCBI taxonomy): Eukaryota > Viridiplantae > Streptophyta > Magnoliopsida > Malpighiales > Euphorbiaceae > Euphorbia > Euphorbia pulcherrima. The sequence goes on along the minus strand of CANTUS010000010.1, from coordinate 18,267,654 downwards.
CCAATTTCTCAAGGTTTGGACATGAAACTTCAATTTTAATAGGTTGGCTATGTTCCCAAGTTATTTCCAAACACAGTACTTTCAAAGATTTTGAAGCAATAACAAGATTAGCAAATCCAATAAAATTGACTAACTCCAATGATTGAATCAATGGACTGCCTAACAAAACATTTTCAATCATTTGATCAGGAAAAGTGGACTCATCCCAAAGATCTGTAAGCACATGCAATTCCACAAGATTTGGACATGAAATTTTAGTGGAAACTGGAATTTCAACATCAACAAAAGACAATTTCTTCAGAGATTTGGAAACAATAGCGTCGTTTTCCCCCAAAGTTCCACGGAATTCCAGTGAATCAAGCAATGGACTCCCCGAAACAACATTTCCAATGCATTGACTACCGGTATTATCATTAACACTTGAACTACGACAATCCATCTTTAGTGACTTAAGAGATGGCCAATTTACTGTCCAGTCGCGCATAAAATGACAATTAGCCGTATGTAATCTAGTCAATGAAGCATTGTCTAAGAGGGTTTTGGGCAACAAATACGAATCATCATCACTGTAACGAATCAAGATTAGCTCTTCCACACATTTTCTAATTGCAAATCGGATTTTTGTAGTAAACCGATGATCGTCGTCAAAATCATATTGGAGTTCGAATTTCTTAATTTTGGGGCAATCATGAAGAATCAAAGTATTTTCAATAAATCCATTATCTTCCTCACCTGGTCCGAAATTGAGAACAGGAACATGAGTCCACTGATTCTGCCATCTTTTGGATAAAATAGCAGTTCTTATGGCTTCTTTCGTTGATGGCAAAAAAGAAAGGATATGATGAATAATTGAGTCCGGCAAAGCGCTGATTCGATCTCCAGAGCTTTCTTCCATTGTTGTTCTGAAAGTATAAAACGAAGCGTTACTTGTAAATAAATATACAGCGGAATACTAACAGTTCATCTACCAAAAAAATTATACCTGTAAAAGATTCTCTAGAGCACCACTGAATCCTCAGCTCTCGATTCAGATTCTCACTCTGTTCGGTCAGCTTCCATCTTCGACTGCCATTGAAATGATTAGGGTTAGGAGCTTGTTAAGCCTGGACCGGGTAAAAAAATGGGCTAGAAAATATGTCTAGATGAGGGAGGCCCATATTTGAATTGATCCTTTTGCTATTTGTCTTTATTTAAAAATTGTTTTTTTTTATTTGACTTATAATAATAATAAAGAAAAATTTCATTTACTCCACCTGAATGTGGACTTAAACTTGTGACCTCTGGTCCACAACTTCAGGCACAACCACGTATATACCTCAATGTTTTAAAAATTACTAGTCGAGCAGTTGAGATCTTTGAGGTCTAGGTGAAGATTAATCGGAGCCTAAGCAAAGATTAATCGAATTAATACTTTTTTTTGAAATTAGTAATCAGAAACGTCATTGGTCGGACATCTCAACTAAGTTAATGCTTCCAGGCCAGCGGAGAAAAACCATCCCTGTCTTATTTGAAAAAATGAAAGAATAAATACAATCAATCAAGAATCAACAAAAAGGAAGATGTTGCTGGGTGAAATAAAACAATTAATTTTTTTTAGAAGTTTTGTTGATCGGATAAGAGTGGCAATAATGATTAGAACTTTGTGGTTTGAGAGGTAGGAGAAGTGGTGTAACACTCCCGTAATAAAAAAAAATTAAGAAAATGCTACAATAAATATTTAATTATATCGATTTAGATTTATAACCTGCTACATTTTTATAAAAATTCAAGTATAATAACGACTAAACATATTATTAAATATTATCCAAAACACACTTCACACCACCTACGCTATTATATACATGTCATTATATTACAATATTTAAACTATACTTAAATCACCTTAAAGCTTCAACATTAGTTGCGCTTAAAAAAAATCGATCCACTTCTCCACTTTGGTTCAGGCTATCTATAAAGCTTCAAAAACCTACGTGTAGAAGAAAAAATAAACTACACGCAAAACAATTCGGTTAGTGGTGTATACTAATTTTATTTCATAAAAAAAATTCAAATATATATGTAATACTTAGAATTATATCACATAAAATTTAATATACATTCAAATACCAAAACCGAACTAACAACTTTATAAAATTAAAACGTAAAACTTGTTTAATGAAACTTCATCAAATAACAGTCGAAATATATTCAAATGTCTTAAACTCAATAATCAAATGTTGCCAAAAGTAAACCAAGTCATAAATAACGGAAAAATGGAAACGGGGGCGGTCAAGCCAGAAGCTAAAACTTCAATATTAATTTATCGGTCAAGTTCGAAGCCGAAGCTTCAATAACAATATATTGGTCAAGCCCGAAGCCGAAGTTTCAATATCAATATATCAGTCAAGACCAAAGCCAAAACTTCAATATCAATATGTCGGTCAAGCCTGAAGCCGGAGCTTCAATTATAATATATAGGTCAATCCCGAAGCCGAAGGTTCAATATCAATATATCGGTCAAGTCCGAAGTTGAAGCTTTAATTACAATATATTTTCATTTCAATTACAATTGAAGTAAATAAGCCTTACTTAAAAGCATATGAAACTTAAAATTAATCTTTCATTACTGAATAGTAAACTAATAAATAGACTAAAAATCTTAATAAAGTATCTCCAATATACTTTCTTATTCATCAAATTCGTATTCAATCCAAGCAATTACATAACAATATTATCCCATGTAAGCACTTCAAACTAAACAAACTTATCTCCAGAAAATAAAACAGATTCGTCACTCAACTTTAACTGCAAAAACAAACAAGAAAATAGAAGAATCTATCTAAACTTTCTTCTAATCATGACTAGATATTTGTTTCATCTTTCCAACACCACAAAAATCATATAAATCTGATAAATATAACTCAAGTTATGTCAAAAATACTTAGCTATGCACAAACTGCAATTTCACAAAAAACAGAACTTCAAATAAACTTTCGAAATCCAAAACAAAGTAATTTAACAGAATTTTCTTCTAATAAAACCTTCATCTATGCCTTATGAAAACACAGAAACAAGAATTACTCAATTCCAGTTTATAAATCAAGAGTAAACATTAAAAGAGTAGAAAGTGTACAATTTGGAAAAAGTACAGAAAACAATTTTCATACCTCCACTTCAACTGCAAATTCGACATTAATTATAAATAAACAATTTTAACAAAATTTCATTCTAGACTTAGCTTCACATCTATCTCAAGAATTTACAAGAACAAGAAGTTTCGAAATCCAATACATAAATCAAAAGAAATTCAACAAACAAGCAACTGTGTTCAAATTCTAAAATTTCCAGCAAAACATATAGAAATAAAATTAGTATACACAGACCTCTAGTTCTGTTTATTTGCTCTCTTCTACTTCCTTTTCTCTTCCATGGCTTTGATTATCTCCTTCGACAAATAACAATTCTAAGATTCAATAAACATAACATCAAATAAACCCTCTACAATCCTTATTTATGCCTACTATGCCATGAATTTAACAATTACTACTTCATAATTATCAAATATCTAGTTACTTCAAGAACCCTAGAATCTGAAATTAGCTTCCTCTAACCTTCCCTTGTAAAAATTGATGAGCTAAATACACTTCTATATTGCTTTCTTTAAGAATTTGGTGTGTGATTCAAAGAAAAGTAGTTTTCTCCACGGTTTATTGATTTTTGAAAGAAAGATGAACGATGAACGATGATATTAGAAGGAAGAAGAACGAAATTCAAAGATGGGAAGTATCGTGATTTTGTTAGTGATTTAGGTAGAATTTCAACCTTATCCCTAAAGAATAATAAAATTATAATAACAACCCTTTTAAAATCTAATTTATTCTCTTGTCTACTTTTAACTCTACAAAGAAATATAAATATATTACAATTATCATAATTCTTATTATAACTTATAATTATATATCTACATTAGTTAAATTAATAAAACTCAAGTCTCATTTTTTAGCAGTTTAGGAAAAAGGTTGACCATGGGTCAAAATATCATTCCTTCTCCAAACACGGCGTTTAAATTTTAAACTTGCTATTTCATGAATATAATCTTTAACCAAAATTTTTAACTCCAAATATTATTTATTAAGGTTTCAAATAATATAATTTAATATTTCAAAATTTCGGGCCATTACACATGGACCATTATTTATTTATGGATTGAAATTGAGATTTAACACAGGATTTTCACCAGATTAGAAATAAAAATAGCTAAATCTCAAAAGATTCTACACAGTGATTTCATTGAAACTTACAGATCAACAGAAAAATAGTGCATGCAACCCTAGAACCAGAAAAAATGGCTTTGATACCAAATGTAGAGATTTTTACTCACAATCACAGAAAACTAAATCATACATTCAATCTCAAATCGCAGAAAAAGAAAGAACACAAGAATTTAACGGAGTTCCCCCAATCGGATTTATCATACGGACTGATTCTTAAGTCACGCTTCCGGGAAAAGGACTTTGGTAGATTCTTATTAATGGCAAAGAGATACAAAAGGAGTACCAATTAACAGGCCAAGACAATCTTTAACTCTAAACTAGCAATCTGAAAAGATCAAACTCAGAATACTAAACAACAGAGAATAAAGATTGCACAACCTCACAAAACAACCAATAACAGATCAAGGGATCTAAGAATAATAATCACAGCCAAACAGAAAAGATATTCCGCATACCCTTAATCGGTGAACCCTTCTTCCTTTTATAACAATAGATCTGTAACTGCTTCTCTCCCCATAACCGCCTCTTAAGATATTGTCATGTGCCTTCTCATGCATCTTAAACGCTTCAAAGATTAACCTGAGCATAGAGAAAAATGGAGTTGCAATGGCTTTTGAGAGAAATAGAGAATAATAGAGCGTAGAAAGAGAGAGTTAGCGGCTAAACTTAAGAGAGGTTTAAAAAGCTAGGGTAAGGAGTGAGCAAGGTTAATGGGTTTAAATCAGGGTATTTGGGCTCTGCGTCTCAAGGGTTTGTGGGCTTAGCATAATTAGCTGCTGGGAGAAACTATAATTTAAGCCAACACCTTTTAATCTTCTTTTTATAAAAAATTAACTCTTGCTTATTGGTACTTAATTTTTGCTTGTTATTTCGAGATGTACATATGCTCTAGATTTTGGTATCTTGTTAATCTGATTTGTTTATTACATTTCTTGGTGGTTGGCTCATATATTGAAACGAACATGAATTTGGACATGCTAGTCACTAAAATTGATCATTTATAATTGTACAATGATATGGAGCATTAATCAGATTTTGAAGAAAACTTGGGTAGTTACATGAATCTGTGGGTTATTATTATAACTATTGGTGCCTATACGTACACTCAATGAGTCAGAGGGGGGTGAATGACTTGCTCTAATAAATAAGGTACCTTTTTTATGATTAAATAAGCAGCGCTGAGTAGGTCAGCGAGTTGAGTAAAACTTGAAAAAACTTCAAAGTAAAAAACACAAAGATTTTATACTGGTTCAATAATCTATGCTTACATCTAGTCCCAAGAGAGTGTCTTGGCTTCAATCCACTAATCTCAACTCATTTACCCTAGGCGGAGAAGCCTTCCACAGAATTTCCCAATTACAGAAAGTACCCTCCAAACAGTAATCGCTCACCCACTGAGTAGAATACCTTCTTCTACCAGCAACTCAACTAAGTCTAAACAAGAGCTAGATTCAACTTATAGAAACATTGGTCTAGTTACAATTAATCAGATATTACAATTCAAAAGATCTATTCTAATCTCTCTTATTGTAAAGCAGAATCTAGCTGAGTAGTTGCTTTCTTGATTGAACTTCTTTTTAAGCTAGTAAATTGATAGAGTTTTGCTTCTTACAAATTCAAGTGTAATCACCAAGTTCTAACGCTTGCCTTCTTGCTCCTTTTATACTTGAAATCAAGAATATAGCCATTGAGCTTGTCTTGGCATCAGATCAGCTATCCACCCATTGCTTCTTCAAATTAATTCGTTAAGAGACAGAATCACATCGTTGTGAGATAGAGATCAATCTGTTAGATTGAAATCTGAGCTTCAATTTGAATCTTTTGTCGTTTGATGCCAGTATGGACTTGCTACGTGTCATCTTTCCATTCCTATAGTAATATGATAACTTTGTAGAGTCGCGAGATACTAGGTTGGTGAATCTGCAATATTTCAAAATCTGGTAATTGATTTTTCCAGCTTAGTCTTTGAAGAACTTTGGCATTTTCTTCATAAAGCGGATGTCTTATCAAGGCATTAATTCCTTTTGTCTTTCTTTCATTAATGTCAGTAAAAGTGAAACTGAAAAGGAAAGATTCCATTTTTCTCTAAATGGAAAAGTCAGTGCCCTTGACTAATAGAAAGTGACTCAGTAAAAAGATAAAACAATATACATAACTAAAACAAAATCTAAATATCAAGCGCTGAGTGAATAGCATTTTAGTCAGCGACTAAAGTACATACTCAGGCCATATAACTCAGAGTTAAAACTAAATAGCTAGGTCAGCGGAGACTTGAAATTCTATCCTCGAATTTAATAACTCGCATATAACTATAAACTATTTATTTTAACATCATTATTGATTTAATAAACTCAAAATCAACTTAATTGGTATGATTAAAACTTTATCACTGCTTAGTCATCCACTGAGTCAGCCTAACCTTATGCTGGGTTCAACAATCTCCCCCATTTTGATAAATGACAATTAGTTGTGCGAGAATTAATTTAATAAGATATTTAGATTAGAGTTACCTCACAAGAATGCTTGATATTTCATTGTTCAACATCTTCATTTTGCTCAGAGTGAATGTTAACTCCTCCATAATCCTTGATTCCTCTTACGTCAGCATTCCTCAACACTTCTCATATTTTTCTCCAAGGTCAGTAATAAATATATAGCAGAAAATATAAGATGTTAATAAGTTCTTAAATTAGAATAAAATAAGTAATCCTTTATATATATGAATAATTGAGTACACATCAACAAAAAGTTAACCTATACTAAGTTTACAATCAGTACGCAAGATTACATCAAATTCTATTCTAAAATGTGACAGGTAAGATCGGTCCTTTCATACTAGCTGCCTTCCTCCCATAAGCCTCTTGATACCATCGTGATTGCTTCTGCTTTGGAGGCATTATCTCCTTTACTTTCCTCTCCATAAGCTCAGAGAATTCCTTTTCAACATGTATCAGACTTTAAGACAGTTCAAAGTTGAATTCAGCTATCCTAGCTTCACTTTCTCTCTCTTCCTGATCATGCTTCTCGCAAGCTTTCTCCCCCATTGCCATTGAATCCAAAATGGCTTAGGTTTGAATGTCAAACGAGTTAAGCACCTTCTCAAAATTCTTCAGTTTCCCAAATATGTCAGCTTTAAAGTTCTTTACCAGGGCCTCATACACTTGCTGAGAAATGAAGTCTTGTTTTCTCAGGCAAGAGAAGAGTGCCACAAGGGCACGAGACTGGGACTGATTCACTCTAAATTGTGCATCAAATCCTTCTCTTAAGATTTGAGTTAGACTAGCAATAGCTCTAGCTTGGCTATTTTCACGCATCACCTTCTCAAGAACTGGTGTGCTTCTGATGTGAGAAGAGATTTGCTTATTATTAGCATTGGTCCATTTCGGCCCAATGAGGAATTATGCCTATTTCGTTCAGTGATCAGACAAAAGAGCCAAAAAGGACTGAATTGTCATCCAAAATTCAAAATTCAAAAAACCACATTCCAGGGAAGCTCCGATTTAGCATTTTCTACTAAAAAATCAAAAAGTAAAAATTTGGTCAAACATAGGTAATCAGCCTGCCGGCTATTTACCTATCTATAGTAAAAAAAATCAAATCTTATCAAGATCTGGCAAGATTTTATGGGATCTGATGTAAAATCTTTTTAGATAGGTAATTATTAGCCCGCCGGCTAATTACCTCCCCATTATAAATAGGGGACTCGCCTCCTCATTTTGAACAGTAGACGAAATTTTGGAAAATCTCAAAATTACCATTGGGTCATTTTTCAGTTTCGGGAGTCCCAAAATGTCCCAAAACTCTATCAAAACACTTCCAAATTCGAGCATTATCGCCTACACTAGGTATAAACTCGATTTATTGTCTTTCTATATCAAGATCTCACTGTGATCTTTGGTCTAAAAAGGACTCAAACTCTCAAAAATCCAGCATTTCTCTTAGAAATAATCCAAGATTATAGTCATAACTTAGGTTAAACCTGTTTTCCAACCAAATCATAATCTCTGCTCACAACTTCAGTCCCACATCGGCTCTCAAGTCATCCTGGACAGACGAAAAGGTAACTGAGGGTAATTGGCTCTAAGCCCACCTTTAAAATTCATTTAAATTCAATTTATTATTTTAATTATTACACATTGCATTCCATTTCTCTGGTTAAGTGAGCCATTGGAGCCACTTAGACTATAATATGTATAAATAAACTTGCATGTACAGGCAAAAAATTCGGAATGTGAGGAAACTCTATCCAAGTTTCTGGGTCAAAACCCAAGTGCTGCCATTACTTTGCCAAAATTTCGGTAGAAAATATCTATTTATTAAGCCGTTATAATGCCTATTTTATTTCTTGAATTTATTTCTTAAATAAAGCCGTTGTAATGCCAAAATTACCACATATTCCAAAATTATAAAATTATTCCAAACAATTTGAACAATATGAGTAACTATTATGTCCGAACTTAGAATCGCACTTTCTTTTCGGTATAAAAATCCCATTTTGGATCAGTATATCTGTGAGCACTGGATTTTAGCGATCCTTCTCACGAAACTATGATGAGAGCTATATGATGCAATTTCTTTCAAGTGTTGTCCATCAGGGGTGTTCCTAGTACTGCAGAGTTGAGTTTGACCAAAGTTTGGAGACCTAGCCTGCCTTTAGGGACCCATACGGGCACATCCTGGTGGTACGGATCCACCAGGGGACCCGTATGGATCATCCCTTCCATATGCTTGGGAGGGGACCCGTATGGGTCCCCTAGTACCCATACGGGTGGGGCCCTACCCGTACGGGTACTCTTATTGCCTAAACAGTCCCTTTTAGAAGGAAATCCTTGCCTATTTCGGGAAAAGGCAGCTCTTAAACATGATTTATTGCATTCAGACCTCCTTTCACCCTATAAAAAGGGCCCTTCCCTTCACATTTTACACACACATTCTAGATATAAAAAATATACTAAAACTCTAGCAATTTCTATAGGTATAGAAAAGGTATAGTGGGGGTATAGGAGGTATAAAATAGGAAGAAAACCCTTCCTTTGAGGTTTTGTCCACATTTTATTCATTTCTAGCTTCTTTTTAGGGTTTAGGGGAGATTTTGTCCACACAAATACTCACCTATATAGTTCTATTCCATCTAGTTTAGCCGAGCTCTCTCAACAGTAAAGGGATCACCTTAAAGTGGATTCACATAAAAAAGGTAACGCTCCTGAGTTTCAAAGAGACTCACATCTCAGTTATTTCATTATTATTATTATTGCTTGTTACTTCTATTATATTTGTTATTTTCATTTCTTGTTTTTGGTCTGGTCCTAACCCGTATGAGCCTTGTTGGCACCATATATCCCCAAGGATATCAATTTGGTGTGCCATACTCATACGGAAGGAAATCCCTCTTTATTTTATTTTTCTGCCACCAATCTATTGATCTATAATATGTAACTTAATTGAACGAAGTTTTTGTTTGGGACCAGATAGGATCCGTACGGGTACACCATACCCATACCAGTCCTCCCTGGTACCCATATGGGTACCCCCCATCTGTATGGGGTACCGGCCCCCGGGCAAAACCCCGAACTCATTTTTCATTAGTTAAAATCTACCCAACTCACCATTTGCCATGCGATCATTTTCACTAATAATCTGGTAAATTAACCCACAAGAGTTAAGATGTGTTTTCACAATAAAATACACTGAAGGGCTGATTTATGGTGTGCTGTAAACTATGCTAACATCCGTGGATGCATGAGAATTTATTTTCATTTTATTTTATAACTTAGAATAAATGTATAGGTTCTCTTTGCCAGTTCCCCTGGCTGTAATTTTTATCCCCCTATTTATTGCTTGTGCTTTATTGTAATATATAAACGCATGTAACGAGAGTGAAAGAGTGTAAAAATAGGATTTCTGTGATAATTCCCTAAATGATGAAAACTAAAACGGTTTTACGTGGTGAATGTAATTCTAAATCCACTAAATGAGAAATAATGGACTCATCCGATACCCGAATCTCTGATCCAATAGGATGAGTCTCCCGCCTAGAGGTAACCGTACCAAAACTCTTTCCCAAGTAGACAACTTGGGTGGCGACTCTATTAATTGTATCAAGATTTGGGTCTCGATTCTTTTATTCATAAAAATTGGCTTATTGTGCAAAATTTAACTAAAAAAATGTTTTATCACTTCTAAATCCAACCAAACTCCCAGTGGGCCCCACCTCTCACACAGGCGCTAAGGGAGACCCATACGTCATCGACACCTCATAGTGGCGACTCTGCTGGGGATATAATCTTTTAACTTGCTAAATGTTGGTTTGTTTTAAAAGCTTAAAAGATTAAGATGAGCACCAAAAATTATTTAATTGATTCAACCCGCTTTTGTTTTCATCATTTGGGAAAATTATCACACTCTATCTTCTCATCTCCTTCTCTCTTTAGTTAGATGCGCTCTTCTTCTAGCGATAGGATAGGGTGCCCTATTATTTCCATGACACTCGCAACGGTGATACCTATGACCACCAAGGATATTGAGTACACCTTAGTGGGTGGAGCACTCATTACCATCTCCCTCCAAAAGAGGCTTGATGCGATGAGAACCTTTTACATCAATTTCCGATATGTCCCTATAGCATTCTTATCGAAAGTCATAGAATTTTACCTTCTAGGTACCCTGATTTCTGTGTGAGATTAGACTAAGGAAGAGTACCCTCAGACTCAGTGGGAGAAATAAGGACAGAATTGATCGCTTCGCATGTGTTATGATTAACCCCCTATGCATTGTTATAATTTATGCATGCATCTCATGCATGTACTGATCTCTTGGTTACTCCCTCAGTTCGGGACAAAAATCGGCAGTTTCACCCAGCACTCATCTCATTCACTATTATGGCTTAGCTTAGTTAGTTAGTTTAATCAGTGTACCCAACACTCTGCACAGTCAGTAGGGGGACTCATGCACTTCATCAAGACGCTATTCTGTAGTTTTACCATAGTAAAGATTTGAGTTGGCTGTCGGACTTTGTGGTCATGCCAAAGGGGACAATCCTCCCATATTTCATGGGTTTACCCTATGGCATTACCCATAACTGAGTGATTCATCCTATGACTGTAGATGACATCTCACCCTGGGATACTCCTTTGTTGAGCCTTTTCAAGAAGCTGAAGAAATAGCAATTGATTGATCATCTCTGATCGTATATTCCTCCAAAACCCGAAGAGAGGGGTAACTTCTGTATATATCATGTTTTTGGTCATCTAACTAGGACATGTAAGGATCTCCTCAAAGCCATCACAACACTAATCAATAAAGGAAAAGTCTGTGAGCCTCGAAGGAGAGGGGATAAGGTAACTATGATCAACCCGGGATTGGAAGAAAGTGAGGTATGGAAATGCATCATGGAGAACAAGAAAGCAAGAGAAGAACTGTCCATATTTGATCTTATAGCTATTAGATAGTAGAGTGGGGAACCTGTCCATGATTACTTTCATAGATGGTTAACGATCGCAGTATCTCTTAAAAGGAAACCTCAAGAAAAGGAATTAGCTGACCGATTCATCTTTTGTTATCTCCTCACCTTTACAAGATAGCATTCGTGAGTACATGCAAAACTATCCCTGAAAGCTGTGAAGCAGCTGTAGAAGTAGAAAAATGTGCCAAATAAATGGAAGATAGTAACCCATCAAAGATCAAAGTAGACAAAGCCATTGATACCTTGACCACTTTGATATACGCTATCTTAAGCTTGGGGGATAAGAAGAAGACATTGATTCAGGAAGCCCTGAGAAACTTGGCCTAAGCCACAAGGGAAGCTGTGAACGATGTGTTAACCGAGAAACAATTATAAGACCTAGATCGTGATCTAACTCACATTCTGATAAGTGACCAAGAAGGCCCTCCACCTATGGAGGATGACAATGCAATTATATGTAATGAAAATGATGTACCCTTCGGGCATCCTAGTGATAATGATTTTGCTTACTTGTTTGATGTTTTGCCAACCGACACCATGTATTCATCTGACCATACGCATAACATTTTTAGCATTCATGACACTTCATTGCATGACATTAATTTGGGAACCGAGGAAAATCCAAAAATGGTAACCATATCCAATGATCTAACCCCTATCAAAAAATGAGAGATAATAAAAGTGCTTACATGTTGACACTTTCACCTGATCCTACGAAGATATGCCGGGGGTAGATCGCCAAATCGCCGAACATTGCATCCCAACCGATCCCCAATTCAAACTAGTCAAACAAAAGTTAAGAAGGTTGCATCATGAATGGGCTGATAAAATTAAAGCTAAAGTTGCTAGGTTATTAGAAGCCAAGTTCATTGAAGTGGTTGGGTATCCGACATGGTTAACAAATGTTTTCTTGGTCCTTAAGAAAGATGGAAAGGTCAGAATGTGTGTCAACTTTCGTCATCTAAATAAGGCATCCCCCAAGGATGACTTTCCATTACCACACATCGATGTATTAGTGGATAGCGCCGCTAGGGCCGTAATGTATTTATTCTTAGATGGGTTCTCTGGGTACAATCAGATCTTGATGGACATCATTGACAAAGTCAAGATGGCCTTCATCATAGAATGGGGGGTGTTTTGTTACAAGGTAATGCCCTTTGGGCTGAAGAATGGAGGGGCAACCTATCAAAGAGCAGTGAAAGCCTTATTGCATGACATGATCCATAAAGAGGTTGAGGTTTATGTGGATGACATTCTAGTAAAATCTAAAATAAGGGAAGAGCACCCTGAGATTTTTGAGAGATTCTTGACTAGAATCGAGAAGTATAATTTGCACTTGAATCCAAAGAAGTGTGTGTTTAGGGTTACTTCGGGAAAGCTCTTGGGGCACATTATCAGTCAGAGGGGAATTGAGGTCAACTCTGATAAGGTTAGGGCTATTCAGGAAATGCCTATTCCTAGAACTGAAAAGGAAGTCAGGTCATTCCTTAGATCGCTCCAGTACGTGAGTCTTTTCATTGCCAAGCTAATGACCGTATGTAAACCAATCTTTAAGTTGTTAAGAAGGAAGCAGCGGATAGAGTGGAATGAGCAGTGTTAGATAGCATTCAACAAGATAAAAGCTTATCTCTTAAACCCTCCAGTTTTGACACCTCCAATGACTTGGCCATAGAAGAATCGTCTGTAGTGGTAATGCTAGTCCAAGAGCAAGAGGATAAGAGCGAGCATGCCTTATACTATTTCAGTAAGAAGTTATTGGAATATGAGAAGAAGTACATAGTGGTAGAAAAGACCTGTACGATGATGGTATGGTTGAATAAGAAGTTGAGGCATTACTTCCAGTCCTACAAAATCCAAGCAGTTGCAAAGGTTGATCTGATGAAGTATCTTTACCAATCCCCTACATTGGCAGGTAAACTCTCTCATTGGCTCCTATTACTATCTGAGTTTGATAACGAGTATGTCATGAAGAGGGTCATTAAGTGGAGAGCAGTGGCTGAGTTTTTGGCAAGTCAACCCCTAGAATCTGACTATGTCAAAAATCTAGATTTCCCCTACGAGCAATTACCAAAAGTGAAAGCTATGAAGGTCGAATGGACTATATATTTCAATAGAGCTATGAATCAAAAGGGTGCTAGCCTTGGAGTAATCATCTTCATGCCACAAGGTGAGGTTATTCCACTAAGAAAGTGATTGGAATTCCCACTCACTGACAATAGGGCCAAATATGAAGCTTATCTCTTTGGTCTTGATGCTCTTTTACAAATAGGGGCAAAGGATGTCAGGGTAATGAGGGATATGCGCTAGTAATAAAGAACATTGTAGGGGAGTGGGAGATTAGAGAAGAGTCACTCCAGCCATATGTAGAAGCAGTTTAGGACTTGTCAACACAGTTTAGTCAGTGCCTCTTCTAGTTTATACCAAGGGATGAGAATCAGATGGCAGATTCCTTGGCTACCCTAGCCTCTATATGGGGAGGAGAAGAGGCTCAACCTATCTGTCTGCTTGTAGTAGAAACGGATCGTTCGCCATTTCATGAGAAGGTTCAGGTTATGTTTGTAGAGGAATAAAAGGCATGTTGGTATAATGACATTAAGAGTATTCTTAAAGGAGGAAAGCACCCGAGGGGTCATCAGGGTCAGACGGCTAACTCTTAAGAGATTAGCAACCTAATTCAGACTATTCGACAAAGATCTCTTGAAAAGAACAACTAAAATTTTATTGTTCAGATGTTTGATTGAAGAAGAAGCAGACATGGTAATGACTTAGGTGCATTCAGGGGATTGCGGCCCATACATGAATGGGATGGCTCTAGCCAAAACGATTCAGAGAATGGAGTACTACTAGACTACAATGAACGCTAACTACATCGACAAGGTCAAGAAATGCCATTAATGTCAGATTCACGGGGACATACAACATCTCCCTTCCTCCTAACTTTATAATTTGCCTACTCCTTTGCCTTTCTCGGCATGGGGGACTGATATAATCGGTGAAATTCGACCATCATCAACCAATAGTCGCTGAATAGTCATAGTTGATTATTTCTTAAAATAGGTAGAAGCCTAATCTTACACCAAAATTACTGCCAAGAAAATAGCTAAGTTCACAGAGAGGCATATTTTTGCAAGATATGGAATCCCGCACCATGTAGTTTCTGATAATGGAGTACAATTTCAAGGGGCCATGGCTGAGTTGTTTGAGAAATTCAACATTGAGCATCACAGATCTTCTCCATATAAACCATAAGCTAACGGGGCAGTTGAGGCTACCAATAAGTCAATCAAGAAGATTTTGTCCAAAATGGTATCTACTTATAGAGATTGGGCTGATAAACTTCCATTTGCAGTGTGGGGGTACAGAACCAATCAAACACCTTTCTCCTTGGTATATGGAATGGAAGCCGTATTGCTGGTTGAAATAGAAGTAAGATCTCTAAGAGTGGCGCTTGAATCACAGCTAAAAGAATTGGATTGGGCAAGAGCTAGGTATGAATAATTGAATGTGATAGATGAAAAGCAACTCAAGGCACTTGACCATCTCCAGATGTACCTACAACACATGGCACGAGCTTATAACAACAGAATTAGATACCCAAAACAACCTCCCAAAGCGGGTGATCTGGTTCTCAAGCAACTGCGCCAGGTCAACACTGATGCTAGGGGCAAGTTCAAACCTAATTAGGAAGGACCATTTGTCATGAAGAAAGTCGTTAGTAAAGGAGAAATCACGCTTATAGATATGGATGGAAACGAGTTCGTGAATCCAGTAAATCAAGATAGGTCAAAAGAATAAAATCATAAAAAATCAGCACAAAGAATAAAAGAAATAAAGAATAAAACACCAGGCGAGCGGTCCTCTACTGCTCGGGCAAAAATTGGGGTGCCCCCCGCTGATTGGTATTC
Source organism: Euphorbia pulcherrima (assembly GCA_947683365.1). Classification (NCBI taxonomy): domain Eukaryota; kingdom Viridiplantae; phylum Streptophyta; class Magnoliopsida; order Malpighiales; family Euphorbiaceae; genus Euphorbia; species Euphorbia pulcherrima. Next base: position 18,252,034 of record CANTUS010000010.1, on the reverse strand, counting down.
CACAAATCAGTCAGGCAAAAGTTAGGGAACTCCAATAAAGTTTGCTAAGCTGAAAACCCAAAAAGGGTGGCTTAGGAAAAAGTTAGGGCATCGAGAGAAAAATGTCAGTTGCTTTCTGGAAAATTTGTAAAAGACCAGTATGTAGTAGAGGTTAACCATTGAAAATTGTTACCATTGCCTTTGTACTCAAACTAATCTCATCAATGAACATGTTATGATTTTGCTAAGAATCTTGGTCTTATGAATGCATGCATGTCTTTAGGTGAAATAATCGCTGGTATGTGAATGTCAATTTTTCTCTACGTGTTATACATCATTGTATTTGCATTTATCACACAATTGCAATATTTAGAAAGGCCTGCTGGATTGAAAGCCCAAAAGGGCGGTCTAGGCAAAAGTTAGGGCAAAAAGAAAAGTCTGCTAGGTTGAGTCGTCAAGGACAATTCAGGCAAAACTTAAGATGACCTACCGGATTGAAAACCTGAAAGGGCGGTCTCAGTAAAAATTAAGGCAAAAGCTTGCTAGGTTAAAAATCTGAAAGGGCGGTCCAGGCAAAAGTTAAAGCTAAAAAGAAAAAGGTCCGTTGGGCTAAGCCGTCAAGGATAGCTCAGGCAAAAATTAAGACAAAAAGAAAAGAAAACTAAAATGTTCGATAGGTCCCCTCACATCGAGTGACCTATGTAAAACTTAGAACATCACCCAATTCCCTCACTATAAAATCATTGGACAGAATATAGGTTCTCAAAGCAACCATATTCAATAGTCTCAATTTAAAAAAAATCCACATGCGTAAAAAAAAGAAATATCAAAAGTACCAATTCAGAAGTTGACAATCAAACAAGCCATGCAGGGCCCAAAAGTATTGAATGGTCCAAAAAAAAGAGTAATCATAGCCTAAGCAGCCGGGGGATCCTATCCCTAGTGACCCACCTATGTCTGATCCTGAGTATGCACAAGCAAATCATCCATGTCTATAGTCATATAGTCCTCAGCATCATCAGCACCGATAGCCGGCTGGGTGGGGGCCCTGGTCTCTAAGATCCCTGCAGCAGCCCTGGCAGCATCACTCCCCTCAACATGCTAATCCATACCTCCCTGAGTCACTAGATATGCGGAAAGATCATCCTCGGACTCATCGTCAGAATGGACCGGTATCTGCCTCTCCTTAGTCATCCTCGCTAGTTGACCCCTCAACGTCTCAATCTCAGCCCTCACTCGAGCGATCTTGGCCCTAACCTGATCAGCCTCAGCAATGGCTACCGGCAGCTGCTCCTCTAAAAATCTGGCTTTCTCCTCAGAAGCATCTAGATCCTGGGCAGACTTACTCCGCTCCATGGCTAGCAGAGTCTGCAATAGAAACCATATCAGTACACATATACAAATGTCATGGCATGCATGTATAGTTTGTTGAGATTTTACAGGTAAAAGACACTTACCAAAGCTAGTGCTTCCTAGGCTAATAGCAGATCCCGCATTGAAAAATAACCCCTGGCTATCCTCTTGACCTCAGAAATGGTCACCTAAAAGGAAAGGGTCAAATGAGACATCTTAAGCAGTAATGAACAAAGGCCAAGGTAAAGGATTCCTTATATGGGTGAAGTTAGAAGGAGTGAAACCGATAGGCTAGACCGACTCCTCGAGCTTCTTGACTAGGATCCGAAATAAAGTATCTAACTCAGCCTGGAGTATGCCCTTCCTCATAGGTCTGGAGGCTCATGACCGCTTCATCGGCAGTAGTAGCAGTGATAGCAGTGGACCTCTTTTGTGTAGAAATAGGAGGTTGTAAGCAATAAAGAATCAAATTCTAGATCACAGTCCATTATAGAAAGTAGTAAGGTATTCACAAAGACCAAGTTAGAAGGGTACCTGAGAAGAAGGAGTAGCTGACCTAGCTAAACCTCGGGCACCCCCGACTATAGACGGATCCCCGAGCTCACCCCTCGGTCTGCTCTCATCATCATCATCATCATCCTCCTCACCATTGCTCTAGTGAAACTCTAGGGGCTCATCCTCATGATGGATCCTACCACAGGGTGAAAGGAGGGAAGAATCAATAAACTAATCATAGGAGCCCTCTACGGATAGCACACGAGACCCCTCGCCCAATAGATATAGTCCCTGATTAGTCCCCGACATGAGATAAGGCCAGAAGACGCCCTTTGGGATGGGGGGAGGAATTGGTATCTCTACCATAGCACTGGTCCTCCACCCCCAGACTCGCTTGCTAAAATACCACTCATAAGAAAGTGGTGACTCCAGGATAAAGCAGCGATCATCCACACCGGCCTGCATCCGCTCGATGGCCCCATAGGTGGCCAATCTCTCGCATTGGTCTTGGACAACCTGCACAAAATGAATGCCCTATGAGTATCATAACCTAGTAAATACAGTTTCTACTAATGGTTTGTTGAAATGTACAATGTAGGTTCACTAGGGAAGAAGCTTACCAGATTTGAGCACAGCTGGTGTAAGGACTCTCGGTACTATGCTGTAGTCAAGGGCTAATTCTGCTAAAGCCCCATCCATCTGGATATGAGATGTGGCATCTCAAGCTGTATGGGCAATCCTGGCCTAGGGATCAACTGGTGCTCAAAAGCCTAACTCTATAAGACAAAGTAAGGATTAGTTGCAATACAGTTTAGACAAAGGGTTAAAGCACAAGAGATCAGTTGGAGATTTACTAGGAGTATCAGATGACAGATCTTGAGCTTAGATTGCTCACCCCGGAGCCATTACGTCCAATCCATAGTACAGTTATGCTAAAATGGCCCGACACCAGTTCATTCGAGGCACAACTGCAAGATCCTCTACAGTAGAGAGCTGATCATAGTTGAGGTTACTCGAGTAGACTAGAAAGAAGATGGCGGTAAGGAATGCCAACAGGAAAGATTGAGCATACTGGTCCCTTCTATCAGCCGCATTGGGCCTCAACTCCGTAATCCAAAGAGCATGCAAGTCCCCGTACTTGAGCTTATTGGTCCCGTCCGGACGAAGCCCAAGTAATCTAGTAATATAGGCCTTTATCTCAGGCCAAGAGTGCCATCGATTGGAATATACATCAAAATGGACCACATCCCCGCTCCACTCTAAGCCGGTGGTGGCACATACATCTGAGGGAGTAATGGTGACCTCCCTGATATGCAAATGAAAAGTATGGGTCATCCCCGACCTCCTCTCCTTTAGAGCTAAAATGGCACCAGGAGCCAGTGTCTTGGGGGCTTGAGGGATGGCCTTAATAATGTCACTAAACCCGAAGGAATTGATGCGGGTCAGCAGTTCCATGTCTCATATGGAATGAATCTCCTCATACCATTTCTTGTAGAAGGTCAAAGCCCCCACGATCTTGTACTAGAACTGTAGAAATAGAATCACAAATTAACAAGGTTAGAATACAGCAGACAAATCAGGAATCAGAAAAGGATTGTAGAAATCGAAGAAAGCAATGTTCTATCCAAGAGGACTGCACCCGTACGGGTAAGCCACACTCGTACGGGTCCATAAACTAGACTCGTATAAAAAATAGGACCCATACGGGTCCCCCCTTACCCATGCGAGTCCCCTGTAAGTAGGCCCTATTCGGGAAAAATTCCTAAAAATCCAAAATCGCACAATCTCAACCAAAGTTCATTCGAAACTATCTTAAAAGCATCCTAGGCTAAAGTTACATGCATCTGGCTCTATTCTAAGGTCTAAAACACCCTAAATCATGCCAAAATCCAAGCGATTGCCAAAAGTTCAAAATTGAAAAATGGAGGATCGAATGAAATTACCTAGAGTTTTGAGGCATGGGTCTCGGGAGGAGGGATCAAAGGGACTTCAGAGACAGGAGTAAGCTCAAAAAATGAGTCTCTCTCATAAAAAGCATACTTGACAGAAACTGGGCGTTCCCAAAGCCTTGAATCACTAAGCGGGGGCAAGTCCTCAAGCCTTAGTGAGAAACGACCAGTCTAAGCGATCTTTTATACATCTTCGAATGAGTTTTGGGAGAAATCACCGGAAAATGCAAAGTGGGAAGTTTTGGTGTGAGACGGAAGATGAGGGGGCTGTCTGCCTTTTAAACCCATCCGTCAGGGACCCGTACAGGCCCCACCCCACCCGTACGGGTCCTCTTTTTCTGAGACCCCTACCCGTACGAGTCTGGCCCACCCGTACGGGCCCCTTCTTGCCATCCAGAGGCAGATTTTTGCATCAGCATTACAGCAAGCACCAGGAATTCATCCAGTCCAAGTTCGAGGCCAACCCCACTCCGTCTTAACCTTTCATTTTCATTATATTTGGGACAAGCCCCGAGGCTCACCTTGATCCTTGATTAAAGGGGCAAAAATATTTTTGTTTTCATAAAAGTCAATCAAGAATCTAGGCAAGCCATTTTTGAATTAATCACTAACAAGAATGATTTTTATATAAAGGTCCATACTGGCACAAGAATTCTTCCCCCAACAAGCAAATCTTAATAGGAATTTCTTCCCCGATTTTGCCAAAGGATATTACTCCTACTTTCCCGTAGCAGAATCAGATTTAGGGGCATCCCTCTACTTCCCAGTAGCAGAATTAGATCCAGGGGCATCCCCCACCAATCTAAGGGCATCCCCCACTTCCTAGTAGTGGAATCAGATCCAGGGGCATCACCCCACCAATCCAAGGGCATCCCCCACTCCCCAGTAGCAAAATCAGATCTGGAGGCATCTCCCCACCAATCCAAGGGCATCCCCCACTCCCCAGTAGCAAAATCAGATCTGGAGGCATCTCCCCACCAATCCAGGGGCATCCCCCACCCCCAACGACTGAATCATCAGGTCTTACGGGCATCCCCCACTTCCCAGTAGCGGATTCGGTAGACCCTAGGGGCACTCACCTTATGGCAAAAAAAGCATAACATCGATTAGGCCAAACCCGTCATTTTCCTCACAGAATTTTCAATTTATCGCACCCACACTTATTTATTCTTAATTGAAAGGGCAAAAATATTTTTTGTTCTCACAGAAGTCAATTAAGAATAAAAAGGTATCTGACTAACTCAATGTTTGATTGTTGTCTCTTTTAACGTTATTCAAAATTCCCGGGCAGGTGAGTCATCCTCCTTAAGAAAGGGATGTACCATCATCTGTCAGGAAAGTTGATCCGCCTTATGAAAGGGATACACCAGCCAGGAAAGTCATCTGCCTTAAGAAAGGGATACATTATCAATAGTCAGGAGAGTCGATCTACCTTAAGAAAGGGATACACTAGTCAGGAAAGTCATCCGCCTTAAGAAAGAGATACATTATCAATTGCTAGGAAAGTCGATCCGCCTTAAGAAAGGGATATACATCTTCCCCAAGCAGAGTCACGAGGGACATGTACGACAGCAGAAGGAAAGTCATCCGCCTCAGGAAAGGGATACGCTGGTTAGGAGAGTCATCCGCCTCAGGAAAGGGATACGCCAGTAGCAAAAGTAAAGTCATCCCCCTTAGGAAAGGGATATGCAGTAGCAAAAGGAAAGTCATTTGCCTCAGGAAAGGGATATGCATTGGCAAGGAAAGTCATCAACCTCAGGAAAGGGATACGCCAGTCAAGGAAGTCAATCCGCCTTAAGAAAGGGATACAGTAGTCGGGAAAGTCATCCGTCTAAGGAAAGGGATACATGTTCCCCAGTAGAGTTACAAGGGATATGCACGGTAGTAGAAGGAAAGTCATCCATCTTAGGAAACGGATAGATGTTCCCTAGTAGAGTTACGAGGGATATCCACAGTAGCAGAAGGAAAGTCATCCGCCTCAGGAAAGGGATACATATATCAGGAAAGTCAATCCACCTTAAGAAAGGGATATAGTGGCAAGAAAAGTCATCCGCCACAAGAAATGAACTGACCTATAACATCACCTCAAGTATGATTTCTAAACCCTTGCTCACATCGTGAGATCATACAGATTCGTATCTATAGTGATCCTACAAGTGGCAGTCTATGAGCACTCGATTTTAGCGATCCTTCTCATGAAACTATGATGAGAGCTATATGATGCAAAGTCTATCTGGTGTTGTCCATCAGGGGCATTCCTACTACTGCAGAGTTTAGTTTAGCTAAAGTTTGGAGACCTAGTCTGCTTTTAGGGACCCATACGGGCATATCCTGGTGTTACGGTTCCACTAGGGGACCTGTATGGGTCATCCCTTCTATAAGCCTAAGGGGGGACCCATACTGGTCCCCTAGTACTCATACAAGTGGGATACGGGTACTCTTATTGCATAAACAACCCCTTTTAGAATGAAATCCTTGCCTATTTTGGGAAAAGGCAGCTCTTAAATGTGATTTATTGCATTCAGACCTCCTTTCCCCTATAAAAAGGGCCCTTCCCTTCACATTTTACACACACATTCTAGATATAAAAATATAATGAAACTCTAGTAATTTCTATAGGTATAGAAAGGTATAGTGGGGGTATAGGAGGTATAAAATAGGGAGAAAACCCTTCCCTTGAGGTTTTGTCCAGATTTTATTCATTCCCAGCTTCTTTTTAGGGTTTAGGGGAGATTCTGTCCACACAAATACTCACCTAAATAGTCCTATTCCATCTACTTTGGCCGAGCTCTCTCAACAGTAAAGGGATCACCTCAAAGTGGATTCACGTCGAAAAGGTAACACTGCTGAGTTTCAAAGAGACTCACATCTTAGTTATTTCATTATTATTATTGTTTGTTACTTCTATTATATTTGTTGTTGTCATTTCTTGTTTCGGGTCTGGTCCTAACCTGTATGAGTCTTGTTAGCACCATATATCCCCAAGGATATCAATTTGGTGCGCCATACTCATACAGAAGGAAATCCGTCTTTATTTTATTTTTCTACCATCAATCTATCTATAATCTGTAACTTAACTGAACTGAGTTTCTGTTTGGGACCAGACAGGACCTGTATAGGTACACCATACCCATATCGGTCCTCCCTGGTACCCCGTATGGGTACCCCTCATCCATACTGGCACCTGCCACCAGGCAAAACCCCGAACTCATTTTTAATCAGTTAAAATCAACCCAACTCACCATTTGCCATGCGATCACTTTGACTAATAATCTGCTAAATCAACCCACAAGAGTTAAGATGCGTTTTCACAATAAAATATGTTGAAGTGCTGATTTATGGTGTGCTATAAACTGTGCTAACATCTGTGGATTCAGGGGAATTTATTTTCATTTTGTTTTATAACTTAGAACAAATGCATAGGTTCTCTTTGCAATTTCCCCCATTTTTCCCCGATTGTAATTTTTATCCCCTGATTTTTTGCTTGTGCTTTATTATAATATGTAAACGCATGTAACTAGTGTGAAAGAGTGTAGAAATATGATTTCTGTGATAATTCCCTAAATGATGAAAACTAAAACGGTTTTATGCGGTGAATGTAATTCTGAATCAACTAAATGAGAAATAAGTGACTCATCCGATACCCGAATCTCTGATCCAATAGGTATGAGTCTCCCTCCCAAAGGGAACCATACTAAAACTCTTTCCCAAGTAGACAACTTAGGTGGTGACTCTATCAATTGTATCAAGATTTGGGTCTCAGTTCTTTTATTCATTAAAATTGGCTTATTTTGCAAACTTTAACTAAAAATGTTTTGTCATGCCTAAATCCAACCAAACCCCCAATGGGCCCCGCCTCTCATAAAGGCACCAAGGGAGACCCACAAGTCATCAATACCTTACAATACCATAATTTCCGGTAGATTTGAACCGAGTGGCGACTCTATTTTATTTTTAAACAAAGTAAAAAGGATTTATTTTAAAAAATATCTTTTCCTAATAAAATGTACAAATATATTTCTCAATATAATCACAATTTTGGCTTTTATAAAGTCACTGCATTTAACCAGGCCAAATGCCATGGTTTCCTCAAACTACACTGCACCGAATCATGCCCTGGACCCTGCGTGCTAACCCTCAAATAAAACCTCGCCAGCTCACAGTGGCGACTCTGCTGGGGAAGAAAATTATTTTTATAAAAACCCAATTTTTATAAAAATTCTTTTTTGACATAATAATTGAAGTATTGTTCAAATTAGATTTTGGAATCACGGAATATGTGGTAATTTCGACATTACCCAATTTTAGGATTGCATAGCATCTGCATTCTTTACCCTTATACCAATTTAGGTGTCTTTTGGTGAAGTATCTCCAAGTTTGCTTAGGACTTGAGGGTATGGATCTGATCACACCCCTTGAGTAAAGTATTAGGGCCTTGCTCGCTTAAGGGAAAGACTACCCAAGTATATTATATGTGGAAAAGCTTCCTTTGATTCGCTTAAGGTCACTAAGACTCGGTACATAAAGGCGTAGGGTACCCAATTACACCCTATCCTGAGACCGAAACCCTCATATAGATGAACCATAGACACTTCCTCATAGGTTTACCCAAAAAACCAAGAGAGCACGCGAGCAGACTTCGCTAAGTCCTCCACTGACTTCAAAGCAAAGTAACCAACTGTAGTTAAAAGGATGGTAGGCACGATCTAACTGTTTGCTACATGTGCGGGTTTATTAAATATAAAAAAACTTAAAAACTAAAAACAAACATCATAAGCATCACGATTGTGTGAAAACTAACCACATCTTTCTGCAGCCATGACATTAATGTGTGCCATGCCATTTTATTTCCTTAGTTATAGAAACCTAAAATAAACCAAGACCAGTGAGTCCACCAAGGCTCAACCCATGAGCCGAAATAAACCAAGACCAATGAGTCCGCTTAGGCTCAACCCATGAGCTGAAATAAACCAAGACCAATGCGTCTACGTAGGCTCAACCTATGATCCAAAATAACCAAGACTAGTGAGTCTACCTAGGCTCAACCCATAAGCCAAAATAACCAAGACTAGTGAGTATACCTAGGCTCAACCCATGAGCCAAAATAACCAAGACCAGTGAGTCTTCCTAGGCTTAACCCATGAGCAGAAATAAACCAAGAATAGTGAGTCTGCCTATGCTCAACCCATGAGCCGAAATAACCAAGACTAATGAGTCCACCTAGGCTCGACCCATGAGCTAAAATATATAAGCCTTCAAGCAACTAGTGAGTCAGCTCACCTTGGACCATAAAGTCAACCTCCGAGTGACCAGCGAGTCAGCTTACATTGGACCATAGAGTCAACCCCTGAGTGACCAAAGATTCAGCTCACCTTGGACGATAGAGTCAACCCCCGAGTGACCAGCGAGTCAGCTCACCTTGAACCACAGAGTCAACCCCCGAGTGATTAGCTAGTCAGCTCACCTTGGACCATAGAGTTAACCTTTGAGTGACCAGCGAGTCAGCCTTTGAGTGACCAGCGAGTCAGCTCACCTTGGACCATAGAGTCAATCCTTGAGTGGCCAGCGAGTCAGCTCACCTTAGACCATAGATTCAAACCTTTGAGTGACCAGCTTGTCAGCTCATATTAGATAATAGAGTCAACCTCTAGTGACCAGCGATTCAACTCACCTTTGACTATCGAGTTGAATCAAGGTTAGATTCACCCTCGATCTTCAAAAGGCATGTTTGTGATGTTCCACGGATATAACAGACTATCCTCAGTGATTGCTCCATGAATAATTGGCATGCACCCTACCCCTTGTTATTTGTACATGTCCATCCATTCATTCATATGCTTATTCATTTATTCATCCACTCATGCATCTCGACAGGCCGAGGTAAGCTAGGCTTAGAGCCGCACTCGATAGACTTACTAACACTTGATCTCTTGCATTTCAGGTTGGAAGCTAGAGAAAAGGAGGTTAAGACGTATTATAGGAAGCCCAAAAGTTACGCCCCCACCACTAGTCGAATCTTTGGCCGGATTTTTCTCTGATCGAGAACCTAAAATTGCAATAGTAGAGGATAATGTAGTTGGACAGTCCATTAGGAGGATTCTTGATGCTCTAGAGTTCCATGATGTTTGGGAAAGGCTGAGCGCTTCTAATGCTCAAAAAGCCCAAGAGCAAAAGGTTGAGATAGCAGTATTAAAGGTGAAGATGGCGAATATGGAGAAGCTATCTCACAAAAGACAAATCTGTTTCTCCCTTCATCGAGTAGTATGTAGACATCGACCAATTCTTACTAAAGGAATTAGAAGCCCTTCCGGATAACTTTGTGATGCTTTATATAGCCCCATATGCTGGTATTGGGCATCCTCACGCGCATGTCGAAGGTTATCTTTGAATTATAAATAGCATGAACATCCCTAAGGTTCATATAGTCAATCTAGTTCAAGCTACTCTACGAGGACTCGCCTCTGAGTGGTACAGGAGGATGCCAACGGACATGAAATCTGATTGGGAAAAGCTATGCTCAGCATTTTTGAAAAATTATACTTTTAATCTGAAGGTCAAAACTACTTTACAAGACCTTGAAAGGATCAAATAAAGACCAAATAAGTCCTTTGAAGAATTTTACCTCAAATGGAAGGCCATCAGTGTACTTGTAACTGGAGCACCCAACTAAGACACCCTAATAGTGAAGCTTGTTGAAGGATCTAGCCCGAAATGCCGGGATGAGATGAAGGTGAAAAGATTCAACACCTTTAATGATGTGGTGGACTATGCCTAGAGACTGGAAAAGTACGAGTAAGAAGATCGAGCCAAGAAGCAAGAGCAGCAAGCTTATACTAAACCTCGATACTGGAAAAAGGGTGGATCCTCCAAATAGGGCAGTTCCGAATCCTTAAAGACTCTAGCCAAAGTTGTAGCAGCCAATCAGGTGAAAAACTCAGCAATCTATCTCCCCATGGGTAGAGTCATTGTCAGAGATATTCACTAAACTAAGGAAGTCTGACCAACTCTAGAGCATCAAACCGTTTGTTCCACTCGCTATAGCAGACAGAGACAACTTTTATACCTGTCATGTCACCATTAGGTACCGCACTAATGAATACACTCGGCTACTGAAAGATCTATAGTAGATGATAGCTGATAGAAGAATGAAAGAGCCTGAGAAGAAACTGAGCATGCAGACTAATCCCCTGCGAAACTCTGAGGTCACAGTAAATGCCATCAATGTTCAGGTGAAAGCTGATGAATGTGGTATTGACATGATGGATAACTTCCGACATGACCCAAGATTGGGGGACAATATGATTTTTGACAACATGCACAACATCTACATGGTCAACAATATGTCTTGAGGATGAGGAGAGAAGGGTTGGATCAATACTAAGTGCCACCGCACCTCATATACCAAGGAGACTCTGACCCAAATGAGCATGTAGAAGAATTCATCCAATTTATGCATAAATAAGGGATAGCCATGCTGGGTTTTGCACCTCAGCTCCCCAGGTTCTTAGAAGGATCGGCCATGGACTGGTATGACACAATGCCAATCAAGGGTTGATGGAACTTGTACTTTATAGAGGGGTTTTTCCTCCACTACTTTAGGGATTCTCAATCGTACTCGGACATGCTTTGCTAGTGGTTGACACTAAAAGTAGACCAGCACAATACTGGTTGGCATACTCCTCCTCCATAACCCCCCATGTATACTCCCCAGGATTACATGAGTTCGAATTATGTCGGAATAAGTTTGTTCGAATTTGGGAGCTCTTCTGGAGCAGCACGCCTAGAAAATCAAGAGTTGTATGATCCTGAACAAGTTTGGAGTGATCATACGGACCGGTAAAGGTACCTCAGCATCAACCTGAATGAGACAACAACAGACCCACTTGCCGAACTTTATATGGGTGTAGCATCATAAATGAGTCTCATAAACCAAGTGAGCATCGAATTGTGAGACCTATTTAAAGGGATTCGTGCTGACATTACAACATATGGTGCCCGTGTAGAGGAAACATTTGCTAGTATACAAGGCATGATCTTTGACTTTCACGTGGCTATGGCATAGGTCGAGGCTAAAATGGACAAAGAAGATCCCGAGGAAGATCCTAAAGAAGATCTCGAGGAAGATCCTAAAGAAGATTCCAAGGAGGATCCAGAAGAAGATTATGATGGTGATATCCCGATATAGCATGCACCAACTTGGGTCTTGAACCATGGGATGGGCAACAACCTTTTGAGGATTCAGATGAGGAAGTAGAGGAATTTGTGGACTCCAGCAAATCAGATCACGAAGATGAAAGTGAGGTAGATAACTTGCAGTACGAATTAGAGGTCTTCTCAGGCGACGAGCTAAATCACTTATCGGGAGATTTCAAGTATGAAGCTCCTTTCCCTAATGGTATGATGGTCGATTATGACAGTGCTGAGAGCTATGCCTTATCTCTAGAGCATAACTCCCCAGGCACCTTATAGTCTAAGGCAAGTGATGATTTGGGGGACTTTATGGACTTCGACTTAGGAAGTGAACACATCATTAATATGATTTGAGACGAGGGGCTAGAACCTTCTCGGGAGTACATCATGGAGAGAATTCGCACAAAAAATGAATTAACTCAAGCCAATTATCAGATCTGAAGCTCGGAATTGAGGGAATTTTATCCCATATTTTACAATGGAAACACAAGGCCATGCCCCCACATCCATGAATTTGTCCAAATGATGAACGATGGGTACATTCACTACACACATTAGCCAGAGAGGTTCCATCTGACTCTCTAAGAAAAAGCAGTTGTCTGGTATGAGGGGCTAACATTCTACTAGAAGTCATTCTAGGACACTTTAGCTAGACAATTAATCGATTACTTCAAATGGGTCGACCCAATAAAGGGCATAACTCCTAAGCTGGACAAGCACGGAAACCCATATTATACTGGGAATGAAAGGCGACTAATGCTATATGCCCAACATCGATGGAATCTTCCAAGGAATATCTATGGTATAGGAACCAGTATGATAACAAACTAGAAGAGGCTGCCATGTGCGATAATGAACAAGATGCAAGTGGGAGGGCCTCCTCCTCCATCTACATGATCAGGCAAGACTCCAATCCTGTCTTGTGTCAGATCCTACAAGAGAACCCCATCATCCTAGAAAGATAGCCTGGAAAGGTTCCCTTTACGTAATGGCCCTTTGCCACCAAAGTGCCATATTTTGTAAATAAGCCAATTGACTTGGGAGAGATACCATTCGATGAAGATTTTGATGAATTTGAAGTATTCAAAACAACAAACTGGCCAACCCAGGTTGTCAGTCCTATCACCAAAGGAGGGAAAATCACTGGATCAATAGCCCCAGCTACGCCAAGAGTTGAGCCCCCAACACCTCCTATTTTTGTTAAATCCTTAGAATAGATAGAAAGTCTGATTGTAGATCAGTTAAAGGCTACCACTACCAAGATGAGCATTTGGGACCTCCAAGATCACAGGATTGTTATTGTTAAAAAGCTAATGGAGATCGAAACATCTCCCCTATCATCACCGGAATAAGTCTACGTGCTACTTAACAATGAGACTAGCATTGTCATCCCTAACATTATCTTCTCGAGCTTATAACTACCTGACAAAGGCATTCTCCATAATAAGGCTCTCTACTTGAAGGCAAGTATTTTTCAGCGCATTATGCCATGTATAATGGTTGACAATGGTTCATCACTAAATGTCTATCCTAAGGATATTCTACTGATCCTAGGACTAACCGAAAGGGACTTAAAGAGATCAACAATAGTCATTAAGGCCAACGATAACTCCAAGAGGACTGTCATTGGCATGTTTGAGGCCAAAGTTACCAGCAGTGAAATCTCATCTATAGTACTCTTCACAGTCATAGACATCCCGATGACCTTCTCTATACTACCCAAATGGCCATGGTTCCATGCGCTGGGAGGAGTTCTGTCCACTCTTCACTAGAAAATCAAAATCTTGTTCCACGAAAAGATCGTTACTCTAGAGGCTGAAGCATCAGTGGTGGTAACACTGAAAATGGAAGAAAGCCATATGAAAGGATTTACCACAGCCATGATCGGCCAAGAGTAAAAAAAATAGCCAGAGGTGCACTAGGGCCCTTGGATTCAGGGTTACATGTAGAAGCACCACACTCTTGGAAAAGGACTAGGTCCCCATGAACAGGGAATGTCAACCTTCAATATAGGGTTAGGAGAATGGAAGCTTGTAGGACTCGGTTATATAGGATCTAAAAGGATCACCCACAAGATGGTCTCTCAGAAGAGGTCATAGTAACCCTACAACGGGACTCCTGAACCTATCACTCACTAAGGGAGGACAGTTCCAGGATTCGAGATTTTCTCGGATATAGCTGACTATGGCAAGCTCGGTAAAAGCTCTATGACTTATATGATGAAGAAAGAATGACATCAATCAAATGCCGGGGAAACTCTAGATTAGACCAAGCTTGATGAACAGGTACACCTAAAGAAGATCAAGAAGCTAAGTAAAGAAGAGGAAATCCTTGACAATCTAACCAAGCATCTTCAAGCACAGCTAAAGATAGTGGAAGAAGCAAGGAACAAGGGAGGTAGCTTGTGCCAAGCCATCATGGATATGGTCAAGACCATGAAGAGCAAGGCAAAGGTAAAAGAGGAAGACGACGAGGACATCCTGTTAAAGGCAGCGGCTATAGAAGAATCATCCGCTACAAAGCTAGACCCCATCGATCTCGATGAGTCTTTTATTTCCATTTCCAGCATGTTTGAAATGAATAATGTACTTTATGATGATAATAAGATGAAGAACTTTGCTTATTTAGTTTGTGTTTCTGATTACGATTCCATGCATCCATTCCAGCATTCATCTAGCATCTTTTACATCAATAATGATATTACAAAAGAAATTAACTTCAATACAGACAATGATAAAAATTGGTATACATTTCCAATCAATTGCGCATCGAATAAGAGAGAGAATTAATAAAAGTATTAAAAAATCATGTTTTACCCTTGCTTGGCTTCATGAAGACATGCCAGGACTTGATCGGCACATCGCCAAACACAAGATCCCCACGGATCCAAAAATTCAGCTAGTAAAGCAAAAGATGAGAAGAATACATTCAGAATGGGCAGAAAAGGTCAAAGCAGAAGTGGCCAAATAAAGTAAGGCTAATTTCATTGAGGTTGTCAAGTATCCCACCTTGCTATCCAATATAGTTCATGTGCCCAAGAAAAATGGCAACGTCTGAGTTTGTGTTGACTTTAGAGACTTGAATAAGGCCACCCCTAAGGACGATTCCCCACTACCACACATCGACGTTCTAGTAGACAACGCGACGAGAGCATCCATGTATTCCTTTATGGATGGGTTCTCGAGATATCACCAGATCCTCATGAATGTAATAGATAAGTTCAACACTACTTTCATCTTAGAGTGGGGAACCTTTTTTTTTCAGAGTGATGCCTTTCGGACTAAAAAATATAGGGGTATCAACGAGCAGTCACGACATTGCCACATGACTTGATTCACAAAGAAGTTGAGGTCTACGTGGATGACATGCTTGTAAAGTCTGCAACACTATAAGAACACCCAATAACATTAGAGCAATTCCTCATAAGAATAGAGAAATACAATCTCCATCTCAACCCAAAAAAGTGTATATTTGGTGTCACATCAGGGAAGCTACTGGGACACATAGTTAGCAAGAGAGGCATAGAGATGGATCTTGATAAAGCTAACGCCATCATGGAAATGCCCATACCAAAGACCGAGAAAGAAGTAAGAAGTTTCTTGGGGTCTATACAATATGTTAGCCGCTTTATAGCACGGTTAACTACCAAGTGCAAGCTTATCTTTAAGCTCTTGAGGAAACAACAACCAATAGAATGGAATGACCAATGCCAAGAAGCCTTTGATAGGATCAAGGCTTATCTAATGAACCTTCCGGTACTGAAGCCGTCGATTCTCGGGAAGCCACTCATTCTCTATTTAGTAATAGAGGAGACATATGTAGGGGCTATGTTGGTTCAAGAGCATGACGATAAGAAGGAACACACGGTTTATTAGTTCAGCAAGAAATTGTTAGAGTACGAGACTCGATACACCATTGTGGAGAAAACTTATGCCGCCATGGTCTGGCTCACCGGGAAACTCAAGCATTACTTCCGATCTTATAGAATCCAAGCAGTCGTAAAAGTGGATCTAATAAAGTATTTATACCAGGCTCCCTCGCTAACCAAAAAATTGGCAAGGTGGTTCTAGTTACTATCAGAATTCGATATCGAGTATGTCACTAAGAAGACTATCAAGGGAAGGGCAGTGGCCTAATTCCTAGCAAACCAACCGCTCAACGAAGGAGAACAGGAAAACTTAGAATTCCCTAATGAATGCTTTACAATGGCTATACAAAGTTTTGGAAAGTGGACCATGTCCTTCGATGGAGCCGTTAACAAGCGAGGAGCTGGCTTGGGAGTCATCATCATTATGCCAGATGGAGCACTCATACCTCTATCCAAACGATTTGAATTTCTCACCATAAATAACGGGGTAGAATATGAAGCCTATTTATTCAGAATATCTGCCCTTGTCACTCTTAGAGCAGACAATGTAAAAATTATTGGTGATTTGGTGTTGGTCATCAAACACGTCATAGGGGATTGGGAACTAAAGGCGGAATCCCTCAGGCCTTACCTAGAGGCTATATGAAGGAAAGCCATAATGTTTAGTGAATGTGAGTTTTGTCATACGCCCCGAGAGGAAAATCAGATCGCAAATGCGTTGGCCACTTTAGCCTCCATGCAGGAAGAGCCCCAAAAGCAGCCAATCAAACCCCTTATTATGGAAATGGCTCAATCTCTGTACTACGTCCGTGCAATAGACGACATCATGGATAAGGAAGAACCCTAGTATTTTGACATTGTCAAGTTCCTCAAAGTTGGTAAATTTCCGGCTGAGGCTATAGATTTCGATAGGAATATGCTAAGGAAGGTCGCAGTGTAGTTCTACCTGATTAAAGGAGATCTGTTCAAGAGGTCCTCTGATGGCCTACTATTAATGTACCTGACCGAACAAGAAGCTATAAGAGTAATGAAAGAGGTACATTCAGGTGGCTGCGGCCCGTACATGAATGGCATCATGATGGCAAAGAAAATGTAAAGAATGGGGTACTTTTGGCTAACCATGCTAGCCGACTGTGTTCAAAAGCAAAGACTTTCCATGCTTGTTAGATATACGGAGATGTGAGCCACTTGCCCCCAACGATAATGCAAAGCTTGACAATGCCTTAGCCATTCTCAACCGGGGGCATCGATACCATTGGAGAGATAAGAGTGTCTTTAACTAATGGCCATCACTTCATTATACTAGCCATTGATTACTTTTCCAAATGGGTTGATGCAGAATCATACACTAGTAGCATGGCCAAGAAAATGGCCCAGTTTATTCAGCAACATATCTTCACCATATACAGCATTCCTCATCATATAGTAAGTGACAATGGTGTGCAATTCCAAGGGGAAATAGCTAATCTTATTGAAAAGCACGGGATCGAGCATCATCGCTCTTCGCCCTATCGCCCTCATGCCAATGGGGATGTAGAAGTGGCTAATAAAGCAATTAAGAAAATCCTCTCCAAGATGATCTCTAACTACTGAGATTAGGCCGACCATTTGCCTTATGGGGATACAGGACCAGCCTCAAGACTCCTACAAGTCAAACTCCTTTTTCTCTCGTCTACAAAATGGAGGCTGTTTTGCTCGTTAAAATGGAAATCAAATCTTTGCGCATAGCCCTTGAAGCAAGACTTTCTGAATATGAATGGGTAAGACAAGACACGAGGAACTGACTTTGATTGATGAAAAAATGGTTAACCGCATTGGAGAATCTACAGTTATATCAACATCGCATGGCCAGGGCTTACAACCGTAAAGTCAAGGGGCAAGATTAACCCCCGAGAATGGGTGACCTGGTCCTATAGCAATCTCATAAAATGCACACGGATGCTCGAGGGAAGTTCTAGCCAAATTAGGAAGCGCCACACATAGTAAGAATGACTCTCAGTAAAGGGGCAGTCAAAATCTCAGACCTAGACGGCAATGAATTTATGAATCTAGTAAATCGCAACAAGTTGAAGCGCTATTTTGTGTAAAAAAAAGAGAAAATAAAATAAAGAAAATAAATAAAAAGAAATATAAAGGTCTGTCAAGAGCTAGTGAGGGCTCTTGGGCAAAAATAAAGACCCCAAAATAAATGAGTGAAGCCTTAGGTAAAATCCATTTGGAACCTTAGGCAACGGTGGGCATTTCTTAGGAATAAACACCATTTGTCCTTCCTATTTAAATGATATCTTTGTAGTAACATGTTCATGTTAAATATAATAAATGAGTGCATTAAATGGAAACTATGAATTGTTTAAATAAAACACGCATTTAAATAACATCATTTCATCCTTATTACACATAAAAATGCATTACAAACAGGAAAAGGAAAAGACAAAGACGAACAAAGAGGCCTGAAGCCTTTATTTTCCACGAGACCAATGATACATGATGACGAGCTCAATGACCCCTAAGGAAACTACGGAGTCTCTGCATCTTGATGAGCCTCTCTCCAAGGGTAGGAAGCCCACAAACACTAGTAGCCTAGACATGATAAGCCTTAGAAGGGTGGACATCAAAAGGCACAGAATAGTTCATCTCCACCCTAGAGTGACTGATCCACCTCACATTATGGCTGTAAACCCAGGAATAAGAAAGCTAAAAGCCGATCAAAGTACACAAGGATGTCGAGAACCCTTGAGGATGACCATACTACCTGCACAAGCGACTAGGAGAGTAGGTGATCATCTCTGATTGGTCAATAAGGACCAAGCCATCTCTAGCAACGTCAGTAGTCATATATGTAATTCCCCACCTAGGGCAAACCTAAAAAATATACTCGGCAGCTCGGCTCCCTATAAACTCAACCACTCCTCGACGGAAAAATCTCTATGAGGGCAGTTGTTGATGAGAACTGCAGGACCCCGTGTCCAGTAGGCCTTCAGATAATAATCCATGCTCATAGGGATATAAAACACAGAAAGCTTGTCTAAAAGTTAAAGCTGCAAAAACAACACAAAAGCGCAAAAAGAAAAAAAAAAGAAAAAAAAAAGAAAAATAGCCTGCTAGATTGGAAACCTGAAAAAGGTGGTCCAGGCAAAAATTAAGGCAAGCCTGATGAATTGAAAATCCAAAAGGACGGTTCATGCAAAAAGAAAGGATGGTTCATGAAAAAAGAAAGGCTTAAATAAATGCTACTTGGAGGAGAAATCTGCTACCCCTGGTAGTAGCGCCAGTCCCATTTCGGGAAGAACGCACTAAGATTAATGTCTCAACCAAACTCACTACAATGGGAGATTTCCCCTCTAACATCTGATCCGTGACAGTCAGGAAGGCAAAGCTGCAAACCCTAATGGAGACCTCTCAAAGGAAGACTCCCAGCAAGAGTAAGCAAATGAGTAGAAGCCAGCTTACGTCGTTAGGAGAAAGGTTCCTAACTATGTCAAAAGCCACGTCCAACCTCAAGCCCTCATCACAAATCAGTCGGCGCCTGTTAAATCATTCCAACTTAAAATAGTCCATCAATGGGTTAGAAAACTCAGGATGATAAACCAGAATGCCTAGGGGCATATAAGCCGAAGATCTAAGGAGCCCACAGAATTCCTTGAACAAGGGGCATAACTCTTGCTCTCCAAAATGGAACATATTATAGACAGGATCCCATAATCTGATAGTAGGTTGGATCACGTTATCCTCAACAAAAATGCGACAATATTCCTTCATATGCGCCAGATCATAGATCCCGAGATGGTCCCAACCGTCGGAGTTCTTCAGATAAACATTTAGATCTGCACGAAAATGGATATAGTTATCCATTGAGAAATCTCAAAGAGTAGCAGTTTGCTATACATAGTTTATAGGGGCAATCTACCAATATCTGGCAAATTACCCCGATAAACTCGATCATTAACAAAAGAAAGTACAAAGCAAAGGAATGGTGTGGAAATCTTTCAGAAATAAAAAATGTGTTCATATAAAAAAAGAGGCACTACAAATGGCCTAAAGAAGAGGAAATTATAGAAAAGAAGAAAAAGAGCATATCTACTGCCTACTAACTCGGGTGGCCAAGATCAAAAGGAGGAGGGCAACCGCCCTGAGGGAAGAATATGGAAGGATTGCCCTATCCCTATTGTGTCAGCTACTGTAGGTCATCCACTTAGAGCATCCCCAATAGACCTCGAAGCCATCGGATCTCTAGCTGCAACATTTTAACACAAATCATTCATATGCATTTTATAACATGCCATGCATCATCATCATGAAATAATGAACGTACCACCATATCAGAGTTTTAGTTCAACATGAGCCGCTACTGCCCTTGGCTGTACCCCCAATCAGAGATACTATCGGCAATGGGCACAAGCAAGAATGAGAGATCAGGACAATTTGGAACCATCACAATCTAAGATCCTAAAGAAAAAGGAGAGAAAAAGCAGGGAAGGCTCACATAAGTGGTCTCAGCCGGATAGAAGGCCACTGGATGCTCAGGAACCAAATAAGGTGGAATCACTAGCGTATGCGTACTCAGGTCAGGATGGTACATCAGAGATATAGGCGGTTGATATTGAAACCCCCGATGTCCCTCCGCCATTATCGAACCCTGAGGCAGGACAGATAACGCTGAAGAACTACCCACATGAGCAGAAGTGGATGCAGGCCTTTTCCTACCATGGTAATCCTGTAAAGACAACAAGGCAATGATAAGTCAGTCCAATTAAGCGCAAAAATGAAAAAAACAAGGAATAAACTTGAGCCAATGAAAGAGAAGATATCATTATCCGGACAGTCCCAGGAGGACCCAATCTAGCTTGACCGCTAAGGGTAGAAGTCCAAGGGGCATCACCCTCGAAAGGATTGTGAATGTCTAGCTCAGAGGCAATGGGAATAGGGTCTATCTCTGGCCATCCAAGCAGCTGTGAATGACAGAACTCCTTATACCCCCCAACCCACTCTAGGAAGGCACTGAGTAAGCCATCAAAAGGCAGCCCCGCAAAGTCTGGTGAGCTGCATGGCCAGAAGATCCACCGGGGCACCTTGGGAGGAATAAAGCGCGATCGGGGAGGGAGATGCTAATTCTGGATGTGCTCTCCAAGGTACCACTTGAGGGAGAAAGGAGTCTCTATAATCAGTTGGGTGTTCACAAATCCCCCAGCTAATCTCATAACCTCTGGCCAGTGGAGAGCATGCCCCTATGGCTGCGTCTTGATCTGAGAAAAGAAAGAGGAATTAGGCTTTAATACAATAATTGCAGGGAGTTATAGAGCATACCTGCTCTAAAGATAGAGCACAAAGATGGGCAGAAAGAGCGGAATGAGACTCCATCTCCCAACCACGCCAGTAGTGTGGCAGACGAGGAAAGAATGGATAGCTGCAGTCTCACACAAGCTTGGTCCTCGAGGGAATCCCCATCTCAATAAGCCAGATTTACAATCAGCCATAAGAAATCAGAATGCTAAAAGACAGACAAAAATGCTTGTAAAGGAAGAAAAGGAGTTAAATCCTTACATAAACAATCTAAAGGCAAGATTTAAACTTGCCAATCCTATTCCTCATGCACCGATTAAGGGCCCAATATAAATGGTCCAATGCGGCTTGACCCCAAGCATACTCATCAAAGAGGGTTGGATCAATCAGAGTAGGTAGGATATAGAGATTTACGATCCCACCCCCAGTAGGAAAGCACAACCAAGATAAAGTAGCAGCCATGAAAGCTCTGGCCTCGTAGGTAGAGGTTAAATGTCTCCTATCCTTAGTGGTCCAAAAGGTCATAAGTTTCTTGCAGGAAACTCGCTCGGGCTTGTCCCTAGAATAACCGATCAAAGCCTCAATGGTATCCAAAGTAAAGTTGTCATAAGTAAAGCAAGCATTGAAATGGATCACATTACCATGCAAAGGAAGACCTGTGATAGTGTAGTAATCCACCGGAGTAATAGTGTATTCCCCGCACTAGAAGTGGAAAGTGTGAGTAGTGTCGGACCACCTGTCAGGATGTGGGTAGAAGTACCGGTTGGGATGCACGGATACTTGCAATGCCTTGCATATTTGCATTTCCTCACCATCCTCCCAAAGGACGTCCCATGAACGATGGTTTTGGCACCAGGAGATAGTAACTTATACCACTTATGAAAGTGAGTAATACTACCGCCCCCATGATCGGTGACCTGCAGAAGTAATGCATATACACTAATCACACACTAGTCTTCAATAAATCACACAATTATCGAAGGGCATTGCATTCATGCCATAAATAAAAAGAAGAAAAATGTATATATATAACAAATAAATAATGAAATCATAGATAATAAATAATATGGTAACAAATGCAGCAAATGCTGCAAAAGCAGTAAGGCTTACTAGAATCCGAGAAAGGTGGTCGGAAGGCTTCAAAACAAGTGGGATAAAATCCCCAGGACGAATCCTGTTGTACATCCAGTTTGGAGAAAGCCCGTATAAAGACTCGGCGGGAACCTCAGAGAGTTCCACTTGGTCGCCGTCGATAATCACATTTTAAGTAGTCACTTGGACTACTGGCAAATCCAAGAGGATATTGTAAAGCTTGAACCACATAGAAACCCCGCAAAATACGAAGAGGAGGGGCAAAAAAGGAAAAAAGATGAGAGAAATAATTGTTGAAAATAGCTTGGAAGCAAAAATTTTCGAAGCAGAGAAGCAGAAAAAGCAAAGAAAAAGAAGAGAGAATTTTTGGTGTGGTGAAAATGGGTGCCAAGCTGCAGTATTTATGGACCGCAGGTAATTAGCCAGCCGGCTAATTACATATTTAATTAGCCCACTGGCTAATTACCTATGCCAGCTGTCACGCATTTACGCATTGTACATGTTTATGCATAATAGCTATAAAAGTTACCGTTACATAGGTAATTAGCCCGCCAGCTAATTACGTATGTTTTGAAAATTTTTGCAATTTTGCATATTTAATCCATTTTCTGCATTGTTTACAAAACGAATGGACCTAAAAGCTGATTTTACACAGAAATTCATGCATTAAGCAACCAAAAACATATATTTCAATCCTCGGTCAATTTTAATCTCATGCAACTCATTATTAAATTTTTAAATGAAGGGGCAAAATATATTTTATTTTAAAATTTGTCGATTAAAAATAATTTAACTCATTGCATTCCACACACACTGTTTTGTTTGTTTCACATACGAAAAAATTTATAGCATGAAGTTTATGTATACGAAGCGAAAACTGTTAGCACAAGTCCGTTCCGGTCCAATGAGGAACTATGCCTATTTCGTTCAGTGATAAGACAAAAGAGCCAAAAAGGACCGAATTATCATCCAAAATCCGAAATTCAAAAAACGACATTCTAGGGAAGCTCAGATTTAGAATTTTCTACTGAAAAATGAAAAAGTAAAAATTTGGTTAAATATAGGTAATCAGCCCGCTGTCTATTTAACTATCTATAGTAAAAAAATCAAATCTTATCGAGATCTGGCAAGATTTTACGGGATTTGATTTAAAATCTTGTCAGACAGGTAATTAGCCCGCCGGCTAATTACCTCCCCATTATGAATAGGGGACTCGCCCCCTCATTTTGAACAGCAGACGAAATTTTGGAAAATCCCAAAATTACCATTGTGTCCTTTTTCAGTTCCAGGAGTCCTAAAAGCCCGAAACTCTATCAAAACACTTCCAAATTTGAGCTTTATCACCTACACTAGGTATAAACTTGGTTTATTGTCTTTTTAGATCAACATCTCATTGTGATCTTTGGTCTAAAAATGACTCAAACTCTAAAAAATCTAGCATTTTGCTTAGGAAAAATCCAAGATTATAGTCATAACTTGGGTTAAACCTGTTTTCCAACCAAATCACAATTTCTCTCTCAAGTCACCCTGGATAGATGAAAAGGTAACTGAGGGTAATTGGCTCTAAGCACACCTTTAAAATTCATTTAAATTCATTTTATTATTTTTTATTATTGCACATTGCATTCCATTTCTCTGGTTAAGTGAGCCACTAGAGCCACTTAGACTATAATATGTGTAAATAAGCTCGCAGGTACAAGTAAAAAATTCGGAGTGTGAGGAAACTCTATTCGCGTTTTCGGGACAAAACCCAAGTGTTGCCGTTACTCTACCAAAATTTTGGTAGAAAAATATCTAATTATTAATCTGTTTATATTGCCTGTCTTATTTCTTGACTTTATTTCTTAAATAAAGCCGTTGTAATGCTAAAATTACCACATATTCCAAAATTTCAAAATTATTCCAAATAATTTGAACAATATGAGTAACTATTATGCCCGAACTCAGAATCCCACTTTCTTTTCGGTATAAAAATCCCATTTTGGATCAGTATACCAAAATTTCTGGTAGAGCTGAATCGGGTGGCGACTCTATTTTATTTTTTAATAAAGGAAAAATGCTTTATTTTAAAAATATCTTTTCCTAATAAAATGTGCAAATATATTTCTCAATATATTCACATTTTTTACTTTTATGAAGTCACTGCATTTAACCAGACCAAACACCGCGGTTTCCTCAAACTGTACTACACCGAATCCCGCCCCAAACCCCGTGTGCTAACCCTTAAATAAAACCTCACCCGCTCACACTTATGTACCTGATCAATAGCTTGACCATCATTGAAAACATCGGCATGAATAGCATTGATTTGATCACAGATGTGACCAAGCTTTTGATGAAGGGATGGTTCTTATTCAGCCACTAACATCACGATGTTGCTACTTAGAGCATCGGATTTGTTCAAACGTTAAAGCGCATTCAAAACTTCTCCTTCTGAGGCCTTTACTCCCTCCAATATATCTTCCTTCACACGCTTTATCTCATTGGAGTGGTCTTGATTTTGCTTAAAAGAAGTTATTAGTTCATTCACAAAATCTATCACAGCATCCAGCTTTGTTGTGTTGGTATCATTCTCCTTGCTTAAAATGTTGTATCTATTAAGCACAACTGGCAACCCCTACAAAACTGGATTAAACTTATCGATCAGAGAGTTCCTGAAAATCCCTCTCTTCATTCACAGTTCTATAGTTGCTCTTATAGATCTTCTCCATCTTCTGTTTAAGCTTATCAACCTCCATCTTCAAGTAATCAGCCTTCCTACCTGCAATTTTAAGAATAGGCAGAGTATGGGATATAATCGCCTTCACCAGAGAGAACTAGGCTGGAACTGACTTAAAGTGGGAATTCATCTACTCTACTACTTTTATAAACCCTTGCACTGGTGTGAGGGGACGACCGGGTCCCCCCACCCACGAGGATCGAGTGAGATGCATTAGCATGGGGGGTGGCAAAACAATGAGGCACTGTGAGGCATTGCCTAGGTAGAATCCTTATTTTATTGTGTTAGAGATGATAATGGAAAATGATGTTGAAGTTGATATTTAGGTCCAATTTAGGTGTTAAAAGATACGAGACTTGAAATCCCGTATTTTAAGAAAGAGTTGCCACCCGGTTAGCTCTATTGGGAATTTGGATACGATATTCCTACTGGGTGGTTGGATCGTACCTTAAAATGTGAGATTCCAAGTCTGGATGATGTTGCCTATTTTTTATTCTATTAAATCAAATTGTTTAAATTTTAATAAACTCAACTTTAGTTCTTATGCAATTTAAATCCGATTATTGTTTAGAGATTTGGGTTTATATGCCATACACCACACAAAAAGAAGTAAATAAAGCAGATAAATAATTATTACAAGGCTTTACAAATTCCCATACATTTTTCTGATCCGAGGAAATAAATAAACAAATAAATGGGCAAAACCGGGTTTTGAAAGAGCTTACCAACTCGGACCCGACTCCAAACAAGGCAAAATATTCACAAATAATCACAAATAGAGCATAGATAAATAAAAGGCAGAAGATAAACACACAAAAACAGGTTTAAGACATCGACAAAATGGTTATTGTGATTTTTAGGCAAGGAAAACCCTGATTTAAGATGAGTTTACACGATTTAGCCGGTTAAAAGATCAATTTATCATTTTAAGATCAATAAAATCAAATTCTAGATTCAACAATATAGTTTACAGATTAAAATCATAAATAAAAACACGAAAAAGGGCAAAAACGAAGGAAAATGGGAAAAGAATGAACTAAAATCGAATTTCGGCGGCCAAGGCTATGGTGATAGCCTTGACCGATAGCGGTCGCCGCTATAGAGGTAGCGGCAAAAACTGTGGCCACAGCCCTGGCGCAGGACTTCGATTCAAAAGGGAGAAAAGGGCATATTTGTATCTTTAAACTCAAAAGCATTGAGGTTTTAAGTCATAATCAACCATATATTTGATAAATCTGGACTTAAAACGCACAAATAATGTGGATTTTATGGATTTGGGTGAGAAAATACCCAAAAATCAAGAATATAAATGGGACCTCTATAGTGATAGGGTTCACCCGCTATAACTATAGCCTCCACTGCTATAGGGATAATGGCCAAGGCTATAGGGATAGCGGTGAAAGCTATCCCTATAGAGGCCAGATCATATTTCGGGACTTAATAAGACCACCAAAGAAACCAATAATAAAAACACCAAAAACAACAACAAATAAGCAGCTAAAATGTAATGAAAAGATAAGGGAACTCAGTTTTGTTACCTCTATGCCATGAATCTATCTTTGGAGACTCGAATAAACCCTTGGGAGGTGCCCTTTGATGATTTTCAGATGAATCAGTGATAGAAATCGACAGAAATAGTGACGAAATTTAGGTAGTATTTGGAAAAGAAGTCTCTAAACCTATTTAATCCATTTTCCCTAAGATTTCTAATCAATTTTAGTGTTTTAGCTAAGAAATCAAGCCCAAGAACAACTAAAAATCCTAGATTAGAGGTGATTAAACCCAGATTTTTGCCTTTCTTAAGCTTTCTCTCTCTAAGTTCCTAGTTTCTAGGTTTTTGATCTGAATTCTCTTAATTTTAGCCAAAAGTCCCCCTATATCTCTCTCTTCAGGGGTTTAAATAGCCTCACACTCAAAATTCATCGACCTTGGGTGAGAAATCGGGTGAAAATACATGGCCCAATCTAGAGAAGAGGGAGAAAATAAGTGGCAAGGCTTGGGTTTGGCCATGCTACAGCTATCGCCAGAGCAGTGGTGGTGGCTGCCATCTCTACAGCGGTCACCGCCATAACCACAGCGGTGATGACCATCATGGGGCCGGAGACTGCCGCTATAATGGCGGGGGTGGCCACAACAGGGGTGGCCACCCCTTGCGGCGGTCATCGCCATTACAACAGCGGTGACCACCACACGGACGGCGGTGACTGCCATAAGGATGGCGGTGACCGCCGTCGCCGGTGCTGTTCGCTGCCCGAACAAAGGCGGTGATGGCGACTTCACCCGGCGAGGGAGGACCTCGGGAAAAGACAAAATAAAGGGGATTTTTAATTTATTTATCATGTTCTATGGCATTTTAATTTATTTTAAGGTATCTTATAGCATTAATTAAGTCCAAAGGTAGGGCTAAGCTTAGGGTTTAGCCAGGGTTTTAGATTAATTAGGGCAGATTAGGGTTTCTACTTCTGATGCGTATAAGTCTCAC
The DNA here is from genome assembly GCA_947683365.1 of Euphorbia pulcherrima. Taxonomy (NCBI): domain Eukaryota; kingdom Viridiplantae; phylum Streptophyta; class Magnoliopsida; order Malpighiales; family Euphorbiaceae; genus Euphorbia; species Euphorbia pulcherrima. The sequence continues at coordinate 18,224,627 of CANTUS010000010.1, read as the reverse complement.
TATGGTCATTCAATTGAGGCGATTCTTGACATTCCAAAATGCTCAGAGAGTCTAGAATCCAATGACATAAATAAGACCTGTTGAAAATTTTTAAATCTTTTAAAAAATCAGAAAATAAATTACTGCGCGTGAAGAAAGAAAACTGCTAATCCTAAATGAATACGAATGATATATAAGCGTGGCCAAAGGTCATAAAACCATTATAGGGGACTTGCCAAACGCAATTCAACATTTAAGGAATAGAACAACTAGACCATACAAGGTCAGTGCAACAAGTCATCATCGTTCCAAGGTGACACTAAAAAAGCCTGTGATCAAAGGCTGCCCCTCGAGAGATTACCAATTGACTTAGTCAATTGTGATCTCACAAAAGAGCAAGGGATAAACTGTCATACCTGAGGGGTTAGCGGAATCACCCCTTATAGACCAACAAATTTGAGGCCTTAATGCATGTCAAGAACTTTAATGGAGGATGCCGAGAATGCCCAACGAGATCACCAGACTATAAAATTTGCTTGGCTTAAATCGCATGTCGAGAACGTCAGACGAGATCCCTGGACTAGAATGCATACCAAGAGCTTCACTAAAAGATGCCGAGAACTTCTAACAAGGTCAGATGATAAGATTTGCTTAGCTTGAATCGCATGTCAAGAATGTCGAATGAGATACCCGAACTGGAATGCTTACCAAGAACCTAATTAGAAGGTGCCGAGAACTTCTAATGAGATCGGACTAGGATTTGGTTGGACTGAAATGCATGTCGAGAATATCAAATGAGATCCCTGAACTAGAACACATACCAAGAGCTTCACTGAAAGATGTCAAGAACTTCTAACGAGGCCGGATGATAAGATTTGCTTGGCTTGATTTACATGCTGAGAATATCAAACGAGATCCCTAGACTAGAATGTATACCACATAACTGGAAGGTGCCAAGAACTTCTAATAAGATTAGACTGGGATTTGCTTGGACTGAAATGCATGTCAAGAATATCAAATGAGATCCCTGGACTAGAATGCATACTAAGATTTTCGTTGAAAGATGCTGAGAACTTCTAATGAGGTCAGACGATAAGATTTGCTTAGCTTGAATCAAATGCCGAGAATATTAAACGAGATCCCTAGACTAGAATGCATACCAAGAATATAACTGGAAGGTGCCCATAACTTCTAACATGTTTAGACTAGGATTTTATTCGATTGAAACACATGCCAAGAGTATCAAACGAGATCTCTAGACTGGAATGCATACTAAGAGCTTTATTGAAAGATGCCGAGAACTTCTAATGAGGCAGGATGATAAGATTTGCTTGGCTTGAATCACATGCCGAGAATATCAAATGAGATACCTAGACTGGAATGCATACCAAGAACATAACTGGAAGGTGCCAAGATTTTCTAATGAGATTGGACTGGGATTTGCTTGGACTGAAACACATGCCGAGAACATCAAATGAGATCCCTAGACTAGAACACATACCAAGAGCTTAACTAGAAGGTGCTGAGAACTTCTAATGAGATCAGATTGGGATTTACTTAATTGAGATGAGTTCTCTGAGGAACCTAGAGAAGTTGCTGAGGTTGAGCATTGAGACAAGTTGATGTGCCCCTTGAACGCAGCTTAGAATGCATATTAGGATGCCCCTCATGATTATATCGAGGTGCCCTTGGGAGAAACTTTTGAGTCTTAAATTTAGGATCCTTGAATTGGTCATCCATCGAGATTACCGTACGGTTAACCTGTTAAGGAAAATTTGAGAAATTAGTAAGAGAAATGAGTTGCGCTTTTGTTACTTAATTGATTTTGTTGAGATAAAAAATTTTGCCCCTTCAATTAAGCAATAAAAATAGAAGTATGAAATATAAATTTAGTTAGGATTTCTAGGAGTCTGGAGAAGATGGTTGATGTCGAGCGTATAGCTCGAAGGCATTCCCCGTTAGAGATCTAAAATTGTAGCAAGATTTTGTTATTGGGATGATGGTCTTTGATTTGTTTCCTATAGGAAGAAAAATAACCGAATAGATAGAAATTTATACATGTATGGATGAATGCATGAGATGTTGGGCCGATCATTTTTAGGAAGATTGATTGCTTGCTCGGAGAGAGATCGACTCACTCGAAGATAGAGAATATACAAAACTGCATTGTCGAACAAATTAGGTGAGTATGCCCCTAACGAAGAATTAGAGACACATAGGATCATATAGGAGATCAGAATTGTGGAAGGCATTGAGGCTTGGGATGGTCATTTCTACACACCCTGTCGCTTATGATGCCCTAATGGTAGATGATAGAGGGCTCCTTGTGAGCTACCTGATGCAGTAAGCCAGTTGCATAATGGTAGATTGAGCATGCAAAAGATAAGCAGGCATAAGGAACGAAGTTCAAGATTCTAGATAACGAACGGCTGTACGCTATCACTACCAATGAATCCTACCAAGGATGGTTTTAGAGGATATGGATCCTATGAACTCAAGGTGCTCGGTCACGGTCAATATCAAAGTAGACCCGTGCAAAGGATGGATTTAAGCTCTTCGAGTCCACTAAGTTACCGAAGATATCTGTGATTCTGACGATAATAATGTGGATACCTAGATGTGATGAGGCAATCATTAATCTTTGTTTAAAATGTGTCCTAACTTTTGCATAGACTCCGAACATTGTATTGGGTGCATAAGACTCGTCCTAATTTTTGCCTTGACCGCCCTTTTTGGGTTTTCAATCCAGCGGACCTTCTTGGCTTTTGCATATATCTCAATTTTTTTTTTCATTCTATCAGGATTTTTGCCTTTTGCTATTTTTATTGAGGAATCAGGCTGACTGTATAGAACCCTACGTTTGACTCAATTGCAACATTTTACTCTTAAGGCCCAATAAATTCATTCAAGCACAAACATAAGAGTTCAGTAAAAGTGATATTTTCATTAATTGAAGTTAGTTTGAGTACATAATGATTATAACCATTTCTATTGACCCAAACTCCAGTGTTAACTAGCCTATACAGGTTTTCTAGCTAACACGCTCTCATTGCTCACTTTTACCCTAAATTTTACCCAAACTGCCTTTTTCAGGTTTTTAGTCTGGTGGGTTATATTGCACCTAACTTTTGCCTAACTCGTTTGTAGAATACCGATCAGCGGGATACACCCTAATTTTTGCCCGAGCAGTAGAAGACCATTCACCGGGTGATTAATGTTGTTTATTTTTTATATGCCATTTTTTCTGATTTTATTCTTTTTGGTTAGACATGATAATGCTTCAACCTATTTTGATTGTTAGGGTTTACAAACTCGTTATGATCCATAATCTTCATGCCCCTTATATGGAGAACTTTCTTGATTAGGTAGAGTCATTCCCCCATTCGGTCTAAACTTCCCTCTTGGTTTGGCATTGGTTGGCTTTACTTACTTCAATGCCAAGTCATCGGCTTTCAATGATTATCTATGATGCTTGACCTAACTATTGTGGGTTGATGCGCCCGTTAGTATACCTGAAGGTCTTTTAAGGCTTCCTAAAGGTCAGTCTAGGCTTTGGGCTGTCTGTACATTGCTTTCATCCATTTAGATTCTTCTTACTTGGATTCCAGCATGGCTCTTAAAGCTTTGATCTTGATTTTAGATAGTAGCGCGACTTCCATTCTATAGACGAATGAGAAAGGTGTTTAACTTATGTGAGCCCCTATACTTGTTTGGTACTCCCAAGGGGCAAACGGTAGTTTATCAACCAGATCCTCGTATGCGGTAGCAGTCTTCAAGAGAGTCCTCTTGATGGATTGATTTGGATTTTGATTGCCCCAATAGCTCACGGCTTGTATGGTGAAGACTTATGGTGTTCAAATCTATGCTTCTTGATCAGTTCGGTGGTTGCCTCTTGGGAATAAGACCCCGTTGTCTGAGGCAAAGATATGGGGAAACCCCAACCGGGTAAGGATGAATTTCTCAATGAACTTGGCCATCCCTTAGCGGTAAAGTTGGTGGAAGACTCGGCTTCCCCCTATTTTGAGAAGTGACCTGCCCCTATAATGACGAAGCAGTGTTCATTTATTGGTAAGGGTTGAGTCTGGTTGATCATATTGGTCACCCTCGCCGAGAATGGTTAAGGAGGAGAGAAATGGATATTGGATAGTGGGAAGGATTGATGGTATATCACGGGTGGGAACTTTGAGAATGGGTGGGAGAAAAAAAGTAAGCCAAAATTCTGTCGAAGTCGACTTGGTGATATTCTTCTCCATAATCGGTTGACACTTCTTCGGTAGCTTGAAAAGAGGTTTGTGTATAGTTGTGAACCTCGTAATGAACCGACATCTAAGGAGGGATTGAGCTTCCTTTTCTGTTTTAGGCATGAGAGTGTGATGCTTGATAATTTGGCAATAAACCTTGAGTGTGTTTGGGCACGACCAGGTGAAAGCATTATCATGATTTTAAAGCACTCCTTAATATCACGTTTTCTTTCAGAGGTTAGGTCATTAGAAATGGTTACCATTTTAGGTTATCATATGTACTCAAATTTATTTTAGTTAAAGGAAACGTCATGAATACTGAACAAGTTATGCTTATGAACAAATGAATGCATGGACCTATTGGGCGAAACATCAAACAAATAAGCAAAAATACAGTCTTCATTGAGATAAAATGCCTTAAAGGCAGCATTGTTCACATCAAAGTACAAAAAAAATAAAAAGAAAATTACATAAGTAGATAATCATCCTCCACAGGTGGAGGGCCTTGATTGGTAGGGCTGGATAAAGCTGACATCTTCGGTATCTTTCATTGGTGTGTCGTCCAGGTCGAGACCCAGAACTTCTGCTTGTTTGATTGATAGCTTGTCTCCTTCATCCGCTAGAGACGTTGTGGGTTCTTATTAGATAGATTCGGCTTTCAAAATGGTGTTCGCAGGACTGGAAGAGAGCATGGCAAACACAAATTCTTCGGGGAGATCGGAGTTGATCACACCTATTACACTATTAGAGCTCGGCGATGGTTTCTCCTCATAGGTAGTCTTCCTAGCAGGCTATTCCATTTTTACTTCTCTTACTACGTGCCAAATGGCTCTACCAAGAGGTTTGCATTGATCTATTTTGTGCCCCACTTGAGTGTGATAGCGGCAAAAATTCCCTTTTTCCTCAGGCGTAGGAGACCGATGCTCACAAAGGGAGTTAAGCATGCCTTTCTCTTATAACTTCGTAAATAGGACACTTAGAGGAAGATTCCATGAGGATACGAATGCTTTTTGAGCAGGTGCTTGAGTAGCCCTAGCTTGAACTATAGAAGCATCCTCTTGAGTAACGACTTGGACCATGGGCACCTTCTCTTCAGTTGGGATAAGAGCAACTTCAAAAGCTCTAGAATTGTTATTCTTCTTAAACTAGGGTTTGCCGCCACTTGGCTTGCTAGCTTTCTCTTTCTCCTTATGACGCTTTATTTTCTCGGCTTTCTCAAAAACCTTTTGATAAGATTTGAACGAGTCGATTTACACTTCCTTACGGATAATCGGGAAAGCCCCATTGAGTAGCTTCGGGATCATTTCCTTTAAACTGAGCTTTTGCTTTAACAGAACCTAAGTGGCCATCCACCTATTGAAATATGACTTAAAGGGTTCACCTTGCTTTTGCTTGGCTGCCTCAAGGTGCTAAACGGTGGTTTCCATGGTAGAATTGAAGCCATAGTGACCAACCAAAGCTTCAGAAAGGATCTTCCAATCTAGGATTGTTGACTCAGGGAGAGTATTGTACCACTCGAGAGTAGGCCCTAATAAAGTATATGGAAATAACTTAGCAAGCACCTTGACCCTGATCTTCTGGATGCACATAATCCGCTCGTACATCATGATGTGGGATTTGGGAGGTCCCTCACCGGAGTAGGCTTCCATACGAGGAATTGAGAAATTCTTGGGGACCCAATCTTCACCCCTCTCTTCTTCCTTTTCCTCATTCTTACCCAGAAGCTATCTTAGAAAGGCCGCCATTTTGAGTGTCAAGCTCGGAGGCTGCGTGACCTGGTCATTGTGCATATAGGGGCCCCAAATTGAAATGGCGGAGGAGGAGCTAGAACCTCAACCTAGTGATGAGCTTGAAAGTTAGGAGCGAAAGGATTTAGAGGATAAATAGTCTCCCTCAGGGAGATCATGATGCTAGGACGAGAGGGCGAAAATGACTTCGAAGGTGTCAGAGGAAAGGCAAAACCACTTGAAGGTACAGTTATCTATGGAGTAAATCCCCCTGAGAAAGTAGGGAAGGCAGGAGCTTAAGGGGTAGGCCTCGAGTTGAAATGAGGAAAGCCAAAGGTTGGTGGAGCGAGGATGAGGGAGGCAGAGAGAAACTCTGACCAAATTAAAACTGGCTCTGTTGGATAGGTTGGATAGGCGGTACCAGATGAGAGATAGGAGAAGCTTGAACTAACGAAATCTAATCTAAACTGCTCTGACCCGAATCATTCTAAACTACCCTATTCTAAATAATCCTAAATTATCCCAGAGCTTGAGAAAATGGCCTCGATAGTCCCTAAACACTTCTTTCTTCTCTAAGAGCTGATTGAACCTGATATTGGATGGCATTTCTGAAGAGATCAGATTGAAGAAATTGAGCCATAGCATTGGCTAACTCCATACCCATCTGAGACTGACCCTGACCTTGACGAGGCAAAGAAGGAGAAAGGGAAGGAGTACCCTCAACCATATATTAGACATGGTAGGGAGAACTGATTCTAACACTAAAGTCACTGGCCGATGAATCAAACAGCGATCGAGTCGAAGCCAAAGAGGACTGTGGCGATGAGGACACCTAGGTCTAACTGATAAATTAGAAGATGATCAACCCAAATCGAACCATGAATGAAATGCATGATAATATAACAATTCGAGTGATGAATGCCATATATACCAGGGTGGTTTAGAGAGGCAGAGAGCAAAAGAGCTAATGATGCAAAGCTTAACCCTAAAATATGTGAGACGTGCGAGTTCCTTGTCATGCCTAGCAAACTAGCTACGGGTCATTGGGACTGAAACAATCTTAGGCATTTTGTTAAATTCCTCCTTCAAGGGAGGGGAGAGTAGGGGTAAGTAAAAACTGAAATTAAAAGGTCGACCACAGGTGGCCTATGCATGAAGTGCGTATGCATAATCACAACATAAGCAGCATAAGAAAGCAAATAAACCACTTCCAACCTTATGACTCCTACGCAACGCCAATTTGAAATCCAGGGTTAACTCTAGCGCCAGGGAACGGTAAGAGAGTGTATGATCTAGATCTAAATCATTTCGGTGACATATGGGGAAGTTGCTATAGGTAGATTTATTGCGATTCATATTCTCAAACTGCTGGTGCTGTGGAACGACACTGTAGAAGGGTCTCATTTACCTTGATTATGTGTAACTCAACCACTCCTCAAATGAGTGCGATCGCGGGAATTATACGTTGGTTAAAACAAGTGATCCACCCACAAATACCCCCAAACCCTGGCGAGCTTGAGGTATACAAGTGAGCTTCATGGGGTGATAAAAATGGCACCATAATATTTGGTCTTAACTAAAGCGCTAGATTTAAAAGGCATAAGAAATAAAGCGTTGATTTAAAAAAAAATTTAGCACATCATCAAAAGTCCTTTGACCAAAAAAGTTGAAAAGAAAGATTTTTCCAAATTTTAAGTTAAGAGGAAATCCCCAGTAGAGTCGCCACTGTGATCGAACAATTGGGTGAGATGCGTTAGCATGGGGGGTGACGAAACAATGAGGCATTGTGAGGGGTTGCCAAGGGTGAATCCTTATTTTAGCCTGATGGAGATGATAATGGAATGATGTTAAAGTTGATATTTAGATCTAATTTAGGTGTTAAAAGATACGAGACTTGAAATTCCGTATTTTAAGAAAGAGTCGCCACCCGATTTAGCTCTACGGAGAATTTGGATACGATATTCCCACCGGGTGGTTTGACAGTATCTTAAAATGTGAGATTCCAAGTCCAAATGGTGTTGCCTATTTTTCATTTTATTAAATCAAATTGTTTACATTTTAATAAACTCAACTTTAGATCTTATGCGATTTAAATCCGATTGTTGTTTGGAGATTTCGGTTTATATGCCATACATCATACAAAAAGCAAATAAAGCAGATTGATAATTATTACAAGGCTTCACAAATTTCTATGCATTTTTCTAATGCGAGGAAATAAATAAAGTGATAAATAAATAAATAAATGGGCAAAACCGGGTTTTGATCTAGCTTACCAACTTGGACCCGGCTCAAAACAAGGCAAAATATTCATAAATAATCACAAATAGAGCATAAATAAATAAAAGGCAAAAGATAAACACATGAAAATGGGTTTAAGACATCGAGAAAATGGTTATTGTGAGTTTGAGGTAAGGAAAACCCTAATTTAAGCCGAGTTTACACGATTTGGCCGGTTAAACGATCAATTTATCATTTTAAGATCAACAAAATCAAATTCCAGATTCGACAACATAGTTTATTGATTAAAATCATAAAGAAAAACATGAAAAACGGGTAAAAATGAAGGAAAACGGGCAAAGAATGAACTAAAATAGAGTTCCAGCGGCCTGTTGACAGCCTTGACCGCCATCGCTATAGCGGTGGCGGCCTAGGCTGTGACCACAGCCTTGGTGCCGGACTTTAATTCCAAAGGGAGAAAGAGGCATTTTTGTATCCATAAACTCAAAATTATTGAGGTTTTAAGTCGTAATCAACCATATTTTGATAGATCTGGACTTAAAACACACAAATAATGTGGATTTTATGGATTTAGGTGAGAAAATACCCAAAAATCACGAATATAAACGGGACCTCTATAGTGATAGGGTTCATCGCTATAACTATAGCCTCCACCACTATAGGGATAGCGGCCAAGGCTATAGGGATAGCAGTGAAAGCTATCCCTATAGAGGTCAAATCGTATTTCGGGATTTAACAAGACCACTAAAGAAACCAACAACAAAAACACCGGAAATAGCAACAAATAAGCAGCTAAAACGTAATGAAAAGATAAGAGAACTCAGTTTTATTACCTCTAAGCCATGAATCTATCTTTGGAGACTCGAATAACCCCTTGGGAGGCGCCCTTTGACGATTTTCAGATGATTTAGTGATGGAAATCGATAGAAATAGTGACGAAATTTAGGTAGTAGTTGGAAAACCAGTCTCTAAACCTATTTAATCCATTTTCCCTAAGATTTCTAATCAATTTTAGTGTTTTAGTTAAGAAATCAAATCCAAGAACAACTAAAAATCCCAGATTATAGGTGATTAAACCCGAATTTTTTCCCAGATTAGATGTGATTAAACCCGAATTTTTGCCTTTCTTAAGCTTTCTCTCTCTAAGTTACTAGTTTCTAGGTTTTTGATCCAAATTCTCTTAATTTCAGCCAAAGTACCCCTAAATCTCTCTCTTCAGGGGTTTAAATAGCCTTACACTCAAAATTCACCGACCTTGGGTGAGAAATCGGGTGAAAATACATGGCCCAATCTAGAGAAGAGGGAGAAAATGAGTGCCACGGCCTTGGTTTAGTCGTGCCACAGCCACCGCCATAGCCGTGGCAGTGGCCGCCACGATGGTCACCACCATAACCATAGCGGTGACGGCCATCATGGCAACGGAGACCGCCGCTATAATGGCGGGGGTGGCCATAACGGGGGTGGATCACAGGAAAAGATAAAATAAAGGCGATTTTTAATTTATTTATCATGTTCTATGGCATTTTAATTTATTTTAAGGTATCTTATGGCATTAATTAAGTCCAAAGGTAGGGCTAAGCTTAGGGTTTAGCCTAGGGCTTTGGATTAATTAGGGCAGATTAGGGTTTCTACTTCCGACACTTATAACTTTCACTATGGTCATTCGATTAAGGCAATTCTTGACATTCCGAAAAGCTCGGAGAGTCTAGAAACGATATAAATGAGACTCGCTAAAAATGTTCAGATCTTATAGAAAATTGTGAAATAAATGATATCTAAGCATGACCAAAGGTCATAAAACCATCAAAGGGGACTTGCCAAATATGATTCAACCTTCAAAGAATAGAACAACTAGACCATACGAGGTTAGAGCCACAAGTCATCATCGTATCAAGGCAACACCAAAAAAGCCCATGCTTATAACTAGCTCACAAGCCTTTGCAATTCTCCTCAACACCCCTCAGATAGAATAGATTTGGCTATCTCAACATCTATTTCCTCATCTGTCCTAAGTGTTGGAAATCTCTCCCTTCCAAATCTCCTTATATATCCCAAAAGTGCAGCAGTTGGGTTAAACTGGGGTTGAGGTTGTGATTGTTGTGGTGGTGGTTGCTCATTAGGAATGTCCTTAAGAGTAGGAGGACCTATGATAATTGGTCCTTCTATCATAAGTGGCTTATGTACTAGAGATCCTATAGGTGAGAGTAGCGGAATGATATTTGGTTCAGGTGTTTGGCTAGTGTTTTACTTAGTAGTGGAAGTGTTTGATTGGTCAGAGCTTGAGGTGGATGGTGTTTTTTTTCCAGATATGGATAAGGGTTGCATGGAAAGGGGTACAGGTGAGAGTGGTGTTCCAGTGGATAGGTTAGGAAATAAAAATGACTCTTCTTGCCGCTCCTCAACCTTCTCTTCTTCAACACCCTCAACAACTTGCTCACCGACCTAGGCTAGAGATAATTACTTAGTCAGCTGAGCTCCTTGCTCAACTATACAAGCTTCCTCCTCCTTATCTTCCAAGTCTCCCTCATCCTTATCCTCCTCAATAGAAAAATCTACTATCTGTTGTTCTTCTTCTTCCTTTTCATTAACATCAAACTCAACTGAGTTTACATTATCAGCTTCTACATCATTTCCTACTCTTCTTCACTCTCAATCCCATCTAGAGCACCTATCATCTCCTCAACTACATCAGGAATGGATTTTTCACTCAGACTTGCATTTGCCTTCTCATAAGCCTTTTCTATTTTAGCCTTTGCTTGAGTAGCTGTCTCAATAGCTCTTCTTTTGATCTCATCCTTAAGGTCTTCTTACCTCTTTCTTAATCTTTGAAGTTCATCTGCTTTTACTTTCTCAGCTTCCTTAACATTCTGGACTACCTAAGTTAGTTTTTTCACCATAAACTTCTTCCTAGGCTGACCTACGTCAGGTACAGGTATTGATGTAGCTACCTATCCTTTATTTTTCTTATCATATAGCCCTGTATAATAACTTTTCCTCTTCTTCAGCATTTTCAGAGGCACATCTTCCTTTAGCTCTTCCTCAGCCTTCTTTTCTTCTTCTAGCTCCTTGGCATTTAGCTCTTTAGGCTTTACATCCTTGGTACCCTTTGAAAATTTGGACTTCCTAGGGATGAGGGCAACCAAAGCATGAGAGCTAGCTGAGCTTCCCCTCTTCACCTTCTTCTTGGAGTCTTTACTAACCTCCTTCTTACTTTCCTTCTTCTTTGCATCTTTTCCTCCTTTGTTAGCTCTCTGCTTAGTGATCCTCTCTAGCTCCTTAGCTATAAAAGCATCCAGAGTCTGATCCTCTTCTTCAGGTTTGACAGGCTTTAAGAATAAAGTAGCCTTGGGGTCCTTCACTCTGACCTCTCCCTTCTTCAACTTCGTGTACTTAGTGACTTTGGGCTTCTCTTCACATTTCAAACCATGGAAATGCGCATTATTGAGTACTCTGGACTCAATAACATTGTATACCACTATGTTCCTCAGAGCCCATCATTCTAAATCTAGCTCATATGCCCTACGTATCTCCATCACTAAATGACCGTGCACCATGTGTTTTGACACCTTCAAAAACTTTTATAGAATGTCCAAGGGCCAGTTGATGCTCATTTCTTCAGTGAGAGCCTAAACAAACACTCTTTCAAACTTTGAGCAACTACCAGTAGATGCAGTCTTTGGTAGCAACACTTTGGTAACAAGCTCATGGGATTGCTTTCCCTTCTTCGAGAACATAGATGCCGTGAGTTCCCCAGGTTTATAGTCCGCGGGTACCTTATAATCCACAAGAATATCCACGTGTTCTTCATCTTTTATAGCTTGCATTCTTAGACCTCTTATTCTCATTCCCAGTAGATTTGCAATCAGTTTAGGAGTCACATAAACTTTTCTCCCCATCATAGTTATCACGAACAGATCTTTGAATCCTTCAACCATAAGGATGCCTTTGAAGAATCTTTAAACAATCTATTTGTAGCAACCACTGGGGAGTTTAAAGAAACCTCTCAAGTGATACTAGTGCGTCCATCTTTCGAATCGCTCATCGCTGGAGAAACTCAGCATATCCACTGTGATTGGTTCTTCAACCATCATATCATTCTTAGAACACCACTCAATAGGTGTGTACTCAGTTCCAGCAGGTATAAGGAGATCTTCTCTCTCACTTATATTCGCTGGAATTTGAGCCAAATGATCTTGGGTTATAACCTAGTAAGAATCAACCCCACTCTCGACAAATAGAGGTTCTTGTGCACCAGAATTTAAACATTCAGAAGTACTTGCCATTGAAATAGCTTTGAGAAGAATAGAGAATTTGAAGATTCAAGAAGAAGATGGCAGAAGAAAATTTAGTAAAGTAAAAACTTCCTTCTTCCGTATCTCTCCTTATATAGCAAAAACCCTTCGAGTGAAACCTGCAATACTACTAGTACGACTCATATTAATGGTCAAAATTGAACGGTGAGATTGATCAATGATTACCATGGAATAAATGATTACATAATTCATGGAGTTAAAGTAGTTGAATATGGATTGTTGTAAAACTTGCTACCATTTCTATCAAGTTTAAATTTAAAACAAAATCGGTGACAATTTTATTGACATATCCATAATTCACACACGAAGAAGAAATAGTTAACCTAATTTGGAAGAGCTCAGAGTGAAAGATAGGTCAGCTCCAGAATAGGTCAGCGGAGAAAATATTTCTTTAAATTGGATTAGACATTAATTCTCTCAAGATGTTGAATTGATCCTTTCTAATAGGCTTTATAAATATGTCAGCTTGCTGTTCTTCAGTAGGAATATAGGTGAGCTTGACTTCTCCTTTTAGCACATGATCCCTTATGAAGCGATGTCTAATATTGACATGCTTCATCCTACTATGTTGAATTGGATTCTTGGATAGGTCAATTGCATTCTTGTTGTCACACATTACTTAAGGGCACTTAGACTTTATACTATAATCCTCCAATTGCTACTTAATCCATAGCAATTATGCTACATAACTTCCTGCAGCCATATACTTAGCCTCAGCTATACTCAGTGTCACAGAAGTTTGTTTTTTGCTTTACCGTATTACCAGAAAACCACCAAGGAAATGGCATCGTCCTATGGTGCTTTTCCTTACAAGTTTGCCACTTCCATAGTTAGCATCTGTGTATCCTCTCAGAGTGAAATCTGCATTACTTAGATACTATAAACCCACATCAATAGAGCCTAGCAAATACTTGAGAATGCTCTTAACAGCAGATAAGTGAGATTCTTTGGGGTCAGCTTGATATTTTGAACAATAATATACAACATATTGAATGTCAGGCCTACTAGCAGTTAAGTAAAGTAGAGAACCAATAATACCTCTATAGAGCTTACTCTCTTCAGGTTTACCTTTCTCATCTTTATTCAGAATTGTATCAGTGGCCATGGGTATTGACATTGGTTTAGCTTTATCCATGTCAAACTTCTTGAGTACTTCCTTGACATACTTAGCTTGCCTAATGAAAATCTCATCATTACCTTGCTTGATTTGCAAATGAAGAAAGAAATTAAGCTCTCCCATTATTGACATTTCAAACTCTTTCTTCATTTACTGGCTGAACTCTTTGCAAAGCTTTTGATCAGTTGCTCCAAAAATGATATCATCAACATAGATTTAGATAAGAAACACAACTTGATGATTCCTCTTGATGAAAAGGGTTGTATCTGCTTTTCCTCTAATATAACCTTTGCTAAATAAAAATTTAGTCAGTCTCTCATACCAACCTCTTAGAGCTTGCTTCAATCCATAGAGAGCCTTCTTCAACTTGAAGATATAATCTGGATACTTTAGTTCTTCAAAGCCTGGGGGCTGTTTGACATAGACTTCTTCTTAAATATAACCATTGAGAAATATGCTCTTAACATCCATTTGAAATAGCTTGAAATTTATATGAGATGCAAAAGATCTTATGGTTTCAAGTCTTGCTACTAGTGCAAAGGTTTTTCCATAGTCAATGCCTTCTTATTGATTGTAGCCTTGAGCAACTAGACTGACTTTATTTCTGACAACATTACTAGCTTCATCTAGCTTATTCTTGAAAACCCATTTGGTGCCAATGATTGACTCTTCTCTAGGTTTCTCCACCAAATCCCAAGCTTTATTTCTCCTAAATTATTCTAGTTCCTCTTGCATTGCAGTCATCCAGTTGTCATCGTACTCAGCATCTTCAAACTTCTTGGGTTCAATCAATGAGATAAATGCTAAATGACTCATCATTTTATTCAGCGGAACTCTGGTCAGCATTGAATTTTGTACACTATCAAGGATCTTCTCCACTGGGAGATCTCTCCATGCTCTGACTTCTTTTAGAAGATTAGGATCAGCTCGTTGAGCTACTGTCATTGGTTTGAGCATCATTACCATCGCCAAAGTTGATGGATTGGTCCAAGTTAAATTCATGATCTTCTTTTTCTAGAATTGGATCAGGAATGACAATAGGTTGACTAACTGATCCGCTAACTTGTTCTTTTTCTTTTTCATCAACACTGGCTTCTCTACCTGCATCGTTAGTTTCGTCAAATTCTACATGCATTGACTCCTCTAATGTGTTAGTCCTCTTGACATATACTCTGTATGCCTTACTATTTGTTGAGTAACCCAAAAAGATTCTTTCATCAGCCTTGGGGTCAAATTTAGCCAGTTAGTCTTTAGTGTTTAATATGAAGCATTTACAACCAAAGGCCTTGAGATGACTAACCTTGGGCTTCCACCCCTTCCAAAGTTCATAAGGAGTTTTGTTCAAAATAGGGGGAATTAAAACCTTGTTTAGAATATAAGTTGTGTTAACAGCTTCTCCCCAAAAATACTTAGGTAGATTGTTACCACTCAGCATAGAACGACCCATCTTCTCAACAGTACAATTCTTTCTCTCAACAACCCCATACTACTAAAGTGTATGAGGGGCAGAAAAATTGTGGTCAGTGCCATGCTTAGAACAGAATTCCTCAAACTATTTATTTTCGAATTCTCTTCCATGGCCACTGCGGATTCTATTAATTTTAAGGTCTTTTTCATTTATGATCTGAGTATCCAACCTAGAGAATGATTCAAATATTTCATCTTTGCTTGCAAGCAAGAAAATTGATAACTTACAAGTCTTACATGTTTTAAGGTTATTTATTTTTACTTTTTGAATGGTTTACTGCTGATTATGTGAATATTTCGTGCTTATTTAGGTTTTCAATGATATTTGGGCTGATTTGGCAAGTTTTGAGCATTTTGGTACATTTTTGAACTGTTCTGGAAGTTACCCTGGAGTCCAGGCTAAGCAGTAACGAGATGACCTATTAATTTCAAGAAAAGAACAAATTACAGATTTGAAGCTTCCTATTTGGACACAATGACTACAAACTGATATACATTATATTCTATTTTTTGTTTTGAATTATCTTTTTCTCTTTTAGTTAGTAATTATCAATTTAGTTTTAATTAGGAGATTACAATCCTAACTTAATTAGGATTTCTTTTTATCAGCTTATATTTAGGCTAAAAATCAGAAAAAAGATCAACATCTCTTGGCTGGTTCTCCAGTCTAAAAATGTTTACAGTTTTTCTTTTGTTTTTTGTATTTTGAATGAAATTTCAATTTGTTTTTTTCTTTAATTATGTTTAGCTAGTTTTTATCCTTCGATTGAGGAATTATCAAAGCTAGTTTCATGTTATGAGGTATGTTCTTAATTCGTTCTTGAATTTCAGTTTCCGAATAAAATCATATTTACTTTTTATTATTGTCTTTTTATTTACTTCAAACTGATCAATCGGTGTTTTTAAGATTTCAACATACATTTATTTTCATTATGTTCATGCTATCATAATGTAATGGAAAGTTTGTAACAAACAATTTCTTTCAAAGTTTTCGTGGTTTTATTTAGTTTGATTGAGTCAAAATTGATTCTTCAGATCTTAATGCTATTTGAAGATTAAATCTTGTAAGCTATTTCTACAAGTGTGTAGGTTAATTGAGGGAATTGATTTAGCTATCTACAATTAACCCTATTTTGGAAAAAGAGTTAACTGTGCTATTTTATAGTTAAAGCCAATGAATTGATATTTCAAGAGTTATCTTTTTGCCCATGATCAATGCGAAAATCCTTAATCGAGAGAATTTTACATTAATATTTTATTTTTTGTATTTTGCATTTATTTTCTTTTAGCCATAAACAATTTCAAACCCCGTATTTTATTTATTTTCAATTTTTACTTTTAGGTTATTAATTTGATTAAAATTGATTTTGTTAGTCTCTGTGGATTCGACCCTATTTGCCTGATACTACAAGTTTTTATCAAACCTGAATAATAGGATTATTTTTGGTGGATTCGACACCCATCAATTTTTAGCACTGCCTTGGACTAATACTAATTAGTTTTATTTGTTTTGATGAGCATGAGATGATAGTAACATTAGGAAGAGCCCCACCTGTAGTTTCTTGTGAGTTTTGCGGGGTTAGTGGACACATGCTCGTTACGTGTCCACTACTTTTTAGTGATGAGCATCAACCAAAGGCATTTTGCAACCTACCAAAGACATTTTCCAATATCAATCAAGGTAAGTTGGAAAAGCAAGGTATGCTTCTAACTCAAGCTGCAGTTAATTTAAAATAGATTACATGTGTTATAACCATTCCAAATGAGAAAGAGCTTGTAAATTATTAATCTGAAATTGGAGCTGTTAACCTGGAGTCTTGGTTAAGCAGTTTCGAAAATTTAGATTCAAATTTAAAGACCAATTCAGAAAAGGAGGTAAGCTATAATTTTAACAAGGAATCGAAATTGAAAATCATAAAGCTAATAGTCCATCAACTCCCTTTTTTGAAAAGGTTATCAAAAACCAAGATAGGAAAGGAAGATGATTGAACTAAAGATTATTGAGATAAATGATCCGTTCCTTCATTACTTTGATATGATTGACAATATTGCGAATCATTCATTGATTATGCTTTTGGGTATTGTTTTGCTTGATGACATTTATTTCTCTGTTCTTTTCTTGAATATTGAGCTGAAGGAAACTATTAAAGGATTGGGAATTAAAGAACTTGTCTTAGAGAAACTGTCATGGGACACCGGTTGAACGAAGTCTACGTCCGGCTAAAAGGCGTTAAACAAAAGCGCTTTTTAGGAGGCAACCCAAAGTTTTATATTTATTTTTGCTTTCTCTTTTTAGTTTTTTTAGTTTTAGCTTAATATCTATTTTTTTATGTTTCAAGGGAACAAGTATTTTTTGTTCAGCTGTCTTCAATAGTTTTAGCCTAAAAATCTTTATTTTGTTTTGTAGGAGCAAAAGGTGAGCTTTCATGGAGAATTTTAATATGCTTGAACTATATGGGTTGCAGATGAATGATTGATAAAATGAAATATTAAGGTGGGCTCACGGGTGTGAGTTAATCCAATGTTTTCACCCAATTTACCTATTTCATTTCTTTCCACTTAAACCCACTGACCCGTCTGAAAACCTAATACCCACTATCCAATATCCATAAACCCATTACACAACTCTCACTTTCCCAATATCTAATATCACTTCCCCACTACACTCCACCTCATCGTCGTTCAGCCAAGTCACCACCATCACCCACCCATGGTGTTCAGTAAATCACCGTCGTTCTTCTACTCCAATCTTAGAGGCCATCACTGCTGCCCCAAATCGCTACCAATCATACTCTATAAACAGAATTTTATCTGGCCATCACTGACTTGTCAACCTCAGGTATAATTTTCTAAACTTTTAAACTCCAATCACATGCTCATAGTCTTTTAAGAAATTTGAAATTGGTGTTGTTGTTGAGGATTAGCCTGAGGATTTTATTGGAGATAATTATTTAATTGATCAGGAATTGATTGAGAAATATTTTTTGGAGTTTTGTTTTTAGGTCTAATCTGATTGAGGTTGATGCTCCATATATGGACAGATTTTCTCTGTGTTTAAGGTTTATTCATAGTATTTTGGAGTTCAATTTTCAATTTCGCTTGGTGACTGAATCTTTTGTTGAGGTTTACAAAATTGGTGATGGTGACAACCTCGGGATTGGAATAATGCGGATTTTTTTTGGGTAGTTTGATTCCTATTTTGATGCACCATTTACTTAGCTATTTTGAGGTTATTAGTGGTTTCTCAGGTGCGGCTTCAATTTTTGAGAGGTGTATGTGCTAGAAAGTTTATTCATTTTGGAGATTGGTTGAGGATAAATCACTTTGAGGATATAAAAGACACCTAATTAGTTGGCAGAATTTTTTGACTTTGACTCTTCTCATTTACATATTGTTATCTTCATACTCTCTTGATGCAAAACCTAGCTAATACGAAGCTGGTCAGTAAGGACCAAGTGGGCAGCTTGTTTTCTATTTTTTAGGTTCCATTGACGCAACTCATTAAAGGAAATCACATCTTTCCAAGATTATTCAGTCATATAAGCAGCAACCTTAAGCCACCTCTCATTACTTGTTCCCACTTCAGGTTCTATCTTTCTGGTCCTTAATCTTTATTTGGCTTCTTTTTATTCATAAATGAGGACATTTCTATCTTTAAGTGTGGGGGAGGGGATTTTAAAAGGTTCTCAACAAAATTTTTGATGTCTTGGTAGCACCTTTTGCCATATTAACATCAATTGGCCACCCTGGTTTTAGCCACAATTTGAAGAACATTCACTATAAAATAAATTTTAATCTAACAAGTTTGATTTGAATCGGTTTTAAGCCACTTTCGTTATTAGATTTGGGGAACTTGAATTAAGATTTCTTTGATGGTTAGAATTGTTAAGACTTTCTTATAAACTAGGTACAAAAGCTCACCTTAACCAATGTGCATTTTATTTTGATGTTTATGTTATTGATTTTAGTAAAAGAAAAAACAGGAAAAGAAAAAAATGAAAAAAATGAAAAAACTAAAAAAAAAAGAAAAAAGAAGAAAACTGTTTGGAAAAAATCTTGCAGCCTATGAAACACTCCTGTAGCAATGCCTATGAGTGGAGCTAGTAGCCACCTGGAGGTAAGCGAGTAAAATTCGCTTACCTTATTTTACCAGGAACGATTTAGTAGGTAATGCAAGTATAAAAAATTTTTGGTTTATGTTTATTCTAATTGGTTTGCTTGGGTTTGAGTGTCAAAATTTTAAAGAATGTAATAACCTTTTTAATCCTCAATTAAGTTTTTTTCAAACTTCCCTATACTTTAACTTGACGCTTAAACCTATTTGAATCCTTGCTGGATATTTATTTTGTAGTGAATTCTTTTCAATTTTGTTGGAAGTTCTAGGCTGTGGCAAATTTAGGTGTTAATTATAAAAAGTTGTTTACTTTGATTCATAATGTATGCTTGAGGACAAGCAAAAGGCAAGTGTGGGGGAATTTGATAACTTGCAAGTCTAATATGTTTTAAGGTTATTTATTTTGACTTTTTGAATGGTTTACTACTGATTATGTGAATATTTCGGGCTCATTTAGGATCTCCATGATATTTGGGCTGATTTGGCAAGTTTTGAGCATTTTGGTACATTTTTTAGTTGTTCTGGAAGTTACCCTGGAGTCCAGGCTAAGCAGTAACGAGCTAAGCTGTCAATTTTGGGATTTTTGAAGAAAAGTGTAAATTACATATTTGAAGCTTCCTATTTGAACACAATGACTACAAACTGATATACATTATATTCTTTTTTTTTATTTTGAATTGCCTTTTTCCCTTTTAGTTATTAATTATCTATTTAGTTTTAATTAGGAGATTACAATCCTAACTTAATTAGGATTTCTTTTTATCAGCTTATATTTAGGCTGAAAATTAGAAAAAGATCGACATCTCTTGGCTGGTTCTCTAGTCTAAAAACGTTTACAGATTTACTTTTATTTTTCTATTTTGAATGAAATTTCAATTTGTTTCTTTTCTTTAATTATGTTTAGCTAGTTTTTATCTTTCGATTAAGGAATTATCAAAGCTAGTTTCATATTGTGAGGTATGTTCTTAATTCGTTCTTGAATTTCAGTTTCCGAATAAAATCAGATTTGCTTTTTATTGTTTTCTTTTTATTTACTTTGAACTGATCAATCGGTGTTTTTAAGATTTCAACATATAGTTATTTTCATTATGTTCATGCTATCGTAATATAATGGAAAGTTTGTAACGAATGATTTCTTTCAAAGTTTTCGTGATTTTTTTTGGTTTGATTTAATTCTTTGTAATATCATGATTTGTTGAGTCAAAATTGGTTCTTCAGATCTTAATGCTTTTTAAAGATTAAATCTTGTCAGGTATTTCTACAAGTGTGTTAGATAATCGAGGGAATTGATTTAGCTATCCACAATCAACCCAATTTTAGAAAAAGAGTTAATTGTGCTATTTCATAGTTAAAGCCAATGAATTGACATTTCAAGAGTTATCTTTTTGCCCATGATCGATTGTAACTATGCTGCGAAAATCCTTAATCGAGAGAATTTTACAATCATATTTTTATCTTTGTATTTTGCATTTATTTTCTTTTAGTCACAAACAATTTCAAACCCATCATTTTATTTATTTTTAATTTTTACTTTTTGTTCATTAATTCAATTAAAATTGATTTTGTTAGTCTCTGTGGATTCGACCTTATTTACTTGATACTACAAGTTTTTATCAAACCAGAATAATAGGATTATTTTTGGTGGATTCGACACCCATCAACAATCCAAGTGAACTTAGTTAGATCATCTACAACCACAAGGGTTTATTTCATTCCACCTAGACTTGTTGGCAATACTAGCCCAAACAAATCCATGTGTAGAAGATCAAGGGGACGAGAAGAAGATATATCATCTAAGGATTTAAAGGTCTTCCTAAATTTTTTCCCAAGTTGGCATGCTGAGTAGAGTCCATCTTTTTCAACGACTAGATTGGGTAAACCCTCAACAAGTTCATTTCTAGCTAATTTGGACAAATTGGTCATGTTGATATGTCCTAACCTTCTGTGCCATAGCCATGAATTTTCCTGCTTCGAAACTAAGCAAATGTCATTAGAGCCAGGGGATAAATCAATCATATAAACATTAATAATTCTAGGAGCAATAAAAATAGTTTGGTCAGAGTTACTATCAATGACTGAGTAGCCCATTGAGTCAAAAATTACTTTCCTACCTTTTTCACAAAGCTGAGCAATGCTTAGCAAGTTGAACTTCAGGCCTTTCACGAGAGACACATTTTCAATTGAAGGCTTGACTCCCACAGTGCCATTACCAACAATCTTTCCCTTTTGGTTATCTTCAAAACTGACACTTTCATTCCTCTTTCTCTCTAATGTGATGAACTTCTTTTCATCACCTATCATATGCCTCGAGCATCCACTATCCAAATACCACATTCTTCTAACATCATTGAATCTCAGGCCCACCTCAATTCTCTTTGCTTTGTCTCTACTCTGGTCAGCTGATTGATTGGCAGCGGAAGTAGATGGTTGGTCAGCTGAATCTGAGTTGGGTTGATCATCATTTGCCATGAGACACACATTTGCAGAATCTTGTGCCTTTTCATCTGATGATGATAACTCTTATTCTGAGTCATTCTAGGAAGCAACAACAACCTTCTTATCCCTTTTCTTCTTGAACATGTCCTTCTTAACTTTAGGATAGCTAGACTGGATATGCCCTTTCTCACCACATTCAAAGCACTTGATGTCTTTATTATGCTCTTTATGGAATTCCTTCCGTGGTCTATCATTTTCTCCTTACTTGTACTTTCTGGGCTATTTGAATCTCTGGAAGTTCTCATCATTGTTCAAGAACCTAATAAAGTTCTTGGTCATTAGTGTTATCTCTTCCTTTCTATCCTCATGATATTCTTCCTCTAAGGAATCCTCATCAGCCTTGAGAACAATGGCTCTGCTAGAAGTTTCCCTTTCTTTGTTTTTGAACTTCTTAGACTTATCCTCATATTATTTCAACGACATTTCATGAGTTAGTAAGGTTTCCATCAGCTCATCAAATTTGTAGGTCTTCAAATCATGGGCCTCTTTGATAGCACTCTTCTTTGCATCCGATTCTTGTGTTAAACTTCTCAAAATCTTCTTGATAGTCTCTTCTTCTAAGAAGTTCTTATTGAGTCTCTTCAATTCATTGACAATATTCATGAATTTGGTGTTCATGTTAGAAATGTCTTTCTTGGGTTGCTTATGAGACCACTCATAATCCCTCATGAGAATGTTGATCTTGGTCTCCTTGACTTTGTCAATACCTTTGTAAGTTACTTCCAACTTCTTCCAGATCTCTCGAGCAATTTCACACCCTAAAACATCGTTGAACATAGTTGCATCAAGAACACAATGAAGATAGTTGATAGCAGCTGCATTTTCCTTCAATCTAGCCAAGTCCTGGTTGTCCCATTCATCAGAGTACTTATCAACATGCACTCCATTCTTCACAATAGTAGAAATAAGTGGCCCTTTAACAATAGCCATCCAAGTATATATACTCTGAGACTGGATGAAATTCTTCATCCTGTTCTTCTAGTAGGTATAATGCTCACCATTAAACATGGGAGGCCTGGTGACTGACATGCCTTCAGGTAGAATGTAGGCTTCAGCCTTTCCACTGGATTCTCCTCCTTTGTACGCCATGGTCTTTATTTCAAGATTGTGAAATCTTTAGATTGAGAACTGCTCTGATACCACTTGTTGGTCCCTATACATACACTCAATGAGTTAGGGGGTGAATGACTCATTCTAATAATTAAGGTAACTTTTTGCGATTAAATAAGCTATGCTGAGTAGCTCAGTGGGCTGAGTAAAACCTAGAAAAACTTTAAAGTAAAGAACACAGAGATTTTATACTGGTTCGATAGCCTGTGCTTACATCCAGTCCCAAGAGAGTGTCTTGGCTTTAATCCACTAATATCAACTCCTTTACCCTAGGTGGAGAAGCCTTTCACAGAATTTTCCAATTACAGAAAGGTCCCTCAAAACTGCATTCGCTCACCCACTGAGTAGAATACCCTCTTCTACCAGCAACTCAACCAAGTCTACACAAGAGCTAGATTCAACTTATCGAAATGTTGATCTAGTTATAAATAATCAGATACTATAATTCGAAAGATCTATTCTAATCTCTCTTGTTGTAAAGCAGAGCTTAGTAGTTGCTTTCTTGATTGAACTTCTTTTTAAGCTTGTAAATTGACAGAGTTTTGCTTCTTAGAAATTCAGGTGTAATCACCAAGTTCTAAGGCTTGCCTTCTTGCTCCTTTTATACATGAAATCAAGAATGTAGCCATTGAACTTATCTTGGCATCTTATGCAAACTTCCAGATCAGCTAACCACCCATTGCTTCTTTAAAATGATCCGTTAAGAGATAGAATCACACTGTTGTGAGATAAAGATCAATTTGTCAGATTGAAATTCGAGCTTCTATTTGAACCTTTTGTCCTTTGATGCCAGTCTTCCATTAGAAAGATCTTGCGCTAACTTGCTATGTGTCATCTTCCCATTCCTCTGGTAATCTGACAACTTTGCACAGTCACGAGATACTAGGTTAGTGAATCTGCAATATTTCCAAATCTGGTAATTGCTTTTTACAGCTTGGTCTTTGAAGAACTATGACGTTTTCATCATAAAGTGGATGTCTTGTCAAGGCATTAATTCCTTTTGTCTTTCTTTCATTAATATCTGTAAAAGTGAAACTGAAAAGGAAAGATTCCAATTTTCTCTAAATGGAAAAGTCAGTGCCCTTGACTAATACAAAGTAACTTAGCGGAAAGATAAAACAATATCCATAGCTGAAACAAAATCTAAATATCGAGCGCGGAGTGAATAGCGTTTAGTCAGCGACTAAAGTACATACTCAGCCTAGAACAACTCCGAGTTAAAACTAAATAGTTAGGTCAGCGGAGACTTGAAATTCTACCCTCGAATTTAATAACTCGCATATAACCATAGACTATTTATTTTAACATCATTATTAATTTAATAAACTCAAACTTAACTTAAATTGTATGATCAAAACTTAAGCACTGCTGAGTCATCCACAGAGTCAGCCTAACCATGTGGTGGGTTCGACAATAACAAAACATGCCTTTTTATTTTCCCTTTACTTGATTTTTACATTGTTTAATAAAACCTTAGTTTGCTCCTATAGTGATTGCTAGTTATTAACATTATGTATCAAATCCCTTGTGTCATCCTTGTCATATAACCTCACCTATATTTCTGTCTTACATTCATTTATCATTGGTTTGATTTGTAATTTTCATATGAATTACACCTATAACGTTTTATAGAGTAAGTCATTACTCTTCGATAGAATAGCATACAATTCACTAATACTCTGGAAAACATATCACATTAGTGTTTAATTGTCAGAAGCGTCCGCTTTTGCCTTTAAAGCTGAGCTTAGTTATTTTCGACATTGTTATAGGTAATTACTACAATTAATTGAGTAGGGTCGGGATAGGTAGGCAATCGAATCCAGTCTTCTCGGAAAGAGAAATTAATATTTTTTATGAAGTTAAAAAAATCATGCACGAGCAGGTTAAATGCATCACTAGCTCTCTCAAGTAGTCTCATTTCGGGGTTTTTATACAAGGTACCATGTAATGTTTACCCTTGCCACTCAATCACTGACGCATACCAACTTTTTATGTTATAATAATAAAAAATGGCTATGTGTCTATCAATAGGTGGAAAGGGTATAAAATACCCGGTGCTCTACATAATTTCCCTCATTTCTCATACTTCCCCGGAACTTTGAACTCTGAAATTCCCTTAACTTTCAAACAATGCACCACTTTGTTTCCTTAACTCTATGTGTGAATTTCTTGTTACTTAGACCTGGACACAAGCCCGCTAGCTCGCAAGGCCCGCTCGAGCCCATTCTTTATGAGTTGGGTTTGGACAATCATAATAGTGTATAGGCCCAGCCGGCCCAGCCCGAACCTGAAATAGCCCGATTAATGAATGAGATGGGCTTGGTTTTAGCATATAATCCCAAGCCCGACCTCCCCGGCTTGATACATGATAATTTTAATATATATACAACATTTATTAAAAATATATAGATGTCAATACGATATGCCAGAAAATTGTGTTGATTAATTTTTGCTAAATACTAAAAGCCTAAAACTAATTAATTTTTTTTTTATTTGAAAATAAAAGTACTTGCTAATAAGGTGTTGTTGGGAATTGAAATTTAAGGAGTAGCAGTTATTAGCTTAGTATATACAGTATCATCAGTAGACTTCGGACTTTGGGGAATTGATGTTGGAAAATTGTATGGCATATGAACCTCTTTACTGTTTCCAACGAAAAAATTAATAACGGTAATTATAAATAATTCAAATTTTATAAAAAAAGTAATATAAATTTATAGGCCTGTGGGCCGGGCTTGGGTTTTGCTTATTTTATAATAGCCCCGCCCAGTCCGAATCCGACTATTTTTATTAGTAGATGGGCTAGACTTGGGCTACTAGTTTTTTAGTCAGGCCTGATTGAGCCCGGTCCAGCCCGACCCATGCTCAGGTCTATTGTTAGTTGGAGTTTTTAGAGATGTCATTATTCTGATTTTTCTCTCTCCAACTAAAAGTAGACATATAGCATTTAAGTGGCAAAGTGATGTAGTTTTTAAAAGTTAAGGGCGCTACATAAACCATTTCAAAGTTTGGGAGGCATTAAGCGTAATTGAACAACTTGAGGGAGCTGATTATCTATTTGTCCCAATACTACTAACAAAATATATTTGATTAATTTGGATCTAATATTATGAATCTTCTCAATTCTCATTCATCAACGAATCTTGACCGAAATGGAAAAAAATCAGCAACAATGCGAAAATTCTGAAGTTAACCGAGTTGTGAGATTGTCGCTATTGAAAATCCGTTGCAAATCCGCAAAAAATCTAAAACATATCTCTGTCCGGAGAAAGAAATCACACCCTTTGCAGCGGATTCTTTCAAAGAAGAGCATATAAATGAATACAGAAACCATTTAGTTCTTAATTTTATCTCAGAAATCTTAGTTCCATGCATGAAATCGTGCAAACGGCAACCAAAATATTAGTAAACAGAAAGAGGATAATCTCATTTCATTGATCTTGGTTATTCAAATGGGTAGGTATAATTTAATACTATTTAGGTTTCGGAATGCCCTCAACAATGTTAGCTGCAACCATGGACACAAAATTTAAATTATAATTCTCTGTTTCAATAGGACATTTAGTTTCAGGTTTATACCATCTGTAGACTCCCTGACAGTCAAAAAGAGCGTTGGATACATTATAAAGACGACCAAGCATAGGCTGACAAGATTTAGCATTTGACATTTGCAGTGCTTCACTCAGCAGCTTAGATGAATATTCATAATCCATTCTGCACACTCCGATTCGTATCTTTTCTGTTTGATCTTTAATTTCGCTTGCAATTTTAGATATTTTCTGTAGTGTCTGTTTCGCCTGATTATTAGCAATTGACGTAGCAATTGTTGCTAATTTACCAGCGTCTGCATTATAACTACCCTTGTCGCTCCTAAGAGTATCAATGCAAAACTTGTACTTTGAAAATTTCTTGCATGTTTTTTCTGCTAAATCTTCAGCAGCATTTGTGACCATCAATAGGAGGATGATTAATGGAATTTGGGGACATAGATGACGACTCGTTGTTGTTTTTGCTTTTAAGATGTTTTGCCTTTGTGTCTATATTTGAATATATAGGTATTATAATGATTTTGGAATTAAATATATATAGTTGGGCTATTTTGGGATGCATCTATTTCCATTCATCTCACTACGAAACATTCTTAGATTCGTAAGTGTGGTTCATAAAAAAGTGCTAAGAATTAAAAGTTCAAAACCAAAACACATCCCAAGCGAAAACTGCACATTATTTTACCAATTGAGACATAAAACCAAAAAATAATTAATTAGACTATTAGATTCGCGAATTTGTCTTCACTTAGTTTGCCTTCATTGTTTGCAACGGATCACTTACTATCGCAAGGCGGTCAGCTGTTTTACCAATAGATCAGTGGCAGTGTTGGATTTTTTGATAGCATTCAGTGAGCTATAATCAAGCAAGCTTGACGACTAGTGTGGACAATATGGGCAAGGTGTACTAAGCTTGTTCACGAGGGTGTTATTGGCCATAGTTTTGAAGAGTTCAATAGACACCAAATAGCATATTCTTGTCACTTTGTCGCTAGTCTCTTCAAATGTGGCATTCGTATTTGTTATTGTTGTATTGTTCTTTTCCCCTTTTCAGATGATATTACTATCACCCAATTGGTACCCGGAGTTAGTAGAAGCTAAGATTGGATGCTTTTTTTTCTTATTATGCTATTGTAAGGAAGTGCAAAATTATTACCGTAGTTGTTGATGACGGTCATACTGTTGCTAAAGAAAATATGTATATCAGTTTCGATCAAGTTATATCAGTGATTCCTTTTATTTTATAGGACTTTGGTGATGCATTAGAAGATTAGTTGAGATTTTTGGAGAGGGATGGTAGTCTAATGTTAGTACCCTCAAAGATTGGTTGATTTGGGTACTTTTGAAAGACAATGATGCTATAGCGAGAGCATTGTCTGTTCTTTGGGCTATCTAGGTAACAAGAAATAATTTTGTCTGATTAATAAGTTGAAAGTCAATCTCAGGTTCTATACCACGGACTCGGTTTCCTTTCTAAATTGTACTACAAACAAGAGAGAGAGCGCGAAGAGAAATCACCCTATAGACATTTTCATATAGAGAATATAGTTCATTCGATCAAGAGAGAGAAAAGCTTATGTTAGTTAGATTTCGTAGTTTTTTTAATTGAAAGCGGAGGCTGGAGAATCAGGTTTAAATATTATTAAAATAAAAAAAACACAAAAAGAAGAAAAGAAAAGCTAAAAACAACAAAAGTCAAACAACCATGTAGGCAATAGAAAAATAATCCCAACTAGTATTTCTTGTTGGGGAAATTCCTGTAAATAACTTGGATAATCTCTGAAGTCTTGATAACACTTTCAGATTAAAACTAATTTGGTGGTTCTCCCAAATGTTTCAATCGGATAAAATCAGAGTAAATTCATTAACTTAGAATGAACTGTCGTTGTAAAGAAAAAATGAATCAGCCCGCAAGCTTTGCAAAAACCGCCGATAAGTGTTGCCATTGCCAGATTTTTATAAACCTGAAACGAGCAGTTGCAACGCTTTAAATACAAAGCGTTGCTAAAAGTCGTATCCATTCGAGCAGTTGCATCTGTTCAGAACAGAAGCTGTTGGGATCTGACAGTCAATTTGAATATGCATAACCGGCATGGCGAAAATTCAAAATTTTGTCCATGTCCCCAGGAACTCCTATTAGTTGTATCTAAATTAAATAAAGCCTTAACTAAATAATTATCTACCTAGGTTAGCATTCAGAGGCTAGACATATCATAATTCTAAATCATATCCTAGCATATATATTTTATATATACTAAGCATGTTATAACTCTAAGCTATAACCTAAGTTTGTTATAACTCAAAGCTATAACCTAAGCATATAACATACTAAGCATGCAAAACAACCTAAGCATAATTATTAAGTATAAAAACGCTTAAAGAAAAAGACCTAATAATTAAAAGAGAAAGAAAGAAAACTTACCAGTTGAAGCGTGCTTTAGCAGAACCTTCTTGCACAAGCCTCCAAGCGTAGGATAGCCTCTATGAGTATCCACACGAACCCCACCAACCAAAACCTCCCCGAGAGGAAAAACTAAGGAGCCTCGAGTAGTTGCTAGACCACTCTAGAAGCCCCACCAAAAAATATAGACTAGAGGTGCTCGATTAAAATCATGCTCCTCAAAAAGAACTTGCTCAAATACCCGAGAGATTCATCTTTGGGAATATCAACTTGGGATTTATGCTTGAGCTTGGTGCAATTGAAAAGGGGTGAGGGGAAAGCCTATTTATAGGCTTGGAGGAGCAAAATTGCTCCCCCAAAACCGATGTGGGATGTCCATATTGGCACATCCCACACGGGTTTGACCACGGATCCATTTGGATCTGCGGGCTGTGCCTGCGAGCACAGCGTGCTATGCACACTGTGCACCACCACAAGCTTGGGCTTGCGGGCTTTCTTGCAAGCCCAGCTTGCAGTGAAGTTCGCGCTGGGCTCCCTAGCGAGAGTTATTTTGACCTCGCATTGTGGGCTCTCGAGCACGCTGCCCAGCAGTGTAGTACAAGCCAGCAGTGTAGTACAAGCCAGCAGTCCCCTTTTGCTATTCGGTCCACTCATTGGAAAAATCTTCAGGTGATTTTAACTAGGTCCAACCTACTAAAATCTTTCCAATCCCTTTCAAATAAATATTTATTTTATGACCCTAATAAATTAGTTACAGGTCAAAAATAAATTCCTTGGTGTATCCAAAATAAACTAATCATTTTTAACCAATTAAATAATAATCCAATTATTAATATGTTATGTTTTCGTAATAGAATAAATCTATTAGTTCTTTACTTAGTCCGATAAAGGTCCAATGTGTGTGACCTTATAGGATCCCGAAATATTGAGCTATTAACGCTTAACCAACCCTTGTTATAATGGAACCATTGGCTCGAGGTTCTAGACCGTGAATAGAACTCGATTACCTTAAACGACTGAAGCACGCCTCTAGCAAGGGTCTACCATCCCCCTTTACTCAGAAAGTCATTTATGCTAATGACTTAAAGTCTTAACCCACTAATAATAAGGTTGCTCTAAGCTATCCTATTTATTAATTTGTTATCGTACCATAGTGTGTTTGGCTAGAAACTATTTCTATAAAACACATACTTTAATCAGAGGTTTATAGCAATGTTCACTTCAACAAGCGGTCAGGTACAACTCCTTAATATATTCGGAGCGATAGATTCTTTTCGACTACTCAACTTACCAACGTGTTATCATCACTATACCCGTAATCACCCGTAACACCCTAAATTAATGAGTGTGTGGGAATGACCCAAAGTATAGCAATAGTACCACACAAGGTAACTAGTATCTCAAGTACAAGGATATTCGCAAAGCTTATTGCATGGAGATAAACACTTACACATTGATATATACAACAAGTGTTTATCTTACTGCGGTCTCCAATATATCTCCCAGATATATCCATGTGTCATACTTAAGGCACCACCTCCAGTCCTTAAGAGATTGACTGCTTAGACCCTTTCCAAGAAAAATGACAACATGCTTTTCTTTCCGCTTCCTCAATATCCTTTCTTGATGAAACTATGACTAGGGATAGTTTAGACATAATCATAATTGCTCACAAAGTAGGTCTCACTAAACATAGTCCAACTATAATTTCTCTGACTGCATACTATAATATGTCAAGGAATTTCGTATACATACATCAATGAA
Organism: Euphorbia pulcherrima; assembly: GCA_947683365.1. Lineage (NCBI taxonomy): Eukaryota > Viridiplantae > Streptophyta > Magnoliopsida > Malpighiales > Euphorbiaceae > Euphorbia > Euphorbia pulcherrima. The sequence continues at coordinate 18,194,112 of CANTUS010000010.1, read as the reverse complement.
TATACTTTAACCAACTATAATATATTTATAAACACATCGATACAAACAAAAGATTAAATACCTTTATTAACTAAACAAAATATTCGTACTATTATATAATTAAGATATATCGCCCTAATTGCCTTAAGGGCATACATCATATCCAACAAACTCCCACTTGCACTAAGGCCAGTTAGCCATATGTCTTAATCTATGTGCTTTAACATGCTGGTCATGTTTGACTTGGGTCAATGGCTTCGTCAGACCATCCACGAGGTTCTGATCAGTGGGTACATATTCTAGTCTTATTATCTTAGCATCAACAATCTCCTTAATTATATGATACTTCCAAGATACATGTTTGTTTTTCTGATGAGACCATGGTTCCTTTGTCGGAGCTATAGCACCATTGTTATCACAATACAAAGTAATTCGATCAATAGTCTTAGGCACCACACCGATATCACTAGTAAATCCCTTTAACTAGATAGCTTATTTTACTGCTTTGTATGCAATAATGTATTCAGATTCCGTGGTTAAATCAGCAGTAGTTTCTTGCTAAGAACTCTTCCAGCATACCGCCCCTCCATTTAACACATATAGAAAACCCGACTTAGACTTAAAGTCATCCTTGTCAGATTGAAAACTCGCGTCAGTTTAATTTCTAGTTGTGAGGTCACCTTCTCAATAAACCAAGAACTCATCTTTAGTCCTTCTCGAGTACTTAAGAATTGCCTTGATGGCTATCTAGTGCTTTTCACTTAGATCTGACTGATATTTGCTCGTAAAGCTCAAAGCCTAAGAGACATCTGGCCTAGTACATATCATAGCATACATGATGGATCCTATCGCGGGTGCATAGGGTATGTCCTTCATGCACATTCTCTCTTGAGCTATCTTTAGACACTCAGCCTTAGATAGGTTAATTCCCTTTATCATCGAGAGATCACCTTTCTTTGAATGCTCAAGGTTGAACCTATTCAATACCTTGTGTACATACGTACTTTGAGTAAGACCTAACAACCTCTTAGGTCTAACTCTATAGATCTTTATACTTAGTATAAATGTTGCTTCACCAAGGTCTTTCATGGAGAACTATCTTGACAACCATACTTTAACATTTTAAAGAAGAGAAATATCATTTCCTATTAGTAGAATGTCATCGACATACAATACTAAGAAAATGACTGCACTCCCCTAAACTTCTTGTAAACACAACGCTCATTAATGTTTGGAAAGGAATCCAATTCATGGATTATATGATCAAACCTTATATTCCAACTCCTAGATGCCTGCTTAAGTCCATGAATGGACCTTTGTAGCTTGCATACCTTTGACCAATTCCAAGATGTAGAACCCTTAGGTTGTGTCATATATACATCCTGGTCTAAATCCCCATTAAGGAATGTTGTTTTAACATCCATCTGCCAGATCTCATAATCATAATGAGCAGAAATGGCTAGAAGTATCCTTATGGATTTAAGCATAGCTACCAATGAGAAGGTTTCATCATAGTTGATACCTTCACATTGACTACAACCTTTTGCAACCAACCTTGCTTTATAGGTAATTGCATTACCGTCCATGTTAGTCTTCTTCTTAAAGACCTATTTGCACCCAATCAGTCTAACCTCTTGCAATGCATCAACCAAATTCCAAACTTAGTTCTCATACATGGAATCCATTTCTTATTTCATGGCTTTCAGTCATTTATCAGAATCTGAGCTCTTTATTGCCTCATCATATGTCCTTAGTTCATCATCCTCTAAGAGATACATTTCCTAATCATCAGTGATGATAAAACCATATCTATTGGGACCTTAATGAACATGACTTGACCTTCGCAATGTTTGTGTTTTGATAGGTTATTTGTTTCTTCCCCTTAAACCTCCAGTTCAATGTAGCTTCCACTGACTTGTGCAAGTAAGTGTTCATTTTCCAAAAAGTGCGCATTCCGTGACATAAATACCTTTTGTGCTTCAGGTTGGTAAAATAGATATCCTATAGTTTCCATTGGATATCCAATGAATAGAAATTTGTCAGATTTGGCATTCATCTTATCTGACGCTATCCTCTTTACTATAGTAGAATAGCCCCATACTCTTAAGTGACTTAGAGATGGCTTTTTATTACGCCATCTTTCGTAAGGTATAAAATCAACTAATTTAGAGGGCACTCTATTTAGTACACAAACTGTGCTCTATAGTGCATATCCCCAAAAGGATTTACTGAGATTTGCATGGCTTATCATGGATCGAACCATATCTAGTAAAGTCCGATTCCTCCTTTCTAACACTACATTGTGTTAGGGTGTATAAGGCAGGGTACATGAGGGAACTATCCCATTTTCCTTTAGATAATCCTGAAACTTGTGACTTAAGTATTCTCCTCCTCGATCCGATCGAAGTTTTTGCATACTTTTCTCAAGCTGTTTCTCCACTTCAGCTCTGAATATTTTGAACTTTTTAAAACTTTCAGACTTGTGCTTCATTAAGTACAAATAACCGTATCATGAATAATCATCAATAAAGGTTATGAAGTAAGAGTATCCTCCTAGTGCCAGAACACTCATTGGACCACACACATTAGTATGTATAAGTTCCAATGTACTTGTGGCCCGTTCATCCTTTCCTTGAAAGGGTAACTTTGTCATTTTTCCTTTTAAACAAAGTTCGTGATTCCCAAAAGACTCCAAGTGAATCTGACAATTATTATTCAAAAATAAAATTTCAAATCCTTCTGCTACTAAACATGCAACAGATACAATATTCTTACAAAATGTAGTAACAATTATTCAAAACTAAAACAAGTCCACTTGGCAAAATTGTTGGGAACTGACAGTCAGATTGAACATGCATAACAGGCATGGCGGAAATTCAAAATTTTGTCCCTCTCCCCAGGAACTCCTACTAGATGCATATAAATTAAATAAAGCCTTAACTAAATAATCCTCTACCTAGGTTACCATACAAAGGCTAGACATACCATAATTTTAAATTTTATTCTAGCACATATATTTTATACTAAGTATGTTATAACTCTAATCTATAACCTAAGCATGTTATAACTCTATGCTATAACCTAAGCATAAAATAAACTAAGCATGCAAAATAACCTAAGCATAATTATTAAGTCTAAAAATGCTTAAAGAAAAAGACTTAATAATTAAAAGAGAAAATAAAAACATACCAGGTGAAGCATGCTTTAGCAGAACCTCCTTGCACTAGCTTCCAAGCTTAGGATAGCCTTTATGAGTATCCACCAACTGAAACCTCCCAATGATGAAGAACCGAAGAACCTCGAGTAGCTGCTAGGCCACTCTAAAATCCCACCCGAAAATATATTGTTCAAGTTTACCTTACTCGTAGGATTCACAACTCGAATTGGTACGATTTACAAATGAGGAGGAGGCCCCTTTTTATAGGTGGAGCAAAGGCTCCTCCTAATAAATGTGGGATAGGAAAATTCCCATCCCGTCCCTTGAGAAACAGGAGAATCCTAGTGGATCTGCGTGCTCCTCAAGGGTCAGTTGGCTTGCTCAAGGCAGGGTCTTACGAACCTGTCGTGCCCCACGAGTTAGGCCTCACCGGCTTATTCATGAGCCCCTCTCGCGGATGGCCCTTTTGGGCTATGCATGCGCTAGTTGTGCAGCGCTTGCTAAGCCCAGGCCACATGTCGGCGCAAGCTGGGCTTGCACTGCATGCGGCCCACGAGTGCACCATGCACTCACGTGGCCTTTTCTCACAAGCCCCATAAGTCCTTTCGGGTTTGCGGAGCTCATGTGCACAGGGTCCAACCCTCGCTTTGGCAATCTGATTTTTTTAGCTCTCCTTATTAAACCAATATTTTATTTAATGACCCTAATAAATTAGTTACCAATCAGTAAATGAAAACTTTTGGTCCAACCACATAATAATCTAATTAATTATATGTTATATTTTTGTAATAGAATAGATCTATTAGTTCTTTACTTAGTTCGATGAAGGTCCAATGTGTGTGACCTTATAGGATCCCGATGTATTGAGCTATTAAGGCTTAACAAACCCTTGTTCTAATGGAATCATTGGCACAAGGTTCTAGATCGTGAATAGAACTCAATTACCTCAAGCTACTATAGTACACCTCTAGAAAGGGTCTACCATCCCTCATTACTCGGAACGTCATTTATACTTATAACTTAGTCCCGGTTAATGCAATAGTTATTCAATGCGATGAAGTCCTTCCATTCAATAATATTACTACCATCTGATTTATAGGGCTCGATTAAAGTGTTAACCCACTAATAGCAAGTTTGGTCCAAGCTATCCCAGTTATTAACTTGTTAATGAAGTATATGGCCTTTTACCATATTGTGTTTGACTAGAAACCATTTATATCAAACACATACTCTAACTAGAGATTTATAGCAATCATCGCTTCAACAAGCAGCCAAGTACAACTCCTTAATACGTCCAGAGCGATGGTTTCTTTCTAACTACTCAGCTTACCAATGTGGTGTCATCACTATACCCGTAATCACCGTAACACCCTAAATTAATGAGTGTGCAGGAATGACCCAAAGTATAGCAATAGTACTACATAAGGTGACTAGTATCTCAAGTATGAGGAAATTTCACAAAGATTATTGCATAAAGATAAACACTAACACATTGATATATAGACCAAGTGTTTATCTCACTAAAGTCTGGATTATATCTCCCAGATATATCCATGTGTCAAACTTAAGGCACTAACTTCAGTCCTTAAGAGATTTGACTGCTTGGACCCTTTTGAAGAAAGTTGACCATATGCTAGTCTTTACGCTTCATCAATATCCTTTCTTGATGAAACTATGACTAGGGATGGTTTAGACATAATCATAATTGCACATGAAGCATGTCTCACTAAATATAGTCTAACTATAATTTCTCTGACTTCATGCTATGATATGTCAAGGACTTTTGCAAACATACATCAATGAATATATTTTAACCAGCTATAACATGCTATGATATGTCAAGGACTTTTGCATACATACATTAATGAATATATTTTAACCAGCTATAATATATCTACAAACACATTGATATAAATAAAAGATTAAATGCCTTTATTAGTTAAACAAAATATCCGTACTGTTACATAATTAAGATATATCGTCCTAATTACCTTAAGGGCATACATCATATCCAACAACCTCCCACTTGCACTAAGGCCAATTAGCCATATGTCTTCATCGATATGCTCTAACATGCTGGTTATGTTTGACTTGAGATAATTGCTTTGTTAGACCATCCACGAGGTTCTGATCGGTGGGAACATATTCTAGTCTATTATCTTAGCATCAATAATCTCCCTGATTATATGATACTTTCTGGATACATGTCTATTTTTCTGATGAGATTGTGGTTCCTTTGCCTGAGGAGCTATAGCACCATTATTATCACAATACAAAGTAACTGGATCAACAGACTTAGACACTACACCGAGATCACTAATAAATCCCTTTAACCAGGCAGCTTCTTTTACTGTTTTGCATGCATTAATGTATTCAGATTCCGTGGTTGAATCAACAGTAGTTTCTTGCTTAGAATTCTTCCAGTATACCGCCCCTCCATTTAACATATACACAAAACCCGATTGAGACTTAAAGTCATCCTTATCAGATTGAAAACTCGCGTCAATGTAACCTCCAATTGTCAGGTCATCTTCTCTATAAACCAAGAACTCATCCTTAGTCCTTCTTAAGTACTTAAGAATTTCATTGACGGCCATCTAGTGCTTTTCACCTGGATCTGACTGATATCTTCTTGTAAAGTTCAAAGCCTAAGATGTTAGGAACTGACAGTCAAATTGAACATGCATAAGAGGCATGACGGAAATTAAAAATTTTGTCCCTGTCCCAGGAACTCCTATTAGTTGCATATAAATTAAATAAAGCCTTAACTAAATAATTCTCTACCTAGGTTAGCATGCTAAAGGACTAGGCATACCATAATTCCAAATTATATCCTAGCATATTTATTTTACACTAAGCATGTTATAACTCTAAGTTATAACCTAAGCATAAAATAAACTAAGCATGCAAAAATAACCTAAGCATAATTATTAAGTCTAAAAACACTTAAAGAAAAAGACTTAATAATTAAAAGAGAAAGAAAAAGAACTTACCAGTTGAAGCGTGCTTTTGCAGGACCTTCTTGTACAAGCCTCCAGTCGTAGGATAGCCTCTATTAGTATCCACACGAACCCCACCAACCAAAACCTCCCCAGGAGGAAGAACTAAGAAGCCTCGAGTAGTTGCTAGACCACTCTAGAAGCCTCACCCAAAAATATAAACTAGCGGTGCCCGAATAAATTCAGGCTCCACAAAAATAACTTGCTCAAGTACCCGAGAGATTAATTATCTCGCTTAGGATTTATGCTTTGAGCTTGGTACAATTTGAAAGGAAAGGGGAAAGCCTATATATAGGCTTGGGGGAGCATTTTGCTCCCCCTTATAAGCAATGTGGGATGGGAGTAATTACTCCCATCCCATATGCACAGCGTGTCACACGCTGTGCATTGGCAAGGCAAAGCCCTTGTGGGCTTTGCCTTGCTTTTGGGCTGTGCATGTACAACCCATTTTTATGGACTGCCGCTTGCACACCTTTCGGTATACTTCCGCGCACTCGAGTCTGTATAAAATATTTTTATACTCTCGGTCCAATTAAACTCGCCAATGCAAAATTCCCCTTTTTAATCCTTTTTCAATTATTTATTTTCTGACCCTAATAAATTAGTCATCATTCAAAATAAATTTCTTGGTCCAACCAAAATTGATCTAATCAATTATAATTTATTTATGACTATAATTAATTAGTTACCGGTCAAAATAAATTCCTTGGTCTATCCAAAATTGATCTAATCAATTTTAACCAATCAAATAATAATCTAATTATTATTTATGTTATATTTTGTAATAGAATAAATCTATTAGTTCTTTACTTAGTCCGATGAAGGTCCAATATGTGTGACCTTATAGGATCCCGAAGTATTGAGCTGTTAAGGCTTAACCAACCCTTGTTCTAATGGAACCATTGGCACGATGTTCTAGACCGTGAATAGAACTTGATTACCTTAAACGACTGTAGTATGCCTCTAGCAAGGGTCTACCATCCCCCATTACTCATAACGTCATTTATGCTTATGACTTAATCTCGGTTAATGCAATAGTTATCCAGTGCGATAAATTCCTTCCATTCTTTAATATTAGTACCATCTGGTTTATTGGGTTCGGTTAAAGTGTTAACCCACTAATAGCAAGGTTGCTCCAAGCTATCCCAGTTATTTACTTGTTACCGAAGTATATTGCCTTTTACCATAGTGTGTTTGGCTAGAAACCATTTCTATCAAACACATACTCTAATCAGAGGTTTATGGCAATCATCACTTCAACAAGTGGCCAGGTACAACTCCTTAATATATCCGGAGCGATGGATTCTTTCTGACTACTCAGCCTGCCAACGTGTTGTCATCACTATACCCGTAATCACCCGTAGCACCCTAAATTAATGAGTGCATAGCAATGACCCAAAGTATAGCAATAGTACCACACAAGGCAACTAGCATCTTAAGTATGAGGACATTCGCAAAGCTTATTGCATGAAGATAAACACTAACACATTGATATTTATACCAAGTGTTTATCTTGCTGCGGTCTCCAATATATCTCCCAGATATATCCATGTGTCAAGCTTAAGGCACCACCTTCAGTCCTTAGGAGATTGACTGCTTGGACCCTTACCAAGAAAGTTGACCACATGCTAGTCTTTCCGTTTCATCAATATCATTTCTTGATGAAACTATGACTAGGAATAGTTTAGACATAATCATAATTTCACATGAAGCAGGTTCCACCAAATATAGTCCGACTATAATTTCTCTGACTTCATGCTATGATATGTCAAGGACTTTTGTATACATACATCAATGAATATATTTTAACCAGCTATAATATATATGTATAGAAACACATTGATATAAACAAAAGAACAAATGCCTTTATTGATTAAATAAATTATTCGTACTATTACATAATTAAGATATATCGCCCTAATTGCCTTAAGGGCATACATCATATCCAACATAAGAGACATCTGGCCTAGTATATATCATAGCATATATGATGGATACTATTGTGAATGCATAGGGTATATCCTTCATGCACATTTTCTCCTGAGCTGTCTTCAGACACTCAGCCTTAGATAGTTTAATCCCCTTTGTTATTAAGAGATAGCCTTTCTTTGAATGCTCAAGGTTGAACCTATTCAACACCTTGTCTATATACGTACCCTGAGAAAGACCTAACAGCCTCTTGGATCTATCACTACAGATCTTTATACCTAGTATAAATGCTGCTTCACCAAGGTCTTTCGTGGAGAATTTTCTTGACAACCATACTTTGACATTTTGAAGAAGAGAAATATCATTTCCTATTAGTAGAATGTCATCGATGTATAATACTAAGAAAATGACTGCACTCCCACTAACCTTCTTGTAAACACAAGGCTCATTAGTGTTTAGACAAAAATCCAGTTCATAGATTGTCTGATCAAACCTTATATTCGAACTCCTGGATGCCTGCTTAAGTCCATAAATGGATCTTTATAGCTTACATGCCTTTGAGCCATTCTGAGATGTAAAACCCTCAGGTTGTGTCATATAGACATCCTGGTCTAAATCCCTATTTAGGAATGTTTTTTATAATCCATCTGCTAGATCTCATAATCGTAATGAGCAACAAAGGCGAGGAGTATACTTATGGATTTAAGCATGGCTACTGGTTAGAAAGTTTCATCATAGTCGATACCTTCATGTTGACTGTAACCTTTCACAGCCAACCTTGCTTTATAGGTAATTACATAACCGTCTATGTCAGTCTTCTTCTTGAAGACCCACTTGCACCTAATCGATCTAACCTCTTGCGGTGCATCAACAAAATTCCAAACTTGGTTCTCATACATGGAATCCAATTCTAATTTCATGGCTTTTAGCCATTTATTAGAATCTGAGCTTTTCATTGCCTCACTATATGTCCTTAGTTCATCATCCTCCAAGAGATACATTTCCTTATCTTCAGTGATGATAAAACCATATATATCAGGACCTTTATGAACACAACCTGATCTTTGCAATGTTTGTGTTTCGATAGGTTATTCTTGGATCGCACTTTCTTGTGTATCTAAAATGGGGTAAATCAGCTGATTGTCTGTTTCTTCCCCTTGAACCTCCAGTTCAATATTGCTCCCACTGACTTTTGCAAGTAAGTGTTCCTTTTCCAAAAGGTGAGCATTTCGTGACACAAATACCTTTTGTGCTTCAGGTTGGTAAAATAGATATCCTACAGTTTCCTTTGGATATCCAATGAACGAACATTTATCAGATTTGGCATTCAGCTTATTTGACGATATCCTCTTTACCAAAGCATGACAGCCCTATACTTTTAAGTGGCTTAGAGAAGGCTTTTTAGTACACCATCTTTCATAAGGTGTAAAATCAACTGATTTAGAGGGCGCTCTATTTAATACATAAATAGCGCTCTCTAGTGCTTATCCCTAAAAGGATTTATTGAGATCTAAATGGCTCATCATAGACCAAACCATATCTAATAAAGTCTGATTCATCCTTTCTGACACTCCATTATGTTGGGACATATAAGGAGGTGTCCACTGGGGAACTATCCCATTTTCCTTTATATAATCTTGAAACTCCTGACTTAAGTATTCTCCACCTCGATCCGATCGAAGTGCTTTAATACTTTTCTCATGCTGTTTCTCTACTTTAGCTCTGAATAGTTTGAACTTTTCAAAACTTTTAGACTGTGCTTCATTAAGTACAAATAACTGTGTTGTGAATAATTATCAATAAAGGTTATGAAGTAGGAGTATCCTCCTAGTGCCTGAACACTCATTGGACCACACACATCAGTATGTATAAGTTCTAATGTACTTGTGGGTCGTTCACCCTTTCCTCTAAAGGGTAACTTTTCCATTTTTCCTCTTAAACAAAGTTCGCAATCACCATAAGACTCCAAGTCTTTTGGCCCCAAGTCACCTTGGTTATGCTGCCTGGTTAAGTGATCTTTGTTTATGTGGCCTAAACGACAATGCCATAACTAGAAATAATTCTCTTTATCTAATTTAACTCTTAGCAATGTTTGTATTTGAGAATATGATTTTGTAATTACGAAATATCATTTATTATATTATAATAAAATATCATTCATAACTTTGATAATACCTTTTATCAAATTGGAATAAAATTCCGTCTGCTGTGAAGCAGAAAACAATATTTTATAATGACAATTGAATTTCGTCCTTCTACAAATTTTAGCAAAATGGAAATTTCTAGTTCCTACATCAATAGCAGCCATCAAGCTCTAATGATTTTCTGTAGGTACAACTCTCCTTTTTGCCAAACCTCTACTTCTCAACAATATCTTTACCTTCGTATGGATATGTGATTCTCATTAGGTATTTCATACAAATTTAGAATTCCCTTGAGATATAGAATTTCTCAATATCAAACCTCTTGAAGTGGAAGCTTCAGGCCTCCCCTTCTCATGCTATGAGACTTTAGCCATTTTGATCTTATTTCTAATATCTCATATTGAAATGAAGATCTTATTTCCAATATTTCAAGTTGAAAACAATTATTTTATCTTCTAGACAAAATTCTTAATATTCTTTTACTTTTCTCTTTACTCTGCTCTGTCCTACTTTAATACTAGACACCATGTGTGTCCCTTTACTTCTTTAAGATATGAACAATTTAAATTTTTGACTAATTGGTACCACCAATTTCTATCAAAATATTTTGGTTCAAATTTTCCACCATGGAAAATCCTTTCACCAAGATGTAAAGACATAGACTTTCAAGTCCATGATTTTATGATCCCTTGTAGCTAAGGTAACATAGATCCTAATGTCTATCTTGATGTTTAACCTTGTCTCCTGCCAGCTACTTACATAAGGTAACATGGATGTTAACAACCTCCAAGGTGTTGTATCCTAGTTTCCTTCACATAATGTATGCATATCTATTTTAAGAAGAATTGCTTGCATCGTGTAGTTTAGATTCAGGCTTATACAATGTACATGCCAAACCCAAGACTTTGAGGACTATCCTCACATTTCTAAACAAACCTTTTGAAGCTAGAGTCAATCAAAATTAGTTATCAAAGCAAATGTTTGAATTAAAATAAAGATTTCAACCAAGATGTAACAAAAGAATTATAGTTCAGATATTAGTTTTAGTACATGTATTTAATATAAGGACTTTTAATTGAATACACATGTCCTACTATTTTCTTTGAAATTTACAATAGCCCATTCTAATGAATTCGGGAATTTTAGCCCAGCTAAATTTCCTAGTAGGTAGCATCTATAACTAGTCTATTATGACACCCAATTTTATGAGTCAAGTCACAATAGTAAGTTATAGTTGGAATGCCATTCCATTTACATCGTATGCAATTGCTAATACGTTCAAGTTCCCTAATCCCAAGGGACTTGTGCTCTTATATTTCCATCTCCTTGAATATGTCTCAGATCTGGGCCTAGCATCCAATTTTATGGTGGAGTACCCAAGTATTCTTAAGACAGGCCCTATCCCGAACTTTACAACCAATCAATGTGGACTAGAAGGAACGCTTTGCGCAACACTTTGATAGCCCAAAGAGACCGTATTATAAATTTGAGTAAGGAAGACTATAACTAGCCTTAATATATTTACTTTCGGATTTTACTGGTGTTAAATGTCTCACCCAATGTAGGATTTTATCAGATGGACATATTTATAATAACTTATATTAATTCAGGGAATTTTAGAATTAATTTATAAGGTCCAACCTTAGGTGGGTTCATGTTCTTTATTATAATTATTCCATCAGGCTAGATTATATGCAAAATAATTAATACTTTTATTTCTTATATATATATATATATATATATATATATATATTGCATTTCCTTTAAGCTTTTATTCAATAAATTTAATTTTTACTCTATTATAGAAACATATATAAGCTCCATCTTATATACTAGAAATAAATTAGTCCATATTTAATCCCCGGTTGGTCAATTCAAGCTGCACCAATATAGGTTCCCAGGTAGGAAAGGTGCCCTTGAAGTGAGTAGACACCAGGTCCAATCCTTAGCCAGAACAAATACGGGCACAAACTTGAAGACCAATGGATTCTCTTGAACTAATAAATTAGTTCTTTCAATTCATGTAAATTAAAAGCATCTATAACCCATGTAATTTAAAAAATTTATTAAAACTTGTATAATTTGAGTAAGTTGAAAAGGCTTATTCAAAAATATTCACAAATATTTTCTAACCTTAAATGAAAAGCATAAGTTCATATACATTGTTCCAAACAATTAAATAAACAATAATCATTTCAGTTTGCTTCTAACTTAATTATACACTAAATAGGGAGGCTCTGATACCACTGTTGGGAACTGACAGTCAGATTGAACATGCATAACAAGAATGGCGGGAATTCAAAATTTTGTCCCTATCCCCAGGAGCTCCTATTAGATGCATATAAATTAAATAAAGCCTTAACTAAATAATCCTCTACCTAGGTTAGCATGCAAAAGCTAGACATACCATAATTCTAAATTATATTCTAGCACATATATTTTATACTAAGCATGTTATAACTCTAAGCTATAACCTAAGCATAAAATAAACTAAGCATGCAAAACAACCTAAGCATAATTATTAACTCTTAAAACACTTAAAGAAAAAGACTTAATAATTAAAAGAGAAAATAAAAACGTACCAGTTGAAGTATGATTTAGCACAACCTCCTTGCACTAGCTTCCAAGTGTAAGATAGCCTCTATGAGTATCCACACGAACTCCACCAACCGAAACCTCCCAATGAGGAAGAACCAAAGAACCTTGAGTAGCTACTAGGCCACTCTAAAATCCCACCTGAAAATATATTGTTCTAGTTTACCAAACTCATAGGATTCACAACTTGAATTGGTGCGAATAACAAATGAGGTGACCCCCTTTTATAGGTGGAGTAAAGGCTCCACCTAAAAAATGCTGGATGGGAAAATTCCCATCCCGCCCCTTGAAAAATATGCAGATCCTAGTGGATCAGTGTACTCCTCAAGCTAACCTGGCTTGGGCTTGCTTAAGGCAGGCTCTTGCGAGCCTGACTTGCCCGGCGAGTTGGGCCTCGCGGGCTTACCCGCGAGCCCAGCACGCGGATGGCCCTTTTGGGCTGTGCAAGCGCTGCTTAGGCAGTGCTTGCTCAGCCCAGGCCGGATGCCCATGCAAGCTGGGGTTGCATGGTATCCGGCCCATAAGTGCACCATGCACTCATGTGGCCTTTTGTCATAGGCCCCACAAGTCCTTTCGGGCTTGCGGGGCCCATATGTGCAAGGTCCAAGCCTCGCTTTGGCAATCCGATTTTTTTTAGCTCTCCTCAATAAATCAATATTTTATTTAATGACCCTAATAAATTAGTTACCAGTCAATAAATAAAAACTTTTGGTCCAACCAGATAATAATCAAATTATTAATATATTATATTTTTGTAATACAATAAATCTATTAGTTCTTGACTTAGTCCGATGAAGGTCCAATGTGTGTGAACTTCTAGGATCCCGATGTATTTAGTTGTTAAGGCTTAACCAACCCTTGTTCTAATGGAACAATTGGCTCAAGGTTCTAGACCGTGAATAGAACTTGATTACCTTAAATGACTATAGTACTCCTTCAGCAAGGGCCTGCCATCCCCCATTACTCGGAACGTCATTTATGCTTATGACTTGATCCCGATTAATTCATTAGTTGTCCAATGTGATGAAATCTTTCCATTCTTTAATTTTTGTACCATCTGGTTTATAGGGTTCGGTTAAAATGTTAACCCACTAATAACAAGGTTGCTCCAAGCTATCCCAGTTATTAACTTGTTACCAAAGTATATTGCCTTTTACCATAGTGTGTTTAACTAGAAACCATTTCTATCAAACACATACTTTGATCAGAGGTTTATGGTAATCATCACTTCAATAAGCAGCTAGGTACAACTCCTTAGTACATCCGGAGCAATGGATTCTTTCTGACTACTCAGCTTACTAACATGTTAACATCACTATACCCGTAATCACCCGTAACACCCTAAATTAATTAGTGTGTAGGAATGATCCAAAGTATAACAATAGTACTACACAAGGTAACTAGTATCTCAGGTATGAGGATATTCACAAAGCTTATTGCATGAAGACAAACACTAACACCTTGATATATACACCAAGTGTTTATCTCACTGCGGTCTCTAATATATCTACCAGATATATCCATGTGTCAAACTTAAGGCACCATCTTCAGTCCATAGGAGATTTGACTGCTTGGACCCTTTCCAAGAAAGTTGACCACATGCTAGTCTTTTTGCTTCATCAATATCCTTTCTTGATGAAACTATGACTAGGGATAGTTTAGACATAATCATAATTATACATGAAGAAGGTCTCACTAAATATAGTCTAACTATAATTTCTCTGACTTCATGCTATGATATGTCAAGGACTTTTGCATACATACATCAATGAACACATCTTAACCACCTATAATATATATACAAACATAATGATATAAACAAAAGATTAAATGCCTTTATTGTTTAAAAAAAATATTCGTACTATTACACAATTAAGATATATCGCCCTAATTGCCTTAAGGGCATACATCATATCCAACAAAAATAAGATTAAAGCTTCCTACGGCTAATGGAGCAACTCGGGCTCCATTTCCCACACACAGGCCCATCTCCCCTTTGCAAGTCTTCTACTATTCCTTAGTCCTTGCAAAAAAGTGTAGATATGAGAATCACAACCAGTATCTAATACCCAAGCGGATTCACGAGGAAAAGTAGCATAGTTTTCAATTACAAACATACCTAAAGTAGATGCTTCTGCAGGCTTCTTCTTTAAATGTTCAGAAGTAGGAGCTTTGCAATCCTTCTTCCAATGTCCCGGTTTCCCACACTGGAAGTAGACATTCTTAGATGTCTTATTTTCTTTCTTCCTTTTCAACCCTTTAACTACTCCTTTTGTGACAACATTCTCCGGGGCCAATTTCTTGAGAATATTCGTTTGTAGACTTACTTGAAAATTATTTGCTTTTGGCATCGAATTTTCTCAACACATCAACCAATTTCGGGGAACGTACAGTCATTTACTTTGGAGCAATGCTCCTTTACAAAGTCAACATAACTGATGGGTGAAGAATCCAACAGGATATCCATTCCTAAGGATTGATTGATTGTAGATCCCAGTGATTCCAATTTCACCATGAAATCTCTAATCTTGTTGATGTGGGCTACAACACTTGTCCCTTCCCTCATCTTAGAGTTGGAAAGTTCATTGATTAACTTGAACCTTTCATACCTTATTTTTTCAGACAAACCCTTCAGATGGATCAACATGGTTTCCAGACTCATATGATCGCACTATAAACGCATTGCAGGATTTATAGTATCTAACAACAAGTGTGACATATAAACTGAATCCTTTAGATTCTTTAACCATGACTGCTTAATTACAGCCGGTGCATCAGTGCAAGGAATTTCTGTGAATGGATTTTCAAGAACATATGCCAATTCATAATCCTTAAGGGTGTCCCTTACATCCTTGATCTATTCATAGTAGTTAATTGTAGTTAAAACGTAGTTGTGTTTAAGATAAATTTGTAAATCGGAGTTCATATTCAACCTAAGATATAAGATAAGAAAAGGAGTTCAGATATTAGTTTACGTACATGCATTTAATATTTGTCCTACTATTTTCTTTAAAATTTACAATAGCCCACTCTATTGAATTTGGGACTTTTAGCCCAGCTAAATTTTCTAGTAGGTAGCATATACAACTAGTCTATTATGACCCCCAATTTTATGAGTCAAGTCACAATAGTAAGTTATAGTTAGAATTCCATTCCATTTGCATCGTATGCAATTGCTAATTCATTCAAGTTCCTTAATCCCAAGGGACGTGTGCTCTTATATTAGCATCTCCTTGAATGTCTCAAATCTGGGCCTAGCCCCCAATTTTATGGTGGACTACCCCAGTTCTATTAAGGCAGACCCTATCCCAAACTTTACAACCAATCAATGTGGACTAGAAGGAACGCTTTGCCTACCACTTTGACAGCCAAAGAGACCTATTATAAATTTGAGTAAAGAAGATTATAACTTGCCTTAATATATTTACTTTGGGATTTTATTGGTGTTAAACGTCTTACCCAATCTAGGATTTTATCAGATGGACATATTTATAATAATTTATATTAATTCAGGGAATTTTAGAATTAATTTATAAGGTCCAACCTTAGGTGGGTTCAAGCTCTTTATTATAAAAATTTCATCAACCTCGATTATATGCAAAATAATTAACATTTTTATTTATTATATTTATATTGCATTTCCTTTAAGCTTTTATTCAATAAATTTAATTTTTACTTTGTTATAGAAACATATATAAGCGCTATCTTATATACTGAAAATAAATTAGTCCATATTTAATCCTCAGGTTGGTCAATTCAAGCTGCACCGATATAGGTTTCCAAGTAGGAGAGGTGCACTTGAAGTGAGTAGATACCAAGTCCAATCCTTAGCTAGAACAAATACAGGGCACAAACCTGAAGACCAATGGATTCTCTTGAACTAATAAATTTCGTTCTTTCAATTTATGTAAATTTTAAGCATATATAATCCATGTAATTTACATAAGTTATTGAAACTTGTATAATTTGAGTAAGTTGAGCAGGCTTATTCAAAATTATTCAAAAATATTTTCTGACCTTGAAATGAAAAACAAAAGTTAATATATATTGTTCCCAAATAAATAAATAAACAATAAATAATTTCATATAGAAAATAATATTCAGTTCGCTTCTAACTTAATTATGCACTAAATCGGCAGGGTCTGATAGCACTGTTGAGAACTGACAGTTAATTTGAACATGCATAATAGGCATGGTGGAAATTCATATAAATATAAATTAAATAAAGCCTTAACTAAATAATTTTCTACCTAGGTTAGCATGCATAGGCTAGGCATACCATAATTCTAAATTATATCCTAGCATATATATTTTATGCTAAACATGTTATAACTCTAAGTTATAATCTAAGCATATTATAACTCTAAGCTATAACCTAAGCATAAAATAAACTAAGCATGCAAAACAACCTAAGCATAATTATTAAGTCTAAAAATACTTAAAGAAAAGGACATAATAATTAAAATAGAAAGAAAGAAAACTTACCAGTGGAAGCTTGTTTTAGTAAAACCTCCTTGTACAAGCCTCCAAGCCCAGGATAGCCTCTATAAGTATCCACAAGAACCCCACCAACTAAAACCTCCCCAAGAGAAAGAACTACGGAGCCTCAAATAGTTGCTAGACCACTCCAGAAGCCCCAATCGAAAATATAGACTAGAGGTGCTCGATTAAAATCAAGCTCCTCAAAAAGAACTTGCTCAAATATCCGAGAGATTTATCTATGCGAATCTCAACTTGGGATTTATGCTTGAGCTTGGTGCAATTGAAAAGGGGTAAGGGGAAAGCCTATTTATCGCTCCCCTAAAAATGATGTGGCATGTGCATATTTGCACATTACACGCAGGGTTTGACACACAGATCCATTTGGATCCGCGGGTTGTGCTAGCGCGCACAGCGTCCTACGCACGTGGTGCGCTAATGCAAGCTTAGGCTTGCGAGCTTTCTCGCAAGCCCAGCTTGTGGTGAAGCTCGCTCTGGGCTCCCCAGCGTGAGTTCTTTTAAGCCCGTAGTGCCCTTTTACTATTCGTTCCCCTCTTTGGAAAAATCTATGGGTGATTTTAACTAGGTCCAACCTACTAAAATCTTTCTAATCCCTTTCAAATAAATATTTATTTTATGACCCTAATAAATTAGTTACCGGTCAAAAATAAATTCCTTGGTTTATCAAAATGATCTAATCATTTTTAACCAATTAAATAATAATCCAATTATTAATATGTTATATTTTAGTAATAGAATAAATCTATTAGCTCTTCACTTAGTCCGAAGAAGGTCAAATGTGTGTGACCTTATAGGATCCCAAAGTATTGAGCTGTTAAGGCTTAACCAACCCTTGTTCTAATGGAACCATTAGCTCGAGGTTCTAGACCATGAATAGAACTCGATTACCTTAAACGATTGTAGTACGCCTCTAGCAAGGGTCTACCATCCCCCATTGCTCGGAATGTCATTTGTGTTTATGAGTTAATCCCGATTAATGTAATAGTTGTCCAATGTGATGAACTCCTTCCATTCTTTAATATTAGTACCATCTGGTTTATAGGAAGTGTTAACCTACTAATACCAAGGTTGCTCCAAGCTATCCCAGTTATTAACTTATTACCGAAGTATATTGCCTTTTACCATAGTGTGTTCGACTAGAAACTATTTCTATCAAACACACAATCATCACTTCAACAAGCAGCCAGGTACAACTCCTTAATATATCTGGAGCGATGGATTCTTTCTAACTACTCAGTTTACCAATGTGTTGTCATCACTATACCCATAATCACCCATAACACCCTAAATTAATGAGTGAGTGGGAATGACCCAAAGTATAGCAATAGTACCACACAAGGTAACTAGTATCTCAAGTGTGAGGATATTCACAAAGCTTATTGTATGAAGATAAACACTAATACATTGATGTATACACCAAGTGTTCATCTTACTACGGTCTCCAATATATCTCCCAGATATATCCATGTGTCAAACTTAAGGCACCACCTCCAGTCCTTAGGAGATTGACTGCTTGGACCCTTTCTAAGAAAGTTGACCGCATGCTAGTCTTTCCGCTTCATCAATATCCTTTCTTGATGAAACTCTGACTGGGGATAGTTTAGACATAATCATAATTGCATATGAAGCAGGTCTCACTAAACATAGTCCAACTATAATTTCTCTAACTTCATGCTATGTTACGTCAAGGGCTTTTGTATACAAACATCAATGAATATATTTTAACCAGCTATAATATATTTATAAACACATTGATATAAACAAAAGATTAAATACCTTTATTAATTAAACAAAATATTCGTATTATTACATAATTAAGATATATCGCTATAATTGCCTTAAGTGCATACATCATATACAGTAGAAGCGTTGTGAAAAGATGTGTCCATTAAAGCAGCTGCAATAGTTCATAACAGAAGTGCTGTGCACTCTCTTGACTTGTTCGATAAAATATTACGACTGCGTTGGTCAACTTGTTGATCCAATTGCACTAAAATACTAACAATCCTCTCCCATTTTATTGTAATCCATGATTAACTATACAAAATTACAATAAATAACAAACTTATGCATAAATGAAATATCCTAACGATTGAATTTTATCTAAGTATATTACACATTGTAAATATTTGAATACCAAAGGTGTCACCATGGATTGAACCTTTGTTATCCATCTTGAATACTCGAAGATAATATACATATAAGTCAATATTCTAACATGTTCCTACTTGACTCGATCTATTACTAGCCTTGTGTTCCTATCCTTCATAAGCATATTCAAGTCAAGTCCAAAACTTCTTGAAGCGGCTAAACTTTATGCTTATCTAGGTAGCTCTTTTACTCTTGCACCTGCATATGTGATTTTTCAAAAAAGCTATTAAGAAGTTAAACTTCATCCTCCTTTATCTTGTAGGTCTGAACACGTACCTTGGGATGTTTTAATCAGCGTGTTCCAATCTCTAGATGTTAAGGTTTCCTCATTGAATTCAACATCTAACGTCACATTAGATCGTAATTGGGTATCTCAAAATGAGAGATTTTAGATGGACTTTAATCACATCCCCATAGCTGACTTGTACACAAGATTTCATCTTAACTCTTTGGTTAAATGATCGACTAAATTACACTCAATTTTTATAAACTCTAATGATATGACTCCATGCATGATGCATTCCCAGATCATGTTATGTCTCACAACAAAATGTCTAGGCCAGCCTTTGTATGCTTATAAGCATTGATCAAGGCAGTTTCATGATAATTCTTTGATGTCCAAGAGATAACACCTCCCCTAAGAAGGATTATCCAACCGCTTGTGGAAGAACTATCTTCTCCATTAGAAATATAACATGCATCCGAATAACCTTCAACAACTAAAGGAAACCATTGGAGTGCTAACTGGAGAACAATTCTTGAAGTTAAATTTATTCAATATTTTCTCAATATAATGTGATTGAGAAATTGAAGTAAAATTGTTCTTCCAACTAAGAATCACTTCAGCCTCCTACAAATTCTTCATTTCAAAACTAGATGACTAAAATTTCTTGGTTTTATCAACTTGACTTTGGTCAATACCAAAATTTAACATATCATCCACATATAAACAGATTATAACTCCTTTAGAGAAGTATCAAACTTGATATATACACACTTTCTACTTGGTTTATAACAAAACAACTAGATAAAACCGCATCATCAATTTTTTATGCTAAGCTTTTGGTGTTTGTTTCAGTCCATATTGTGATTTCTTTAACTTACATACTTTGTTTTCACAACATGACATAACAAACCCTTTCAATTCCATCATATAAATCTCCTCATCCAATTCACCATCCAAGAATGCAGATTTTACATCCATTTGATGAATTACATGGTTTTTCACATTAATCAACAAATGAAAAATTTTGTAAAAATAATTTCTAACATGTTAGAAATTTTTTATAAAATTGACAAACTATTTCCTATAATTTTTATGAATTTATTTACACAAAATAAATCAAATACTCACTTTTTCTACCTTAATTAAATCCTAAAAAAATGAAAATGGTGGGGTAGGAAAAACTTCAGAGCGAAATGACATTATTTAGGGCCTTAAATCGCAAAAATACCAAATGGGCCATTAAAAATACGTCATGTGGCATTCTGTTGATCACTTAACTTTGACTTTTGACTGACATGTGACGGTCATCCCAAAAGGTTAAATCAATGCCACATCAAATGCCACATGGTTGGATGGAGACAAAAGTTTCTGGCAACACTTTATTCTTTCTTAATCTGTTGCCATAACTGTTTCAACAAGATTAATCATCACTTCTTTCTTGACCATCGCGAGAAGCAACTGTCACCACAAGTAAAGCGTCACAATTGTTCATTTTGCAAAGGATTCTACAACGGAACCTGTTTCCCTT
Source organism: Euphorbia pulcherrima (assembly GCA_947683365.1). NCBI lineage: Eukaryota > Viridiplantae > Streptophyta > Magnoliopsida > Malpighiales > Euphorbiaceae > Euphorbia > Euphorbia pulcherrima. The sequence continues at coordinate 18,172,904 of CANTUS010000010.1, read as the reverse complement.
GCAAAACATATAAAAGCCTATTTTTGATTCTACTTCAACCTTCGTGAAAAATGGTTGTCACAACATACAGTCGCAATTTTTCATTCTGCAATGGATTTTGCAACGAATTTAGAATCCCTTGCGAAATGCAGAAAAATGAATTCTGATTTTAAATTATTCTAAAAATGATTCAGGCCTTCGACCACCCTCTTATGGTTTTTCAATGTCCCGAGTCTAATGGATTCATTTGTTTTACCAAAAAACGAATGGAAACTCACCATTACCCAAAATAATGCAAAAAATGCATCCTTTTTCAATGAAAACAACGTTAAAATGCACAAAAAGAACATAATCAATTCAAATGCGACTTTGAACATAAAAATTTCAAAACTTCTAGAATTTAAAGAATGAGAATACATATACAAAAATCAAATAATCATACCAATGACAAAAATTGAAAGAGAATTGATCGAATCCGTACCTTTTCGGTGTCCAAGATCGAAGAGTTCTATGCTATGACTCCATTTGTATGCAAAACATGAGATTGAATCACAATATTTTGGACATCAATTTATTTCCATGACTTCTTCAATAGATTCTCCATTCATTATTTTCAGAAAAATTGGTTTCAATCTTTGAAACTCATGAACCGTGAAAAAATGCAGGCTCCAATAACGAATTAGTTTCAAACTTTGTTTGGGAAATTCCTAAAATTAACTTGGATAATCTCTCAAGTCGAGATAAAACTTTCCGATTGAAACTAATTTGGTGGTTCTCCCAATCGGATAAAATTAGAGTAAACTCTAGAACTTAGAATGAATTATCGTTGTAAAGAAAAAATGAACCAGCACATAAGCGCTGCAAAAATCGCCTGTAATTATTGCCAGTGCTAGGTTTTTATAACCCTAAAATGAGCAGTTGCAACGCTTCAAATATAAAGAGTTGATAAAAGTTGTATCCCTTCGAGCAATTGCATCAGTTCAGAACAGAAGCGTTGCGAAAAGACATGTCCATTCGAGCAGCTGCAAAAGTTCATAACATAAGTGTTGCAAAATGTAGCTCTCAGACCCTCGTAAGCTAAGTACCATAATAGAACTCAAACAAGAGTGCACTTCGCACTCTCCTGACTTGTTCGATGAAATATTACTACTGCATTGGTCAACTAGTGGATCTATTTACACTAAAATACCAACATTTCTATGGAGGCATGCGCTCACATTTTGCTTGTTCTCTACTAGCAACAAATAACTTTTTCTTTTTTATTTCATTGGTAATGTCTCCCTCATCTGCCTCATGTCATAAGCTATCATAAGAAGAAACTGAATACTCTCACCTAATAGGTGTTACCTGCTTGGCTTTGTTTTTTAGTCTTGTCTCTTCTCAATCTATGGAATCTGACCAAGAGCTTGGAACACCTCTCTCATGTTGAGAATCCTCTGAATAAAAATCCATGATGTCATCCTCTTCTTGTGGATCAACCTCATCAACTCCTTGTTCAACCTCAAGGCTAGGGCATAAGCGAGTACTAACCTACTTGTCAAAACTACTACCATCCTTTGATACTTCAGTCAATTGACTATTAACTTTAGGACCAATGTCAAGCACTAAATTTACCTCTCTTGATTCATAGAGCAATGAATGATCAACCACCTGCGGCTCCTAAAAAATAACTAGTGATCCCGCAATCCCTTTAGGTAGAACTTAAGTATCACCCGAAGTATCAACCTCAAGCGATTGCCCAACTACTATATAATCAACTAATGTGGGCATCACTGAATGAGTGAAATCAGTCCATAAACACTTTTGAATTGCTACTAAAGGAACCGAAGCAGCCTAAAAATATCCCTTAAAGAATTTCCACCCATGTTCATCACATTATCATCAGTCCCAATTGCGTCAATTTTTCCATCAACTTCACCGTGAGGTTCATGAGGAGGAGCCTTTTCTTTAACAATGAACTTGTTAATTTGTTTATTGTGATGGAACTCCTTCTAAGAATGCCCAATCGAAGAGTAGATTTTACAAAACCTAGGCAGGTTCTCATACTCCACTTCAACCCAAATTTGTTTTCCTTCTTTCTCAAAACCAATAGTATATGCCAAAGTATTAGCCAAATCGACATCCATAAGAATTCTAGAAAAGTTCTTGAAATCCCCCTCCATGGTGTTCTTATTAACTCAAGAGAAATCCCTAATTCCATTAGCTATACAAGCTAAAATTTTTGAATCCCAGTACTCCCATGGTAATCCATGTGCACACACCTGTATAAGAGCTTTTGTCATATTCTGTTCATTTGGATTGAAATCAACCTACCAAGGCTGAACCCTAAAATTTCTGGCTTCAAACTAATAATCCTCTCCCTAAACTTTCAATTTCAAATATGGAGAGTTAAGTAAGACATGGTAATATCCCTTACCTAGTGAAATTAATCCCCAAGCTTCCTTCAATCTCCAAATACCCGAGAGGGCCTCTTTTCATGTCGATAATCAGTATGGTGCATCACCTTTTTGAAGATAAGTCTGCCAATCACTGAGTTAGCGTACATACAATCCGCCAATCTAGAAGAGCTTACAAAATCTTGAATGTTGTGTAACACCCCTTCGTGGTTACTTCTACCTTTGCGATCATCGAGGTCGCTGGGGAAACATTAGCAACACCTCCCTTCACAATATTAGCGAAACCAAGCTTCACAGCTATAGGTTGAACTTGTTTAGGTGGAGAAGAAAAAAGCTCCTTGATGTTCAAGTAATTGTCGACAGTCATGACCAGCGATCAAGAGTAATCAGAAAATAATAGGCGGCTACGGCATCATGCGAAACCCTAGCAAAGCACCCATTCCCGAAACACTTACCAATAATATAATTGTTCTTCATTCTTTTGTTCTCTAATATTTACAAGAATTTGTCCTAATCTGAAGATTCGTGCTAAAGAAGATCAAGTTCGAAGGAAGATCAAGAGGGCAGGGTTTAATACATGTTTGTGAAAGTTGTTTGATCGACTTCATTCTTAGAATCATTCTATTTTAATATTTTTATTCTAACTCTACTAAATATCTTTTACGATTGAATTTATGGTTTGCTTTACATGTTATATTGAATTTTTCTTTATGTTAGTGTGTATTAATTAGGGTTATAGTTGGATTATTTTGTCTTGTGATTAAAACTTGAAGATTAATTATTTTAAGTATATCTTAAGTGGTGAAATCTTAGCTTAGTGGTTAAGACTAAACTGTGACGTCCAAAGATCCTAGGTTTGAACTACATCCTAGGTGAGTGGGGATTATTTATTCTATTTAATGTAAGACCAATTGCGTATTTTTAAAAAAAGTATATATATAAGATATTTAGTTTTGCCAACATTATTAAGTTTCTAGATGGTAACTCTCTTAGTAAGTCTTTGCGAGAGCCATCCTATAAGTACAACAATTGTTGTTTAGGTTCATAAGCATGCATGGGGATGAGACTCTAGAACATACAAGGGAAATTTAATAAAGTTTTGTACACATAAATAAGAGAACATGGAATACCGACTGGGGTTAACTATCATGTTTCTATTACATATGAATTATTAATGTTTATTTTTTTTATGTTACTCTTCTATAAAAACCTTATCTTTTATTTTATCATTTAATTTTGGCTTGAGAAGTATTTTTTCTTTGTGGGATCAATATTTAAAACTACATCACAACCATATAGGGTTTCCGCTATTTTATGTGACCGACTATTAGATATGAATTATGCCCTAAAGGCAATTAAGGCGATATGTCTTAATTATGTATTTGTACGAACTTATTTTATTATAAATAAAGGCATCATCTTTTGTTTATATCAATGTGTTTATATATATTATGAATGGTTAAATATATTCATTGATATATGTATACAAAAGTCCTTGACATATCATAGCATGAGTTGCAAGAGCATAGTGAGACTATGTTGAGTGAGAATTGTTTCATGTGCAATTATGATCATGTCTAATTATCTCTAATCATAGTTTCATCAAGACGGGACATTGATGAAGCATAGATATTTTTTAAAGTGCAGACGGCTACCACCTCGTCTGCGGCCTCGACCTCGACCTCTGCCTCTGCCGTGTGGGTCTTTGCTATTACCTTGGCTTTCACCCGTATCCTTGAGTTGTAGTTTGAGGAGTTGCTCAGCGATCCCTTGCTTCTTCTTGTACTTTTCTTCATAGGCTTGCAGTCAATCATGGAGTTCCTCGATCATCATCTCCTCCAAGTCTTTGGTTTCCTCAATTTTCACCATCATGTGCTCGAATTTGGGATCCAATGAATGAAGTATCTTTTCTATTATTCTAACATATTCTAACTTCTCACCGTTTCTTTTTAGTTGATTTAAAATGGCTACTACTCTTGAAAAATAATCGGAGATAGACTCGTATGCTTTCAATTATAAGGACTCGAATTCACCTCTTAATGTTTAGAGACATACCTTCTCCACCTTTTCGACTCCTTTGTAAGAGGTTTGAAGCTTTTCCCATGCTTGCTTAGCGAAGGTTGTGCTTGAAATCTTCTTAAAGCCATCATTTAATTCTTGATAGATGAGGAAGAGAGCTTTCTTATCTCTTTCGGGAATCCTTTAAAGTTATAGCTTGATGTTGTGCGAGAGAGGCTTCATTTTCAGGCTCGGTAAAGCCTTTCTCTACAATATCCCAAACGTCATGCACACCGAGAAGAGTCTTCATTTTCATACTCCCATTGTCAAAATTGTAGTTGTTGAGTGTTGGAACTTGAAATGATGCCACGTTATTCACCATCTTACTCAAATAGCTTTTCTTGGCATACAGGGGCTATTGCAACACTTTCTGGAATCTTTTTCAACACACTGGACGTATTACAACACTTCCTGCAGTCTTTTGCACTCGGAAATGAAATTTTTTCGAAAGAGTAATCGGACTTCCTCGAACCTAAGCTCGAATACCACTTTGTTGGAAATTTAGAACACTCAAACAAACAACTCCTATTAAACTTTAGAATATTACAAGAACACCAGAACTCACTATTAACTTCTTTTCTCTCTTAATTCTTCTTCTTACATACACAAATGAAGGGGAGGGTGGTATTTATAGCCATACCACCAACTCAGGTCCAACCCTTAGCAGGAGTGGGGTGAGCGACCGGTCAGGGCCCCGAGTATTCTGGGGGCCTCAAATTATTTCGGGTATTATATGAATATAAAAATAGGTAAATATAAATTACATACGGAGAGCATCTAGTGATAGACCAGTGGCAAAGTGGCAAGGACGTATGGAGAACTTATGGAGAATCATGATTCAAATCTCCCCGTGGGCATTTTTTATATCCCGTTTCTTTTTCCAATTTTCGAATTATGAAACCATTCAGATGTTTTTTCCTTATTTTTTACATATAATTAGTTATGCTTAACCAAATATCCAACAAAAGTATTGAAATATAATTTAATGAAAATTTATGCAATTAAAGTGTCATGACAATTTCTACCATTAAGGAAACAACTCGAATAATCATTTAGGGCTCTAAATATTTAGAGGTCTTAAAATTGTTAACAATGCTTTTATTGACCATATAATTTGTTGATAATAAATCATCATTTCATCGGTAATCTTGTAGTAGTCATCAAAATATACCACATTAACACGTCAATAGATTTATAACAAAATATTTACTGCAAAATTGGTTATTATTTTGTCAAAATTATTGTAAATTAAAGAGATAAGACATGGTTTTGTTGAAATAGAGCATATATTTTTCTTTCTTGCACATAAATTTAAAATTTTTCAAGAGGTCATCTAAGTGATAAAATTATCGTTATAATAATAAAACATGTATTTGTTGCTGAAAACTTTTGTTTACACTTCTAATTTACAAAGGGCCTATATTTTGATTATCGCTCAGGGCCCAAAAAATCTCCTGGACGGCCTGCATCAACTTAACATGTGGTTCATATTTATTTAGCATATTCCTAGCATATTCTATCACAAAATATCAACTAAGGTTTCTTTGAAGATTCTAGATAGCTTCCACAATGATTCTACCTTTATCTAGAACAATCAGGTGCTTTTGCAAAGCATCTAGGTCTGTGGCGAAACTTCTAGGCGTTGCCAGAGTCTTCTGGAGGCTTCTTGACAGATTTACTAATGAAAACTAGGCCTTGCTGCTTCTTGGGCTTAAATAACTTGGGCTTTAGTCTGAATTTTCTTAATGGATCATATTTAACTAATGATCCAACAAATACTAGATCAAGTTTACTTGGTTTTCCAACACTCGCAACATCATTATGGTTTCCAAGGGTGGACCGAGATTTATTTTCGAGGGGGCCAAAAAATAAAAGGGAGAAATAATAAGTATAAAATTTGAGAAAGATAAAATTAAAAGAAGAAAACAGGTTGACAGAGATTGAGCCCAACAGTACCTAAAGCTCAATGAACTCATGCATTACCATCTCATCCAAGAGTTCCATTGACTTATTGCTAGTAATAATACTTGATATATTCTAAAAATTGAGAGGGGGGCCTGAGCCACCTTTGTGTCTAATGTAGGTTGGTCTCTAAAGGATGATACTGAGCTGGGAGATTTGGAAGAGGCAGAACAAAGCTGACAACATATTACTTAATGAAGACATCTTGTGCAAAGGAATCAATTTAGCTTTTTTTTATGCTAAAAAATTGTCATCATGTGTTCATTTTTCTTAAAGTTATAAACCCAAACCTGGTTGCTTTCTTTGTAACCTTTTTGTCCCCTTACGTAGGGACCTATTATTCAACAATATATTAGCTTGGAAGTAGATGAACTTTTCCTCTTTCGACTTTCAAGTATCATTACTTCTATATTGAAGTGTTAATTAAGAGACTCTAACCACTAGGCTTTGGTTTAGTGGCCACCACCTTATTAGGAAAAAACTAACAAGTGTGGAATTGTGGGTTCAAATCCCACAATCAACAAATTTGACAAAATGCCCAAAAATAAATTAAGTGACTCTGGTCATACAACAAATTACCCCATATATTAAATATGTTAATACTATGGTAAAATGACCTAATCATAATAATACATTTTATAAATTAGGATAAATGTATCATCAGCTCTTTTAACTTGTCTCAATTCGCCTACTATAATTTGAACTTTGATTAGTTTTCTTTCCTTAACTTTTAAAAGTGTAATAGTTTGCTCATTAAATGTCACATGTCAGCTTCCAGAGCTGTTATTTTCCTGATTATTCTCTCCATGCAGAAGCTGACACATGTCTTTGAGGGTTAAGTTGATGCACTTTTTGTAAGTGTAGGAGGCTACATGGACTTATTTTTAATCTTATAGACTGTAGGCTGAATGAGACATGCTGAGAAAGCTAACATTGCATTTGATCTATAATGTATAAATTATCATCGCCATCATTTTTATACCATTATCTCCATTTTCAGATATACATTTGGTACGGTGCATTGTACGATGATTTTGTTTTTTATAAAATTTTCATTATTTTTCCCTTTATAACTATCGGATCAAATTTCATATAACTAATTCAATGGTTATAGAGGGAAAAATATGATTACTTTTTCAAAAACAAATCAGAATAGACTAATCCTTACTGTACATGACACTTATACATATGATTATGGTGTCACTTGTATATTTACTTTCTATTTAAAATAACTTTCTTTCTATTTAAAAAAAAACATTTTCAAAAAACTGCATAAAATAGCAATTATAGTTTTCATTAATAGTGATGAATCTTCAAACTTTTTAATCTAATGGTTTACAAGAGCAAAATAACAGTTATTTTCTAAAAAAATAAATAACCATAGAAAAATAGAGTGAAGATTAATTATAATATTATTTTCATATAATTATAAATTTACAGTATATTTTCCCATACGATACATTTTAATGTTATAGTTACTGTATGTTTTCTATAAAACAACTCTTATTTCTCTTCCATTGCTATTGGATCAAACTTTATATCGGCAAGAAGGGGGCAAAAAATATAATTACTTGGTTTAATCAAATTATTATATCTTTTGACTGTAGTTTTGACTGTAGTCGAAACATTTACACAATATATAAAGCATGAGACGAATGGAAAAAACCCAAACTCCTTTTATCATCGGCATAGCCGCCAGTCCCCCACTCACCTCCCCGTCGCTTCTGTTTTCGCTGTGACCTTCATATCAAAGGAAGCCACGAAAGCTTCTAATCATGAGGTATGCTGAATAGCCTGATCTATTTCTTATTCCCCTGATTATTCCCTTCTTTGTCACTGTGGCATTATATGTAGTTTAATACTGTCTTTAAGCTTCAGGTTCAACCACGTATACACCTCAGTATTTTAAAAATTGCTAGGCGCTAGTCGAGCGACCGAGATCTTTAAGGCCTAGGTGAAGATTAATCGGGCCGAGGTAGAGATTAATGGGATTAGTACTTTTTATTTTTTAATTTATTAAAATTATAAATTCAAAAAACTTATGAATTATATTATGAAAAACATATTTTATGAAATAGTAATGATAATAGACATTTGAAATTGAAAGTGTTAGGCTTTGTCATCTTGGACTACAATTCGATTTAGTTCAGTTCAGTTAAGCGTAGTTCTAAATTTACACTGAAATAAGTTCAGTTCGTTCAGTTTAGCTTTCAGAAGTTGAAAAGAACATGGCCTTTGTATTCAAATTAAATTGTTTTGTTATTGTATTGTTGTATTTTAGGGAATATAATTGTTGATTGGAGTCATGGATGAATATGCTAAATGGAGAAAAGCACAACCCAAACAACCACCATCAAACCGAATTTTATGAGTCGAACCGAATGTTATATACACAATTGTGCCCCACCTGACTTGAAAAATCTTGGCTACGCCACTGGATGATACTAAGCTGAGAGATTTCGTCGAGGTAGAACAAAGCTAACAACATAATACATAATGAAGACATCTTGTACAAAGGAATCAATTTACTAGATCTTTTTGTGCTAAAAACTTGTCATTGCTTTCTTTGTAAGCTTTTTGTGCCCTTATGATAAGTGACTCTCGTTATGCAACACAAAGATCATGTGGAATCGACGTTGGATACTTAAAATAGTAGTATCGATTTCAGTTAATTGATCGTTTAAGACCCATAGGAATTAGTAAAAGCAAGATTACGTGCTAAAAATTAAACCGGTTCGAATTTAGGTAAATAAAGTGAAATTCTCAAATTCATCAAAATTCTCGTAATGTGTACTGGGAATTTATCATAATGGTTCAATAATTCTAAACTATTTATATTTTAATATGCCATTTAATTATTTTCTACTTTAAATATCTTTACCTAATTATTTACATTATTACGTTATATCTCCTTCTCTCTATTTCTAGCGATTACAGAGCGTCAGCCACACCTCCCACACCAATCCTTTCAGCCATAGATTGATCCTTCTGTCGCTCCCTTTCCTCTCTTTTCTCTTCTACTTTCACTTCCTTTTTTCAGGTAATTTTCTCTAAAATGCTTGTTTTCTTAGGTTTTTGGTGTTCCATTGTAGATCCGGTTGTTATTTTACTTGGTGAACAGCCTTATTTTGTACGATTCTTTGATTTCTGCTCGTGCTTTGATGTAGTTACTGGATAGTTGTTTTAGGAATTACTTCCATTTAACTCATTTTTTTTTAATTTCAACATGTTCTTCGATTTCTTCGATTTTTGCTCATGTCTTCGATTTGTTAATTGAACCTGTTGTGGTACTTTTTTGATTTCGTTTTTTGGAAATTTATTCTGATTGATTCATCTCATTTTTTATTTCCGGGATTGTTGATCGTTATGATCGTTATGTTCTTCGAATCATAAATTCAAGTTGTTTTGTGATATTATGTTTTCCTTTTAGTTGATTTGTTTGATTTCGAGATTTGTAGTTCATTCTGTTGTCTCTAATGGAGGATTTAGAGTTCATTCTGTATTTTTTAACATTCTATCTGTTGAAATTGAAGTGCACACCATGTGTTTGATAAAATGCTAAGATTGTTGTTCTGTTATTCGACATCTATTGAATATTTATTGGACATCTATTGGGCATATATTGGACATCTATTGGATATTATTGGAATTTATAATCCCTTAATCAGTGCTTGTTAATGGAAGAATGCTACAATCAAATGGACTGGACTTTAGAAGTCAGGTACTCAAATTAGCATATTTTTAGATAAGTCCATTGATGCATTTATGAGTCTGAATTGTAACAAAGAATTACTCTGATTGTTTATGATATGAGAAAAAATTTAAGGTTGTGTTTATGTATGACAGAGAAATGGAACCATCAATTGACACTCTTTACAAATTGTAAATTGATGCTTTAGTTCATCTTTTTATGAAATTTGCTTGTTTGTGTTATTGGACAAAATGCTAAGCTGGTTGTTTTGTTATTAGATATCTATTGAATATCTATTGGACATCTATTGGGAATATATTTCACATCTATTGGATATTATTGGACTTTGGTCTAATTTTGGTTTTAAGCGAATAATCCCTTAATCAGTGCTATGCTTCTGACTTAAATGGAAGAATGCTTCCATTCTTTTTAAGTCGGAGCAGGATATGACATTCAATTAGATCACAAATAGTTTTGGTGATTGATTGCAAAGATTGGTTATCTGTTTTAGTGTTTATTCCCTTAGTTAATAAGTTGCTACTTTTCAATTAGGTTTGAATCTTAGAAACTAACAACGTGATTTGTAATTCATTCAGTTATGCTGATATATGGTTTGAATCAATTTTGTTTACAGCAATGTTTGCGTCACTAGCAGCAACACTGATTGATGGTGTTCAAAGATGGGCTTTTTAGGTAGGGTTATCAACATCAGTTTAGCTCAAAAGAAATTTTTAGAGTGTCTGTTGGACATCTATTGAACATCTATTGGACAACTATGGGACATCTATCAGACATCTACTAGAATATTATAAAAAAAATCTATTTTGAAATTTATAATAGACGTATGTACAAATATATTTTTATTTTCAGTTGTCACTTATTTTGAAGTTGATATTAGACATTTGTACAAGTTTTTGTAATTAACTTGTGTGTTTTCAATTGGCATTTCAATAGATTTCTAATAGATTATTATACGATATTTTGTATACTGAATATTATTCCATTTTAGTTATTGTTTCTTTTTTTCGTTGGAATAAGTGATATGTATTAGCTCTTTATTGGATATCTATTGGCAAACACAATATCATAATTATTAAAATTCAACTATATTTAAACAAACATAAGTTCCAACAACTTAGATCCCTAATTACACAAGATTTCCAAAATTCATATGTACTTGATCATCAAATCTATCTCTATTGACTGTCTATTATGTCGATATACTGCTCCTGGCTCTCAAGTTTGTTTTCTAGATGTTCCCTTCCATGCTTGTATAAGCTCAAAGCTAGCCAACCGTGTTTTGTGGATTTGGACATGAAGATGATCTAGGATTGTGTTCTGGTCAACTACAGATCCTGATAATGAATTAAAAATAATTAAGAACTAGTAGAAATCCAACAGAGACCCAATAGACATTCTATATATATCCAATATACATGACAGTGCTGAAATTCCTTACAAACTTGTAAAGAAACCTATTCAGCAGTGGAAATGCACAGTTCGATGAGGCTTCCAACATTTCACATAACAAGAATCTGAAAATTGAGGCCTCGATTTGTAACCAGGCGCCCAAACCATAACAGTTTCTATCTCCAAAAAGTCAGCCAGAACCTATGCAATGTCATGCCACGTAAAATGTCATGTGTGCGATGTTGTTCAAGCTTTCAAGTTAACAAACTTGCGATAGGAACCAGGAAACTTGAATCGTTGTTTTTATATAAATATCACTTATTATTGAAAGGCTTCATAAAAATTAAAAAAGAATGCATTTTTTAGTTGCGAAATATTTGAACTTATACAGTTCAAACCGAATAGAGTATGAAATTGCCTGGATTGCATAATAGAGACTGCTTGTTAATAATACAATTCACACTTTCCTCAACTACAAAACCTGACAAGGAATTAATAATATCTAATAACCAATAGAAATCAAACAGACATCCAATATAAATCCTATAGACATCCAATATAAATCAAATACTCATCAATCAAACTTCATTTTTATAAAGGACCTTAATAGTCTGTGTCATTTGAGATTGAACAGATGAAATATTAACATTTTGATGGTAGGTGTAATGATGAATTGAACAAATATAAGCTTCAAGATACTAAGATAGTGACTTGTAGTATCATTCCACTGTATAACCATATTATGATTTATTGTAGTCTATTTTTCCCTACACTAAAATCCCTCCAATTACTAATTGTATCAACCCCAAGCACTAGATAGAAAATGCATATACATGAGATAGATAAAGTATCGACTCATTTTGATTTTTGAGTGGACTTCTAGGTCTCCATTGCATGTTAGGGACCAAAGAAGGAGAAAAGGCTCCTCCACTTATTAAACAAAAAGACCAATAGAATTCTCAATTCCCTCAACTACATAGCCTGACAAGGAATTAATAATATGTAAGAACCAATAGAAATCCAACAATCATCCAATATAAATCCCATAGATATCCTATAGAAATCAAATAATCGTTAATCAAACTTCTTTTAGGTATTTTTACAAACACTTCATCTGCACAATTACTCTTCTCAACAACAGCTCTATGTAAACAACGGAAGAAGCAGAGACATGTTACTGTTGGGAACTGACAGTCAAATTAAACATGCATAAGAGGCATGGCGGAAATTCAAAATTTTGCCCCTGTCCCTAGGAACTCCTATTAGTTGCATATAAATTAAATAAAGCCTTAACTAAATAATTCTCTACCTAGGTTAGCATGCTAAAGGACTAGGCATACCATAATTCTAAATTATATCCTAGCATATTTATTTTATACTAAGCATGTTATAACTCTAAGTTATAACCTAAACATAAAATAAACTAAGCATGCAAAAATAACCTAAGCATAATTATTAAGTCTAAAAACACTTAAAGAAAAAGACTTAATAATTAAAAGAGAAAGAAAAAGAACTTACCAGTTGAAGCGTGCTTTTGCAGAACCTTCTTGCATAAGCCTCCAATCGTAGGATAGCCTCTATCAGTATCCACATGAACCCCACCAACCAAAACCTCCCCACGAGGAAGAACTAAGAAGCCTCGAGTAGTCGCTAGACCACTCTAAAGGCCTCACCCAAAAATATAAACTAGCAGTGCCCGAATAAATTCAGGCTCCACAAAAATAACTTCCTCAATTAGCCGAGAGATTAATTATCTCGCTTAGGATTCATGCTTTGAGCTTGGTACAATTTGAAAGGAAAGGGGACAACCTATATATAGGCTTGGGGGAGTATTTTGCACCCCCTGTGAGCGATGTGGGATGGGAGCAATTACTCCCATCCCATGTGCACACACACTGTGTGCACATGCACGGCAAAGCCCTTGTGGGCTTTGCCTGTGCGCTGTGCATGTGCAGCCCATTTTATGGGCTACCACGAGCAATGCCCAGCATTGCTCGCACACCTTTTGGTGTACTCCCGCGCACTCGAGCCTATACAAAATACTTTTAAACTCTCGGTCCAATTAAACTCGCCAATGCGAAATTCCCCTTTTTAATCCTTTTTCAAATATTTATTTTCTGACCCTAATAAATTAGTCACCAGTCAAAATAAATTTCTTGGTCCAACCAAAATTGATCTAATCAATTATAATTTATTTATGACTCTAATTAATTAGTTACCGGTCAAAATAAATTCCTTGGTCTATCCAAAATTGATCTAATCAATTTTAACCAATTAAATAATAATCAAATCATTATTTATGTTATATTTTCATAATAGAACAAATCTATTAGTTCTTTACTTAGTCCGATGAAGGTCGAATGTGTGTGACCTTATAGGATCCCAAAGTATTGAGCTGTTAAGGCTTAACCAACCCTTGTTCTAATGGAACCATTGGCTCGATGCTCTAGACTGTGAATAGAACTCGGTTACCTTAAACGACTATAGTACAACCCTTGTTCTAATGGAACCATTGGCTCGATGCTCTAGACTGTGAATAGAACTCGGTTACCTTAAATGACTATAGTATGCCTCTAGTAAGGGTTTACCATCCCCATTACTCGGAACGTCATTTACGCTTATGACTTAATCCCGGTTAATGCAATAGTTATCCAGTGCGATAAATTCCTTCCATTCTTTAATATTAGTACCATCTGGTTTATTGGGTTCGGTTAAAGTGCTAACCCACTAATAGTGAGGTTGCTCCAAGCTATCCGAGTTATTTACTTGTTACCGAAGTATATTGCCTTTTACCATAGTGTGTTTGACTAGAAACCATTTCTATCAAACACATACTCTGATCAGAGGTTTATGGCAATCATCACTTCAACAAGTGGCCAGGTACAACTCCTTAATATATCCAGAGCGATGGATTCTTTCCGACTACTCAGCCTACCAACGTGATGTCATCACTATACCCGTAATCACCCGTAGCACCTTAAATTAATGAGTGCATAGTAATGACCCAAAGTATAGCAATAGTACCACACAAGGTAGCTAGCATCTCAAGTATGAGGACATTCGCAAAGCTTATTGCATGAATATAAACACTAACACATTGATATATATACCAAGTGTTTATCTTGCTGGAGTCTCCAATATATCTCCTAGATATATCCATGTGTCAAACTTAAGGCACCACCTTCAGTCTTTAGGAGCTTAACTGGTTGGACCCTTTCCAAGAAAGTTGACCACATGCCAGTCTTTCCGTTTCATCAATATCCTTTTTTGATGAAACTATAACTAGGGATAGTTTAGACATAATCATAATTGCACATGAAGCAGGTTCCGCCAAATATAGTCCAACTATAATTTCTCTGACTTTATGCTATGATATGTCAAGGACTTTTGCATACATCAATGAATATATATTTAACCCGCTTTATATATATATATATATATATATATATATATATATATATATATATATATATATATACAAGCATATTGATATAAATAAAAGATTAAATGCCTTTATTGATTAAATAAATTATTTATACTATCACATAATTAAGATATATTGCCCTAATTGCCTTAAGGGCGTACATCATATCCAACAAACTCCCACTTGCACTAAGGGCAATTAGCCATATGTTTTAATCCATATGCTTCAACATGGTGGTCATGTTTGACTTAAGTCAATAGCTTTGTCAGACCATCTACGAAGTTCTGATCAGTGGGTACATATTCTAATCTTATTATCTTTGCATCAATAATCTCCCTAATTATATGATACTTTCTGGATACATATCTGTTTTTCTGATGAGACCGTTGTTCCTTTGCCTGAGCTATGGCACCATTGTTATCACAATATAAAGTAATTGGATCAACAGCCTCAGGCACCACACCGAGATCACCAATAAATCCCTTTAACTAGACAGCTTCTTTTGTTGCTTCGCATGCAACAATGTATTCTGATTCCGTGGTTGAATCAGCAGTAGTTTCTTGCTTGGAACTCTTCTAGCATACTGCCCCTCTATTTAACACATACACAAAACCTGACTGAGACTTAAAGTCATCCTTGTCAGATTGAAAGCTCACGTCAGTGTAACCTTTAACAGTGAGGTCACCTTCTCCATAAATCAAGAACTCATCCTTAGTCCTTCTCAAGTACTTAAGGATTGTCTTAACGACCATCTAGTGCTTTTCACCTGGATCTGACTGATATCTGCTCGTAAAGCTCAAAGCCTGAGAGACATTCGGCCTAGTACATATCATAGCATACATGATGTATCCTATCGCGAATGTATATGGTATATCCTTCATGCGCATTCTCTCCTGAGTAGGTTAATCCCCTTTGTCATCGGGAGATAACCTTTCTTAGAATGCTCAAGGTTAAACCTATTTAATACCTTGTCTATATATGTACTTTGAGAAAGACCTAACAACCTCTTGGATCTATCCCTGTAGATCTTTATACCTAGTATAAATGCTGCTTCACCAAGGTCTTTCATGGAGAACTTTCTTAAAACTATACTTTAACGTTTTGAAGAAGAGAAATGTCATTTCCTATTAGTAGAATGTCATCAACATACAATACTAGAAAAATAATTGCACTCCCACTAACCTTGTTGTAAACACAAGGCTCATTTGCATTTGGACAAAAATCCAGTTCCCGAATTGTCTAATCAAACCTTATATTCCAACTTCTGGATGCCTGCTTAAGTCCATAAATGGATCTTTATAGCTTGCATACCTTCGAGCCATTCTGAGATGTAAAACCCTCAGATTGCATCATATACACATCCCGATCTAAATCCCCATTTAGGAATGTTCTTTTCACATCCATCTGCCAGATCTCATAATCGTAATGATCAGTAATGGCGAGGAGTATCCTTATGGATTTAAGCATGGCTACTAGTGAGAAGGTTTCATGTTAGTCAATACCTTCCCGTTGACTATAACCTTTCATAACTAACCTTGCTTTATAGGTAATTATATTACCGCCCATGTTTGTCTTCTTCTTGAAGACCCATTTTCACCCAATTGGTCTAACCTCTTGCGGTGCATCAACCAAATTCCAAACTTGGTTCTCGTACATGGAATCCATTTATGATTTCATGGCCTTTTATCATTTATCAGAATCTAAGCTTTTCATTACCTCATCATATGTCCTTGGTTCATCATCCTCCATAAGATATAGTTCCTTATCATTAGTGATGATAAACCCATATCTATTGGGACCCTTATGAACATGACCTGATCTTCGTAATGATTGTGTTTCGACAGGTTGTTATTAGATCACACTCTTTTGTGTATCTAGAATGGGGTCAATCAGTTGATTGTCTGTTTCTTTCTCCTAAACTTCCAGTTCAATATTGATCCCACTGACTTTTGCAAGTAAGTGTTCCTTTTCTAAAAAGCGAGCATTTCGAGACACAAATACCTTTTGTGCTTTGGGGTTGGTAAAATAGTTATCCAATTGTTTCCCTTAGATATCCAATGAACAGACATTTGTCAGCCTTGGCATTTAGCTTATCTGACTCTATCCTCTTTACCATGGCAGGACAACCCCATACTCTTAAGTGACTTAGACATGGTTTTTTGTTACATCATCCTTCATATGGTGTAAAATCAACTGATTTAGAGGGCACTCTGTTTAAGACATAAACTGCGCTCTCCAATGCATATCCCCAAAAGGATTTGCTAAGAACTGCATGGCTCATTATGGACCTAACCATATCTAATAAAGTCTGATTCCTCCTTTCTGACACTCCATTGTGTTGGGATGTATAAGGAGGGGTCCATTGGGGAACTATCCCATTTTCCTTTAGATAATCCTGAAACTCCTGACTTAAGTATTCTCTACCTCGATCCGATCGAAGTGTTTTAATACTTTTCTCAAGCTGTTTCTCTACTTCAGCTCTGAATAGTTTGAATTTTTCAAAACTCTCAGACTTATGCTTCATCAAGTACAAATAACTGTATCGTGAGTAATCATTCATAAAGGTTATAAAGTAGGAGTATCCTCCTAGTGCCTGAACACTCATTGGACCACACACATCAGTATGTATAAGTTCCAATGTACTTGTGATCCACTCTCCCTTTCCTTGAAAGGGTAACTTTATCATTTTTCCTTTTAAATAAGGTTTACAATCACCACTAAGTCTCCAAGTCTATTAGGCCCAAGTCTCCACGCTTATCCAGCTTGGTTAAGTGATCTTTATTTATGTGGCCTAAACGACAATGCCATAAGTAGATGGAATTCTCATTATCTAATTTTCTCTTAGCAATGTTTATATTTGAGAATATGATTTTGTAATTATAAAACATCATTCGTCATATTACAATAAAATATCATTCATAACTTTAATAATACCTTTTATCAAATTGGAAAAAAATTCCATCTGCTGTGAGGCAGGAAAGAATATTTTATAATGACAATTGAATTTCGTTCTTTTATAAATTTTAGCGAAATGGAAATTTCAAGTTCCTACATCAATAGCAGCCATCAAGCTCTAATGATTGTCTGTAGGTACAACTCACCTTTTCGTCAAACCTCTACTTCTCAATAATATCTATACCTTCGTACAGACATGTGATTCTCATTAGGTATTCCATGCCAATTTAGAATTCCCTTGAGAAGTAGAATTTCTCAATACTAAACATCTTGAAGAGGAAGCTTCAGGCCTCCTCTTCTCATGCTATAAGGCTTTAGCAATTTTGATCTTATTTCCAATATCCTATATTGAAATGAAGATCTTGTTTCCAATATTTTATGTTGAAAATAATCATTTTGTCTCCCAGACAAAATTCTTAGTATTCTTTTTACTTTTCTCTTTACTCTGCTCCATCCTACTTCAAAACTGGACACCATATGTCCCTTTACTTCTTTGAGATATGAACCAATTAATTTTCTAATTAATTGGTCAACCAATTTTCTAATTAATTGGTCAACCAATTTTCCATCAAAAATATTTTGGTTCAAATTTTCCACAAGGGAAAATCCTTTCTCAAAGATGTAAAGATACAGACTTTCAAGTCCATGATTTTATGATGCCCTTGTAGCTAAGTTAACATGGATCCTAACATCTGACTTAACGTTTATCCTTGTCTCCTGCCAGCTACTCATATAAGGTAACAGGGATGTAAATAACCTCCAAGGTGTTGTATCCTAGTTTTCTTTATGTATTTAACGCATATCTGTTTCAAGCAGAACTGCTTGCATCATGTTGTTTAGATTCGGGCTTATACAAAGTACATGCCAAGCCCAAGGCTTAGAGGACAATCCCCACAATTCTAAAAAAAACCCTTTGAAGCTAAAGCCAATCAAAATTAGTTATCAATGCAAACGTTTGTATTTAAATAAAGATTTCAACCTAAGATATAAGAAAAGAAAAGTGTTTAGATATTAGTTTAAGTATATATATTTAATATGAGGACTTTTAATTAAATACATTTTCCTACTATTTTCTTCAAAATTTACAATAGCCCATTCTATTGAATTCGTGAATTTTAGCCCAGCTAAATTTCCTAGTAGGTAGCATCCTTAACTAGTCTATTATAACCCCCAATTTTATAAGTCAAGTCATAATAGTAAGTCATAGTCGGAATCCCATTCCACTTGCATCGCATGCAATTGCTAATTCATTCAAGTTCCCTAATCCCAAGGGAAATTTGCTCTCATATTAGCATCTCCTTGAATATGTCTCAGAGGCCTAGCCCCCAATTTTATGGTGTACTACCCCAGTTCTGTTAAGGCAGACTATGTCTCAAACTTTACAACCAATCAATGTGGACTAGAAGGAACGCTTTGCGTAGCACTTTGATAGCCCAAAGAGACCGTATTATAAATTTGAGTAAGGAAGACTACAACTTGCCTTAATATATTTACTTTGGGATTTCGTTGGTGTTAAAAGTCTCACCCAATCTAGGATTTTATTAGATAGACAAAATTATAATAACTTGTATTAATTTAGGGAATTTTAGAATTAATTTATAAGGTCTAACCTTAGGTGGGTTCAGCTCTTTATTATAATTATTCCATCAACCTAGATTATGTGCAAAATAATTAACATTTTTATTTATTATATTTATATTGCATTTCCTTTAAGCTTTTATTCAATAAATTTAATTTTTTACTTAGTCATAGAAACATATATACGCACCATCTTATATACTAGAAATAAATTAGTTCGTATTAATCCCCCAGTTGGTCAATTTAAATTGCACCAATATAGGTTCCCAGGTAGGAGATGTGCCCTATGAGGAGTAGAAACCAAGTCCAATCCTTAGCCAGAACAAATACGGGCACAAACTTGAAGACCAATGGATTCTCTTGAACTAATAAATTTCGTTCTTCCAATTCATGTAAATTGGGAGCATCTATAACCCATAGAATAAATTATTGACACTTGTATAATTTAAGTAAGTTGAGCAGGCTTATTCAAAATTATTCATAACCATTTTCTAATCTTGAAATGAAAGGCATAAGTTTACATATATTGTTCCAAACAATTAAATAAACAAATCATTTCATTTAGAAAATAATATTTAGTTTGCTTCTAACTTAATTATGCACTAAATAGGCAGGCTCTGATACCACTATTGGGAACTGGCACGCAAATTAAACATGCATAAGAGGCATGGCGGAAATTCAAAATTTTATCCATGTCCCCAGGAACTCCTATTAGTTGCATATAAATTAAATAAAGCCTTAACTAAATAATTCTCTACCTAGGTTAGCATGCTAAAGGACTAGGCATACCATAATTCCAAATTATATCCTAGCATATTTATTTTATACTAAGCATGTTATAACACTAAGTTATAGTCTAAACATAAAATAAACTAATCATGCAAAAATAACCTAAGCATAATTATTAAGTCTAAAAACACTTAAAGAAAAAGACTTAATAATTAAAAGAGAAAGAAAAAGAACTTACCAGTTGAAGCGTGCTTTTGCAGAACCTTCTTGCACAAGCCTCCAATCGTAGGATAGCCCCGAATAAATTCAGGATCCACAAAAATAACTTGCTCAATTGCCCAAGAGATTAATTATCTCGCTTAGGATTTATGCTTTGAGCTTGGTACAATTTGAAAGGAAAGGGGACAGTCTATATATAGGCTTGGGGGAGCATTTTGCTCCCCCTGTGAGCGATGTGGGATGGGAGTAATTAGTCCCATCCCATGTGCACACACGCTATGTGCACATGCAAGGCAAAGCCCTTGCTTGTGGGCTACGCATGTGCAGCCCATTTTATGGGCTACCGCGAGCAATGCCCAACATTGCTCGCACACATTTCGGTGTACTCCCGCGCACTCGAGCCTGTACAAAATACTTTTGTACTCTCGGTCCAATTAAACTCGCCAATGCAAAATTCCCCTATTTAATCCTTTTTCAAATATTTATTTTCTGACCCTAATAAATTAGTCACCACTCAAAATAAATTTCTTGATCCAACCAAAATTGATCTAATCAATTATAATTTATCTATGACTCTAATTAATTAGTTGCTGGTCAAAATAAATTCCTTGGTCTATCCAAAATTGATCTAATCAATTCTAACCAATTAAATAATAATCCAATTATTATTTATGTTATATTTTCATAACAGAACAAATCTATTAGTTCTTTACTTAGTCCGATAAAGGTCGAATGTGTGTAACCTTATAGGATCCCGAAGTATTGAGCTGTTAAGGCTTAACCAACCCTTGTTCTAATGGAACCATTAGCTTGATGCTCTAGACCGTGAATAGAACTCGATTACCTTAAACGACTGTAGTACGCCTCTAGCAAGGGTCTACCATCCCCATTACTCGGAACATCATTTATGCTTATGACTTAATCCCGGTTAATGCAATAGTTATCCAGTGCGATAAATTCCTTCCATTCTTTAATATTAGTACCATCTGATTTATTAGGTTCAGTTAAAGTGTTAACCCACTAATAGCGAGGTTGCTCCAAGCTATCCCAGTTATTTACTTGTTACTGAAGTATATTGCCTTTTACCATAGTGTGTTTGACTAGAAACCATTTCTAACAAACACATACTCTCCAAGCTATCCTAGTTATTTACTTGTTACCGAAGTATATTGCCTTTTACCATAGTGTGTTTGACTAGAAACCATTTCTATCAAACACATACTCTGATCAGAGGTTTATGGCAATCATCACTTCAACAAGTGACCAGGTACAACTCTTTAATATATCCGAAGCGATGGATTCTTTGCGACTACTCAGCCCACCAACGTGTTGTCATCACTATACCCGTAATCACCCGTAGCACCCTAAATTAATGAGTGTATAGTAATGACCCAAAGTATAGCAATAGTACCACACAAGGTAGCTAGCATCTCAAGTATGAGGACATTCGCAAAGCTTATTGCATGAAGATAAACACTAACACATTTATATATATACCAAGTGTTTATCTTGCTGCGGTCTCCAATATATCTCGCAGATATATCCATGTGCCAAACTTAAGGCACCACCTTCAGTCTTTAGGAGATTAACTGCTTGAACCCTTTCCAAGAAAGTTGACCACATGCTAGCCTTTCCATTTCATCAATATCCTTTCTTGATGAAACTATGACTAGGGATAGTTTAGACATAATCATAATTGCACAGAAAGCAGGTTCCTCCAAATATAGTCCAACTATAATTTCTCTGACTTCATGCTATGATATGTCAAGGACTTTTGCATACATCAATGAATATATATTTAACCAGCTTTAATATATACACACACACACACACACAAACATATTGATATAAACAAAAGATTAAATGCCTTTATTGATTAAACAAATTATTCGTATTATTACATAATTAAGATATATTGCCCTAATTGCCTTAAGGGTATACATCATATCCAATAGTTACCTCCTGAAAAAGTGAACTAGTTAGAAGCATAATTAAAATAAAGAATATTGGTTTTTTTGTGCAACTCAATAATCAAATCTCATTCAGGCATTTCTATGAACACTTTACATGAGATTTTTCTCAAATCAAACCATTCATAATTTCAAATAGCTAAAAAAACCGATCTACAATACATGGCTGCCTAGTTCAAATAACATAAAGCAAAATGAATCAACGAAATTCCCGAATAAAATCAAAAGAGAGCAAAAATCTCGACATGGTGCGCAAAATTACGAAAATAAAAAAATTAAAATGAGAAAAAAAATGAAACCTGGAGCTTAGAGGGAGCAACCATGCGAATCAAAGAGGGAGAATTGAATTCGTGAGTGGTTTTTTGAATCTATTTTCTCCTCTGAAATTGCTCGAGTTGGAGAGGGAGAGGTAGTGGAAAGGGTTTTCCCGATTTGTTTCAACTGGAGCGTATAATTGGGATTTTTTTCCCTATTTCTTCTGTTTGTGTTAATTTTTTTGCCAAATACATTTGCTTTTTATGCCCATTTATGTAAAAAGCTCATGTGTAATTATACATCATAGTCTATTTATGAGAAAATTATTTATTATTTTTATTGGTGTGTATTGCATTTTATATCACACCCCTTTATACATTAGAATGCACAAGTAAATAAATCTCTATAAATGGTAACTGTTAAATAAGAATTTAAAACATTTCTATAACAACTTTCCTTAGATGATGGATTTTATATGGGAGGAGATGAAGGTTGATTTTATACCAAGTAGTTGATTTTTTTTTTTTTTCTAACAAATTATCCTAAAACAATTAAAATTCATAAAACAAAAAAACTTGAAACGCTTGAATAATTAGAATTCCTACATTGACTAAATAACAAAACTACTTTCCTTAAATCATGAATTTTATAAGTAAACATATCTCTACAAATAGTAACCTATTAAATGGGAATTTAAAACATTACTATAACAACTTTTCTTTGAATTTTACATGGGAGGTGATGAAGGTTGATTTTATGCCAAATAATTGATTTTGTTTCTTTTTAAAATTCATAAAATAAAATAACTTAAAACGCTTGGATAATCCGAATCCTGGCATTGACTAAATAACAAAACTACTTTTATTGACTAAATAGCAAAGAGAAAAGATATCTTTATTTTTATTTTTCTTATTAAAAGGAAAAACGACTTCTTTTTTCCATACAAAAGTAAACAATGGAAGAGCAAAGGATTGAAGGAGTTGTGAATCAAATGGTGAATTTATGCAGTAGTGATACATCGGAGGAAGGCAGCCAAACCATAGACAGAATCAGTGATTTGCCTGATTGTCTCATTGGCCATATCCTCTCTTTTCTCCCGACAGTAAGAGACGCCATTCGCACTGATGTTTTATCGAAAAGATGGCGTAATCAATGGCATCAGATTCCTGTTCTCGTTATCAATTTTTCATTATCACCAGATTATTTCCGGTTACCGGAATTCCTCTTCGGCCATACTTTTCTGGTGAAATTGCATATGTGGTTTCACACCCAATGAGAAGGCAAATTGGAAACATCTTAAGGAATTAAGTTTACTACCTAATGAGAAGGTAAACTGGAAACATCTTAAGGAATTCCGAGCATGCGGTTGTAAGTTTCCTGTCCGTTACTTGAATCATTAAATTTAGAAGAGTGTATATTTTATCATCTTATTATTGCTTCTAAGTCTTTGAAAAATATCGAGCTGATACATCTTAAGGTTTATGATATTGGAATTTCGTGTCCAAACCTTGAGGAATTACGCTTCGAGAGCATGTATTTTGGTGACCGACAGCATTATAATTTGGATGATGAAAATACTGTATTGTGCGGTACAATACGGTTAAAATGGGATTTTTTCATCACTTCGGAATCTTTTGAAAAAATTAGCGTTTGGAGATGTTGACTTTTATGATCTAGACATTTCATGTCCTATGCTCGAGGAACTCGAACTTTTGAATGGATTGAATATGAAGGGTAAGGTAAAAGTAGCAAATTTGAAGTATTTAAGGACTACTAATCTAGATTTTAGTAAAGTTAGTCTAGTTCAGGAAATTCTACCGCTGCTTCAACATGTCAACGAGCTCAAATTCAGGGGATGGTTTATCAGGGCAAAAGAAAAAAACATATGATTTTCTTTTTTCTTATTATTTGAATTTCAAATAAATTACATAATTATATTATATTATATTTGCAGATTCTATGTTGTGAAGATATGGGGGGAGCTGATCTTGAATATGTTTTCAAGGGTTTGTCGAGCAATTTAAAGACTGTTGAAATTATATCTGAATTCGATGATTATTGTGAGGGCATGCTCCACACTGTCGAAACCTTACTCAGGAATGCACGAGTGTTGGAAAAACTGACGGTTATAATAGAAGATAGTGGAGATGATTTTGTGTGTAAAGTTTCTCGAAAAGTACTGAACATTCGTCCATGGGCTTCTAGAAAAGCAATTGTGGAGTTGTTGATCAGGGAAAGTCAGGGATGAACCAAGGAAGTAATATCAAGGGATGCTATCCTTTAAGGGTACTCAAATTTTAATTTTGCAGGTGCTCAACAGCCCCCTAATATATCAAACAATTTCTCTTTTAGCCTCTAATAATTTTGTGTTATTAAGTACAAATTGAACAATTTTAGTTTATTTATCAGAAAATAATGTTTGTTCCTATGGATACCTATACTAATACAATGGCTTGTTGAGAACATCTTAGCATTGTTAATAATTCGGACAGACATCAAATTCCATGTCTGATAGAAACAGGAACTTTATATAGATTGGACTAAAGTAGTGAATTAGGTCCTTAATTTTTTTTTTGGCTTAATACATCAACACCCCGAACTTGTCCCAAAATGCCCATTTACCCCCTGAACTTTCAACTGTCTCAAATAACCCCCTGAACTTGTTTAAAGTGTACCCCTAACCCCCTAACCGACACATAACCAATCAATTCATGGAGAGTGAACTACACTCTCTGCCACGTGTCACTTTTGAAAGGTCAAATAAATAAAAAAGCGACACATGGTATATATAACATAAAAATACCAAAAAAAAACTTTAAAAAGTTTCATTCAAATCCCTAATAATTTTTTTTTCTTGCAATAATACCATCTTCCAATTTTTCTTCATTTTCAATTTCAAGATTAAACTCAAAATCAGATCCCCAATCACAAATTCATCAAAATAAGGGAGGAGGAAAACTCAATTTGAGCACCACAATCATCCAAATTTCCAACTTTCAAACACCAAAAGTTAACAAACATCATAAACACAATCAAACCCAATTACATAAACCAAGCAAGTTTTTGTTCACCAATTCTCAATTTAACTTCGAATTCTTAATACCCAAATTCTAATTCTAATTCCTAATAGCATCTACAAAACCTCAGGTTTTTGTTATTCAATTTTCCCAATTTCTTCTTCCATTTTCTACGTTTGCTACATCTCTCACCATTTCTGGACTTGCCGCTTTGTGCTGCTGTTGCTCAACATCGACCAACTTCCGCTTATGGTGCTGTTGCTTCAGATTTGAGAACTCAGAATCAATCTCGCAACAATTTCATCTTCGCCGTAGCTTTCAATTTTAGTAAAGAGGGAAAGAGAAATTATAAAGAGATGAAAAAGAAAGGAAATGAAAAAAAAATAATGAAAGGAAACTGAAGTCTAAAGGATGACATTGTAGAAGACGAAGTACAGTGGGATTTCTCTTTCATTTGTTTATTTTTTTTCTTCTAAAACCAAAGGGGGGGGGGGGGGGGGGACAGTCGCAATTTTAGGAGGTAAATAGGCGTTTTGGTACAAGCTCGGGGGGTTTTCGATTAGTAAGCCTTTTTTTTTTGCTACTCTTTAGCTCGAGTATTATGGAACAAGTCAGATTAAGAAGAATTCTAATGCAACTTTAACGAGTGAATCGGGAATCGTGAATCGTAAGATTTGTTTCATGCTCATGCAATTACAAAATAAAACACTTAAAATGTTTAACTTAAACGATAATATTAAATTTTAGTCTAGATATCCAAGTTTAATGTGACAATAGAAGATAGTAAATTCAATTTTGTTAGTGATGTTTCTCGAAAAATATCATGCATCCCGCAAAGACAATGAAAAGGGATTTTATCTTTTGAACTCAAGTGTTCATATTGGAAAGATTTCTAACCCAATAGGGCCGTCATATCTCTATTGTTCTATCCATGTATAAGTGATAATTAAGTGCCATTTAGAATAAAAAATGATCTGTCCAGGTCAGTTAAAAATGCCTTAGTATTGCTAATTTGCTTTTTTACTTAATAAACTAGTTCTGCATCGGTGCTATCTAATGCCATTCGAGTATGTTACCATAATTAAAGAACTTAAAACATAACATAGGCAAAAACAACTGAACAGAATATTAGTGACGGTAAAAGATGCATTCCCTACTAGAACAAAATAATCCATAAAACACCAAACTAAACGCCATAAAAAAGACAACCTTTCTTGGATAAACATAATCAAGCGTGGCCGAAATTGAAGATGACAGATTCACCGCGTGGAATTCTACATACCAAGACGAGATATCCAATTTCTCAAGGTTTGGACATGAAACTGCAATTTTAATAGGTTGTTCATGTTCACAACTTATTTCCAAACGAAATACTTTCAAAGATTTTGAAGCAATAATAAGATTACCAAATCCAGTAAAATTGACTAATTCCAATGAATGAATCAATGGACTGCCTAACAAAATATTTTCAACCATTTGATCAGCAAAAGTGGACTCCATCCAAAGATCTGTAAGCACATGGAATTCCACAAGACTTGGACATGAAATTTTAGTGGTAGCTGGAATTTCAACATCAAAAAAAGACAATTTCTTCAAAGATTTGGAAACAGTGGCGTCGTTTTCCCCCAAAGTTCCGCGGCCAACTGACTCCCCGAAACAACGTTTCCAATGCATTGACTACCGGTATTATCATTAACGCTTAAACTACAACAATCCATCTTTAGTGACTTAATAGATGGCCAATTTACTATCCAGTAGCGCATAAAATGACAATTAGCCATATATAATCTAATCAACGAAGCATTGTCAAAGAGGATTTTGGGCAACAAATACGAATCATGATCACCATCACAAATCAAGTTAGCTCTTCCGCACATTTTTTAATTGTAAATTGGATTTTTGTAGTAAACAGATGATCCTCGTCAGAATAATATTCGAGATGGAATTTTTTAATTTTGGGGCAATCATGATAAATCAGAGTATTTTCAATAAATCCGTTATCTTCCTCACCTGGTCCAAAATCAAGAACAGGAACATGAGTCCACTGATTCCGCCATTTTTTGGATAAAACTGCAGTCCTAATAACTTCTCTTGTTGATGGCAAAAAAGAAAGGATATGATGAATAATTGAGTCCGGCAAAGCGCTGATTCGATCTTCCGACTTGATTCTTTTGTTTCTAACTCCAGAGCTTTCATCCATTGTTGCTATAAACAAATAAAATGAAGCTTTAATTGTGGATACATATACAGAAGAATATGAAGTGTTCATCAACAAGAAAAATTATACCTGTAAAAGATTCTATGTTCCGATTTTAGAGCGCCACTGAATCCTCAGCTCTCGATTCAGATTCTCATTCTGTTCGGTCAGCTTCCATCTTTGACTGCAATTTAAATGATTAGGGTTAGGAGTTTGTTAAGCCCGGACCGCAAAAATGGGCTAGAAATATGTACTACATGAGGGAGGCCCATATTTGAATTCTATCTTTTTATTTGGGAAATTGTACTAAATGTAGGGGTTGTATAAAATATTAACCTCTTTGTCTTCTACTTTAATAAATAACTGTTTAGTTAGTTTTTAAATTTTGTCTTTCCATCATGTACGTTCCTCCCTATATATGCGATTCTTCCCCCTTTTTTATTTTTTTTAATTTTTTTTGTATTTATCTGTCAAACCGTTGATTTTTTCGATATGCCGCTTTAGAGTTTTTTGTTCGTCTCGTTTTTATTTTTGAAACTAGATATATAATGATATACTTTTTTCAAATTTTAATTTTATAGCAGCATTTTACCAGTATTTTACCAGCTCTAAAAACCAGCACTATACAAGATGTGAAAAACTTGCATTTCATGAAGAAACCAAACAAAAACCACTTCATACCAGATCTATACTAGATTTATACCATAAAAATACCAGTAAAATACTAGGTTTGATGAAAATAACCCATAAACTTGCATTTCATGAAGAAATCAAACAAAAACCACTTAATACTAGATTTATACCAGCAAAATACTAGGTGTGATGAAAATAACACATAAACTTGTATTTCATGAAGAAAGCAAACAAAAACCACTTAATACTAGATTTATACCAGCAAAATACTAGGTGTGATGAAAATAACACAAAAACTTGGATTTCATGAAGAAATCAAATAAAAACCACCTCATACTAGATTTATACCAGCAAAATACTAGGTGTGATGAAAATAATCCATAAACTTGTATTTCATGAAGAAAGCAAACAAAAACCACTTCATACCATATTTATACAAGCAAAATATTAGGCGTGATGAAAATAATACATAAACTTGCATTTTATGAAGAAATCAAACAAAAACCACTTCATACCAGATTTATACTAGCAAAATAACAGTAACATGCCATCAAAATACTAGGTGTGATGAAAATAACCCATAAACTTGCATCTCATGAAGAAATCAAACAAAAACCACTTCATACCAGATTTATACCTGCAAAATACAAGTAAAATAATAGGTGTGATGAAAATAACCCATAAACTTGCATTTTATGAAGAAATCAAATAAAAACCACTTCATACCAAATTTATACCAGATTCATGCTAGCAAAATACCAGACTTTTACCAGATTTCGTAAAGTTTGGAAAAAAGTCCAAAAAAGTATATAACAATGTATGGCATTTCGAAGATAAAAATGAGACGAACAAAAAAGTTTAGAGCGGCATGTCAAAAAAAATAAACGGTTTGAAAGATAAATGCGAAATAAGAAAAGAAAATTAAAATAAACATGTCTTGTGCATGAGCTGTTGGAGAGAAAAGTATTTATGTTGTTTGAGGCTTATGGAATGTATTTATGTTGTTGAAGCTTGTGGAATTGGACACTTGTGTTGTTGACCAAACTTTTAATGAAAATTATTGTTGGGGTTTGGTACAACTATGTACTTTTCCCTTTTTGTTATTTTTTTTATAGTTGTTATTTGTTTATAAATAGGTTGCTTTCTATAGTTACTTCGTATTTTACAAAGTATTCATTACTTTGCACTTTTCTATTAGAAGAGTGATGGTTATTTTAATAATTAAATAAAATAATCACGAAACTCCACATAAATATCTGGTAAAATACGTATGTACCTACGTTTTGGGTTTTGATTAAGAATAGTTCACTTAAACCTTACTTATCCCTTGCTTAGTCCTTTTTAAAATTTGATCTACATATATCTTAGGTTTAACCTATTTATATCACACTCATAAGACACTTATACCTATCTCTCACTTATTAGATTAAATTATTGAAACAAGCATAATGCATGTTTTACCGGTATGGTTGGTGGCTTTATTGATTTTTTTATTTTTAAAAGAATATATATTACTTACGGTTTTCAGTGGCTATTGGAATGCTTTCTAGGTCTTTTGCAACGCTTCTGCATGTTGCCAGAGGGGTTTTGGAAAAGAATATATATTATATTATTATTTAAATTTTACAGTGGCTATTGTAACGTTTTTATGGATCTTTAGCAACAGTTTTATGGGTCTTTAGCAACGCTTTTACTTATTGCTAGAAGGGTTTTGGGAAAACTAGGTTTGAACCGGTACGTCGGTTTATCGGGTTTTTGATTCAACCCAATTTTCTCCCTTTTTTACTAAAACTATTTTTTAAGTACACCGTCGCGTAGTCATGGACGGTTAGCGGTAAAACAGGTCGAACTGGCCGGTACGGTATGGTCTTGATAACACTGTAGAAAAAAACTTAATTACAAACTAAAATGTTTCAATGTTCAACATTAAAAATGTTAAATAATTTGAGAAGTTGACATTCCATTTGATTGTCTACATGTAATATCAAATAGACAATGCAATATTTATTGTGACACCTCATATAGGAAAGAGAAAATAATAGAGCCAGTGTAGAACCTTTTTAGTTAATTGTCTATTTTTACCTATATGTTAAGACTATAATTGGAATAGACTATTTACTAAAGATGCTCAAACCCGTTTTAATTAAGGTAATTAATGTGAAGTTCTCAAATTCTTCAAAACTCTCAAAATGGGAAAATTATATGGTACATGTCAAGTCTCGCCATGTACTGTAATGTTATCCGTTAATCATTCATTAGTTAATCATTTTCTTATTTTTAAACTCAGTATTATTTCTTACCAAAATAGAATTTAAATCCATAATGTTATCTTTTTAAATTATATTCTTTTATTTCCTAATTTAATAAAATTCATTTATTTACGTATTAATGTGAGCCTAATACTAAGGGGATTAATTAGGAAAATTAAAATTTTGTGCCTTCATAATTTACCATGAATCTTAGGAAAATTAAAATTTAATTTTATAGGAAAAATTCAAAAACAAAAATTACTTATTGTAATTGTTTGTTATGGAGACAAAGACTCGTGCTTAAAATTAAAAAAAAAACAAAATTAAAATTTTATATTTTCATAATTTAGTGTTTTCATATTTCTTAATTGCTGAATGGCAAGTATATACATTTCCATTTTTATATATTACTTCCTGATTAGTCTAATTTTTCAAAAGTCAATCCATATTTCTAATTTGACACTAGTTAGGAATTACATAGTTTATATTACTATATAAAGACATTAATATATAGATTAAATTGTTATGATTTTTTCCTTATTTTGTTAATTCAATTGCTCTACTTTAAATTACTTTGTATATTGTTTGTAGTTGAAGATTAGAGTTTAATGTTTAGTGTTAATGCTAGAGTTCCAAGTTTAAAAATAGATAAATAAAAAAATTATATTAAACTATGCTAGAATGTTTGAATATTAGTATTTGGGATCATAACCATAAACTAAAAAAGTAAAAATATGTGTCATATATTGAGGTAAATGGTTTAAGTTTGAGAGTTTGTGTTGCATATTATGGTGAGTTTTGTAAATAAAAATTCCCAAAAAGAATGAAATTAATTACAAAAAGAAAAGAAAAATATATTGCATTGTTAAAAATTTAGGATCTTTTTCTTTAAAAGTTTATGATTTGGGTGTAAACATAATTGTTTTTGATAAAAGTAAACATAATTTATTTTATAAAAGTATAGAGATTTTGTTTCAAATTAAAATAAATATTGTAAATCATAAAATATATGATTTTGAAAAAAAAATTAAGTAGATATATGGAATTTCTTAAAAAAAAAAGTAGATATACGAAAAGTATAATTAAAAAATAAATTGGGTTGAAAATATAGAGAGGAAATTCACTTAAAGTAAGTATATATACTAAATTAGGAAAGAGGATAAATAGATTTTGATATACAGTAATTTGTAATGAAGTACGGGAGACAACATAAATGTCATTTAATATTATCATAAGTTCACGTTGAATTAATAATAACCAGATTAAACTTATTTCAATGTTAATTTTTAAGTACACATATTTAAATTGCATAAAGCTAAACTTATATTTCTGATTATAAATCCAACAAGTATAATAATCTTAGTCAATGATAAGCATTATATGTTTGTTCACTGCTGTATCTATGATCATTTGATGCTTTGCAAATTTATTTTTTAAACAATATATAACAATGTCAATGTGAATGAGCTATTTTCCCTTCCAAACATTTTCCTTGTACCCCGCCCATCAAAACCTTAAACTCAAACTACCAAAAAATATCAAAGACGATTCACCCAATAAGTGAGTTGTCTATTGTTTAGCAAATTCGATAAATGTTCAAAAACCTATCAAGCATTATACATCTGGCAAAAATGAATTTACATTCTATATGAGTTGACTAATATTTTGCTCACCAATCATAAAAACCAACAAAGCAATTAACAATTACAAGTAATTAACCATTCTAGTTTAAAGACCATGACCTTGCATCTATCCATTTAGTAGCTTTGGCTCATCTGTGGCTAACCTGAGTATTATCTGCTACCAATGAAATGAGCGATCACCTCATAGGAGATTTTGAAGTAAAGTTGCAAAGAAGACAGAGTTTAGCGATGGTATCATAGCCAACGGACATCAACATTGTTGAACCTTTCATGGGAAATCAATAATGGTCCACCCATTTCGATGCTCCACGGCTTCAAAAGATTGATATATTATGAAATTCCTGCCATTGTGAAATAAAATGACCACGTCAAAAGTCGAGTCATATAGAGTAATTATGTGTTCAATACATACAAAAGTGTTTTATAAGAAATGTGGTTATATGGGGAGGGCAGAGAATGAGCAACATTTTTGGCACCCAAACTCCACCTGTCCACTATAACCACCAATATATTTTAAGTCCTCAAGGAGAGGACAAATTATATACAAAATCTTGGATGCATCCACGAAAATGTCATCGGGATCACTTTTGGTGATGTATTTAGAGTGTTGACACATTTATATGCGACAACTACAAATCTATTGAATAAAGTAAAAAAGCAAGAGTTTATTTGCCTTAAAAAGAAGATCAAATGAAGTGTTCCATACCATCAAATTAAGAGAAAGGAACACAATAAACCAATTTGGAGGCTAATTAATTCAATAAATTTAGAGGCTAATTAATTACCAACAATTGGCACATTAATTGCCAATTGGAAAGTTGATGCAACTTTTTGTACCTTAAATAGGCATTCCAATAATCCAAATTCATCCAAGCAAAATTGAGTTTTCTTTTGTAGAGCATTTCCTACAAAAAGAGTTTGAGAGAAATTAGGGGAGTGCGTTGAGTAGTTTGGGAAATACTACACTATTTGGGTGTAAGGGTTAATTTTTTTGGGCATTCCAACTTTCTCCTAAAATTATTTTATACCTCAAGTTTGGGTATACTTGAGAGAGGCTTTATTGTTGTATTCGCATTTTTTATTAGTGGAATTATTTTTGGCGCCCCGTGGTTTTTCTCTTTCAAAGGGTTTTCATGTAAATCTTTGTGTTTCTTTATTGCTTTATTTATTTTCATACTCGTTGTTGCAACATCTATTTTAGTTAACACATATAACCTTACTACCGAATTGATATACGGGACCCAACAAGTGATATCAGAGCTGTTGGTTCCATAAAGGTGGTTGTGTTAATTAAAATGGAAGGTTCTTCAACATCCATGATCAAATTGATTGGTTTGAAATGGTCAATTTGGAAGCCCATGATGGAGGATATATTGTACTGCAAAGATATGCATGAAGCAATCGAAGGAGACACCGCAAAGCCGAAAGACATGAAAGATCCAGATTGGAGCAAGTTGAATAAAAAGGCCATCGGTACCATTCGCCAGTGGCTAGATTTCAGCGTGTTCGGCCATGTCTCGGAAGAAACGTCTACCCATGAACCATGGAAGAAGCTGCAATCGAAAAACTGCTGGAAACAAGTTGTTCCTGATAAGGAAGCTTGTCAACTTGAAATACAAGGAGGGAACTCCTGTTGCCAAATTTTTGAATGAATTTCGAAGTGCTATTAATCAATTATCTTCTATGCAAACAACACTTGAAGATGAAGTCCAATCCTTATTATTGCTCAGCTCTCTATCGAAAAGTTGGGATACCTTGGTGGTGTCTGTGACCAATTCGGTTCCAGATGGAAAATTATCCTTAAACCACGTTGTTAGCACTTTGTTCAAGGAGGAGACAAGGAGGAAAGTTACGATTGTCGAAAGTAGCCAAGCTCTTGTCATAGACACAGAGGTCGGAGCAAAAATCAAGGTCCCCATAATCCTGACAAATCCAAAGGAGAAGACAAGTTCAGAGGCAGATCTAAGTCCAGGGGTAGAGTCAAATGCTACCACTGTGGACTAGAAGGCCATCTGAAGAGGAACTCTCGAAAGTTGAAGAGAGAATAGAAGGATGGCAATAACTAGGAGGAAGATAAGAACACCACTGCAGCAATTGAGGAAATTGTTGTTCTTTCCTTCAGTCATGAAGAACAATGTCTGTAAGTCTTAAGTCAAGATGATACGAAATGGGTGATTAACACTACAGCATCTTATCACACCACTCCCAACAAGGAGTTCTTCACCACATACAAAGCAGGAAATTTCGGTGTGGTGAAGATGGGTAATAATGGCCATTCCAAAATCATTGGAATTGGTGACATTCGTATTAAGACGAACACTGACTGCACACTCATCCTCAAAGAAGTTAGACATGTTCCTGATTTGAGGCTCAACTTAATATCTTGTGGTGTCCTAGATCGTGAAGGCTTTGAGAATTTCTTCTGGAGTAGGAAATGGAAGCTTACCAGGAATTCCTTGGTGATTCCAAAAGGTGCCATGTATTGTACACTGTACAAAACAAATGCAGTCATTTGTAAAGATGGATTGCATGCTATTGAAGAAGAATCTTCAATAGATTTGTGGCATAGAAGATTGGCTCACATCAGTGAGAAAGGGTTGCAGATTCTAGCAAAGAAGGTGCTTGTACCTTTGGCTAATGGCACACCACTATCTCTATATGACTACTGGCTATTTGAAAAGCAACATAGACTATCATTCAGCAAGTCATCATGTAGAAAGTCAAGTGTTCTTAACTTGATGCACTCAGATGTATATGGCCCCTTTGAATATGAGACCTTGGGAGGTAACAAGTATTTTGTTACTTTCATCAACTATGCATCACAGAAGCTGTGGATGTATTTCCTGAGAACAAAAGATCAGGTATTCCAGTCATTTCAGAAATTCCATGTTATGGTGGAAAGAGAGATAAATAAGAAATTAAAATGTCTTCGATCCGACAATGGAGGTGAATACACATCACACGAGTTTGAGAACTACTATTTTAGACATGGAATTCGACATGAAAAGACTGTACCTGGAACCTCATAGCACAATGGTGTAGCAGAAAGGATGAATCGCATTATTGTAGAGAAGGTCACATGTATGCTCAAAAGGGCTAACTTACCAAAGTCATTTTGGGGAGAAGCAGCACGCATAGCCTACTATCTCATCAATAGGTCACCATCTGCTACTCTCGATTTTGATATTCTAGAAAGAGTATCGACTGGAAAAGATGTTCAATACTCTCATCTGAAAGTGTTCGGCTGTAAGGCATTTGCGCATGTGCCTAAGGAGCAACGGTCAAACCTTGATGACAAAGCAAGTCCATGTATCTTCCTTGGATATGAAGATGAAGAGTTCAGGTACAAACTGTGGGACCCAGAGAAGAGGAAGACCATTAGAAGCAGAGATATAGTCTTTTAAGAAAATGAGACTATCGAAAGCTTGAAGAAGAATGGCAAGTCAGGACTTGTAAATGACATCATTCCCAGCCATGTTCCTTGATCGCCAAATAGTACCATTGGTGGAGATGAGGAACAAGTTCAGAATAATGGTGAAATTCTAGAGCTAATGGAGGATCATGAGCAAGAAGATGTTAATGAGCAGGGGGAGCAACCCATCCAGCAAGCTGAGGCTGAACAATAGCTTAGAAGATCTACCAGGGATCACCAACCAACATCAAAGTATCCTAATTCTGGGTATATTCTCCTTACTGATGAGGGGGAGCCAGAGAACTTTTAGGGAGTTCTAACTCATGTAGATAAAGAATCTTGGCTGGAGGCAATGCAAGATGAGATGAATTCCTTGCAGAAAAACAACACATATGAGTTAGTCGAACTTCATACAGGAAGAAAAGCCTTGTAGAACAAATGGGTTTTCAAGCTCAAAAGAGATGGCAATGGAAAGCTAGTGAAGTATAAAGCTTGTCTAGTAGTTAAAGGATTCCAACAACAGAAAGGAATTGATTTTGATGAAATCTTTTCTCCGGTGGTTAAAATGAATTCTATTCGAGCAGTTCTAAGCTTGGTAGCAAGTTTGAATCTTGAGCTTGAGCAGTTAGATGTGAAAACTGCCTTCCTTTATGGTGACCTAGAGGAAGAAATCTGCATGGTGCAACTAGAAGGCTTCGAAGTAAAAGGGAAAGAGCACATGGTTTATAAGCTGCAAAAGAGTCTGTATGGGTTGAAGCAAGCACCCAGGCAATGGTACAAGAAGTTTGACTCTTTCATGAGTAGTCATGGCTACAAGAAGACCCAGGCGGATCCATATGCCTACTTCAAGAGGTTCTCTGATAACAACATCATCATATTGTTGTTATACGTTGATGACATGTTGATCGTGGGACAAGATGTTTCTTCAATTCGTAAATTGAAAGAGCAATTAGGAAAGTCCTTTGACATGAAGGACTTGGGTCCAGCACAACAGATTTTGGGCATGAGGATTATTTGTGATCGAAGCAACAATAGGTTGTGGTTGTCACAAGAAAAATATGTTGAACATGTGCTACAACGTTTCAACATGTTAAATGCAAAATCAGTCAGCATTCCTCTTGCCGCTCATCTGAAGTGCAATGGTTTGCACAAGACCAGACATTGCACATGCTGTTGGAGTTGTAAACAGATTCTTAGATAATCCGAGAAGACAACACTGGGAACCTGTAAAGTGGATTCTCAGATATTTGAAGGTAAGTTAAAAGAAGTGCTTATGCTATGGAGGATCTAAACCAATCTTAAAAGGCTTCGTTGATGCTGACATGGTAGGAGATCTCGATCATAGAAAGTCAACTTCGGGATACGTATTTACATTTGCCGGGGGAGCAATTTCTTGGCAATCTAAATTACAGAAATGTGTTGCACTTTCTACGACTGAAGCGGAGTACATTTCAGCTGTTGAAGCAGGAAAAGAGATGATTTGGTTGAAGAGATTCTTTGAAGAGTTGGGTCAAAAATAAGCTAACTGTATAGTATATTGCGATAGTCAAAGTGGTATAGACTTAAGCAAGAATATTATGTATCATTCTCGAACAAAGCACTTTGATATCCGCTATCATTGGATACGCAACCAACTAGAAAAGGGGATTTTTCATCTTGAGAAAATTTCAACAAAAGAGAACCCCTCAGATATGTTGACAAAAGTTATTCCTCGGGATATGTTTGAGCTGTGCAATGAGTTGATCGACATGAGCTCCAAGTAATAGCTTATTTCATACCCCATTGGTTTGGAGGGGGAGAATTGTTAAGTCCAAATCAATTTGGAGGCTAATTAATTCAACCAATTTGGAGGCTAAGTAATTACCAACAAATAAGGTGGGAAGATGATAATTAGTAATTGGCACATTAATTGCTAGTTGGAAAATTGATGAAATTTTTTGTGCCTATAAATAGGCATTCCCATAATCCAAATTCATCCAAGCGAAATTGAGTTTTCTTTTGTAGAACATATCCTACAAAAAGTGTTTGAGAGAAATTAGGGGAGTGAGTTGAGTAGTTTGGGAAATACTACACTATTTGGGTGAAAGGGTTAATTTTTTTGGGCATTCCAACTTTCTCCTAAAATTATTTTATACCTCAAGTTTGGGTATACCTGAGAGAGGCTTTATTGTTGTATTCCCATTTTTTATTATTGGAATTATTTTTGGCGTCCCGTGGTTTTTCCCTTTCAAAGGGTTTCCACGTAAATCTTTGTGTTTCTTTATTGCTCTATTTATTTTTATACTCGTTGCAACATCTATTTTAGTTAATACGTATCACCTTGCTACCGAATTGACATACGGGACCCAACACAACTTACTTGAGCCTAAAACATTCAATACAAATTTCCTATGATGGTGTTTTCACCGGCTACGGGGCCAAGGATATTTATCGTCTTTAGGAACCATGGTTTTCGTGCACCAATTAATCATTAAAGAGATATACGAAAGTTCTTATGACTGCATTGGTAAATGTATATCTATTCAAGTTTATTATCTCGAAGAACTGCTTACCCACCAAAATGGCAATTTCGCAATCCTTGTTTTCTAACTTTGACTTGGCTGCACCAAGTGCTTCGTGTAACTCAGTTATCTTCTTCTCAATATCCGTTGCAATTCCATCCAATTTTTTTCTTTTAACAGAAAGTTCCTTAATCTGGTTTTCAGAATCTTTTGATATTA
The DNA here is from genome assembly GCA_947683365.1 of Euphorbia pulcherrima. Classification (NCBI taxonomy): domain Eukaryota; kingdom Viridiplantae; phylum Streptophyta; class Magnoliopsida; order Malpighiales; family Euphorbiaceae; genus Euphorbia; species Euphorbia pulcherrima. The sequence goes on along the minus strand of CANTUS010000010.1, from coordinate 18,134,407 downwards.
ACAAAATCATACGTTCCCGGGGGATTGTAACATCAAACCCATGTCTCTCCAAATCCACAGGACTTTCCAACATACTCTCTAATGTGGTTTCTGAAGAATCAAATTTTAGTGATGTAATCGCTGATCCTTCTTGATACTCGTCTTTAGAATCTGCTAAAGGTTGAAAATGTGGTTCCTGGGGGCCCATCTGGAAAACTTACATCGTTTTTCCAAACAATTGACCTCTTCCCAAAAGGCAAACACTGATTTCCATCTGATATAAGATTTGAAATTAGGCCCAATAATAAATTCAAAGCTACTGTAAATGCCATTTCTCAGTAGAAGAAAAGATAACTAAGATTGCAATGTCTGTTCGCAGGAGACAGAGATTGCCATAAATAAGATTGTAATTATTCTCCTAATGACATTTCGCAAGATCGTCTTACATTTGTCCACTGCTTGCTTTTCTAAAAATTAAAGTGATATGGTTTTGAAGTCTTAGCCTAATAGCTGAGACTGAACTTGTGGCCTCGAGAGGTCCCAGGTTCGAACCACATCCGGAGCGAGTAAGGATTTTTAAACGCATTTTTAAAAAAGTGATATCATATATATATTTTTTTGAAAACAGAGGCACAAAGGTTTCAGAAACCCTGAAAACAACAGCTTAAATATATACTCAGACCAAGTCCATGTTGGATGGAAGAGGAAAATAATCAAGTAAAAAAATGCTCAAAACATAAAAATGAGTAATTCACACTAATTTTATTACAATACACTCATAAACTCTTATTATTTTTTCACTCTCTTACACTCTTTAAAATAGCAAATTACATTACCTTATATAGGCATTTGATGAATTCTGCAATGGCTCTATTATTTTATCAATAATTCAAGCTATTACAAAATTCAAATTTAGGTTTAACAACTTTTCTAATTTTCCACAAAATCCAACTAACAAATCCTACAAAGTCTAAGTCTCCTAATAATCCAAGTGCCCATTTTTTCAATGTTTCCAACCACCAAAAATACTCCGATTGTTTTTCAAAGTCTTCTTACCAATTTTTCAAAAGTAATTACACTAAATTAATATCATGGCTCCATTTTTTATTTCATTATTATGGAAGATTAAGTTTAATATTTTAACACTCCCCTTAAACTTAATTCTCCGTTATTCCCAACAATGCTCGCAATTGATTGAACACGTTATACTTCAATGGCTTTGTAAAGATGTCTGCTATCTGATCTTGTGTTTTGACATACTTCAATGTGACTTCCTTCTGCTTAATATACTCTCAGATGAAATGATACCTTGTATCAATATGCTTACTTCGGTCATGGAAGACTGGATTTTTTGCCAACGCCAGTGCCGATTTGTTATCGACAAAAATATTCGTTGGATCATGTTGTGTCATTTGAAGTTCCGTTAATAGCCTTCTCAGCCATATTGCATGACACACACATGATGTTGCAGCAACATATTCAGCTTCACATGTTGACAACGTCACTATAGGTTGCTTCTTTGAACTCCTAGTAAATGCCGTGTCACCGAGAAAAAATACAAACCCACTTGTACTTTTTCGGTAATTTTTATCACCAACCCAATCACTATCGTTGTAGCCAACTAATTTGAATTCGTCAGATTTTGAATAATACAATCCAAAATTAGTTGTACCTTTAATATAGCGGAGTATTCTTTTCGCTGCATTCCAATGAGACTCCTTCGGTTCTTCCATGTATCTGCTCACTAGTCCAACTGCATATAGAATATCTGGCCTTATGCACTTCAGGTATCTTGGACTCCCAATCAAACTTCGAAAAATTATTGAGTTCACCCTGACTCCATTTTCATACTTGGTCAATTTCAAACTACATTCGGCCGGAGTGCTGACAGGGTTACAATTTTCCATCTTAAATTTCCTCAAGATCTCTTTGGCGAAGCCACTTTGACAAATAAAAATTCCATCATCAGTTTGCTTCACTTCAATGCTAAGATAGTACGACATCAGGCCAATATCAGTCATTTCGAATTCACGAGTCATCGTCTTCTTGAAATCATTAAACATTTGAGGATTGTTCCAGGTAAATATGAGATCGTCCACATACAAGCAAACAAGCAATATGTCTCCACCTTTCACTTTCACGTACAAGGCATACTCGTGTGGGCACTTGACAAATCCATTCTCATAAAAGTATTTGTCGATGAGGTTGTTCCAAGCTCTCGGTGCTTGCTTAAGTCCGTACAACGCCTTCTTCAGCTTCAACACTTTTCGTTCATGACCTTTGACAATGTAACCAGGTGGTTATTGGGCATAGATCTCTTCCTCCAAGTATCCATTCAGAAATACTGACTTTACATCCATTTGGTGGATCTTCCATCCATTTTAGGCAGCAACTAAGATCACCAGTCTGATAGTCTCCATTCTTGCTACTGGTGCAAATACTTCATTATAGTCAATACCGGGTTTTTGGCTATATCCCTTTGCAACTAGCCTCACTTTATGTCAAATAATTTTTCCATTTACATCCTTCTTTGCCTTGAACACCCATTTGACTCCAATGGGCTTTTTGTCAGCTGGAAGTTTGGTCAACTCCCACGTCTTGTTTTTCACAATTGAATTGATCTCCTCCTCCATGGCTTTTCTCCATTTCTCATCTTTCATGGCTTCTTCAGCATCAATAGGTTCACTATTAATAAGATGACAGTAAAGAGTCAATTCTTCATTGAGATCTCTGGTTGCATCATAAAGATCTTCAACAAGATGAAATTTTCTAGGTCCTTCTCTTGGACTTTGACTTACATCATCATCGTGTCCTAGAGATCCAATTGGAATGGGACTATATGACGTCGATGCTTTGCCTGGCTCCTCCACATCTCGATCATTGTTTTCATCCATGGTGAAAGGATAAAAAATGTAATTCTTCTACTTGTCATTATTCCATTGCTAAATTGCTTCCTCGTCAATAGTCACATCCCTAGTGATGATCGTCTTTCCAGTATCAGGATCAAACATCTTGTAACCTTTGGAAAATTCTAAATAACCAACGAATAAGTATTTTCTGCTTTTGTCATCTAACTTTCTTCTTTCTTCATCAACATTATAAACATGTGCAACACTCCCAAAAACACGAAAATGAGAGATATTAGGCTTTCCCCCACTCCATGCTTCTTGGGGTGTCATATCCAACACACTTGTTGTTGGAGATCGGTTCAAGATATAGACAGCACAATCAACAGCTTCTGCCCACAACTCTTTAGGCAAATTCTTGCTCTTTAACATGCTCCTCACCATATCCATCACAGTTCTATTCTTTCATTCAACAACACCATTTTGCTGAGGCGATCTCAAGACTGACAAGAAATGACGGATTCCTTGAAGCTCGTAGAATCTTTTGAATTCATTTGATGAGAATTCTCCCCCTCTGTCGGATCTTAAAGCTTTGATGTAATAGCCACTTTCTTTTTCCACCATAGCTTTAAACTTTTTAAATGCTTCAAAAACTTCTGATTTCTCTTTCAGAAAAGAAACCCACGTCTTTCTGCTATAATCATCAATGAATAGCAAGAAATATTTATTGCCTCCCAATGATACTAGTGTCATTAGTTCGCAGACATCGGCATGAATAAGCTCGAGGGGAGCCTTTGCTCTTGACATGGACTCTTTGAGAAAACTAGTTCTAGAATGTTTTCCAACAAGACATCCTTCACAAAGCTGATGGGGTTTATTAATCAACGGAAGACCATGCACCATCTTCTTCTGGCTCAGCAATTTCAACCCTCCAAAATTGAGATGATCGAATCTCAAATGCCAAAGCCAATCAGATTCTTTCACGCAAGCTTTTAAGCATCTTGCTACATCCGTCTTGATGTTGAGAGTGAACATTCTATTTTTGGACATTGGTACACTAGCTAGCAGCTCATTCTTTTCTTTTAACAGCACCAACTTTCGGTTCACCATGTGAATTTGGTAATTTTTCTCCAGCAGTTGTCCCAAACTTAAAATGTTGCTTTTCATGTTTGGAACGTAATAAACATTGCTAATGAATTGGTGCTCTCCATTCTGTAAACGAATAAGAATAGTTCCTTTTCCTTGAATAGGAACTCTTGAGGAATCCCCAAAAACAACATTACCACTGAATAACTGGTCCAGCTCCGCAAACATTTTCTTGTCTCCACACATATGGTTACTTGCACCATTATCAAGATACCATATGTTGTTTTCTTAACTATATTCACCTTCATGGGTTAGTAATACCGTGTTGGTTACGTCCTCTTCTCGAATGTTGTTCGCCGTTTCCTCTGTTTGCTTTGGTGGGCTTCGACATTCTGTTGTATAGTGGCCATATTTGGAGCAATTATAGCATTGAACATTGGACTTGTCATGTCCATCATTATGCCTCTAGTTTCCTCTTCCTCGTCCACGTCCATGACCATGACCTCTGTCTCGTATGGACTGATTATCTCTATTATTATTTTCACCTCTACCGAATGGTTGATTTTTGCCACATCCTCTTCCTCTTCCATTTCCTCCACGGCCTCTACCACGTCCTTGTCCGCAATGGTTAGAATACTGGCTACTTTCACATTTGACTGAAACCTTTGCTGCCAAGACTTGTTCTACAGACTCTTCTCTTTGTCTGTTTAGTCTCTCCTTACATGCTTGTAATGAGCCAACTACTTCATCGACGATCATTTCACTTATATCCCGAGATTCTTCTATTGCCACTACTATGTAGTCAAACTTTGATAGTAGTGACCTTAGAAGTTTTTCAACAACCCTGGATTCTTCAAGCTTTTCTCAATATTCCCGCATTTGGTTAGCGACAGATTTTAATCGTGAGGAGTAATCTACAATCACTTCTGTCTCCTACATCTTCATCATCTCGAACTCTCCTCTCAACATTTGGAGCCGAACTTTTTGTACTTTCTCCTCTCCTTGAAGAGAAACTCGTAGTATATCCCAAGCTTGCTTGGAGGTGGTCGCTTCTGCGACCTTCTCAAACATAACATCATCTAACCCTTGATGGATGATACTAAGAGCCTTCTGGTCATCACGACGACTCTTATGCAAACTGTCCTTTTGGGCTTGCGACAGTTGTGCATCTGCAGCTGGGACTTCATAGCCTTTTTCAACAGTATCCCAAATATCTTGGGATCCTAGAATGGTTTTCATCTTGATACACCAATTTTTGTAATTGGTTTTTGTAAGTTGAGGGAAAATGAAGGAAACACCGTTGAGATTCATTTCTGAAGAGGAAATTTTTTTTCAAAGAGTATAGGGGTTGTTGCAACGCTTTTGAGTCTATTGCGACACTTTGAGACATCGCTATAGCTCCAGACAGATTTTGCAAGGAGAATAGCAAGGGAAAATATTTCCTTGCAATTTTAGATGAACTTGAAAAATTTTCCACAGTACAGAGGCTATTGCAACTTTTTTGAGTATTGGCGACACTTTATGCTAACTGCGACACTTTTTGCAGTTTTTTTGCAACACTTCTGACAGCCTATTCCAACACTTTCTGGGCTGCTTCTGAAACTCTTTAAACTCGACTTTTTTACTCGGGTATTTTTGGGAAGAGGATTGGATACGAAATGGCTCTGGTACCACTTTGTTGGATGGAAGTGGAAAATAATCAAGTAAAAAAAATGCTCAAAACATATAAATGAGTAATCCTCACTAATTTTATTACAATACACTCATAAACTCTTATTATTTTTTCACTCTCTTACACTCTTTAAAATAGCAAATTACATTGGCTTACATAGGCATTTGATGAATTCTGGAATGGCCCTATCATTTTCTCAATAATTCAATCTATTACAAAATTCAAATTTAGGTTTAAAAACTTCTCTAATTTCCACAAAATCCAGCTAACAAATCCTACAAAGTCTAAGTCTCCTAATAATTCAAGTGCCCATTTTTTCAATGTTTCCAACCACAAAAAACACTCCGATTGTTTTTCAAGGTCTTCTTACCAATTTTTTAAAAGTAATTAGACTAAATTAATATCATGGCTCCATTTTTTATTTCATTATTTTGGAAGATTAAGATTCATATTTTAACAGTCCAAACATAAATGCACAATATCTTGAGAAAAAATGAAGAAAGATATAGATGAGGATTAAGGAGCAAAAAATAGGGGCAGAGCAATTACGTACAATAAAACAAATAAATAAAAAAGAAAAGGATCTTTCAATTTTTCCCAAACAATCTTTCAATACTCTAAGATTGTTTCTAATATTAATAATAACACATTAATGTCGGGATAAAGCCTAGCTTTGGATGAGGCGCCGGGCCGCCATAAGGATTTGCCGATCTTCTGCGCCAGCGTATCGGTCAAAGGAGGCAGCGGCTTGAAGCTGTGGAGACGGACAGAGGGATGGTCCTCCGGCTGATGCCTCAGGTAAGATAGAGAAGCGGGCTTTTAAAGAAAGCTTTTGAGCTCTCCTACTGGAAGGGATTACCAATTTGCCAGTCACAAGTATCTCTCTGTAAGACAAATACCTTATAATCGTAAGCTTCAAGAATTATTGCAATAAATCTTTCCAGACACAATTAATATTATGCTCTTATAAGAAATTAATCATTACTTTCTTGTGTATGTTAAGAAGGGTATTTTTCATTCTCTTTGTAAGTGAATCCATTTTTCTAATGAAATGGATAACATTTTCTAAAAGCTCCAAGTTACCATTCCAACAGTCCGCATTGAATTATATTCTTATTTTGACATTGATGTCTCCGAATGAAGATACTCAGACTTAGTGAGTTATATCCTGTTGTGTCAAAGGGTGTCAGTGCATTGTGTGCATTATATTCTCTTGTATATTGTTAAATACAAGAGTGTTGGTGCATTATGTACGACAATCGCAAATCCTAGCAATGAGATATCCTATCCTTATATTAAAGAATTTGTCTTGCACAAAACATGATTACATTTTAACATTTCAATAATTTAGTCATATATGATTTTAGAAGTGTACATTTCCCTATATGTCGTCACATATGTCATCTCACGGTCCTTTATGTTTGAAAAGATAAAATAAAACAACAATTTGCTACATGTTATATGAATGAGAATGGCACAGAATCACTCTTCAATTTGATAGTCGAGTATATAAATATATATGTATTGATGTTCAAAAAGAAAAGTATAGTTTTATATATCGCAATTCCAGGGTCCCACTGAAGGCCTTTTTATCTCCATCAAAGCTTATATTAATGGTACGAAACAACAATAAAATTGCACAAGTAGTGCACCAACGTAAAGTCATGGTTTAATAGCAAAGCATTCAAACTCAAATTAAAGAAGTGAACGAAACCAATGTTGCGGAAACTATTAGCAAACTAAAACTACTGCTAAAACAAAATAGAGAGGAAACACTAAAATTACACTACCAACTTAATTTTATAACAAAATATTACAAAGAAAAGGAATAAGAAGAACAAATGCCTTAGAGATGAGAAAGGCTTTGTTGGTGTGATTTCAACTAAGGCCATAGGCCTTTTTTATACTACAAAATCAGCCCCTATGCCTTACAATTGGCAATGTGGGACAATTCTCATTTTTCTTTCTTATTCACTTTGCCAATGTGGGACTTGGTAATCCCACAAATCTCCACCTTGACAAGTTCCACATCTTTAATCTCTTATCTTGTGTAGTGTCTTCCAATGCAGTCTTCAAGTTTTGACAGTATTGATCAAATCCAAACAATATTGAAATTTGATTGGATTTACTGCCTTTGTCAACATATCAGCTAGATTTTCTGTGGTCTGAATCTTCTGGATTACAACTCCACCTTCTTCGAGAACCTCTTGTATGAAGTGGTAACGAACGTCGATATGCTTCGTCCTTGCGTGGTAAACTTGATTCTTTGCTAACATGATAGCACTCTGACTATCGCAGTGCACCTTTATGTGCTTCTGTTGAATACCCAATTCACCGAGCAACCCTTGAAGCCAAATTGCCTCCTTTACAGCCTCTGTACATGCCATATATTCTGCTTCCGTCGTAGACAAGGCAACTGTCGACTGTAATGTAGACCTCCAACATACTGGTGCTTTTGCCAAGGTGAACACATAACCAGTAGTTGATCGACGTTTATCCAGATCACCAGCATAGTTGGAATCACAATATCCAATTACATGTTGACCGCCTTTATCCTGCTGATATACCAATCCAACATCCACGGTGTTCAGAATATACCGTAGAATCCATTTCACAGCTTGCCAATGTTCCTTTCCAGGATTATGCATATACCTGCTCACGACCCCAACTGCATGTGAAATGTCAGGCCTTGTACACACCATAGCATACATTAAGCTACCAATAGCACTTGCATATGGTACTTTTGACATATATGCTTTCTCTGCTGCAGCTTTTGGAGATAATGCTGCACTGAGCTTGAAATGAGAAGCAAGTGGTGTACTAACAGGTTTTGACTGCTTATTTATGCCAAAACGCTTCAATACCCTTCCCAGATATTCCTTTTGAGTCAAAAAAAGTCTTCCCACATTCCTATCTCTGCTTATCTCCATGCCAAGAATCTTCTTTGCTTCGCCAAGATCCTTCATTTCGAATTCCTCATTTAATTGAGATTTTAACTTCTCAATTTCCTCTTGGTTCTTGGAAGCTATCAGCATATCATCAACGTAAAGAAGAAGATATATAAAAGATCCATCTTGCAGCTTACGCAAATACACACAATGATCATATTTGCTTCTTGTGTACTTCTGCCTCAACATAAACTTGTCAAATCGCTTGTACCACTGCCTCGGAGATTGCTTTAATCCGTACAACGATTTTTCAAGTTTACAAACCATGTTCTCTTTTCCAGCAACTTTGAATCCTTCAGGCTGAACCATATAGATTTCCTCCTCCAAGTCTCCATGTAAAAACGCTGTTTTTACATCCATTTGAACCAGCTCCAGATCTAACTGTGCTACCAAAGCCAATAAAATACGGATGGAAGAGTGTTTCACCACTGGAGAAAACACTTCATTGTAATCAACTCCCTCCGTCTGAGCGTACCCTTTAGCTACCAACCTTGCTTTGTAGCGAACATTAGACTCGTTAGGAAATCCATCTTTCTTTGCATAGACCCATTTGCACCCAATTGCCTTCTTTCCCTTTGGAAGATCAACTAACTTCCATGTCTGATTCTTCTGAAGGGACTGCATTTCTTCAATCATGGCATTTCTCCACTTATCTTCTTCTGAACTTTTGACTGCTTCTTTATAAGTGGTAGGGATGTCATCATTTGCAATTGGAGATGCAAAAGCCACCATATCAACATAGCGAACAGGCTTTCTTACTGTTCTTTTTGGCTTTCTTAATGCAATTGGTTCAAGTTGCTGTGGAGGTTCTTGGGCTTGAACCTCTTTCTCATCAGACTCCTCATCTACCATTGGAGTTTCTACATCTTCATCATTTGCTGGACTAATTATCTGCCTTTCAAACTCCACCTGTTTCGGAGTACCATCTGTTTGTTCTGTTGTTACCTTTCTTAACATGGTAGATTCATCAAAGGTAACATCCCTGCTGATGATCGTCTTCTTGGTCTCTAGGCACCAAAGACGATACCCTTTTACTCCCGAAGCGATCCCCAAGAAAATTGCTTTCTTTGCACGAGGATCCAACTTTGATTCCTTCACATGATAATAAGCAGTGGAACCAAACACACGTAAGGAATCATAGTCAGTAGCAGGTTTCCCAGACCATTTTTCGAGTGGTGTTTTACCATCAATAGCACTAGATGGTAGGCGATTGATGAGATGGCTTGCATATGTAACAGCTTCAGCCCAAAACTGCTTGCCCAACCCAGCATTGGACAACATACATCGAACTTTCTCCAGTAAGGTTCGGTTCATGCGTTCAGCCACTCCATTTTGTTGTGGTGTATGCCTAACTGTGAAGTGCCTGACAATGCCGCTATCATCACAGGCTTTCTTGAATGGATCACTCGTGTACTCTCCACCATTATCTGTTCGGAGATGCTTGATCTTTCGACCCGTCTGAGTTTCCATCATATTTTTCCACTTAAGGAAAATTCCGAGCACTTCATCCTTAGTCTTCAAAGTATACACCCAAATTCGCCGGGAAAAATCATCAATGAAGGTGGCATAGTAGTGCTTCCCTCCAAGTGATGCCATCTTGGAAGGCCCCCATACATCAGAGTGAACATAGTCCAGAATACCTTTAGTATCATGGATCGCAGTTCCAAATTTCACCCTTGTCTTTTTCCCTTTGACACAATGCTCATAAAAGTCCAATTTGCAAGCCTGGACATCTTTTAATAATCCTTGTTTTACCAGAAGATTCAAGGATTTTTCACCAGCATGCCCCAATCGCGTATGCCACAATCTGAATGCTTCTAATTCTTTCTCATCATTAGAAGCCACTGCTGCAGTTCCAATAACAGTAGTACCTTGATAGTGGTACAACTTGTTATTCTTTCGAACTCCCTTCAACACCACCAATGCACCAGAAATGATCTTCATTACTCCATTTTTTGCTTGAACTTTGAAACCCTTTTCTTCTAGGGCTCCCACAGAAATGAGATTCTTTGATAAATCTGGCACGTAGCGAACTTCCTTCAATGTTCTGATTGATCCATCTTGGTTTTTAAACCGAATGGAACAAACCCCATGTATGGTGATAGGGGAATTATTTGCTGTGTAGACAACACCATCTTCTAGTTCTTTAAAATCATAGAACCATTCTCGATTAGGACACATGTGATAACTGCATCCTGAATCAAGAAGCCAAACACTAGAAGAGTTGGTAGAAGCTGAAAGAGCAAGTGAACAATCTGAGTTATCATCATACTCAGCTACTGCAACAGTCTTTCCCTTGTCAGATTGGCCTTTCTTTTTCAGCTTAGGACAATCTTTCTTCCAATGCCCCTTTTCACGACAAAAGGCGCATTCATCTTTCCCCAATTTGGATTTTGACTTTGATCGTTGCTTCATTCCTTTCGCCTGGTTCCCGTGGCGTCCTCTAACAATCAAAGCCTCGGTAGCTCCATTTGAGCTTTCCCTTTTCTCCTTCCTCCTTAATTCATAGCTGTACAAAGCTCCACAAACTTCATTGAGAGTTACAACAGCCTTCCCATGGAGTAGAGTTGTTTCGAGGAACTCAAACTCCTCCGGAAGAGATCCCAACAACATTAAGGCAAGATCCTCATCTTCAAAGGTCACATCTAGGTTCAACAAATCAGCAACTAGTTGATTGAAGTTGGTGATATGATCGTTGATTGTGGTACCAGGAATGTAAGTGAATCGGAACAGCCTTTTCTTCATGTGAAGCTTGTTCTGACTGCTCTTTTTCAAGAACTTCTCCTACAGTGCCGTCATCAGTTTTCTAGCAGAGGTTTCTTTGTAAAATGCATACCTCTGTTCTCTAGATAAACATGACCGAATTGTACCACAAGCCAGTCGATTGATGGTCTTCCATTCTCCTTCTCCCATTTCATTTGGTTTCTCTCATTCAACGGCAATATCTAGACCTTGTTGAAATAATGCGTCTAGAACCTCACTTTGCCACATGCCGAAATGACCACTTCCATCTAAAATTTCCACCACCAATCTGGAATTTACTCCAGCGGCCCTCTGAAGAATACTTGAAGAAGCATTTGAAGTGGATATCTTTCCGAATGGATTTTCTTCTTCCATTCCAGCTCAAACCGTAAAATCACAAATAATAATATTACTCAAGTGCTAGAAAAATTCCCAGGTAATTGGTCGAGTCACAAACGGTCTCAGTTAAATACCAATTTCCTTAGGCTCTTATCGCTTGGTGACAGAATTTTTCCAGTTACTCGAGACAGTATACTATTATTATTCTAGATTTTACCGAAAGATTATTTTAACAATAATTTTAAATTTGCTAAATGCCAACTAGACAACAGGCCCGAAAATTAGAAAAAACTTTCTGATGTGCCGACTGTAGTACACCTACAGCGCACAGAGCATACTAATTTTTCCTAAAACCAACGCTCTGATACCAATTGTTGCGGAAACTATTAGCAAACTAAAACTACTGCTAAAATAAAATAGAGAGGAAACACTAAAATTACACTACCAACTTAATTTTATAACAAAATATTACAAAGAAAAGGAATAAGAAGAACAAATGCCTTAGAGATGAGAAAGGCTTTGTTGGTGTGATTTCAACTAAGGCCATAGGCCTTTTTTATACTACAAAATCAGCCCCTATGCCTTACAATTGGCAATGTGGGACAATTCTCATTTTTCTTTCTTATTCACTTTGCCAATGTGGGACTTGGTAATCCCACAACCAAATCCAATCAAGTTAAGAGAAGTGAATATTTCAGTATAGCTCCTCTGTCTCTTTTAGCCTCATTTCTCATATCTCAACTCCAACACATATGACATATTCAAATTCTGCCTTCTCAGTGTCAAACAGTTATCAGCTTCTGATAGAAAATGGAAATAGGAACAATGGAAAAACTGAAATAAAACTTAGATGTACCTCAAAGAGAGAATACAAGCTAAAGAAATCAGATAAATTAACCCAGAGCAATCAAAGCTCCCCACAGGCTATGCCCAATCTCACTCTAACTAACTACTCTCCTACCCTTTACTAACTACATCTTTTTCTTATGTTCATTAAAACATCACATCCGGCCACCAAACTAATCAGACAATAGTAAACCACCTAAACTACTGATTATTTATAACTTATATTACAATTTTTTTTATAACTACAAGATTATACTTAAACAATAACCCAAGAATTCCTCAAAATCCCTAAATCACAGTAAGATCCATTTCAGCAAAACAAAACATTGCTTTTTGAACCACATTAATAACATAACTAGAAACACAGTATAGGAAGATTACAATCACGTATGTCTAGAAATAAAAAAAAACAAACAGAAATTTACAGAATGGACTTCGATAAAATAAAGCAAAAGTTTATTTGCTAAACTTACTGGAAGCCTAAAACACTCAGAATCAAATTTCGGATGTTGATTACGCTGTGCAATCTTATCAACAATGGTAAATCAGATCTAATCAAGTTTGATTTCTCCAAGAATTGCTTACCTTTCCTCTCTACCACCGCACTCTTTCCCTTTCACATAAATTTGCGCAGCCAGTATGAGTAGATGGAGCTAACTAGGGTTTATATACTCCCTTGTATTGTAGTGTATTAGGTTTAGTTTTAATTTGAGTTTCTTTTATTATTATATTCTTATCCTTTTATTAATTATATTTGAGATTTTTAATGGATATGGAAATTGGACTTATCTTTTATTTTCGTAAATGTTACCCAACATATATTGGTAACTTCATTTCCTACTTAATAATAATCAGCAGAAACTAATTATTATTCATTTATTAATTTTATTTTTGAGAAAATACCATTACAAATAGTATGATAGATTTTTTTAACCGAAGAATATTGTCAATATATATGAAAATAAGAACCAATTACAGTTCTAATTAAAGGTTGGTAAACATAATGTCAAGTCCCCCTACGTGTCGAAGAATCAACTGCTCTAGCTAACAACTGTGCAGAATAATTTGCAGCCCGATAAACATGTATAAGCCTGGAAATACTACAAATAATTTACCGGAGTTAAAACCCCGGAAAAAACAGACAAACATGCTCTTACGCAAGACTTAAACTGAAAGCAAAAGATAAAATATTGCAACCTATATTTTCTTAACCCCTAACTAACGATTTTGAATATTCCCTACCATAACTTGCTTACGCCATAACATCAACCAATAGTGCAGATCTGAAATGATCTTGTTGTACGAAGATAGATCTGGGTGTCTTCTGTGAAAGATCAATAAATATCTTATCTAAAGGCGGATGAAATCCAACCCAACTGTAAAACTATCAAGATTGATGTATGTAGCAACAAATCCGTGTTTGAAGAAGGCTATCGTGTAATCGATGATACGAAAGTAGCTGATGCAGATTATTCTCACAAGAAAACCAAAACTAAACTAAAGAAAAAAAGACAAGAAAATAAATGATGGGAGGAAGAAAAAGCCTAGTTGGACCTTTTCTCCCTCCCTCCACTACAAGAAAATAGTTAATATGTGACAAGAATTTACTGTCACTAAAATTGTTGTCACAAAAAGGCTATTATCTGTTACAATAAAATTCTTACCGTCACAAAAATTAGTTTTGTAAAATTTTATTGTAAAATTGTCACTTTTTGTGACAATTTTTAAGATTGTAGTTAATGTTTTTCCGATACAACTTAAGTTGTAACGAATAATTTATAAATTGTTACAATAAAAAAATTACCGTCACACAAAATATTTATGTGACAACAAAAAAATCTTGTTACAAATATTTTATTAGTTTTGTGATAATAAATTTAAGTTGAAACAAAAAATACCTCAGTTACAAGTAACAGTTGTAACAAAAAAAATATTTAATATGTGACAATAACGTTTCATCGTCACCAAATATATGTGACAATGTAAAAGCCTTGTTGCAAAAAATATTTTATTTTTATGACAATAATTTTAATTTGAAAAAAAATAGTTTAGTTACAAGTAAAAGTTGTAACTAAAACTATTCAATATGCGACAATAAATTTTTATTGTCACAAAAACTATGTGTGACAACATAAATAACTTGTTGCAAACACTATCTTACTTTTGTGACAATGAATGTGACAATAATTGAAGTATGTTAAAACGCAAGATCAAATTGCTGACATTTTTGTAAAGCCATTGAAGTATGTAGTGTTCAGTCAGTTACAAACATTGTTGGGAATAACATATAATTAAGTTTAAGGGGAGTGTTAAAATTAAAAAAAAACAATTAAATTTAATTAATAAAATATGAAGACTTGGACGTGTAGTGTAATGAGCAGTGCATAGTCACTGTTGAAGTGTCCATATATGAAAGGAGTGGCAAATAAATTGTTGAGTTAGTGTTGGACACTTGTCGTTGTAAGAGTGAATGAATGGTGACTATTCAATGTTATTAGGAGTTGAAATGGACGGATGTTTTATTAGGAGTTGAAATGGACGGAAGTTTTATTAGGAGTTGAAATGGACGGATGTTTTATTAGGAGTTGAAATGGACGGAAGTTTTATTAGGAGTTGAAATGGACGGATGTTATATCATCATTCCAATCAATCCTTTCCTTTGTCTAATACTATATAATATAGCAAGTTTTATTATTAGTTTCATTACTTAGATTTTTAAATCCTCTTTCTCTCCAACATTATCAACCATGGTTTTCCTGCACCAAAATTCATATCAAAGAGATATACGAAAATTCTTATGACAGCATTAGTAAATGTGTATCTATTCAAGTTTATTATTTTGAAGAATTGCTTACCCACCAAATTGGCAATCAATCATTCCAACCTAAACCCCCACCCCAAACCCTATCCGACTTAGCAGAGCAGCAGCTGGAAGTGCTGGAAAGAGCAGCAAGGAGTGCCGAAAAAGAACAAGAAGAATTTCAGCCTCTCCGCCGTACAGGGCGCCGGTACCGATTGTTCTCCCCATTAAACAGGAGTGCTGGTGTTTGCCAACGGCTTATCCCGGCTCTTTCCGGTGCCGGTATCATATCTCCGATTACGTTTTTCCGAGGAGGCCTCAAAGCTGAATAGACGGAAAAATGAAAAAGTGAATAAATAAAAAAAGAAGGATGTGTTTGTTGTGGAAGCGCTAGCAAATTGCAAATAATTGTTGCGGAAGCGACTAGTAAATTCAAAATTATTATTAAAATCAAAACAAAATAGAGAGACCACGAACAATTTAACGAATTTCGGCCAATTTCGCCTACGTTTCCGGACACTACCAAATTAATATTTCACTCAAAGAATTATTACAATAGAAAAGAGAAAGAAGAATAAAGCTTTTGATTTTGGGATGAAGAATTAACAAAGATCATAGGTCTATTTATACACAAATTTTGTCATCTTCCAACCATATTTAGCCGCCCAATTAATGTAGCCTCCTATTTAATTAAGCTACCAATTTAGTTGAGTCAACCTTTTACTTTGTTCATGTTGGACTTTATCACAAGCCGGCCTCATTTCTTATTGAAAAAAGCAACATATATCTCAACTCCAAGGACCTTAGCATATATGGCAGATTCAAATTCTGCCTCTGTGCCAAACAGTTATCAGCTTCCTCCTTATATTTTTCTTGTGTTCATTAAAATATCACAGACAGCCACCAAACTAATCAGAGAATAGTAAACCGCATAAACTACTGATTATCTATAACTTAGGTTACAATAATTTTTTTATAACTAAAAGATTATACTTATAAAATAACCCAAGAATTCCTCAAAATCCCTCAATTACAATCAACCGTAAGATCCATTTCAGCAAAACAAAAAATTGCTTTTTGAACCACATTAATAACATAACTAGAACTACAGTATAGGAAGAATACAATCAGTGTAACAAACAGAAATTTACAGAATGGACTTCGATAGAATAAAATGAGAGATTATTTGCTAAAAAGAAGATCAAAACACAATCAACTTACTCAAAGCCTAAAAGACTCAGAATCAAATATCCGATGTTGATGTTTTCACCGGTTACGCTGTGCAATCTTAGAGAAAAAAAGGTTTTCTTTCCCTGTAGACAAGGATTTCCATCCTCTTTATCATCCACGGTTTCCCTGCACCAAATTTTATCAACGATGGTAAATCAGATCTAATAAAGTTTGATTTCTCCAAGAATTGCTTACCTTTCCTCTCTACCACCGCACTCTTTCCCTTTCAACATAAATTTGCGCAGCCAGTAAGAGTAGATGGAGCTAACTAGGGTTTATATACTCCATTGTAGTCTATTAGGTTTAGTTTTAATTTGAGTTTCTTTTATTATTATATTCTTTATCCTTTTATTAATTATATTTGACATTAATTATCTAAAACAAATTAACGGAAACTAATTGTCATTGATTTTTTAATTTTGTTTTTGTGAAAATACCATTAAAAATAGTATGGTAGATTTTGAATGAAAAAGTTAAATATATTTGTAACACTCTTTCTCAAAATACTAATATAACCAAAAAAACCATTAATATCAACATTTAATTTTATATCAAAACTCTCATATCTCTCTAAAAAAAACCTTCAGCTTTTTAGGTTTTGAAGAGGAAGAAGGGAGCTATTTTAGGTTTCCTTCCTCCTCCTCCCCCACTCATGTTTTATTTTTCTTGTTTCTATTACTTTTTCTCTTTTTTTTGTTTGAATAATCTGCATCAGGTATTTTTTTTCTTCCATCGTGTTATCGTCTTCTTCAAAGATAAATTTTTTGCTATACATCTTAATCTTGATAATTTTACAACTGAATTGGTCTCCATTAACCTTCAAACAAAGATACATGTGGATCTTTCACATTTGGTACCCAAATTTATCTCTATTAAGCAAGATCGCTCTAGATCTGCAAATTTGGTTGATGGTATAGCATACATAGATATTTTCATGGTTGTGGATAATCGAGAATATTAGTCGGGGGCTAAAAAGAATTAGATTGCAGCTTTTATATTTGTTTTCAGTTATTTATATTTGCCTTCTTCCTCTTATGGCAAGTTTGTTCTTATCTCTCGTTACAGTGAGATTTTATTTCTCTGATTATAGTATAGTGTTTTGTTTGATGTATGTGGTTTTCTTTTATTCATGTATCAGTCAAAATGTACTCCATAGTTCAGTATTTATAATATATTTCCTTTTACTTCATAAAAAATTGAACTTTATGTATCATTTAACATTTATGTAGTATTACGATGTAGACCGAGGCATGCAAATTTACGTGCATATTTGTAATCATTAAAAGTAGGTAAAGATCACAGATACAAAAGAGAATGACACGTATGGTGTAAAATAGTTTACATGGTTAGATCTACGATTTAACTAATAAAGACTCAACCTTTCAACATAATTTAATCCAATTTTCTACCTCACATTTTTTTATCGCCAATCTCTGACCTGCTTTGCTGGATGTCGTTTGTCTTTGAGTCTGTATTCATCGCTGTTCTTCATCTATTTTGAGGTAATTTCTAGTTGAATTGGATTTCATTATTGGTTCCTCCAAATTATGTTTCTTTTCATTTTTTGTATTTCCTTACAAATCCTACTTACCATATATATACACAAACTAGACAATAATTGATAACTCATTATAATTTTTCTACCGTGCAAACAACATATGCACGAGTTTTTCACATCAGGCAACTCATCAGTAGCACATGGTATAACAAGACCGAGAAAGAACTCAACAAAAGGGATGAGTCCTTCCTCTCGGTTCTTTTGCACCATAGTTCTCAGATCCTAAAGCTACAAAATGTTAAAGAATACGTTGATCAAGTGAAGGCCATTTACTTAGTAGATCCATAGAAGGATTCTACATCTTACAAATAAAAGTAGTATGGTGGATTTCGAATGAAAAAGTATAACACTCTTCCTCAAACCACTAATATTGAAGCTGAATTCTGTGTATCATTTATGTAGTATTACGATGTAAACTGAGGCATGCAGTTTACGCTATGTGCATTCTTGTAACCATTAAAAGTAGGAAAAGTCTGACTACTGGCACAAAAGGTAATGACACATATTACGTAATTAACATTATTCTACATTGCTAGATATACGATTTAAATAATAGTAACTCCACTTTTAAACATAATTCATTCCAGTTTTCTACCTCACATTTTAGATCACCAATCTCTAACCTCCTTTCCTTGACGTTGTTCGTCTTCGCTTCTGTATTCGTTGTTGTTCTTCATCTTTTCTGAGGTAATTTCTAGTTGAATTGGATTTCATCATTGCTTTCTCCAAATTATGTTTCTTTTACTTTTTTTAAGTTTCCTTACAAATCCTACTTACCACTTATATACACAAACTAGACAATGGTTGATAACTCTGTATATTTTCCTACCGCGCAAACAACACAAGAACGAGTATTTCACATCAGAAACCAGGGTCGGTCCTAACTGTTTGTTGGCCCCAGACAAAATAAGAAATAAGGGTCATTTGATTAAAATTTTTTTACTTCAAATTGAAATTCTAATAAATATTATATAGACAATATAATTTTAGACATTTTTGAATATATAAAAACTAACATAATCACACAGTTTAATACCTCTATACTAATGCTTTTACAGGATTAAAATCTATTGTCCCCATATTGGTGTCCCCTTCCAGGTCCGTTCATTCATCCTTTGACATGTAAGCATATTTGTGGGAAAGAGAAACTGAAAAGAATAAAATAATAATAAAATAAAATGAACACATAACAATAATTGAAGGGGACATGAAAGTGGACACCAATTAGAACAACAAATTTGAATTCGCTTTTGCATGCGATACATAAGTCCTAGTCACAATAAGTTAGACTAAATATGACTTAATTTATTTAACTAGAAAAATTATACTTACGTTAATCTATTTATTAAACTAGAAATTTTTGTAAAATAAGTAATCCAACTCACACGATTTTCACACAACTACTTAATTAATTAAAAATATATTTAAAATTAATCACAGTAAATAAAATGAAGTACTACCCAGTTACTATAATACAATAAGAATGAAATTGGGAAATAGGAGAAAAGTTGGATAAGAAACGTTTTGAGTAAGGAAATAGAATCAAAATAATAACTGAACGATAAAATTACGATTGAAATAATTTATTTCATTCTTTGTGGTACACAGTAACACAATGGACTATTTGTCAATCGAGTTAGTAGATCTGTAGAAGGATTCGACATCTTGCTAGAATAGGAACTTACCTTATATAAGGAAACTAATCATAATCAAGATTCATCATAAGCAATCAATCTTATCCCAATCGCAAATATGTTTCTAATCTTACTATTTAGCAAATTTGAGTAATATTGAGAAACCTACATGAAACCATATAAAAAACCATTGTAAAAACAATCCAGGTTATAATAATGGATGATTATACGGTACATGGCAAGCACCGCCATGTACCGAAATTTTATCCAAAATATTTAATTAAGTCATTATTATATTATAGTTAATAAAAGTAAAGGTGATAAAATCTTTTTCTACTCTTTCCTGATTAACTTTTATATTATTACCTTTACTGCATTTTTTTCTATATTTTCTTCTCAATTTAGTTTTTCCAAATTTAATTCTATTTACTTTATTTTCCTTTTCAAAATTATAGTATTTTACATTATGATATATTTATTTTATTTTTGTAAATGTATTATTTTTGAAACTTTTTATTTTTAAAAATCTCATCCTAACATGCAACACAAACCTATATGACACATATTTTTTACTTTTTAGTTTATTGTTATGATTTCAAATATCTGTATTTAAACATTTTAGCATAGTTTGATAAATATCTTTATTGATGTATTTTGAAAATCTGAACCCTAACATTACCACTAAACATTAGAGTCTAATCTTAAACCATAAACAAAATACAAAGTAATTTGGAGTATGACTATTAAATTCATGAAATAATGGAAAATCATAGCAAATTACTACATTAACGATGCATATATTTTGCTCGTTCTGGTATTTTTTTTATTAAAATCAACTACAATCAACAACTGTGACTTTAGACTACTTTTTTGCTATTTCAAAAACATCATTACTTAAAAATGTCGCATATATACATATATATATATATATTATCTAAACATGTAAAAGTTAATTAAAATAATTTTATGGGTTAAATGTTTAAGGTTTGAGATTTAAAATTATGTTCAAATTCTAAATTTAATTTAAATTTTAAATTTTTTATTTTACTAAATAATTTTTTACGCTGGGGTGCATCAGATTCGTGCTCGTCCATGACGAAAATGTGATTTGGACCCGTCCCTTCGATTGCGAAGACATGATTTGGGCGCATCACTGAACAAATTATTAAAAATAAATATCATAATGTTATTACTAAAGTTCAAAGTTTCAAAAGACATGTTTAAATATTGGTATTTGAAATCATAACAATAAACTAGAAAAATAAAAATATATGTCATTTATTACCATAAAAGATATACTGTTAAGAGTTTGTGTTGCATAGTAGGGTTAATTTTGTAAAATAAAAAATCCCAAATACAATAAATTTATAAAAAGAGAAGAAAAAATATGTAAAATTGTTAAAGATCTAAGAGTTTTATTAACTTTGAAGATTTAGGTATTGAGTTAAAAAATAATTAAGTTTATAAAATCATAGAGTTTTTATTTCATTATAATAAATATTGTATTACATGTAATACACTACTGCATGTGAGGCGTTGAATTTCATTGCATTGCTGGATATGAGACACACATTGCGCTGCAGAACGATTTATGAAAGTCATAAATATCGTTGTTGATAGAAAATTTAAACTGTTTCCTAGTTATAAATTCTAGAATATAATCAATGATCAATTTCAATATCAGAGCCATCAATCAAACTAATTAGATAATAGTGAACAACCAAACTGCTGATCAATTATAACTTAGATTACAATATTTTATAAGTAAAAGAGTAAACATATACAATAACCCAAGAATTTCTCAAAATCCCTAAATTACAGCTAACCGTATGACAAATCTTTGCACCAGATTAACAAAACACATAGATCTATAGCACACAAAGTAACAAAATAAGATCAAAAGAAATGTTCCAGGCAATCAAATTAATAGAAGGGAACACAATCAACTTACTTGAAGCCTAAGAGGCTTAAAAACAAATTTCCCATGGTGTTTTCGCCGGCGAAGCTGTGCAGTCGTTGTAAAAAAAACGTTTTTGTTCCCTGCAGACAAGGATTTTTATCCTCTTTATCAACAAGGTCTATGCTAACTTTTTCCTCACCGTTCTATCTGAAGGTAGGCTGCACAATATGAGTTGATGCAGCTAACTAGGGTTTATATACTCCCTCTTGTTGTCTATTAGGTTTACTTTTTAATTTCAATTTCTTCAACTTTTTTTATTCTTTTATTTTTTTTCCTATTAATTCCTTACATGAACAACTTACCATATATTTATATATTCATTTTCTTTCAGTTTCCTTATGATTACTTCTTACCATATATTTGCAAATTCGTTCCCTATTTGACAATTATTAAAGAAAATTAATTATTGCTCATCCTTTTTTTTTAAAAAATTGCCATCAAACTAGGATATGGTTAATTTTAAATAAAATGATATAATGTATCTGTAACCCTCTTTTCCAAATCGAGCACATTAAAGTTGAATTTTTTGTATTATTGATGTAGTATAACTATGTGAACTTATGCATATACCATACCTGCGTACTTATAAATGTGAAAACAAGGCTGGCCATTAGCAGGAGAAGGGCGAACGACCGCTCAGACCCAGGGGCCTCAAATTTATAGGGGTTGTATGTATAGGAGAAAATAATTTTTATATATTCACAAATAAGGGAATATATCATTAAATGTAGGGTGGTATGGTGGTAGAAGCATGCATTTCCTCATTGGTTGTTTTGTGTTCGAACCTTCAGTCCCTATCCTGGGTCGAGAACCGAAAGACATGGTCTATTGGGTATCAGAAAGACAGAGCACCATGAAGGAAAATAGTATTAACAGGGCGATGAGCTATGTACCTAAACCCCCATAGGCTGAACTTCTCTAGTTTCTTCCAGTCTGGTTCAGAAAACGTTGTCAGAAAGCATCTCAGTCTTGGGTCTCCATCAGAAATCAGTGGCTGTACGGGTGGGCCAGTGGCCGTACGGGACGACCTGTAGCCCTACGGGACCTCAGTAGGCATATGGGTCCTCTTTAGCAATACAAGTCCTCTCTCAGGAGCAATATGCTCTATACTAGTTAGATAAGTCAAATTCATAACTGGTACAGGTTCTAAGGGGCATTATGAGTCAGTAAATAGTAGAATTCAGTAATTTTAGTGTAGATTTAGAAAATCTGGGTAAATACGCAATGAAACAGAACTGTGTTTGTATAGATAAAATGATGTTTGTACAAAATAAGCCACGCAGGACTGAAAGTATCAAAAGGAAAATAGAGAAGGCCCTAATCTAAGCCGCTGGGGGATCCTAATTCTGAGGAGGGTCCTAAGTCAGATCACGAGATAATGATAGCAGATTCGAGACATCAAACATCGTCATATTTGCACTCTGCTCCACCTTAGCAAAACCCTCAACAGTCCTCGCATCGGTCCCTGCAGTAGTCGTGATAGGCGCAGCCAGCTCCGCAACCATCGCCTCTGCCTGATCCCCAGCCTGGTCCTTTGTCTGGTCCCCGATCGGCTCTACCTCCTACGGGCCCTCCATCTCTCCAGCTGGCTCCTCTACCTGCTGCTCTACCTCATCCTCCTCCGCGGTAGACCGAGTCACAACTAGCTCCACCCTGAATTCAGCACCATTATCCTCCGAGGAAAAGTTAGATGACTCTGGGGATGGCCCACTCTTTGTGATTCGAGCCAGCTGCGCCAATAACACATCTACCTCAGCCCTTGCCCGAGAAGCCTCAGCCTTAGCTCTCTCTAGCTCCTCCTTCAATGGCCTGACCCTCTCAACCTCAGTAGTGGCCTCTAGTAGATGCTCCTCAAGGAACCGAGCCCACTCATCAAAAGTATCCAAATCCTGGGTGGACCTGTCACACTCTATAGCCAGTAGAGTCTACAAAAGAAAAACAAAGATTAGTACTAAAATGTAAATGCCATATGACATGCATCATGCGTAGTTTGTTGAATTTTAAAAGTAAAGAAAGCTTACCACACCAAGAGCATCCTGTGCTAGCAGCAGTTACTCATAGAGAAGAAGCCCCTCGCTATCCTCTCCGCCTCAGCTACAAGCACCTACAAAGAGGAAATCACATCAGTCTAAGATCAGACATTTCAAGTAGCCAACATAGAAAGCAAGTTCAAAAGTCGAGATTTCCTTACATGAGTGGAGCTAGAAGGAGCAAATTGAACCGAGTGGACTGACTCCTTAAGCTCCCTAACAGGTGTCTTTCCGAATGGTTGAGGAGTCAAAAGGAAGAACCCATGTGGGTCTCCCTTGGTGCCTACCGAAGAGGCCCATTTAGGTTGTTGATTAATTTAGGCGTGATGAAACCATTTAGTTCAAGTTTGCACATCTTAGCCAATTTTATGAATAAAAGAATTGAGACTCAAACCTTGATATAAATGATAGATTTGCCAACCAAGTTGTCTACTTGGGAAAGAGTTTTTGGTGCAGTTCCCATTGGGCGTGAGACTTATACCTTTTGGATCAGAGATTTGGGTATCCGATGAGTCAATTATTTCTCATT
Source organism: Euphorbia pulcherrima (assembly GCA_947683365.1). Lineage (NCBI taxonomy): Eukaryota > Viridiplantae > Streptophyta > Magnoliopsida > Malpighiales > Euphorbiaceae > Euphorbia > Euphorbia pulcherrima. The sequence continues at coordinate 18,110,208 of CANTUS010000010.1, read as the reverse complement.
TAGTTAATTTAAAATTACATTCACCGCATAAAACAATTTAATTTTCATCATTTGGGGAATTATTACGGAAATCCTATTTTTCTACACTCTTTCAGACTCATTACATGCGTTTACAAATCACAATAAAGCATAGATAATAAATGGGGGAATAAAAACTACAACTGGGGGAAATGGGGGAATTGCAAGAGAACCTATATGTTTGTTCTAAGTTATAAAACAAGATAAAAGTAAATTCACCTGCATCCATAAAGATTAGCACAGTTTATAGCACACCAAAAGTAAGCATTTTATCAAGAAAATGTTAACGTGGCGGTTTAGCGATCAATAGTACCCAGGCGGCTTCTAGGATCGGAGAGAAATAATGGGTCTTCAGCGTATTTTGTTATGAAACTCAGTTTAGTTTAACAAGTAGATATATGGAGGAGAAATGAAATAAATTGGGATTTCCTTTCATGTGGGTAAGGCACACCGATTTAATATCCCTAAAGATATAAGGGTACTAGCAAGGCCCACATGGATTAGGATCAGACCCAAAATAGAAGTAAAAGACTAGACGAAATTGAATAGATGGAGAGTGACAAAAAAATACTTGATATGTGAGTCTCTTTAAAACTTAGGAACGTTACCTTTATAATGTGAATCCACTTTAAAGTGATCCTTGTGCTGAGAGAGATAGTCTAGCCAAAGTAGACGGTGAAATAGTGATTTCTAGGACTATTTTGGTGAGTATTTGTATGAACAAAACCTCCCCTAAATCCTAATAAATGAAGCTAGAAATGAATTAAAATGTAGTCAAAACCTCAAGGGATGGGTTTTGTCCCTATTTTATACCTTCTATACCTCAACTATACCCTTTCTATACCTATAAAATCTACTGGAATTTCATACATTATTTTTCTATAATTTCTGATACGTCATTCTTTATGGGTGTTTGTGTCTTTGTGTCTTTTTGTGTCTATTGAAATGAGGTGCAAAGGCCTCTATTTATAGGGGAAAATCAGGTCTGAACATAATAAATCGCATTCATGACCTGATTTCTCCCAAAAATAGTACGGATTACCTTCTATAAAGCCTGAATAGGCAAGAACAAGACCCCTACAGGTCTGATAAAGGTCCTCTCTAGGCGTATGGGATATTTGACTCATACGGGGTCTATCGATGGAACTATACCACCAAACATGACCCGTTTAGGTCCCTAAGGGTAGACTAGGTCTCCAAACTTTGCCTAAGTCAACTTTGTAGTAGTAGGAACACCTCTGATGAATAAATCATGTAAAAGATTGCATTATCTAGCTCTCATCATCATTTTATGAGAAGGACCGTTAAAATCCAGTGCTCACAAAATGGCCCTCATGGGATCACTATAGATATTGATCTATATGATCTCATGATGTGAGCGAGGGTTTAGAAATCATACCTGAGGTGATGACATGGGCAAGTTCCTTTCTTGAGGCGAACTCCTTTCCTGGGTGTCCTTTTCTTGAGGCGGATGACTTTCTTTGCCAATGTGTATCCTTTCTTGAGGCGAATGACTTTCCTTTGCTGATGCATACCCCTAGTTACTCTACTAGGGAAGTGTATGTATCCCTTTCTTAAGGCAGATCGACTTTTCTGACTGATGGTGGTGTATCCATTTCCTAAGGTGGATGACTCTCCTAGCTAATGGTGGTGTATCCCTCCTAGCTAATGGTGGTGTATCCCTTTCCTAAGGCGAATCGACTTTTCCTGGCTGATGTACCCCTTTCTTAAGGTGGATGACTTTTATGGCTGATGTGTCCCTTTCTTAAGGTGGATTGACTTTCATGGCTGATGTATCCCTTTCCTAAGTCAGATGACTCTTGTGTTGGGGATTTTGAATGACCTGTAAAGATACAACAATCAAACATCGAGTTAGTTATTGTTTGAGCCGACACATCTCAATTCTTGATGGGCTTTATGATGGATAAAAATTTTTCCCCTTCAATTAAGAATAAAGATATGTGGATGGGGGTTGGCCCTTGAATAAATTGTAAATTAAGTGTAAGGAATGTCAGGTTTAGCCCAATCACTTTGGAATAGAGTGCCTCTTAGTGGGTGCCTCTCCGGGGAGTGCCCTTTGATTGGTTCTACTGCTGAGGATGCCCCTAGGGTGAGTGCCCCTAGGGTTCTTAATGATGGGGTAATGCCTCTTGACTGATTCCACTGTTGGGGAATGGGGGATGCCCTTCAATTGGTTGATTCCACTGCTGGGGAATAAAGTAAAGTTCTTTGGTAAATTCTTTTCTACTGGGAAAGTGTCTCTTTTCCAGACTCATTTATTAGGGGAAAATTTTCCATATTTGGGTAAACCTACATAAAAATTATCCTTGTTAGTGGTCAATTTTAAAATGGATTACTTTGATTCTTGATTGGCTTTTGTGAAAAAATAAATCTTTGCCCCTTTATTTAAGGATCAAGGTGAACTAGGAGTTTTGCCCCTAATTTAATTGAAATACAGAGTTTCGGAGGAGTGGGGTTGGCCCCGAGTCTGGACTGGATGTGCCCCTGGTGCTTCTATAAAGTTCTGGCTTAAAACTACTCTTAGATGGCAAAGGGGGACCCGTCCGGGTGGCAACTTGGAGAGAAAGAACCCGTACGGGTGGGATGGGACCCATACGGGTCCTGATCAGGGGGTTTAAAAAGGAAGCAGACTCCTCACATCCCGCCTTACACCAAATTCTCCTATTTTGTAATTTTCCAGCGATTTTCTCCCTAAACTAATCAGAATGTATAGCAAGATTCTAAAGACTGGCCGCTTCTCTACTAGGCGTGAGGATTTGCACCGGGTGGGTGATTTGGATCTTTAAGAATGCCCGATTTTGGTCGGGTATGCTTTTCACGAGGGGGACTAATTTCTTGGCCTTACTCCCACTTCTGTAGTGCCTCTGATTCCCTCTCCTGACACCCATGCCTCCAAACTCCAGGTATTTCATTTTTAAAGTTCATTTTGGAATTTCTCAATTTTTGGCATGATTTAGGGTGTTTTAGATCCTGCAATAGAGCCTAATGCATGTAACTTTAGTCTAGGATGCTTTTGGGGCTGATTTGGATGAGCCTTGATTGAATTTGGATTTTTGGGATTTTTTCTCGCATAAGGACTATCCACAGAGGACCCGTACTGGTAGGGTGGGTCCCGTATGGGTCCTAATTTTGGTACAGGTGCAACAATAGGACCTGTACGGGTGGAGTGGACCCGTATGGGTCCTGTCCTCAGGGATAGAATGTCTAAAACTTGGTTTTATGCAATTCTTTTTTAATTTTTGACTTGTCCACTAAATTCTAACCCTATTAAACTATGTTTTTATCCTTGCAATTTCAATACAAGACTGTGGAAGCCTTGAGCTTCTGCAAGAAGTGGTACAAGGAGATCCGTACTGCGATGGTTGCCGAGCTACTAGTCCGTATAGATTCTTTTAGGTTTAGTGTTATTATTAGGGCCATCCCTCAAGCTTTGAAAACATTAGCCCCGGGTGCCATTTTCACTTTAGTTGAGAGGTAGTCAGAGACGACCCATACTTTTCATCTACCGATCGGGGAGGTCATTGATAGTCCCTTGGATATATCCGTACTGACGGGATTAGATTGGAGCGAGGACATCATCCATTTGGTTATCTACACCGATAGATGACATTCCTAGCCTGAGGTGATGGCCAAAAATACTTGGGCTTCATCCTAGAGGGATGGATAAGCTCAAGTAAGAGGACTTGCATGATTACTACATTGACAACCGCGCCCCATTGCTATGGAGAGGAGGGATCAGTATACCCGGTCTTTCCTGCTGACATTCCTTACCACCGTCTTCTTGTCAATCTATTCAAGCAACCTTAACTATAGTTTGCTCTCAATTGTCTAGGAACTTGCCATTGTGCCAAGCAAGAATTGGTTCTAGGCCATCCTAGGACCTTTGTACTATTGGCTGGATGTTGAAGTTCGAGGCTAGTAGTCTGAGCTCAAGATCTGCCATTTGATCCTGCTGGTAATTCCCAAACTGATCTCTTATGCTTTAACCTTTCATTCAAACTACTTTAGAACTAATTTCACTTTGTCTTGCAGATTTGGGCCTTTGAGTATTAGTTCATCCCCAGGCTAGGTATGCCCACGCAGCTTGAGATGTCGCATATCATTTCTACGTGGATGGGGCCTTGGTAGGATCATGCCCTGACTACAATGCAGTATAGGGAGTTCCTTCATCAGCTGCACTCCGATTGGTTAAACTTCTTTACTACTGAATGCGTATTTCACATTTTGACAACCATTAGCAGAAACTGTATTTACAAAGTTATGATACTTATAGTGTATGTACTTTGTATAGGTTATTTGAGACCCGTAGGAGAGGTTGGATATATACATGGACATTGAGCGGATGTAGGCTGGTGTAGATGATCGTCGCTTTACGCTGGAGTCCCTGCTCTCCTTAGAGTGGTATTACGGTGAGAGGGTCTGAGATTGGAGGACCAATGCTGTGGTAGAGAGAATGATCCCTCCTCCGATCCCAACAGGAGTCTTCTGGCCGCATCTAATACTTGGGATAGACCAGGGGCTGTACCTACTGGGTGAGGGAGCCCGAGTGCTATTAGTAGGAGGCTCCTATGCTTAGTGTGAGCAGATGACCTTTTCCAGACCCTAGACCACATGAGATGCGTCGCACAAGGGAGGAAAGTAATGAACGCGGTGAAGCGACCAGGAGGATTGATCCTTATTTTAGCATGATAAAAGCTGGATTTATGAAATCGATGATGATGTTCAATTTAAGTCCAATTTTCATGTTAAGGTATACGAGACTTGAAATCCCATATTTTAAAATAGAGTCGCCACCCAGTTAAGCTCCACCAGGAATTTGGGTACGATATTCCTACCGGGTAGTTAGACCGTATCTTAAAATAAAGATTCCAAGTTCGGATGATATTGCTTACTCTTCAATTTTTAAATCAAACTATTTACATTTCGATAAACGCGACTTTAGTTCTTATGCAATTTAAATCCAGTTTAATGTTTGGAATTTTTTGATTTATATGGCCATACATCACATAAAAGCGGTAAATAAAGCAGGAAAATAAAATTCTTACATGGCTTTGTAAATTCTTATACATTTTTCTAGTGCGGAAAAATAAATAAAGCAGATAAAAAAATAAAAGGGCAAAATCGGGTCCTAACCGAGCTTACCAACTCGGATTCGGCTCAAACAAGGTAAAATATATACGGGAATAGTCACAAATAAAGCATAAATAAAAGAATGGCAGGAAATAAACACCTAATCATGGAGAAAACATATTTTCGGATTTTTCGGTACTAAAACATAATTTTCGGGCATTCAAATGACCGTCTAAACAACCTAACAATCAATTAAAACAAACTAAATAACCTAAAATAATAAACTAAAATTACAGAAACTATTTTAGGATTTTTAGTTGTTACAACAACATTTATTTAGATTTATTAGGCGAAAAACCCATTTTTAAGCCATTAAATGAAGATTTAACCAATTAAATAATCAATAAAATCTAAAACAGATTAAAAAATTAATTTAAATTAATTTCAGATTATATAAATTTTTTTGGAAAATTTTCGATTAGAAATTGGGGTAAAAAACGCAAGAAAATGATAAAAAAGGACAAAAAACACAAAACAGGGGCTTTTTGGCATTTTTGCCAGTCTAGATGCTGTAGTGGGACTTGAGATGCTATAGTGGCAGCCTGAGATACTGCCGTTGTAGAATCTCAAACTACGCTGAAGCATCTCAAGACTCACCGGAGCATCTGGCTCGAAAAAGTGTAAAAAGGTCCGAAATAATAACCAAGCAAAGCCGTATAATGAACAATATTAAATAAAAAGTAGATTGGAACTCAGTTTTCTTACCTAGAGGCCGTGAATCCACGTTTTGAGACTAAAACCGATCGTTTGGCAAGGTTTGTGATGAATTTGGGACGAAATCCGATGAAACAGTGACGAAAATAGCGACAAACTTAGCGACGGAATTTAGTGATTTTGTGAAAAATTCTCTAAATCCTATTTAAGCCCATTTTAACTTAATATTTTTAGTTTTTTTTGTGATTAAGCTAAAAGATAAAGCTAAATAGCCCTACGAATCCTGATTAATCAGATTTCTCAAGTTTTATATGGCTTTCTCTCTCTAAAACTTAAAATATTCTAAATGATGAATTAAGTGTTAAAATTTGGCAAAAAAGTCCTCCATCAGATTATTAAAGGGTTTTATATAGGCCTAACTCACTCTAAATAACTTAATTAGTCCATGAAAATCCAAAGATTCCTGAAAAAATCAAGTAAATTCGAATTTAGAGAGAGAAAGATAAACTAAAGACGGAAGGCCAGACCCGTATAGCGCCTCAGGCAGAGAATCTACAGCGATAATGTCTCACCGCTCTCCTATACGGTGAGACGCTGTGCGCTGCCGCGAGACGCTGCAATTGTAGCATCTCACGGCAAAGCATCGCATCTCGGCGACATTGCCATTTCATGGCCACTCGCGCTGAGACGCGGGAGCGCGACACGAGATGCTCACGGGGGCGCATCTCGCACCCCCCCTGATGTCTCACCGCTCGCCGGAGCTTCTCGGCTCTCTAGCGGTGGTGCCGCCGGCAAGGAAAGCCAACGATTTATTATTTTTATTTTTTTATTTTTTATTATTTAATTAATTGTTTAATTAATCGGTTAAAGGAAACTGTACTGTTAAAATCCCAACTTCATTGTGAGGATACTGGCCAAATACACTTTGACTCTGAAATAATAAAATAACAGGCCAAAAATTAGGTCAGAGCAACACGTCATCATTATTCCACGAGTCACCGAAAAGCCCGTGCTCACAAGCTGCCCCTCATGGGATTATCATTTGATTGGTCAAATGTGATCTCACAAAAGAGCAAGGGATATGAGGTTATACCTGAGACATTAGAACCTCGAGTCTGTTGTCTACGGATGGTCATGGGAAGCATCATCAACGGACCTATCGAAGGTAGAAGGCAAATCTGAATCAGTTGTCTACTGGTGGTTTGGGAATGCACCATCAAGGGACCTATCAGGAAGGCAAGGCTGAATCGGTTGTCTACTAGTGGTTTGGGAATGCACCATCAACGGGCCTATCGAGAAGATAAGGCTAAATTAGTTGTCTACCACGGGTTTTAGGACACACCATCAACGGACCTATCAAGATAATGGAAATTTGATAAGTCAGTAGTTGTTGTAAATCACATTTTTAATTGCTTAATTGATTTTGTGAAGAAAAATTTTTTTGCCCCTTCAATTAGGCAATTAAAATGGAATATCGAGAAAAAGAGCTTGGAGATATCTGAAAAGTCCGGGAAAGCCATTGTTAGGTTGATTTTGTGACAGTTGTATCAGGATGCCCCTGGATGATTGAAAGCTCTATAGTGGTGCCCCTAGATGATTTCTGGGTTTTGAATTTTGGATCCTCGGGTTGGTCGTCCATTGGGATTGTCGTATGGTGTACCTGTCAAGGAAGTATTTGAAGCATAAGTAAGTGATATGAATTGTGTTTTTATTGCTTAATAGATTTTGCAGAGCAAAAAAATATTTTTGCCCCTTTAATTAAGCAATAAAAATGGAAGAATGAAATACAAGTTGAGTTAAGATTTCCGGGAGTCCGGAGAAACTACTAAGGCCGAGAATCGAGTCTGGCTGATATGCCCCTTGGATGTTCTGACCTTGAATGTAGGTTAGAAGAAAATTCTGAGATGGCCCTTGATACGGGTGTCTGCTTGGAGTCTAGCGTATAGCTTGGGGATACTTTTCTTTGGTTTGTTGCCTATAGAATTCAATATAGAATAATAGACAAGACATTATGCATGAATGTATAAGTGCATGAGATGTTCAGGCTGACCATCGTCCACATTTGAGCTACATGACTGCTTGCCTATTCGATTTTGCTTAATTCAGTTGCTTGCTAGGAGAGAGAATATATAGAATTGCATTATGGCACGGGCAAGACAAGAATGCCCCTGGACGAGAATAAGGGAAGCTGCGGTGTACACGTGAAGCTCAAGCGGCCAAATATAGAGGTTGAGGATTGACTCGTGAATTTTGCATCGCTAGTATGAAACGTGATAAATGGCTCCTCATGAGCTATTCAAAGCGGTGAGTTGACTGCAAATTGATTGCTGGATTGTGCATGTCAAAGACAAGGGGGTGCACGAAGCAAAGTTCAAGATTTTGGATAATAAAGCTATCGCTAACAATGAATTCTACAAAGTATGGTTTTAGAAGATTAGGATGCGAGATGCTTAGTCTCGATCGAGATTAGAGTGTACACGTATAGAGGATGAATTTGAGCCCTTCGAATCCACCAGACTGGAGAATGTATTCAGGCACTCTGACGATGATGATGATGATAACGCAGATATCTCGATGTGATCAATGGCAGTCATTTATCTTCTTTTAGATTGTCTTAATTTTTGCATAGACCCGAATATTGTGTTGGGTCCATCATACTTGTTTATTTTGCTTTTATGTCCTAATTTTTGCCAGGACCGTCCTTTTCAGGTTTTCAATCCAGCAGACTGTCCCAACTTTTGCATAGACCTCACTATTTTAAGTCTATCAGGATTTTTTCCTTTTGTTATCTTTTGAGGAATTGAGCGGATTGCGCAGAACCCTACATTCAACTTGCAATATTTCGCCTTTTGGGCCCAATATATTCATTCAGGCATAAACATAAAGGATTCAGTAAAATGACATTTCCATTAAAGGAAGTAAGTTTGAGTACATGACGATGATAACCATTTCTATTGACCCAAACTCTAGTGTTAACTAGCCTATGGAGGTTTTCTAGGAAACACACTCTCTTAAATTGCTTTTACCCTAACTTTTGTCCAGACCGCCCTTTTCGGGTTTTCAGTCTAGCGGGCTATTTTGCACCCTAACTTTTTCCTGACTAGTTTGTAGAATAACGATCAGCGAGATACACCCTAATTATTGCCCGAGTAGTAGAAGACTACTCACTGGGCGATTTATTTATTTTATTTATTTTTTTATGTGCCGCTTTTCTAGATTTGATTCATTTGATTAGACACGATAACGCTTTAACCTATTTTGATATAAAGGGGTTACGAACTCGCTTCAGTCGATAATCATGCCCCTTGTGCTGAGTACTTTCTTGATTGCATAAGGTCTTACCCAATTTGGTCAGAACTTCACCCTCGGGTCAGTGTCGATAGGCTATACTTGCTTTAGAACTGGATTGTTGACTTTTGACGGATGCTCCTGATGCTTGGCTCAGTCATTGGGCGCCTTCGCCTTGTGTTGCTGGTGTATTTTAAGATTGTTTGAGCTGTCTGAACTATGCTTCGGTCCATGGGGGTCCCTTTGACTTGGATTCAGTGCGATTCTCAAGGATTTCATCTCGGTATTGGTTGGTAACATGGTTTCCATTCTGTCGACAAGGGAGAAAGGTGTTGGATTCGTGGGAATTTCAACACTTATTTGACATCTCCAGAGGGGGAATGGTAGCCTATTAACCTAATCTATGATCCTTGCGGTAGTCTTGGAAATGAACTTCTTGATAAGCTAGTTTGCGACTTCAGTCAACCCATTAGCTTGTGGTCTGTGGGGTGAATTCCTGCGGTGCTCTATCCTATATTTCTTGATCGATTCGCTGGTTGCCCCTTGGGACTGAAATCCATTATTCAAAATGATGTGAAGAGGTAGGCCGCACTAAGCAAAGATGCGTTTCTCAATGAACTTGGCCATCCTTTCGGCGATGATGTTGGTGAAAGACTCGGCTTCCCCTTACTTTGAGAAGTAAGCTACCCTTATAATGATGAAGCAAGGGTCGAATCTCGCCGATCAAATGTGTCCCCCTCACCGAGAATGGCCAATGAAGAGAGAAATTGTGAAGGGTTGAGGGTGTAAGGGTATAGATATTGGGAAGAGTCAATGTTGTATTGGGGTGGGAATGTTGAGAATGGGAGGGCAAAGAAGAGATAAGCCATAATTTTGTCGAAAGTGTTCAAATGATGCTCCTTCTTCATAATCGATCGACACTTCTAAGGGAGCTTTAAAATAGGTTCGCACATAGTTGTGAGGCCGGCGATGAACCGATTGACATATTGAACCTATCAAAGGACAAATTGAGCTTCTCTTTCTGCTTTAGGCACGAAGCTGCGATGCTCAGCATTCTAACAATAAACCTTGGATATGTTTAGGTATGATTAGGCGAAAGCGTTATCATGATCTTTAAGCACTTATTATCTCACATTTTCTTTCAAAGGTTAAGTCATTAGAAAGCGGTACCACTTTAGGGTTATCATATATACTCAAATTTATTTCAATTAAAGAAATGTCATGAATACTGAACATATTATGCTTATGATAGAATGAATGTATGGACCCATCGGGCAAAACATCAAGTAGATAACCAAAAAGAGAATCTTTGATTGAATAAAAATGCCTTAAAGGCAAAGATGCTCACATCTAAATACTAGAAAAAGAAAATTACATCATAGATAGTCATCCTCCATAGGTGGAGGGTCTTGATTTACGGTGCTTGTAGATTAAGCATCCTCGGCAGCTTTCATTGGTGCGTCGTCTAGGACAAGATCCAGAACTTTCACTTGCTCAGCCGATGACTTGTCTCCTTCATTCGCTAGAGACCTCACGAGATTCTTGTCAGATTTGGTAGTAGAATTGGCCTGCATAGTAGTGCCGGCTGATGTGAGAGGGTGAACGGGTTGTCAAGCTTTAGCATGCAGGATGCGGCGCGCAGGTGAGCTCCAGTTTGTTGGGGTTTAAGGAAACCGCGATGCTTGGTCTGGTTTGAGGAAATCCGGTTTGCTTAAATGCGGTTATAGGCCAAAAATGTGATTATGTTAAAGAATATATTTGCACATTTTATTAAGAAGAGATATTTTTAAAATAAAGCATTTTAACTTTATTGAAAATAAAATAAAGTCGCCACCTAGTTCAGCTCCACCAGAAATGTTGGTATACTGATCCTCAATGGGATTTTTATACCGAAAAGAAAATGAGATTCTGAGTTTGGACATAATAGTTACTCATATTGTTCAAATTGTTTGGATTAATTTTTTAAGTTTGGAATTTGTGGTGATTTCTGCATTACGACGGCTTCATTTAAGAAATAAATTCAAGAAATAAAACGGGTATTATAACGGCTTAATAAATTAACATTTTCTACTGAATTTTTGGCGGAGTAACGGCAGCATTTGTGTCTGGGCCCGGAAACTCGGATAGAGTTTCCTCAAATTCTGGATGTTTTGTCCGTACTTGCGATCTTATTTACACATATTATAATTTAAGTGGCACCAGTGGCTCATTTAACCAGAGAAATGAAATGCAATATGTAATGATAAAGCAATAAAAATGTGTTTTAATGAATTTGAAAGTTGGGCTTAGAGCCAATTACCCTCAGTTTACCTTTTCGTCTATCCAAGATGACTTGAGAGCCGGTGTAGGACTGAAGTTGTCAGAGGTTGTAATTTGGTTGGAAAATATATTTAACCTAAGTTATGACTATAATATTGGATTATTTCTAAAGGATAATTTGTGATTTGGTCATTTTTAGACCGAAGATCACTGTGGGATCTTGATCTAAAGAGACCGTAAAGTGAGTTTATACCGAATGTCGGTGATAAAACTCAGATCTGGGATTATTTTGACAGAGTTTTGGGGCTTTTGAAATTCCCGGAACTAAAAAAGGATATAAAGGTAATTTTGGGATTTTTTAATGCGCCCCTTTATATAGATTGTTGGAAATTAGCTGGTGGGCTAATTACATAGGTAATAGCCGGCGGGCTAATTACCACTCTGATAGGATTTCACATCAGATCTAGTAAATCCTAGCCAGATCTCGGTAAGATTTGATTTTTTTACTGTAGATCGGTAAATAGCCGGCGGGCTAATTACCAATGTTTGACCAAACTTTGACTTTTTGATTTTTCAGCAGGAAATGCTAAACCGGAGCTTCCTAGGAATGTGGATTTTTTAATTTCGGATTTTGGATGACAATTCGGTCCCTTTTGGCTCATTTGTCTGATCACTAAACGAAATAGGCATTATTCCTTATCGGGTTGGAATGGACCTGTGCTAACAGTTTGCCCCTCGTGTATAAAAATTTTGTGCTAGAAATTTCGTCGTATGCGAAACAAACAAAATAGTGTGTGGGATGAAATGAGTTAAAAATATTTTTAATCGACAAATTTTGAAACAAAACATATTTTAGCCCTTCGATTAAAATATTTTTAATGAGTTGCGTAAGATTAAGATATTGACCAGGAGTCAGAATAAATATTTTGAATGCTTGATGCATGTGTGACTCTATAAAAACAGCTTTTAGGTCCGCTCGTTTTGAAAAAGATGCAGAAAACAGATGAAAAATGCAAAATTGCAAAAATTTTGAAAATAGACGTAATTAGCCAGTTGGTTAATTACCTATATAACGGTAACTTTTATAACCGTTATGCGTAAACGCTTAGGACGCGTAAACGTTTAACAGCTGGATAGGTAATTAGCCGGTGGGCTAACAACATAGGTGATTACCCGGTGGCCTAATTACCAGCGATCTATAAAAACAGCAGTTTGGCTCCCAATTACTTCACACCAACAATTCTCTCTTCCTTTTGCATTTTTTGTCCTCGATTTTTGAAAATTTCTGCCTCGGAGCTATTTTTAATGATGATTTCTTTCATTTTGTTCTCTTTTCTGCCCCTTCTCTTTAGATTCTGTGGGGTCTCAATGTGGTTCAAGCTTTATAATATCCGCTTGGATCTGCCAGCCGTTCAAATGACTACTTGGAATGTGATTATTGATGGCGAACAAGTGGAACTTTCTGAGGTTCTGGTCGAGGCTTTGTTTGGGCTTCCGCCGAATTAGATGTATCACGGGATTGCTCTAGGGGATTTTATCCCGCCTGCTCTGAAGCCTTCTGACCAAGGCTTTCTCGGATTTTGGTAAGCCATACTGCTATTTTTATTTTGCGAGAAGACCTATCCATTTTATTATTTATTTATATATTTTATGGAATGATTTATGTAATGCAATGATTTACTATTGGGTGATGATTTATTATTTTCGATAGTCGTGTGAATTGTCAAAAATTGGTGCGTGATACATGTGTATGCATTGTTTAGGCTACCAAGCATTACGATGCTATCATTACCCACTTTTATAAGTGGTATCAGGTGCTATGACCCGGTGCCAAGGTCATCGTTGAAGGGATGACTTTAGGGAGGATGGTCAGGAATTGCAAGTACATCAGGCATCACAATTATCCATACATCCCAGCTAGTACATCTACCTACATCTTGAGCAGGTGGTCCGATACTACCCACACTTTCCATTTTCATTGCGGGGAGTATACTATCACTCCACTGGATTTCTATGCTATCACGGGCCTACCCTTCCACGGTAATGTGATCCATTTCAACGCTTGTTTCACTTATGGTAATTTTAATGCAAATATCATTGAAGCTTTGAATAGATACTCTAAAGACAAGTCGAGGAAAGTTTCTTGTGAGAAACTCCTGACTTTTTACACCTCTGGGGATAGAGGGTATCTGACTATTGCATGTGAGGCTAGAGCTTTCATGGCTGCTACCTTATTATGGCTGTGTTTTCCCACCAGGGGTTCGATCGCGAATCTCCATATTCTGCTAGCTTTGATAGATCCATCCCTATTTGATGAGTACGCATGGGGCCAAGCAGCATTGGGTCACCTGTACTGGGCTCTCGACCAGTGCATGAGGAACAGGTTTGACAAGTTCAAGTCTTGTCTTCAGATTATTTATGTAAGGACTTATCCCTTATCTCTTTTCTTTATAAGTATTTTGTCCATTTTCGGTGTTCTGATCTCTTTCTTGTTTATTTGCAGAACTGGTTCTTCGAGATGGGGATCCTTTCGAGGACCATGCTCATTTCTAATAGTGGTTTCCCGTTCTACCCTTGACTGCCACACTATTTTTGTGGTTGGGAAATAGAGTTCGGTTCTGCTCTTTCTGCCTGTCTTCGCACCCTTTCTTTGGAGTAGGTATGTCTCATAATTTTATTAATTTGCTTTAATTGCTATATCTACTACAATCGTTGTATCGATGTTTGGCTTTCTCTTCTCTCTTTTTTTTAGATTAAGATGCAGCCTTGAGGGCATGGTCTTCACTGGCTGGAGGTAATGAGTTTAGCTGGGGAGTTTATGAACACCCGACTGATCATAGAGACCCCCTTCTCTTTGGAATGGTACCTGGGAGATCGCATTTAGGGTTGGCATCTTCCTCCTAGGTTGTGTTATATTCCTCCTGAGGTGCCTCGATTGCTCTTTTAGCCTCGCCGCTCACCTGACTTTGCACGATTGGCCATCGAGGGTATCTCTAGCACCTTCTCGGAGCGGGTTAGGGGATATGAGCAGTTCTATCATCTGCAGCTGCTTGGATGGCCGGATACAGATCCTATTCCTATTGTACCTCAGCGGGATATCTAAAACCCTCCTGAGGATGACGGTCCTTCGGCTTCTATTCCTGAGGCCTCTGCCCCTTCGACTTCTGCCCCTAGTGGCCAGGCTAGATCAGGTTCGCCTAAGGGTGTTCGAATGACAGTACTTCCCCTTTTACTAGCTTGAGTTTTTTTCTTTCTTTTATGGTTGTCATTATTTCAACTATCACACTTAGTTAGGTTGACTCAACATTGCTCTATTGTTTTTGCAGGATCATTAGGGTAGGGAGAGACCTACGACTACTTCTACTTATACAAGTAGCTCTTCAAAGTCATCTATCATGCCTCAAGCATTAGGGGTTCAAGTATCAGCCTCCCATGTTCATGATGTACCACCCTAACCTAAGTAAATATACCCCGATCATTCTGCCTTATCTAGATCCTGAGCATCCGGTGACTTTCTATCCTACTGGTGCCACTCATGTTATTCTCCTCTATGTTTTCTCCTTTTGCCTTTCGATTTTGGATTGTGTCAGTTCTGACTTACTTTGATCTATCATTCTTGCAGGTGCCTATTGATGATAGCATCACCAATTGGGGTTATATTCAAGGGCAGCAGTGCTTCATGATGACCCAAAACTCAAATATGGTGGTGTGTTTGTTATTTTATTATGTTAATGATGATGCATGTCATGTCAGGAAATGCATATGAATGATTTATGTTAAAATGTTGTAGCTGGAGATTTGACGGCTTTGACCTCAATTAGGGATGCTTCAGGTGGACGACCCACAGTAGCAGCTACAGCAGAGAGAAGGCAATCCTCTCACATTCTTTTCGCAGGGCAATTAGATAGGCTTTTTCTTTTCTTTTGTTTTTCTATTTCGCTTAGTTTTCTTTTGGGTCGTTTGTAGTGCCCCCTTTTGTATGAACACATTTTTGTATAAATTAATTTTCTTTGTTCCCTTGCTTTGTGTTTCCTTTTCATTGTTGGTCGAGTTTATCAGGGTAATTTGCCAGATATTAGCAGATTGCCCCATAAACTATGTATAATGAACTGTTACCCTTGTGAAATTTTACCATGGAGGGTTACATCCATTTTTGTGCTTATCTGAATGTTTATCTAAAGAACTCCGATGGCTGGGATCGTCTCGGGGTTTGCAATTTAGCGTACATGAAGGAGTACTGCCGCATCTTTGTTAAAGACAATGTGATCCAAGCTACTATCATGTTTTGGGATCCTGTTGACAGAGTGTTTTGGTTTGGGGATCATGAGCTATAGCCCTTGTATGAGGAGTTCTGTATGCTCCTCCGATCCTTTGCCGATATGCCTCCGGTTATCCTACATATTGCCCTAAATTTTCTGATTTATTGATGAATCATTTTTAGGTACAGCGATTTGACAGGCGTTGATTGACTTGTGATGATGGCTTGAGGTTGGATGTGGCTTTTGACATAGTTAGGGGACTTTCCCCTAATGATGCAAGTTGGCTTTCGCTCATTTGTCTACTTTTGTTTCAGGTCTTCCTTTGCAAGGTTCCCACTATGGTTTGCAGTTTCACCTTCTGACTATTGTTGATCAGATGCTAAAGGGGAAATCTCCCATTGTAGTTAGTTTAGCTGAGACGGTGATCTTTGTGCGCACTTCTCAGAATGGAATTGAAGCTACTACTTGGGGCAGCATGCTTCTTCTTCAGGTAACTTTTTATTTGAGCCTTTCTTTTTGCATGAACCGCCATTTTGAGTTTTTGATCCATCAGGCTTGCCTTAATTTTTGCTTGGACTACCTTTTCAGGTTTTCAATCTAGTAGGCTATCTTTTCTTTTTGTTTTTTTCCTTTTTTTGTTTTCATTTTTCTTTATCATTTGTTGCTTTTGCAGCTTTGGCTCTGGGACAAGCTTTCCATGTTGTCTATTCCCATAAGCATGGATTATCATGCGAGGGCCTACTGGGCGCGCAGCTCTATAGTGTGTATTGGCAATCATTCACATAGAGACTTCACTATCGAGGAGTGGGTTGATTTTATAGGTAGCCGAGCTGCTGAGGATATTCTTTGGGTTTGCCCTTTGTGGGGTATCTCACATGTGACTACTAATGTCGCTAGAGGCGGCATGGTCCTTATTGGCCTATTTGATATCATCACCTACTCTCCTAGTTGATTATGCAGGCAGTATAGCTGTTCTTAGAGGTTTCCTGCATCCTTGTGTACCCTGATCGGCCCGGAGTTGTCCTATACTTTGGTCTATCATGAGGTGGACCAGTCACACTCATGTGGAGATGAATTAATCCGAGCCTTTTGATATTCACCCTTCTAAGGCTTATCTTATCTGGGTTGCAAGTACTTGCAGGCTTCCTACCCTTAGAGAGAGGCTTGCAAAGACTCCGCAGTTTCCTTGGGGTTCATTGAGCTTGCCATTATATATCTTTTTGTCCTCATAGGAGAATAAAGGCATCAGGCCTCCCTGTTCGTAATGCACCTTTATGTGTAATAAAGATGAAAAGATGTTATTTGAATGCGTGTTTCATTAAACAATTTGCAGTTTCCATTTAATGCACTCATTTAGTATGTTTAACATAAACATGTTACTACAAAAGATTTTATTTATCACGGAGGACAAGTGGTATTTATTTCCAAGAAATTCACACCGTTGCCTATAGCTCTGAAAGGATTTTACCCAAGGCTCCACTCTTTTATTTTAAAGTCTTTATTTTTGCTAAAGAGCCCTTACAAGCTCTTGACAGACTTTATTATTATTACCATTTTTTATTTTTTTACATAAAATAGCACCTCAGCTTGTCGCGGAATTCGTTGCTGTCCAGATCTGAGATCTTTGCCTCCCCTTTGTTGAGAGTCTTCTTTACCATGTCCGGTCCTTCCCCGTTTCGCTGGAATTTCCCTCGAGCATCCATGTGTGTTTTGCGAGATTGCTTCAAGACTATATGACCAATCTTCAAAGGTTGACTCTCCCCCTTTACTTTATGGTTGTAAGCTCTGACCATGCGATGTTATTATAACTGTAGATTTTCCAATACGGCTAATCGCTTTTCATTGACCAAGGTTAGTTCTTTGTGCCTTGCTTTTGCCCATTTATCTTTAGGAAGTCTGGCTTCAAGGGCTATGGACAAAGACTTGATTTCCATTTTAATGGGCAATATCATTTTTATCCCATAGACAAGGAAAAAGGAGTTTGACCCATAGGAGTCTTGACACTGGTTCTATACCCCTATAAGGCATAGGGTAAATGATCAGCCTAATCTCGGTAGTTTGAAATCATCTTGGAGAGGATTTTCTAGATTGCCTTATTACCCACTTCTACAGCTCCATTGGCTTAAGGGCGATAAGGCGAAGAGCGATGATGCTCAATCCCGTGCTTTTCAGTAAGATCAGTTATTTCTCCTTGGTACTATAAACCATTGTCACTCATCATATGATGAGGAATGCCGTACCTGGCAAAGATGTGTCATTGAAGAAATTGAGCCAATTTCTTGGCCGCGATGCTTGTATATGATTCCGCTTCAACTAACTTGGGAAAGTAATCAACCGCTACTATAATGAAGCGATGAGCGTTGGTCGAAGAAGGTATTATTTCATAAATGATGTCAATGTCTCAGGTAGAGAATGGCCAAGGCGTTGTTAAGCTTTGTGATGTTATCGGAGGTAAATGGCTCACATCTCCATATATTTGACAGGCGTGGAAAGTCATTACTTCTTGAACACAATCAGCAGCATGGTAAGCCAAAAGTACCCTATCCTCTGGATTTTCGTTGCCATCATGATGCCATTCATGTATGGACCGTAGTCTTCCGAATGTACTTCCTTCATCACCTTTTTAGCTTCTTACTGTGTCAGGCATTTTAGCAGTAGGCTGTCAGAGGTCCTTTTGAATAGATCTCCTTTAATCAGGCAGAATTGCACATCAAAGCTTTTTCAGCGTATTTCTATAAAAATTTATAGCCTCAGCCGGGAATTTACCGTGTTCAAGGAACTTGATGATTTTAGAAATACCAGGGGGTATCTTGTTCTGCGGTGACTTTTATTATGTAGATATAGTAGAGAGATTGGGCTGTTTTCATAACAAGGGGCCTGATCAACTATTTTTGGGGCCCTTCCTACATGGAGGTTGAAGTGGCCAATGCATATGCCATTTGATTTTCCTCGCGGGGCATATGACTAAATTTGCATTCGCTGAACATCGTGGCTTTTCTCCATACAACTTCTAAGTAAGGCCTGAGGGATTCCTCCTTTAGTTCCAATCCCCTATGACATGCTTAGTGACCAAACCCGAATCACCGATAATTTTGACTTTGCCTGCTCTGAGAGTGATTAGGGCAGACATTCCAAACAAATAGGCTTCATACGCTGCCCCATTATCCGTGGTGAGAAATTCTAAGCATTTTGACAAAGGTTTGAGTGCTTCGGATAGCGTAAAGATGATAACTCCCAAACTGGCTCCTCTCTTATTGACGGCATCATCGACGAACATGGTCCATTTTTTGGGGTTCTCTATGGTGGCTGTGAGACATTCGTCGGGAAATTCTAAGTTTTCCTGTTCTTCTTACTCAAGTGGTTAATTTGCTAGGAATTTGGCCACTACTCTACCCTTGATAGTTTGCTTTGTTACGTACTCAATATCAAACTCTGACAGCAACAAGAGCCACCTTGCTAGTTTTCTGATTAGTGAGGGGGCCTGACATAAGTACTTCATCGGATCCACTTTCACGACTGCTTGGATGCTGCATGATTGGAAGTAATGCCTGAGCTTTCTGGTGAACCAAACCATGGCGGAACAAGTCTTTTCCATGATGGCATATTGAGTCTCATACTCTAGCAATTTCTTACTGAGGTAATAAACTGCGTGTTCACTCTTGTCTTCATGTTCTTGAACTAGTATGGCCCCTATAGACGTTTCTTCTACTGCCAAGTAGAGAATGAGTGGCCTTCTGAGAATTGGCAGTTTCAGTACCGAAGGGTTCATCAAGTAAGCTTTACTTCTATCAAAGGCTTCCTAGCATTGGTTGTTCCACTTTATTGGCTGTTGTTTCCTCAAGAGTTTGAAGATAGGCTCACATATGGTGGTCAACTGTGCTATAAAGTGACTGACATACTGTATGGATCCCAAGAAACTTCTTACTTCTTTCTCGATTTTTGGTACGGGTGTTTCCCTGATAGCATTGGCCTTATTGAAGTCCATTTTTATGCCTCTTTGGCTAACCACATGCCTTAGTAAATTTCCAGATGTGATGTCAAATATGCATGTTTTCAAGTTCAAATAGAGGTTGTACTTCTTAATCCTTATGAGGAATCATTCTAGCATTGCCGGGAGTTCTTCTAGTGTAACAGATTTCACAAGCATGTCATCCACATAGAGCTCAACTTCTTTGTGCATCGAGTTATGTAGTAAGGTCATGACTACTCGCTGGTAGGTTGCCCCTACGTTCTTGAGTCTGAAAGGCATTACTCTGAAATAATAAGTTTCCCATTCCGAGATAAATGTTGTTTTGAACTTGTCTATAATGTTCATGAGGATCCGGTGGTATCCCGAGAATCCATCCATAATGGAATACATGGCTGCTCTTGCTGTGCTGTCTACCAAGACATCAATGTGCGGTTGACGCAAACTCAGACATCATCGTTCTTCTTAGGTACGGGGACTACATTGGATAGCCAAGTGGGATACTAGATGACTTCAACAAAATTTGCCTCGATCTGTTTTTCCACCTCTGTTTAGAACTTTGAGGCCAATTCTGGACACATTCTTCTTATCTTTTTCTTTACCGACCAAATTTTTAGGTCTGTGGGGATCTTATGCTAGGCGATGTGCCGATCAAGTCTAGGCATATCTTCGTGAGACCAAGCGTAGGCTAAAACATGATTTTTCAATACCTTTATTAATTCTCTCTCTTTTTTGATAGGCAATTGATTAGAAATGTATACCATTTTTGGATCATCTTCCGTGTTTAAATTTATTTCTTTTATACTATCATTACTAATGTTTAAAATGCTAGATGAATTCTGGAATGGATGCATGGAATTGTAATAAAAAACACAATCCAAATAAGCAAAATTCTTCATCTTATTATCATTGTAAAGTACATCATTCATTTCAAACATGCTAGAAATGGAAACAAAAGACTCATCCTGATAAATAAGGTCTGCTAGAAATGGAAATAAAAGACTCATCCTGATAAATAGGGTCTAGCTCTGTAGCGGATGATTCTCCTATAGCAGCTGGCTTTAGCAGGATATCTTCATTGTCTTCCTCATGTACCTTTGCTTTGCCTTTCATAGTCGTGACCATGTCCATGACGGCTTGGTTCAAGCTACCTCCCTTGCTCCTTACTTTGTCTACTATCTTGAGTTGCACCTGAAGGTGCTTGGTTAGGGTGTCGAGGATTTCTTCTTGTCTCCACAGCTTCTTGACCTTCTTCGGGTGTACCTGTTCATCATTCTTGGTCTGATCCGGGATTGCCCCCACATTTGGGTTGCCACTGGCCTTCTTTACACATGTTACAAAGCTTTTGCAATTTTTACCGTAGTTGACTATGTTTATAAAAATCTCAAATCCTAAAACAGTCTTCCCCTAATGAGCAACAGGCTCGGGGGTTCCTTTGTAGGGCTGTTGTAGCTTCTTTTGAAAGGTTGTCTTGTGAACAACTCTTTGAGAGCCTAAGTAACTGAGTCCTGTGGGCTTCCATTCTCCTGCCCCTATATTGAAGGTCGGCATTCCCTGTTCATGGGTGCCTAGTCCTTTTCAATGAGTGTGGTGCTTCTACTTGTATCCCTAAATCTATGGACCATAGTACACCTCTGATTGCTTGGTCGCTTCCTGGCCGATCGTGGGTATGGTGAACCCTTTCATGTTGCTTTCTTCCATCTTTAGTGCTGCTACTACTGAGGCTTTGTTAGCTTCTAGAGTAATAATCTTTCCATGAAACGGGATTTTGATCTTCTAGTGCAGGGTGGATGGGACTCCTCCTAAAGCATGGAACCATGGTCTCCCAAGTAAGATAGAGAAAGTTACCATGATATCTATGACCGTGAAGAGTACTATAGATGAGATTTCGCCGATAGTGACTTCAGCTTTAATTGTGCTGATGACGGCCCTTTTCGAATTATCGTAAGCTTTGATGACTGTTGTGTACTTCTTTAGGTCCTTCTCAGCCAGTCCTAGGATCAACAGACTATCTTTGGGACAGACATTTAGTGATGAGCCATCATCGATCATTACGCAAGGCATGATGAGCCCGAAGACACTAGCCTTTAAGTAGAGAGCCTTATTGTGGTGAATGCCTTCTTCATTAGGTAGATCTAAGCTTGAGAAGATAATGTCGGGGATAATAGTGCTAGTCTTATTATTGAGTAGCGCACAGACCTATTTCGGGGATGCCAGAGGATATGTTTCAATTTCCATCAGATTTTTAACGATAGCAAGCCTGTGATCTTGAGAGCCTAGGAGTAGGCCCCAGATACTCATCTTAGTTATAGTGGCCTTTAGTTGATCTATAATCAGGCTTTCTATCTATTTTGAGGAATTAACAAAAGTAGGAGATATTAGGGGCTCAGTTCTTTGTGCAGCTAGGGCTACTAATCCAGTGACTTTTCCTCCTCTAGTGATAACGCCGACCACCTAGATTGGCAAGTTCGCTGTTTTAAAGACCTCAAACTCGTTAAAATCGTCATCAAGGGGTATCTCTCCCAAGTCAATTGGCTGGTTCACAGAATCCGGTGCCTTAGCACTGAAGGGCCACTGCATGAAGGAAACCTTTTTAGGCTACTTTTCTGGAACGATGGGGTTCTCTTGTAATATTTGGCATATGATAGGATTGGATTTCTATCTGATCATATAGACGGACGTGGAGCCTCCATAAGTTGGTTCATTTCCGCCAAACAGGTCTAGCATATCATCTTAAAGGACTGGCGTGTTATGGTATTTTTTTTATATACCACGGGTATTCCTTGGGGGATTCCATTGATGTTGGACAGGCGACGTTGGTTGCTTCCCCTTCCCAGTACAATAATGGGTTCCTATACCTGTCTAGTTTAGGGGTTGTGTCTTCCTGTGGGTCGACCCATGTGAAGTAGTCGATGAATTGCTTGGCCAAAATATTCCAGAATGACTTATGGTAAAACTTCATCCCTTCATACCAAACGACTGCCTTTTCTTGGAGAGTCCAGTAGAATCTTTCAGGGCA
Source organism: Euphorbia pulcherrima (assembly GCA_947683365.1). Taxonomy (NCBI): domain Eukaryota; kingdom Viridiplantae; phylum Streptophyta; class Magnoliopsida; order Malpighiales; family Euphorbiaceae; genus Euphorbia; species Euphorbia pulcherrima. The sequence continues at coordinate 18,087,593 of CANTUS010000010.1, read as the reverse complement.
ATAGGCATAGTGAATGTGCCCATCATTCATTATTTGCATGAATTCACGGATGTGGGGGCGTGGCCTCATATTTCCGTTGTAGAATTTGGGGTAAACTTTCCTCAAGTTTGAACTCCGAATTTGACAACTGTTTCAATCTAGTTCATTCTCTACATGAATTCTCTCCATAATGTATTCACGGGACGGTTCTTTCCCCTCGTCCCGGATCATATGACATGTTCGCTATCCAAGTCAAAGTCCGTAAAGTCTTCAAAATTGTCACTTGCTGCAGGCCATAAGGCGCATGGGGAGTCATGCTCTAGAGAAGAGGCGTACCTCTCAGCATCGTCATAGTCAACCATCATGCTAATGGGGAAGGGAGCCTCGTACTTAAAATCTCTCGGTAACTGATTTAGCTCATCATTCAAGAAAGTCTCTAATTCATACCCTAAGTTATCTACTCTACTTTCATCTTTATGATCTGATTCACTAGAGTCCACAAATTCTTCCACCTTTTCATCTAAATCTTCAAAAGGCTGTGGCTCAAAGATCTAGTTTGGCGTATGCTGAGCTGGGATATCATTATCAGAATTTTCTTATGGATCCTCTTCGGGGTCCTTCTCAGGATCTTCTTCGGGATCTTCCTCAAGATCTTCCTCAGGATCTTCCTTGGGATCCTCTTCTAGGTTTCTTCTACCACATTTAGCTCGGGTTTGACTCCTTCTATGGCTATACAAAACTCCGATACCATGGTTAGTATGCTGGTGAATGTTTCTTCCATACAGGCATCATATGCTATAATGTCAGCACAGATTTCTCTAAAAAGTGTCATGCACCTTCATCTAGATTCAGGCTGAGATACCTCTATTGGTCTGCGTGATTACTCCATGCTTGTTTTAGATCACATAGTTCTCGGATTTTTGGACGTGCTCTTCCAGAAGAGCTCTCGAATTCGAATAGACTCGTTTAGACATAATTTAAACTCATGTAATCTAGATGAGTGTACATGGGAGGTTGTGGAGGAGGGATATCTTGCCAGCTGGTATTATGCCAGTCTACTTGTGGTGCCAACCACCAGTAAAGCTCATCCGGGTATGGCTGATATGCCCTGAAGTAGTGGAGGAAAGATCTCTCTATAAAGTACCAATTCCAATGTCCTTCCATGGCCGGGCCTTCTAGGAATCAGGGAAACTGTGGTACAAAAACCCATCATGGCTATTCCTTGTTCGTGCTTAAATCGGAGAAATTCATCTAGATGTTCATTCGGATCTGAATCTCTGCAATATATGAGATATGGCGGTACAAGATATCGATCCAGTCCTTCTCTCCTCATCCTCAGGACGTACTGGTCGACCATGTAGATGGTATCTATGTTGTTAAAGACCATATTGTCCCCCATCCTAGGTCATGTCAGAAGTTATTTTCTACGTTGATACCATATTCATCATCTTCTACTTGAATCCCAGTGGCGTTCACCGTAGCTTGGAAATTTGGCAGGGGATTAGTCTGAGTGCTTGGCTTCTTCTCATGCTCTTTCATTCTCCCATCAGCTATCATCTATTATAGACGTTTTAGTAGTTGAGCGCACTCGTTAGTGTGGTGCCCTTTAGTTACATGATAAGGACAGAAGTTATCTCTGTCTGCCAAAGTAGGGGGAGTGAATGGCTTGATGCTCTAGAGTTGATCAGATTTTCTCAGCTTGGTGAATATCTGGGATAGTTATTCCACCCATGGAGAGATGGACCGGTGAGTCTACACTTGGGTAACTGCTGCCACTTTAGGAGCGGCTTTCGAGGATTCAGAGGTGCCTTGTTTGGAAGAACTGCCTTTCTCCCAATATTGTGGTTTAGTATAAGCTTGTTGTTCTTGCTTCTTTGGTCTATCTTGTTCTTCATATTTTTCGAGCCTCTTGGCATAGTCTACCACATCATTGAAGGTATCAAACCTTTTCATCTTCATTTTGTCTCGATATTTTGGGCTAGAGCCTTTGACAAGCTTTACTATCAGGGCAGCTTGGTCAGGTGCCCCAGTTACAAGCACATGAACAACCATCCACCTTAGATAAAACTCTTTGAAGGACTCATTCATCCGTTGCTTAATTCTTTTGAGATCTTGCAGATTAGTTTGACCTTTAGATTGAAGGCATAGTTTTCAAGGAATGCTAAATACAGCTTGTTCCAATTAGAGTTTACATCGGTTGGCATTCTCATGTACCACTTAAAGGTGGGTCCATAAAGTGTTCCTTGAAATAGATTGACTATATGAACCTTAGGGATGTTCATGCTAGTCATAATTCAAAGAAAACTTTCCACGTGCACGTTGGGAGGTCTGGTGCCAGCATAAGGGGCCATGTAGGGCATCACAAAGTTAGTCAGAAGAGCTTTTGACTCATTAGGCAGAAATTGATCAATATCCATGTATTGCTCTATAGAGGGGGCAACAGATTTGTCCTTTGCCAGAGATAGTTTCTCCATGTCTGCCAGCTTTGCTTTGAGTATAGCTATTTTGGTCTCTTGTTCTTGGGTTTTCTGAGCATTAGTAGTGCTCAGTCTTTCCCAAATATCATGAAATTCTAGGGAGTCAAGAATCCTCCTAAGGGATTGGCCAAATACATCATCGTCTGCCATTGCGGTTTCAGGGTTCTAGATTAGAGAAAAATCTAGCTAGAGATTCGACCAGTGGTGGGGGCGTGACTTTGGACTTCCCGTAATGCTCCTCAACCTGCTTCTCTCTGGCTTCCAACCTAAAAAGGTAAGAGCTCAAGTGTTAGTAAGTGCATCAGGCGTGGCTTTAGGCCTTTCTCACCTTGTTTGTAGGCAGATGAATGAATGTATGAGTGATCAAATACATGGATGAATCATGGAGATATACAATCAAATTAAAAAAGGTTTGGGGTATATGCTAATTGCTCGAGGAGCAATTGACAACTTACGATATTCATGGAATACTGCAAGCACACGGTTCAAAGGCCAAGTGCTTGAGTTGGATTAGACTCGAAAGCCTGAGGGAAAACTGACTCACTTGTCAAAGGTGGGTCAACTTATTGGTTTAAAGGGTGAGATGACACTAGGTCACTCAAAGGGTTTTGACTTATTAGTCTAAGTTTTGAGCTGCCACGGGGTTTACTCTAAGGGTTTTAACTCATTGGTCCAAGGGATGAGCTAACACTGGGGTCACTCAAAGGGTTTCGACTTATTGGTCCAAGGGTTGAGCTGACACAGGGGTCACTCAAAGGGTTTTAACTCATTAGTCGAGATAACACAGGGGTCACTTGAAGGTTTTTGACTCATTGGTGTAAGGGTTAAGTTGATACTAGGGTCACTCAAAGGGTTTTGATTCACTAGTCCAAGGGTTGCACAGGGATCACTCAAAGGGTTTTTACTCATTGGTCCAAGGGTTGAGCTAACACTAGGGTCGCTCAAAGGGTTTTGACTCATTGGTCTAAGGGTTGAGCTAATATGGGGTCACTCAAAGGGTTTTGACTCATTTGTCCAAGGGTTGAGCTGACACTAGGGTCACTCAAAGGGTAGGGGTGGGGGTCACTCAAAGGGCTTTGACTCATTGATCCAAGGGGTGAGCTGACACTAGGGTCACTCAAAGGGTTTTGACTCATTGGTCAAAGAGTTGAACTAACATGGGGGTCACTCAAAGGGTTTTAACTTATTAGTCTAAGGGTTGAGCTAACACGGGGGCACTCAAAGGGTTTTGACTCATTGATCCAAGGGGTGAGCTGACACTAGGGTCACTTAAAGGGTTTTGACTCATTGGTCTAAGAGGTAAGCTGACACTAGGGTCACTCAAAGGTTTTTGACTTATTTATCCAAGGGGTGAGCTGACATGGGGGTTCACTCAAAGGGTTTTGACTCATTGGTCCAAGGGGTGAGCTGACACTATGGTCACTCAAAGGGTTTTGACTCAATGGTCGAAGATTTGAGCTGACACGGGGGTCACTCAAACGGTTTTAACTCATTGGTCCAAGGGTTGAGCATACACGGGGGTCACTCAAAGGGTTTTAACTCATTGGTCCATGGGGTGAGCTGACACTTGGGTCATTCAAAGGGTTTTAACTCATTGGTCTAAGGGTTGAGCTGACAGTGGGGTCACTCAAAAGGGTTTTGACTTTTAGCTTGTGGGCTGAGCCTAGATGGACTCACTGGTCTCGGCTTTGGCTCATGGGCTGAGCCTAGGTGGAGTCACTGGTCTTTGCTAATTTTAGGTCCTATAACCAAGGAAATAAAATGGTATGGCACATATCAATGTCATGGCTGCACAAAGATGTGGTTAGTTTTCATACAATCATGATGTTTATGATGTCCGTTTTAGTTTATTTATATTTAATAAATCTGCACAGGCAGCAAACGGTTAGATCGCGCCTACCACCGTTTTAACTCCATTTAGTTACTTCGCCCTATGGGGAAGTATCTATGGCTTATCTATATGTGGGTTTCGGTCTTAGGATGGGATGCAATTTAGAGTACCCTGCGCCTTTGTATACCGAATCCCACGGCCCTAAGCAAACCAAAGGAAGCTTTTCCACATATAATATACATAGGTAGTCTTGCCTTTAAGCGAACAAGGTCCTCGTATGTTACACAAGGAGTGTGATTGGATCCATACCCCTCAAGCCCTAACGAACTTGGAGATACTTCACCAAAGGACAACTAAATTGGTTTGGGGTAGAGAATGCAGATGTTATGTAGTCCTAAAATTTGCGTAATGCAGAAATTATCACAAATTCCATAATTTCAACATTTAATTTGAATAATATTTTAATTATTATATTAGAGAAGAATTTTTATAAAAATTGGGTTTTTATATAAGTAATGTTTCCCCAACAGAGTCGCAACTGTGAGAGGGAGGACAGGTTATCAGGTTTGAGGAAATCCGGTTCGCTTAGATGCGGTGGCTTTGTGGGCTAAAAATTTTATTATGTCAAGAAATATATTTGCACATTTTATTAAGAAAAGATAATTTAAAATAATGCATTTTTATCTTATTTAAAAATAAAATAGAGTCGCCGCCTGATTCAGCTCCACCGGGAATTGTGGTATATTGATCCTCAATGGGATTTTTATACCGAAAAGAAAATGAGATTCTGAGTTCGGATATAATAGTTATTCATATTGTTCAAATTGTTTGGATTAATTTTAGAAATTTTGAATTTGTGGTTATTTCTATATTACGACAGCTTTATTTAAGAAATAAATTCAAGAAATAAAACGGGCATTATAACGGCTTAATAAATGGACATTTTCTGTCGAATTTTTGGCAGAGTAACGGCAGCATTTGGGTTTGGGCCCCAAAACTTGGATAGAGTTTCCTCACATTCTGGATGTTTTGTCTATAATTGGGAGCTTATTCACACATATTATAATTTAAGTGGCACCAGTGGCTCACTTAACAAGAGAAGCGGTATGCAATATGCAATGATAATGCAAGAAAAATGTGTTTTAATGAATTTGAAAGTTGGGCTTAGAGCCAATTACCCTCAGTTTACCTTTTCATTTGGCCAGGATGACTTAAGAGCCGGTGTAGGACCGAAGTTGTCAAAGGTTGTAATTTGATTGGAAAAAAGATTTAACCCAAGTTATGACTATAATCTTGGATTATTTCTAAAGGAAAATGTGAGATTTGGTCATTTTTAGACCGAAGATCACTGTGGGATCTTAATCGAAATAGACCGTGAAGTGAGTTTATACCGAATGTTGGTGATAGAACACGGATCTGGGATTATTTTGACAGAGTTTTGGGGCTTTTGGGATTCTCAGAACTGAAAAAGGATACAAAGGTAATTTTGGGATTTAAAAAAAATTTTCCATCTCCGAAATGAGCGGGGTACACCCCTTTATGTAGAGGGTTGGTAATTAGCAGGCGGGCTAATTACATAGGTAAATAGCCAGCGGGCTAGTTACCAATCTGACAGGATTTGACATTAGATCTCGTAAATCCTAGCCAGATCTCGGTAAGATTTGATCTTTGTACTGTAGATCGGTAAATAGCCGGCGAGCTTATTACCCATATTTGACCAAACTTTGACTTTTTGATTTTTCAGTAGAAAATGCTAAATCGGAGCTTCCCTGGGATGTGGATTTCTAAATTTCAGATTTTGGATGACAATTTGGTCCCTTTTGGCTCATTTGTCTAATCGCTGAACGAAATAGGCATTATTCCTCATAGGGCCGGAACGGACCTGTGCTAACAGCTAAATTGGAGAATACCAAAACCAATACAAATTTCTAGGGTAGACCGGAATTGATCGTACCTAATTCACTATCAAGCTTGGTGCTGGTTTCTCCTCAGTATCGATCTTTCTCGCTGGCTGGGCCTTTTTCCCTTCTCTCACCAGGAGCCAAATGGCCATGCCTAGAGGCATACATTGATCGGTTGTGTGCCCTTTCTAGACATGATAGTGGCAAAAATTTCCTCTTTCTTCAGGCGTAGGAGCATGATATTCACGAAGAGAGTTAATCGTACCTTTCTCTACTAACTTGGCAAGCAGAACACTAAGAGGGAGTTTCCATGGAGACACGAATGCTTTTGGGCCAGGCACTCAAGCATGTGCGGTTTGAACTGCGGAAACATTCTCCTGAGTGGTGACTTGAGGTCCAATTGTCTTCTCCTCAGTTGAAACCAGAGTAACTTCGAAAGATTGAGAATTGCAGCTCTTATTAAACCAGGGTTTGCCGCTGCTTGGCTTGTTAGCTTTCTCTTTTCCTCATGGCGCTTGATTTTCTTGGCTTTTTCAAATACTTTCTGATAAGATTTAAAAGAGTCTGTTTCCACTTCCTAACAAAGAATCGAGAGAGCCCCATCGAGGAACTTTGGGATAATTTCCTTCAAACTAAGCTTCTATTTCAATAGGACTTGAGTGGCCATCCACCTATTGAAGTAGGACTTAAAGGGTTCACCTTACTTTTGCTTAATGGCTTTGAGATGCTGGATAGTTGTTTCCATGGTTGAATTGAAACCATAGTGACCAATTAGGGCTTCAAAAAGGAGCTTTCAATCTAGGATTGTTGACTCCGAGAGAGTATTATACCATTCAAGGGATAGTCTTGATACACGAAAATAAATTAGCTAGAACTTTATCCCAATTTTCTGAGCATGCATAATCCGGTCGTACATCATGATGTGGTATTTGGGAGGTCCCTCACCGGAGTAAGCTTCAATTATGAGCATCAAAAAGCTCTTGGGCACCCAATCTTCGTCCCTCTCTTCTTCTTTCTCTTTATTCTTAGTTAGAAGATGCTTAAAGAATGTTGCCATTTTAGGTGTCATGCCTAGAGACTGCGTGACCTAGTCGCATGGTGTCACACCCGAAGGCTATATGACCTGGTTGTTGTGCACTAATGATGTTTCGAATTGAAATGGTGGAGTAGGAGTTGGAATCTCTATTTGAGGGCAAGCAAAGGGGTTCAGAGGGCAAGCAGGTCTTCATGGAGAAACCATAAAATTAGGAGGCAATGCACCAAAGGCGTTGGCGGCGTCGAAGAGATGACAAAATTGCTGGAAGGAACAACCATTTGTGGAGTAAAACCCTCCGAGAAATTGGGGAATATGGGAGCCTGACTGATAGGCCTTGAAGGTACCAGGGGAAGAAAGCCGAATACAGGCAGAGCAAAAGATAGGGGAGGCTAAACCGAGGAACTCTAGCTGAACTGAACCAGTCGAACAGGTGGGAACGACGGAGCCAAAGACTGAGGCTGAATAGGTGGAGATTGACTAGACACATTCTGAGCGATCTCTCCCTGAGCTTGAATTATATGCCTTGCTGGCCTTTGAATCTCTCTCTCTTCCCTAAGAGCCGACCGGACTTGCTCTTGGATGGTAACACAAAATAGATAAGACTTCAAGAATATGGCCATGGCATTGGCTAACTCGGAACCCAACTGAGATGACCCTGACCCTGATTCTGATAAGGCGGGGAAGGAGAAGGGGAAGGAGTACTCTCATAAGGTGCATCACTCAAACGCGGATCAGACATGGTAGAAAGAGTAGATTCTGACACTGAACTCATTAGCCATTGAATCAAACAGCAATCAAGTCAAAGCCAAAGAGGACTATAGCGATGAGGACGTCTTGACTTAACCAGAGAAATTGGAAGATGATCAGCTTGAATTGAACAATGAATGAAATAAATGATTAAATAATAATCCGAGTGATGAATGTCATATATTTGGGGGTGGTTTGGAGAGGTAGAGAGCAGAAAGGCTTATGATGGGAAGCTTAACCCCAAAATACGTGAGATGTCTGAACTCCTCGCCATGCCTAGTGAACTAGACACAGGTCATTGGGATATAAGGCATGAATTGCGTATGCATAAGCACAACACAAGTAGCACACAAAAGCAAAGAAATCTCTTCCAACCTTATGACTCCTACGCAATGCCAATTTCGAATGTGGGGTTAACTCTTACAGCCAGGAAGCGATAAGAGAGTATGCGACCTAGTTCTAAATTGTTCATAGTCTCAAACTGCTGGTATTATGGAATGATACTGTAGAAAGGTATCATTTACCTTGATTCTGTGTAACTCAACCGCTCCTCAAATGAGTATGAGTGATCCTCCCACAAATATCCCCAATTCCTGGCGGGTATGAGGTATACAAGTTAGCTTCACAGGGGTGAAATAATAATAGCACCTTAAACCTAGAATCTAACTAAGTGGTGGATAAAAAAAAGGCATAAGAAATAACGCTTTGATTTAAAAACGATTTAGGCACATCATCAAAATCCTTTAACCAAATTTAAAAAATGAAAGCGATTTTCCAATTTTTAAGTTAAAAGTAAATACCAAGCTAAGTCACCATTGTGAGCAGACGACCTTTTTCCTACCCCAGACTGCATAAAATGCATAGCACAAGGGAGGAAAGTAATGAGCACAGTGAAGCAGGCCGGAGGATTGATCCTTATTTTAGCATGATAAAAGATAGATTTATGAAATTGGTATTGATATTGAATTTAAGTCCAATTTACATGTTAAGGGATACTGTTGGAAAACTATGATCCGAACCACAAATTAAACTAATTATCCAGATCAGGTTTGAAAGAAAGAAAAAATTAAACTATATAAATCCCAAATTCAAATGGAAACATCCAGACAAAAATCCAGCTACAAGGCTATCCATTGAAGACATCAAATACCTAAGTACATGGAATCATCAGAATAAAGCTTGGAAAGGAAACAAGTTTTGTTCCCTCAAGAACATCATCTAGAAGAACCGATTGCTTTATCTTTGGAAGAAGGCAGATTCGGAGTATATAAGTCTAAAGACATCCGAAAGACTCATGCTTGAAGACAATGGGAAAAGTTTCAAAGATAGCTTTTCTCTCCACCTTTTGGTCTATGAAGTCAAAGATCCTTTCCCCAAGAAAAAGAGAAAATGACAGCTTGCATTTTTTAGAGAAAGGACAAAAGGACTGACATCGGACTGAAAAAGCTAATAATCTTTTTCACCTAGACCAATAAGGAAGCGCGTGGAGCTCACACCAAAAAGCTAATGGTGTAAAAGTTGGTGCATCATAAAAAGCTAAGTAAAAAGATCACTGATAACTTTTCAGCATCAATCCCTAGAATTCAAACTGGTCAAATTATAGTCTAACAGATTTATCAATAGCTCCGAAAGTGCCACCTATAACCTGATCAAGGGTGAAGATTTATTACAAATTCAACAACCCACAATGTCTACATTTATGATGGAAGCCTATAAAAGGGAAGCTTCACCAAATGACAAAGTTGGCTGTTTGATTGATAAAAGCAAGTAACCAAGCACAAACATTCATTCAGTTTACAATCCCTCCAAGAATCAATTAATTTCAAATCTATTGTAAGGATTCCTAAGTGAGTTATAAACTTAAAGAAATCTAAAAACCAAAACCTTTGTGAAAACAAGAGTGTAAGGATCTCCAACTTAGGTAAGTTGTAAGATTGGAATATAACTTAAAGTTGGTGCTTTGAGTGGGAACTCCCTGTAGGACTTAACTTAGATTCAGGGTAGAAGTCTAAGTGGTATATCCTAGTAAAGACTATAGGAGTCAGATAGGAGTTGGTGCCTCTAGTGGTATATCCTACATTAGGAAGGGGTTACCATCCGGAGAAAAAATTGTAAGGCTTGATTCCTGCAAGTTGGAAAGGAATCCACTGGTGGAAAAGCTTAGAGGAAGGAAACTCGGGGACTAGAGTAGGCGGTGCCAAACCAGGATAAAATCCTTTGATTTTGATTTTTTTAACTCTTTATTTATTGCTTTATATTGTCATAACTGCATCATCCGAGTCCATCATCCGGATCATAATCAAACACACTATACTAAGACTTTTTAAAGTCTGTATATTCCGCAAAAAATGGTCATTCACACCCTCTGACCTTATAAAGACCCTCACAGGGACCAAAAAGTGATATCAGTGCAAGTGCTCAAAACTAGAGATCTAATAATCTCGAGCTAAATGTCCAATATTTTGATTCATACATCAAAATGAGTTTTACAAACTCATAACTCCTTCCTCGAGGGTATGTCCATTACCCGTCCTCCACTCTTCACCGATGAACACTACATGTTTTAGAAGAACTGGATGAAGAATTTCATACAACCATAAAGTATGAAAAGATGGATGGTCATTAAAGATGGCCCATATAAGCCTACTTATGAAGTAGAGGGTATGACTACCCAAAAGCCCTTAAGTATGTGGGATGAGAATGACTTTTATAAATGTTGCGTGAAAACGTAAATGCTATTAACATGCTTCATTAACCTCTAAGTGTAGCTGAATTGAACAGAATATCTAGATGCGAGACTGCAAAAGAGATTTAGGAGAAGCTAGAGGTAATGTATGAAGGAATCGCTAAAGTCAGAGAATCTAAGCTTGAGCTACTTCAGCAGAAGTTTGAAGCTTTCAAAATGGAGCCAAAAGAATTCATCAATAATATGGACACTAGATACGCCAATCTAGTGAATGAGATCTGGAGGCTCGGACAGGAAATTCCTAAAGTAGAGATGGTGAAGAAAGTGCTCCGGAGTCTCACCAAAGAATGGGACAAGAAGAAGACAGCCATTGAGGAAGCTCATGACCTAAACTTCTATAGTTATGATGATCTCATTAGCAATCTCTTAACTCAAGAGCTATCTTTGGAGAGATACAACCAATAAGAAAAGAAGCCTGAAGAGAAAAAGAAAGCCATTACACTAAAGGCAGAATCTACTGGATCAGCTTCATTCGGAGAAGAAGGACAAGGCACGGAAGCTCAAAGTACTAAGGAGCAACTATCTCTATTAACCAAAAGGCTCAACAGGTTCCTACAAAAGAAAGAAAGAAGTAAGTCAAGAAAATATGAATTGCAAAGATCAAGAGAAGGAACTTCCAGAAGAGATATGCTCAAAAGAAATCCGGAAGAAAAGAAGGATCTAAAAAAAGATGCTGCCTATTTTGAATGTGGAGAAAAAGGCCATTATAGAACAAAATATCCCAAGCTTAAGAAAACCAAGAAGTTCAAAAAGAAGGCAATGGTGGCCACCTGGAGCAATAGTGAAGAAAGCAACAACTCATCTTCAACAGAAGAAGAAGAGACTGCCAACTGTGCATTCATGGCACTGACTAATCCGAAAGTAGAGCAATCCAGAAGAAATGCCTCCAAGGAAGAAACAGTGCAAATCAAAGAATCAGAATCAGAAACAGTAAATACTGAGGTAAATTCTTGTTCTAATTCTACTTCTAATTTGACCTTGCTAGAGCTCTATCTATTGTAATCAAGGGTGTGAAGAAGAATGCAAAAGCAATCAAGTCTCTTAAAAGAGTAGTAATGGAGTTAGCAGAAGATGCTGAAGTAATGGCACAAGATATCAATTTGGTTAGAGCAACCAAGCATATTGATGTTATGGAGGAGAACTTCCTTAGGAATCAAGTCCAAATTGTAAATGCGAATGTAACGAGACTGGATAGAGAAATCAATTTATTAAAGGAGGCATCCAGGAAGAGGCCAGAGATAAAAGCTCCAAGAAGAGATAATCATCCTCTTACTTAGAACAAATTTCAATAGACCCCTAATCAAAGAATGAAGGAATTTAGCGGGCAACCATAAGCCCAAAGATATACTGCTGCTCAAAAGGGAAAGGCTAAGGTGGCTTACAACCAATAACCTATTAAACAAAGAAGAAATTGTGGAGCAGAAGTTACATCTCCAACCAGTTACTGGATTCACACCGGACCATCCACCAGTATACAAAAAGCTGGATATGAAGGAAACTATGGGAAGAAGGATCTAGAGAAGATTAGTGAAAAGAAAAAGCAGAACATACCTATATTAGGGTGCAGGTTTTATGGGAAAATAATCATATTACTAAATCATGTAGATTAAAAAATGGTTATTATGATGTTTACCCTTGGCCTGAGATGGTTATTGACCCGATAGGACCCAAATATGATTGTGTACCCAAACCCACTTAATCTATTTTGTAGGTATGCCTTATATCCACTCTAGATCAACGCACTTAGTACATTGATAGAGGATGTTCAAGGCATATGACAGGTGATGAGAAGGCCTTCATCACATTGACCCAGAGGGAGGCAAAGTAAGCTTTGGAGACAATCAAAAGGGATAGATCAATGGTCATGGAACCATTGGATTTGAGTTAACGATAGAAGATGTCTCATTAGTTGATGGACTGAAATTCAATTTGCTAAGTGTGGCCCAACTCTATGACAAAGGAAGAAAAGTCACATTTGATTCCGGAGGCTGCTCAATCTATGATAATAAGTCCAACCAACTCATTCTTTATTCTCCTAGAGTAAATAATGTCTATTCTATTAACATTAAAAATGATAAAAAAGAATATCTATTTGGTGTCTAAAGAAGAAGAATCACGGCTATGGCACCGAAGGTTAGGACATGTCAGCATGAACCTCCTGTCCAAACTAGCCAAAAAAGAATTAGTTGTGGGATTGCCTAAGGTTGCTTTTGATAAGATCATCTATTCACTGCATGTCAATTAGGTAAACAACATAAGAAAAGTTTCCCTTCCATCTCATATATTCCTTCTAAAAGAGTACTTAAGCTTTTGCATATTGACCTCTTTGGTCCAATCAAACCATTGAGTTTAGGTAAAAGAGAATACACCATGGTCATTGTGGATGATTATTCTCGATATACCTAGGTTCTCCTTCTAGAAGATCCAATTCCGGAATCTAAAAAATATGGAGAAAAGAAGGAAGCAGAAATTCTTGATTCATTTGAAATCAAGAAATACAAAGAGGAAGATGAAGGAATATTCTTTGATCCAAAAGTACAATAAGTTAATCTTAACCCACATGAGATTGACTTTAATGAAGGTTAAGAAGGAGTGGTTGAAGCTAAAGTGGAGCAAGTCCTAGCTAAATATGAAGGCATACAAAGGGAGATCAGGACACACATAGATCATTCCATTAAAAATATTCTGGATGATGTTCAGAATCCAGTAAGAACTAGAGGTCAGCTCAATAGGATGCTGAGTCATGCTACTTTTGACTCTCTCATAGAGCTAAAGAAATTTCAAGATGCTAAAGGAGATGAAAGTTGGATGATGGCAATGCAGGAAGAGCTAGATCAATTCACCATTAATAATGTATGGGATCTAGTACCATCTCCTAAAGGAAAATCAATCATTGGCACCAAGTGTGTGTTTTGGAACAAGCTTGATGAATCCAGAGTGGTTGTGAGAAACAAGGCAAGATTAGTTGCCCAAGGCTACAACCAGCAAGAAGGAATTGATTTTGGAGAAACCTTTGCTCGTGTAGGAAGGCTGGAAGCAATCTGGATTCTATATGCTTTTGCATCATCCATGGGGTTCACACTATACTAAATGGATGTCAAGAGTGCATTTGTAATTGGTGGTATCCAAGAAGAAGACTATGTTAAGCAACCGCCTAGATTTGAAGACCCAAAGCATCTGGATTATGTGTACAAGCTGAAGAAGGCTCTATATGGATTAATGCAGTCTCCCATAGCCTGGTATGAGAGGTTGACCTCATTCCTCATATCCAAGGATTATATCAAAGGCAAAGCAGACACCACATTGTTCATCAAAAAGAAGAAAAGTGATATCATTCTAGTCTAAATTTATGCGGATGATATCATATTTGAAGCTACCGATGAAAGGATGTGTAAAGAATTTAGCTCTCAAATGCAGAAGGAATTTGAGATGTCCATGATGGGAGAACTCAACTTCTTCCTTGGTCTACAAATCAAGCAAAGTCGATATGGGATCTTCATTAACCAGTGCTCACAAGAAATTAGATGCTCTTCGCAGAAAGGTCCAAGGCAAAGAAATTATGATAAATCCGGACTTCTTTGAATGCTATCTTCACATGAAGAATAGTGGAGTGCAAATGAGGGTGGATGGAGATGAAACAAATGTGAAGTATGATCCAGAGATGTGGCTTTCAAAGAGATATTTTGGGGATAAATTCTCCACTGACTGGCATTAGGCACCTCGGATCTTGCAGCATGTATTAGCCAAGCTAATCCTCATCCGGAAAGGATCCTTGAACATAGTGTCAACCTTTAAACATCGCCAATTCCAGCAATAGGTAGAATATAGTGAAGTAAACTTCCCAGTCCTAATATCCACTTCTTTAAGCATCACTAGAACTCATATGGAGCTTTGATCCCCCGGATCCTCTAGGCCTCTGAAGTTGAATTCACTGGATTCTATAGTGTTAATGGAAAGGCTTTCCTCCAGAAGAATTTTCTAAACTTAAGGTTCAATGAAACATGGGCTGAAGCCAAGGCCATAAGGCAACATGATGAGAAGAAGAACAGAACAAGGAAAGCTATCAATCCTGATGCAACTGCCTTAGTTCCCAAAAAGGGTAGAACCTAAAAACTAAAGGCAGTAAAACAATTGGCTCTAGTTCAAGTTGAAGAAGATGATGATCAGCAAACAATCACTCAGCTGCTTAAGAAATCCCCTGAAAACCTAAAATTAAGGGGAAGGCTAATCAAGACAGCTGATTTATTGAAAAGACTGGTTTGTGAACCAGAACCAAGGAAAACCATTGTAGTAGCTACTTCTACAATTAGAAAGGGCTATTAGAAGGGCCAGAAAAGAAAAGCATCAAAATTGCTAAGGGGGAAATGGGTCTGATAAAGAGGAAACAAAGGATGAAATGCCAGCACCGAAGAAGTAGTTCACCGGGAAGGGGTGTACCTTTGATGAAGCAGTCTAGGCTCAAACTCATCAGAAGAAAACAACCAAGAAGCCAACTACTATAGTCATTAATGAGGAGGCAGCAAAGGGGGTAGTTGTGGAGGAGTTGGCTAAGGCCAAAAGCTCAAAGGGCAAAAATGTTCCCAGATCCAATGAGGATATCCTTCCAAAGGATCCTCAATATGAAGAAATGATGGCCTCCATGGTAGATAACTACTGAATCAACAATCTTGCCATAGAAGGACTCAGAGGATCCTCAGCTACCCCAATCCTCATAGATCAAGCTGTTTTGGCTGAGGTCTTAAAGATTCTAGAATCTGGATCATTCAACTTCCTGCCTATCATATAACCTCTTCTAGAGAACCTGCTGATTCTGAAAGCTGAGATCCTTGCAGAAATAAGTCCTATAAAGGCAACAGTAGAGGGCATTAAGGACATTACCAATGCACCTGAGGGATGTATAATAAGTCCTAAAAAGGCACTTGGAGGGATGACTGAGGACTATTCCAGTCATCTAGAGGTAGAGGTGGAGAAAAGGAATGAAGAAGTAGCCATTCAGAACATCTAGCCATCAACTGAGGACATCTCAAACCCAATAAATCCTATTAATAATACTGATGCTGCTACCAGTGATGAAACAGTAATTGAAATAAGGGACAACTTAGATACACATGTCCCAAATGTATCCAAGAAAGGTGTGCCCAACCCAGATAATCTTACTCTAGAGTGGGGACATTGTCTGGGATCCAATGAGAACACTCCTAGAGTGGACTCAACGGGTGAGGCAAGTCTAGAGGATAGGTCAGAAGAGAGGGAGGAAGAACAAGATCCAGAGGAGAGTGACAAATAAACAGATAATAAACCCTCCAAAAGCAGCTCTAGTTTCAAAAATGAATCCTCCAGCTCCTCTGAAGAAGAATTTCCTCCAAAAGTAAGCCCTATGAGAGTGCCTGCTAACAACATAGTCAAATCCAAAGTTTTAGCAATAGTTCATCTGCTAAAATAGGCTTCCCAAGAGGAGAATAAGGAAGGGTATATCAAGCAGAGCCTCCGAACCATATGCATACATCTACAAGGAGTTGAAAAAGAGTTGCTCAAACAAGCCAATGATCTAGAAATAAAGAGGAAGCTAGGTGAAATCAAGCAATCTGTAAAGACAATTGAATAAAAGGTCTTGGATTTTCCCTCTCTAGGAGCCATAGCTGAAGCCTCTCTCTCTTTGATTAAGCCAACATTGAATGAGCTTAAAGAGAATGGTTCCACAGCTAACCAAACTGCTGATCAAGCCAATACCCTAGCTTAAAATAATTGTGAAACTATAACTGACAAGGTCATATCCTCTTCCTCCTAGCTATTAGAAGAAATAAAGGCATATCTGCACATCAAGTTTGAAAACTTGACGAAATTCATGGCTGGCAAAGACCCCACACCTGCCATAAAAGATCTGAGAGTAGACCAGCAAGTCACCCAAGAAATGCTAGTGCACTTCATTGAGAAAACTCTCCCTAAAATCCAGGATAAGATTTTGGATGACAGGAGTGATGAATTGGGAAGCTGCCTATCCGGATTGGAGAAAATAGTAACGGATTGGAAGGCATCCATCACCAAAGAAATCTCTCTTTAAACAGAGTCTATCCATAATATCCAAAAATGGATTAGTGAAGAAATCACCCTGCTCCAAACTAGAATCAATAATCTTTCATTATCTAGAAACTCTTCCTCTCCTGCTATTCCGAAAAGCCAGCTCCTTTCGGTCTTCTATAACCTTATACAAGCAATTGGAGATTTCGGATTCTTTGGTTAGAAAGGAATAGCAACTCTCCTAAAGGTCCTCTTTCCTTACTATGATCCAAAGGACCAAGAGCTTGCACATTCGTCCATCTACCAAGCAATCCAATGACAATTTAAAGAAGACCATCCGGCCTTACTATCTTACTCCTCCTATCGTTGACCGTATTATTGATGAACGGTCCAAAGGTATTGCTGACTACACTATCTACTCAAATCCTTGGCAAGAGGCCTGGGATAAGAACACATATATGGTGATTGATCCCTAAGCTGGCAACAAAAAGGGGCAGATAAGTCCACAAAGGGAAGGAGCAAGCAAAGGGAAAGAAAAGGAAGAAGGTCCATCTGGAGAGAATTAGACTAGCAATAATTTTTATAAAATTTTGTAATAGCTGGATTCAATATTGTATATTTCTGTAATTTGTAATCTAAACTTCATTGATGTTAACTATTATTAACAGCAGAAGTATATATAGTGAAAATATCTAATTATTAAAATATTTCTTCTAAAAGTACAATTTGTAATTGCACTAAAACAAACTTAGAAGCTAGAATTGAAAAATATTGGGGGAGTTAGGATGCTAAAACTGTGGGGGAGTAAAATTTGTAAATGTCTAACCATCAAGAATCATACTTAGCTCATATATACTCCATTCCCTTGTACTTAGTTTTTTTCCATCAAATGAGGGAGATTGTTGGGAAACTATGATTCAGACCACAAATTAAACTAAATTATCCAGATCAGGTTTAAATGAAATAAAAACTTGAACTATGTAAACCCCAAATCCAAATGGAAACATTCGGACAAAGATCCAGCTACAAGGCTGACCATTGAAGATGTTAAATACATAAGCACATGGAATTATCATAATAAAGCTTGGAAAGGAAACAAGTTTTAATCCCTCAAGAACAATCCGGAAGAACTGATTGCCTTATCTCCAAAAGAAGGACGATCCGAAGTACATGAGTCTAAAGACATCCAGAATACTCATGCTTGAAGACAATGGGAAAAGTTTCAAAGAGAGCTTTTCCTACTACCTTTTGGTCTTTGAAGTCAAAGATCCTTTCCCCAAGACAAAGACATAATGATAGCTTGCATTTTTCAGAGAAAGGACAAAAAGACTGACACCCGACTAAAAAAGCTAACAACCTTTTTCACCTAGATCAATAAGGAAGCGCATAGAGCTCACACCAAAAAGTTAATGGTGTAAAAGTTGGTGCATCACAACAAGCCAAGTAAAACGATCACTGATAACTTTTTAGCATCAATCCCTAGAATTCAAATGGGTCAAATTATAGTCTAACAGATTGGTCAATGGCTCAGGAAGTGCCACCTTTATTACAAGCTCAACAACCCACAAAGGCTACATTTATGATGAAAGCCTATAAATGGGAAGCTTCACAAAATGAGAAGGTTGGCTGTTTGATTGACAAAAGCAAGTAACAAAGAACAAGCATTCATTTAGTTTACAATCCCTTCAATTCAAATCTGTTGTAAGGATTCCCAAGTGAGCTATAAAATTAAGGAAATCCAAAAACCAAAACCTTTATGAAAACAAAATTGTAAGGATCTCTAACTTGGGTAAGTTGTGAGATTGGGATATAACTTGAAGTTGGTGCTTTGAGTGGGAACTCCTTGTAGGACTCAGCTTAGATTTGGGGTGGAAGTTTAAGTGGTATATCCTACTAAAGACTATAGGACTCAGCTAGGAGTTGGTGCTTCTAGTGGTATATCCTCATCCGAAAGGGGTTACCATCAGGAGACAAAATTGTAAGGCTTGATTCCTGCGAGTTGGAAAGGAATCCACTAGTGGAAAAGCTAGGAGGAAGGAAACTTCGGGGACTGGAGTAGGCAGGGCCGAAGCACGATAAAATCTTGTGTTTGATTTCTTTAACTCTTTATTTATTGCTTTA
Source organism: Euphorbia pulcherrima (assembly GCA_947683365.1). Taxonomy (NCBI): domain Eukaryota; kingdom Viridiplantae; phylum Streptophyta; class Magnoliopsida; order Malpighiales; family Euphorbiaceae; genus Euphorbia; species Euphorbia pulcherrima. The sequence continues at coordinate 18,068,737 of CANTUS010000010.1, read as the reverse complement.
TATTGTCATAGCTGCATCATTCGAATCTATCATCCGGATTATAAACGAACACACTACAGTAAGACTTTTTAAAGTCTGTATATTCCATCAAAAAGGGTTATTCACCCCCCTCTGACCGTTTAAAGACCCTTATAGTGACCAACAGGTACCAGACTTGAAATCCCGTATTTTAAAATAGAGTCACCAACTGGTTAAGCTCCACCGGGAATTTGGGTACGATATTCCCAACGGGTAGTTAGACCGTACCTTAAAATAGAGATTCCAAGTTTGGATGTTGTTCCTTACTTTTCAATTTTTAAATCAAACCGTTTACATTTTGATAAACGCGACTTTAGTTCTTATGCGATTTAAATCCTATTTAATGTTTGGAGTTTTCGGTTTATATGGTCATACATCACACAAAAACGGTAAATAAAGCAAGAAAATAAAATTATCAAATGGCTTTACAAATTCTTATACATTTTTCTAGTGCGGAAAAATAAATAAAACAGATAAATAAATAAAAGGGCAAAATCGGGTCCTAATCGAGCTTACCAACTCGGACCGGGCTCCAAACGAGGCAAAATATATACGAGAATAATCACAAATAAAGCATAAATATATGAATGGAAGGAAATAAACACCTAATCATGGAGAAAACATATTTTTGGATTTTTCGGGACTAAAACACAATTTTCGGGCATTGAAATGAATGTCTAAACATCCTAATAAACAATTAAAATGAAGTAACCATTCTAAATAATAAACTAAAATTATAGAAACTATTTTAGGATTTTTAGTTGTTACAACAAGATTTATTTAGATTTATCTGGTGTAAAACCCATTATTAAACCATTAAATGAAGATTTAACCAATTAAATAATCAATAAAATCTAAAACAAATTAAAAAATTGATATAAATTTATTCCAGATTATAGAAAATTTGTCAGAAATCTTGCGGGTAGAAATCGGGGTAAAAATCGGGGTAAAAAATGCAAGAAAATGAAAAAAAAAGACCAAAAACACAAAATAAGGGCTTTTTTGGCATTTTTGCCAGTCCAGATGTGTAGTGGGACTTGGGATGCTACAGTGGCAGTCTAAGATGCTACCGTTGCAACATCTCAAACTACACCGGAGTATCTCAAGACTCACCGGAGCATTTGGCTCGGAAAAACATCAAAAGGTCCGAAATAATAATCAACTGCAGCCGAATAATGAACAATATTGAATAAAAAGTAGATTAGAACGCAGTTTTGTTACCTAGAGGCCGTGAATCCAAGTTTCGAGACTCAAACCGGTCGCTGAGCAAGCTTTGTGACGAATTTGTGATGAAATCCGACGAAACAGTGATGAAAAGAGCGACGAACTTAGCGATGGAATTTAGTGATTTTTGTGAAAAAGTCTCTAGATCCTATTTAAGCCAGTTTTAACTTAATGTTTCTAGTTGCTTTTACTGATTAAGCTAAAAGATTAAGCTAAATAACCCTTAAGAATCCAGATTAATCAGATATGTCAAGTTTTATATGGCATTCTCTCTCTAAAACCTAAAATATTCTAAATGATGAATTAAGTGTTAAAATTTGGCAAAAATGTCCTCCATCAGATCACTTAAGGGGTTTATGTAGGCCTAACTAACTCTAAATAACTCAGTTAGTCCTTGGAAATCCAAAGATTCCCGAAAAAATGAAGTAAATTTGAATTTAGAGAAAGATGAACTGGTGACGGAAGGCCAGAGCGCGCGCAACATCTCAGGCCGAGACGCTGCAGTGACAACATCTCACCGCACTCCTGCACGAGGAATTTTTCTAAATGCAATTTGACTCCGAAATATTAGAATAGCAGGCCAAACATCATGTCAGAGCAAAATGTCATTATCGTTCCGCGGGTCACCGAAAAAGCCATGCTCACATAGAGTTCGTTGTTTCCTCACTCCATCCTCCTTGCGAGAGGATTCACTTTAAGGATGTCCCCCTTGGGTTCCACTTGATCAATAGCGATAGTGCTCATGGCAATGATGATGACAAGTATGAGCGGATGAACTTTTCCCGTCCCTTAAGGGCACAAAAAAATAGGCGGTGTGAAGCGAGTCGGAGGATCGATCATCATTTTAGCGTGATAAAAGATAGATTTATGAAAGCAATGTTGATGTTGAATTTTAGTCCAATTTGCATGTTAGGGGATACGAGACCTGAAATCCCGTAATTCAAGATAGAGTCGCCACCCGATTTAGCTCTGTCGGGGATTTTGGGTACGATATTCCCACCGGGTGGTTGGACCGTATCTTAAAACAGAGATTCCAAGTTCGGATGATGTTGCTTATTTTACAATTTTTAAATAAAAAATGTTTACATTTTAATAAGCGCGACTTTAGTTCTTATGCAATTTAAAATCGGTTTATGTTTGGAGTTTTTAGTTTATATGGCCATACATCACACAAAAGCAGTAAATAAAGCAAGAAAATAAAATTATTACATAGCTTTACACATACCTGTACATTTTTCTAATGAGGGAAAATAAATAAAGCGGATAAATAAAGCGAATAAAGAGAGACTGAAATCGGGCCTCAACCGAACTTACCAACACCAGTATGGCTTGAAACATGATAAATAAATCACAAATAAGGCATAAATAAATAAAGGCAGAAAATGAAATTTTAATATGGAGAAAACATTTTTTTGGGAATTTTTAGAGTTTTAAAGGCATTTTTAGGTATTTATTGGCTATTTAATCAATTTAAATGGCAAAATAAATAAAATAAAATCAGATTAAAAAGTTTTACTTATTCCAGAATTTTTATAATCTTTAGAAAATTTTTTGGGTGAAAGTGAGGGTAAAAAATTGCAAGAAAACGGCGAAAAGGGGCTTAAATTCAAATTTCGGCAGTCAAAGCTATGGCGACAGCTTTGACCACCGTAAGCCATAGCCTTGACCACTATAGTGGCAGCGGTGGAGGCTATAGCGATGGCGGTCAACGCTATCGCTATAGCCTTGGTCGTCGAGCTTTATTTTTAAGGGAGATCTGGCGTTTTCACATCCATAAATCCAAAATCATTAGAGTTTTAAGTCGTAATCAACTATATTTCAACAGATATGGACTTAAAACACCCAAATAATCTTGATTTGATGGATTTAGGTATGAAAATACCCAAAAAAATGCAAGAAATTCGGGACCTCTATAGGGGTGAAGTTAACCTCCGTAACTATAGCCTTCATCACTATAAGACTAGCAGTTAAGGCGATAAGGATGGAGGTGAAGGCCATCCCTATAGAGGTCGGGTATTTTCCGACGGTTTTCTAAGAACACTAAACAAAAATGAAGAAACAATACTAAAAACACCGAGAAAAGCAACAAGAAATAATAAAAATAAGTAAATAGGTAGTGGAACTTAGCTTTTTTGCCTCTAGGCCGTGAATCTAACTTTGGAGACACGAACCGGATGTTTGGCAAGCTTTTGATGATTGTGGCGAAAACCAATGGAATCATTGATGAAAATAGTGATAGAATAGTGACGGAATATTTAGGTAGTATTTTAAAAAAAGTCTCTGAAACCCTATTTAATCCATTTTAACCTATGATTTCTAATTGATTTTAGTGTTTAAGCTTCGACATTAAGCTAAAGAACAACTAAGAATCGAGATTAGGAGAGATTAATCCTGATTCTATGATTTTGTAGAGCTTTCTCTCTCTAGTTCTTAATTTTTCTCTCTAAAATCTAATTCTAATTCTAATTTCTGGAGAAAAGTCCCATAATCTCTCTACCAGATGGGTTTAAATACTCCCACACTAAAAAATACACCAACTCGGATGAAATTTTGGGGAAAATTCATGGCCCAATCACAAGGAGAGAGGGAAAATAAAGTGGCACGGCTAAAAAATGGTCTTTCTAGCGGCCGCCGCTACAACCACGACGGCCATGGCAGCCACTGCTACCATTGTAGCAAGGAAATGCTACCATTGTAGTAAGGGGTGGCCATACCAGTAGTGGTGGCTGCCACTCCAATGGCGGTCACCGCTGTCGGAGGGCACGCTGCCGCTGCCACCGGTGGCGGCAGCAAAAGGGGAAGGGCGCAAGGGTTAGGAAATTAAAGTATTTAGGGTTTTAATTGGGGTTTGAACTTCCGATGCTCGTAACTTTCACTATGGTTATCCGATTAAGGCGATCCTTGATATTACGGAAAGCTCAAAGAGTCTAAAATCCAACGATATAAATAAGACTCGCTGAAAATGATCAAATCTTATAGAAAATTGTGTAGCAAATTATTGCACGAGGGTGAAAGAATAACGATTAATTCTAAATGCATTCTAATGATTTTTAAGTGCGCTCAAATGTCCAAAATCATCAAAAAGGTACTTGCTAAATGCCATTCAACCTCAAAGAATAGAATAGGTAGATCGTAAGAGGTTGGAGCAACAAGTTATCATCATTCTGTGGGTCACCGAAACGCCCGTGCTCATAGGCTGCCCCTCGGGAGATTGCCACTTGGCGAGCCAAGTTTGATCTCACAAAAGAGAAAGTGATAGAAGGTTATACCTAAGGTGAAGGAACCTTGAGCCTATTTTCTACAGATGGTCATGGGATGCATCATCAACGGACCTATCGGAGGTGTAGAATTCTTTGAGTCAGTTGTCTAATCACAAGCATGGAATGTATCATCAACGGACCCATCAAAGGTAGGAGGAATATCCAAATCAGTTGTGTACTGGTGGTCTGGGAACGCACCATCAATAGACCTATCGAGAAGGCAAGAATGAATAGATTGTCTATTGGTGGTTTGAAAATGCACCATCAATGAACCTATTGAGAAGGTAATTCGAAATCGGGTGTCTACTGGTGGTCTGAGGACGCACCATTAATCGACCTATCGAGAAGCCAAGTATGAATTTTGAGGATGCACCATCAACGAACCTATCGAGAAGGCAAATCTGAATCAGTTGTGTACTAGTGGTCTAAGGACGTACCATTAACGGACCTATTGAGAAGGCAAATCTAAATTAGTTATCTACTGGCAGTCTGAGATTGCACCATCAACGGGCCTATCGAGACGGCAAGTCTGAATTAGTTATCTGCTGGTGGTCTGAGGATACACCATCAATAGACCTATCAAGAAGGTAAATCTAAATCGATTGTCTACTGGCAGTCTAAGAATGCACCATCAATGGATCTATCGAGAATGCAAGTTTGATTCGGTTGTCTACTGGCAATCTGGGAATGCACCATCAACGGACCTATCGAGAATAGAATTTTGAGAAGTTAGTGGTTGTTGTAAATTGCATTTTTAATTGCTTAATTGATTTTATCAAGACAAAAATTTTTGCCCCTTCAATTAAGCAATAAAAATTGAATATTGAGAAAAACAAGTCTAGAAATGTCCGGCAAAGCCATTGCTAGGTTGATTTTGCGATGGTTGCATCAAGATGTCCCTAGAAGGCCAAAAGCTGCATTATGGAGCCCTTGAAGAGCTGAAAGTTGCATAGAGCTGCCCCCAGGAGAAAATCTGAGTTCTGATTTTAGGATCCATCAGGTTGGTTGTCCATTTAGATTATCGGTTTGTGTACCTGTCAAGGTAGTTTTAGAGCATTAGTAAATGACATAAGCTACGTTTTTATTGCTTAATTGATTTTGTAAAACAAAAATATTTTTGCCCCTTCAATTAAACAATAAATATGGAAGAATAAACATATATTGAGATGAGATTTCTAGGAGTCAGGAGAAACAGTCGAGGTTGAACACTGAGACTAGCTAATGTGCCCCTAGGAGAAACTCTACCTTAGAATGTAGGATAGAAAACAATTTTGATATGCCCCATGATACGGGTGCTTGCTCGGAGGTCGAGCGCAGAGCTTGAGGATACTTTTCTATGCTTTATTCCCTACAGAATTCAACATGGAATAATAGACATGACATTTATCGATATTATGCATGAATGCATGAATGCATGAATGCGTGAGCTGCTTAGATAGATCATCTTTATGATGACTAGATTGCTGAGTTGGTTGCCTACTTGTCTGATTAATTTTATTTAGTTCGGTTACTTGCTAGGAGAGAGAATTTATGGAATTATACTGTTGTACAGATCAAATTCTGATGCCCTTAATGGTGAATTAGGGATGTCGCATAGATCAGTTGGCAATGCCCACAGCGGAGAATTATAGAAGTTGTGGTGCACATGCGAGGCTCGTATTGTTAGATATTGAGGTTGAGGATTGTAATTCTCTATACTCCCTTTCACTTGTTGTATGAAGAGGTGAGTCAGCTGTATCAACGATTGTTAAACTGAGCGATAAAGATAAGTGGGAGCACAAAGCAAAGTTTGAGATTCTGGATGATGAACTTCTACACGCTATCACTACCAATGAATTCTACCACAGATGTCTTCAAAAGATTCGGACCTCATTGACTTGAGATGCTTGGTCGCAGTCGAAGATGGAGTAGACACGCATTGAGGATGGATTTGAGCCCTTCGAGTCCATTCAATTGTAGAAGAAATTCAGGCACTCTGATGATGATGACGATAATGGAGAGATATCTCAATGTGATTGATGGCAGTCATTTATCTTTGTTTTGATTGTCTTAATTTTTGCATAAAGCCAAAATTTGTGTTGGGCCCATCAGACTTGTTTATTTTGCTTTTATGTCCTAATTTTTGTCTGGACTGCCCTTTTCGGGTTTTTAATCCAGCAGACTATCGCGGGTTTTGCATAGACCTCGCTTCTTTTCAGTCTATCAGAATTTTTGCCTTTTAACTTTTGTTTTCTGAGAAATTGGGTTGACTGCACGGAACCCACTTTTGACTTACTCGTAACATTTCGCCTTTTAGGCCCAATATACTCATTCAACCATAAACATAAAGGATTCAGTAAAATGAGATTTCCATTAAATGAATTAAGTTTGAGTACATGATGATGATAACCATTTCTATTTACCCAAACTCTGGTGTTAACTAGCCTATGAAGGTTTTCTAGCCAACACACTATCTTGGCTCACTTTACCCTAACTTTTGCCTAGACCACCCTTTTCGGATTTTCAGTCTAGTGTGCTATTTTACACCCTAAATTTTGCTTGACCGATTTGTAGAATATTGATTAGTGGGATATACCTTAATTTTTGCCTGAGCAGTAGAGGACCACTTTCCGAGTGATTCATTTTATTTATGTGCCACTTTTCTGGATTTGATTCTTTTGTTTAAGTATGATAACGGTTCAACCTGCTTTGTTTGATAGGGTTTACGAATTCGCTAATGTCCAAAATCCTCATGCCATCATGTTGAGTTCCTTTCTATTATATAAGGTCTTTCCCAATTCGGTCTGAAATTCCCCCTTGGGTCGGTATTAGAAGGCTCCACTTGCTTGAAAACTGGATTATCGGCTTTTGACGGATACCCCTGATCCTTAGACACGATTGTTGTTCACCCTCGCTATGTGCTTTTGATACATCTGAAGATTATTTAAGCTGTCCGAACTATAATTTGGTCCATGGGGGTCCCTTTGAGTTGGATTTAGTACAACTCTCAAGCATTTAATCTTGGCATTGATTGGTAGCATGGCTTCCACCTCATAGGCAAAGGAGAAAGGTCTTCGGTATAGGAGAATTCCGACATTTGTTTGACATCTTTGAAGGGTGAACAGGAGCTCATCGGCTCAATCTTTGATCATTACAATAGTCTTGGAAATGAAGTTCCTTATAAGCTGGTTTGCGGCTTTGGTTCCCCCATTAGCTTGTGGTCAGTGAGTAAAAATCTATTGATGCTCGGTTCCTTATTTTCTGATCAAACTAGTAGTTGCCCCTAGGGACTGAAATCCATTATTCAAAATGATGTAAAGAGGTTGGCTGCACCGAGTGAAGATGTGTTTCTCGATAAACTTAGCCATCTTCTCGGCGATGATGCTGGTGAAAGACTCAGCTTCCCCCTACTTTGAGAAGTAACATGCCCCTATGATGATAAAGCACTGTTCATTTGTTTATATGGATCAAATCTCGCTGATCAAATGTGTCCCCCTCGCCAAGAATGACCAATAAGGAGATAAATAGTGAAGGGTTGAGGGTGTGAGGGTATGGATATTTGGAAGAGTCAATGTTGTATTAGGAGTGGGAATTTTGAAAATGGGTTGGCGAAGAAGAGATAAGCCATAATTCTATCAAAAGCGGTTAGATGATGCTCCTTCTCCATAATTAATCGACGCTTCTTCTGCAACTTGAAAATAGGTTTGCACATAGTTGTGAGGCCGACGATGAACCAATTGACATATTTAACCTATCAAAGGAAGAATTGAGCATCTCCCTCTACTTTAGGCATGAAGCTATGATGCTCAGTATTCTGACAATGAACCCTGGGTATATTTAGGTATGACCAGGAGAAAGCGTTATCATGATATTTGGCACTTTTTTATCTCTCATTTTCTTTCAGAGGTTAGGTCATTAGAAAATGATTACCATTTTAGGTTATCCTTTGTACTCAAATTTATTTCAGTTGAAGAAACGTTATAAATATTGAACACATTATGCTTATGATAAAATGAATGCACGGTCCCATCAGGTGAAACATCAAATGAGTAAACAAAATGAGAGTCTTTGATTTGCGGTGCAGTAGATTAAGCATCCTCAGTAGCTTTTATTGGCATGTTGTCCAGCTCGAGACCTAGAACTTTAACTGGTTCGGCTGATGACTTATCTCCTTCCTTCGCTAGAGACCTCGCGAGATTTATGTTAGATTTGGTAGTAGAATTGGCTTTAATAGCGATGTCAACTGAATTAGAGAAGATCGAGGCTAACACAATTTCTTCAGGTAGATCAAAATTGATCGCACCTACCTCACTATCAGAGCTTGGTGATGGTTTCTCCTCAGCATTGGTCTTTCTAGCTGGCTGAGCATTTTTTCCCTCTCTCACTAATTACCAAATAGCCATGCCTAGAGGCTTGCATTGATCTATTGTGTGCCCCTTCTGAACATGATAGCAACAAAAATTTCCTCTTTCTTTGGGTGTAGGAGCACGATATTCACAAAGAGAGTTAAGCATGCCTTTCTCTAGCAACTTGGCGAACAAAACACTAAGAGGGAGACATGAATGCTTTTTGAGCAGACGTCCGGGTAGGTGTGGCTTAAACTGCGAAAACACTCTCCTGAGCAACGACTTGAACCGAGCTATCTTCTCCTCGATCGGAACCGGGGTGACTTCAATATATTGAGATGTATTGCTCTTGTTAAACTAGGGTTTGCTGCCGCTTGGCTTGTTAGGTTTCTCTTTCTCATGACGCTCGATTTTCTTAGCTTTTTCAAAAACTTTCTAATAAGATTCAAAAGAGTCAGTTTCCATTTTCATATAGAGAACCGGGAGAGCCCTATCGAGTAGCTTTAGAATCATTTCCTTTAAACCGAGCTTTTGCTTCAATAGAACTTGAGCGGCCATCCACCTATTGAAGTAGGACTTAAAGGACTCACCTTACTTTTGCTTAATGGCTTCAAGATGCTGGATAGTTGTTTCCATGGTTGAATTAAAACCTAAGTGACAAACCAAGGGTTCCAAAAGGAGCTTCCAATCTAGGATTGATGACTCGGGGAGAGTATTTTACCATTCGAGAGCTGGCCCTAATAGAGTACACGGAAATAACTTAGCAAGAACTTTATGCCCGATTTTTTGAACATGCATAATTCGCTAGTACATCACGATGTGGTATTTGGGAGGTCCCTCACTAGAGTAGGCTTCCATTCAGGGCATCAAAAAGTTCTTAGGAACCCAATCTTTGTCCCTCACTTCTTCCTTTTCCTCATTCTTATTCAGAAGCTGCCTAAAGAAAGCCGCCATTTTGGGTGTCACGCCCGAAGGTTGCGTGACCTGGTCGATTGGTGCCACACCCGGAGGTTGTGTGGCCTGGTCATTGTGTAGTTATGAGACCCCAAATATAAACGGTAGAGGAGCTGGGATCTCAATCTAAGGGCCAGCAAAGGGATTCTAAGGATAAGCAGCCCCCCTTGGAGAGATCATAAAATTAGGAGTCGATAGCGCAAAAGGTGTTGGCGGTGTCGGGCAGATGACAAAACTAGTGGAGGGAGCAACCATTTATAGGATAAAACCCCCTGAGAAAGTGGGGAATATAGGGGCATGACTGACAGGTCTCGAAGATACAGGAGGAGGAAAGCCAAAGGTTGGTGGAACAAAGGAAGAGGGTGGCTGAGAAGAACTCTGACCAAACTGAAATTGGCTCTGTTGGATAGGTCAGACAGGCAGTACCAGGTGAAAGATAGGCGTAGCTTGAACTGACAAAATCTGACCTAAACTATTCTGACTTGAACCATTTGGAACTACCCCATTCTAAATGATCCTAGACTGTCCCTGAGCTTGAGAAAATGACCCAAATGGTCCCTGAACATTCTTTTTTCTCTAAAAGTCAATCGAACCTGATCTTGGATGGCTTTTTTAAAGAGATCAGATTAAAGAAACTGAGCCATAGCATTGGCTAACTCTACACCAATCTAAGACTGACCCCAGTCCTGACTCTAATGAGGTGGGGAGGGATAAGGGGAAGGAGTACTCTCATAAGGTGTATCATTCAAATGCGAGATCAGACATGGCAGGCAGAGCAGATTCTGGGACTAATCCTGAAAGTGGATTGAGACGGTAGCGGTGCCTTGATCTAACTGAGAAATCAGAAGATGTTCACCCTGAATCAAACCATGATGAAATGTATGATTACATAGATATTCGAGTGATAAATGTCATATACACGGGGGTGGGTTAGAGAGGTGGAGAGCAGAAAAGCTTATGATGTGAAACTTAACCAAAACATGTGAGACGTGTGAATTCTTCACTATGCCTAGCATGCTAGGAACAGATCCTTGGGACTAGAACGATCTAAGGAATTTTGTTAAATTCCCCTTCAAGCGAGGGGAGAATAGAGGTAAAGGACAACTGAAATTAAAAAGTCGGCCACAGGCCGGCCTATGTATGAAGTACGTATATATGAGCACAACACAAGAAGTACACAAAAGCGAATAAACCTCTTCCAACCTTATCATTCCCGCACAACGCTATTCAAAAGATCTATAGGTAACTCTAGCACCAACAAATGGCAAGAGAGTATGCGACCTAAATCTAAATTGTTTTGGTGAACCTAAGGGGAATTTTCTATGGCTAGATTTATCACGGTTCATAGTCTCAAACTGCTAGTGTCATGGAATGGCACTCTAGAAGGGTCTCATTTAACTTGATTCCGTGTAACTCAACCATTCCTCAAATGAGTACGACCGCAGGAATTACACCTTAGTTAAAACGAGTGATCCACCCACAAATATCCCCAATTCCTGGCGGGCATGAGGTATACAAGTGTGATTCACGGGGGTGAAATAATCACACCTTGTACTTAGGCTAACTAACACCTTGAACTTAGGCTAACTAAGTGGTGGATTCAAAAGACATAAGCAATAAAGGGTTGATTTAAAAATGATTTAGGCACAACATCAAAATCCTTTCACCAATTTCCAAAATGAAAGCAATTTTTAAAGTTTAAGTTAAAAGGAAATCCCCAACAAAGTCGCCATTGTGAGCCGGAGGATTGATCCTCATTTTAGAGTGATAAAAGATAGATTGATGAAAGCGATGTTGATGTTGAATTTTAGTCCCATTTGCATGTTAAGGGATACAAGACTTGAAATCCCGTATTTTAAGATAGAGTCGCCACCCGATTTAGCTCTATCAGGAATTCGGGTATGATATTCCCATGGGGTGGTTGGACCATACCTTAAAACAGAGATTTCAAGTTCGGATGATGTTGCTTACTTTTCAATTTTTAAATAAAAAATGTTTACATTTTAATATGCACGACTTTAGTTCTTATGAGATTTAAATCCGGTTTATGTTTGGAGTTTTCAGTTTATATGGTCATATATCACACAAAAGAAGTAAATAAAGCAAGCAAATAAAATTATTACATGGCTTTACAAATACCTATACATTTTTCTAATGTGAGAAAATGAATAAAGCGGATAAATAAAGCGAATAAAGAGAGACCAAAATCGGGCCTCAACCGAACTTACCAACACCGATATGGCTTGAAACATGATAAATAAATCACAAATAATCACGAATAAGGCATAAATAAATAAATGCAAAAAATTGAATTTTATTATGGAGAAAAATATTTTTTTGGGAATTTTTGGAGTTAAAAAGGCATTTTTTAGGCATTTAATGGTTATTTAATCAATTTAAATGGAAAAATAAATAAAACAAAATCAGATTATAAAGTTTAACTTATTGTAGAATTGTTATAATCTTCAATAAATTTTTCGGGCAAAAAACGGGGTTAAAAACGCAAGAAAATGGCAAAAAGGGGCTTAAAATCAAAGTTTGGTGGTCAAAGCTATGGCGACAGCTTTGACTGCCGTCGTTATAGCCTTGACCGATATAGTGGCAGCCGTGGAGGCTATAGCGACGGCGGTTAAGGCTGTCACTATAGCCTTGGCCGTCGAGCTTTGTTTTTAAGGGAGATCCGGCATTTTTGCATCCATAAATCCAAAATCATTGGAGTTTTAAGTCGTAATCAACTATATTTCAACAGATCTGGACTTAAAATACCCAAATAATCTTGATTCGATGGATTTGAGTATGAGAATACCTAAAAAATGCAAGAAATTCGGGACCCCTATAGGGGTGAAGTTCACCTCCGTAACTATAGCCTTCACCGCTATAAGACTAGCGATCAAGGCTATAAGGATGGAGGTGAAGGCCATACCTATAGAGGTCCAGTTATTTTCCGACGATTTTCCAAGAACACCAAAAAAATAAAGAAACAACACTAAAAACATCAAGAACAACAGTAAGAAAGCAGTAAATATGTGCAAATAGGTAGTGGAACTCAGTTTTGTTACCTCTAGGCCGTGAATCTAACTTTGGAGACTCGAGCCGGATGTTTGGCAGGCTTTTGATGATTTGTGACGAAAATCGATGGAATCATTGATGGAAATAGTGACAGAATATTTAGGTAGTATTTTGAGAAAAGTCTCTAAAACCCTATTTAATCTATTTTAACCTGTGATTTCTAATTGATTTTAGTGTTTAAGCTATGAGATTAAGCTATAGAACAACTAAGAATCGAGATTAAAAGTGATTAATACAGATTCTATGCTTTTTTAGAGCTTTCTCTCTCTAGTTCTTAATTTTTCTCTCAAAAATCTGATTCTGATTCTAATTTTTGGAGAAAAGTCCTATAATCTCTCTCCTAGATGGGTTTAAATACTCCCACACTAAAAAATATACTAACTTGGATGAATTTTTGTGGAAAATACATGACCCAATCACGAGTAGAGAGTGAAAATAAAGTGGCACAGCCAAAAAATGGTCGTGCCATAACTGCCACCGCGGCTATGGGAGCTACTGCTACCATGGTAGCAAGAAAGCACTACCATGGTAGCAAGGGGTGGCCACAACTGGGGTGGCCACCCCGGCGGTGTTCACTGCCATAATGGTGGCGGTGGCGGCAAAAGGGGAAGGGAGCTAGGGTTAGGAAATTAGGGTTTCTAGGGTTTTGATTAAGGTTTGAACTTCTGACGCTCATAACATTCACTATGGTTGTTCGATTAAGGCGATTCTTGACATTCTGGAAGGCTCGAAGAGTCTATAATCCAACGTTATAAATGAGACTCACTGAAAATGTTCAGATCTTATAGAAAATGTTGAAACAAATTATTGTGCGTGAATAAAAGAATAACGGTTAATTCCAAATGCACTCTAATGATTTTTAAGCGCGGTCAAAGGTCTAAAATCATAAAAAATATACTTGCCACTGAAAAGCCCGTTCACACAAAGAGGGTGGACCAAGGGGTGAGCACAGGGGTCCTTCCGTGGTTTGGAGCACTAAGGGCCCAGTTAGGTCTGCCACGCCATCTTCTGAGGTATAACTTAGCCTCCACGAATACCTTATCACTTTTCAAAATTGCCAGTGATCTTGAGTGTAACCATTCATCATCATATCCTTCTGCTTCCACGTGGAAGAGGTCTTCTACTACTGCCCCTGTTATCCCAAAGCTGCCGATTAAGCGGTTTCATGCTTTGGCGAGTGTGACAGAGGGGGTCCTCCAGGCAGATTTAGACACTTTCTTCCGGCTTCTCAATCATTCGGGGAAACGAGCTATCAAGGAGCTCAAGGAGTCAGTCCATCCCATCCGCTTTACCTCATCTAGTTCCACCCATGTGAGAAATTATCTACTTCAATCTCATCGTTATAATAATTTATTTAGGATTCTTTTATTTTGATGTGATTTTCTTTTTAGGTGACTGTGACTGAGGAATAAAGAATTTCTAGGGGTTTCTTCTCCATCCGAGATCTTCTGCTAGCTCAAGATGCACTAGTCTTGGTAAATTTATTTTACCTGCAAAATTTTAACAAATTATGCATGATGCATGCCATGAAATTTATACATGTGTACTAATCTTATGATTTTTATTGCAGACTCTATTGGTTATAGAGAGTAGCAGGTCCGCTCAGGACTTGGATGCTTCAGAGGAGGGCGCTAGGTTCCTAGAGGAGCAACTGCGAGCAGCCACTATTAAGGCCAATAGGGCAAGAGAGGAGACTGCTCAAGCGAGGGCTGAGGTTGAGGTATTGCGGGGTCAACTGTCACAAATGATCAAGGACAAGTAGACACCTGACCCATATGATTCCTTACTAATGATGATAGCTCGGCCTATAGAGTGGCACCGGTGGTGACCTAAGCTACTGGAGGAGAGAATGGGGTAGAGCAGCAGGCTTAGATGGATGGTGCTACGACTAAGGATGGTGCTGGAGGAGGGGATCGGGTGATGATCGATATGGATGACATACTGGCTGTTACCCAGGACGAGACTCAGGTGCACCCCAAGGACAGGATCCCTCTTGTAGCTTGGATTATTCTATAGCTATTATTTTGTGGAACTTGATACTTTTTGCCCTGCATGGCTTATTTTGATGTAAACCTTAATTGATACTTATGCCGTTTAACTTCCGTGCACATTGAACTTTTCTATTTCTAAACTAAAACCATTGAATATTGTCGTCTCCAAACCCTTGTTGCCCCTCAGACATAACTAACCATGAAGACCATTTAGCGAGTACTGAACATTCTAAGTTCCTGATCGCAATCAATTGACCCAATATAACTGACAAGAATCACCAAGGCTGGTTGGTTGAAATTAGCACTTTTGGGGATACGTGCTATCCTGTTATTTCACAATAGGAGAACTAAGTTCAAGGAATCCTAGCTGTGAGAAATAACAATTACAAATAATTCTCTAATCATTACTAATAGCAAACCTGGCAGTTTTGAATTGAGTTCTAATTTTTGCACAGGCCCCTCGGTGTTAGATGACCTATTGAACATTTATCTTCATTTATTTTTGTCCTAATTTTTGCCTGAACTATCCTTGACGGCTCAACTCAGTGGACTTTACCTTTTTCTTTTCTTTGCGTTAACTTTTGCCTACACCGGCCTTTCGGGTTTTCAATCTAACAAGCTTTTTCTTTTTTTTTTCCTTTCGTCTTAACTTTTGCCTGGACCGCCCTTTCGGGTTTTCAATACAGCAGACATTTTCTTTCTTTTTTTCTCGTCTAAACTTTTTCCTAGACTGCTCTTTTTGGTTTTCAATCCAGCAGATGTTTTCTTTCTTTTTCTTCTCTCGTCTTAACTTTTGCTTGGACTGCCCTTTCAGGTTTTCAATCTACCAGACGTTTTCTTTCTTTTTCTTTTTTTCTTAACCTTTGCCTTGACTGCCCTTTTGGTTTTTTAGTCCAGCAAACATTTTTCCAAATTTTGCATAGGTCCAATTTCTTTCATGGCCTATTAATATTTTTTATCTTTTGTTGAATAATGCATACGGAGCAAAGATGCACAAAACACAGAGAAAAACTGTTGTGCAGATGCACAAAATGCAAAGAAAAACTGCTATGCACATACTTGAGATTATTTCACCTAAAGACATGCATGAATTCATAAGACCAAAATTCATAGCAAACCATAACATATTCATTGGTGAGATTACTTTGAGTACATAGGCAATGGTAATAATTTCCAATGGTTAACCCCTACTGCCTATTGGTCTTTTATAGATTTTCTAGAAAGCAAGTGACGTTTTTCTCTCAATACCCTAACTTTTGCCTAAGCTACCCTTTTTAGGTATTCAACTTAGTGGACTTTATTTGTGTGGGAGTACCCTAACTTTTGCCTGACCAATTTGCAGAATACTGATCAGCAGGTTGCACCCTAATTTTTGCCCGACCAATAGAGGACCACTTGTCGAGTGATTTATTCTTTATTTCTTTTATCCTTCATGCTACTTTTTTATGATTTAATTCTTTTGACCTAGACATGATAACGCCTAAGCCTATCTTTATTCACTAGATTTATGAACTCATTTATATCCATATCCATAAGCTTGATTCCTCCCTTGCCAAGGACTTTCTTAACTACAAATGGTCCTTCCCAATTAGGCATGAACTTGCCCCTAGCCTCAGTGTTGACCTAGTGTAGCTATTTGAGAACCAGATCACCCACCTTAAGAGGTTGTTTTGGGTATCTAACTCTATTATTGTAAGCTCGAGCCATGCACTGCCGGTACATCAGTAGGTTGTCAATTACCTTGAGCCGATTCTCATTTGCTGCATTCTACTGCTCATATATAGCCCTTGCCCAATCTAACTCTTTTAGTGGGGCTCCAAGTGACACTCATGGAGATCTTACTTCTATTTCAACAAGTAACACAACTTCCATCCTATATACCATGGAGAAAGGTGTTTGGTTAGTGGGTGTTCTTACACTGGTTCTGTAACCCAAACTGCAAATGGAAGTTTATCGTCCCAATCCTAGTAGGTAGCCACTATCTTGGACAAAATCCTCTTGATTGACATTAATGATCGGCTTTCCTTTAGAGCTCCTAAGGAATTTGAGTACAGACTTGTAACCCAAGGTGTACTTTCCATTCTTCATAACCAGAGTCAACTTGTGGTTGATACTCTCATGAGGGATTATTTTGGTCTTGTAAGACATACTTTCCTTTCTTACTAACTAGAGCAAGCCTACTGTTGATGCTCTTATGAGTCTTTATGGCCTTCTTTCTTGATGATATGACCCCTTTCTCCCCCTCGTGAAGAAAGGCGGGCTAAAACTATTTGTTAGCGTGTTTACTAAGCACTTTTATCATCTCTCTTTTTTGTAAACAAGTTTTAACGATTGGATTTTTATGCCATTGTGATATACTTAAAGTCAACTTCATTAATAAATATGGTGATACTATAAGAATATTGTTGTTATAAGTGTATGATGTCTATAAAGTGAAATGCTAAAGCAAAACATGTGAATGGACAATGCATCAATTTAATCATGATATGCCTCATACGCGGCATTATTTGCCTAAAAAATGTTTGCAACATTAAAAGTTACATCATTTGAATCATCCTCCATAGGCAGAGAGCTTTTTTGTTAGCCTTGGTAATACTAGCAGCTGAACTGGTAGTCTCAGTGTGCAGGTTCCAATTAGTTTCTTTACCACTGCACTTGCTAAGTTCTTGACGGCCTTTCTTATAGGGTTGCCCCTCTCATTTCCCTTCCAATTTTTCTTCATAAGTATGGCCAGGGCTTTGGTGATAGCTTTAACTGCTTCACTCACCTCGTCCCCTTCAGTCTTCCCACATACTTCCATAGAAATCAAGGCCTCAATTATGTAGCCATTCTTGAAGTCGTACACATCATTGAAGATTTAAAAACCAGGGACCTTTTATCCTCCTACCTCGACAGGTTCTTTCTCACCTGTGAACACCTCCTTCTTGACCACAACCCTTACCATAAGGTAGGACTGGGCTTGGATTTCTTAGCACCTGGGCGATTCCCTAAACCAATTCTAAACGGCCACGGTAGAGGTAAAATGGGTTCTAGAGGGCCCTGAAGATTCTTCCTAAGCCCTTTTCCTTTCACATAACCTTGCTTCATCATAATCTTTTCAATCTTAAGGGATATGTATCCCCTAATCGAAAACTTCACATCCCGATGAGCAATAGCCACCCTAAATTCCTTTTTTTTGCCTATATAGCCGCTATAACTGATGGCTCATCAGCCTTGATGGTCACTGGCTTGCCATTGTGGATGAGCTTGACTTTCTGGTGGATCGTGGAAGGGACTGCTCCTAATGCATTGAGGCAAGAATGACCCAATAAAAATGAGTAAGTGATAGGGATGTCAAGAATGGTGAACAAAACTTTATATTTCACTTCCCCAACTATAACTTCAGCTTCAAACACTCCAATGACATTCCTCTTCATATCATCATATGCCCTTATAAAAGTATTGGATTTCTCCAACATAGATTCATCTCACCCCAAGTGAGGGTGGATTTTGGCAGGGCAGAGATTAAGGGAAAACCATCGTCCATCATAGCCCATAGGATAGAGTAATCAAAGATTTGCACCTGATGAAAAGTGCCTTGTTATGCTTGTTCCCTTCAGTTGGAAGATCCGACGGATAAAATATAATGGATTCAACCTGATCAGAAGGAGACCCTCCAATGACTGAAAACACCTCAACCAAGGTAGTGGAAGGTGTAGCCTACATGCTTAATAACTTTTCCATCAAACCCCTGTGATGATACTCAGAGTCGATGCGGAGCTACCCAATGCTGCACTTTGCAGGGGTAACTTGTAGCTGTAGGATAAGAGGGGTGACCTTTGAATCTACCTTTCCACTACTATTTGGAGTCTGAGTCTCAATAGCAGGTGTAAAGGTTGGACCCTAATTGACACTCGGGATGACATAGATGTTGACATCTTTACCTCTCCTTCTTTTTAGGGGGATATTAGGGAAAACTCTCCCACTTTGAGTAACATGCAACACTCCATCTTTCATATAACTCCTTCCCTTGGAGGTTTCCACAAACAAGGTCGGCCCTTCGAGGTCATCATTCTCCAGTATATAGGCATCAATGTCAATTAGTTCGGATTGAACCAACATAGTTTCCTCATTATAAGTACCTTCTAACTCGTACGCATCAATGTCAATGGGGATCGATTGATCGAGTAAAGCCACTATAGAGTGAACTATAGGATTAGCTTGTGTGATCATATTGAAGACATGGTGGGAGGGCAACTCTGACTCAACAACCGTAACCTATTTCTCAAAATTCGGCAGGGGGTTATTCATGGTGCTAGGTTTAAGCTTGGGTTCTCGGATCTTCTTTTCCCTAATCAGGCCAAAAATAGCCTTAAGTAAGTCTCTATAGGTGCCGGTGCAATGACCATTGCTAACACAATAGGCTCAAAATTGACCTTTATCCTTAGGCTTGGGTGGGACATAGGGCTTGATACGCTAAAGAAGACCAAGCACCCTCAACTTACTAAATATAGTAGGCAATGGTGCCTTCCATGGAGAAATACCATCATCAATGGTACGGACTACGGCCACTTCATCTTGCACTATTGCGGTTTTGGGATCGGAACTATACCTCGGCATAGAAGCCTTGGCTGAGGATGAAGGGTCATTATTCTTAAACCAAGGTATGGCTGGCACACTCACCTTCTCCAATTCCTCAATCCTTTCCCATTTTTTGGCCTTTTCAAAGACCTCCACATAGATAGAGAATTTATCCATACCGAGAACCTTACGATAAGCAGACAGGGCACCATCCTTTAGCTTTACTATCATCTCGGGGAGACTTAGTCGATCTTTCAATAAAACTTGGGTGGCCATCCACCTTTCATAATAGGGCTCAAACTTCTCATTGGGGGCTTGCTTGATAGCCTCCAACTTTTGAATGGTGGTCTTGATAGTTGCGTTGAAACCATACTGCTTGATGAAAGGCTTAGATAAAGCCTTCCAATTTTCGGTCACCTCATCTGACATAGTATTGTACCACTCGATAGCAGGACCTTCCAAGGTGCAAGGGAACATCTTGGTGAGGACCTTATCACTTAGCTTCCTTATCCTCATAACCCTTTGATAGGTGGTGATGTGAGATTGAGGAGGACACTACAAAAAAAGGACTTTTGGGGACAACCAAAATTATCTCCGAAAGTATAAAAAATCGTCCTCTGAACTTTTGAGGACAATTTTTTCATCCTCTATAGTCGTTACCAATTCCTCCATCCCTAAAACTATAGGGGATGAAAAATAGGATTTTGTCCCATTTTTAGGACAATATTCGTTTCTATAGCTATGGACAAATTTCGTCTCTAATGCAAGAGACGATTTTCATCCCTGTTATAAGAAGACAACTTTTATCCTTGGTTTAGAGACAATTATTTGTCCTTAAAAATTGGGACAATTATCGTCTATATGTTAAGTAGATGACTTGTGTCTCTACATTCAAAGACGGTTATTTGTCTTTATAGAAAGGGACAATTATCATCCCCAGGAAAAGTAGCCAAATTTTTTCCCTACACATATAGGATATGATTTCAATTTGCAAGAAATCTGAAACAAAATGAAAGAAATAATATTTGGATTGAAGGGAGCTATGAAGTATCATGGAGATAGATTTAGGCGTATTCAAAGAACTTTAATGTAAAGCGCTAAGTTACAACATTCAGTACGGGCATGTAAGATACTGTTATACTTGTATGCATTTTCCATATAAAGGTGTAATGAACTAATGGAAATAGTATATAATAATCTCAACATGTGTGCAAGGCAAAGAAAATAGAAAAACAAAAATATTAGGAGGTTTAAGTTTAGATGTTACTTTCGATTAAAATTACAATCATATGGTCATTGAAAAAGCTCAATGGAACTGGATGCTATGACAAAGCAAGGAGCAAAGAAAAAAGAACATACATATCACATTTCATCCGTAAATCTAGGCCTTTTTAGTCCAAAGTATTATAGCCTTTTAAATCTATGCACAAAAACCTACCAAACTTACATATCATATTTCAAATCTATTCTTGATCAATCACAATTTTATTATAAAAATATCGTATTCATAATTGTGCAGAAAGTTAATATATATTTGTAAATCAAGTAATACAATTCCATTCCATTTTTTAGACATTCATTTTTATTTCTTTTACTGAAAGTTAAAAACAAAATATTGGAAGCTTTTGTGTTGAAGTTGCAGACAAAGAGTAGTCTTTTGTCTTTTTCATTACTGCATCTAAGAGTTTGGATTTTAACTTTCATGACTAAAGATTGATTAGATACATATTTTATTTTTCAATTCCATTAATGAATACAATCAGTTTCAGAATTATAATACATATGAACTTGTAAATAAAACCAAATTAACAAAGCAAACATATCAACAAACAGATAGCACAGAAACTGTAGAACAAGAAGTCATCAAAATTCAAATTTCATATCAATCATAAAGTAACCAAGTAGAATAAAAATCAATAGTCAATTAGTTGAAAATCAATAAAGAAATTACCTGGAAACTTGTAATTTTTGGAAGAACTAAGAAGCAAAATTTGGTTTTCTATTGAAACTTGAAACAAAAAACAAAAGGTGAATTTGGTGGCAGCTTATAGATCTTGGCTGCAATTAACGTTGCTGTTACTGACGGTGATGATTTGCAGAGTATTGATGGCGAGGGAATTGGAATTTGCAGTAGAGTAGGAGAGCTAAAAAATTATCGAGTAAAGGAGGAGCAATATTAATAGTAAGTAAAATTGAATTAACCTAATTCAGTACAAATAGACTAAAATGACATCACTATGCTCCTAAAACTAAAACCAAACGACATAAGTCTGGTATAGCTATGTCTGAAAAATTAAAAGAAACAGAGAATGATGGAGCAGGTTAACAAATGAGATTTTTCAAATTGACTAATTAAAATGATCACTCAAAAACTAAGGCACTTTGAAAACGTTTAAATCAAAAATCGAGTTCTGATATATACAACAAATGTATTATCTATTCCAATCTTCAACACAGCCGCCTAAATGAATCTTATGACATCATTTTCCCTAATCAAAATTTCAACAAATTCATTTCTGAACTTTAACTTAAGATATGATCCATGAACTGTACAATGGATCAATTAATTGTACCCTGAATTTAAGAGATTAAAATGAAATATTGAAATAAGAAGCAATCGAATAACAATAACGATTACAGTATAAAGAGAGAGAGAGATAAGTACATACAGAGATCCCTAAAGAATACCTTGGTAAATGTAAGCCCACCAGTTTCTGGCAATGCAAAAGGATAAAATTAAGAGTCGCCGGAGCCCGGCCCTGTGCACTTCCATTTGGAGGCCTAGTTTATGTAGATGATGGAAATTTAGTAGTTTCATGCTTAATGCCTTGTTTTATGTGTATAAAAATAATTTGGCTAATGGATTGTGTATGATGCAAAAGATTAAATCAATAAATAATGGAGACATGAAATATTGAACTAGCTTCCCCATTTCAGCAAACAATGAGAAGCCATTGGCAGTGAAATAGAAACAAAAGTAAGAGGTTGAAGACATAATATTAATGGCAAATCTTAATAACATGTAAATAAAAAAAGGTTTATCTCACAAGCAAATTCTTAAAACAGAGTTCTGATTTCCAAAGCCATCTTATTGTTGGAAAAAAGATTCAAATAAACAACCGGAGTACGAAGGTCTTAGCTTCAAAGTATTTGAATTGAACTGAGACAAAATCAACGGGCCATCAATTTGGCCATCTCTGGAGCTCCAATTCTCTCCCCAGTACTCACTTAGTATTTCATAACTACTAATATATCTAAAATGCTAATAAGTTCAAAATGGGACAAAACTAGGCAATATATAGTTACTTCTATTCTCTTAGACAATACATCAAACACATGGAAGGCAATAATTGAAAAAACTGACTATCAAAACCAATAAGGCAGATGAAAGAGCTAGGGTGAAGGGGAAAATATGGGAACCTAGCAATTGTGCAATTTGATGAAGTTGGCGATGATTTTGGTGAAATCAGAGTGAGGAGGTACAACGATCCCGAGAAACTTGTCGAGGTGAGATAAAGCAGGTGTAGTTTGATTGGATTTGAGTTGGGTTTTAACTAAGCTGCGCTTTGATGCAAAAGGATGGTTGGGGTCCCAATTCCCAGCCAAGGGTTAGACAGCCGACCACCTCCGCCACCCCTAACTCTGCCTCTGACCCTTTCCGTTTCATGATATCAGTATAAAAAGAAGGGAAAAAAATAAGCAATATAAAGAAATTAGAAGTCTAAAGATCAAACATGTCAAAGTAGTGCGCTACGAAGCTGATGAGAATCGAGAGCGATTATGACGGCATCGAGGAGAAAAGAGATGAGAATTGAGATGATTAGGTTAGGAGAATTAGAAGATAGAAGAGTTTGTGAGATTGTGAAACTGAGTTTAGACGATTAGGAGGGAGATTGAAAAGTTTGTATAAAATCCAATTTAATCCATGTCATAATTTGTCACTAAAAATATATAATTTTATTTTAATTTATATGAAAAACAGATTGTCCCCTGTTCAAAATAAAATATGAATTGAATGAATTGGGCACCATAAAATCAGATCGTCTCTGATATTAATTTTACAATTACAATTGAAGACAATATAAGAAAATTGTCCTCCCCCTTTTAGCTTCAAAAATCAAATTTTTTATAGTGGGACCAGTTCCCTTATACTTTGCTATGGTAGGCATATTAAAGTTTTCAGGGACCCAATCCTCCTCCCTAGTGGCTTGAACTGATAACGCTGATGGCTAAATGCTAGGATTGTAGAAAGCAACTTTTCTAGTAGATCAAGCAATTCCATGGACCAGGGTGATCCATCTGACTGAGTAATTTCACCCAAGGGTAAACCCATTGATTGAGGAAAGGTTATCCCCTTATCTGTGACTATAAAGTTAGGGGTTGGGCCAGATGCCCCAAACTGAAATGCTAGTGGTACGAACCCCTAGGCCGAACCACTGTACCCACTGACTGTAATGGTCGACTGACTAAACAAAATGGGCCAACTAAACCCAACTAACTAGAAGATTCTCCACTGATCTAAAGAGGCGGTAGTTGAGTTTGAGTGAAAGGAATGTGAGTAACCTTTGAGAGGGGAGGTTCCTTACTAACCACTGCGTGAATTGCCGGAGCCCTAACGACTCCACTTTGAGAAACATTAACCATTCTTTCTTCGGCCAAGGTCGTCCTAATGGAATCTAGCATCTTACCATTCATTCGGTTGAGGAACTGATCAATTCCCAGATACTGTGAGACGATATTTGCTATCTCCGGCCTAACATCGACCCTTGATGCATTTGCCTCCTCACTAAGACCAACATCCTCAACCTCAACATCTATCTAGCTGTCCTGATTTAGAATGCAAGACATCTCCTCAAGTTGATGAGTAGTATAAAAATCAAATGGACCAAACTGACTGCTAGATGAATCACTCAAAGATGAAGGCGGAGTAATCCTTAACTGAATCAGAGGAGGAGGTGGCAATAGAACAGCAATTCAAATCAAATGAACTTGAGATCATCGATAAGCTTTAACTCTTTGAACTATGGGTAAGGTAGTAACTAAAATATTATTACATTCATGGGATGGGACATGCATGATGCATAATAATGCATGGTAGGTTAATTACAAGGGAATGTAACACAACACATGCAAAGCGATTGATGTTGTCCTTATTTCTCCCTCTAATTTTGTGGGTATTCTTAAGTCTAATCTCATACAAAAACAAGGGTGCCTAGAAGGTACAATTCTAAGGCTTTCGATAGGAATGGTGTAGGGACATATCGGAAGTTGATGTAGTAGGTTCCTATCACATCAAGCCTCTTTTAGAGGGAGATGACAATGAGTGCTCCACCCACTCGAGTGTCCTTAATTCCTAGCAGGGAATGAGTGACACTTTCGTAAGTTTCACAAAAAAATAGGGCATCCTAACCTAACGCTAGAAGAAGAGCGCATCTAGCTAGAGAGAGAAGGAGATGAGAAGATAAAGTGTAATAATTTTCCTAAATGATGAAAAAGAAAATGGATTGAATTAAGTAAATGATTCTCGGTGCTCATCTTAATCTTTTAAACCTTTAAAACAAACCAAAATTTTGCAAGTTAAAAGATTATATCCCTAGCAAAGTCGCCACTGTGAGGTGTTGATGACATGTGGGTCTCCCTTGGCGCCTACCAGCGGGGCCCACTAGGGTGGTTGATTAATTTAGGCATGATGAAATCATTTAGTTCAAGTTTGCACATTTTAGCAAATTTTAAGAATAAAAGAATCGAGACCCAGATCTAGATACAAATGATAAAGTCGCCACCCAAGTTGTCTACTTAAGAAAGAGTTTTGGTACGGTTCCTATTGGGCCGAAGACTTATACCTTTTAGATCAGAGATTCGGGTATCAGATGAGTCACTTATTTCTCATTTAGTTAATTCAAAATTACATTCGCCGCATAAAACCGTTCCATTTTCATCATCTGGGGAATTATTACGAAAATCCTATTTTTCTACAGACTTTCGCACTCGTTACATGATTTTACAAATCATAATAAAGCACAAATAATAATTGGGGGAATAAAAATTACACCCGGGGGAAAATGGGGGAATTGCAAGAGAACCTGTACATTTAATCTAAGTTATAAAACAAGATAAAAGTAAATTCCCTTGCATCCACACAGATTACCACAATTTATACCACATCATAGGTCAGCATTTTATCAAGAAAAATGTGATTATGATAACGCGGCGGTTTAGCGATCGATAGTGCCTGGGTGCTTCTACGATCCGAGAGAAATAACAGATCTTTAGGACATTTTATTATGAGAATACATTTTAACTTTGTTGGTTGATTTACTGGTTTATTAGTGAAAAGGATTGTGAGCACGGGATTTTGCAGTCCCTCTCGCGAGACGATGATGACGTGTACCCGATTTCAATACCTCAAAATAAAAGTTCTCTTCAGAATTTTTATTACCAAAATAATATTCCTTGTGAATTTTATAATTGGTAGAATCCAGTTCGGCGTGGCCGATAACGCGTTCGGTAGGAGCTTGGACCGATAATTTACACCCAAATTAAATAATGTCCATTAAAATATTGTTAAAAGCCATAAAGATGCCTTTTTCCACTAATAAATCACTTTTCCCGACTTTTTAGGCTTTTTGACCCGTTGGTTGTCGGTATGGTGGAGAATGATGTCACCAACGACATCATTCATGCCGCCGGCGGCATCATCATACCGCCGGCGGCATGGCTCATATCGCCGGCGACATCATCATGTCGCCGGCGACATGACACAAAAATGATTCTTCCACAGACAGCATGTCGGCCACTTTCGGCGGAATAAGTCAAAAAGGTCTCGAAAAATACCCCAATTTGCCTATAAAAGGCACCTAAAACTGCATTTAGGAGGGGGGACTGAAATTATAGAGGAGAGGAGCTAAATTGGGCAATTAAGAGCTGAAATCGAGAGTAGATTTTAGTGAGATAAGAACTAGAAAAGGCAGGAAAAAGGATTCTAATCCACTTTTCCCGGTTTTTCTTCTTCGAACTCTCTGATTGTGAGCTTAAATCAGTGGGTCTTTGGATTAATTCAACCGGATAGAATTTAGAGACCTAAAACCTTTAAATTAACTACCAAATTATCGTTCCAAGCTCCCCGGAGGCGTTATTGTTCAGTTCACGAAGAGTTGAATTCACTACCCCGAGGTGAAAATCCTGAGTCTCATAGCTCTTCGGCTTTATTATTATTGTTTTACATTTTTTTTGGTTGATTTGTATTTGCTTTAAGTTTTCGGTTATTTTAACTGCAAACCGCTGCTGCTGTGAGAAATTGAAGTCGCCAGAGACATGTGATGTTGCCGACTGTATCACCCATGTCGTGAGAGACATCGTGGATACGGCCGTTAGTGTCGCATTCCCCGGAGATCTCGTTTTCTCACAGAAACCTTTTTTTTACGGTACTCAGAAAGCCCTGTGCCTGTCAGCATGCTGATGTCGCCCGTGACACAACTGATATCGCCGGCGGCATCATCCATACCGCCGGCGACATCACCTATGTCATCGGCGGCATCAGATGCCCGACGGCGGCATGGCTTTCTGGACAAGCAGTATTGCCTTCGTTTGTTTCCCAATTAATTTATTTTCTGAAGCTAGGACTTATAGTACAACGATGGAGGTTCAAAACCTCCTGAAAACAGACCCGCCCCTCGATGAGTGGTATATTCACTTGTAATCTGATTAAAGCAACGACCGAATCTAAAATTTGGATAAAAATGGAATTTCCCCGCAAACGCCATTCAAATCTCGTTTTAGCCATCCAATCGGGCTTTATGATGTTATAAATAAAATATGCCATATCTGTGTCGACTATCCTCTGCAGGTAGATGTATATCGGACATTCGGGTATTACATTTGTTATGTAGAAAATGTACAGGACTGGAAAATCTTGTAATAATTTTATTTTCCGCACTTATTTTTCCTTACATTTGTAAATGTTTTATTTATCGCTTCAATTGCTTGATAAACGCGAAAACCACAAAATAACTGAAAATACAAATAAATAGGGTGGATTAAACCGATTAAGAAAGAATGAAGTATCCTAACTTGGCCTAATGAAAAGTACATAACATCATCCGAACTCGGAATCTCTACTTAAGGTATGGTCCAACCACCCGGTGGGAAAACCGTACCGAAAATTTCCCGGTTGAGCTGAACCGGGTGGCGACTCTATTCTAAGTACGGGGTTTCGATCTCGTATCTTTTAAGCATTACAATATGCAAAATCATTTTTCTTTTCAACCACATCACACTCGTCTCCCCGACGCACAGAAAAGCGGGCCCGCCCGACAGGGCCCGGCCCCGCGCCGCAGCCGCATTAACAGCCGTCCGCTCACAGTGGCGACTCTGCTGGGGATTTTCTTTAAACTTGAACCTTCTTTCATAGTTTAAAAGACTTTGATGATGTATTGAAATCATTGGCCAAATTAAAATTTCATTCTTTTCTTATGACGCCTTATCCTCACGCGTGTAGATAGTTCGGTAATTTTAGGTACCCTATTTTAACCGAGAAGCTCACAAAGTATCACTCATGCCCTGTTGGAATTGAGGATGCCTAGTGGGTGGATCACTCGTTTTAACCAACACGAAAACTCCTATGACCACGCCTATTCGGGTAGTGATCGAGTAAACGTGGAATCAAGGTAAACGAGAACCTTCTACATCAACAATCCTATACCAAAGCCGCGTTAAAAGCCTTAGCACATCTTTCCCCTTAGGATTACCCAAAACAAATGAAATAATTGGGACGCGCTGCTTTCACCATTACCAGTGAAGCAGCCAAACTCCATCCTACCAAAGAGGTGTTACGCGGGAGTCAAAAGGTTGGAACAGGGTCGATTCGCATGCTAAGTGCTCTATGATCATACACCCCCATGCATCGGCTTTAAGAGCCGAAAATAAATCAACTTACCCTTATCACTTCCACTCATGGAAGAGGTTTAGCAACATGTGTGGGACTTCTCTTGTACCTCCGTTGCGTCACCACATATCGCTATGTATGACGTGAAGTACACACGTCTCATATATGTTGAAGGGATAAGCCATCACATCATCTCTAACCACATCTACGTGCAGCCATGCGCACTACACGTCACCCCCAGGGCATAAAAAGACATACATACATACCATCCATACCATTTACAACCCATTCATGGTCTGATCCGCGACTCGTGATTCTAAGCAGCCTTCCTCTTGAACCGAGACCTTCACAACCAACCATGTCTCTTCCCCATGATGACAACCGTACCTCATCCAGAAGACAAGCTAGCCTTCCCTCCACCGCAGGGGCAACAGCTCACCCGCCATCGCTTGGATCGGAAATCACCGCTGCTATCATTCAGTTTCTAAACTCCGATCAGTTTAGAAACACCATTCAGGAGATAGTGTATGTATCCGTCAAGAAGGTCCTAGAAAGACAGGACTTCGACCAGGTCATGCGATCTCCGGGCATGACACCTGATGGCGATACACTCTGGCAGTCACCGCCAACCACTTACCCTGGACAAAGAGAAGGAGCCCAGAATCCAATTCTTCCACCATTCTCTAACACCTTACCACCAACTTTGGTCACCCCATCACAATTTAAAATCCCCGCTGCCCCGATGCTTCCTCAATACGACCAAGTCATGCAACACAATGTTGAAGACTTCTTACGTCAATTGATGATAGCAGACTGCTCTCAAGAGGGAAGGGTCCAGTCAGAGAAAGACCAGTTCTTTCAATACACTGAATCACCCACACCCGCACCTCAAATCATGGTGGACCAAGAGACCCGCCAGAAGTCGGCACCTGTTGCCATTATTCGGCCAAACAACGGTCCTAAGTGTAGAACCAATCCGTGGAAACTGCCACTTAATGTAATCTTCACCGGATTGAAGGAAGCTGGGATTCTTAAACCTCTCCACGAATTCAATCCCCCCTTGAGGGAAGAAGGAAAAGGCTTTTGCAGATATCACATGTTGTCAGGTCATAACACCAACCAATGCAAAGCTTTGGTCCGTACCATCCAACGACTGGTGGATGAAAAGAAGATTACCGACCCCGAAAGGGTATCTTACTCTATACCAGAGTCTGGCAATCGGACACGGATGATTAATCCCAGCTTTTCCAAACAACGGAAAGCTCCTCAAGATCTCATCAAGGCCATCTACTCAAATGGTGGGGGAAAATCATGCTCTGACGATGAGGACGAATAATCCCGATTTGCAATCCTTGGACTTCAGACCTTTTAGCTCCATGAGCTACTTCCATTTTTCTTACTTATGATTGTGTCTGTACCCTTCGATCAACGTCTTCATATGAGCATACGAACGACGCTTTCAGTGTGTAAGAAATTTTTATTAAATGGAATTAAATTGAGTACATTATGTGGTAATCAAATCCAATAATTTAAACCTTGTCAAACACCTGAGGGATGATAAAGTGCTTAAAGACCATGATAATGCTTTTGCTCAATAATCGGATTGTTGAAACGCCATGGGTCCCTTCTAGAATTGACTCAACGGGCCTACATTGGTACACCTTCAAGCCACCAAAGAAGCATCAATCGGTCCTCCGAAACAGAGAATCAAGGCTTACACCCAACGGAGCCCAGCCTCCATCAAACAAACATCGTAGCCAAAATCTCAGACCAACATCACCACCGAGAACACGACCAAATTTGAAGAGAAACACATCTTCACTCGGTACAAATCAACCCCATCAAACCCTTCGGCTAACAAAGGTCAGGGGGCAACCACTTCTAAAGACACCAAGTATAAAGGCAAACACCTTCATCCCACAAGCCACGAAGACGATTGTGCAACAAATGTCGCAATCGACTTACCAAATGAACCAACAAGGCAAACGACCACTACAAAGGCACCAAACAAAAGGTCCTTAAGCCGAACATCACTTGTTCACAACCCATCACCCCTAACACAGAATACGAGTCTGCAGACCCCGAATTGAAGGATCAATCAAAATAGCGATCAGGACGACAATCAAACCAATCGATGAAGCTTTGGAGTAAGTACCAAAAAACTCCCCCAAACTAAACGGCTTGCAACAAGGTCAGCCAAAAGCTCCCGACGTAGCTTTGAAGGTCAAAATGAACTGGGTGATCCAGACGAAAATCGAACGGGCACCAAGGAACTTGGAGAATCTGCAAAAACACAACTATGCACACAAAAGCAAATCAAATATCCCATGCCCTTTCCAAGAGTCATAGACCCAGCACTGAAAAGTTTGAGACCTTCCGGTACTAAGGTTAAGTTCAGATTAGATTGAAGAGACCATCGTATGATCGGAAATGGCACCAAATAAGCGAGGCTGTTAGAATCATGAAGCGTAGACAAGAAGCGAATTCATCGATCTAGTCGACCAAGACAAGCTTAAGCATTATCAGGTCTAAACAAAAGAAATAAATCAGAAAAAGCGGCACACTAAAAAAATATGTATACAATAATCGCCCGCCTGTCGGTCTTCTATTGACTGGGCAAAAATTAGGGTTACACCCGACGGTCGGTACCCTGCAAACTGGCTATACAAAAATCAGGGGATAAGTCAATAACGCCTGTTGAACTGAAAACCCGAAAAGGGCGGTTCAGACGAAAATTAGGGCACGAGAGAAAAACAATAAGATGTTAACTTGAAAACCTGTAAAGGCTGGTTAACACCAGGGGTCCCATTAATGGAAATGATTGCCAACATCTTGTACTCAAATTAAGTTCACTCGATAAAAGGGTCTTTCATATTGGAACATCTGTGCTTGTGATTATGTGAATGCCTGGCAATCGAAGGATGGAAACATCACAAGTAAGCATAATCGAAGACACTACGCGCTCAAAGGTCGGAATAAATCTGTTAGGGCAAAAACCCGAAAAGGATAGTCCATGCAAACCATGGAGTCAAATTGGAGCCCAAAATCTGTGTTCCCCAGGCTTTGCGGAAAACCCCGCAGCTTTTGGTTATGGGTTGCCATGACGGAAACGGACGGAAGGGTCAAAAATAGGTTGCTGGAAGATTGAAGCCGCCGGCGGCATAGGGTCAACTTTCTGGGCAGCATCAGAAGCATTTCTGCCATTTCAGACCTGTACAAAAACTGTAAACAATCCTATGCTACATTCCCAATGACTTGTCAAAACAGCAATTCATTTTTTATGAAAGACCGAGGGCACAAATTGCTCAAATTATACTAAATCATCATGACGAAATATCAAAACCCCAATGTGTCGGAGGTACAAACAAGAACAAGGCAAAACAAAAAGGAAAAGCAAAACTAAGCATATCCGCCACTACCGGCTGGACGTGATGAAACGTCATCGGGACTTGCGAACCAATCGTCAACATCGTCTGCCTCTCTTCCCTCCGTCATGGGAACGCTACTAGACTCCTCAGCTGCGGTAAACGCACGTCGGCCGGCAGACTTCTTGACCCCCCTACGACTAGTACCCCCAGGATGCGCACGGTCCAGATTCTGCTTACTTCTCTGTTCTTGAGCGGTGGCCGCCAGCTGTCCCTCGAGATCGCTCACACGGCGCTGTAGAGCTGCAGTCTCCTCCTCATACCGCCGCCGGGCCGCGTCAGCATCAGACATAGAAAGGGCTAAAAAATCCTGCAAACCGGAGAAAATATCAGCCTTGCATATCATGCATAACATCCATACATATATCCCAACTTAACATGTGCATAAAATACCTGAACAAGAAGCGATTGCCCAATGAGGGTATCCCGGAGAACAAAATTGTTCTCCGCGAGTTGCTCCACATGACTCCGCGCCACCTAGAAAATCCAAAAAGCATACCCTTAGACACCCACTTCTAAGACTTAATAAGAAAATAATTATTAGGTCTTACGTAGGTAGTATTTTCGGGCATAAAAATCGGGGCTTGCCGGCTCGAGCCAACATTCCTATGAGAGAATTCGCCTCGGGAGTTCATCAATAGGAAAGTGGTTTCCAACGGGTTGACCAACCTCCCCTCCACGAAGGTCATGCCCTCCGGCGCACCATAATGACGGGTCCCACTTTGGTTATCACGGCCCCTCTTTCTCGCAGGCTCCTGCAAAATGTAAAAGTCACACGTCAACAACGTCCCTAAGCGACTTCAAAATCATACACACAAACACAATCATACCCCGAAAGAACGTGGCTCCCCTTGGGACATCGGTACGCTCCCGCCAGCTACGCCCGCACCTACCTCATCCTCCCCCTCAGGGTCGACCGCAACGTCCCCTTCCAGCGCTTCATCTTCATCATCATCATCATCATCATCCTCCACAACGCCTCCGAGGCGCCTCTTTTCGTCCTCCAATCGTTGCTCGTTATGGTA
The DNA here is from genome assembly GCA_947683365.1 of Euphorbia pulcherrima. Lineage (NCBI taxonomy): Eukaryota > Viridiplantae > Streptophyta > Magnoliopsida > Malpighiales > Euphorbiaceae > Euphorbia > Euphorbia pulcherrima. The sequence goes on along the minus strand of CANTUS010000010.1, from coordinate 18,036,002 downwards.
CTCAATTGTATCGTCGCCATGGATACGAGGACACACGGGGAGCAGACGCTGGAAAAGCCGCTCATAGAGGCCAGGAACGCTAGGGATCACTCGGCCGTTCCCTTCAATATAATCGGCTTTATCGGCCTCTGCAGAAATCACCAAATGAGGCCACCACAAGCCCCGCGGAGGATCGGCAGGCACCGGTCTAGCAGCAACCGGAAGGGACCTCCAACCCCGAACGCGCTCGCCCAGATACCACTGCTGGGACAGGGGGCACTCGATCACAAACCGGCGGTCATCCACCTCCCTCCGAACCCGTGCGACCTCAGCCAAGTTCTCCACCCCATCGAACGGGTCCAAGACGAGCTACATCAAAACAACCAACATAAGTCCATAGACCAAATAAATAAAAATTAAAAAAAAAAAAAAAAAAAAAAAAAAAAAAAAAATATAAAAGTCGCGTACCGAACTCAATCGCACGCTTCTGAGGACCTCCCTATACAGCGTAGGATACTTGGCCTTCCCACCGATGCACCCGCACCAGCGGGCAAGGAAATGAGAGTCCGGTGGCACAACCGTCTTAAACTCCATCGGCGGAAGGATCTGATGCTCGAATGCCCAAGCCTGCACAAATAACGATCAACCAATCCAAAAAACGTCATGCAAGAAACGAGAACACATGCTATCAAGGAGAATATCTACAAAAAGTGATACCTGGAGTAGCAGATGGCAAAGGCGAAGGGCTTTTTCATTCTTCCGGGCTCCCACATCCAGCCCGTGGTACAATTGGGCCAAGATGGCCCTCGGCCAATTCTTCCTCCTGATTCCCGGCACATCTTCCACCGCGGTTATAAGTATGTAGTTGATCTTACTCCCCGAGATTGGGAAGAACAGCACGGTGAGTAGTGAGATCACAAAGGAACGGACACATGCCTCCCTTTCCTCCTCAGGCACCACATCCACCCGCGTCCAATAACGGTACAACTCACCATAGGACAGCCGCCCAGAAGCGGGCTTTAGTCCGAACAACTCCTTTACCCGCCTCACCACGGGCCTCTCAACATGGTACTTGTCCATGTAGACGTCAAAATGGATAACCTCGTCCGTCCAAGGAAGGCCGGTCATGGCTACCACATCAGAAGGGGTGATTGTAACTTCTCCAAAGGGGAGATGGAAGGTGTGGGTAGTCTCGGACCACCTTTCAGTCAAGGCCGTTACCGAAGAATGAGGTAGCTTAGGCATCAACATAGGCATGATTCGAGCCAAATCCCCAAACCCCGTCTCGTTAATCGCGAGCGCAAGCTCGGGATCATTCTCTGAAATATGATGCCACCACGCACCGATGGTGCCAATCCCTCCTGTGTAAGTCAATTCGTATGGCTGCAAAATCGAAAGCAAAACGGATCAATTCTGTGCATTTCTGTCAAAAAGGCTGCTGATGTCGCCTCTGTTTAGAGCGATATCGCCGGCGGCATCAGCCCATACCGCCAGCGGCATAGCTCATGTCGCCGGCGACATCAGCTCCAACAGAAGCGACATCAGCTCCAACAGAAGGCTGATGTCGCCAGCAACAACACTGATATCGCCAGCGGTATCACTCATACCGCCAGCGGCATCACATATCGCGGGCAGAACCTGTTTTCTCCCTAAATCGCGACTGTCGTGCCAAAAATCACAATCAATCAAACAACAAGGCGAAAACCGATCCTAAAGCATGCAATGACTGAGATATTCCATATTTTAAACCCCTATCATGGCATGTTTTCAAAATCCAAAGCAAAATCAAATCGAATTCAAAAAGAAGTAACTCAGGTTTTTTTTTTTGGGATTACCTGGATATAAGAGAGATGTTTCTCCTTCTCCGGAGTCAGGTTGGTGATAGGAGAGTTAATACCATAGCCATACATTTTTGCCGTCTCCTTGAGGCCGTATGCAGTGGGAACAGAAAGGATTTTCAATCCCTCGACGGAAGAATCGGGCAGGCTCTCCCTAGCCTTGGATTTACCCCTAAAAGCCTTGCTAATCCTCTTCATGATTTGAAAAAGCAAAGATAGAAATCAAAGGACTTTGGGAGAGAAGAGAAGGGATACGGTTTTGAGAGAGAATGGGGGAAGAAAAGAGTTTCAATCTCTTTTTAAAACTGCCGCGCGGAATTCAAGGAGTTTAATTTATCTGAAACTGTCCCTCCATACCGCCGGCGACATCAAGTCATACCGCCGGCGACATCAAGTCATACCGCCGGCGACATCACTCACACCGCCGGCGACCTTGCCGCATTTAGTCCAAATTTTGAAATTATCTGACCAGTCAAAGCTGCCACGTGGCATTCATGCCGCCGGCGACATCAGTTCAGGCCGCCGGCGATATCACTCAGGCCGCCGGCGACCTTGCCGCATTTAGCCCAAATTTTGAAATTATCTGACCAGTCAAAGCTGCCACGTGGCATCCATACCACCGGCGACATCAGCCCATGCCGCCGGCGACATCACTCAAACCGCCAGAAACATCAACTCATGCCGCCGGCAATGTTGCCCCTCCAAACTAGGTTTTTAGGACGAAAGCCCAACCGAAGGGCGATCTCATCAAAATGAGCCCAACCGAAGGGCAATCATTTCAGAACAAGCCCAACAGAAGGGCGATATCTGCAAAGTGAAAGTCCGACCAAAGGACAATCACCATACCAAATCGAAAGCCCGGCCGAAGGGCAACCTCTTCAAAACGAGCCCAACCGAAGGGCAACCTCTTCAAAACGAGCCCAACCGAAGGGCGACCTCTTCAAAACGAGCCCAACCGAAGGGCGACCTCTTCAAAACGAGCCCAACCGAAGGGCAACCTCTTCAAAACGAGCCCAACCGAAGGGCAACCTCTTCAAAACGAGCCCAACCGAAGGGCGACCTCTTCAAAACGAGCCCAACCGAAGGGCGACCTCATCAAAACGAGCCCGACCGGAGGGCGACCTCATCAAAACGAGCCCAACCGAAGGGCGATCTCATCAAAACAAGCCCGACCGAAGGGCGACCTCATCAAAACGAGCCCGACCAAAGGGCGATCTCATCAAAACGAGCCCAACCGAAGGGCGATCTCATCAAAACGAGCCCAACCGAAGGGCGATCTCGTCAAAACGAGCCCAACCGAAGGGCAACCTCAACAGAACAAGCCCAACCGAAGGGCAATCTCTTCAGGATGAAAGCCCAACCGAAGGGCAATCTCCTCAGAACAAAAACCCCACCAAAGGGCAATCACGTCAAAACGAAAGCCCAACCGAATGGCAATCTCTTCAGAATGAAAGCCCAACCGAAGGGCAATCGCCTCAGAACAAAAACCCAACCGAAGGGCAACCTCAACAGAACAAGCCCAACCGAAGGGCAATCTCTTCAGAATGAAAGCCCAACCGAAAGGGCAACCTCCTCAGAATGAAAGCCCAACCGAAGGGCAATCTCCTCAGAACAAAAACCCCACCAAAGGGCAATCACGTCAAAACGAAAGCCCAACCGAATGGCAATCTCTTCAGAATGAAAGCCCAACCGAAAGGGCAACCTCCTCAGAACGAAAGCCCAATCGAAGGGCAATCATGTCAAAACGAAAGTCCAACCGAAAGGGCAACCTCCTCAGAATGAAAGCCCAACCGAAGGGCAATCTCTTCAGAACGAAAGCCCAACCGAAGGGCAATCTCTTCAGAATGAAAGCCCAACCGAAAGGGCAACCTCCTCAGAACGAAAGTCCAATCGAAGGGCAATCATGTCAAAACGAAAGTCCAACCGAAAGGGCAACCTCCTCAGAATGAAAGCCCAACCGAAGGGCGATCTCCTCAGAACAAAAGCCCAACCGAAGGGCAATCTCTTCAGAACGAAAGCCCAACCGAAGGGCGACCTCTTTAAAGTAAAACGTCCGACCAAAGGACAATCACTATATGAAGTGAAAAGCCCGACCGAAGGGCAAACTCCCCACGAACTGTAAGTCCGACCAAGGGATGAACAGTAAACAAAGTATAAGTCCGACCAAGGGACGAACAGTCGACAAAGCGAAAGTCCAACCGAAGGGCAAATATCCTCAGAACGAAAGCCCAACCGAAGGGCAAATCTCCTCGGAACAAAAGCCCAACCGAAGGGCAAATCTCTTCAGAACGAAAGCCCAACCGAAGGGCAATCTCTTCAGAACGAAAGCCCAACCGAAGGGCGACCTCTTTAAAGTAAAACGTCCGACCAAAGGACAATCACTATATGAAGTGAAAAGCCCGACCGAAGGGCAAACTCCCTACGAACTGTAAGTCCGACCAAGAGACGAACAGTAGACAAAGTATAAATCCAACCAAAGAACAAACAGTCAACAAAGCGTGAGTCCGACCAAGGGACGAACAGTCGACGAAGCGTAAGCCCGACCAAGGGGCAAAAAATCAACGAACTGTAAGTCCAACCGAAGGACAATCACTGTACCAAATGAGAGCCCGACCGAGGGGCAAACTTCTTTATTCAAAGCAGGAGCCCGACCAAGGGACAAACCTCTTTATTCAAAGTAGGAGCCCGACCAAGGGGCAAACCTCTTTATTCAAAGCAGGAGCCCGACCAAGGGGCAAACCTCTTTATTCAAAGCAGGAGCCCGACCAAGGGGCAAACCTCTTTATTCAAAACAGAAGCCCGACCAAGGGGCAAACCTTTTTATTCAAAGCAGAAATCCGACCAAGGGACAAACTCTCTACGAGACACAAGCCCGACCAAGGGACAAATTCTCTACGAGGCACAAGTCCGACCAAGGGACAAATTCTCTACGAGGCACAAGTCCGACCAAGGGACAAATTCTCTACGAGGCACAAGTCCGACCAAGGGACAAATTCTCTACGAGGCACAAGTCCGACCAAGGGACAAATTCTCTACGAGGCACAAGTCCGACCAAGGGACAAATTCTCTACGAGGCACAAGTCCGACCAAGGGACAAATTCTCTACGAGGCACAAGTCCGACCAAGGGACAAATTCTCTACGAGGCACAAGTCCGACCAAGGGACAAATTCTCTACGAGACACAAGCCCGACCAAGGGACAAATTCTCTACGAGGCACAAGTCCGACCAAGGGACAAATTCTCTACGAGGCACAAGTCCGACCAAGGGACAAATTCTCTACGAGGCACAAGTCCGACCAAGGGACAAATTCTCTACGAGGCACAAGTCCGACCAAGGGACAAATTCTCTACGAGGCACAAGTCCGACCAAGGGACAAATTCTCTACGAGGCACAAGTCCGACCAAGGGACAAATTCTCTACGAGGCACAAGTCCGACCAAGGGACAAATTCTCTACGAGGCACAAATCCGACCAAGGGACAAATTCTCTACGAGGCACAAGTCCGACCAAGGGACAAATTCTCTACGAGGCACAAATCCGACCAAGGGACAAATTCTCTACGAGGCACAAGTCCGACCAAGGGACAAATTCTCTACGAGGCACAAGTCCGACCAAGGGACGAATTCTCTACGAGGCACAAGTCCGACCAAGGGACAAATTCTCTACGAGGCACAAGTCCGACCAAGGGACGAACTCTCTACGAGGCACAAGTCCGACCAAGGGACGAACAATCGACAAAGCGTATGTCCGACCAAGGGACGAACAGTCGACAAAGCGTATGTCCGACCAAGGGACAAAAGATCAACAAAGCTTAAGCCCGACCAAGGGACAAACGATCAACAGAGCGTAGGTCCGACCAAGGGACAAATAGTCGACAGAGCATAAGCCCGACCAAGGGGCAAACAATCAACAAAGCGTATGTCCGACCAAGGGGCACACAATCGACAAAGCGTATGTCCGACCAAGGGGCAAACAATCGACAAAGCGTATGTCCGGCCAAGGGACAAACCAGTCATCCTTCAGGTATCGTTCCTATCCCTTGCTCTTTCGTGTGATCATACTGACCTGTGTCAGCAGTGATCTCCCGAGGGGCAGCCTGTGAGCACGGGATTTTGCAGTCCCTCTCGCGAGACGATGATGACGTGTACCCGATTTCAATACCTCAAAATAAAAGTTCTCTTCAGAATTTTTATTACCAAAATAATATTCCTTGTGAATTTTATAATTGGTAGAATCCAGTTCGGCGTGGCCGATAACGCGTTCGGTAGGAGCTTGGACCGATAATTTACACCCAAATTAAATAATGTCCATTAAAATATTGTTAAAAGCCATAAAGATGCCTTTTTCCACTAATAAATCACTTTTCCCGACTTTTTAGGCTTTTTGACCCGTTGGTTGTCGGTATGGTGGAGAATGATGTCACCAACGACATCATTCATGCCGCCGGCGGCATCATCATACCGCCGGCGGCATGGCTCATATCGCCGGCGACATCATCATGTCGCCGGCGACATGACACAAAAATGATTCTTCCACAGACAGCATGTCGGCCACTTTCGGCGGAATAAGTCAAAAAGGTCTCGAAAAATACCCCAATTTGCCTATAAAAGGCACCTAAAACTGCATTTAGGAGGGGGGACTGAAATTATAGAGGAGAGGAGCTAAATTGGGCAATTAAGAGCTGAAATCGAGAGTAGATTTTAGTGAGATAAGAACTAGAAAAGGCAGGAAAAAGGATTCTAATCCACTTTTCCCGGTTTTTCTTCTTCGAACTCTCTGATTGTGAGCTTAAATCAGTGGGTCTTTGGATTAATTCAACCGGATAGAATTTAGAGACCTAAAACCTTTAAATTAACTACCAAATTATCGTTCCAAGCTCCCCGGAGGCGTTATTGTTCAGTTCACGAAGAGTTGAATTCACTACCCCGAGGTGAAAATCCTGAGTCTCATAGCTCTTCGGCTTTATTATTATTGTTTTACATTTTTTTTGGTTGATTTGTATTTGCTTTAAGTTTTCGGTTATTTTAACTGCAAACCGCTGCTGCTGTGAGAAATTGAAGTCGCCAGAGACATGTGATGTTGCCGACTGTATCACCCATGTCGTGAGAGACATCGTGGATACGGCCGTTAGTGTCGCATTCCCCGGAGATCTCGTTTTCTCACAGAAACCTTTTTTTTACGGTACTCAGAAAGCCCTGTGCCTGTCAGCATGCTGATGTCGCCCGTGACACAACTGATATCGCCGGCGGCATCATCCATACCGCCGGCGACATCACCTATGTCATCGGCGGCATCAGATGCCCGACGGCGGCATGGCTTTCTGGACAAGCAGTATTGCCTTCGTTTGTTTCCCAATTAATTTATTTTCTGAAGCTAGGACTTATAGTACAACGATGGAGGTTCAAAACCTCCTGAAAACAGACCCGCCCCTCGATGAGTGGTATATTCACTTGTAATCTGATTAAAGCAACGACCGAATCTAAAATTTGGATAAAAATGGAATTTCCCCGCAAACGCCATTCAAATCTCGTTTTAGCCATCCAATCGGGCTTTATGATGTTATAAATAAAATATGCCATATCTGTGTCGACTATCCTCTGCAGGTAGATGTATATCGGACATTCGGGTATTACATTTGTTATGTAGAAAATGTACAGGACTGGAAAATCTTGTAATAATTTTATTTTCCGCACTTATTTTTCCTTACATTTGTAAATGTTTTATTTATCGCTTCAATTGCTTGATAAACGCGAAAACCACAAAATAACTGAAAATACAAATAAATAGGGTGGATTAAACCGATTAAGAAAGAATGAAGTATCCTAACTTGGCCTAATGAAAAGTACATAACATCATCCGAACTCGGAATCTCTACTTAAGGTATGGTCCAACCACCCGGTGGGAAAACCGTACCGAAAATTTCCCGGTTGAGCTGAACCGGGTGGCGACTCTATTCTAAGTACGGGGTTTCGATCTCGTATCTTTTAAGCATTACAATATGCAAAATCATTTTTCTTTTCAACCACATCACACTCGTCTCCCCGACGCACAGAAAAGCGGGCCCGCCCGACAGGGCCCGGCCCCGCGCCGCAGCCGCATTAACAGCCGTCCGCTCACAAGGATCTCATGGAAAATGGTGAGGTTGGATTGATTTTGCCGATTAAAAGGGAACTTTAGGTTCTACCCGGGGGCCAGTATAAGTATGAGTAGGGTGAGACCTCGTACGGCTACTGGGGAGGATCGGTATGGGTATAAGGGACCCGTATGGGTCATGTCTGGTCTCGGGCAGAAACTCAATTTAGTTTAACTGGCGAATTTATGGAGGAGAAATGAAATAAAATGAGATTTCCTTTCATATAGGTATAGCGCACCGATTTAATATCCCTCAAGATATAAAGGTACCAGGAAGGCCTACATGGACTAGGATCAAACCCAAATAGAAATAAAAGACTTGACAAAATTGAATAATTGGAGTGCGACAAAAAAATAATTGAGATATGAGTCTCTTTGAAACTCATGAGCGTTTCCTTTACGACGTGAATCCACTTTAAAGTGATCCCTATGCAGAGAGAGTCTAGCTAAAGTAGACAATGAAATGGTGATTTCTAGGACTATTTAGGCTAATATTTGTGTGGATAGATACTCCCTCAAATCCTAATAAATGAAGCTAAAAATGAATAAAATGTGGACAAAACATTAAGGGATGGGTTTTCTCCCTATTTTCTCCCTCCTATACCTCAACTATACCCTTTCTATACCTCAACTATACCCTTTCTATACCTATAAAATCTGCTGGAATTTCATACATTATTTTTCTATAATTTCTTGTATGTCATTCTTTGTGGGTGTCTCTGTCTTTCTGTCTTTTTGTGTCCATTGCAATCAAGTGCAAAGGCCTCTATTTATAGGGGGAAATTAGGTCTGAACGCAATAAATCGCATTCATGACCAGATTTCTCCCAAAAATAGTATGGATTACCTTCCATAAAGCCTGAATAGGCAAGAACTGGACCTGTACAGGTCCCCTCTAGGTGTGGGGGATTTAACCCATACGGGTCTACCGGTGGATCTATACCACTAGGCATGACCCCGTATGGGTCCCTTAAGGTAGACTAAGTCTCCAAAGTTGGCCAAACTCAACGTTACAGCTGTTGGAACACCTATGATGGATAACACCAGTAAGAGATTGCATTATCTAGCTCTCATCATAGTTTCATAAGAAGGAGTGTTAAAATCCAGTGCTCACACCTCTGAAGGACCCCTTCTCTTATATCCCTTGAGGCTTATGACCGCTTCACCGGCAACTCAGGATCAATAGGAGTGGTAGCAGTAGGTCTCTTTTGCATAGAAGTGGAAGGCTTTAGTAAAGTTTACAACAACTCAGGATTCATATAGGTTTCAAAAAGTAGTGAAGGGAATTTACAACTGAGTTAAAGGAATACTTGAGAAGTTGAAGTAGCAAGCCTGATAATTCCCGCGATCCCCGGAACCATGAAGGGACCGCCACAGTTGTCCTCAAAACCATACTCACTTTCTTTGGCCTCATCATCATCATTATTAGCACTATCCCCGTAATGGAACTCGAGGGCAGTGTCATCCAAGTGGATCCTCTCACAGGGGGGAAGAAGCGATGACTTGATAAAGTCAGTATAGGAGCCACTGACTAACCCCATGTGGACCCCCTCTCCTAGCAAATACGTAACCTGGTCTGCCTTGGCCATTAGGTGTGGCTAGTGGCCTCTAACAGGTACCAAAGGGGGGGATAGGCCTGTCCACCACGGCGCAGGTCTGCTAGTCGCAAACCCTCTCACCAAAGTACCACTCATATGAGTGCGATGACTTTAGTATAAATCATCGATCATCCACGCCCTCCCTCAACTGCTTTAGGTCCTCATGAATTACCATCCTAGCCCATGGGTCATGAACGACCTCCAAAAGATGAACACACTATAAGTATCCTAACTTTGTAAATACAATTTCCTACTAATAAGCTGTTGAAATGTAAAGCATAGGTTTAAAGGCACAGAAAGCTTACCTGATCAGAGCGTAGTTGGCGAAGAAACTCCCTATACTCAGTCGTAGTCCCTAGCTTCGGCTACCAAGGTCCTGTCCACCTCACAATGATGTGGGGAGTCTTAAGCTGTCTAGACAAGCCCGGTCTGGGGATGAATCGGTACTTAGACACCCAATTTTGTAAAACAAATCAAAGTAAATTCCCAGACAGTTCAAATAAAGGATTAAAGCATACAGAAGAGTTCAAAAATTACCAAAAGGAGCAGGTGGATGAGCTTAAGCTCAGCTTGCTGGCCTTGACCCCCAATGTCCATCCCATAATACATCTATGCTAAGATGGCCTAGCACCAGTTCCTTCTTGGAACTGCAGATAGGTCCTCCACGGCTGAGAGCAATAATAAAGGCTATTCGAATAGACTAGGAAGAAGAAGTTAAGAGGAAGGTCAGTAATAAGAAAGACCGAGCATACTAGTACCCCTCCCCGCAGCAATAGGGCTTGGCCGTTGATAAGTGAAAATTAGTAGTGAAATATTGTGTCATTAATGTGCTTAATTATTTTAAATAAAATAAGTTTTTGTTGATTTTTGGCGCAATCTCAGGTTTTATGCCGTATTAGGAAGATCCCATCAGCAGACTCTCAAAGTAGGAAATCTTAGCAAAAAGAGGGTAAAAAAGGAAAAGAATCATGGAAGAGTTAGGCTACCTAATTAGAAGGCTGAAGTGGGGTGAACTAAAGAAGACACAAGAGAGATTTTATCTTTTAATATTTTCAGGTTTATCAATTACCTTAGAGTTCTTTCTTGTTTAGAGTTTGTTTTCCCTTTTAGATAAAGACTAAAACAGGATAGTTATCTTTTGAGATTCTTATGTATTTTAATCTTTATCAATTCGTGGCTATAAATATACATCTTTTCCATTTATAAAGCATTAGAAAATTTTTAGAATAAAATACAATTGTTCTTTTATTTTGCCTTCTTTTTAATGGAGTTCAACATTCTCTTCATTATGAGTGAGTAATCTCCTTGCAAGCCAAGCCTGCCCAAGCATATAGCGTAAGATCTTCCTCTGACCAGATCTGAGTTCTATCACCGACATTCGGTATAAACTCACTTTACAGTCTTTTTAGAACAAGATCCCACAGTGATCTTCGGTCTAAAAATAACCAAACCTTACATTTTCCTTTAGAAATAACCAAGATCATAGCCATAACTTGGGTTAAATATATTTTCCATCAAGATCACAATCTTTGACAACTTCAGTTCCGTATCGGCTCTTAAGTCATCCTGGATAGATGAAAAGGTAAACTGAGGGTAATCGGCTCTAAGCCCAACTTTCAAATTCATTAAAACATATCTTTATTGCTTTATCATTACATATTGCATTCTGTTTCTCTAGTTAAGTGAGCCACTAGTGCCACTTAAATTATAATATGTGTAAATAAGCTCGCAGGTATAGATAAACATCCAGAATGCGAGGAAACTCTATCCAAGTTTCTGAGCCCTTACCCAAGCGCTGTCGTTACTCTACCAAAAATTCGGTAGAAAATGTCCATTTATTAAGCCGTTAAAATGCCCGTTTTATTTCATGAATTTATTTCTTAAATAAAGCCATCATAATGCAGAAATCACCACAAATTCTAAAATTCCAAAATTAATCCAAACACGTTGAACAATATGAGTAACTATTATGTTCGAACTCAGAATCTCATTTTCTTTTTAGTATGAAAATCCCATTGAGGATCAGTATACCATAATTTTTGGTAGAGCTAAACCAGGTGGCCACTCTATTTTATTTTTTAAATAAAGTAAAGGTTGAGGTCGGCAGAAAACCGGCTCTATTTATTAAAAAGAAAAGAGAAGGCAACAACCAAAAAGTAAAAAAGAAAAGAAAAAAACATTACAAGGATGTAACAAAAGATTTGCAACCTAATGCAAAAATAATGGACTAAAAGTCCCAATCACAACAGAGTGTGATCCTAATGATCTAAAGATCTATAGCAAAATGATCGGCAGGAAGAAGTTCCCCGTGATGCACCAAAGTCAATCTCGGTGAGAAGGCTGAGATGATGAATCCGAACGGATGCGAGGTCATGCAAGACCGACACAATGTCAAAACATCTAATCGTCGACTTAGATCAAACCGAAATCCAATCCGATAAGCCAAATCTGAAGATCCAAGCAGATGAACTTGCAATCCCTACTATTTGGAGAGGCACCAGCCTATACGGCTAGGGATTAGCTAAAGTTGCCCGTACCAAAATGCATCAAAGGAGGTGATGCAATCATTGTGTTGAAAAACTATCAGCGAAATACCGGTTAGAATAACATCTACCCCCAGTCTAAATGCCAGCCAAATAGAACCCTGTCTGGCTAAATAGTCTCCCGTCGAAGGTCTGTTGCTCGAACCGACCATGCCGGAGGAGTGAAATCAACCTAATAAACTGCATGTCGAATCAAGGCACCGCTAAGTCACCAAGTCATCTTGTAGAAGCCAGGTGGAAAAAACCAATCGAACCCAAGCCGAATCACTGAGGTCTATTGTTGCGGAGATCTAACCACCAAGCGCCGGTAGAGTGAGAAATTCAGTCAGAAGCTGGTGGATAAAATCAGTAGAACCCTAGCCACAATCATCGAGGTTTGCTGCTGTAGAGATTGAACCGACCAGACGCCAGTGGAGTGAGATAAGGTACCGCTTAGTCAAGTATTCGCCGTCTTGTTGAAAGCAGCCAAGAGCCGGATGAGGAAATCAGGCGGCTAGGGTAGCCACCTTCAGGAGGAGCTCCCTTTTTTCCCCTTATTTTTTAGATAAAGTAAAAATGCTTCATTTTAAAAATATCTTTTCTCAATAAAATGTGTATACGTGTTTCTTAACATAATCACATTTTTGGCTTACACAGCCATCACATTTAAGCAAATTGGATTTTCTTAAACCAAACCAAACGCCGAGGTTTCCTTAAACTGCACTCAACCTGAAGCGCGCCCCGCATGCCACACCCCACGAGCGAAAACCTGCGAAACCATCCGCCCGCTCACACCAATTTAGACTTTTTTGTTCGTCTCATTTTTATCTTCGAAACTAAATCTATAACGATATACTTTTTTTGAATTTTTATTTTATACCAGCATTTTACAAATATTTCACCAGCGCTGAAAAACTAACATTTTACCAGCATTATATAAGGTGTGAAAAACTTGAATTTCATGAAGAAATCAAACAAAAACCACTTTATAGCAGATTTATACCAGCAAAATAACAGCAAAATACTAAGTGTGATGAGAACAACCTATAAACTTGCATTTCATGAAGAAATCAAACAAAAACCAGTTCATAGCCGCTTTATACCAGCAAAATACCTACAAAATACTAGGTGTGATGAAAATAACCCATAAACTTGCATTTTATGAAGAAATCAAACAAAACCCACTTCCTATCAGATTTATACCAACAAATACTAGGTGTGATGAAAATAACCCGTAAACTTGCATTTTATGAAGAAATCAATCAAAAACCACTTCATACCAGATTTATACCAGCAAAATATTATACGTGATAAAAATAACCCACAAACTTGCATTTCATGAAGAAATCAAACAAAAACCACTTCATACCAGATTTATACCAGTAAAATACTTGGTGTGATGAAAATAACCCATAAACTTGCATTTTCTGAAGAAATCAAACAAAAAGCACTTCATACCAGATTTATACCAGCAAAATAACAACAAAATACTAGGTGTGATGAAAATAGCCTATAAACTTGCATTTCATGAAGAAATCAAATCAAAACCACTTCATACTATACCAGATTTATACTAACAAAATACCAATAAATACCAGCAAAATACTAGGTGTGATGAAAATTAACCCATAAACTTGCATTTGATGAAGAAATCAAACAAAAACCACTTCATATCAGATTTATACCGACACATTACTATGTGTGATGAAAATAACCCATAAACTTCCATTTTATGAAGAAATCAAACAAAAACCACTACATGCCAGTTTTATACCAGCAAAATACTAGGTGTGCTGAAAATAACCCATAAACTTGCATTTCATGAAGAAATTAAACAAAAATCAATTCATACCAGATTTGTACTAGCAAAATACCTGCAAAATACTAGGAGTGACGAAAATAATCCATAAATTTGCATTTTATGAAGAAATCAAACAAAAACCACTTCATATCAGATTTATACCAGCAAAATACTAGGTGTGATGAAAATAACCCATAAACTTGCATTTTATGAAGACATCAAACAAAAACTACTTCATACCGGATTTATACCAGCAAAATACTATATGTGATAAAAATAGCCCATAAACTTGCATTTCATGAAAAAATCAAACAAAAACCACTTCATACCAGATTTATACAAGATTTGTACAAGCAAAATACTAGGGGGTGATGAAAATAACCCATAAACTTGCATTTTATCAAGAAATCACACAAAAACCACTTCATACTAGATTTATACCAGCAAAATACTAGGTGTGATCAAAACAACCCATAAACTTGCATTTTTGGAAGAAATCAAACAAAAACCACTTCGTACCAGATTTATACCAGCAAAATCCTATGTGTGATAAAAATAACCCATAAACTTGCATTTCATGAAGAAATCAAACAAAAACCACTTCATACCAGATTTATACCAGGAAAATACCGGCAAAATACTAGGTGTGATGAAAATAACCCATAAACTTGCATTTTATAAAGAAATCAAACAAAAACCACTTCATACCTGATTTATACCAGATTTATACCAGCAAAATACTAGGTGTGATGAAAATAACCCATAAACTTGCATTTTATGAAGAAATCAAACAAAAACCACTTTATACCAAATTTATACTAGTAAAATACCTGCAAAATATCAGCAAAATACTAGGTGTGATGAAATAACTCATAAACTTGCATTTTATGAAGAAATCAAACAAAAACCACTTCATACCAGATTTATACCAGCAAAGTACCAGATTTCGAAAAGTTTGGAAAAAAGTCAAAAAAAGTATATGACAATGTATGACGTTTCGAAGATAAAAATGAGACAAATAAAATAGTCTAGAGCGGTATGTCAAAAAAATAAACGATTTGAGAGATAAATGCAAAATAAGAAATGAAAATTAAAAAAAAAATGTCTTGTGCATGAGCTGTTGGAGAGGAACGTATTTATGTTGTTTGAGGCTTATGGAAAGTATTTATGTTGTTGAAGCATTTGGAATTGAACACTTCAGTTGTTGACCAAACTTTGAATGGAAATTATTATTGGGCTTTGGTATAGTTATATACTTTTCCCTATTTAAAACTTTCTCTTGATCAATTACCACCTAGACCTCGATTAATCCTTGCCTAGGTCTCGGAGGCCCTTGCCGCCCAGCTAGTGTCTAGCAATTTTTAAAACATTGTGTAAGAGTTTTCATCCTCTAGGTCCCTGGGGTGAGCATGATCCTCTAACATCAGCATAAAGGCATTGGCTCCCGGGTGAAAGTATCTTAGTTTCCTTTTAAATGAGTGTTGATTTTCATGTGGTGAAACTGAAATTGAACCCACCACAATAAGGATCACTATGAAAACCATCTTCATCATCTTCAAACTAATTAATCATAGAAAAAGATTGATTAGATAATGGTGATTTAGGAAATGAAAGAAATAAAAATTGTAATTACCTGCAGTACTCCACGAGAAATTAGCCTTTAGGCTTATGTACTTATGAGAATTAAGTAGTGTGGTCAGGACGGGCACATAACTTATAGCGAACTGATCAAACATTTTCCAGGAAGTTTACACCCAAAATTAAACCAGTAACTTTCTGTAGAGGACTTCATTAGTCAAGTCTATACACAATGAATTGCCGGTCTCGTTCAATATTTTCTTTAATTTCATAGACAATTTTGACTTTGAATAACCCTAATTATTGCCCCTATAAATACTTTGCAAATGCTATTGTAAAACATATACACACACTTTAATTCTAATGTCCTGTCTATATCCCATATCTGAAGTCTCTTCCTTCAAACTTTTATCAACTTAGAATCCTTTCTAAAGGCGAAATTCAAAGCTTTTGTAACATCGTTTATTCATGACTTTAATGATCCTATGTGCCTATAACCCAAGTGGTACACTCTCGATTGTAAATTGTTAGAAATATTTATGAAGAAAGATATTAACTCAACAATCAAACTCTCAACATGGTCTTTCTTCAACTTAGTCAACATATGCATACATTGTATAATCATAGCTAAGTGTTTCTGATGTCCTTCAAAGGTGTATGTGCTTGTAAGCTCTCTGAATATTTTAGCACGTTCTTAGTGCCTCGTTAAAAATCTTACTAAGGAAAACATGCGGGACAAAACATTTGGTTAAGAAAAAAGTATAACAATATTTACTATTGTTGGGAACTGACAGCCAAATTGAACATGCATAAGCGGCATGACGGAAATTCAAAATTTTGTCCCTGTCCCAGGAACTCCTATTAGTTGCATATAAATTAAATAAAGCCTTAACTAAATAATTCTCTACCTAGGTTAGCATGCTAAAGGACTAGGCATACCACAATTCCAAATTATATCCTAGTATATTTATTTTATACTAAGCATGTTATAACTCTAAGTTATAACCTAAGCATAAAATAAACTAAGCATGTAAAATGACCTAAGCATAATTATTAAGTCTAAAAACGCTTAAAGAAAAAGACTTAATAATTAAAAGAAAAAAAAGGAACTTACCAGTTGAAGCGTACTTTAGCAGGACCTTCTTGCACAAGCCTCCAATCGTAGGATAGCCTCTATCAGTATCCACACGAACCCCACCAACCAAAACCTCCCTAGGAGGAAGAACTAAGAAGCCTTGAGTAGTTGCTAGACCACTCTAGAAGCCTCACCCAAAATATAAACTAGCGGTGCCCGAATAAATTCAGGCTCCACAAAAATAACTTGCTCAAGTACCCGAGAGATTAATTATCTCGCTGAGGATTTATGCTTTGAGCTTAGTACAATTTGAAAGGAAAGGGGAAGCCTATATACAGGCTTGGGGGAGCATTTTGCTCCCCCTTATAAGCAATGTGGGATGGGAGTAATTACTCCCATCCCATATGCACAGCGTTTGACACACTGTGCATATGGCAAGGCAAAGCCCATGTGGGCTTTGCCTTGCTTTTAGGCTGCACATGTGTAGCCCATTTTTATGGGCTGCCGCGAGCAATGCCCAGCATTGCTTGCACACCTTTTGGTGTACTTTCGTGCACTCGAGTCTGTACAAAATATTTTTATACTCTCGGTCCAATTAAACTCGCCAATGCAAAATTCCCCTTTTTAACCTTTTCAATTATTTATTTTCTGACCCTAATAAATTAGTCATCATTGAAAATAAATTTCTTGATCCAACCAAAATTGATCTAATCAATTATAATTTATTTATGACTCTAATTAATTAGTTACCGGTCAAAATAAATTCCTTGGTCTATCCAAAATTGATCTAATCAATTTTAACCAATCAAATAATAATCCAATTATTATTTATATTATATTTTGTAATACGATAAATCTATTAGTTCTTTACTTAGTCCGATGAAGGTCCAATGTGTATGACCTTATAGGATCCCGAAGTATTGAGCTCTTAAGGCTTAACCAACCCTTGTTCTAATGGAACCATTGGCTCGATGTTCTAGACCGTGAATAGAACTTGATTACCTTAAACGACTGTAGTACGCCTCTAGCAAGGGTCTACCATCCCCCATTACTCAGAACGTCATTTATGTTTATGACTTAATCCCGGTTAATGCAATAGTTATCCAGTGCGATAAATTCCTTCCATTCTTTAATATTAGTACCATCTGGTTTATTGGGTTCGGTTAAAGTGTTAACCCACTAATAGCAAGGTTGCTGCAAGCTATCCCAGTTATTTACTTGTTACCGAAGTATATTGCCTTTTACCATAGTGTGTTTGACTAGAAACCATTTCTATCAAACACATACTCTGATCAGAGGTTTATGGCAATCATTGCTTCAACAAGTGGCCTGGTATAACTCCTTAATATATCCGGAGCGATGGATTCTTTCTGACTACTCAGCCTACCAACGTGCTGTCATCACTATACCCGTAATCACCTATAGCACCCTAAATTCATGAGTGCATAGTAATGACCCAAAGTATAACAATAGTACCATACAAGGTAGCTAGCATCTCAAGTATGAGGACATTCGTAAAGCTTATTGCATGAAGATAAACACTAACACATTGATATATATACCAAGTATTTATCTTGCTACGGTCTCCAATATATCTCCTAGATATATCCATGTGTCAAACTTAAGGCACCACCTTCAGTCCTTAGGAGATTGACTGCTTGGACCCTTTCCAAGAAAGTTGACCACATGCTAGTCTTTCCGTTTCATCAATATCCTTTCTTGATGAAACTGTGACTAGGGACAGTTTAGACATAATCATAATTGCACATGAAGTAGGTTCCATCAAATATAGTCCAACTATAATTCTTTGACTTCATGCTATGATATGTCAAGGACTTTTGTATACATACATCAATGAATATATTTTAACCAGCTATAATATATATGTATAAAAACACATTGATATAAACAAAAGAACAAAGGCCTTTATTGATTAAATAAATTATTCATACTATTACATAATTAAGATATAACGCCCTAATTGCCTTAAGGGCACATATCATATCTAACAACTATAAGATAACATGTATACATAATTTTGGGGTGAATTGAACTATATTTATTATAAAAAAACCCATCCAATAATATTTTTTGAAATAAAAAAAACATGTATTATTAAAATAAAGCTACAAGTAGTCCGGAATAGCCCTGTAATACTCTTCAACAGCTAAACTTAACGGTGAATGGAAACGCTGGCCAGAGCTCTAACCGAAGTTCGGCAAATAGGGTAAAGGTTTTTCCTGAGAAGCCATTGATGGATACAAAATTTATGATAAACATGTTTGCAGCTGCTAATTTCTCTGTAGTCTTCTCTCTTTTTCAATTTCTCTAAGCAGATACTACTCTCATTTGTGTTTTTGTACTTTTCAAATTCAAGGACATCCACCACCACCGCCACTTAGGGAGTAATTCTTCGGTGGAATTCTGGCCACCCGGCGGGGATTGATTAATATTACACAGCAGCCTTAAATGGCTAGTCAATACTTGTGAAAATCCAAGAAAAAAGAGGAACACAACCCCCACGACAATAATTGATGTAGTATAAAACCTTATAATTCAGGATCCATTATAGCTAATAAAACATTAGTTAAAGTTATGATTAGTGAATGTATTTATAGCGTGTGAGAGAGATTAATTCCATGTATGATCTAGTTTCCGAATCCTACTTGTAATGGTACTTTATAAATAAAACTATAACATAAACTAATTTAATATTTAAATTATTACATTGAATGAGATTTAATTGGTTTTAGAAAATAAATTGGATGGAAAATGATACGGTATGGCAATAGAACAACGTCAATGGAGAGAAACCCTACCCATACCCGCACCCATCCCACCCCTTCCTCAGCCACCACCACCGTCTGTCAACCACCCAATTCTGATCAGAAACCAGCCACCGTCAGCCCCAACACCGAAACCCCTTCCACGAGCCTACCCGAAATCGCCAAACCACAAACCCTCACCGTAATCCCTTTTCTGTGCCCTTTACCGCCACTTCGCAGGTTAAGGATGAAAACCCTAATCATATTGCCAACACTAGGAATCTGATCGTGAATAAGATTTTTTTTGAGAATATACCGAATGGTTATGATGCGCTAGCCCTGAAGAAGGTCTTCGGGAGATTTGGAGTTTCTGGCTGGGTGTTTGTCGCACAGAAGAGAAACGCCAGAAACTTGAATTTTGGGTTCATTATGATTGATAAAACTGTTCCATTTTATGAAGCTTTAAACAGGATGAATTCAGTTGAAATAGGGGTTGTTCGATTGCAGGCGTATAAGGCAAGATACTCAAGGTCTTTGAATGTTCAAAAATTTTAGGAGCCGATCCGAAAGCTGCCTAGGCGTGTGAATCGAGTGTTTGATGAATCACCTCGTGATGGGAGATCATATGTTGTGGTCGCGACCCCTTATCGGAATTCTATAGAGGAGCCAAGTAATGGGCAGCCTAAGGTTGTGACGAGCCCTATGGATAAGAATGAGTCGCAGAATAGTGGGGAGTCTATGGTGCAGTCCACCTCGTGGAAAGATAAGGCCTGCCTGATTCGGCTACACAATATCTCTCATATTCAAAATATATATAATTTATTGTGTGAGTGCAGTTTTGATGTTGAATTTACCGCTCTTGTTGGTGGGGAGTGTGTGATTGTCTCCTTTATCACAGGAGATGCGATGATTAATTTTGTTAGTTATGAATGGAAGGTTCTTAGTCACCTTATGTTTTCGGTTGAGCGTTTCTCGATGAATTTTATTCCCTCTGAATGTGTCATGTATCTTGATTTTATAGGTATTCCACCAACTATTATATGAATCATTAGTCTATAGCCTTGCTAAGAGGTTTGGTCGGCTGGTGGCTATGGATTGCAACTTGGAAAGGCCGGATCGATTGGATGTTGTTTCTTGTTTAGTGTCAGTTCCTATAGGTACTATGAGCCGCAATCTGAAGTTAGCAGTAGGGGAGAGGGAGATTATGGTTTGCACTTCTATACGTCAGGGGGTTGGCTGTCCAAGGTGTCAGGAGGATCAATCTAGCTCAGAGAATGATTCAGAGGAGGGATCAATGGCAGATAGGCTATCCGAAGAAGTGGCTATATCAGAGGAGGATTGTGATACGAGAACGCTGCGGGATAACGGTATATAGGAAAATTTTACCTTAAGGGAACTGGACGGTAATGAGAGTGCAAACTCGGTGGCTAGTGGGGATGCGGATACTGGTAAAATTTCTGGATCGTCGGGGCCGGACGTGGCAAATAGGAATAGGGTGATTATTAATACCTAGCATTCAGAACCTCGTGAGGATGACGCTAGATTGGTAGTTAGAGTGGGTGAGATGCTGGGTCTGTTTTAGGAGCAACATGCGGAGCAAATTGTTCAGGTACAGGAAGAGCCTAGAGTTTGAATAGTCCGTCTGATTTGAGGTTTGGTACACATTCTTTACGTCATTAAACCTTTTTTCTTGGAACTGTCGTGGGGAGCTCACGAATGGAGCAAAGCAATTTTTTGTTCATTTGTGTGTCCGCAAATTGTCTTTGCATGTTGTTGTGTTAGTGGAGACGAAGGTGTCGGATGTATCAGAGATGATTGTGAGGAAATTATGGGGTCATAATGATTTTTCATATTGTTGTGTTCCTGCTCAAGGTTTTTCACGAGGGATAATTGTGTCATGGAACTCTAGATTAGTTAGGGGTATAGTTAGAGCTGTTGGGGTAAGATGGAGTATTCTGAGCACGGCTATGAATCAGGTTGAGATTGATATTGTATGCTTATACGGGCCAGTCACAGCTGCTAAGAGGAACCAATTATGGGTTGAATTATTGCTCCTTATTCGGGATATTGGTAATTTATTGATATATGGTGACTTTAATGAAATTCTTCATTGTTCGGAAAAGAGCTGGTGGGAATAGGATTGTTTCTAATTCTATGATAAGATTCTAGGAATTTGTGAACGAGTGTGTGTTGTATGATGTTCCTTTAGTTGGAAGGGACTATACATGGAGTAACAGTCAGTCGTATTCGTGGATTGATCAAGTGTTGGTGTCATGTGAATTATTAGATAGCTAGCCGGGTTCATAACGCATGACGGTAGACTCAACCCTATCAGATCACTTGCCCATTATTTTCCAGTCGCATTCTTCGCGAAGACGGGGAAGGAGAGTAGATAGATCGCTAAACTGTTAGTGGGATATTGATACTTTTTTGCCATTTATCACTAGTAAGTGGCGTTCTATTTGTGGTGCGGCTGAAAGTAAGGATAGAGATGTTGATTTCAAGCTTCGAAAAATATGGGGATTTATCCATCCTTGGCATTCATCTAATTTTGGTCAATTGGATAGTAGATTAAAATCATTGGAAGCCCGAGTTTTAGAGTTAACTGACTCTAGTGTGATGACAACAGTCAAGAGTTAAGTGGACTTTATTGGGTGATGACAATACAACGTTTTTTCATCGCAATGCTTTGGCTAGGTTCAGAGGTAATCGGATTTCACAGTTGGAAATTGGCGGGAGAGTCACTAGCAATCCTATAGAGATCACAGCTACAATTCAAAACTACTATTCGGACCTGTTTTCGAGAACTATAGTTATTCCGTTTGATTTGGAAAGAATAAAGTTTAGGACGGTAGATGTATTGGAGAATCGTCGTCTAGTTGAACCATTTTTAGAAGAAGAGATATGGGATGCAGTTTGTTCCTGTAATGAGGGGAAGGCGGTTGGACCTCATGTATTTAATTTTTTCTTCTACAAACAGTTTTGGGGTGAACTGAAGCCTGAGCTATTGGACCTATTTGCAAAGTTTCATGTGATGGGACGGCTGCCGAATGCTATTAAATCATCATATACGGTCCTAATTCCTAAGGTACCCGGCTCTTCTTCGTTGAATAATTTTAGACCTATTGCCTTGATCCATGGTATATACAAAATTGTGTCTAAGGTTCTTGCTAAAAGACTACAACCATGGCTACCTAAGTTGATATCAGACAATCAATTTGCTTTCACTAAAGGTCATAATATTCATGAATGTTCGTTCATAGCCTCAGGGATTATCCATTCGGTTCATAGGAGTCGTCAACCATGTTTGGCTATTAAGTTAAACTTTTATAAGGCTTATGATTGTGTTTCATGGAACTATATTAATGCAGTTTTTAGACAAATGGTTTTGATGAAAGATGGGTTCAATGGCTTGACAACTATAGAAGGAATTCGGTCACTTCGATTTTGATCAATGGGAAGCCGTCAGAACAAATTAAATTGGCTGGGGGGGTTAAACAAGGTGATCCTATTTCCCCATTTCTTTTTGTTCTAGCTAGTGAGGGATTGAAACTGATGTTTGAGGAGAGTATTTGAATTGGCCTATTACCGGGATTTTGGATTGACGGTTCAGAGATGGACATGTCCATCCTGCAATTCGCTGATTATACGCTATGTTTTTTACCGACAGATGACTCTCTATTACCTATTTTTGTTTGAATTTTGTGATGTTTTGAGTTGATTTCAGGCCTGAAAATTAATTTTAATAAGAACTTTATTATGGGCATTCATGTATAGGGACGGTCGTTTTATCTTGTGCAGGCGTCCTGGGATGTCGAGTGGAGAACTTTCCGATTACCTATCTTGGAACCCCTCTCAGCGTTAGGCGTGTTCCTGTTTCCTCTTGGAATCCATTGATAAGTAAGTTTCCAAGTCGATTAGCGAGTTGGAAAGGACAATGTTTATCCTATGCGGGACGAATGGTGCTTGTGAAATCGGTATTATTATCTCTTCCAATCTTTTGCTATCATTGAATAAAATGCCAGGAGCGGTAATTACGAAACTTGAGCAGCTGATGCGGAATTTTTTTTAGAGGGGTGATTCAACTACTATGGGTATCAGTAAGGTTAGTTGGGCGACGATTGCCCTACCCAAAAATCTTAGGGGCCTCTACATTAGGAACTTGAAGTTGGTTAACTGTAGTTTGTTGATGAAGTGGGTATGGGAGGTTAGTAGTGCTGATCATGGGTCATTATGGTATGAGATTTGCGTTAGACGATACGGGTTTGTATCATGGTGGTCCATTGGAAACTATGATTCATCTAGATTGTCACATACTTGGAGAGGAATTATAGCATGTTATATTAGAGGTGGGGAGTGGTGGGAATTTTTCAGGTCGTGTATTCGGGTTGCTATTGGGAGTGGGCAGAATTGCTCCTTCTGGCATGATAACTGGACAGCAAATTCGGAGTTGGCGGTCTTATTCCCTAACCTCTACCGCTTGTGTAACAAAAAATTGTGTTCGGTGGCCGAGGGTTGTCATTATCTTTTTAGGTCATCAGCCTTTTTGAGGCCTTTTTGGAAATGGAACTTAAGGATTACAGGACAGGAGAGAGGTGGGGAACTTCGAAATTGGATCATTATAAGCTGTCCGAGCTTGTTTCTAGAGGGTGACAACGAGTTAGGGCAGGGTCAAGGGCAGCCTATCTTTTCAGGGACTGCTGATCGGTTTATTTGGGAGTGGGGGAGAAGAAGGTGTAGATGACAAGTTCCTTTTGTATGGGCTACTATAGTACGCCAAAGTGGCCAAAGCCGAGGCTCGACTTTTCGGTAATATGGGAGGCATGTGTCACTCCGAAAGTTTGCTTTTTTGGGTGGCTTGTTTTTCATGGAAGATTACCAACAAAAATGTTTCTTTTCCTCCGTGGCTGCCAACCTGTAGTGGATGGTCAATGCCCATTTTGTGATTTGGAGGAGACTATGGATCACGCACTGCTCCATTGCATCAACAGCTATAAGGTGTGGACTCAGGTGATGAGAATACTTGGTATCTCGCTGCCTATACCGTGGAAGGCGGTGGATTTCTTGGCCACGTGGCGCGACTTCTTTATTGATGGAAGAGGTAGAGAGTTGGGAATGGCGCTACGGTTCTTAATTGCTTGGGCACTATGGAAACGAAGTAATAAATTTGTTTTCGAAGGCAGGTTGGGTTCAGAAGACATTATTGGATCATGCATTCATTTATGTTGGTTCATCCTTAAAAGTAGGAGGCGTGAGGTTAATTTTGTAACTTCTGATGTATTTAATTTTCCGAATTTTCTACTCTCGTGTAATTGATATACTCATGTTCTCGCCTTGAGACCGTGAGTTGATTTTTATTTAATAAAAGAGGGGTATGTGTTTTGTAGGTAAGCGGGGAAACCAGCCTAGCTGGGGACTCCGCCCCGAAATTTTCACCTGCTCCAAACTTTTAGCCTTTGGGTGGACACACTATTCCTTCGGGGGTTTTTCAAAAAAAAATGATACAGCATCGTTTCATTCATGACTAGCCTGAATACCAGTGATTGGAGGTTTTAGTGATTTTTAAAGGGAAATACACCAAATTTTTTTTTTTTCGGGGACCGGTTTCGTAAAAAAATCAAAAACACATAACAAAATTATGAAATATCCGGAAAATAAAGAAAATAAATCCGGTGCAAGAATTTTCAGAAAATGTTTCTGGAATGGCCCGAAAATGTTAAAATACGTTTCAGGGCCCGATTTTGTAAAAAATCGAAAAATCCTAAAAAATTATGAAATATCTGAAAAATAAATGAAATAAATTTGGTGCAAAAATATTTCAAAAAATATTTCTGGAAGGGCCCGAAAATGTGAAAATACGATTTGGGCTCGGTTTCGTAAAAAATTGAAAACTCCTAAAAAATTATGAAATGTTCGGAAAATAAAGAAAATAAATTGGTGCAAGATTTTTCATAATACGTGAGCTTTCCAAACACACCCTAAAGGGGGAAGAGGGCCATTTTGTAAATAGAAAAGCATTTAGGAATTTTTTTATATTTTTTTTACAAATTGTTGAATTTATTTAATTTTTTACTAAATTGGAAGTCAACCACACGCCCATTGGTCAAAGGGAGACATTTCAGCTGTTACTTCGAATTGAGGTAGTACGGAGGTTCACTTTTTACAAATTTGGGTACTTAAGAGGTCCACTTGAAAGTTGGGGGCATATAAAGTAAAAATGCTCAATTTAAAGGGTATTAAAGAGCATTCAACCTTTAATTAAACATTTTTTTGTAATATTTACAAGTATCTTCATTGAGATAATCTAGTTCGGGGCTTAGCAACAGTTAAGGCTCCTCACCCCGCCAACAAGTGTATTTAGTAGGATTTGAACCTTTGATTAAACTTTTAAGAATACTTGTTGTAGAAAAAGGGCAATTTTGAAAACAACTTAAAAAAAATTCTTTGAAAATCAATTGAATTCCTTTATGTAGAAGAAGTTTTTAAACAAAGAATTTAAAGTGAGAAAATGAATTCAATTGAATTCTATCAAAGAATTCAATTGAATTTTTTTCATTCATCTAAAGAAATTAGTTCCAAACACACCCTTAAGCATAGATCTTTTTTGTATCAAACTAAGCATAGAAAATAGATTGAAGCATCGTTCAGTTTTTTCAAGGTAACAATTTTTATCTTATTGTTTTTCAGTTTCTCTTTCTTATTTTTCATAATATTTCTTACGAAATTGCAGATAATGATAAATTGATGGGAGGCATGAAAGGGGACATCAGATTGAGAACATGTGATTTTTTCCCCTTTTGAAGATCGTTGCTCTTCAATTTAAGTCAAAACATAAAAAAATTACAAGAATTCACTTATCTTGTGGAAATATATGTACCTTTTATTATTATTTCATGGCAAATATAGCAAAGAACAGTGAGGTATCAGTTTCAATTGGAACACCAAATCCATAAAGACAACACTTCAAAATTGTTAGATAAAAATTAAACCATAAAAGTTAAGGATCCCAAAATACTGAAAATGACTTCTATAAAAACACCAGAATCTGAAATTTCTACATTGAAGACATGAAAAAAGAGTCTGTTTCACTAGCTAGGTTTGAACTTCAAAATCGATATTAACACTTGAGAATGAACTATAACTAAACTTGATTGAGAATGAACTCGGTGGTCGGAGAAGTTCGACAAAGAGGGCAAAGATTTTTCCGAAGAAGCTATTGATCGATACAAAATATGTTATAAACATGTTTGCAGCTGCTAATCACTCCAATCTCTTCACCATTCTTGAATTCTTCCAAGCATATTATGCACTCTTTAGTACTGCTGTACTTTCCATTGCTTTCAAACTTGACAATATCCACCACCACCGCAACTTGCCGGACTACT
Organism: Euphorbia pulcherrima; assembly: GCA_947683365.1. Lineage (NCBI taxonomy): Eukaryota > Viridiplantae > Streptophyta > Magnoliopsida > Malpighiales > Euphorbiaceae > Euphorbia > Euphorbia pulcherrima. The sequence continues at coordinate 18,009,330 of CANTUS010000010.1, read as the reverse complement.
TCTGTGGCCGCGTTCCAGCGACCTGCCACCGGCTGCATTGCCATATATCTGCAAACTAAGATGTAGATAACCATGATGAACACCGTAAACGTGATTACAGCTAAATCACTAACCATCGTAAAATCCATCTTTACAAAAAGCGAAGCCGGATTTTTTTTTGGTTGTTGTTGATGTTCGATTTGGGGTTTGATAAGTGCATTTAACTATTTATCATTTAGCGTGCATAACATGTCTTGACTGCCCTGAAAACCCCTAATACTAAAAGTTTAATACATCCAATTCCGGAAATCTAATTTTTAAAATAAACTAAATTGGAAGAAAATTCCGAAAATGTAATATAGGGAGTGTTTTTCAAAGCTTTGGCTTTTTTTAGCTTTTTGGCTTTTTTTTGGCTTATAAGATGGCTTTTTAAAAAGCTCCAAGTTGGAGCTTTTTTCTTTTAGATTGAAAAACACTTAAAAGCCGAAGGTTAAGCTTTGAGAAACACTTAAATTAAGAGCTTAAAAGATAAAACTTACTTATAATCTACTTATAAGTTTTGAGAAACACCTTCGTACAGTATTTGAGATTCTCTTATTTTTTTGTTAACTAATATTTTCCAAACACTTTTTTTAAAAGAAAATTTGCGCATTGCGATTACATTAAATTGAAAGCTAAATCAGCATTCACCTCAGATGTGGTTCGAACCTGGGACCTCTAGGGACCACATGTTCAGCTTTAACTACTAGGTTAAGACTTCACCACTTTTCAAAAAACTTTTGTTGGTTCAAAATTGATATATTCTCTAATAATCAATGTTTTAAAAATTGCTAGGCACTAGGCACTAGTCAGGCGGCTGGAGCCTAGTTAGGACCTAGATGAGAATTAAAAGAATATGTAGTTTTTATTTTCCAAATGTATTAAATTATAAATTTATTTAAAATGTTAATTATATTATAAAAATATATCAGAAAAATTAAATAATATGCATTTAAGATTAAAAAAAATATATTTGTAACTATATTGGACAAAAACTTCATGTGGAGATTTTGGGCGATTAGGCGGCTAGGGTTCTTTCCTAAACCCTAGTCGCCTAGATATTCTCCACCGGCGTTTGGCCGGGTTTTCGATCTCATACTTCAGTTTAACAAGACAGCGATTAGGCAGCTAGCCAGATTTGTTCCACCAACGTTTGGCCGGGTTTTTGATTTCACTCTACAGTTCGACAAGACGATGATTAGGCGGCTAGGCCTAGTCACCCAGAATTTTTTTCACCAGCGTTTGGCCGGCTTTTCGATCTCACACAGCAGCAGACTTTCGATAGGAGGGTGTGTTGATGCCCAGAGGGTACTCCTAGCAAGTGCACTAGGGTCGGTTTGTAGTACGGGCAAGACTTAGTGTCGTATTCTACTAGGAGCAAGCATAAAATGTCTGAAGGAATCCGTGGTAGACTGACTTAGGAGTTCTTTTTAATTTTCTGGTTGGATGGATAAAAGAAAAAAATATAAAAATAAAATGCATAAAATAAAGATAAAGCACAAGTTCTCTACATAGAAATAATACAAGGTCTTCTTCCTAACATGAGTATAATAACTCAACGAATCATGGAGATCCAAGGTATCTCAACCATGATAGTTCAAGCATTCCGGTCGGCCATCTTGAATACTAATGTTATTAACTTAATTCTCTGGGTAGTCTCCTTAAGCTAACAACAAAGAATTAGGTTCAATTAAGCATTTAGATAAATCTAAAACCCTTGGCACATAACCAATCTTCGGTCGGTCTCATGCATTATGTGAGTATATTTGTGTTCCATTATGCTAAATCTCCGATCGGTCTCAATAACATAACTAACTATGAGTTAGATCTTCGACTCATAAGGGTTAAGCACTCAAACACAACAATCAAGAAAGAATTTTAAGCAATACATACAATGTTTCGGAGATCTCCTGGACAATCAGCTTGAGGAGAACTTGTTGCAGGAACTTAATAACACATAAACTTAATAACACATAACAAAAATAAAGAAAATAAAGATCTCCATTAAAGAAGAAAAAGTTACAGAAGAGGAAGAAAAAGAAAGAAAATGGCAAACCATCAAAGGGCAGCAAATGTCTCATATGGAGAGGGTGAGTTTATATAGCCACCAATCCAAAGAGAGAAGAAAAATATTAACAATAAACTAACCCAATTTAATCAAAATATCTAGATTTTTTATATAAAGAAATAATAAAGTATTCCCATTAGCAAAAAGTCTTCTAAAAAGTGGCAAAGTTGTAAATATTAAATGATGACTTTTCTCCACTTTTTACTCCTCCTTTCTCAGAATTGTCAATCAATCAATCCAACTTGCACTTTGCATTTGATTGCCAATTTTTGGAGGAAATTTTCTCACCATTTTTCAGTCATCTTCCCCGTGATAGCAGGAGATCTCTTCATGACAAGATCTTGTAAATTATGGAGATCTCCAGTGAAGATTGAACTTTTTTGCCAGTTTTCAGCAACAAGGCAGAAGTTCTCTTTCCGTCAGCAAATACCTAAAATCTGTGGAGATCTTCATAAAAACTGATCTTTTTTCACACAAAATATTAGCTCAAAATGCATGATTTACTTAGCTAAATTTCCACGTATTAGGGTGATTAGGCGGCTAGGGTTCAGTTTGGTCGGCGTTTGGACTAGAGGCCGATGGGTTGTTTCTCCTTTTATGGATTCCTTTTATCGACACTATTCCGGCAATTCTTTTGAGGGTCCAAGCGCCCCTCCCTTGTAGTCCACTTCCACCGGCGGTTTGGCTGGCAGTTTTCAACAGGGGGATTGCACTCGCATCTCCTCCTCTGAAGCTTTAAGGTGCGAGTGGCTAGGGGTAATCCCTATCCGTACAACTGTCCTATGGTCATTCATCGTTGCTCATGTGGTGCCTTTTCAGGCAATAGTGATTGTAAGTTCTCATTTATTCCTTGGTCAGCTTTGGTTCTCCTTGGAATGTGAATTTGTTTATCGGCTTGGATCTCAGTTTTGATCGACGGTCAGATGTTTAGACGTTGTGTTGCCGTAACCTCAAATTTGCATCCGTTAGGACTTATCATCTCAGCCTTCTCGCCGGGATTGACTATGGTGCATCACAGGGGACTCCTTCCCGCTGTTCATTTTTGCTATGGATCTTTAGATCATTAGGATTAGACTCTGTTGCAATTGGGATTTTTAGTCCATTATTATTGCACTAGGTTGCAAATAACTTTGTTACATCATTTTTCGTTTCTTTTTCTTTCTTTCTTTGTTGTTGATTTTTCCTTTCTTTTTAATAAATGGAGTATTTTTTTTGCCGAGCTCAACCTTTACTTAAAAAAGATAAAAAAAAATGAAAACATAAAATTTTAGTTAAATCTTGAGCACATTGTTTCGTAGTTTAAGACTCGAAAAGAGACTTCTATAATAGGAACACTATGATTTATCATAGTTTTATAAATTGAACTAATTTTTTGTCACTTAAAATAGTTCAACTATAGTTATTATAACTATAGTCCTGGCGAAAAAAATCAGACTAGGTGCATGGTGTCTAAGCGATAACAAATCAGCTAGGGCCGGCCCAATAGGAGGTGCACGAAGTGCGACAGCTTAAGGCCCTAAGTACCATGAACATTAGTGTGAATAGTAGTGGAACGTATAGGAGAAGAATGAAAACTTAAAATTGGTCTGAGAGTGCAAAGGAAACATAAAAGGTTAATTTAGAAAATATGAAACCTGAACTATATATTTTTGACAATTTCCAATTTTCAAGTGTAATTCGATTTGATGATTTTAGGACCAATTATGAATTTAGAACCGGACCAAATATTTGAATAAAGAGATTCAAAGTTGGGTTGAACCGTTAATTTTTTTTAAGATCAAACCGAATTCGATTGTAGATTGGTCCAGCTCTGATAATTGGAAGGTCCTTGGCTAAATAACATTAAGAGTATTAAAATAGGCCCCTCATTAAAAAAATATTGCAATAAATACCTGCCTTTTGCAAAAAGTAGGATTTAAACTCTTGAACTTTTATAAACTTCACTAACGCTCTACCAATTGATCTAACATTTATTATTGTCTACTTTTATCCTTTTAATAATAATAACTAAAACTTTAAAAGAAAAAATATTTTTAGGCCCGTTCCGATTATGGGCCTTAGGGGGTGGCACCTGCCTGCCACCCCTTAGGGCCGGCCTTGATTGTCGACAAATAGACTCAAACACTAAAAGAACTTGTATTACTCAAATAGATATAGCAATACTAGAACTTATAACCTAAATAGAAAGAAAAAGACTAGAACAATTGCCCAATAGAAATTGAATAATTCTGGAGCAACCCTGGCACACCCACAGGGCTATGCCCCTTGGCCCTTTCCGAAAGTCCCAATTAGATGTTGAGAACCCCAAATAACCATTTTTCCAAGTCAAATGCATCATTTGCCCCAAAAAATTGACCCGAAAGCTGGATGCCACCCTAAACTTTCAAAAGTTCTAACTAGACCCTTGAACATGGGAAAAGTGCACCAGTTTGCCCCCTTCATTGCCACGTGTCAGCTTCTGATTAGAAAAGAAATAAAAAATTAACATCTTTGAAAAGCCAAACCAACCAGAAGCTTCAATCTAGAGTTGGGTTTCCTACTACTACTGTCATCCCATTTTAGGTCGGTATTTGTAATACCAAGCAAAGTGGAGAAATTGAGGCAGCCGACTCGCAAAGGAATGTTCGGCTCAGGATAATGTTGAACTCAACTGAGATATCAGCAATTGTGAATTCTACCTCTGCTCGGTAGATGTATTCTTTGTCGCCATCTTCTACTTCTAACTTGACTTCTCCTATAGATGATGTTGAGCATCCATTAAGGTCTGATAGTGTTAAGTATCCTGGCTGGATATGGTTGTGATGGATCTTGTATTGTTGTAGTGCCGCCTTGGTTATCAAAATGAGTGAGCTTCTCATGTTTACCAAGATGTGACTAATAAAATCTCAACCATAACTTCCATGACCATCAGATTAGCGTGAGACTTGCTCACCATTGATACACTACAAGAAATCTTGCATTTTATGACGCACTAAAATTATCATGAAAACATGTTTTTTCATCACCATAGATAAAAAGGTGACAAAAAAATCGTCACAGGCTTCGTCATAGTATGTCCGTCGTATTTTATCAATATGACAATTTTCTAATTTGTAGTAAAAAATTTGTGTTTATATTGTGAAATATTACATGTAACTGTAACTTTTTAGTTTCTGTGACGCTTTTTTCATCGTTTTATTTTCATTTTCTTGTCACTTTATATTACCTATTGTCACTAAAGTTCATATAATAAATGACAAAATATGCATTTCATCATCTAAATTTTTTAGTTATTGTGACAAATTTCAAGTGAATAGTAAATCTAAAATTTTTTAGTGACAATGTTGTAGTCATAAATAGTGCACACATTTCTCATGGTAACAAGCAAATTGTCACTATAAACTAATAATTTGTGACAAAATGAAATTGTCTCTGTATAAATATTTTTTGCGACGCTTTTATATGTCATGAAATGTATAATATTATCATAATAGCTTTTTAATAATTGGCAATTTTTTTATTGTTGTGTGAAATTAGCTTTAATGACAAATTATATAGTCATTGAATTATAAGTATGACAAAGTTTTGTGTCATCTAAAAGATAATATAGTGACAATTTTGAAAATTATTTGTCACTGAATTATAATTGTAATATTATAAAATTTTGTGACAAATTATAAATTCGTCTTCTGATAAGAATAAAATTTACCAATAAAATACAAGTAATTTAGCTTTGGAATCACTTAATTTAGAGTTAAGTTGTGGAAATTATTAGTGTTTTTCTGATTTTGTAGATTGCTCGTGCTTGCCCCCTTTTGCTGCTGCAGAAACCCAAGGCAAGCAGAAAACTAGGCAACGGAATCACAATTTCGGCTCAACTAAGAGAAATAAGGCTCAACCTGAATTAATATGATATATTAGGAAGTGAAATTAACCAAAATACCCTTGGAATGATGGAGAAAGTCAATTGGCTTTTCAAGGACACCACTGTTGTATGAAGAATTGATTTTATGCAAGATTTTATTAACAAATGGGTTATGCTTATTGGAGAAGCTTTCTATCTTCTAGAGGAAACTCTTTGGCTGGTGTAATATGCCACTTGTGGGCGGTGGTGATGACATATGCAAGAGATAATTCATACAAGTTGCATTTCCCACTTTCCAAGCTCCACCTTCTAGAAGGATTCCTTTTGTATAGCTTATAATTATTTTAGACTATTTAATAGTGCAACCGGCACCTTTAGAATGGTCCATTGCCACTACAAATATAGGACTTCTCTTCATTCGAAGGAGAGCTTTGGTTGGCTTTACGCCTCCATTGTCTCACTCTCTAATCTTTTGTTCTATCTTCATTTCTATTAATATAATATTTTAATTTTATGTTTTGTTTATTATTATTGTATTTTATGGGCAACTAAGTTGGAGCAAGCACAGCCAGTGAGCATGGTAGGTTAAACATGGTTTGATTTCTTTCTCTTTTTCGTTTTAGCACCATATTATGTGGATTGTTTAGTGTTGAGCTTCATTCTCATAAGTGAGGCCTAACTTATGTTTAGTGAACAACAAAATCTGAGAAGTGACTTGTACACGGACCTAAATACTAAACACACTTGTAAAAAATCTGGAAAGTGATTAGGTTATGCTATTAGTTTCTAACTTGTGGGAATGCTTGCATAAATCTTAATGCTCAAAGTGTAACTACAATGGGTATCTACGTAGTGAAACTTTGAAGGAACTAGATAGTAGGTATCTACGGCTAGTAACATTAGATGCAAGAAACCCAGATATTTAAGTACTAAACATGCTAAAAAAAGGAAAGGAAATCATTCACGTATATGTCTACTTGCTCGGAGTGCTTGCTCCATTATAATATTTATTGGAAGTCACTGCTTAGAGCAGCCATTTTTTATTCACAGCAACCATTTACTTTTCAGCACTTTCTTTATTAATTTTTCTTCTTTAATATTTTAAATCTTTGAACTACTAATGTACTACTTGATTTAATTAGTTTCCTTGCTCCTTGTGGGATACGACCTTGTTCTTGCCCCGTACTACAAACCACAACCTAGTGCACTTGCTAGATCACTCTTTAGGCAACCAACAAGTTTTTGGCACCTTTGCGGGGGAGTAACGGTGAAGCAATTTTGAAATTTTTTCGGCAAGCTTCTAGAGTAAGAAGCAAACGAGTGGAGTGATCAAGGAGCAACCATGGTAGATTTTGGAACATTTCTGCCCCCTCAAAGACTCAGGGAGTTTTCTAGTCCTTCTTCTTTGGGACACATATAATGCATAGTGATACCAATTGAAGGAGAATATTTTGTTCAAATCAAACCCTCCATGATTAAACTTGTTCTTTCATATGCCCAATTTAAAGGATTGCCAAATGAAGACCTAAGTGATCAACTTTATGATTTTCTTGAAATTTGCAATCTTTTTGAAGTTGATCATAGTGTTTCTAATGATATTCCTCGGTTAAAGTTGTTTCCTTTCTCATTACAGGAAAAGGCAAAAGTATGGTTTAGATCTTTGCCATCGGGTTCAATCACATCTTGGGAGAAGATGGCTGAAGCATTCTGACAAAATATTTTCCACCTTCCAAGGTTGCTTGAATGAGAAATAAGATTTCTAGGTTCACTCAATCTAAAGATGAATCACTCCAAGAAGCATGGCTCAATCTAAAGATGAATCACTCCAAGAAGCATGAGAGAGATTTAAGGATTTACTAAGAAGGGTACCAAACCGCAATTTACCTATATGGATGCAAATGCAAACCTTTTACAATGGGTTAATAGATGAGCACAAAGTTTTACTTGAAACCCTTGCAAATGGTGACCTAGAAGAAATGGAGCCTAAAGCATTCTTTACCGTCATTGAGAAAGTGGTGAACACAAGTCACAAATGGCATTTCGAGAAGAACGTAAATTTTCCAGAATCTAAGGTTATGCAAAAACTTTCAGAAAAAGTTGGGGAGTTAACTGAGCAAGTAAAAAGACTCTCAGGCAAACCACAGTTTTTGTCCTAGCAACCAAAATTTTTAACCCAGCAACCACAATTTTTGTGACAGAAACCACAGATTCCAATCCAACAACCTTAAATGTCATTCAAGCAACCAAAATCTCCTCACCAACAACCTCAGTTTGTCTTCCCCAAATCTTAAAGTGTCATCCATAAACATCAACAACTAGAATTTTTGTTCCAACAATCTCACTAACCATTTCAACAACCAAAAAATTACTTCCCGCAAGTTATACCATCATATGAACCTACTGAACCTAGCTTGGAAGTGATGATGGAGTTTCTGAATCAAACTCAAGAATCGATCAAGAACTTAGAGACTCAGTTCCAATAACTAGCAAATATGGTGATTTCAAGAGATGAAGTGGTCACTCCGAGCAACATTGAGCATAAATCCATGGAGGATTATGAAGCACACATGATGGAGTTTGGTAAGGTTGTTGATAGTTCTAACATGCTTGTTGTTGATGATGTTTATATTCCAGGGGAGCAAGCACAAAAGGAGATGGGGGCAACCAAATTATGATATGGAGAAACTAGAATATTACCATGAGAAACCTCAAGTTCAAGCTAAGACTGTTCCAGTTCTAGAAAAGATGCTTGCTCAAGAGGAAGCGGTTCTAAGGGAGCAACCACTCCGAATCTACCAACCAAGGATACCATTTCCTGAAAGAGCAAAGCAACATCTAAGGTATGAGCAGCTTAATAAGAACTTATAGGTGCATAATCAAGAGATCATCAAAGGTGAGGAGAAATTTGTTGAGGTGGATTTCAAAGGAAAAATTGATTGCTCCCCAATTGTTGAGGATGAGCAATCTACTGACAACCCTCACAAATTGCAAGAACAATATGTCTCCATGCAACCTTTTACTGAAAATCAAATTAGAAGTAAATAATGGAGAGAAGTGGACATGCTTCAACAAAAGACACCATACATCAGTCCACCCTTTTCAAATTTCACTTATGAACCTCCTTGAGCAATTTGTATATATTGGTATCCGGTTCAAACACTAATTGAAGTACTTTTGATGAGCCCAGGCTCATTTTTCTGACCTTGTAAATATTTATTTTCGTTTTCCTTTGTTAGTATATTTTAATCTTGTCTTTAATCTTTTTGTAGGAAGCCAATGGTCAACAAATTAAGTATGGGGGAAATCTGGATAATGGTTTCCCTGATAAATCTGAGGAGCAGTCATAAAGCTATCAACCTTATAACACAAAGAGTAATTCACCCATACTTACCTCTCGCACTTTCTGGTAACTCAATTCCACTTTGGCCTAGCGATCATTTTAATTCAGAGAAAGTCATCCAAGGCAGTTTCCACTTACCCTCTATGCTTATTGGTTGTTATTTATCAATGTTGCTTAATTTTGTTCATTGCTTCGAGGACAAAGTAATCTATAAGTGTGGGGGGAATGATTTGGATTTGGTTTTAATGATTCTCGCTGTTTTCTTGTGTTTACTTAGTATAAATTGCCATAGTTGCCGTTGCTTGGCTGTGATCGCCCCACTTAAATATTTTTTTTAAACTCAAGTATTTTGTGTTTTAATGTTTTTATGTGTTTTCTTATATTTGTTTTGTTTTTGTAAGAATTTGTAAAAAATTTTCAATTTTTAAGTGTGTTTTTGGCAATTAGCATGAGAAACTATCTTTTAGAAATTAGTAGTCTAGGTAAAATACTTATGATTTGGTTAATAATGGTAAAACTACAATTAGCATGTTAACAACATTGATTAAGCAAGTTAGACACAATTTGAAGCCGTTTTTCATTAAATAAGACTAAGATAACCAATAGAAATAAACCCATTGTTTAGTGAGGACTTGAGACTAAAATTTTCTTGATTTATCATTCACTAAAATAATTCTTTGTATCTGTTCTTAAATTTCAAATCTGTTCTCAAGTACAAAAAGTTCTTAATTTTCAAAATCATTCTTTACTTAATTAAATTCTAAAATCACTTCTCTTTTAAATGTTAAATTCTTTGATGAGAGGGCTTACATATGTAACTTAAGGCTAGAACTTGATTTGGGAGAATTTGGATATAGTGCTTATTGAGACCGCATCATTGATCACTATGTGAGATTATTGAGGCATTACGATTACACCTCTTTTTACCCAAAAAGCCACCCTTACATAATGTATCCCCTAGTTAGCCCTTTGAGCCTTAACCTTTTTCTTCATACACAATTAAGCCCCATAAACTTTTTCTTTTTAATTTTCCTCTGTATTTCACCCTTGATTTTACTAAGAATTTTTCAAAATAGCAAATTTGAACTACTATTGGTTGTTAGCTTGTTTTCCAAATTATTCTCAAAGCAAAAGCTTCAGTGAGCTTTCTTCAAAATTCAACTCTAGCCATGTGATTCATTATTACAAATGAAAAAGAGGAAAAAAAATAATAAAAGAGACAAAGAAAAAAAATAATAAAAAGAAGTATAGTCAAAAGCAAGCTAAATTTTCTTGATTCTCTCATTTCAATGCTTATTATGCTTATTTACTCAATTCTCTGTGCTGGAATGATTGCCTTGCTATTTGATTGCTCCAATCTTCCACTGATTCCTTGGAGATCTGAACATCACTTTCCAATACAAGTGGTGACCATACATCTTGCTGTATAATCATCATGTTCACTTAGTAGAATCCATTTACACAAAAAGCCTTTCACTACACACCCCTAACCCTGAGCCTACATTAAACCCATTTAAAGACCTTTTGATTACGTTTTGATCAATATTTTAAGTGGTGGAGATGAGACCGGTAATCAAGCCTATGGACTTAATGATCGCTATGTGTAGCTGATGAGTGATTTCCCAAAACTCACCCTAAACACTTTGAGTGAATTGAGTGACATCTCTAGTAAGGAAGGTTGATTTTATCTTGGGAATAGTTATTGGTAAATTAGCTTTGAATTATTGTCTTAACATGTTTTTCAGATTAAGTTACACGCTAAGTGTGGGGTATTCATCATTCACCTTAAACTTTGTATTTTGACTAAACTACTGTATATTCCTGAGATAGAATTGATTACTAATAGTTGCCTTTGTTTTTACCGTGTTCTCTTTTCTTCTCTTTTTAACCTTTTGTAAAAATCTATTTTATGTCCTTGTGTTTTGTTTGAGGACAAACAAATGTTTAAGTTTGGGGATATTTGATAAGAATAAAATGTACTAATAAAAATACATGTAATTTAGCTTTGAAATCACTTAATTGGAGTAAAATTGTGGAAATTATTAGTGTTTTTCTAATTTTGCAGATTGCTCGTGCTTGCCCCCTTTTGCTACTGCAGAAACAAAGGCCAAACAGAATAATGGGCAGCACAATCACAATTTTGGCCCAACTAAGAGAAATAAGGCTCAACCCGAATTAATATGATATATTGGGAAGTGAAATTGACCAAAATACCCCTAGAATGATGGAGAAAGAATTGATTTTATGCAATATTTTATTGACAAATGAGTTTTGCTTATTGGAGAACCTTCCTTCTAGAAGAAACTCTTTGGCTGGTGGAATATGCCACTTGTGGGCGATACAGATGATATATGCAAGAGATAATTCATACAAGTTGCATTTCCCACTTTCCAAGCTCCACCTTCTGTAAGGATTCCTTTTGTATGGCTTATAATTATTTTGGACTATTTATTAGTGGAAGTGGCACCTCTAAAATGGTCCATTGCCACTATAAATATGGGACATCTCTTTATTTGTAGGAGAGCTTTGGATGGCTTTACCCCTCCATTATCTCGCTCTCTAATCTTCTATTCCATCTTCATTTCTATTAATATAATATTTTCCTTTTATGTTTTGTTTATTATTATTATTATATTTTATGGGTAACTAAGTAGGAGCAAGCACAGCCAGTGAGCATGGCAGGTTAAACATGGTTTGATTTCTTTCTCTTTTTCGTTTTAGCACCATATTATGTAGATTGTTTAGTGTTGAGCTTAATTCTCATAAGTGACGCCTAACTTAAGTTTAGTGAAAAAGAAAATTTAAGAAGTGACTTGTACACGAACCTAAATACGAAACACACATCTAAAAAATCTGGAAAGTGATTAGATTGTGCTAAGGGTTTCTAACTTGTTGGAATCCTTGCATAAATCTTAATGCTTAAAGTGTAACTATAATAGGTATCTACGTAGTGAAACTTCGAAGGAACTAGACAATGTTTATCTACAGCTAGTAACTTAGATGCAAGAAACCTAGACCTTTAAGTACTAAACATGCTAGAATAAGGAAAGGAAATCATTTACATGTATGTCTACTTGCTGGGAGTGCTTGCCCCGTTATAATATTTGTTCGGAGTGACCACTCAGAGCAACCATTTTCTGTTCGCAGCAACCATTTACTTTTCAGCACTATCTTTTTTAATTTTTCTTCTTTAATATTTTAAACCTTTGAACTACTGATTTGGTACTGGATTTAATTACTTTCCTTGCTCCTTGTAGGATACGACCTTATTCTTGCCCCGTACTATAAACCATGACCTAGTGCACTTGCTAGATCGCTCTTTAGGCAACCAACATCTTCTCTTAAAATTAAGATACATCAATAATGTCATAATACAATTTTTACATAAATTTGAAGCTCTTGTAAAGCTTTCTCAAATGAAAAATCTTTACACAAATTTGGAGCCCTTGTAAACCTTTCTAAAATAGACATCAACAATTAAGAATAATTAGAGAGTCTATCTTTATTTCTTATATTCTTCATTCAAATGCCTCCAATAACCATTTGTTCCCTACAATCCAAAACATATATGTTAGTATAATAGCAAATAGAAGATTATCATTTTCCCTAGTTCAACTTAATTACAAGTATTGCAACATTGAAAAATAACCTGAAATTACAAATTCTATCATTAGAATGTCTCAATGATAGTACATGTAATAGTAAAGCAAGATCGGCATTTTTTTATAGTTCAAAATTCATGTTTGCTTAAAAAAATCTACAGCAAGAATCCAAAAGCATTAAAGGGTGTATTTAACTTCAAAAATGTAATTGCATTGGACAAGGAATATTGAGTTTACAGAAAAAATGAAAGATTATCGCAAAATAAAGTCATAATTATTAAAAATCAAATCAAAAATAAAAGTGAATATATTCAAATCGACAAGATGTAAAAGAAAAATACAAAAAATTGATTGTAGATGATATACGAAATACTAAAACTCTATAATGGTGTTCGCATCTTACATCACTTCGCTTCATCTTCCTTTCAGATCTTATAATGCTTTCTCTCCACTTTATCCTCAAAGACGCATTGTTTGTACCGCAGTCTCAAAACAAATAGTGGCCGAAGGGAAAACTTTAGAAATCGACGCAATTTTGATAACTAAAATTTTGATAGTGTGGTAAGGATAAATCTTCATAATTTTAAAGACTATTTTGATAACCTTCACACCCACCAACCACGTTTCATCGTTATCACACTAAGCATTTTAACTAATTAATTAATATCTATTTTTTTCTATATTACCAAGATCTTACATATTTTATTTCCATATACTTTATGAGCTTTGTACCTTGTAGGAAAGTAAAATAATTATGGAAATTTCGTTAATTTAATTATTTCCATGTCATCTCTTCTTTTAAATGGGTAACATTCTTAATTTTAGAATATTTCACTACAACATTTAATTTTAAAAATTTAATAAAATATGAGTTGTTTTGTACTATTTAGTTATAAAATATTCCCTAATAGACCATTGGTAAGCAATATTTAGATATTTAGATTTTTAATTTAGCAAGCGGAACATATCTTTTTGATAATTTCTAAATTAAAAATCATTATCAAGATATCAACTTCCCATTTTAGTTTTTATTAATTTCAATTGCATAAAATTATACATTTGGCTCTAACACTAAAATATATTATTTCACATTATTACTTTTTTCTCGTTTCTAAAATAATACAATTTTAATATAATATAATATAATATAATACAATATGATATAATATAATATAATATAATACAATAAGCAATTGATTCTTTTTCTTTTTCTATATAATGTTTCTTTAAAGTAAAAGATACGACAAAATCAAAATTCTCACTTTTTTTTGTTAAATTGTGTCAAATAAAGTCATCATAAAAATATTGTACACATTAACGAATAAAATCATATTTAATTAGTTAATATATAATTCTGACAATTTCTATATGTCATTATAATAAGCACTTCAATATATGATAAAAATGTAATAATGTCTCTAAATTATAAATTACATGACAAATTTTAATTTTTAATTTTATTATTTATTAAATAATGACGAATATAAAATGTCATAAAAAATTATCATATTTAATTAGTAAATATAATTGTGACGATTTCTATATGTCATCATAATAAGCAGTAAAATATATGACAAAAACGTAGTAATGTCACTTAAATATAAATTACATGAAAAATTTTAATTTTTCATTTTATTATTTATTAAATATTGACGAATCTAAAATGTCATAAGAAATTATCATATTTAATTAGTTGATATATTTGTGACGATTTCTATATATCGTCATAATAAGCACTAAATCAAACGTAATGATGTCACTAAAATATAAATTACATGACAAATTTTAATTTGTCATTTTATTATTTATTAAATAATGACGCATCTAAAATGTCATAAAAAATTATTTTTACTATGACGATGAAGTTGTTGCTATCTACCTTTTACTTGTCATGATAATTTTTTCCCTCCAAATTATTAAGTGACGACACTTAATTTATCGTCACAAAAATTACCCATATAGTGACAAGAATTAATATTATAGTGACACATATTAAATTTGTCATGATTAAATGAAAATGACTACGAAATATTAATTTTGTCACAATAAAGCTAGTAACTATGATGAAATCAAGTGTGTTACAAAAATAACCGTCATAGAATGCTAAATTTCTTTTTTTTAGCAAAGAATGCTAAATTTCTTGAAGTGATACCTTCTTGAATGAATTATTAGAATCCGAGTTATCTCTCATTAACGCTGATTGGCTGGTGGAGCTTCTATCCTTCTTTTGAGGAATTCGGGTCCTCTAGTGATCACCACGATTGTCCCAGTCAAAGAAACTTGATCCTTTTTCTTCTTATTGACTGACTTGCCCTTCAAATCATCCAAGTCATCCTTCGTGTCTGATTGTTTGGTTATTCCTTTAACGATTTGGTTGAACTTGGTAGCTTTAATAAGTGCATATACTTCTTTGGCTAAGACTATTCAATCATCCATATGATGTCCTCTTGCTCTATGGAAATCACAGTACTTTTTATAATCCCGACCCAATGTTTGGCATTTCAAGACTTTTGGGAATATGATATTTTTCTTCTCAAGACTGCTTTTGATCGGTACTAAGATTTGACTCATGGAATTATGTTGGGAAATAATGATCCGGAAGAAGTCAACTCAAACCAAACATTCGGATTAGTGTTTGACGAAAACAAAATGCTTAAGTCTAAGAAGAATGCATCCAGACAAGATATCAAAGTCAAAGGGGATGACATCCAACTAAAGACATACAATTCATATGTCAAAGAAGAAAGCATTTGGTTAAAGTTTGGAAAGGAAACAAACTTCTAACCCCTTAAAGAAAACATTCGGAACAAATCACTATTGAAGAACATCAAGTTTAGTTTGAGTCTGAAGACATTTGAAAGACTCAACTCTCAAGATTTAAGGGAATATTCAAATTCTCGCCATATTGGTCTGAAGTCAAACAACCTTTTGCCTAGAAGAATGAAATAGTGACAGCTTGCACGCAATTCAGAAAAGGAAAAAAGGACTGAAATTGAAAGAGAAAAAGGTAACAACTTTTTTAACCTAGACCAATAACATGGCGCGTGGAGTCTACACAAAAGAAAAATCTGCATAAAATTTGGTAGTGCTCTAAAAGCCAAATAAATGGCAGCTCATAACTTTATTGCATCAATCCCAACATATTCCACGGGGTCATTCACTGAGTCTAAAGGACAGATCAAAGACTTCAGAAGTTCCATCTTATATCTAATTAATGGTGAAGATTCAACCTCAACCAATGGCTACATTTATGATCCAAGCCTATAAAAGGGAGCTCCATAAATTCAGAACATGCTATTCGATTTACAAAAACTATTACCTTAAGAGATATTTGCTATTCAATGGATGATTCAATCCCTTCAAGAACCATACATTCAAAACCGTAGTAAGAATTCTCAAGTGAAACTATAAACTTGAAGAATTGAAAAACCCCTCTTTGAAAAAGAAAAATTGTAAAATCTCATACTTGGGTGAGTATTGAGATTGAGACTTAGCTTAAACTAGGAAAGTTTATATGGTATATTTTTGTGGGACTTAGCTTTAACTTGGAAAGAGTTTGAGTGGTATATCCTGCTAAAGAAGAGGACTCAACCAAGCTCGATGGTTTGGTGGTATATCCTACTTTCGGAAGAGATGACATCTTCTAGAGACAACACACAAAGGAATCTGCCAAGCTTGGGTTAGCTATGTCATATATCCTACATCCGGAGGAGAATAAATCTACGGAGACAAATTTTAAAGGCTTCATTCGTGCCCTTTAAAGAATTCAATCACTAGTGGATTTAAGCTCGGAGGAGGAAACTCTGGGGACTAGAGGTAGGCATGGCAAAATTAGTATAAAAATATATGTTTTTAATTTCTCTAACTCTAAACTTTACATTCAAGAACATTTATATTAAATATTTGAATCATCTGAAGCTTACACCAATCAGCTTTTGGTTCATTCATATCACTTTACACGAAGGACTTTTTAAAGTCTAAAGATTCCGTAAAAAGGGTCATTCACCCCCTCTAACCCTAGTTAACACTTACAAGGGATGAACAAATGGTATTAGAGCAAGTGCTCACAACTAGAGATCTAACAATCTCAATGAGTTATAATAACTCATAGCTTCTTCCAGAGGGTATGTCCATTACCCGTCCTCCACTCTTCACCTGTAAATACTACACATTCTTGAAAAATTGGATTAGAACTTCATTCAGGCCCAAATCATGTTAGCATGGATGACCATTAAAGATGGCCTATATATTGCCACCTATGAAGTTGAGGGTATCACCACTAGAAAACCCTCTAATCAATAGGATGTAAATGATTATAAAAAATTGCGTGAAAATGCAAATGCTATTAACATGATTCATTGTGCTTTTAGTGTATCAGAATTCAACAGGATATTAGACTGTGAAACTGCACAAGAAATCTGGCAAAAACTTGAAGTGACCTATGAAGGAACCAACAAGGTCAAAGAAGCCAAGATTGATCTCATTTAGCAAAAACTAGAGAATTTCAAGATGGAGCCAAAAGAATTCATTAGTAGCATGAATACCAGATACACTAATCTATTAAATGAAATGAAGAGGATGGGAATGGAGATCAAAGAAGAGGACATGGAAAAGAAGATCCTCCTAAGCCTTACAAAAGAATGGGACAACAAGAAGACTGCCATTGAGGAAGCTCATGACTTAAAATTCTATAGTTTTGATGAGCTTATTGGTAATCTATTGACCCAAGAACTATCCTTAGAGATATATAGTCAGCAAGAAAAGAAACTTGAAGAGAAAAAGAAAGCTATTACTCTCAAGGCAGACTCCTCCGAAATGGAAAAAGAGTCCAAAAGATCTTCTTACAAGAATGAAGACATGGCTATGTTGGCCAAACAATTCAATAGATTCCTGAAAAAGGAAGAAAAAAGATCGAGAAGGAGTTTCAGAAAGTATGACTATAGAAAAAGGAGAGAAGGTAGCTCCAAAAAGGACAAGTATAGAAAGGGTCTGGAAGAAAAGAAGGATCTAGAAAAAGAGATGACATGTTTCTAATGTGGTGAAAAGGACATATGAAAGCCAAATGCCCTAAGCTTAAGAAAGATAAGAAATACAAGAAGAAGGCAATGGCGGCCACTTGGAGCAATTGTGACGAAAGTAGAAGTTCATCCTCCATAAAAGAAGAAGAAGAGACTGCCAACTGTGCATTTGTAGCAGTTATAGAGCCGGAGGCATAACCATCCTGAAGAGGAACAACTAAGTAGATCACTAAACAAACTGGTGAATCAGAGTTAAAGTCAGCCAGTATTGAGTTAAACTCTCACTATAATCATATTTCTAACAATGATCTTGCTAGAGCTCTAGGGATTGCAATGAACGATGTAAGGAAGAACTTCAAGGCTATCAAATCCCTTTAAAGACAAGTGATAGAGCTAACAGAAGATGTTAAAGCAATGATACAAGATATCAATCTTATAAGAGGCATAAAACATATATGCATTGTTGAAGAGTACTTTCTGAGAAATCAAGTCCAAATACTGAGTGCAAATGTGTTTGGGTTAGATAGAGAATTAACCTTGATAAATGAAGCTTCTAGAAGAAATCCAAAGCCAGCTACTGGAACAAAACTAGGACCCTCAAATCAAAGAAGGAATTCGAAACCTCCAAAACTAAGGAAAGTCCAGAGGCAGCCGCAACCACCAAAATACATAGCTCCTCAAAATGGAAAACCTTAAACGTAGAGGAATACAGCTGCTACAAAAGGAAAACCTGTAGTGATCTATAATCAACAACCACTCAAGAAAAGAAAGAATCCCAGATTGGAAATACCTCCTTCAGTCAACAATTAGATCCAAACCAAGCAATCAAGTCCGGACCTATCCAAAGTAGGGTACTCCAGAGACTATGGGAAGTGGGATCTTCAAAAGATTGAAGAGAAGCTTAAGCAGAACAAATCTGTTGCTAGGTGCAGGTTTTGTGGTAATAATAACCATATTACTAAAACGTGCAGATTTAAAAATGGCTATTATGATGTCAATCCATGGCGTACAATGGTTGTTAACCTAAGGGGACCTAAATCTGATTGGATACCCAAACCCACTTGATTTGTTTTGCAGGTATGTCTTGGGTCCACTAAAGATCAACAAACATGGTACACTGATAATGGATGCCTAAGGCATAAGATTGGTGATGAAAATGCCTTCATCACTTTAATTCAGAAGAAAGGTTGAAAAGTAAGCTTTAGAGACAATCAAAAGGGGCAGATCATTGGACATAGGACCATTGGATCCAAATTAAGAAATAGAAGATGTCTCTATAGTTTAAGGACTGAAGTTCAACCTACTAAATGTAGCACATCTTTGTAAAAATAGAAGAAATGTGAACTTTGATTCCAATGGTAGATAGTAAGTCCTACCAACCCATTCTTTGTGCACCTAGAGTAAATAATGTCTATTATGTTAACATTAAAAAGGAGAAAAAAAATATATGCTTAGTGTCTAAAGAAGAAGAATCATAACTATAGCACCGGAGGTTGGGACAAGTTAGCATGAACCTCCTATCCAAACTAGCCAAAAAGGAATTGGTTGTGGGTTTGCCTAAGGTTGCTTTTGATAAGGATCATATATGTAGTACATGTCAATTATGTAAACAAACTAGAAAAAGCTTCCCTTCCATCTCCTATATACCTTCTAAGAGAGTTCTTGAACTCCTACATATTGATCTCTTTGGTCTAATCAAGCCAATGAGTTGAGGTAGAAGAGAATACACTATGGTTATAGTGTTAAATGTTATTGCTATACCTAGTGAGCGAGCGGAGGTTTTGACAGAGGGAAGCATGCGGGGTACGGTGTGCGGGGCAGGTCTCGGTTCGGTTTGAGAGAATCCGATTTGCTTAAATGTAGTGGCTTTATATAAGCTAAAAATGTGATTATATTGAGAAATATATTATTTTTAAAATAAAGCATTTTACTTTACTTAAAAATAATATAGAGTCGCCACCTAGTTTAGCTCCACTCAGAATTATGGTATACCAATCTGAAATGGGATTTTTGTACGGTAAAGAAAATGAGATTCTGAGTTCGGACATGATAGTTACTCATATTGTTCAAATTGTTTGGATTAGTTTTGGAATTTTTAGGAATTTTGGCATTACAACAGCTTTGTTTAAGAAATAAATTCAAGAAATAAAACATGCATTATAACGGATTAACACATAGATATTTTCTACTGAAATTTCTCGACAGAGTAACAGTAGTGCTTGGATTTTGGCCCGGAAACCCGAATAGAGTTTCCTCACATTCTGGATGTTTATCCGTTCCAGCAAGCTTATTTATGTTAGGAACTGACAGTCAATTTGAATATGCGCAACAGGTACGACAAAAATTTAAAAATTTTTCCTTGTCCCTAGGAACTCCTATAAGATGCATATAAATTAAATAAAGCCTTAACTAAATAATTCTCTACCTAGGTTAGCATGCATAGGCTAGGCATACCATAATTCTAAATTATATCCGAGCATATATATTTTATACTAAGCATGTTATAACTCTAAGCTATAACCTAAGCATAAAATAAACTAAGAATGCAAAAACAACCTAAGAATAATTATTAAGTCTAAAAACGCTTATAGAAAAATGCCTAATAATTGAAAGAGAAAGAAAGAAAACTTACCAGTTGAAGCGTGCTTTAGCAGAACCTCCTTGCAAAAGTCTCCAAGCATAGGATAATCTGAATGAGTATCCACACGAACCCCACTAACCAAAACCTCCACGTGAGGAAGAACAAAGGAACCTCAAGTAGTTGCTAGACCACTCCAAAACCCCCAAACGAAAATATAGACTAGAGGTGCTCAATTAAAATCAAGCTCCTCAAAAAGAACTTGCCCAAATACCCCAGAGATTTATCTTTGTGAATCTGACTTAGGATTTATGCTTTGAGCTATTGGTGCAATTTAAAAGGGGGCATGGAGAAGCCTATATATAGGCTTGGGGGAGCAAGATTGCTCCCCCTTTTTTGATGTTGCACAACCCACTCGCAGGTTTCACCCGCGGCGCGGGTTCTCCCTGCATGCTATGCTTCTTGTAAGCTGGGCTTGCGAGATTTCTCACAAGCCCATCTTACAAGATTTCTTGCTCTAGGCTTTACCTAGTGCTACCAAAGGCAGCGTCGGCAAGCCCAACCTCGCGGGCTTTTGCAAGTGACATATTGCGGCACTTACAAGCCCACAGTGTAGGATTTTACGCACCAAACGTGTCATAAATCCCTAGCCCATTTTGCAGTTCAAAATTGTTGAACAATTTTTATCAGGTCCAACCCATTCAGAAAAATTCTCTTTTAATCCCTTTCAAATAAATATTTACTTTATGACCTAAGAAATTAGTTAACGGTCAAAAATAAATTCCTTGGTTTATTCCAAATGATGTAATCATTTTGAACAAATTAAATCAAATTATTAATATGTTACATTTTTGTAATAGAGTAAATCTATTAGTTCTTTACTTAGTTCAGTGAAGGTCCAATGTGTGTGACCTTATAGGATCCTGATGTATTGAGCTATTAAGGCTTAACCAACCATTATTCTAATAAAACCATTAGCTCGAGGTTTAGACCGTGAATAGAACTTGATTACCTTAAATGACTGCAGTACGCCTCCAGCAAGGGTCTACCATCCCCTTTTATTGGAAACATTATTTGTGCTTATGACTTAATCCTAGTTAATGCAATAGTTGTCCAATGCAATGAACTCCTTCCATTCTTTAATATTAGTACCATCTAGTTTATAGGGTTCAGTTAAAGTGTTAACCCACTAATAGCAAGGTTGCTCCAAGCTATCCCAGTTATTAACTTATTACCGAAGTATATTTCCTTTTACCATAATGTGTTTGACTAGAAACTATTTCCATCAAACACATACTTTAATCAGAGGTTTATAGCAATCATAACTTTAACAAGCGGCCAAGTATAACTCCTTAATACATCCATAGTGATGGATTCTTTCCCACTACTTAGATTACCAACGTGTTATCATCACTATACCCGTAATCACCAGTGACACCCTAAACAATGAGTGTACGAATGACCCAAAGTATAACAATAGTACCACACAAGGTAACAAGCATCTCAAGTATGAGGATATTCGCAAAGCTTATTGCATGAAGATAAACACTAACACATTGATATAAACACCAATTGTTTATCTCATTGCAGTCTCCAACATATCTACCAGATATATGCATGTGTCAAACTTAAGGCACCACCTTCAGTCGTTAGGAGATTGACTGCTTGGACCCTTTCCAAGAAAGTTGACAACATGCTAGTCATTCTGCTTCATCAATATCCTTTCTTGATGAAGCTATGACTATGGATAGTTTAGGCATAATCATAATTGTACATAAAGCAGGGCTCACTAAACATAGTTCAACTATAATTTCTCTGACTTCATGCTATGATACGTCAAGGACTTTTCTATACATATATCAATGAATCTATTTTAACCAACTTTAATATATTTATAAGCACATCGATATAAACAAAATATTAAATGCCTTTGTTAATTAAACAAAATATTTGTACTATTATATAATTAAGATACGTCGCTCTAATTGCCTTTACGGCATACATCATATCCAATAAACTCCCACTTGCACTAAGGCCAATTAGCCATATGTCTTAATCCGTATGCTTTAACATGCTGGTCATGTTTGACTTGAGTCAATGACTTTGTCAGACCATCCGTCAGGTTCTGATCAGTGCGTACATATTCTAGTCTTATTATATTAGCATCAACAATCTCCTTGATTATATGATACTTTCTAGATACATGTCTATTTTTCTGATGAGACCGTGGTTCCTTTGCCTGAGCTATAACACCATTGTTATCACAATATAAGGTAATTGGATTAATAGTCTCAAGTACTACACCGAGAACACCAATAAATCCCTTTAATAAGATGAATTCTTTTGCTACTTTACATGCAACAATGTATTCAGATTATGAGGTTGAATCAACAGTAGTTTCTTGCTTGGAACTCTTCCCGAATACCACCCCTCCACTTAACACATACACAAAACTCGATAGAAACTTTAAGTCATCCTAGTCAGATTGAAAACTCGCTTCAGTGTAACCTCTAATTGTGAGGTCACCTTCTCCATAAATCAAGAACTCATCTTTAGTCCTTCTCAAGTACTTAAGAATTGCCTTGGTGGCCATCCAGTGCTTTTCACTTAGATCTAACTGATATCTGCTCGTAAAGCTCAAAGCCTGAGAGACATCTGGCCTAGTACATATTATAGTATACATGATGGATCCTATCGTAGATGCATAGGGTATATCCTTCATGTACATTCTCTCTTGAGCTATCTTCGGACAATCAACCTTTGATAGGTTAATCCCCTTTGTCATTAGGAGATAACCTTTCTTTGAATGCTCAAGGTTGAACCTATTCAATACCTTGTCAATATATGTATTTAAGAAAGATCTAACAACCTCTTGGATCAATCCCTAAAGATCTTTATACCTAGTATAAATGTTGCTTCACTAAGGTCTTTCATGGTGAATTTTCTTAACAACCATACTTTAACATTTTGAAGAAGAAAAATATCGTTTTCTATTAGTAGAATGCCCTCGACATACAATACTAAGAAAATGACTACACTCCCACTAACCTTCTTATAAACACAAGGCTCATTAATGTTTGGACAGAAATCGAGTTCATGGATTGTCTGATCAAACATTATATTCTAACTCCTGGATGCCTACTTAAGTTCACAAATGGATCTTTGTAGCTTGCATACCTTCGAGCTATTTAGAGTTGTAAAACACTCAAGTTATGCCATATACACATCCCGGTCTAAATCCCCATTCAGGAATGCTATTTTAACAACCATCTACCAGATCTCATAATCGTAGTGAGAAGCAACGGTGAGGAGTATCGTTATGGATTTAAACAAGGCTATCGGTGAGAATGTTTCATCATAGTCGATGCCTTCATGTTGACTATAACCTTTTGCAACCAACCTTGCTTTATTGGTACTTATATTACCATCCAAGTCAGCCTTCTTCTTGAAGACCCACTTGCATCCAATCGGTCTAACCTCTTGCGATGCATCTACCAAATTCCAAGCTTAGTTCTTATACATAGAATCCATTTCTGATTTCATGGCTTTTAGTGATTTATCAGAATCTGAGCTTTTCATTGCCTCATCATATGTCATTGGTTCATCATCCTCCAAGAGATATAGTTCCTTGTCATTAGTGATGATAAAACCATATCTATTGGGACCTTTCGATAGGTTGTTCTTGGATCTCACTTTCTTATGTATCTAGAATGGGGTCAATTAGTTGATTGTCTGTTTCTTCCTCTTAAACTTACAGTTCAATATTGTTCCCATTGACTTTTGCAAGTAAGTGTTCCTTTTCAAAAAAGTGAGCATTCCATGACATAAATACCTTATGTGCTTTGGGTTGGTAAAATAGATATGCAATAGTTTCCTTTGGATATCCAATAAATAGGCAATTATCAGATTTAGCATTCAGCTTATCTGATGCTATCCTTTTCACCATAGCGGGACATCACCATACTCTTAAGTGACTTAGAGATGGCTTTTTATTATAACATCTTTTATAAGGAGTAGAATCAACTGATTTAGAGGGCACTCTATTTAGTACATAAACTGCGCTCTCTAGTGCATATCCCTAAAATGATTTACTGAGATCTGCATGGCTCATCATGGACTGAACCTTATCAAATGAAGTTTGATTCCTCCTTTCTAACACTCCATTATGTTGGGGCATATACGAAGGGGTCCACTGGGGAGCTATCCTGTTTTCCTTTAGATAATCCTGAAACTCCTGACTTAAGTATTCTCTACCTTGATCCGATCGAAGCGCTTTAATACTTTTCTTAAGCTATTTCTCTACTTTAGCTCTGAATAGTTTGAACTTTTCTAAACTTAAAGACTTGTGCTTCATTAAGTACAAATAACCATATCATGAATAATCATCAATAAAAGTTTTGAAGTAGGAGTATCCTCCTAGTGCCAGAACACTTATTGGACAACACACATTAGTATGTGTAAGTTCCAATGTACTCGTCGCCCGTTCACCATTTCCTTGAAAGGGTAACTTTGTAATTTTCCTTCTTAAACAAGGTTCACAATCGCCATAAGACTTCAAGTCTATTGGGCTCAAGTCTCCACGGTTATGCAACTTGGTTAAGAGATCTTTGTTTATGTGGCCTAAATGACAATGCCATACGTAGAAGGAATTCTCATTATCTAATTTAACTTTCTTTACATTGTTTATATTAAAAACTTCTGTTTTAGTATCAAGAATATAAATGCCACCATTCAACATTCCATAATCATGAAAAAAAATTTTCAAGCAAATCTGACAATTATTATTCGAAAATAAAATTTCAAATTCTTCTGTTGTCAAACACACAACATATACAATGTTCTTAGTAACACTTGGAATGTAGTAACAATTATTCAAAACTAAAACAAGTCCACTTGGAAAAATGAGATTAAAGCTTCCTACGGCTAATGCAGCAGCTCGGGCTCCATTCCCAATACGCAGGACCATCTCCCCTTTTGCAAGTCTTCTACTATTCCTTAGCCCCTACATAGAAGTACAGATTTGAGAACCACAACCAGTATCTAATACCCAGGTGGATTTAGGAGGAAAAGTAGCATTGTTTTCAATTACAAACATACTTAAAGTAGATGCCTCTAAATGCTTCTTGTTTATATATTTAGAAGCAGGAGCTTTGCAATTCATCTTTCAATGTCCCAGCTCCCCACACTAGAAGCAGACATACTTATATGTTTTTTTTCTTTCTTCTTCTTACTAATTCTTTTCTTGGCACTAGTGCTTGCTTCTTTTTCTTAGAAGCCTTGCCTTTCTCGACCAACAGTAGTCGTTTCTAATCTTTCTTAATTTGAGGTTCTACTGTCTTCAGCATGTTGATTAATTCAGGGATAGTAGAATTAAGCTTGTTCATGTAGTAATTAGTCACAAAGCCTGAGTAAGTATCTATCAAGGACATCAACACAAGGTCAATGCTCAAGTCATGATTCATTTTAAATCCCAATAGATTCAGCTTCTCAAGGTATCCCAAGAGTTTTACTACATGTTGAGAGGCAGAGGTGCCAGCCTCCATATTGGTTCCAAAAAGGAGCTTGGAGGTCTCATACCCCTCTGTCCTTTCTCACTCTAAAAAGAGCTCTTTAAGATGGATAACTATATCCTCTAATGGCATGTTCTCATGTTGTTTTTGATGCTCAAGATTCATAGACCCCAACATGATATGCATGGCAGTCTCACGATCTTTCCTGGGCTTCAACTAGGCCATATGTTCCATATGATCCTCAATATTAGGTTCAATAGGGAAAATTTCATTTAGAATATAGGCAATTCCCTCAGATCTGAGAATAATTGTCGTACCTTGACAATCAGAAAAGTTCGAGCCATTCAGTTTGGTGTCAAGTAACATATGGAGATTAATGTTGGAAGTCATTTTTAACCTAAGATATAAGAAAAGAAAAAGAGTTCATATATTGGTTTAAGTACACGTATTTACTATAAGGCCTTTCAAATAAATACACTTGTCCTAGTATTTTCTTCGAAATTGACAATAGCCCATTTTATTGAATTCAGGAATCTTAGCCAACTAAATTTCCTAATAGGTAGCTCTATAACTAGTCTATTATGACCCCCAATTTAATGAGTCAAGTCACAATAGTAAGTTATAGTTGGAATCCCATTCCATTTGCATCATATCTAATTGCTAATACATTCAAGTTCCCTAATCCTAAGGGACGTGTGCTCTTATATTAGTATCTTCTTGAATATGTCTCAGATCTGGGCCTAACCCCCAATTTTATGGTAGACTACCCCAATTATGTTAAGGCTGACCCTATCCCAAACTTTAGAATCGATCAATGTGGACTAGAAGGAACGCTTTGCGCAACACTTTGATGCCCCAAAGAGACCGTATTATAAATTTGAGGAAGGATGACTATAACTTGCCTTATATATTTACTTTGGAGTTTTATTGGTATTAAGCGTCTCACTCAGTCTAGGATTTTATCAGATGGACATATTTATAATAATTTATATTAATTTAGGGAATTTTAAAATTAATTTGTAAGGTCCAACCTTAGGTGGGTTCAATCTCTTTATTATAATTATTTCATCAACCTAGATTATATGCAAAATAATTAACACTTCTATTTGTTATATATTTATATTGCATTTCCTTTAAGCTTTTATTGAATAAATTTAATTTTTAATTTGTTATAGAAATATATATAAGAACTATCTTATATACTAGAAATAAATTAGTCCATATTTAATCCCCTCATTGGTTAATTCAAGCTGCACCGATCTAGGTTCCCAGGTAGAAGAGGTGGCCTTTGAGTACACACCAAGTCCAATCCTTAGCCAGAACAAATATGGGCACAAACTCGAAGACGAATGGATTTTCTTGAACTAATAAATTTCGTTCTTTCAATTCATGTAAATTAGAAGCATCTATAACCCATGTGATTTATATAAATTATTGAAACTTGTATAATTGGAGTAAGTGGAGCAAGCCTATTCAAAATTATTCACAACCATTTTCTAACCTTGAAATGAAAACTCAAGTTCATATATATTCTTCCAAACAATTAAATAAACAATAAATCATTTCATATAGAAAATAATATTTAGATCGCTTCTAACTTAATTATGCACTAAATAGGCAGGCTCTGATATGACTGTTGGTAACTATTTGAACATGCATAACAGGCACGGTGGAAATTCAAAATTTTGTCCCTATCCCCAGGAACTTCTATAAGATGCATATAAATTAAATAAAGCCTTAACTAAATAATTCTCTACCTAGGTTAGCATGCATAGGCAAGGCATACCATAATTCTAAAATATATCCTAGCATATAGATTTTATACTAACCATGTTATAACTCCAAGCTATAACCTAAACATGTTATAACTCTAAGCTATAACCTAAGCATAAAATAAGCTAAGCATGCAAATGCAACCTAACCATATTTATTAAGTCTAAAAATGCTTAAAGAAAAAGACCTAGTAATTTAAAGAGAAAGAAAGAAAACTTACCAGTTGAAGCTTGCTTTAGCAGAACCTCTAAGCATAGGATGACCTCTATGAGTATCCACATGAACCCCACCAACCAAAACCTTCCCAAGAGGAAGAACTAAGGAACCTCGAGTAGTTGCTAGAGCACTCCAGAAGCATCACCCAAAAATATAAACTAGAGGTGCTCAATTAAAATCAAGCTCCTAAAAATGAACTTGCTCAAATACCCGAGAGATTTATCTTTGGGAATCTCACTTAGGATTTATCCCTTGAGCTATTGGTGCAATTTGAAAGGGGCCATGGAGAATCCTATATATAGGCTTGAGGGAGCAAATTGCTCCCCTTTTTCCGATGTGGGATGTCCTACTCGTGGGTTTGACCCGTAGGGGTTGGAGCCCTGCAGGTTCTGCCCGAATCCATAGCTTGCTCTGCATGCTATGCTTCTCATAAGTTGAGCTTGCGAGATTTCTCCCAAGCCTAGCTTGGGAGATTTCTCACGTTGGGCTTTCTGTAGCACCTGCAAAGGCAGACCCTGCAAGCCCAACCTCATGGGCTTTCACAAGTGTCGCGTTACTGCACTAGCAAACCTACAGTGCGGGATTTCATGCACCGAATGTGTCACGAATACCGCAGCCCATTTTGTAGTTCAAAATTGTCCAACTAATTTTATCGGGTCTAACCCATTTGGAAAAATTCTCTTTTAATCCCTTTGAAATAAATATTTATTTTATGACCCTAATAAATTAGTTACCAGTCAGAAATAAATTCCTTGGTTTATCCAAAATGATCTAATCATTTTTAACAAATTAAATCATAATCCAATCATTAATATGTTATATTTTTGTAATAGAAAAATCTATTAGTTCTTTACTTAGTTCGATGAAGGTCCAATGTGTGTGACCTTATAGGATACCGAAGTATTGAGCTATTAAGGCTTAACTAACCTTTGTTCTAATGGAACCATTGGCTCGAGGTTCTAGACCTTGAGTAGAACTCGATTACCTTAAACACCTGTAGTATGCCTCTAGCAAGGGTCTACCATCCCCTATTACTCGAAACATCATTTGTGCTAATGACTTAATCCCAGTTAATGCAATAGTTTTCCATTGCAATGTACTCCTTCGATTCTTTAATATTAGTATCATCTAGTTTATAGGGTTCAGTTAAAGTGTTAACCCACTAATTTCAAGGTTGCTCCAAGCTATCCCAGTTATTAACTTGTTATCGAAATATATTGCCTTTTACCATAGTGTGTTTGGCTAGAAACTATTTCTATCAAATACAGACTCCGATCAGAAGTTTGTAGAAATCATCACCTTAATAAGTGGCCAGGTACAACTCCTTAATATATCCGGAGCGATGGATTCTTTCCGACTACTTAGCTTACCAATGTGCTGTCATCACTATACCTGTAATCTCCCTTGACACCCTAAATAATAAGTGTATCGGAATGACCCAAAGTATAGCAATAGTACCATACAAGGTAACTAGCATCTCAAGTATGAGGATATTTGTAAAGCTTATTGCATGAAGATTAACACTAACACATTGATATATACACCAAGTTTTTATCTTACTGCGGTCTCCAATATATCTCCCAGATATATCCATGTATCAAACTTAAGGCACCACCTTCAGTCCCTAGGAGATTGACTACTTGGACCCTTTCTAAGAAAGTTGACCACATGCTAGTCTTTCTAATTCATCAATATCCTTTCTTGATGAAGCACTGACTATGGATAGTGTAGACATAATCATAATTGCACATGAAGCAGGTCTCACTATACATAGTCCATCTATAATTTCTCTGACTTCATGCTATGATACGTCAAGGACTTTTGTATACATACATTAATGAATATATTTTAACAAGCTATAATATATTTATAAGCACATCGACATAAACAAAAGATTAAATGCCTTTATTAATTAAATAAAATACTCATACTATTACATAATTAAGATATAATTGCCCTAATTGCCTTAAGCGCATGCATGATATCCAACAATTTACACATATTATTGCTTAAGTGGCACCAATGGCTCACTCAACTAGAGAAATTGAATGTAATGTGTGTTAATGAAAGTAATAAAAATGGATTTTAATGTTGGGCTTAGAGCCAATTACACTAAGTTTACCTTTTTTTCTTTCCAGGATGACTTAAGAGTCGGTGCGGGACCAAAGTTGTCAAAGACTGTGGTCTGGTTGGAAAAAGGGTTTAACCCAAATTATGGCTATAATCTTGGATTATTCCTAAAGAAAATGCTGGATTTTTTAGAATTTGAGTCATTTTTAGACCAAAGATCACTGTGGGATCCTGATATAAAAGTACAGAAAAATGAGTTTATACTAAATATTGGTGATAAAGATCAGATTTGAGGGTGTATTGATAGAGTTTTAGGGACTCCCAGAAATGGGGTTTTTTGGATTTTCCACCGTCTGATGAAATGAGGGGGGGGTGAGCCCTTATTTATAGAACTGACGTAATTAGCTTGCAGGCTAATTACCTATCTGATAAAATTTTACTTTAAATCCCATAAAATCTTGCCAAATCTCGATAAGATTTGGCAAGATTTTATGGGATTTAAAGTAAAATCTTATTAGATAGGTAATATTTGATTTTTTTTACTGTAGATGGGCACTTAGCTAGTGGGCTGATTACCTATGTTTGAACAAATTTTAACTTTTTGATTTTACAGTAGAAAATGCTAAATTGAAGCTTCCTTGGAATGTGGATTTTTGAATTTTAGTTTTCGGATGACAATTCGATCCCTTTTGGCTCTTTTGTCTAACCACTAAACGAAATAGGAATAATTCCTCATCGAGCGGGAACAAATCTAGGCCGATAGTTTGCCCCTCGCAAAGATAAATTTTGTGCTAGTAATTTTGCCATATGAGAAACAAACAAAACAACGTTTGTGTGTAATGCAATGAATTAAAATATTTTTAATCAACAAATTTTGAAACAAAATATATTTTATCCCTTCAATTAAAAATTTATTAATGAGTTGCATGAGATTAAAATTGACTGAGGGTCGGAAAAAATATTTTCAGGTGCTTATTGCATGAGTGACTGTGTAAAAACAGATTTTAGGTCCGCTCCTTTTATAAATAATGCTGAAAATGGATGAAATTTGCAAAATTGCAAAAATTTTCAAAATATACATAATTAGCCAGCGGGCTAATTACCTATGTAATGCTAACTTTTATAGCTGTTACGCGTAAACGAGTACAATGCGTAAACATGTAATAGCTGGATAGGTAACTAGCCGATGGGCTAATTACATATATAATTAGCCGGTTGGCTAATTACCTGCAGGCTATAAAAATAGTAGCTTGGCTCACATTATCTTCACACCGACAATTTCTTCTCTTCCTCTCTTTATGTGTTTTGCTCTATTATTTCAGAATTTTTTGGCTCCTACCTATTTTTGACGATGAATTCTCTCGTCTTCTTCCCTTTTCTACCCCTTCTCCTTAGATTTTACGGGTCTCCATATGGTTCAAGCTTTATAATTTTCATTTAGATTTGATGCCCGTTCAAGTGACTACCCGCAACGTGGTTATCGACGGCCAATAAGTGGAACTTTCTAAGGTTCCTGCTGAGGCTTTGTAGGGGCTTCCGCCGAATTGGCTGTATCGCGGGATTGCTCTGGGGGATTTTATTCCACCTTCTTTGAAGCCTTCTGATCATCATTCTTGGATTTTGATAAGCATTATTGCCCTTTTTTATTTTGTATTATTATTATTATTATTATTGTGTATATTCTTGATCATGCTTTTATCATGCATTCATTTGCAATTTATTTATTTATTGCCCTTTTTAATTATGGCATGAATTTTTCAATTGCAATGACTTTTCGATAATCGTGTGATTTATCAACAACTGGTGTATGATTGGTGTGCATGCATTACTTTTGTAGGTCACTGGCCAAAAGGGTGCCAGCATTTTCCACTTTCACAAGTGGTACGAGGTATTATCCCCTGGCGCCAAGACCATTATTGACGGGATACCCTTGGGAAGGATGGTGAGGAATTACGAGTACGTGAGGTCCTGTAAGTAACCATACATTTCAACGGGTACCTCCACCTATATCTTGAGCAGATGGTCCGACACCACCCATACTTTTCAGTTTCACTATAGGGAGTGTACCATCACTCTGCTGGATTATTGCGCCATCATAGGTCTTCCTTGTCATGGCAATGTAATCCACTTTAATGACTCCTTTACTTATGACCACTTTAATGAGGAGACTATAGAGGCTTCGATTGGCTATTCTGGGGATAAGCTTGGGCGAGTTTCTTGTGAAAAAATCATGACCTTTTGGACTGAGGGGGATAGAAGACATTTGACTTCTACCTGTGAGGCTAGAGCCTTTATGACCGGTACCTTGTCCTGGCTGTGCTTTCCTATAAGGGGTTCGATCGTGAATCTCCACATTTTTCCCACTTTAATCGATCCAACTCATTATGATGAGTATGCTTGCGGCTGAGCCGCGGTGGGTCATTTGTATTGGGCCCTTAATCTGTGTATAAGGAACAGATTGGGAACTATAAATCTTGTTTTCAGATTGTCTATGTGAGGAACTGACTCCCTCTTCTCTTATTATTTGCGTTTTCACTTATCTTTGGTTGTTTTTATCTTTTTCACTTTTTGCAGATTTGGTTTTTTGAGATGGGGATTCTTCCCAGGACTAAGTTGGTGTGGAACAACATCTATTCATTCTGTCCCCATTTGCCTTATTACTGGCGCAATTGGGAGATCAAGCCCCATTCTGCTCTTTCTACCTGCCCTTGCACTTTATCTTCAGAGCAGGTACATTTTATAGCCTTTTTGACTTGTTGCAATTGCTATATCTGCTAAAATTGTTATATCAATGCTTGGTTTCTTTTCCTCCTTTCAGATCAAGACATAGCCTTGGTGGCACGAGCTTTATTAGTGGGAGGCTATGAGGTTAGGTGGGGAGTCTGTTCATACCCTGTTGATTTAGAGACTACCGTTTCTTTGTAGTGGTACCTTGGGGAGCGTATCTAGGGTTGGCATCTTTCTTCCAGATCTCCCTCCACCCCTCTTGATGTGCCCCAATGGATTTTCGGGCCTTGCAGTTCACCTGACTTCACGCAACTGGCATTTGATGGCTTACCTAGTGCCTTTTTGAAATGGATCTTGAATGGCAAGAGACAAACCCTGTTCCCATCATGCCTAGGCTAGATATTTACAACCCCTCCGAGGGTGATGCTCCTTTGACTTCTGCCCCTAGCAGGCGAGCTAGATCGAGTTTGCCTGGGGATGTCCGGATGGCTGAATCACTGAGGAGTTCTTTTTGGCTTTTTTCTTTTTATTGGATCACGTCGGTTCTGACTCATCCTGATCCCTTATCTTTCTTTGTAGGTGCCCATTACCAATAGCATCTCTGACTGGGGTAACATCTAAAACTAGTAGCGGTTTATGATGAACCAAAATTCTTAGATGGTGGTATGTTTATTATTTTGTGGTGTTTAATAATGATGCATGATATGTCGTGAAATGCATATAGATGATTTATATTTAAATGTGGCAGTTGGAGATCCAGCGAATTTGGGCTCAGTTGGGGACGCTCCAGGTAGATGATCAGCAATAGCAACCTCAATGCAGCTAGGGTGATCCTTTATGGTTCTTTCCATAGGGTGACCATCCTTCTACTTCATCATCTCTTGATCCCAATCATTCGGGTTCCAGTGGCGGACATTACTTTTCTTTCAGGTCATTTGTAGAGCCTTCTTTTTTTGTATGATCTCATTTTTCTATTTATGAAAGAATTTTCCATCATTCTTGCGCTTTGTGTTTCCTTTCTTTTATTGGTCATCAAGTTTATCGGGGTAATCTGCCAGACATTGCTAGATTACCCCGTAAACTATGTACAGCAAACTACTACCCTTTTGTAACTTAGCCATGGAGGGCTGCATCCATTTTTGTGCAGATTTGATTGTGTATCTAAAAAACTCTGATGGTTGGGACCGTCTTGGGGTCTGCAGTTTATTGCATATGAAGGAATATTATCGCATATTCATCAAGGACAATGTGATCCAGGCTTCTGTCTGGTTTTAGGATCTTATTGACAAAGTGTTCCAATTTAGAGATCACGAGCTATGCCCCTTGTATGAGGAATTCTGCAGGAATCTAAGATCTTCGGCTGATATGCCTCCAGCTATTCCGACACATTGCTCAAAGTTTTCTAATCCGTTAATGAATCACTTCTAGCTGCAATGATTTGATATGCATCGAATGATTTGCAATGAGGGCTTGAGGTTGGATGCGGCATTCGACATAGGTAGGAGCCTTTACCCTGGTGATGCAAGTTGGCTTCCGCTTATTTACTTACTCATGTTGGGAGTCTTTCTTTATAGCTTCCCCTTTTTTATCACCATTGATTAGATGTTAGACGAGAAATCTCCTACTGGAGTGAGCTTAGCGAAGACACTGATCATCATGCGCTCTTCCTGGAATTAGACTGAAGCTACTACTAGAGATAGCAGGCTTCTCCTCCAGGTAAATTTTACTTGAGCCTTCCTTTTTGCATGAACCACCCTTTTGGGCTTTTGATTCACTAGGCTTGCCTTAATTTTTACCTGGAATGCCTTCTCAGGTTTTCAAACCACCGGGCTTTCCTATTTTTCTTTTCTTTTCCTTTCTCTTTTTTTCTTCATTTTTTCTCTTTTTTTATGTTTTCTTACTTTTTCTTTTGTGTTGCTTTTATAGCTTTGGCTTTGGGACAAGCTTTCTATATTGTCGATTCGCACGAGCATGGATTATTATCCGAAGGCCTACTGGGCATGGGGTTTCATAGTTTGCATCGGCAATCATCCCCATAGAGACTTTATTGTTGAGGAGTGGGTTGAGTTTACGGATAGGCCAAGCTGCTGAGGATATCTGTTGGGTTTGCTCTTGGTAGGGAATCATGCATGTGACTACCTACGTTGCTAGTGATGGCATGGTTCTTATTGGTCTCTCTGAGGTTATTACCTACTCTCCTAGCCACTTATGTAGGTAGAATGGTCATTCTTAGGGGTTCCTGGCATCCTTGTACAGTCTTATTGGCTTTGAGCTTACTTACACTAGGGTTTATCATCATGACATAAGGTGGATCAATCACTCTCGAGTGGAGGTGAATTATTCTATGCCTTTGGACTTCCATCCTTCTGAGGCTTATCGTATCTAGGTTGCGAGTACTCATGGGTTCTCCACTCTTGAGGAGAGACTCATTGAGACTAGGAGGCTCCACAGTTTCCTTGGAGATCTCTGAGCTTTCCACTATGTGTCTTTCGTCTTTATAGGAGAATAAAGGCTTTTGGCCTCATTGTTTGCCTTTGTCGTTCCCATTTCTTATGATGCATTTTATATGTAACGAAGATAAACAAATGCTATTTGAATGCATGTTTTATTAAACAATTTGCCGTTTCCATTTAAGGCACTCATGCAGTATTTTCAACACGAATATGTTATTATAAAATATATTACTTAAATAGGAAGGACAAATGGTACTTATTTCCAAGAAATGCCCATCATTGCCTAAGGCTCCAAATGGATTTTACCTAAGGCCTCGCTCTTTTATTTTGGGGTCTTTATTTTTGTTCAAGAGTCTGCACTAGCACTTTATAGACCTTAATATTTTCTTCTTTTTTTTTTCTTTTTTTTTCTTTTTATACATAAGATAGTGCTTCAGCTTATCACGATTCACTGGATTTACAAATTCTTTGCCATCCAGACCTGAGATCTTAACTGCCCCTTTACTGAGAGTCTTCTTTACTATGTATGGTCCTTCCCGATTTGGTTGGAATTTGCCTTTTTACAAGATTGTTTTAAGACTAGATCACCTATTCGCAAGGGTTGATCTTGCATTTTGACTTTATGATTGTAAGCTCTTGGCATGCGATGTTGGTATAACTATAAGTTTTCTAATGCGGTTAATTACTGCTCATCAATCAAAGTCAATTGTTCATGCCTCGCCTTTTCCCATTCATCTTCAGGAAGTCTTACCTTAAGGGCCATGTACAATGACTTGATCTCTATTTCAATGGGTAATACTACCTCCATCCCATAGACAAGAGAGAAAGGAGTCTGACTTGTAGGAGTTTTGATGCTGGTTCTGTATCCCCAAAGGAATAAGGCAAATGGTTGGCACAATCTTAGTAATTGGCAATCACTTTGGAGAAGATCACTATGCCTCTCTTGCTAACCACGTGGCCTAGCAATTTGCCTGACTTAACACCGAATACACACTTCTTTGGGTTGAGATGGAGACTGTACTTCTCCATTCTTATAAAGAATCGTTCTAACACTACTGGGTGTTCTTCTGGTGTGGCAGAATTTACAAGCATGTCATCCATATAGACTTCCACTTCTTTGTGGATCAAGTTATATAGTAGTATGGTGACTGCTTGCTGGCAGGTTGCCCCTATGTTTTTGAGTCTAAAAGGCATTACTCTAAAACAATACGTTCCCCATTCTAAGATAAATGCAGTCTTGAACTTGTCTATTACATTTATAAGGATTTGGTGGTAGTCGGAGAACCCGTCCATGAAAGAATACATGGCAGCCCCTACCACGATGTATACCAGAATGTCAATATGCGGTAATGGAAAATCATGCTTAGGAGTAGTCTTATTCAAGTCCTTAAAGTCGACAGACACTCTGACTTTGCCATTTTTCTTAGGCACAGGAACTACGTTGGGATACTGGACGACCTCCACAAAGTTAGCCTTGATCAGTAGGGTTTGGCTTTGCCACAAATGACTCTTTCATGGTAGCAGGCTTCAGCTGGATGTCCTCATCATCTTCCTTTTCTACCATTGCCTTGCCCTTCATGGCTTTGACCATGTCTATGATGGCCTGGCTTAAGCGCCCTCCTTTGCTCCTTGCTTCCTCCACTCTCTTAAGCTGTGCTTGGAGGTGTTTGGTTAGAGTATCAAGGATTTCCTCTTCTTTGCTCAACTTCTTGACTTTCTTTGGGTGCACCTATTTATAGAGGTTGCTCTGGTCGGGAATTGCCCCAGCATCTAGCTGATGATCTACTTTCTCTATCACATAAGCAATGGAGCTTTTACCGTGCTTGCCATAGTCCACTATATCTGAGAAAATCTCAAATCCTAGAACTGTCCTCCCCTGGTGAGTAACAGGTTCAGGGGGTTCCATTTTAGGGTTGCTCTAATTTCTTTTAAAAGACCATCTTGTTGGTGATCCTTCTCATCCCTTTATAGCCTAGTCCTACAGTTTCCACTCTCCTGCCTCCTATATTGAAAGTCTGCAATCCCTGCCCATGGGCTCCTAGTCCTCTTCCCGGAGTATAGTGCTTCTACATGTATGCTTGAATCCAAGGGCCCTAATGTACTTCTAGTTGCTTGCCTGATCCTTGACTTATGGCAACTGTGGTAAACCCTTTCATATGGCTTTCTTCTATTTTCATTGCTTCCACCACTGATGCTTCATCTACCTATAAATTGATGATCTTTCTATGGAACGAGATCTTGATTTTTTAGAGATGAGTAGACGGGACCCCTCCTAGACATAAAATAATGGCCGTTTGAGCAGCATAGAGAAAGTCATCAGAATGTCTATGACTGGAAATAGTACGATAGACAAGATGTCTTCGATAATGACTTTAGCTTCAAATGTGCTGATGATGGTTCTCTTGGAATTATTGTAGGCCTTGATGACTATTGTGGATCTCTTTAAGTCCCTCTCAGTTAGTCCTAAGATTGCCAGAATATCCTTAGGACACAAATTCAGATTGCTATCGTCAACCATTATACACGACATGATGCATCCAAAAACACTTGCCTTCAAGTAGAGAGCCTTGTTATTACGAAAGCCTACATCGAGTAAATCCAAGCTCGAGAAAATAATATCAGGGATAACAGTGCAGGTTTTAGCGTTACATAGCTCACAAACTTGTTTTGGTGATGCCAGGGGAGATGTTTCGGTATCCATTAGCTTTTTCACAATAGCAAATGTATGATCTTGGGAGTCGAGGATAAGGTCCAAATGCTCATCTTAGTAGTGGTGGTCTTTAACTACTCCACAATCTAATTATCTATCTATTCTAAGGACTTGACAAAAGTAGGAGGTGTTGGAGGCTCCATTCTTAGTATAGCAGGGGCCACAAACCCTATGATTTTCTCTCCTCTAGCGATAGGGCTGACAACTTGGGTAGGCGAGTTTGTTATTTTGAAGACTTTGAACTCGTTGAATTCTTTATCAAGTGGTATTTCCCCCAAGTTAATTGGCTTGTTCATGGAGAATGGTGCTTAGTGGTAAATGAACACTACATAAAAGGAGCCTTTTCAGGCTTTATTTCCAAAACTCTAGGGTTCTCCTATAGGATTTGGCATAGAATAGGGTCGGAGTCTTACCCAATCCTGTGAATGGACGAGGAAGCTTCATTAGTTGGATCCTTACAATCATCATATGCGATTGATTCTTTTGCATCATCAAAGTGCTTATTCATATACCAAGGATATTCTTTAGTGGACTTTATCGAGGTCGGTTAGACTGCATTAGTTGCTTTCCATTCCCAATATAATAGCGGGTTTCCATGTTTATCTCGCCAAATTATTTTGGAATGACTTTTGGTAGAATGTCAACCCCTCATACCAGACGAGTGCTTTCCCTCGGAGGTTTGGGCAGAATATCTCAGGCCAATGGGCATAGTGAATGTACCCATCGTTCATCATTTGCACAAATTCATGGATGTGAGGGTGTGGCCTTGTGTTTCCATTACAGAATATGGGATAAACTTCCCTCAAGTTCGGACTCCGGATTTGATTACTGACTTAAGCTAATTTGTTTTCTACACGAATCCTCTCCGTAATGTACTCCTAAGAAGGCTCTTGCCCCTTATCCCAGATCATATTAATGATGTGTTCACTACCTAAGTCGAAGTCTGTAAAGTCTCCTGAATCATCACTTGCAGCAGACCATAAGGCGCTTAGGGGGTCGTGTTCTAAAGATAAGGCGTAACTCTTGACACCAACATAGTCAATTATCATGCCATTAGGGAAAGGAGCCTCATATTCAAAATCCCCTGGTACTTTAGCTTGACATCTGAATAGATCTCAAGTTCATACCCCAAATTATCCACTTTGCTCTCATCTTTATGATCTGACTCGTTAGAGTCCTAGAATTCTTCTACCTCTTCATCTGAATCGTCAAAAGGTTATGGTTTGAAGACCCAATTTAGCACTTGTTAAATTGGCACATCATTATCAGAATCTTCCCCATGATCTTCCTCAGGGTCTTCTTTGGGATCTTCCTCAAGATCTTCTTTGGGATCTTCCTCGGGATCTTCCTCTAGATCTTCCTAGAGATCTTCTTCGGGATCATCCTCTATTGCATTTATTCTGCCCTCAACTCTAGGATGGCTATATAAAGGTCTGAGATCATGCCTCATATGATAGCAAATGTCTCTTTTAGATGGGCACCATATGTTGTCATGTTTTTACGGACCCCTTCAAATGAGTCACGCATCTCGATGTTTACTTGGTTCCTATGGTTCATTTCTGATGCTACATTAATACGGAGTCTGAAAAATGGGTTTGTTTTCACTTCATTTAGGTTAATGCCGAGGTACCTTTGCTGGTCCCTATGATCATTCCAAGCTTGTTCAAGATCATACAACTCTTGATTTTCTGGGCATGCCATCCCGACAGAGCTCCCAAACTCAAACAAACCTATTCTGATGTAATTCGAACTCATGTGATCTGGGAGAGTATACATGGGGTTGTGGAGGAGGAACATCCTATGA
The DNA here is from genome assembly GCA_947683365.1 of Euphorbia pulcherrima. Classification (NCBI taxonomy): domain Eukaryota; kingdom Viridiplantae; phylum Streptophyta; class Magnoliopsida; order Malpighiales; family Euphorbiaceae; genus Euphorbia; species Euphorbia pulcherrima. The sequence continues at coordinate 17,969,599 of CANTUS010000010.1, read as the reverse complement.
CTAGTGTTGTGTTGATCTACTTGAGGTGCCAACCATCCATAAAGCATATCCGGGTATGGTTGAGAAACCATGAAGTAGTGGATGAAGGATCTCTCTATAAAGTACCAATTCTAATGTCCTTCAACTGCCATTATATTGTACCGATCCATGGCTGAACCATCTAAGAAATGGGGGAATTGAGAAGCAAATCCCATCATAGCAATCTCTTGTCCATGCATGAATGGAACGATTTCTTCTACATGCTCATTTGGGTCAGAATCCCCTTAGAACATGAGATGCGGCGGCACTCGATACTGGTCTGATTCTTCACTCCTCATCCTCTAGACATATTGATTGACCGTATAGATGATATCCATGTTGTCGAAAATCATATTATCTCCCCATCTTGGGTCATGTTGGAAGTTATCCGTTACATCAATACCATACTCGCCGGCTTCCACATGAATATTGATGGCATTTACCGTGGCCTCAAAGTTTGATAGGGGATTAGTCTGTGTGCTTAGTTTCTCCTCAGGCTCTTTCATCCTCTCATTGGCTATCATTTGCTATAGATCTTTTAGCAGCCAGGTACACTCATTAGTTTGATGCCCTTTGGCTACATGATAGGCACAAAAGTTATCTCTATCTGCCGCAATAGGTCAAACAAACGGTTTAATGCTGTAAAGCTGGTTGGACTTCCTCAGTTTGGCAAACAACTGTGATAGTGACTCTACCCATGGGGAGATAGATTGATGAGTCTGCACCTGAGTGGCTGCTATAAATTTAGATGGAGCTTTTGAGGACTCAAAGTTGCATTATTTGGAAGACCCGCCATTTTCCCAATATCTGGGCTTAGTGTAAGCCTACTGCTCTTGCTTGTTTGTTCGGTCTTCCTCCTCATACTTTTCTTGTCTTTTAGCATAGTCTACCACATCATTAAAGGTTTCGAACCTTTTCATCTTCATGTCCTCGAAGTACCTCTAGCTGGATCCCTTGACAAGCTTTACTATCAAAGCATCTGGGTAAGATGCCCCGATCACAAGTACCTAGATGGCCATCCATCTCAGATAGTATTCTTCAAAGGATTCATTTGGGTGTTGCTGAACCCTTTTGAAATCTTGCAAAGTAGTTTTCACCTTTAGATTAAAAGTATAGTTCTCAAGAAATGTAGAGCATAACTTTTTCCAGTCAGATTTTACCTCTATCGACAATCTCATGTACCATTCAGAAGCTGGCCCACATAAAGTAGCTTAAAATAGATTGACTATATAAACCTTAGGGATATTCATACTAGTCATGATTCAAAGATGACTCTCCATATGAGCATGAGAAGGTCTAGTGCCAGTATTTAGGGCTATGTAAGGCATCAAAAAGTTAGTCAGGAGGGCTTCCGATTCCCGTAGCAGGAATCGGTTAATGTCTACATATTGCTCGATGGAGGGAGCAATAGTCTTGTCTTTTTTTGGGGATAGCTTCTCCATGTCTGCCATCTTCGCCTTCAATGCCACTATTTTTGCCTCTTATTCTTGAGCTTTCTGAGCATTAGGATATCTTAACTTTTCCTAAACATCACGGAATTTTTGAGCATCCAAAATCCTTCTGAGGGACTGTCCAACTGCATCATCGTCTGCCATTGTGGTTTCAGGTTCTGGATTAGAGAAAAATCTAACCAGAGATTCGGCTGGTGGTGGGGGTTTGACTTTTGGACTACCTGTAAAATGTCCTCCTTCTCTCTCTCTTCCAACCTAAAAATGCAAGAGGTCAAGTGTTAATAAGTGTATCGAGTGTGGCTCTAAGCCTTATTTACCTTGCTCATCAGAATTAATGGGTGAATGAATGAATGAATGAATGAATGAATGGGTGAATGAATGAATGGACATGTATAAGTAGTAGAAGGTTGGGTGTATACCAATTGTTCATATTTTGCATATTTTTATCACTCGATGGTTTGCATATTTTGGCTTATGTGCTAAGCCTAGGTAGTCTCATTGGTCTCGATTATTTTGACTCATGGGCTGGGCTTGAATGGACTCACTAGTCTCGATTATTTTGGCTTATGGGCTGAGCCTAGGTGGACTCACTAGTCTCAATTATTTTGACCCATAGGCTAAGCCTGTATGGACTCATTTTTCTCAGTTATTTTGGCTAGTGGGCTGAGCCTAGGTGGACTCACTAGTCTCGATTATTTCAACTTATGGGCTGAGACTAAGTGGACTCACTAGTCTAGGTTATTTCAGCTCGTGGGCTAAGCCTGGGTGGACTCACTGGTCTTTGTTATTTCAGCTGGTGGGCCGAGCCATGGTGGACTCACTAGTCTCAATTATTTTGACTCATGGTCTAAGCCTACGTGGACTCACTAGTCTCGGTTATTTCGGCTCGTGGGCTGAGCCTGGGTGGACTCACTGTCTCGATTTACTTTTAGGTTCCTATAACTAAGGAAATGAAAAGGCATGGCACATATCAACGTCGTGGCTGCTTAAAGATATGGTTAGTTTCCACACAACTATGATGCTTATGATGGCCATTTTCAGTTTATTTATATTTAATAAGCCTGTACATATAGCAAGCAGTTAGATCATGCCTACCACCCTTTTAACTCCATTTGGTTACTTTGCTTTAAAGCCAACGGGGGACTTAGAGGAGTCTGCTCATGTGCACTCAAGATTTTTAGGTAAACCTATGGGGAAGTGTTTATGGTTCATTTATATGTAGGTATCAGTCTTAGGATCGGGTGTGATTGGGTACCCTACGCCTTTGTGTATCTAGTTAGAGCGGCCCTAAGCAAACAAAAGGAAAATTTTCCATATATAATATACTTGGGCAGTCTTTCCCTTAAGCGAGCAAGGTCCTTGTACGTTACGGAAAGGGTGTGATCAGATCCGTGCCCCTCAACCCCTAAGCAAACATTGAGACACTTCACCAAAAGACACCTAAATTGGTTAAGGGTAAAGAATGCAGATGCTATGCAACCCTAAAGCTTGTGTAATACTGAAATTACCACATATTCTGTAATTACAAAATTGAATTTGAACAATATTTTAATTATCATCTCAAAAAATATTTTTTTATAAAAATCAGGTTTTTTTATAAAAATCATGTCCCAACAGAGTCGCCACTATGATGTTGGGAGTCGATAGTCAAAATGAGCATGCATAATAGGCACTGCAGAAATTCTAAAATTTTGTCTTTGTCCCCAGGAACTCCTTTTAGATGCATATAAATTAAATAAAGCCTTAACTAAATAGTTCTCTAGCTAGGTTAGCATGCATAGGCTAGGCATACCACAATTCTAAATTATATCCTAGCATATATATTTTATACTAAGCATGTTATAACTCTAAGCTATAACCTAAGCATGTTATAACTCTAAGACATAACCTAAGCATGTTATAACTCTAAGCTGTAACCTAAGCGTAAAATAAAGTATGCATGCCAAATAACCTAAGCATAGTTATTGAGTCTAAGGCCCTATTCTTTTCAATTTATATTTAGTCCAGTTCAGTTCAATTCAATTTAGCACTGTATGCATATAAATTTACACTAAAATAAGTTCAGTTTAGTACTGCTACTTATAAGTTGAAAAGAAGAGGGCTTAAAAAGCATAAAGAAAAAAACCTAATAATTGAAAGAGAAAGAAAGCAAACTTACCAGTTGAAGTGTGCTTTAGCAAAACCTCCTTGCACAAGGCTCCAAGCGTAGGATAGCCTCTATGAGTATCCATATGAACCCCACCGACAAAAACCTCCCTAAGAGGAAGCAGTATGGACACTCGAGTAGTAGCTGGACCACTCCAGAAGCCCCACCTGAAAATATAAACTAGAGGTGCCCGAATAAATTCAGACTCCTAAAAAAGAACTTGCTCAGTTACCCGAGAGATTAATCTTTGCGAATCTTAACTTGGGATTTATGCTTGAGCTTGGGGCAAGTTGATAGGGGGATCATGAGTGCCTATTTATAGGGTTGGGGGAGCAAAATTGCTCCCTCATTTGTGATATGGGATATGCTAAAAAGCATATCCTACGTGGGTCAAGCCTGTGGATCCAATTGGATCCACAGGCTACACCCCATATGCAGTGTGGAATGCACGATGCATATGCTGCTGCAGCGCAAGCTCTTGCAAGCTTGCCTTGTGCACGAGCTGGGCCTTATGACCCAAATTGCGAGCCAAGCTAGCATTCTCGCACTTCTTTTGGTGTACTTTCGCATACCCAGGCCTGTACAAAATATATTTTGTACTCACGGACCAATTTAACTCGCCAAGGCAAAATTCCCTTTTAACCCCGTTCAAATAGGTATTTATTTTATGACCCTGATAAACTAGTTACTGGACAAAATAAATTCCTTGGTTTATCAAAATGATCTAATCATTTTTAACCAATTCAATAATAATCCAATTATTAATATGTTATATTTTTGTAATAGAATAAAACTATTAGTTCTTTACTTAGTTTGATGAGGGTCCAATGTGTGTTTGATGAGGGTCCAATGTATGTGACCTTATAGGATCCTGAAGTACTGAGCTGTTGAGGCTTAACCAACCCTTGTTCTAATGAAACCATTGTCCCGAGGTTCTAGACGTGAATAGAACTTGATTACCTTAAACGACTGTAGTATGCCTCTGGTAAGGGTCTACCATCCCCCATTGCACAAATTGTCATTTATGCTTATGACTTAATCCTGGTTAATGCAATAGTTATCTAGTGCGATGAACTCCTTCCATTATTTAATATTCGTACCATCTAATTTATCGGGTTCGGTTAAAGTGTTAACCCACTAATAGCAAGGTTGCTCCAAGATATCGTAGTTATTAACTTGTTATCAAAGTATATTGCCTAATGCGTTTGACAAGAAACTACTTCTATCAAACACATACTTTGATCAGAGGTTTATAGCAATCATCACTTCCACAAGTGGCCAGGTACAACTCCTTAATATATCCAGAGCGATTGATTCTTTCTGACTACTCAGTTTACCAACGTGTTGTCATTACTATACCCGTAATCACCCTTCTCACCCTAAATTAATGAATGCATAGGAATGACCCAACCTACAGCAACAGTACCACACAAGGTAACTAGTCTCTCAAGTCTAAGGATGTTCGCAAAGCTTATTGCATAAAGATAAACACTAACACATTGATATATACACGAAGTATTTATCTTATTGCGGTCTCCAATATTTCTCCCAAATATATCCATATATGAAACTTAAGGCACCACCTTCAGTCCTTAGGAGATTCATTGCTTGGACTCTTTCTAAGAAAGTTGACCATATGCTAGTCTTTCCTCTTTATCAATATCCTTTCTTGATGAAACAATTATGAGGGATAGTTTAGACATAATCATAATTGCACATAAAGCATGTCTCACTAAATATAGTCCAACTATAATTTCTCTAACTTCATACTATAGATCGTCAAGGACTTTTGCATACATACATCAATGAATATATTTTAACCAGCTATAGTATATTTATGAACACATTGATATAAACAAAAGATTAAATGCCTTTATTAATTAAACAAAATATTCATACTATTACATGATTAAGATATATCTCCCCAATTGCCTTAAGGGCATACATCATATCCAGTAAACTGCCACTTGCTCTATGGCCAATCAGCCACATGTCTTATGATTTAACATTCTCTAAGTCACTATTATTATCACAATACAAAGCAATTAGATCAACAATCTCAGGCATTATACCTAGATTGCTAATGAATCCCTTTAACCAGATAACTTCTTTTACTGCTTTGCATGCAGCAATGTATTCAGATTCCATGGTTCAATCAACAGTAGTTTATTGCTTAGAGCTCTTTAAACATATACACAAAACATGACTGAGACTTAAAGTCGTTCTTATCGGATTGAAAACTCGTGTTAGTTTAACCACTAGTCGTGTGGTCACCTTCTCTATATACCAATAACTCAACATTAGTCCTTCTCAAGTACTTAAGAATTGCCTTGATGTCCATCGAGTGCTTTTCACCTGGATCTGACTGATACCTGCTCATAAAGCTCAAAGCCTGAGAGACATCTGACCTAGTATATATCACAATATACATGATGGATCCTATCATGGATGCATATGGTATATCCTTCATGCGCATTCTCCCCTGAGCTATCTTCAGACACTCAGCACTGGATATGTTAATTCCCTTTGTCATTAGGAGATAACCTTTCTTCAAATGCTTAAGGTTGAACCTATTCAATACCTTGTCTATATATGTACTTTGAGAAAGACCTAACAACCTCTTAGATCTATCATTATAGATCTTTATACCTAGTATAAATGCTACTTCACCAAAGTCTTTCATGGAGAATTTTCTTGACAACCATACTTTAACATTTTAAAGAAGATAAATATCGTTTCTTATTAGTAGAATGTCATTGACATACAATACTAAGAAAATGACTGCACTCCCACTAACCTTCTTGTAAACACAAGGCTCATTAATGTTTGGACAAAAATCAAGTTCACAGATTGTCTGATCAAACCTTATATTCCGACTCTTGGATGCCTGCTTAAGTCTATAAATGGATTTTTGCTGCTTGCATACCTTTGAGCCATTCTAAGATATAAAACCCTCAAGCTATGACATATACACATCATGGTCTAAATCCCCATTTAGGAATGATATTTTAACATCCACCTGCCTGATCTTATAATCATAATGAGCAGAAATAGCGAGGAGTATCCTTATGGATTTAAGCATGGCTACCGGTGAGAAAGTTTCATCATAGTCGATACCTTCATGTTGACTATAACCTTTCACAACCAACCTTTCTTTATAGGTAATTACATTACTGTCCATGTTAGTCTTCTTCTTGAAGACCCATTTGCACCCGATCGGTCTAACCTATTGTGGTGCCTTAACCAATTTCCAAACTTGGTTCTCATACATGGAATCCATTTCTGATGTCATGGCTTTTAGCCATATATAAGAATATGAGCTTTTCATTGCCTCATCATATGTCCTTGGTTCATCATCCCCCAAGAGATATAGTTTCTTATCATCAATGATGATGAAACCATATCTATTGGGACCTTTATAAAAATGACCTCATCTTTGCAGTATTTGTGTTTCGACAGGTTGTTCTTGGATCTCACTTTATTGTGTATCTAGAATAGGGTCAATCAGCTAATTGACTATTTCGTTCTCTTAAACTTCCAATTCGTTATTGCTCCCGCTGAATTTTGCAAGTAAGTGTTCCTTTTCTAAAAAGTGTGCATTCCGTGACATAAATACCTTTTATGCTTCAGGTTGGTAAAATAAATATCCTACAATTACCTTTGGATATCTAATGAACAGACACTTGTCAGATTTTGCATTTAACTTTTTCTGACGCTATCCTCTTTACCATAGCAAGACAACTCCATACTCTTAAAGCGACTTAGAGATGGCTTTTTATTACACCGTCTTTGGTAAGGTGTAAAATCAACTGATTTAGAGGGACCTATATTTAATACATAAACTATGCTCTCTACTGCATATCCCTAAAAGGATTTAATGATATCTACATGGCTCATGATGGATTGAACAATATCTAATAAAGTCCAATTCCTCCTTTCTGACACTCCATTGTGTTGGGGTGTATAAGGAGGGGTCCATTGGGGAACTATCCCATTTTCCTTTAGATAATCTTGAAATTCATGACTTAAGTATTCTCCACCTCGATCTAATCAAAGTGTCTTAATACTTTTCTCATGCTATTAAGTATAAATAACCGTATCATGAATAATCATCAACAAAGGTTATAAAGTAGGAGTATCCTTCTAGTGCCTATACACTTATTGGACCACACACATCAGTATGTATAAGCTCCAATGTACTCATGGCTCGTTCACCCTTTCCTTTAAAGGGTAACTTTGTCATTTTTCCTCTTAAACAAGGTTCACAATCACCATAAGACTCCAAGTCTATTGGGCCCAAGTCTCCATGCTTGTGCAACTTGGTTAAGCGATCTTTGTTTATATGGCCTAAAGAACAATGCCATAAGTAGAAAGATTTCTCATTACCTAATTTTCTCTTTACAATGTTTATATTTGAGAATATGATTTTGTAATTACGAAATATCATTTGTCCTATTAAAATAAAATATCATTCATAACTTTGATAATACCTTTTATCAAATTGGAATAAAATTCCATCTGCTGTGAAGCAGGAAACAATATTCTATAATAACAATTGAATTTCGTCTAATTGCAAATTATGGCAAAAATGGAAATTTCAAGTTCCTACATCAATAACATCCATCAAGCTCTAACGATTTTCCTTATGTACAACTGTCCTTTTTGCCAAACCTCTACTTCTCAACAAAATCTATACCTTCGTATGGATATGTGATTCTCATTAGGTATTCCATACCAATTTAGAATTCCCTTGAGATGTAGAACTTCTCAATATCAAACATCTTAAAGTGGAAGCTTCAGTCCTCTTTTCATGCTCTGAGACTTTAGCCATTTTGATCTTATTTCCAATATACCATATTGAAATGAAGATCTTATTTCAAATATTTCATGTTGAAAATAATCATTTTGTCTTCTAGACAAAATTCTCAGTATTCTTTTAGTTTTCTCTTTACTCTACTCTATCCTGCTTCAATACTAGACACAATGTGTCCCTTTACTTCTTTGAGATATGAACCATTTAAATTTCTAACTAACAGGTCCACCAATCTTCCATAAAAAATATTTTAGTTCAAATTTTCCACCGTAGGAAATCCTTTCTCTAAGATGTAAAGACATAGACTTTCAAGTCCATGATTTTATGATGCCCTTGTAGCTAAGGTAACATGTATCCTAACATCTGACTTGATGTTTATCCTTATTCCTGGCAGCTACTTACATAAGGTAACAGGGATGTTAATAACCTCGAAGGTGTTGTATCCTAGTTTCCTTTATTTATATGATGCATATCTGTTTCAAGCAGCTTTGCTTGCATCATGTTGTTTAGAGTCGGGTTTATACAAAGTACATGCCAAGCCCAAGTCTTTGATGACTATCCTCACATTTCTAAAGAAACCATTTGAAGGTAGAGCCAATCAAAATTAGTAATCAATGCGAACATTTGTATTTAAATAAAGTTTTCAACATAAGATATAAGAAAAGAAAAGAGTTTAGATTTTAGTTTTTAGTACATGCATATAAGATAATGACTTTTAATTAAATACATTTGTCCTACTATTTTCTTTGAAATTTACAATAGCCCATTCTATTGAATTCGGAAATTTTAGCCTAGCTAAATTTCCTAGTACGTAGCATCTATAACTAGTCTATTATGACCCCCGATTTTATAAGTCAAGTCGCAATAGTAAGTTATAGTTGGAATCACATTCCATTAGCATCTTATGCAATTGCCAATTCATTCAAGTTCCCTAATCCCATGGAATGTGTGCTCTTATATTAGCATCTCCTTGAATATGTCTCAGATCTGGACCCAGCCACTAACTTAATGGTGGACTACCTTAGTTATATTAAGGCAGACCCTATCCCAAACTTTACAACCAATCAATGTGGATTAGAAAGAATGCTTTGCGTAGCACTTTGATAGCCCAAAGAGACTGTATTATAAATTTCATTAAGGAAGACTATAACTTGCCTTAAAATATTTACTTTGGAATTTTATTAGTGTTAAACGTCTCACCAAATCTAGGATTTTACCAGATGGACATATTTATAATAATTTATATTAATTCAGGAAATTTTAGAATTAATTTATAAGGTCCAACCTTAGGTGAGTTCCAGCTCTTTATTATAATTATTCCATCAACCTAGATTATATGCAAAATAATTAACACTTTTATTTGTTATATTTATATTGCATTTCCTTTAAGCTTTTATTCAATAGATTTAATTTTTACTTTGTTATAGAAACATATATAAGCACCATCTTATATACTAGAAATAAATTAGTCCATATTTAATCCCTGGTTGGTCAATTCAAGCTGCACAAATATAGGTTCCTAGGTATGAGAGGTGCCCTATAAGGAGTAGACAGCAAGTCCGATCCTTAACCAGAACAAATATGGGCACAAACTTGAAGACCAATGGATTCTCTTGAACTATTAAATTTCGTTCTTCCAATTCATGTAAATTGGAAGCATCTATAACGCATGTAATTTATATAAATTATTAAAAATCGTATAATTTGAGTAAGTTGAGCAGACTTATTCAAAATCATACACAAACATTTTCTAACCCTGAAATGAAAAACATAAGTTCATATATATTATTCCAAACAATTAAATAAACAATAAATCATTTCATATAGAAAACATTATTTAGTTCACTTCTAACTTAATTATGCACTCTATAGGCAGACTCTGATACCACTGTTGGGAACTGATTGTCAAAATGAACATGCATAATAGGCATAGTGAAAATTTAAAAATTTTGTGCCTGTCCCCAGAAACTCATATTAGATGCATATAAATTAAATAAAGCTTTAACTAAATAGTTCTCTACTTAGATCAGCATGCATAGGCTAGGCATACCATAATTATAAATTATATCCTAGCATATATATTTTATACTAAGCGTGTTATAACTCTAAGCTATAACCTAAGTATAAAATAAAGTAAGTATGCAAATCAACCTAAGCATAATTATTAAGTCTAAAAATGCTTAAAGAAAAAGACCTAATAATTGAAGGAGGAAGAAAGAAAATTTACCAGTTGAAGCGTGCTTCAGCAGAACCTCCTTGCACAAGCCTCTAAGCATAGAATAGCCTCTATGAGTATCCACATGAACCCCAATGACAAAAACATCCCCGAGAGGAAGAATTAAGGAGCTTTGAGTAGTTGCTAGACCACTCCAGAAGCCCCACCCAAAAATATAAACTACAGGTGCTCGGATAAATTCAGGCTTCTAAAAAAGAACTTGCTCAATTACGCGAGAGATTAATCTTTGCGAATCTAACTTGAGATTTATGCTTGAGCTTGGTGCTAGTTGAAAGGGGGAACATGAGTGCCTATTTATAGGCTTGGGGGAGCAAAATTGCTGCCCCATTTATGACGTCGGAAAGCATATCCCACGTGGGTCATGCTCGTGGATCCAATAATGAGCCAGCCTTATGCGCGATATGGGCCTCGCGGCACGCCCCATGGGATGCGTGTTTGGGCACCCCATTTCCATGGGCTACTATCGCACCATTTGGTGTACTTTCATGTACCCGAGCCTGTATAAAATGTATTTTGTACTCTCAATCCAATTTAACTCGCCAAGGAAAAATTCCATTTTAACCCGCTTTAAAATAAGTATTTATTTTATGACCCTATTAAGTTAGTTACCGATCAAAATAAATTCCCTGGTTTATCAAAATGATCTAATCATTTTTAACAAATTAAATAATAATCTAATTATTAATATGTTATATTTCTGTAATAGAACTCATAAAAAAATACTTTCATTATAGAATAAATCTATTGGTTCTTTACTTAGTCCGATGAAGCTCCAATGTGTGTGACCATATAGGATCCCGAAGTATTGAGCTGTTAAGGCTTAACCAAGCCTTGTTCTGATGGAACCATTGGCTCAAGGTTCTAGACCGTGGATAGAACTCGATTACCTTAAACTACTATAGTACGCCTCTAGCAAGGGTCTACCATCCCCCATTACTTAGAACATCATTTGTACTTATTACTTCATCCTGGTTAATGCAATAGTTATCCAGTAGGATAAACTCCTTCCATTCTTTAATATTAGTACCATCTGGTTTATAGGGTTCGGTTAAAGTGTTAACCCACTAATGGCAAGGTTAATCCAAGCTATCCCAGTTATTAACTTGTTACCGAAGTATATTGACTTTTACCATAATGTGTTTGACTAGAAACTATTTCTATCAAACACATAATCTGATTAGAGGTTTATAGCAATCATCACTTCAACATACGGTCAAGTACAACTCCTTAATATATCTGGAGTCATAGATTCTTTCCGACTACTTAGCTTACCAACATGCTATCATTACTATACCCGTAATCATCCATGACACCCTAAATTAATGAGTGCATAGGAATGACCCAAAGTATTGCAATAGTACTACACAAGGTAACTAGTATCTCAAGCATGAGGATATTCACAAAGCTTATTGCATGAAGATAAACACTAACACATTGATGTATACACCAACTGTTTATCTTACTGCGGTCTCCAATATATCTCCCAGATATATCCATGTGTAAAACTTAAGGCACCACCTTCAGTCCGTAGGAGATTGACTGCTTCGACCCTTTCCAAGAAAGTTGACCACATGCTAGTCTTTAGCTTCATCAATATCCTTTGTTGATGGAACTATGACTAGGGATAGTTTAGTCATAATCATAATTGCATATGAAGTAGGTCTCACTAAATATAGTCCAACTATAAATTCTTTGACTTCATGTTGTGATACGTCAAGGACTTTTTCTTACATACATCAATGAATATATTTTAACCAGCTATAATATATTTATAAACACATCGATATAAACAAAAGATTAAATGCCTTTATTAATTAAACAAAATATTTGTACTATTACATAATTAAGATATATCGCCCTAATTGCCTTAAGGGCATACAACATATCCAACATCTGAGCGGGCAGAGGTTTTGATGGAGATAAGCATGCATGGTGCAGTGAGCGGGGTGCGTTTCGGTTCGGTTTGAGAGAATCCAATTTGCTTAAATGTAGTGGCTTTACATAAGCTAAAAATGGGATTATATTGAGAAATATATTTACACATTTTAACAAAAGAAAATATCTTTAAAATAAAGCATTTTACTTTACTTAAAAATAATATAGATTCGCCACCCAGTCGAGCTCCACCAGGAATTGTGGTATACCGATTCGGACATGATAGCTACTGATATTGTTCAAATTGTTTGGATTAATTTTAGAATTTTGGAATTTATGGCAATTTTGGCATTACAACAGCTTTGTTTCAGAAATAAATTCAAGAAATAAAACATGCATTATAATGGCTTAATAAATAGATATTTTTTACCAAAATTTTGGCTGAATAATGACAGCGCTTGGGTTTTGTCCCAAAAATCTGGATATAGTTTCCTTAGATTCTGGATGTTTGTCCATACCTGTAAGCTTATTTACAAATATTATAGCTTAAGTGGCACTAGTGGCTCACTTAACTAGAGAAATGGAATGCAATAGGCAAAAGTAATAAAAAGGGATTTTAAAGTTGGGCTTAGAGACAATTACCCTCAGTTTGCCTTTTCGTCTGTCTAGGATGATTTGAGAGCCAGTGCGGGACCGAAGTTGTTAGAGACTGTGTTTGGTTGGAAAATAGGTTTAAGCCAAGTTATAGCTATAATGTTGGATTATTCCTAAAGAAAATGCTAGATTTTTGAGAAATTCAGTCATTTTTAGACCAAAGATCACAGTGAGATCTTGATCTAAAAGGATAGGAAAATTAGTTTATACCGAATGACAGTGATAAAGCTTGAATTTGGGGGGTGTTTTAATAGAGTTTTGGGGCTTTTAGGACTCGTAAAACACAAGAGACGAAATGGGTTTTTTAGATTTTCCACCGTCTGTTGAAATGAGGGGGGGGGGGGGAAGAGCCCTTATTTATAGAAGGGAGGTAATTAGCAGGTGTGCTAAATACCTAGGTAATTAGCCGGCGGGCTAGTTACCTATCTGACAAGATTTTATATTAAATTCCGTAAAATCTTGCCAAGTCTCGATAAGATTTGATTTTTTTTTATTATAGATAGGTAATTAGCTAGCTGGCTGATTACTTATATTTGACCAAATTTTGACTTTTTGATTTTGCACTAGAAAATGCTAAATTAAAGCTTCCCTAGAATGTGTATTTTTGAATGTTGGATTTCGAATGACAATTCCGTCCCTTTTGGCTCTTTTGTTTGATCACTTAATGAAATAGGCATAATTCCTCATCGGTTGAGAACGAAAATGTCCTGACACCTGGGTTGCCTTGCTAGCCAGCAAGGATGAAGCCTTTGAAAATTTCAATAGAATATTCATTAGTAAAGAAGTAGAACAAGGCATAAGCATTGCACGCATCCATAGTGATAATGGATGAGAATTTAAAAATAAGCATTTTGTTGAATTCTATGAAACCAAAGGCATTGAGTGTTGGGAACTAATAGTCACTTTGAACATGCATAATAGGCATGACGGAAATTCAAAATTTTGTCCCTTGTCCCTAGGAACTCCTATTAGTAGCATAGAAATTAATTAAAGCCTTAACTAAATTAATTCTCTACTTAAGTTAGCATGCATAGGCTAGGCGTACCATAATTCTAAATTATATCATAGTATGAATATATATTTTTTAAACATGTTGTTAGTTCTAAGTTATAGTCAAGGTATAAAATAAACTGAGCATATAAAACAACCGAAGCAAAATAATTGTTAAGTCTTAAGACGCTTAATAAAAGGACTTAATAACTAAAACAGAATTAGAGGACTTACCAGTTGAAGCGTGCTTTACCAGAACCTTCTTTTTTTGGTAATATTTAGAAGTATCTTCATCGAGATAATCTAGTTCGGGTTTATCATAGTTAAGGCTCCTCACCCCTCCCAACAAGTGTATTTAGTTGGATTTAAACCTTGTTATCCTCTAACTTACTCAGCCTACATTGCCAACTGAGCTATGCCTTGTTGGTTTTAGTAGAACCTTCTTACAGAAGCCTCCAAGTATAGGATAGCCTTTATGAGTATCCACATGAACACCACTAATTAAAACCTCCCACTGAGGAAGAACCACAGAGCTTTGAGTAGCTGATAGACCACTCCAAATCCCACCTGAAATGAAAAGAATTTGCTCTTAAGTTGATGTGAGAGATATCGCATTGGAACTCAAATCAAGACTCGAATGAGCTTATGGTATATTTGAGAAAGGAGAAAGGGAGCTCAATTTATAGGGGGAATAAAGGCTCCCCGTATTTATTGCAGGATAGGAAAAACCCCATCCCATCCTTGGGCAAATACGTGGATCCTATAGGATCTGCTTGCTTGCCACGCCGACCCAACTCTAGGTCCTAGCCATTTAAAGTAGGCTCGTGCAAGCCTGCCTTGTCCTACGGGCTGGGCCTCGAGGTCTTGATTAATTCTTTACTAGGTACGATGAAAGTCCAATATGTGTGACCTTATAGGATCCCAAAGTATTGAGCTATTAAGGTTTGACCCATCCTTGTTCTATAAAAACTATTGGCTTAAGGTTCTAGACTGTGAATATAACTCGATTACCTTAAACGACTGTAGTGTGCCTCTAGCAAGGGTCCACCATCCCCTATTACTCGGAACGTCATTTGTGCTTATGACTTAATCCTGGTTTATGTAATAGTTATCCAATGCGATGATCTCCTTCCATTCTTTAATATCAGTACCATCTAGTTAGTTTGGTTTGATTAAAGAGTAAACCCACCAATAGTGAGGTTGCTCCAAACTATCCCATTTATTTGCTTGTTACCAAATTATAGTACTTTTTACCATAATGTGTTGGACTAGAAACTATTTCTATCAATCACACACTCTGATAAGAGATTTATAATAATCATCACTTTAAGTAGCGGCCAGTTACAAACTTCTTAATATATCCGGAGTAATGGATTCTTTCCAAATACATAGCTTACCAATATGCTGTCATCACTATACCCGTAATCACCAATGGCAACCTAAATTCATGAGTTAATAGGCATTAGCCAAAGCATAGCAATGGTACTACACAAGGTAACTAATATCTCAAGTATGAGGATATTCGCAAAGCTACTACATTAAGATAAACACTAACACATTGATATATATACCAAATGTTTATCTTACTGCGGTCGCCAATATATCTTGAAGACATATCCATGTATCAAACTTAAGGCACCACCTTCAGTCTTAGGAGGTTAAAAGCTTGGACCCTTTCCAAGAGAGTTGACCACATGCTAGTCTTATTGGTCCATCAATATCCTTTCTTGATGAAACTATAACTAGGGATAGTTTAGACATAATGATAATTGTACATGAAGCAGGTCTCACTACACATAGTCCCACTATTATATCTCTCACTTCATGCTATGTATTATGTCAAGGACCTTTATACAATGATATTAATGAATATATTTTAACCAGTCACAATATATATGAATACGTCGATATAAACAAAAGATTAAATGCCTTTATTAATTAAACAAATTGTTCGTACCAATAAATAATTAAGATATATTGCCCTAATTGCTTTAAGGGCATGCATCATATCCAACATTGAGCATAACTTCTCTGCTCCTCATACACCTCAACAAAATGCGGTTATAGAAAGGAAAAACCGAACTATATTTAAAATGGCTCGAATAATGCTAAATGAGAATAGATTGCCAAAGTATTTTTGGGGAGAGGCCGTAAACATTGCATGTTATATTTAAATAGAGCTCTCATCAGACAAAGCATGTACAAAACCCCATATGAAATCTAGAAGGGAAGGAAACCCAAAATCGGGTTCTTCAAAGCCTTTGGATGTAAATGCTACATCCTAAATGATAGAGAGAAACTAGGAAAATTGAATCCAAAATCTGATGAAGCAATTTACCTTGGCTACTCAATACATAGCAAAGTTTACAGACTATATAACAAAATAACTCAAATACTGGTAGAGTCAATACATGTAGATTTTGATAAGACTAACCATGCAGAAAAGAAAATTCAAGATCCAGATGATATAGTTCTGGATGAAGCAGAACCAGTAAAAATTCAAGATCCTTTCCATGTAAAGAAGTACATAGAAGAGCATGATCAAACCAACTTCAACTTTGATCAATTTCTAGACAACCCTATTAATGCTGGAATTGATTTCAATGATGAATAATTAAGAGATGAAGAAGTAGAAGTAATTGTAGAACAAGTTCCACAACAACATGAGGATCTTCAAAGGGAAACTAGGACTCAAAGAAATCATCTTGGAGAATCCATTTTGGAAAATGTCCAAAATCTAGTAAGAACCAGATGATAAACCAACAGAATGATGAGTCAAGCTACATTTATCTTACTTATTAAGTCAAAGAAGTTCCACGATGCAAAAAGAGATAAAAGTTGGATGATGCTAGGCAAGAAGAGCTTAAATAAGTTCACAAGGAATGATGTCTGGGATTTAGTATCACCTCCCAAAAGAAAGTCAATCATTGGAATAAATTGGGCGTTTTGAAACAACCTACATTAATCCAAGTTGATAGTGAGAAACAAAGCAAGGTTTGTTGACCAGGGGTACAATCAACAAGAAGGCATAGACTTTGACAAAAATTTTGCTCCAGTAGCGAGGCTGGAAGTAATCAGGATCCTATATGCTTTTGTATCTTATATGGGTTTCACCCTATTCAAACGGATGTCAAAAGTGCTTCTTAAATGGAGTCATTCAAGAAGAAGTCTATATAAAACGGCTACCAGGTTTTGAAGATTCAAAGTATCCAGAGCTTGTTTACAAGCAAAAGAAAGCCCTCTAATCAAGCACCAAGTGCTTGGTGTGAGAGGATCACCTCATTTTTCGTATCTAAGGGATACATCTGGGGAGAAGCTGATACAACACTCTTTATTAAGAAGAAAAAGGGTGATATCATTCTTGTCTAAATCTATGTACTGATGAAAAGATGTGTGTAGAATTTAGCAATCGGATGACGAAGAAGTTTGAGATGTCAATTTGTTCCTTGTTCTTCAAATAAAGTAGATTCTAGATGGGATATTCATTAATAAGTCCAAGTATACCAAGGAGACAAAGAAGAAGTTTGATATGGACAAAGCACGCCAATGTCCACTCCTATGGGATCAGATATAGTCCTTTCAAAGGATTGTCATGGAGAAGAAGTAGACCAGAAGCTGTATAGAGGAAGGATTGGTTCACTCTTGTATCTAACTATAAGTAGGCCATACATACACTATGTTGTGTGCTATTGTGCAAGATATCAAGCTAATCCAAAGGAATCACAACTCAAAGTGGTTAGGAGGGTGCTAAGATACTTACTAGGATCAACAAAAATTAGATTATGGTATTCCAGCAATGGCAATTTTGCTCTGCAAGAGTACACTGATGCTGATTCTGGGAGAGATACATTAATAAGAAAAAGCACATCCAAGGGGTATATCTTTCTAGGAGATTGCCTTGTATCCTAGTATAGCAAGAACAAAACTTTAGTGGCATTATCAACTACTAAAGCAGAATACATGGCTACTAGAAGCTGTGTTGCTCAACTCATATGGATCAAACAACTGCTACAAGATTATGGACTTCAAGCAGAATGTGCTGATGTAATGTGTGGCAATAAAAGTGCAATAGATGTGTCAAAGAATCATATGCTACATAGCAGGATGAAGCTTGTCAACATTAGGCATCATTTCATCCCGGATCATATAATAAAGAAGGATGTGTGAGAGCTCTATATTTTAACGGTCCTTCTTACAAAACGATGATGAGAGCTAGATAATGCTATTCTTTATAGGTGGTATCCATTAGAGGTGTTCCTACTGCAGCAAATATAAGTTTACCAAGAGTTTGGAGACCTAGACTGCCTTTAGGGACCCATATGGGTCACACCTTAGGGGTACAAGTCCATGGGTTGACCCGTATGGCCCAGCACCTCCATATGAGTTAGAGGGGACATGTATGGGTCCCACTAGGACCCATATAGGTCCCACCACACTATATGGGTCCCCATCTAGAGCAATCAGACAACTCTAATTACAATCATGCCTTATTCGGAAGAAATCAGCCATAAATATAATTTATTATGTTCAGACTCGATTTTTTCTATAAATACCTAACTTTCAAGCGGGGCAAGGATAAAAATCATACTAGGTAATATAGGCAGCATTTCTAGTAGTTATTCATAGGCATAGAAAAGGGTATAAAAGTTATAAAATAGGGGGGAAAACTATTCTACATCAGTTTTGCCCACTTTTTATTCCTTTCTAGCTTCATATTTAGGATCCGGGGGAGGTTCTGTCCCCGCAAAAATCACCAAAATGGTCCTAAAATCACTATTTCTACAACTACTTTGGTTAGACTCTTTCTCGACACAAGGATCACTTCAAAGTGGATTCACGGCATAAAGGTACGCTCTTGAGTTTCAAAGAGACTCACTTTTCAATTATTTTTGTTATCTTTTTTATTTATCTGCCTTGATCTATCCTTTAATATGTTTTGGGTCTGGTCCATATGGGCCTTGTTGGCACCTTTATGCCCCTAGAGATACTAAACCGGTGTGCCATACCCATATGGAAGGAAATCTCATTTTATTCTATTCATTATTCATGAATCTGCTTTTTCTAACTGAACTAAGGTTCTGTTTGGGTCCAAACAGGACCCGTACAAGTCCCCCATACCCATACGGGTCCCTCCGGTAGTTGTACGGATACTAGCCTCAGGGAGAACCCCAATTTCTCAATAATCTTTAAAATAACCAACATCATCATTTTCCATGCAATCATTTTCACTAATAATCTGGTAAATCAACCAATGAAAAGTTAAAATGTGTTTTCATATAAAAATACACCAAAGAACCATTATTTCTTTTCGATCCTAGTAGCCGCCCAGGCACTATCGACCGTAAAATCGTAACACTAACATAATCATATTTTCCCTAATAAAATACTGACTTATGATGTGCCGTAAACTTTGCTAATCTTTGTGAATGCATGCAAATTCATTTATTTTGTTTTATAACTTTGAACAAATTTATAGGTTCCCTTGCAATTCCCCCATTTTCCCCGATTGTAATTTTTATTCCCCCTTTACTATTTATGCTTTTCTATGAGTTATTGAACGCATGTATCAAGTGAGAAAGGGTGTAGAAAAATAGGATTTCAGTAATAATTCTCCAAATTAATAAAAGAAAACGGTTTTACATGGAGAATACAAATTTGAATTAACTAAATGAGAAATAAGTGACTCATCTGATACACGAATCTCTGACCCAAAAGGTTTGAGTCCCCCACCCCATGGGAACCATACCAAAACTCTTTCCCAAGTAGACAACTTGGGTGGTGACTATCATTTTTATCGAGATTTGGGTCTCAATTATTTCATTCATCAAAATTGGATAAATGTGCGAACTAGAACTAAATGGTTCCATCACGCTTATATCAAATAAACCCCCAATGGACCCCACCGGAAGGCGCCAAGGGAAACCCCCATATTTTTTCCTACGACACACCACAGTGGTGACTCCGCTGGGGAATATAATCTTTTAACTTGAAAAATTTTGGTTTGTTTTTAAAAAGCTTAAAAGATTAAGATGAGCATCAAAAATCATTTACTTAATTCAACCCATTTTATTTTTCATCATTCGGGAAAATTATCACACTCTATCTTCTCACTCCTCTGTAGAATGAAATGCGCTCTTCTTTTAGATCTAGGTTAGGGTTCCCTTTTTTTCTGCAAAACTAACGAAGGTGTCACCCATGCTTGCTAGAAGTTGGGGATACCCTAGTGGGTGGAGCACTCATTGTCATCTCCCTTAAGAAGAGGCTTGATACGATGGGTGTGAGCACGGGCTTTTCAGTGACCCTCGAAATTATGATGAATTTTTGCTCTAACCTTTTTTGGTCTAGTTGTTCCATTATTTTAGAATCAAATTATGTTTGGCAAGTTTTTGTTGACAATTTTGAGATATTTTAACCACGATTATAATAATAATTAGATCGCTTTTAAGATGTTAATCACTTCCTTTCCCCTCGAGCATAGTAAATTGTTTTGTGAATTTTTTTACTAAAAATCCGGATATTTTTAGTGAGTCTCATTTGCATCGATCGATTCTTGGTTCCCTAAGCTTGTTGAAATGTCAAGAATCACCCCGCTCGAATGCCCGTAGTGTAATTTGTTCGCACTTTGAACCCGACAAGCCAGGCCCTGTTTGCCTTTTTTCCCTAAAGTTTTTCTTCGCCTAAAAGTTAGGTTTTGGGTTTTTTTAGTCAAATATCGACATTTGAAGGATTAATTCAGGTATTTTACACTTGGAGAGTCTATAAATACCTATTAAAATCAGTTTTAGAAGGACTTTTTGCTACTTTTTTTGGGCTGAATTTTGGAGAGAAAAATTCAAGAATAAGAGGGAGAAAGGGAAGAACTAGAGAGAGAAGCTAGAATTCGGGTTTAAATCCTCTCTAATCTTGATTCTTAGTTATTCTTAGGCTTGATCTTGTAGATTAAACACTAAAATCTATTAGAAATCTTAGGTAAAAATTGGTTTAAATAGGATTTAGAGACTTTTCCCTCAGAAATCACTAAATCCATTTGCTAAATCGGTTGTTCCATCGGTTTTTCATCTCAAATACGCCACAAAGCTTGCCAAACATTCAGTTCAAGTCTCGAGCGTTGATTCACGGCCTTTGGGTAACTTTTTGAGTTCCAATCTATTTCTTTTATCACTTATTTTTGTTACGGCCGCTGTGTTTTTTTGATTCTCTGTCAAAATTCTGCCTGACTATTCTGGTGAACGTCAGGCTGACTAAACGTCACCTAGGCCGCTTCATTGAGTCGGTCTGCTGCTTCATCCAGTCGGCCTAAGGGTCGCTCAAGCGGCCAACCGTTGTTTTGTCGGACTTTCTGGGTTCTTTTCCCTAAACTGAAAAACCAAAGCTATTTAAGTATTTCAAGTCCAAATATACTATAATGGGTAGGAAATGACTTAAAATTTTAGTAATCTTGGGTTTTCAAGTACAAAAAGGTCAATTCCGGCTTGTTTAGACACTTTTTCTGGCAGGCCATTTCTGTGGGATGAAGGCCGACTGAGTGTCATCTGGGCCACTTCGTTGAGTCAGCCTACCATGTTGTTGAGTCAGCCTACCACCTCGCTGAGTCGGCTTACTGGTAAAAACGTCCAAATGGTCCCTGTTTGTTTTATTCTATTATTTTCGGCCCATTTCGATCATTTTTGACCTGGTTTTTGTCATTTTAATGCGTTTTCAGTCCCGATTTCAACCCAACAAATTCCCAAAAATTCCCAAATAATCTGAAACTATTTTTTTATTATTTTATTCTATTTTTAGATTTATTTTTATTTTTATTTAATTTAATATGTATTTTAATGGCTTAAAATAGTGTTTTTGCTAAATAAATCTAAATAATTTGTTTTCCACCAACTAAAAATACCAAATAAATTCTGAAGATATGAAATCTTATTTTAGGATATTTAGTTAATTTATTTCACCCTTCTTAGGTTGTTGAATAATTAATTAACGCCCAAAAATTATATTCTTTTGTCCTGAAAAATCCAAAAATGTCGTTTTCTTCATGCTTTGTGTTTATTTTCCACACTTATTTATCCACGCTTTAATTATGATTATTCCCGTATTAATCTTGCCTCATTTGGAGCTAGGGCCGAGTTGATAAGTTCAGTTAGAATCCGGCTTTGCCCGTTTATTTATTTATTGCTTTATTTATTTTCTGGCACTGGAGAAATGTATAGGTATCTGTAAAGCCTTGTAATAATTTTATTTTCTTGTTTTGTTTATTTATCGCTCTTTTGTGTGCTGTATGGCATATAAACAGAAAAGACCAAACAATAATCGGATTAAAACGCATAAGAACTAAGATCACGTTTATTAAAATATAATCAGCTTGATTTAAAATTTGAAAAGTAAGCAACATCATCCGGACTTAGAATCTCTGTTTTAAGGTACGGTCCAACCACCCGGTGGGAATATCGTACCCAAATTCCTGGTGGAGCTTAACTAGGTGGCAACTTTATCTCAAAATACAGGATTCTAAATCTCGTATCCCTTAACACATAAATCGGACTAAATTTCAACTCCAACATTGCTTTCATTATTCACTTTCATCACGCTAAAATAAGGATCATCCCTTAGCCCGCTTCACAGCACTCGTTGTTTCTCCACCTCTCACTGAAGAAGCAATAAAGCTTACCATGTGGGCAGGGGGATCAGGGGGCATCAACTAACGGTGGCGACTCTGCTGGGGATTTTCCTTTAACTTAAAGCTTGAAAATTGCTTTCATTTTCAACCTTTGGTTAACGGATTTTGATGATGTGACTAAATTATTTTTAAATCAATGCTTTATTTCTTATACCTTTTTATCCACCACTTAGTTAGATTCTAAGTTTTAAGGTGCCATTTTATCACCCCCATGAAGCTCACTTGTATACCTCATGCCCGCCAGGAATTGGGGATATTTATGGGTAGAACACTCATTTCAACCAATGTGTAATTCTCGCGGCCGCACTCATTTTAGGAGTGGTTGAGTTACACGAAATCAAGGTAAATGAGACACTTCTACAGTGTCATTCCCAATAATCAGCACTTTGAGACTATGAACCACAATAAAACTAGCCATAACAACTTCCCTTTAGGCTCACCAGATTTAGGTCGAATACTCTCTTGCCATTTCCTGGCGCTAGAGTTACCCCCAGACTACAAATTGGTGATACGTGGGAGTCATAAGGTTGGAAGAGGTTTATTTACTTTCGTGTGCTACTTGTGTTGTGCTCATTCATGCAAAGCTCATGCATAGGCCACATGTGGCCGACCTTTATTTTCGGTCTTCACTTTCCTCTACTCTCCCCTCATTTAAAATAGGAAATTTCACAAAATACCTGAGATCATTTGAGTCCTGACGACCTGTACCTAGCTCGCTAGGCATAGCAAGGAATTCATATGTCTCACATATTTTGGGGATAAGCTTCACATATAAGCTCTTCTGCTCTCTACCCCTCTAAACCACCCGTATATGTAACATTCATCACTTGAATATTTATGTTGTCATCCATCTCATTCAGGGTTTAATTCAGGCTAATCATCTTCCTGTTTATTTAGTTAGACCAAGGCACCACTCTTGTCAGATTCGATCACCATCTAGTTTGTTGTTTTATGGGCCCAAGTTCAGTTTCAAGTTCAATATCAGAATCTGCTCTTCTAACCATGTCTGATCCGCGTTTAAATGATGCACCTCATGAGAGCAATCCTTTCCCTTCTCCTTCTCCCCCTCATTAGGGTCAAGGACAAGGCCAATCTCAGTTAGAACCTGAATTGGCTAATTCTATGGCTATGCTCCTGCAATCGGATATATTTTGGGCCACTATTCAAGAGCAGGTGAGATCCGCTCTCAGGGAGGAAAGAGAATCTCAGAGGTCAGCAAGAACTATTTTTCAAGCTTTAGGAGGGATTGTTCAGTCTTCGCCAGTTCAGAATCAGTCTTTGATACCATCGATCCCTCCAGTTCATCCTATCTAGTAAAGCCGATTTCAGTTTGGACAGAGCTCTTCTCAACTGCCCTTACCATTTACTATACCAACCTTCGATTTTTATCCTCCTGTGCACTCGAGGCCTATTCCCCAATCTCCTATTCTCCTCGCTTTCTCAAGAGGATTTACTCCTCGGATGACAGTCCCATCGAGTGGCTTTGATGTTCCTCCAATACAACCGGCTATTTTAACAGCCTCTTACCTAGCTTTGTGGTCACTCCCCACGAGACCACTTACCCTCAGAATCCTTTTTCTCACCCCCAGATCGAATCCTCGGCTCCTCCACCCTTTTAGTTTGGGTCATCGTTATGCAACCAGGTCACACAACCTCCGAGCGTGACGCTCAAAATGGCGGCTTTCTTCAGGCAGTTTTTGAATAGGAGCGAGGATAGGAAGGAAGTAAAAGGTGATGATTGGATGTCTGAAAATTTCTCATTGCGCCGAATGGATGCTTATTCAGGCAAAGGCCCCCCTAAGTCTCATATAGTTATGTATGAGCAAATCATGCGCGTCCAAAAAATTGGGGATAAGGTGCTGGCCAAGTTATTCCCAGTGTATCCTTTCAGGCCCTACTCTCGAGTAGTATAATACTCTTTTGGAGTCCATAATCTTGGATTGGAAACTCCTATCCAAAGCTTTAGTTGCCCACTATAGATTTAATTCCACAATGGAGACTACCTTTCAGCATCTTGAGGCTCTTAAGCAAAATCCCAACGAAGCTTTCAAATCTTATTTTAATCGATGGATAGCCACTCAGGTCCGCTTGAAGCAAAAGCTCAGCCTTAAAAAAATGATCCTAAAATTGCTTGACGGAGCTCTCCCACTCCTTCGGTAACAGATTGAGACCGACTCTTTCGAGTCATATTAAATGGTTTTTGAAAAGGGTGAGAGGATAAAGTGCCAGGAAGAGAAGAAAAGGGCTAGCAAGCCAAGTGGCAAACCCTAGTTCAAGGGCAACAACTCTCAACCCTTCGAGGTTGCTCCGGCCCCAACTAGGGAGAAGGCACTCATAGTTCAAGTTGTCGATCAAGAGAGTGTTTCCATAGTACAAACCACACTCGCTCGGGGCTCCTGGTTAGAAGGCATTTGTGTCTCCATGGAGCTCCCTGTTCATATCACATTTGCCAAATTATGAGGGAAAGGCCTAGTTAGCCCTCTTCATGAATACCGTTCTCCTATGCCCGGAGAGAAGGGGAACTTTGATCGCTATCTTGTTTAAAAGGGACACACAACAGATCAATATAGGCCTTTAGGTATAGCTATTTAGAGCTAAGTAAGAGAAAGAAAAATGGATGAGCTAGCAAGGAAGACCGGCACTGAGGAAAAGCCATCATTGGGCTCTGATGTTGAACTGAGGGCTATCAATTCCTGTATCTCTGAGGATTTTGTGTTGGCAATGGTCTTTCTTGAGTAACCCGACCCCATTATGGAAGCCATTTCTACTATCGACTGTGACAAGAATCCCTTAAGGTCTCTAGTAGATGAAGGAGAAAAGTTATCACCCGAGCAGGCAAAGGTTTTGGGCATCGTCCTGAGTGATACCCTAATGGAAGCTACCGAGGATGATTAGCCTACTGGCTCTACCAATCAAGACCCTCCGCCTGTGGAGGATGATTTTCCTATGATGTAATTTTCTTTCTTTTTCTAGTGTTTTAATGTGAACAATTCTGCCTCTAAGGCACTTTAAAGGAAGACTCTCTCCTTTTGCTTATCTGTTTGATGTTTCGCCCGATGGGTCCATGCATTTATTTTTGTCATAAGCATAATGTGTTCAGTATTCATAGCATTTCTTTAACTGAAATGAGTTTGAGTATAGATGATAATTTAAAATGGTAGGCACTTTCTAATGACCTAACCTTTGGAAGAAAATGAGAGATAACAAGTGCTTAAAGATCATGATAACACTTTCACCTAGTCATGCCTAAACACCTAGGGTTCATCATCGGATTCCCGAGCATCTCATCTCCATGACTGAAATAGCAAAAGAAGTTCAATAATTCCTTGGATAGATCTAATATATCAATTGATGCATCACCGGCCTCGTGACTATGTGCGAACCGATTACAAAGCTACCGAAGAAATGTCAGCCGGTTATGGAGGACGAGCATCACTGGATCATCTTCGAAAAACTTATGGCTTATCTTTTCTTTGCCTACCCATTCTCACATTTCCCTCCCCTATGCGACATTCCCTTTTCCTGATACACTATCTCTGCCACCTCTCCAAACCTTCCCTATTTCTCTCCTCCTTGGCCATTCTCAGCGAGGGAGATACATATGATCAGCAAGATTCGACCTTCATCAGCATAAAGGGAAGTCGGCCCTTTTCACCGACATTATCAACAAGAAGATGGCCAAGTTCATCAAGAAACACATCTTCCCTCGATACAGCCTACCTCATTGCATCATCCTAGTTATTGGGGTTTCAATCCCAAGAGGCACCCCCTGATCGACCAAAAATTTGGGTTCGAGCCCCGGAAATCTTCACTGCACTGCCCACGGGCTAGTGGGACAACTGAAATAGAGAGTCATATTGAACCTAGTGTCAAAGGGACCCCCATAGACTAAGGTGTAGCCTGAGTAGTGTAAACGGTCTCTAGATATATCAAAAGCACATAGCAAAGCTGAACAATAACTGCATCAAGCATCGAGTATCCGTCAAAGGCCAACAATCTGATTCCAAAGCAAGCAAAGCCTTCCAGCACCAGCCCAAGGGGGGAAATTTTGACCAAATTAGGTTGGGCTTTCTGTATTCAGAAGTATGTCTGATGTAAGGGACATAAAGATTTTGGATGGTACCAAGTACGAAAACCCTATCAATTAAATCAAGTTGAAGCTTTATCACAACTATGCAAAAAGAATCAAATCTAGAAAAGTGGCACATAAAGAAAAATATATAAATCAATCACCCAACTAGCGGTCCTCTACTGCTCGAGCAAAAATTAGGGTGTACCTTGCTGATTGGTATTCAACAAACCATTCAGGCAAAAGTTAGGGTGCAAAATGACCCGCTAGGCCGAAAACCCGAAAAGGGCGGCCTAGGAAAAAGTTAGGGTAAAGTGAACCATGAGATTACGTTGACTAGAAAACCTTTATAGGCTAGTTAAGACCAAAATTTTGGTCAATAGAAATGATTATCATCATCATGTACTCAAACTTAACTCAACGAATGGAAATGTCATTCTACTAAATCCTTTATGTTTGTGCTTGAATGAATATATTGGGCCCTAAAGGCAAAATGTTGCAAGTAAGTCAAACGTAGGGTTCTGTGCAGTCAACCCAATTCCTCAAAAGAAAAGAAAAACAAAGATAAAAGGAAAAAATCCTGATAGACTGAAAAGAATCGATGTCTATGCAAAAACAGGGATAGTTCGCTGGATCAAAAACCCGAAAAGGGCGGTCCAGGCAAAAATTAGAACATAAAAGCAAAATATGAACAAGTCTGCTGGGTCCGACACAATGTCTAGGTCTATGCAAAAATTAAGACACTTACAACAAAGATTGCCAACTGCCATCAATCACATCGAGATATCTGCATCATCATCAAAATGCATGAATATGTTCGCCGGTCTAATAGATTTAAAGGACTCAAATTTGTCCTCCTCCCATGTCTGCTCAATTCTTGACCGCAACCAAGCATCTTGATTCCACAATATCCTAATCTTCTGAAGCCAACCTTGGTAGAATTCATTGGTAGTGATAGCGCCTAGTCATTCGTTACCCAAAAACTTGAGCTCTGCTCCATGCCCTCTTATCTCCGTCATGTCTGATCCAACAATCAATATGTAGTTGATTCACCGCGGCTTCCCTTGTTCTCCACCAGGGGCATTCTCACCTAATCTGTGCAACATCCTCCTCTGGGGACATTCTTGTCTTATCCATACCATAAAGGAATTTAATGTATCCTCCCTTTACAAACAAGTCGATCTTTCCCCGAATTAAGGAAAGTCGATCAAGCAAGTTAATCAGTCAGATTAAAGATGACCCATCCGAGTTTCTCATACATTCATTCATTCATGCATATTGTTCATTTCTATTATTCTATACTGAATTCCACAGGAAACAGTGTAAGGAAAAATAGCATCGGGCTATGCACTTGACTTGCAAGCAAGAGCTTGTATCAAGGGGCATCTCAGAATTGTCTTTTGTCCTACATTCGTAGATAGAATTTCTCCTACGGGCACATCAGCTAGTCTTAATGCTCAACATTGGCAGTTTCTCCGGCCTCCCGAAAATCTCAACTCTTATTTCTTTTTCTCCCGTTTCTATTGCTTAATTGAAGGGGAAAAATTTTTTGTTCCACATAATCAATTAAGCAATAAAAACGTGATTTACATTGCTTACTAATGCTTTAAAGCCTTCTTGATAGGCACACCATGGGGCAATTCAAAAGGACGACCAACCTGATAGATCTTAAAATCAGAACTCAAAAGCTTTTCCCAGGGGCACCTCAATACAAATACCCAGGGGCACCACAATACAAATACCTAGAGGTACCTTAATGCAAATACCTTGGGGCACCTTGATGCAATATCCAGGAGCATATTAGCCAGACTCGGCCTTGAAAATCTCTCCAAATTCCTAAAAATGTCAACTATATTTTAGTTTCATTCCGTTTGCATTGCTTAATTGAAGGGGCAAAAATTTTTATCTCGGCAAAATCAATTAAGCAACAAAAGCACGGCTCATTATGCTCTCTAATATCTCAAAATTTCTATGGCAGGCACAATGCGTTTAGTCCAACGATCTCCTCAAGCGCTTTTTTTTTGCAAATCCTAGTTTGACCTCATTAAAAGTGCTCGACACCTTCCAATTGAGTTCTTGGCATACCTTCCAGTCTAGGGATCTCATTTGATATTCTCAGCATGCGATCTAAGCCAAGCATATCCTAATCTGACCTTATTAGAAGTTCTCAATATTTCTTAGTGAAGCCCTCGGCATTCTCAGCATTCCCCTTATCTCCGATATGACTGATTCAGCCTCACCTCCGATAGGTTCATTGATGGTGCATTCCCAAACCACCAATAAACAACCTATTCAATCTCTAATCCCCGATAGGTCCGTTGATGGTGCATTCCCAAACCACCCATAAACAACCAATTCAGTCTCACCTCCTATAGGTCGGTTGATGGTGCATTCCCAAACCACCGGTAGACAACCAATTCAATCTCTAATCCTCGATAGGTCCATTGATGGTGCTTTCCCAAACCACCAGTAGACAACCAATTCAATCTCACCTTCGATAGGTCCGTTGATGGTGTATTCCCAGACCACCCGTAGACAATCTATTCAGCCTACTTCTTCAATAGGTCCATTGATGGTGCATTCTTAAACCACCTATAGACAACCGATTCAGTCTCACCTCCTCCTTTGATAGGTCCGTTGATGGTGCATTCTCGAACCACCCGTAGATAACCGATTCATTCAACTTCTATCTCCGATAAGTCAATTGTTGATGTGTCCCATGACCATCCGTACACTACCGTCTCAAGAAATCCCTATTCCTTTTTCTTTCGAAGCAATAAGTGATCTATCCCAAAACCATTTAGGGCAACGAAGGCAATACCTAATCAATCTCAAAGTCAATTTTGTTCTTGATAGGTCTGTTTATGGCAATCCCAGAAAACAATTGGTTCAAGAATCCGTAAGTCAGGTATAACCTCCTATCCCTTGCTCTTTTGTAAGTTCACATTTAACCATTCAAATGATAATCTCATAAGGGGCAGCCTATGAGAACAGGCTTTTCGATGACCCCCAAAACGATGATTACTTTTTGCTCTAACCTTTTTCAGTCTAGTTGTTCCATTATTTTAGAATCAAATTACGTTTGGCAAGTTCTTTGTTGACATTTTTTAGATCTTTTGACCCCGATTATAATAATAATTAGATCGCTTTTAAGATGTTAATCACTTCCTTTCCCCTCGCGCGTAGTAAATTGTTTTGCGATTTTTTTCTTAAAAATCCGAATATTTTCAGCGAGTCTCCTTTGAATTGTTGGATTCTTGGTTCCTCAAGCTTGTTGGAATGTCAGGAATCACCCCGATCGAATGCCCGTAGTGTAATTTGTTTATGTTTTAGGCCCGGCGAGCCGAGCCCTATTTGCCTTTTTACCTAAGGTGCCCCCGATCCGTCGGTGGCGGCCGGTGCTGGCGACAGAAGGCCAGGCAGCATGGTCCATGTGTTAGGCCATATAGACCACATGGTAGGCCGCATTGCATGACGCAGCCTAGATCAGGCTGCGTCATGGGATGCGGCCTGGGGCTAGGCCGTCGGTGGCGCGATTTTCGCATAGGGTTCCTTTATTTAGAATTTTTTCGAGTTTTTCTTGGCCAAAAAGTCGGGTTTTGGGTTTTTTTGTCAAATATTGACATTTGGAGTGTTAATTTGGGTATTTTACTCTTGGAGAGTCGATGAATACCTATCAGAATCAGTTTTAGGACTTTTTGCTACTTTTTCTTGGCTAAATTTTGGAGAGAAAAATTCAAGAATAAGAGGGAGAAAGGGAAGAACTAGAGAGAGAAAGCTTAAGAAAAGCTAGAATCCGAGTTTAAATCCTTTGTAATCTAGATTCTTAGTTGTTCTTAGGCTAGATCTTGAAGCTTAAACACTAAAATCTATTAGAAATCTTAGGTAAAAATTGGTTTAAATAGGATTTAGTTACTTTTTCCTCATAAATCACTAAATCCCTTTGCTAAATCGGTTGTTTCATCGGGTTTTCATCTCAAATCCATCACAAAGCTTGCCAAATGTCCGATTCAAGTCTCGAGAGTGGATTCACGGCCTTTGGGTAACTTTCTGAGTTCCAATCTATTTCTTTTATTACTTATTTTTAATACTGCTGTTGTGCTTTTTGGTTACTTTTCTGGGTATTTGGTACACTATATTCGTCCTTTTTGTGATTCTCTGTCAAAACTCCAGCTAACTATTTCGATGAATGTCAGGCCGACTGAACGTCACCTAGGCCGCTTCGTTGAGTCGGTCTACCACTTCGTCCAGTCGGCCTATGGGTCGCTCAAACGGCCAACCGTTGTTTTGTCGGACTTTCTGGGTTCTTTTCCCCAAACTGAAAAACCAAAGCTATTTAAGCATTTTAAGTTCAAATCTATAGTAACAGGCAAGAAATGACTTGAAATTTTAGTAATCTTGGGTTTTCAGGCACAAAAATGTCAATTCCGGCTTATTTAGACACTTTTTCTAGTAGGCCATTTCAGTGGGACGAAGGTCGACTAAGTGTCATCTAGACCAGTTCGTTGAGTCGACCTACCATGTCGCTGAGTCGGCCTACCAGCTCGCTGGGTCGGCCTACTGGTAAAAATGACCAAATGGTCCCTGTTTGTTTTATTCTGTTATTTTCGGCCCATTTCGGTCGTTTTTGACCCGATTTTTGTCATTTTAATGCGTTTTCCATCCCGATATCAACCCGAAAAATTCTTAAAAATTCCTAAATAATCTAAAACTATTTTTTTATTTTTTAGATTTTATTTTTATTTTTATCTGATTTGATATGCATTTTAATGGCTTAAAAATAGTGTTTTTGCTAAATAAATCTAAATAATTTGTTTTCCACCAACTAAAAATACCAAAAATATTCTGAACATATTAAATCTTATTTTAGGATGTTTAGTTAATTTATTTTACCCTTCTTAGGATGTTGAATAATTAATTAACGCCCGAAAATTATGTTTTTTATCCCGAAAAATCCAAAAATATCATTTTCTTCATGCTTTGTGTTTATTTTCCACACTTATTTATCCACGCTTTAATTGTGATTATTACCATATTAATCTTGCCTCGTTTGGAGCCAGGCTCGAGTCGGTAAGTTCGATTTGAATTTGGTTTTGCCCAATTATTTATTTATTTCTTTATTTATTTTCTTGCATTAGAGAAATGTATAGGTATTTGTAAAGCCTTGTAATAATTTTATTTTCTTGTTTTGTTTATTTATCGCTCTTTCGTGTGATGTACGGCATACAAACCGAAAACACTAAATAATAATCGGATTAAAAGGCATAAGAACTAAGGTCACGTTTATTAAAATATGATCAGCTTGATTTAAAATTTGAAAAGTAAGCAACATCATCCAGACTTAGAATCTCTATTTTAAGGTACGGTCCAACCACCCGGTGGGAATATCGTACCCAAATTCCCGGTGGAGCTTAACTTGGTAGCGACTCTATCTCAAAATACGGGATTCTAAATCTCATATCCCTTAACACATAAATTAGACTAAATTTCTACTCCAACATTCATTATTCACTTTCATCACGCTAAAATAAGGATCATCCCTTAGCCCACTTCAAAGCACTCATTGTTTCTCCAACTCTCGCTGAAGAGCATTAAAGCTTACCGTGCGGACATAGGGATCGGGGGTCGTCGGCTCACAATGGGAATCTACTACTTTAACTTCCGTTACATCCCTACACCATTCTTATCAAAAGCCATAGAATTTTACCCAATAGGTACCTTTTTCTAGTGAGATTAGATTAGGTCGTCCTTTGTTATCCTCTTGTAAATCAAAGGAAAATACCACCAGAATTGGAGGGAGGGATAAGGTTGGAAGACATGCTTTGTATGTGTTGTGTTATATTTTCCCTTGCAATTAACCTCACCACGTACTGTATTAATTGCGCTTGCATAACCAACCCTATGTATCTACTGATCTTTTGGTTACTACATTAGTTCAAGAGAAGAATTGGAAACTTCATTTAGTTCTCACCTCAGTTCACCCCATGGCTCAATTTGATCGGTCTATTTAGCTAGTGAACCCAATGCACCTCACAGCTATTAGTGGGACTCACTTCCTCCGTCAAGAGGTCATGTTGCAAGTTCGCCAAAGCAAGGGCTTAAGCCAGTTTCCTGACTTCGTGGTTATGCTAAAGGGGACAAACCTTACTTATTTTACAGGTTTACCCTATTGTATGACTCATGACCAAAGAATTCATCCTAGGACTCTTGGAGACATCTTACCTTTGGGAAACTCCTCTTGAAAAGATTTTTAAGAAATTGAAGAAGTGTGTATTGATTGAGCATCTCCAATGGTTTATTTCGCCAAAGCCTGAGGGGAAGGGGAATTTTTGTGTGAACCATGTTAGTCTTGGTCACCTGATAAAAGAGTGAGAGGATGTTCTCACATCTATCACTGTATTGATCTTTGAAAGGAAAATTTGTGAACTCAAGGTGAGAGGGGAGGAAGTGGTTGTGATTAACTCCAGACTAGAAGAAGATGAGGTAAGGAAGTGCATCTTAGAAATCAAGAAGGTTGGGGAGGAGCCGTCAATAACAGATTTAATGGCCATCAAGCAATGGAATGGGGAGCCCATCCATGATTATTTCTAGAGGTGGTTGACTGACTTGATAACTCTCTAGAGAAGACCTTATGAGAAAGAACTAGCCGACTAGTTCATCTTTAGGTTATGTCCTTGCCTCCACAAGATAACATTTGTAAAATCATGCAAGACCATTCCTAAGTGTTATGAAGCAACTACAGAAGCAAAAAAATGTTTCGAGAAGATAGAAGCCAATGTCCCGTCAAAGATCAAAGTGGATAAAGCCATCGATACCCTCATTACTTTAATGTACACCATCTTATGCTTGGGGGATAAGAAGAAGACACCTATACAATAAGCCTTGAGAAACCTGGCCCAATTCACAAGAGACACCATGGACGATGTGTTGACCAAAGAGCAGTTACAAGATTGAGATCAGGACTTAACGTCCCCATCTGATGACTGACCACAAAGACCCTCTGCCTGTGGAGTATGACAATTCAATCATATGTAATGAAAATGATGTAGCCTTTAGGCATCCTAATGATAATAATGATAATGATTTTGTCTTACTTGTTTGATGTTTTGCTTGACAACACCATGCATTCATTGGACCACAAGCATGATATTTTTAGCATTCGTGATATTTCATTGCATGACATTAATTTAAGTACTACAGAAAATCCAAAAATGGTAACAATATCCAATGACTTAACCCCTATCAAAAAAGGAGAGATGATAAAAGTGCTTACAAAACATGTTAACGCTTTTGCTTGGTCTTATGAAGACATGCCTAGTGTACCCCTTCAAATCGCTGAGCATCGTATCCCTACTGATCCAAAGTTCAAACCAGTGAAGCAAAAGTTAAGGAGCCTACATCCAGAATGGTCCAATAAGATAAAAGTCGAAGTTGCAAAGTTACTAGAGGCTAAGTTCATTGAGGTAAATAAATATCATACATGGTTAGCAAATGTGGTTCCTATTCTTGAAAAGGATAGAAAGGTTAGGATGCATGTTGACTTCTAAGATTTGAAATAGGCATCACCACAGGATCATTTACCATTATCTCATATTGATGTACTAATAGATAGTGCTGCATGAGCCCTGATGTATTCGTTCTTAGAAGGTTTTGCCAGGTGTGAGTACGAAATTTTCTCATGCCCCTAGTCTATGATGAAAGATTCGGTCTATACTTTTTCATATCCTAATATGCTAAGTTTGAAATTGATTTATGGGAATTGGCCTTGAGAAAATACATTATGTCCCTTAAACCCCTGTAATAAACCCTAAAAAATAGTCAGAAGGTGTACCTTGTTATTTGACAGCGGTACTATCTTTAGTAGACAATAGTACTATTATCCTTTGTAACGGTACCCCTGTCCATTATTTCCTACTTAGTTTTGACCGACTCAATTCAAAATTTCCTGTTTGAAATTAACCAACAGCGGTACCAACATCCTAAAAAATCGTATCGGTATCGACTTTTAATGCAGAATATAAATCTAAATTAATTCAATATTCCCATTTAGTTGGAGAATTAATTATTCTAGCCGATTTTACATCTCATTTTTTACTATAAATAGAGGCCTAAAATCAGTTTTTCATATACTATTCACATCTATCAAATCTATTCTGCGAAATTAGCTTGAGGAAAGTTCTTAATGAAGGCCTATCCAAGCCATTTCTGAGTTTTTAGCAAGTTAGAATAAAGAGGGAAATCAGTTTTTGCCTAGTTATTCTTTACCAATTCTAACTCATCATTTCCAAATCCAATCACTCTTCACGAGGTCGTTCCTATTTCATTACAAATGTAACAATGGATTCAAAATCAAAAGGTATACAATCTAAGACTAAAATAATCATTTTAATTTATTTTTGCTTCAATTTATTAAGTTTCAATTTGTGCTATATTAATTGAATCAAACTTGTTATAATTGACCTTGACTATAAATCAATCCACTTTATTTCTGTCTCATCTTCATTTCTTGTTCTATCACCAACAATAATCCAATTAATTCATAATATAAATTACTTATATTTCACTTCTATAATATGAGTCGTTTATATTCCATCTTATAAATTATTTATATTCCATTTCTATAATATAAATAATTTATACTTCATTTCTATAAAATAGATGTTTTATATCTCTTTCTCATAATATAATTGATTCACATCCCAAAACGTAAATAATCCATATTTCACTTCCAATTATAATTATATTATGTTTCATTACCCATTTCATTTTATTCCATTTCCATTTTCAATTATGTAATTAATTTATGCTTCATTTTTTATGTCATAATTGACTCATATCTCATTTCCATTTATTCGATGTTTTATTTTTGTTTCTTAATTATGCATCACTTTCTTTTTCCCGCTACTTTCCATTATCTGCCAATTTCATTAATTATATTTGAACGGGTAAGAGCTCTTTACGGTGATTTTTTTTGAGGGATTGGCTTGCAACCCGTAGTACACTTTTGTATACCTCTCTTCCCATTTCTTCTTGATTTGTGAAATTGCGTGCCATATTTACGATTTAATCATTTTCTTAATTTCTAAATTTGTCATAGTGCTGTTATGCTGGAAGAACGACATCGTGATATTTGACACCAGCGTTGCTATTTGTTCCCGGTCAAAAAATAAGATTCCCATTTTAACCTTTTATTTCCAAGATAATTACCCAAAATCAATTTGTTTTGTATTACGTGTTATAAGCATGCGGTAACTGCCATAAAATGGTGCCATGGTCACTTTGAGGTGGTGTGTTTTCATTAGAATAGCTCTTTTTATCATCTCATTTCTTAAAATCAATCTAGGTAATATGTTTGACATTTAATAAACAATTTTGGTATTTCAATTCAAATTGCCTAAACAAATCGAATAAGTAATTCGTTCGGATCCGAATCTCTAAATTAAGGTATAGTTTTGTTCTTGGGATAGTGTCATACCAGAATTTCCCAAAGGAGCTGATCCAGGTGGCGACTCTATATTTTAAATTATGGATTTAGATCCATGAATCTTTTTGACACTATTTTGAGAATTCATTTTTTATAAATTATTTTATGTTCTCTCTTAACAATTCTATATTAAAGCCCCTGGTCGAGTTACCAAATTGCCTCAGTTGCCTAAAATCAATACCTCGATTGTCCCGAAAAGGAAAGTTGCCTCGGTTGTCCCTAATTGACCCAAAAAAGTAAACACAGCCCGGTTGTGCCTAAAAAGTCGTCCTCTCATAATGGTGACTCAACTGGGGACCTTTTCTTAAAAAAGCTATTTAAAAGATTTGACGAATACCAAAAAATTTGGTTAGCCAAATTAACCCAATATTGTTCATTTTATGCATCATGTTCATTACAGTAGTTAGATTCTTTTGCATTTTATGGCAGGATTACCCTTATTATTGACTGCGTTAATTTAGTAAAGCTTGACCTATGATTCTTCATGGGACTTAAGGTCGCCTTGCAGGTAGCCACTCATGACAGTATCACCAATATTCTTCATGGGAATTGGGGTGCCATAATATCAGGGGAACCTTCTTCATCAACAACACGACTATAAGCTTACATGTAATAACCTAGCAACTTCCCTTTAGGAATACCATATCACATTAAATAGTTTAGGTTGTGCTTTGTCTTCTCTTATGGATTTTAAAGTTTTTTAGAGCCAAAACTAGATTTAGAAGCTTTACACTTCGAGTGGAGTAATAAAGAGATGGGAGGTACAAGGTTGGAGGAATGTTTGCCACCTATGCGTTAACTAGCCCCCGTTGTTGTGCAGTAAGTATTGCCATTACTACCATGCTATTTGCTATATTTTGTCTTGTGATCATTGTCAAGTCTATCTCATGTGCTTTATTCATTTCCCCCAAATCTTTTCATGAGGTGTCCTATATAATAGTCACTAGATTCATTCAAACCCCTTTTAAGTTGGTATCCCAATGATATTTCCTTTTAGCCCCTTATTCATGATACGTAGTTATACTATCTTTTTTAGAGATGTAACCTTGATATCTTAACTATCCATTTTATACCTCCGCATATCATCACCTTTTTCTAGAGATATCCCATACATGTCTCATTCGATGCTTACCTATGAACAAGTTACATACATCTCCAAATCATTGTTTTAGAGGCACCACATTGAGCTCTCTCTTAAAACATTATCGCCCTTAGAGATGTTATGTTAACATCTCTCCTAAACCATAGTGTCATCATGCATTTACCCATGTTGTTATATCATTTGTCTCTAGAGATGTCCCATCGATATCTTACTAAAGCTCATCATGTCCATGCATAGAGGTATCCCACTGATGTCTCATCTTTCATCCGTTTGTTATTGGAATGTGTTACATCATACAGTACCCTAGCAAACCTTATATCAAGCTTAGGCTCTCGGACCCTAGAGAACACTTACCTGCATTGTGATTTCTTATCGATATTGCAAAGACCGCATTTGTCCGAATCACAGTTATATAACATTGTTTTATTATAACCATGTCTATCCTAGAATTTGGGGTTGCATCACCATTATCCTTCATGAAAGTCTTGGGGGAAGCCTTGTTTCCTTGTATGACTAACGAGTTTTTGCTTTGTAAGCACACTACACACATATGAGTCCTGTCCAGGTTGCATTACGTAGCATTAAATATCTTTTAATAACCATATTTGCATACATTAACTTTAAACAGGTTCTTCATTCCATTTATTTATCCATGCACAAACCCATGCATGGCTAATCCGACCTTGGTTATCTCCTAATTTGAAAGAGGGGTGAAGACCACCTAGTCCGTACTGTTGAATTTAGATACTAAGTAACAAAATTGTCTCAGAATTAGTTCTGAGTTTCAGGTCCGAATCAAGTTCTTAGTTCAGTTTAGGTTCTCCTGAGATTAGTGAAATGGCTCCTTCGTCTAATGTTGAAAGCATGATGGAAGAGATGTACACTGCCTTTCCTGACTTCCTGAAGTTGGATTACTTTAGAGGTTCTATCAATAAGAAAATTCAAACTTCTGTGAAAGAGGTTATAGAGAAGGATTCTAGGAAAGATGTTGAGAAGGGTTTTGACAAAGAGCACAAAAAAGAAGAGCGAGAGACCGTCGCTAGTAATGGTGTTAAACTCCCATCGCCAGGTTTCAATATGCCTCCCCTTTCCTTCTATAAGGGGACCGATCCAGCTTTGGTTTACATAGATAATTATGAGAATATGATGAGAATAAAGGGATTGTCTGACAACCAGCTTGCCAGAATGTTTTCTTGTACTTTAACGAGATCTGTTGGATAATGATATGCCACCCAGCCTAAAGATGTCCATTTAGACTAGGAAAAACTATCCAAAACCTTCAAGAAACTCTATGAGTTAAACTCTAAACTAAAAAGTACCATTCAAAATATAGAAATTAGTTAAGCAAAAGGAAGAAGCTTTCCAATCTTACTATGACCGATGGATGTCCACTCAGGTAGTATTAGGTAGCAAGCTTAGCTTACCTAAAATGATAATCAAAATGATTGATGGTGCCTTGCCTTGGTACCAGGATCCGATTGCCCTAGATGAATATGAGAATTATGCCGATCTTTGTAAGAAAGCTGAGAAGATTGAAAGATAAGCTGCTATAAAGAAATAGAGAAATGGCACTACCTCATCAAAGCCTTATTCCTTTGGTTACAAGAAAGCACCTTAACCTTCTGCACCAGCACCAACCACACTAAAAGCTAAAGTGACCTCTACTATCGAAGCTAATATAGCCGCAATCTAGTTAACTCAAGGAGAAAATTTTAGGATCTCTCCCCAGAAAGATTCAATATCATTTATATTTGGCAAGTTAAGGAAGATCAAGTTGTTAGACAATCTGGTTCCTCATTCTCGTCCCAAATGTGTCGATGTTCGTAATTTCTATGGCTGTCATGTGACTCTTGGTCACCTCACCAATAATTGAAAAGCTCTCTTGAATCCTATTAAGAATCTTATCAAGGAAGGGAAGATCAAAGAAGCGGCGTTATGACAGAGAACCCTCAACAACCCACTCCCCCAATTCACAAAGCTAGTAAACATGGTTGGACTCAACACACCCGAAGCCTATATAGTTCAGTACTTAAAAAAGAGAAAGTGATAAAAGAAGTTAGTCTTGGTTGGTTTTGGTCTCTCATCCAATTTTTTCCTTAGTAGAATTATCCTAGCCAATCATGTATAGGCTAGTAGTTTAACTCAGGAGTGCTGGCCTGTTGAATTTCGTGTCGAGATAGAAGCAGTTCTTGATTCATGTTGTATGACCAATGAACCAATTGATCTCGATTCCATCAATTTCTTTGGCTAATCCATCTTTGCCCCTATCGATCTTGATGATATCGACTACAATGAAAATGACGATAGCTTGCTATACCCTCTGAGTACCAGAGATGCTTCAATATCTTTTGTCAAAAATGGTGAGGTAATGAATCTTACTTGTAGTGGTCCTGTTTACCGACCCGACAATGGGAAATCTACTCAAGGTAAGAGCCAACAACAGCCCTCTCCGCCTCCTATAAAAGAAGAAGTGGAAGATGGCACTTTGATAAAATAGTTGAAATAAGTTCAGGCAAAGTTCAGTATATAGTAGTTGTTT
This sequence comes from Euphorbia pulcherrima, assembly GCA_947683365.1. Taxonomy (NCBI): domain Eukaryota; kingdom Viridiplantae; phylum Streptophyta; class Magnoliopsida; order Malpighiales; family Euphorbiaceae; genus Euphorbia; species Euphorbia pulcherrima. The sequence goes on along the minus strand of CANTUS010000010.1, from coordinate 17,929,554 downwards.
TGAGTATTTTAGAAACATAGGGCTGGTTTGGTAGAAAAGTTGAATGAAATGAATGTCATCCCTATGACCTTGCCCACTAGAATGTGTAATCTAATTGGGGGAAGAACTACTCTTGGATCAATCACCTTCTCCTCTTTTGATTACCATCCTGAAGGACCTGAGCATAATAAACCTCTCTTTATCAAAGCCGGTTTATTCGATAAAGTTATTCCGTATTTCATGGTAGATGATGGGTCTACTCTGAATTTGTGTCCCCTCAAGATTCTCCCACACATTGGTCTCTTTGTAGAAATGTTGAAGAAATCAAGCACCATAATGAAAGCCTGCGATGACTCCAAGAGGGAGGTCATTGGAACATTTGAAGCTAAAGTTACTGTAGGGAAGTTACAGCTCATGTGACCTTCATGCTCATTGATATTCTAATCACATTCTCATTATTCTTGGGTCATCCCTGGCTCCATTCAATAAGGGATGTTCCATCCTCTCTCCACTAGAAGATTAACCTACTTCATAAAGGAAAGCCAGTTACTTTAGAAGTAGATGAAGAATCAGCCATCGCTGCAATAGCTAGTGAAGATATAGGAGTAGCCATGATCAATCAGAACATAAATAACAACCTGACCAAGCACTGTGCTCCTTAGGTTGTTAAGTACATAACAAGGAAAGGCTACAAACAAGGAAGAGGTTTAGGTCTTGACCTTCACAGTATCTCCTCTCCTCTAAGAATTCGCTCCAAAAAAGGAAAAGAAGAACCTTACCATGGTCAGCTAGAGCCTGTGGAAATAGATGGCGAACTAGTTCCTAGTTTCAAGATCTTTAATGATATGTTTCACTTTAGTAAATTCTACCTGATTAATAAGACTCCTAAGCCTCTGACAGCTGACATATAAGAGCTTGGGGAAAAGATGGCTAATCTTGTTTGCAAGGATACTACTAAGGAAGAGGAGGACGATTTTCTTCTTTTTATTTCTGATGTTTTTGATGTGAACAATAATGCCTTTGAGGCTAATTTATCAATGAAAAGTAATCATTTTTCTTACTTGTTTTATGTCTCACATGACGGCACTGTGCATTTATTTGAACATTCATATAATGTGTTTATCATACATGATACTTGTATGGATGAACTTGACTTGGGTACAAATGATAATCCTAAATTGATATATATTGTATATGTCTCCCAGAGAGAAAAATGAAATAACAAAAATCTTAAAAAAGCACGTGGTAGCATTTGCTTGGTCCTATGAAGATATGCCAAGCGTTGATCATGAAATAGTAGAACACAAGATTCCAATCGATCATAAGTTTAGACCAGTTAAATAGCAACTCCATCGCTTGAGACCTTAAAGGGCTGAAAAGGTTAAAGCCACTATATCTAAATAGATTGAAGCCAAGTTCTTAGAAGTGGTTGAATATTTGACTTAGGTAGCAAATGTGGTTTCGATAGAAAAAAAGATGGAAGAGTATGGGTTTGTGTCGATTACTGTGATTTCAACGTAGCCACACCTAAAGATGATTTCCTGTTACCACATGTTGATGTTTTTGTTGACAGTGCAGCTAGGGACACCTTGTATTCTTTTATGGTTGGGTATTCATGTTACTATCAAATTCTTATTCATATTTCTGACAAAGTCAAGATGGCTTTCATCATTGAATGGGGAGTTTACTGTTTTTGAGTTATGCAATTTGGGTTAAAAAACTCAGGGGCAACATACCAAAGAGTTGTTACTACCTTGTTACATGACATGATCTATAAAGAAGTTGAAGTCTATGTCGATGACATGTTAGTAAAGTAATTGACCCGAGAAGAGCATCCAGGTGTCTTCAACAAATTCCTTACAAGAATCGAGAAGTACAATCTTTGACTAAATTCGAAGAAGTGTGTGTTCGGAGTTACATTCGGGAAATTGCTCGGGCACATTTTCAGGCAGTGAGGTATTGAAATGGACCCAATAAAATCAAGTCTATCCACGAAATGCCTACCCCAAAAACCAAGAAAGAAGTTCGATCATTCTTGGGTTCTTTACAGTATTGTGAGCATGGTCTATCCCGGGACTAATGATGTCCAAGGCCTTTTCAAGAGAGGACTAACCGGTATTAACAAAGATCGTGTTTGTACCCTAGAACCCTAAAAACCCCTCTAAGGAAACAAAATGCTTACACTTTAACTAGAAGTGTTGATCAATGCTTATTAGATTCCAACATACGTTGATTGACAGTTATAGATGCTACAATTGATGGTGACACATGCCAGTTTCTCTCATAACTAATCAAGCCTACAACTATGACTCATCAAAGCTACCACCGCCTAAGTTATGTCGATCGATGCTTCACTATGTGTCGATCGACGCTAATAAGGAATCTAGGCCAATGACACAACAATCGTACTCTGACTGGAGTTGTATCGATCGACCCTTCTAAAGTTCCTATAAAAGGAAACATTCCCCAGCCATTTCATTCAGGCAATCGACTAAAATTCAAAGGCATAGCCAATTTAAGAAATCCCCTCTCTTAAAAATCCCTCGTAGTATCGAGAATATACAAAAAATATGCCACATCTACAGCAAGGTATAGACACCCCTTCTAAAGCAAACTTTTACCTGAAAAGCAATCCATATGCCCCTAAACACTCAAATAAGCCTACTATAAAATGCCTCGAGGTTATCTCCATATAAATCTTAAAGGAAATTTGAAGCAAACGCGGTCCTATTAATTACCAAGCCTTCTAGTCTCCCTGAAGCAAACAAATGGTAACTAAGGGTCATGCCTTCTTAATCACCATATGACGTAATCAAATTACACTGGGCCCATGCTCAAGGGGATAGGCCTGTAAAGGTCCTATCTCTCTAACTCACCCCTTTTACTTATGAAAATAACAAAAGATTTCCAAAAATATGATTTATCCAAATTCAAATGGCAAGTAACTATTTAATCCGAAACTAGAATCTCTCTCTTATCGGTATAAGAATCCTGCCCGGATGAGCTATACCACCAATTTCTATGAAGATCTAGTCTAGGTGGCGACTCTAATATTGTATAAAATAGGGACCTTGCTACGGCGATAAAAAAGGCTAATCCCCAAATGAGTCCTTGACCCCTTTGTTTAGTTACAAATGTAAAGTTTGTTCACACATATAACAAGCCCCGCGCTCTAGAGTCGATTCCCCACATTAAAGCCCGGGAGTCCCGCATTAGCAGTGCTAATCCAATCAGCGCTTCGAAAGAGCTGTTCTAAAGTTTGCCCGCTCACAGTGGCGACTCTGTTGGGGATTCCTTGTTTTCTTAATTGATTTTCCTAAAATCAATCAAAGATGAAATAATGAAAGTCATTTGAATTCGGGATTATTAGGATCTATTGCATAGCATTTGCATATATCCATAACGAGAACCCAGGTGTTCTCAATGACGTGTCTCTAGAACTTGACTCGATTTCGTATAGGGGCATGAAGTTGGGACACACAAGCCGTGCATAGTAAAACGTAATCTAGTCGGCTTTACTAAGGCCACTAGATTGGAGTATATAAAATGGGCTCCTAAACTTGAATAAGGTTCTTGAGCTTAAGTACATAATGCACAGTTACCATCAATTGAGACCTTGTCGGACTTAGCCCAACATATAGCAATATAACCCTAGAAACTTCCCTTAGGGATACCCAATGATTTTCTTAAATTCACACAAGAGAGTTCATCCTTGCTTACCCTAGGTTGGTAATAGAGGAGAGACCCCCACCTCGGAAGATACTCACCATAATGGAGTAATAGGCTCAAACATTGCATCATTCATGCACCGCTAAGCACAATTTGCGTGCAGCCATAACATAAAATAGCCATATCATACAAATACACCATTGCGCATACCCTAGGTATTAAGTGATACAACCCTAGAAAAGCCACTCCTAGAGTGCACCACCATTTATACCCCTAGTATTAAGCAATACAACCCTTGAAAAGCCGCTCCTAGAGTGCACCATTAAGCATACCCCTGGTATTAAGCAATACAACCCTAGAAAATCATCTCCTAGAGCGCACCATTGTGCGCACCCCTAGTATTAAGCGATACAACCCCAGAAAAGCCGCTCCTAGAGTGCACCATCATGCGTTCCCCTAGTATTAAGCAATACAACCCTAGAAAAGCCACTCCTAGAGTGCACCATCAAGCATACCCCAGGTATTAGGTGATACAACCCTAGAAAAGCCACTCCTAGAGCGTGCCATAGCGCATACCCCTGGTATTAAGCAATGTAACCCTAGAAAAGCTACTCCTAGAGTGAACAATCACGCATACCCCTTGAACTAAGAGATACAACCCTAGAAAAGCTGCTCATAGAGTGCATAATCACGCATACCCCTTGTATTAAGCGATACAACCCTAGAAACACCACTCCTAGAGCGCACCATTATGCATACCCTGGTATTAAGTGATACAACCCTAGAAAAACCAGTCCTAGAGCGTACTATCATGCATACCCCAGGTATTAAGTGATACAACTAGAGAAAAGCTTCTCCTAGAGCGCACCATTGGGCATATACCTGGTATTAAGCCATATAACCCTAGAAAAGCTACTCCTAGATCACACCATCATACATGCTCCTAGTATTAAGTGATCCAACCCTGGCATTAAGCGACATTACGTATTATTGCATAGCACTCATGCATCATAGATAAGATGCATGCACACATCTTATAAATCATGTTAAAAGTGTCCATAGCCTCATGTATCATGTGTAAGGGTATATGATAATATATATTTTTTTAGCTCCTATAAGACCAGAGTAGCCCGTAGTATCATCCCCATTGGTACCCAAAAAGAAGCAGCCTCAAAGAAAGGTGCTCGAAGAGGCGAATTTCGACGAACTCACACGCACATACCAAGTTGACGAAATGGCCAATCACCAAAAAGCAATGCTCAATGTAGTCTAGAATAAGATCCTCTCTGAGCATTTTGTCAAAAAGTTTGAAGCTCTCATAAACAATATAAGGGCCACCAGAATAATGGGTTCTGGCTTGGATGAAAAAGTCACAAAAATCGAGAAGAAGTTCTCAGATTTTGAGGAACTGCTCCCCAAGCTAAAGCATATTATGGAGCCTTCCAGCACCTAATATATAGATCCACAAAAATTCAAGCTCACCATACCACAGCCTTTTCCTGCTAACTTTATTATGCCCTACATCTTGGCATTTGATGGCACGGGTTCCCCTGAGGCTCATATTGGGGGGTACTTGCGATTATAATGAGTATGGGCATTTCTGAAGTCCATCGGGTGAATCTATTTCAAAAAACATTATGATGTCCTACTACTGATTTGTACATAAGGATGTCTAGCTAAGTAAAATCTACCTTAAAGTTGCTTAGTGTACCCTACATCAAAATTATGCCTACAACGTCCATTGGAAACAACCTTGTAAGACATAAAAATGGTCTGGCAGGGTGTTAAAGAGCCCTTTCAATCTTACTATTGTAGGTGGATTGCCATTCAATTACTATGGATGGTGCACTAAAAAGGATGCTATAAGGTGTTGATGACATATGGGTCTTCCTTGCTGCCTATGTGGGAGGCAGGGCCCACTAGGAGGTTGGTTGGATTTAGACGTGACAAATCATGTTTAGTTAAATTTTGCGCAATAAGCCAATTTTAATGAATAAAAGAATCGATACCCAAATCTCAATACCATTGATAGAGTCACCACCCAAGCTGTCTACTTGGGAAAGAGTTTTGGTATAGTTCCCTTTGGGTGGGGGAATCATACCACTTGGATCAAAGGTTTGGGTGTCGGATGAGTCACTTATTTCTTATTTAGTTGATTCAAAATTAAATTCACTGCATAAAACCATTTTAGTTTTCATCATTTAGGGAATTATGAGAGAAATCCTATTCCTACACTCCTTCACACTCGTTACATGCGTTTACATATTACAATAAAGCACAAGTAATAAATGGGGAAATGGGAGAATTGCAAAGATAACCTATACATTTGTTCTAAGTTATAAAACAAAAATGAAAATAAATTCCCCTGCAACCAGATACGTTAGCATAGTTTATAGCACATCATAAATTAGCACTTCAGAGCATATTTTGTTGAGAAAACACATTTTAAACGTTTGTGGGTTGATTTACTAGATTATTAGTGAAAATAATCAAATGGCAAACAATGATTTGGATTGATTTTTAACTAGCTAAAATGAGTTCTGGAATCTGCTTGGGGCTGGTACCCGTACGGGTGGGTGGGACCCGTATAACAACCAAGGAGGCACGGTATGGGTATGGTGTACCTATACGGGTCATGTCTGGTCCAGACACTTTGTTCAATTCAGTTTATAGATTAATAGATTGGTGGAATAAAAATAAAATAAAGAGGGATTTCCTTCCGTATGAGTGTGGCACATCGATTTGATATCTTTGGGGATATATGGTGCCAACAAGGCTCATACGGGTTGGGACAGACCTGAAACAAGAAATGAAAGGAAAATATATAATAGAGGAAATAGAGAACAATAATAAAGAAATAACTGAGATTTGAGTCTCTTTGATACTCAAGAGCGTTACCTTTGCGACGTGAATTCACTTTAAGATGATCCCTTTACTATTAAGAGAATCCAGCTAAAGTAGATGATGAAATAGGACTATTTGGCTCAGTATTTTTGTGGACAGAACCTCCCCTAAATCCTAGTAAAAGAAGCGAGGAATGCATAAAATCTAGAGAAAACCTCAAAGGAAGGGTTTTCTCCCTATTTTATACCTCCTATATGCCAACTATACCTTTTCTACACCTATAGATATTGCTAGAATTTTAGTATAATTTTCATATGAGATGTGTGTGAAAAATGTGAAAAGAAGGGCCCTATTTATAGGGGAAAGGAGGTTTAAATGCAATAAATCACGTTCATGACCTACCTTTCCCAAAATAGGAAAGGATTCCTTTCCAAAAGAGCATATTTAGGCCATAAGAGGACCCCATATGGATACCCATATAGGTCTGCCAGTGAATTCGTACCTCTAAATAGAACTCATATGGGTACCTAAGGGCAGACTAGGTCTTTGGACTTTGACCAAACTCAACTCTATAGTAGTTGGAACACCGTTGATGGACGACACCTGAAAGACATTGCACCATATAGGTCTCATTATAGTTTCGTGAGAAGGATCATTAAAATCCTGTGCTCACAGATTGGCCCTCATGGTATCATCGCAGATACAAATCTGTATGATCTCACGATATGAGTGAGGGTTTAGAAATCATACCTGGGATGATAATATGGGTTTGTTCCTTTCTTGAGGTGAACTTATTTCCTTTCCTGATGCAAAGTAATATACTTTACCAGTTGAGCTACATCCCCTTCTAACTCTATTGGGGAATGTGTATCCCTTTCATGAGGTGGATGACTGTCCTTTTGCTACTGTTCGTATCCCCTTCTTAAGGCAGATTACTTCCCTTTTGCTACCGTGCATATCCCTTTCCTGAGGCGGATGGCATTCCTTGCCAATGCGTATCCTTTTCCTGAGGCAAATGGCTTTCCTCTTGCTATAATATATATCCCTAGTTACTCCACTAGGGAGGTGTGTATATCTCTTTCTTAAGGTAGATCGACTATCCAGACTGTTGTATCCCTTTCCTAAGGTGGATGACTTCTCCTTACTATTATGTATGTATCCCTTACCGAAGACGAATGACTTCTCCTGACTGTTGAATCCCTTACCTAAGGTGGATGACTCTCTTCTTACTAACGACTTCTCTGGGGAAGATATGTGTATCCCTTTCTTGAGGTGGATCAACTTTCCTAACTGGTGATGTATCCCTTTTCTAAGATGGCTGACTCTCCTGCTGGAGAATTTGAATAACCTGAAAAGAGACGACAATCAAATACCGAGTTAGTCATTGTCCAAGCAGACACCTCTTTATTCTTAATCAACTTTTATGAATTTACCCCTTCAATTAAGAATAAAGAAGTGTAGATGAAAAAACAAAAAATTATGTTTAGGAAATGTTGAGTTTCACCCAATCGCTCTGTAATGAAATGCCCCTTGGAGGGGTACCTCTCAAAGAATGCCCCTAAGATGGTTGGACAATGGGAGATGCCCCTAGATTGACTAATTCTGCTATTAAGGGAAGGCAAAATGCCCTTAGGCTAGTGGGGGGATGCCCCTGGGATTTGATGATTCCTCTACTGGGAAATGGAGGGTACCCCATGGTTGGTGGGGGGGTACCCCTACGACCCGATTCCTCTGATGGGGAATGACCCTAGAGTGGCGTGTCCCTAAGATTCTTGATGATTCCTCCATAGGAAAATGGGGGGGGGGGATGGCCCTGGGATCTGGTGATTCCTCGGTTAGGGAGGAAAGTGATATCCTTTGAGTAAAGCCTCTTCCGCTGGGGAAGCCTTTCCCGTTAAAATTAATTTTTTGGGGAAGAACTCCTATCCTGGGATAGACCTGTATATAAATATTCCCTAGATAGTGATTAATTCAAAAATGGCTTACTTTGATTCTTGATTGATTTGCCAAAATGAGAATTTTTGTCTCGTTGATCAAGGATCAAAGTGAGCTAAGGGTTTCACCCTATGATGAACAAAAATACAGGTTATAGGAGAAGCGGGGTTGGTCCCTTAATTTATGCCTATTATGCTCTGACTTTAAAACTACCCCTTGGTGATAGGCGGGGACCCATATGGGTGACCTGGATCGGTGTGGGTAGCAATCTATTTGTATGGGTGTGGGGAGCTGGTACAGGTGCTTTAGGGAAGTTTTACATATACAAACATTCCCTATTCCCTCTTGCTCAGTAAAACTTCCAATTTTCCAAAATTCCAGTGATTTCTCACCCAAATCAACCAAAAGATGTATAAGAAGATTCCCAATGATGGCCGTTTTGGTATGAGCCATGAGGAACTGCCTAGATTGCCAATTTAGAACTCTAGCGATGTCCAGTGGCAATTGGATCTGCTTTCCAAAAAACGGACTATTTTCTCTACTTTAATCCTTCCTTTGAGAACCATATGGTTTCTTCTCCTAAATCACACCCCTCCGAACTCGAATTAAGTCGATCACAATCCACCATTTTTTATTCTCCCTAATTGGAAATTTTTTGATTTTGCATGCTTTTAGGGTGTTTCAGATGCTAAAATTGAGCCTAATGCATGTAACTTTAGGCTAGGGAACTTTTAGGATAGTTTTTACTGATATTCAGTTGGTGAAAATGGCTTTTCAGGAATTTTTTCTTCGATGAGCATTGTTTCCAAGGACTTGTACTAGTGTGGGGGACCCATACGAGTCCTTTTTCCTACGTGTGTGGTTACAGTACCTGTATGGGTAGGGCTCACCCGTACGGGTACCCTTATGTAGGATAAAATGTCCAAAACTCCATATACTACACCTTTCTTCTGATTTCTAACCTAATCACTACATTCTAACCCTTTTATATTGTTGTTTTGCTTTTATAGTTCCCTTTGAGCACCATTGGAGCCTTGAGTTTCTACCGAAAGTGGTATGAGGTAATTGGTACCGATAGGGATGCTAAGTAGATAGCCCAAATTGATGTTCTAGGCTTTTCTAATATTGTTCAGGTCATTCCTGAGGGCCCAAAGACTTTGGCTCCTATTGCCATCACTGTACTAGCTAAGTGGTGGTCGGAGACTATCCATTCCTTCCATTTTCCAATAAGGGAGGTCAGTGTCACCCCATCTGACATATGTGCACTGATCGAGTTTGCTTGGGGAGGAGATATCATTCACTTTGACATGTATGGTAACCTTTGGCATTTGCGGGCTGAGGTGAAGGACTATGTATAAAGACTTCTTAGGCTTGATCTTAGTGGGAAGGACAAGCTCAAGTATGGGGAGCTACATACTTACTGGCGACCTCAGCCGAGTCTGATTGCTGCAAATAGGAGGGATCAATATACCATGTCCTTCCTCTTGAGGATCTTGCCAGTGTGCCTGGTAAGAATTGATGTCTAGTTATTCTGGCTTATCTATAATATAGCCTAGACATCGGGGTTCGGGGCTAGTAGGCTGTGCTGAAGATTAGCTATCTACTCCTTTTGGTAAACACTAAACTTTCCTTATACTGTTATCCTTATATTGAAACTATCCTATGACTGACTTTTGATTCTTCTTACAGATGTGGGCATTCGTGCACTATTTTATCCCTAAGCCTAGCTTATCAGGTCAGCCGGAGATGGCTCAAATCATATCCAAATGGATGGGTCCCTGGCAGCAGCAGCTTGGGACCATTGTAGAGTATCGAGAGTATATCTGCCAACTGTGCTCCCACTGGGTAAACCTTTTAAGCCTGAACCTATATTTTCAATTTAACAAACTAATAGTAATAAATTATATTTATGAAGTTGGGGCTCTTATAGTTCATTCTGATTATATTTAGATTATTCATGACCCTTGGGCGCACATGGTCATCCATGACGAGATCGACGATATGCGGCAGGGGGTGGATGACCGCCTTTTCATTTTGGAGTCACCACTTTCCTTTAAATGGTATCTAGGTAAGCATGCTTATGACTGGTGGATGAGCTCTATAATGTAGAGGCCTATCCCTCTGCCTATCCCTGTAGACGTACACTAGCCATACCGGATGTCAGGGATAGACCAGGGGTTGTATTTACTAGGCAAGGGAGCCTTAGTGTTATCTGTTGAGGGTTCTTATCCTGATTTCATCCATACCTCGCTACTTCAGCCATGCCTAAGGGTCCATTTTAGGAGATATTCCTCTTGAGTTCCAATATAGGGACTACGGCGAGAGTGGCAACGATGGATCCGGAGTTGACCATGGGTGACCTTTCATGGTTGGTTAGACTAAGGGCATTTCTAACCCTATGGGCTCTTCTACTTAGGCATATCTTCTGACTCACGGCTATAGATCATTTACTCTTTTACCATTACTTGTACCATCCCTTGGTTTGACAATTTATAAACTTGAGCTGCAGTCTTCTGCTCAGAAGCGGAAGCAACCTGCTACTGCTCTACTAAGGCACTAGTCAATTAGGCTCCGCTAGGGAAGCGTACCAAGACTATTAAGGGCTTTAGGAGGGCATCCTCTAGACTAACCTAGATTCTACCTTTTGCCTCCTCGACCATTCAAGGAAGTACACTATACGCAGGCTGGAGGAGTCGGTCCACATCACCACTTTGCTCCCCCTGGTGCAACCCATGGGAGCCCTTATGCCAAACTCTTAGCTTATACCCATGTTAAATTTATGATATGCATTTTGAATTGACTGAATTAGTTTCCACAAGTGTCTGTAGCTGAGGCAGAGAGGATTCCATAAACGTGCTTCTCGACCAGGGATCTAATGATGGCACTGGATGCCTTAGCTATGGTGAGCTTCTTATTTACCTGCAAAATATAACAAACTATTTATGCAAGCTATGAAATTTATATATGAGTACTGATCTCATGATTCCCATGCAGACCCCGCTAGCTATAGAATGGGATAGATCTGCTCGGGACTTAGAGGCTGCCAAGGATTGGGCTAGCTTCCTAAAAGAGCAGCTGCGGGTAGCCACTATAAAGTTGGATCGGATCCCTATACTAGAGGTAGACTTAGAGAGAGCTAGGAGAGAGATTGAGGTTTTGTAGGCATAACTGGATCACATGATTGAGGATAGGCAGACTTTTGAACAATCCGATGATGAGTCCGAGGATGATCTTTCTGCATATTGAGTGATTCAAAGGGGTGTGGATCAGCGTGCTTAGGGAGCTGATGTTGCTTGGAGTACCGTGGGGAATTTAGAGGTTAGGGACCCCACCTAATCGGATGCCAGTGCTACTGATGCTGAGGACCATCTAACCATTGACGTAGATTATCTGCTGGCAGATACTTAGAGTAAGACTTAGGAGGGTCATCAGGGATAGGATCCCTCTGCATCTTAGGTTATGACAATCTTTCTAAACTGTTTGATACTTTTGGGGCCTATATGGCTTGCTCTTGATTATGAACAGAGGATTGGTACTTTTGATATTTGATTACTATGCATGCTGACTTATCTTGAACTAAGATTGTTAAGTATTGTTGCCTTGTGAACCCGTACTCAGCGATTTTGTAGCGAGGGGACTAAGTGCTGTTCTAACTTTTGCATAGGCCAATCGATGTGAGGGCACCTATCGAACATTTTTTTGTCCGAATTTTTGCCCGAACTATTCTTGACGGCTCAACCCAAAGGACTTTTTCTTTTTAGCTTTAACTGCTTCCTAGACCACCCTTTTGGGTTTTCAACCTAGCAAGCTTTTCTTTTTCTTTTTGCCTTAATTATTTCTGAGATCTCCCTTTTAGGTTTTCCATCTCGTAGGCTGTCTTAATTTTTTCCTTAATTGTCCTTGTCGGCTCAATCCAGCAGACTTTTCTTTTTGCCTTAACTTTTGCCTAGACCGCCCTTTTGGGTTTTCAATCTAGCAGGCTTTTTTGAATATTGAAAATGTGTGGTAAAGGCGAATACAATGATGTATAACACGTAGAGAAAAATTGATGTTCACATACTAGCAATTATTTAACATAAAGACATGCATGCATTCATAAGACCAATATTCTTAGCAAAATCATACCATGTTCATTGATGAGATTAATTTGTATACATAGACAATGGGAACAATTTCCATTGGTTAACCCCTACTGCATACTGGTCTTTTATAAATTTTCCAGAAAGCAACTGGCATTTTTCTCTCAATGCCCTAACTTTTGCCTAAGCCAACCTTTTCAAGTTTTCAACCTAGTGGGCTTTATTTACATTGGACTGCCCTAATTTTTGCTTGACCGTTTTTGGGGATACTAATCAGCGGGCTGCACCCTAGTTTTTTCTCGAGTAGTGGAGGAGCACTCGTCGGGTGTTTATTCTTTATGCTGCATATTTATGATTTAATTCTTTTGGCCAAGACATGATAACGCTTGAGCCTATCTTGATTCACTGGATTCACGAACTCATTTCCATCCATGTCCATAAGCTTGACTCCCCCTTTACCAAGGACTTTCTTTATGACAAATTATCCTTCCCAATTGGGCCTGAACTTGCCCCTAGCGTCAACATTGACCTGGCATAGCTTCTTGAGGACCAGATGACACACTTTAAGAGGTTATTTCGGGCATCTGATTCTATTGCTATAAGCTTGAGCCATGCGCTGTTGGCATATCTGGAGATGGTCAAGTGCCTTAAGCTACTTTTCATCTACCGCATTTAGCTATTCATACCTGGCTCTTGCCCAATCTGAATCTTTTAACTATAATTCAAGTGCCACTCTTAGAGATCTTACTTTTGCTTTAACCAGTAACACGGTTTCCATTCCGTATACCAAGGAGAAAGGTGTTTGATCGGTGGGAGTTCTTACGCTGGTTCTATACCCCCAAACTGCGAGTGGAAGTTTATTAGCCCAGTTTCACTATCTTTAACAGAATTTTCTTGAGAAAATCTTCTTAGTCTTCTTTCTTGATGATGTGTGCTTTTGTATGCTTTTCCCCCTCATGAAGAAAGAAGGACCTAGGCTAATTGTCATCATGTTTTCCAAGCACTTTTCATTACCACTCTTTTGATTATAGGTTTTAACCATTGGACATTTATACCATTGCATTATACTCAAAGTAAACTTAATTAATGAATACGACCATATTTTAAGAATGTTGTTGTTATGAGTGCATGATGTCATTAGAATGAAATAATCGGGTGAAAATGTGAATGATAGGTGCATCAATTTATTCATGACATGTTAATAGAAATACTTATGTTACAACTTATTCATGATATGCCTTATAAGCTAGATTGTTTGCATAAAATGTTTGCAATATTGAAAATTACATTATTTAAGTCATCCTCCACAAGCGAAGGGTCTTGTTGATTGATACCTAAACTAGTAGCCTGGTGTGTAAGTTTGCTTATGTTTCCTTAGCCACTGCTTTTGCTAAATTCTTAACATCCTTGCTGATGGGATTCCCTTTCTCATTCCTTTTCCAATTCTTCCTCATAAGTAAGGCTAGTGCTTTAGTGATGAACTCCATTGCCTCATTCATTTCATCTTCTTTAGTATTCCCACAACTTTAACAAAACTGAGGTTTCAATTATATAGCATTTCTTGAAATCATATACACATTGAAGAACTCAAAATTGGGGACCCTCTTGCCACTTATTTTGATAGGTTCTTCTTCATCTGTGAATTCCCCTTGCTTGACTTCAAGCCCTATCATAAGGTAGGACTAAGGCTTGGACTTTTTGGCACCTGAGTGATTCCCTAGACCAAGTCTGAATGGCCATGGAAGAGGCATGAGGGGTTCTAGCATTCCATGCAGATTCTTTTTTAGCCCTTTGCCCTTTACGTAATCCTGCTTCATCATAATCTTCTCTATTTTAAGTGATATGTACCCCTTAATAAAAAACTCCATACCTTGGTGAGCTACAACAACTCTAGATTCCTTCTCCTCGGCTTCCATAGCCGCTATGATAGATGGTTCATCTACATCAATGGTTATTAGCTTGCCATTATAGATGAGCTTAACTTTCTGATGGACTGTGGAAGGGAAAACCCCTAATGCATGGAGCCAAGGTCGACCCAACAGTAATGAGTACATGATAGGAATATCGAGAATAGTGAATAGGACATTGGACTTCACTCCCCCAATTGTAACTTTAGCGTCAAAGACCCCAATGACACTCCTTTTTGTATCGTCATATGCCCTTATGATAGTATGGGGCTTTTCGAACATGGATTCATCCAACCCTAAGTGAGGAAGAATCTTAGCGGGACAGAGATTAAGGGCGGAACCATCAACCAGCATAACATATGGGATAGAACGATCAAAGATTTGCTGATGAAAAGTGCTTTGTTATGTTTATTCCCCTTGATTGGGAGATCTGATGGATAGAATTTGATGGGTTCAACCTGATCAGGAAGAGATCCCTCGATTACTAAGAACTCCTCAACCTGAGTAGTGGACGGTGTAGCTTCCATACTTAATAACTTTTCTATCATACCTTTGTGATGTTCCTCAAAGTCCATGAAGAGCTGCAAAATGCTGTACTTAGCAGGGGTAACTTGCAATTACTGGATGAGAGGGGTGACCTTTAGTTCCTTCTTTTCATTACCAACTAAAGTAGGTGTAAGGGTTAGTGCTTGATTGGCACTTCGAATGACCCAAATATCAACATCTTTGCCCCTCCTTTTTGGGAGAGGATCTAGAGGAACCCTTCCACTTCAGTGACATGCAATACCCAAATTTTCACATAACTTTTTCCTTCTAAAGTTTCCACCAACAAGGTTGGTCCTTCGAGTTCATCACTTTCAAATACATAAGCATCGATATCAATTGGCTCCGGCTGAACCAAAAAAGCTTCGTCATCATGAATTCCTTCTAACTCAAATGCATCAATGTCAATAGGGGATTGATTCATCAGGTAAAGCCACTACTAAGTGAACTATAGGATTAGCTTGTGAGATCATATTAAAGACATGATAGGAGGGTAAGCCTGACTCGACAGCTACAACCTATTTCTCAAAATTTGGTAGACGGTTATTCCTGGCGGGCTTAAGCTTAGGTTCCTGAATCTTTTTTTCCCTAATTAGACCACAAATAGCCTCAACCAGATCCCTACAGGCACCGGTGCGATGCCCCTTACTGATATGGCAAGCAAAAAACCGATCTCTATCTTCGGGTTTAGGTGGGACATAGGGCTTGATACTTTAAAGAAGACCGAGTGCCCTCAACTTAGTAAAGATGATGGGAAGAGATACTTACCAGGGTGAAATACCATCCTTAATGGAGCGGACTGCAACTACTTCTTCTTGTACTACCATTATTTTAGGACATAGCCAGACTTTAACTTAGAAGCCTGGGCAGGGGCTGAAGGGTCATTCTTTTTGAACCAAGGTTTTGCCAGTACACTTGCCTTCTCTAATTCCTCAATCCTTTCCCCCTTCTTAGGTTTTTCAAAGACCTCAACATAGCTAGAGAATTTATCTATACCAAGGACCTTATGATAAATAGGCAGTGCACAATCCATTAATTATACGATCATCTCCGGGAGACTTAGCCTATCCTTCAATAGAACTTGAGTGGCCATCCATCTTTTGAAGTAAGGTTTCAACTTCTCATTGGGGGCCTACTTAATAGCCTCCAAATTTTGTATGGTAGTTTTAATGGTGGTGTTGAAACCATATTGCTCAATAAAAGCCTTTGATAAAGCTTTCCAGTTTTCAATCACTTCATTCGATAGAGTTTTCTATGATTTGATAGCAGGACCCTCGAAGGTGCAAGGGAACATTTCAACTAAGACCTTATCACTTAACTTTCTGATTCTCATAACCGCGTGGTGGGGATGTGAGATTGAGGCAGACCTGTTCCCTTATACTTTGCTATCCTAGGCACACTAAAGTTTTTAGGGACCCAATCCTCCTCTCTAGCTACTTAGATAAATAGCGACAAGGGTTGGGTTCCGGGATTAGTAGCAAGCAATTTTTGAAGTAGGTCACATAATTTTGAGGATAAAGATGATGGCTCTGATTGAGGGCAAACCTATTAATTGAGAAAAGGTCATCCCCTTAGGTGTGGCCACAAAATTCTAGTTTGGACCAGATGCCCCAAACTAAAATGGTGGTGGCACAATAATGACTGAAGGAACTACTGTACCCACTGATTGGAATGGCAAGCTAGCTGAACTGAATAGACCCATGAAACCCAACTGACACAAACTGATTAGAAGAATCCCCATGAGTCTATACAGGCAGCAATTGGGACTAGGTGAACGGATTATGAGTAACTCTTGATACTTGCTCACTGATCACTACATTCACTGCTGGAGCATTGACAAGCATGCTATGAGGAGCATTGGCCATTCTCTCCTCAGCCATGACTATTATAATGGCAACTAAGATCCTATCATTCATTCAGTTCAAAAAACTAGTCACTTTCCAAGTACTATGAGATGGCATTTGTGATCTCCGACCTAACCTCAGTTCTCGATGCATTTGCCTCCTCCCTAGTAGCAACATTCTCAAGCTCAATTTTAATTTGGCCATCTGGAGTCAGAATGCAAGACATCTCCTCAAGATGATATGCAGAAAGATCAACCTGACTAAACTTACTATTGGATGAAATACCCGTAGATAGAGGCGGAACAACCCTTAATGAAACTAGAGGTGCCAGAATGCGAGTCGAACGGACTTGAGATTGTTTCCAAGCTTTTTCCCTTTGAGGTTTAGTTTTCACTGAGGTAATAACTAATAGATGAGTTCATGCATGGGATTTGGTATATATGTATAAATTACAATGATGCGTGGTGGGGTTAATCATAAGGGTATGTAACACAACAAATGCGAAGCAATCAATTCTATCCTTATTTCTCCCACTGAGTCTGAGGGTATTCTACCTTAGTGTAATCTCACATAAAAATTAGGGAACCTAAAGGGTAAAATTCTATAGGTTTTGATAAGAATAGTGTAGGGATATATCAGAAGTTGATGAAGAAGGCTCCCATCGCATCAAGGCTCTTTTGGAGGGAGATGGCAATGCGCGCACCACCCACTAAGGTACCCCCAATATCCCTGGCAGTCATGGGTATCACTGTTATGAGTGTCACAGAAATAGTAGGGCACCCTAACCTAGCACTAGAAGAAGAGTGCATCTAGCTAAAGAGAGAAGGAGATGAGAAGATAGAGTGTGATAATTTTCCCAAATAATGAAAATAAAAACAGGTTGAATCAAGTAAATGATTCGGTGCTCATCCTAATCTTTTAAGCTTTTCAAACAAACCAACATTTTGCAAGTTAAAAGATTATTTCCCCAGTAGAGTCGCAACTCTGAGGTGTCGATGAATCCTGGGTCTCCCTTAGCGCCTGCGTGAGAGGCGGGGCCCACTGGTTGTTTGGTTGGATTTAGGCATTACAAATCATTTTTAGTTAAAGTTTGCACAACAACCAAATTTTAATGAATAAAAGAATCGAGACCTAAATCTCGATACAATTGATAGAGTTGCCACCTAAATTGTCTACTTTGGAAAGAGTTTTGTTAAGGTTCCCTCTGGGCGGGAGACACATACCTATTGGATTAGAGATTCGAGTGTCGGAAGAGTCTTTTATTTAGTTGATTCAAAATTACATTCACCGCGTAAAACTGTTTTAGTTTTCATTATTTAGGGAATTATCATAGAAATCCTATTTCTACACTCTTTCACACTTGTTACATCCGTTTACATATTACAATAAAGCACAAGCAACAAATGGAGGAATAAAAATTACAAATGGAGGAAAAATGGGGGAATTGCAAAGAGAACCCATACATTTATTTCAAGTTATAAAACAAAAATGAAAATAAATTCCCCTGCATCCACAAATGTTAGCATAGTTTATAGCACATCATAAATCATCACTTTAGTGTATTTTGTTGAGAAAAAACATTATAAACTTTTATGGGTTGATTTACCAGATTATTAGTGAAAATGATCGCATGGAAAATGGTGAGTTGGATTGATTATTAACCAGTTAAAAGGAGTTCTGGAATCTGCCTTAGGCTGGTACCTATACGGGTGGCTAGGACCCGTACAGCTACCAAGGAGGACCGATACAAGTATGGTGTACCCGTACGGGTCCTGTCTAGTCCAAGCAAAAACTTTGTTCAGTTTATTTTATAGATTAATAGATTGGTGGCATAAAAATAAAATAAAAAGGGATTTCCTTCCGTTTGAGTATGGCACATCGATTTGATATCTTTAGGGATATATGGTTACAATAAGCCTCATAGTGGTTAAAACCAGACCCAAAACAAGAAATGAGAATAATAATAATAATGAAATAACAGAGGTGTAAGTATCTTTGAAACTCAGGAGCGTTACCTTTGCGGTGTGAATCCACTTTGAGATGATCCCTTTATTGTTCAGAGAGCCCAACCAAAGTAGATGATGAAATAAGACTATTTAGGTGAGTATTTATGTGGACAAAACCTCCCCTAATTCCTAATAAAAGAAGCTAGGAATGAATAAAATGTGGACAAAACCTCAAAGGAAGGGTTTTCTCCCTAATTTATACCTCCTATACCCCTACTGTACCTTTTCTATACCTATAGGAATTGCAAGAATTTTAGTATAATTTTCGCATGAGATGCGTGTAGAAAATGTGAAGAGAAGGGCCCTATTTATAGGGGAAAGGAGCTCTGAATGCAGATAATCGTGTTTATAACCTGCCTTATCCCAAAATAGGAAAGGATTCCCTCCTAAAAGAGCCTATTTAGGGAATAAGAGGGCCCATATGGGGTAGGGCCCTACCCGTACGGGTCCCCTCAGACATACCAAAGGTACTCACCTATACGGGTCTACTAGTGAATCCGTACCACTAGAAAGAACCCATATGAGTACCTAAGGGCAGACTAGGTCTCCAAACTTTCGCCAAACTCTACTTTGTAGTAGTGGGAATACCTCTAATGGACAACACCTAAAAGACATTGCATCATGTAGCTCTCAAATGTCCTAGTTATTAAATTGGTAGAGGGATGCAATTTGAACTTTCGAGAAGAGATGAAAATGAAAAAGTTCCCCACTTTGGTGGATGTTGTGGAATACGCTAAAAGAATAGAGAAATGTGATGAAGAAGAACACATTAGGTAAGAGGAGGCGACCTATTATGCTAAAAGTAAGCCATATGACAAAGTGTCTACACCGAAATCCTACCAGCCGAAACCTTCCTACATTAAAAGAAAGGAAAAGAAAATGGAGGTCATCATCGCAGTAATTGCTCCAATAGCTCCTTAACCAATCACACTATGGACTAAACCACTATCCTAAATAATCACTAAACTAAGGAAGGTCGGTGTCATAAAGAGTTAAAACCTTTCATTCCCCCATCTCAAGCCGATAGGGATAAATTTTGTACATATCACATAGTGAAGGACACAAAACTAATGCATGTTTTTTATTACTACGAGATCTTTAGAAGATGGTTCAGGAAGGGAACCTAGAAGAACCAGAATGGAAGCTGAGTACTCAAAATAACCCTCTTTTGAACTTTAAATCTCTTGTTAGTTTTATCCTTCTTTATGAGGATGATAATGGTGGAAGGGATAACTCCTAACTTGATCCCAGTTTTGGGATAAATCACATTGAGTGGGAACTCACAGAGTTAGATAGGGTAAACACCTGTGCAAGAAAGTTACAGGAATTCGAGAAACTTATGGCTTTAGCAATGGAAGATCTCAGATATGAAGGAAATACTGACGTGGTCATATTCTTGGACCACTTCTATGACCTCCTAGTAAAGTATAATATCCCCTCTATGATACGCCCACCGCTCTTCCTGTACTTCTCACAGAAGATGAGATGGATTGGTATCTCTCCCTATCACCTAGTCAGTTATGGAACTAGGTGGAGATAGAACACCAATTTTTGGAAACCTTCCCTAAAGACAAGATTAGGATCATTCAAGAATCCCTCACTTTAGAAAACCATGCAATAAATCTTATCTAGCACCAAGAGGCCCCTACACGCAAATGGTGGTAGTCAAGTGAAACTATAGTATGCTTGGTGGACCTGAGGTCAGTGGGACTCATAGACATTAAAGATGATGGGATCAAAGTCGGGCCTGATCTCATGAGCCTATTTAATTAATTCTGCTAACTTAGCTATACCGTGTCCTCGATCCTGCTAGCCACCTTCCTTAATGATAAAACTGCCAATTAGTATGATGGCATACCAATCGAACAATATTGGGATCTTTCCGATGTAAGCGCCAGCCTAGAGCACACCTTTGCAAGATGCGACTCATTGGACTTGATTTTGAGCCAAGACTTAGCCATTAATAGCCTACTAGTCTAGGCGACATGAAGAAGAAATTGAATCAATACCCTACTAGTCATTATTCATTAATGCCATCTCACTCGATGTAAAAGAGAAATGAGGACTGGATGACCGAGATGAGGACCCTTACTTCAATAACAACCCAATATTTGATTAAATGCACATGATCGATGGGTGTCAACTTATGAAGACAAACTTGGGGTCCGTGGTCTCCTCTACATAGCTAATTAAGAAGGGAATGAGACCAAGTTTTTAGGAGAATATGACCAGATTAAGTTCCTAAGATGGTTCCTTCGAACTTTGGAACTATATGACATAAGAATCCTAGGGACACCAACCCTATTCCCAACATTCCTCGTTGGTCTGGCCCAAGTTTAGTATTTGTAAATCCTCTCCTACTGGCAATGGTATTGGCCACTAATTTGTCAAAAATTCATCTAGGAAATTGCTCCTCATATGCCATTCTTCAGGAATGATGACAACTCCTATTCTTGGGTCCTTCCATCTTCCCCCGAATGCATACACTTTAGACCTATTTACGAGAAGTACGTAACCATGCCTAAAGATCAATCAATGTACTTGATCCATCGTACCTTCATTATGAGGTGTTGATGACGTTTGGGTCTCCTTTGGCACCTCTATGAGAGGCGGGGCCTACTAGGGGTTTGTTGGATTTAGGATGACAAAATATTTTAGTTCAAGTTTGTGTAAATATCTAATTTTAATGAATAAAAGAATTGAGACCCAAATCTCGATACAAATGATAGAGATGCCATAAAAGTTATCTACTTAGGAAAGAGTTTTGGTACGGTTCCTATTGGGAGGGAGACTCATACCTATTGGACCAGAGATTCAGGTATCAGATGAGTCACTTATTTCTCATTTAGTTGATTCAAAATTACATTCACCGCAGAAAACCGTTTTTGTTTTCATCATTTTTGGAATGATCACAGGAATCCTTTTTTTATCCACTCATTCACACTCGTTACATGCATTTATAGATTACAATAAAGAACAAGCAATAAATGGGGGATTAAAAATTACAACCGAGGGAAAATGGAGGAATTGTAAGAGAACATATACATTGTTCTAAGTTATAAAACAAAGTAAAAATAAATTTCCTATCATCCATAAAGATTAGCACTTTACAACACATCATAAGTAATCATTTCATTATGAAATATGTGATTATGATAGCATGGCAGTTTTACGATCGATAGTTCCCGACCGGATTCTAGGATTAGAGATAAATAACTGGTCTTCAACGTATCCTGTTATGAAAACACATTTTAACTTTTATGGGTTGGTTTACCAGGTTATTAGTGAAGGTGATCGCATGAAAAATGGTAAGTTAGATTGATTTTTAACTGATAAAAAATGAATTCTTGATTCTGCCTAGGGGCTGGTACCTGTATGGGGTGGGTTGGACCTGTACGGGTACCAAGGTGGGCTGGTACGGGTATTGGGGACCTGTACAAGTCCTATCTGGTCCTAGGTATAAACTCAATTCAAAATGGATAGCTTAATGGAGGAGAGATGAAATAAAAAAATGGGAGTTCCCTTCATATGAGTATGGTGCCAACAAGGCTAAAATGGGGTTAGGACCATACCCAAAGCAGAAAATAAAAAGAGCAAATATAATAGAGGTGGTAGAGAGAAATAATAATAAAATAATTGAGATGTGAGTCTCTTTGAAAATAAGGAGCATTACCTTTGTAGAATGAATCCACTTTGAGGCAATCCCTTTACTGTTGAGAGAACCTAGTCAAAGTAGATGAAACAAGACTATTTAGGCGAGTGTTTGTGTGGACAAAACCTCCCCTAAATCCTAAAACGAAGTTAGGAATGAATAAAATGTGGACAAAGCCTCAGAAGATGGGTTTTCTACCTATTTTATGCCTCTCAAACCTCAACTTGCTATGTTGTCTTATGAATTGTGTGTGAAATGTGAAGGGAAGGGCCCTATTTATGGGGGAAAGATGGTCTGAATGTAGTGAATTGTGCTCATTACCTACCTTTTCCAGAAATAGGAAAGGATTCCCTTCCAAAAGAGCCCCTTTAAGCGATAAGAGGACCCGTACGATACGCGACCCCCTTAGGCATATAGAAGGAATGACCTGTACAGGTCTACCAATGGATCCATACTACTAGGCAGCACCTATATGAGTCCTTAATGGTAGATTAGGTATCCAAACTTTGGCCAAACTAAACTCTGCAGTAGTGGGAACACCTCTAATGGATAACTCCTACAAGAGAATGCATCATATAGCTCTTATCATCCTTTAGTGAGAAGGATTATTAAAATTCTATTCTCACATACTACCCCTTAAAGGATTATTACAGATACAAATCTGTATGATCTTACGATGGGAGCAAGGGTTTAGAAATCATACCTAAGGTGATGATATGGGTGAGTTACTTTCTTGAGGCAAACTTCTTTCTTAGGGGCCCCTTGCTTAAGGCGGATGACTTTCCTTTGCTAATGCGTATCTCTTTCTTGAGGTGGATGACTTTCCTTTGCTATTACATATCCCTTTCCTGAGGCAGATGACTTTCCTTTGCCAATACACATCCCTTATGACTCTAATGGGGAAGGTATGTATCCCTTTCTTAAGGCAGATTAACTTTCCTAACTGATGTTGTATCCCTTTTTTGAGGCGGATCAACTTTCCTGTTGGTGATGTTGTATCCTTTTCCTAAGGTAGATAACTCTCCTACTAGTGATGTTGTATCCTTTTCCTAAGGCGGATGACTCTCCTACTAGAGAATTTGAATAACCTGAAAGGAGACAATAATCAATCAACTAGTTAGTCATTGTCTAGACTGACAAATGCTTATTCTTAATTGACTTTTATAAAAATAAAAATATTTTTGCCCCTTCAATTATGAGTAAAGATGTATGGATGGTGGTTAGCCCCTGAAATAAAGAAAAAAATAAGTGAGAGAAATGTCGGGTTTGCTCGATTGCTTTAGAGATGGAATGCCCCTTGATTAGTTCTGCTACTGGGGAATGCCCCTAGGATGGGTGCCCCTAGAGATTTTGATGATGGCGATATTATCCTTGTTGATTCAACTACTAGGGAATTGGGGGATTCCCCTAGATTGGCTAATTCTACTATTTGGAGATGAAGGGGATGCCCCTTGGCTGACTCCACTACTGGGAGATAGGGGGATGCCCCTTGGTTGACTCCGCTGCTCGGAGATAGGGGGACTTCCCTTACTTGACTCCTCTGTTGGGAGATGGGGAATGCCCCTTTGTTGACTCTACTACTGTGGAGTACAGTAATATCATTTGATCAAACCTCTTTTGCTGGGGAAGTCTTTTCTAGTTACAATTGTTTACAAGGGAAGAATTCCTGTGCTAGGATGGACCTATAGACAAAAATTTCCTTGTTAGTGATCAACTCGAAAATGGCTTACCTTGATTCTTGGTTAAACTTTGTGAGAACAAAAATATTTCTGCCTCTTTAATCAAGGATCAAGGTGAGCTAGGGGACTTGCCCCGAATATAACTAAAATATAGGGTTGAGGAAAAGTAGAGTTGGCCCCCGAACTCGGACTTGATGAGTTTTTGGTGCTTTTTGAACTACTCGTTCAAAATCTGACCCTGGATGGCAAGAGATGGCTTATACGGGTGAGCTAAGACCTATACGGGTGGGGTCCTTGAGAATTGAGACCCGCACGAGTGGGGTGGGACTCGTACGGGTCACCATCGGGGGTTTTAAAAGGCTGCTCAGACTCTTTACATCTCGCCTTATACTAAATCTTCCCATGTTGCATTTTCCCACAATTTTCTTCTTATAACCGATCCAAATGTATAAAAAGATCCCAAAGAATGGTTGTTTCTCTGTTAGACTCAAGATTTTTGCCCAAAGTGAGCGACTCGTGACTTTGTGAATGCCCAAATTTGATTAGGTATGCTTTTCACACGGGGGACTCATTTATGGGACTCATTTTTGGGACTCGCTCCCACTTCTAAAGTGCCTCTAATCCCTTCTCCTGATACCCACACTTCAAAAATCTAGGTAATTTTGCTTGATTCTCCATTTTCAATTTTTGAACTATTTGAAACTTTCTTGAATTTTGCATGAATTAGGGTGTTTTAGACCTTGGAATAGAGTTTGAGGCATGTAACTTTAGTCTAGGATGGTTTTAGGATGGTTTTGGATGAGCTTTGGTTGCATTTGGACGATTTTGGATTTTTTCAGAAATTTTTTGCGAAGGCATTGTTTACAAGTACCGGTATAGGTGAGGGGGTACCCGTACGGGTCCTATTTTTGGTATGGGAGACACTAGAGGACCCATACGAGTGGGGCAGAGCTGTATGGGTCCTGTCCGCAAGGACAGAATGTTGTTTTCTTTGATTTCTACAATTCTTTCGTGACCTCTAGTATGTTTGTTGTATTTTAACACTATTGAGCTATAATTCTATCTTCGCAGTTTCAATACAAGACTGTGGGAGCCCGTAGCTTCTACAAGAAATGGTATGAGGAGATCTGTACAATGGGGGACACCGAGTTGCTTACTCGCATTTATTCCTTTAGCTTCAATGACATTATCGGGGCCATTTCTTTGGCTCTAAAGACATAGACCCTGGGGGCTATTTTAGCCTTAGCAGAGAGATAGTCGATCATGACCCATAACTTTCATCTATTGATTGGGGAGATCACTATCCCTCCCTCAGATGTGTGAGCTGCAACGGGATTATAGTGAAGAGAGGATATTGTCCACTTTGATGTTTATGCCGATAGGTGGCATTCCCGACTGAGGTGAAGGCCTACATTACTAGATTACTTAGGCTTTGTTTGGCCGGGACAAATTAGCTCAAGTACGGGGACTCGCATGCTTAGTGGATTGGGCAGTCAAGTCCTACTATAGTTGATAGAAGGGATTAGTATGCCTAGTCTTTGAAGCTGACATTTCTTACCACCGTCTTTTTCCCGGTCTATTCGAGCAACATCAACTATGGTTTGCTCTTCATTGTAGAAGATCTTACCGCTGTGCTAGGTGAAAACTGGTACCAGGCCATCCTGGCATAGCTATATTATGGATTGGATGTTGGAGTTCAGGGTGACTAGTCTAACCTCACGATCTGCCACCTAATATTACTAATTCTTATTTTTTTTCTTGCAGATTTGGGCCTTGGAGCATCATTTTATTCCTAGGCCAGGCCTGCCCATGCAGCCTGAGACACAACATATTATATCCAGGTGGAAAGGGCTTTGATAGGGTCAGCCCTTGACCACAGCACAGTATATAGAGTTCCTACACCAGCTACGCTCAGATCGGGTAAACTTCTTTCCTATTAAACCTGCTGTGAGCACTAGATTTTAAGGATCCTTCTAATGAAATAATGATGAGAGCTATATGATGCAATGTCTTTCAGGAGTTGTCCATCAGAGCTGTTCTTACTACTACGGAGTTGAGTTTGGCCGAAGTTCGGAGACCTAGTCTGCCCTTAGGTACCCGTACGGGTTCTATTTAGTGGTACGGATCCACTTATGGACACGTATGGGTGTTCCTTCCATAAGTATGGAGGGGACCCGTATAGGTCTCCTAGTACTCTTATAGGTGGGGTCCCACCTATATGGGTCCTTTGATTGCCTAATTAGCCTCTTTCGAAAGTAATCTCTTACTAATTTAGGGAAAAGGCAAGTCTTGAACGTGGTTTATTGCATTCAGACCTGACCCTCTCCCTGTAAATAGGGCCATTTCCCTCTTTTCACAATAGACATCTCATATGAAAAAGATACTAAAACTCTAGCAATTTCTGTAGATATAAAAAAGGTATAGTGAGGGTATAGGAGGTATAAAATAGGGATAAAACACAGCATTTGAGGTTTTACCCACATTTTATTCATTCCTAACTTCATTCTTAGGATTTAGGGGAGGTTATGTCCATATAAATACTCACCCAAATAGTCATATTTCACCATCTAGTTTTGCCGGACTCTCTTAACAGTAAAGGGATCACCTCAAAGTGGATTCACACTGTAAAGGTAATGCTCCTGAGTTTCAAAGAGACTCTTATTTCAGTTTTATTATTGTTGTTACTTTCTGCCTCGCCTATTATTTTTTCTCTTTATATTTCTTGTTTCAGGTCTGGTCCTAACCTGTATGAGCTTTGTTGGCAGCTTGTATCTTCAAGATAATAGATCGTTAGCCATACTCATCCGGAGGGAAATCCCTTTTTATTTTATTTTTCTGCCACCAATCCTTTAGTTTGTTAATCTACAAACTAAATTGAACGAAGTTTCTGCGTAGACCAGATAGGATACGTATGGGGTGCACCATACCTGTACCACTCTTCCCTAGTAGCCATATGGGTCCCACCCACCTGTACGAGTACCAGCCTCAGGAAGATTCTAGAACTCATTTTAAACTAGTTAAAAATCAATCCACCTCGCCATTTGCCATGCGATCATTTTCGCTAATAATTCGGTAAATCAACCCCCAAAAGTTAACATGTGTTTTCATAACAAAAGACGTTGCAGACTAGTTATTTCTCTCCAATTCTAGAAGCCGCCCGGGTGCTATCGATCCCTAAATTGCCACGCTAACATAATCACATTTTTCCTAATGAATTGCTCACTTATGATGTGCTATAAACTGGTCTAATCTTTTTGGATGTAGGGGAATTTATTTTTATTTTGTTTTATAACTTAGAACAAATGTATAGGTTCTCTTGCAATTTCCCCATTTTTCCCCCGACTGTAATTTTTATTCCCCCATTTATTGCATGCGCTTTATTGTAAAAAGTAAAGGCATGTAACGAGTGTCAAAGAGCGTAGAAAAAATATGATTTCTATGATAGTTCCCCAAATATTAAAACAAAAACAGTTTTACGCAAATGGATGTAATTTTGAATCAACTAAATGAGAAATAAGTGAATCATCCAATACCTAAATCTCTGACCCAACATGTATGAGTCTCCCGCCCGAAGGGAACAATACCAAAACTCTTTCCCAAGTAAACAACTTGGGTGGCGACTCTATCATTTGTATTGGGATTTGGGTCTCGATTCTTTTATTCATTAAAATTGACTTATTGTGCAAACTGGATCTAAAAATGTTTTGTCATGCCTAAATCCAATAAACCCCCAGTGGCCCCTCCTCTCACACAGGTTCCAAGGGAGACCCATACGTCATCGACAACTCACAGTGGCTACTCTACTGGAGATATGATATTTTAACTTGCAAAATTTTGGTTTGTTTTTAGAAGCTTAAAAGATTAAGATGAGCACCGAAAATCATTTACTTGATTCAACCCGATTTCTTTCTCATCATTTGGGAAAATTATCACACTCTATCCTCTCATCTCCTTCTCTCTATAGTTAGATGGGCTCTTCTTCTAGCACTAGGTTAAATTACCCTGTTATTTCCACGACACTGATGATAGTGTTACCTATGCCTGCTAGGAATGGGGGAAACTCTAGTGAGCACTCATACTTCTGATATATCTCTAAACCATTCTTATTAAAAGCCATAGAATTTTTCCTTATAGGTACCATGATTTCTGTGTGAGATTAGATTAAGGAAGAATACCCTCTGACTCAGTGAGAGAAATAAGGATGGAATCGATCGCTTCGCATATTTTATGTTACATACCCTTATGATTAACCCCACTATGAATCATTGTAATTTATGCATGCATACCGCATCCCGTGCATGTACTGATCTATTGGTTACTTCCTCAGCCAAAACCAAGCCTTAAAGAGAAAGAGCTTGGCGGCGTTCTCAGGTCCATTTGATTCACATTCCAATTCCTCCACCATCATTTCTTCCTCTAGTTCAGTTATGTATTGCTTCGCTTCCATCTTTGGGTATTTTGTCCACCAGTCAGTTTAGTCTAGTTAATCTTTCTATCTACCATCTTGAGGAAATATCTCGTATCCTGACTCTAAAGGGCCAGATTGTTGTTGAGGGTAAGAATGTTCTTACTGGTGAGGAGGCAAATGCTTCAAGGGCCGAGGTTAGTTTAGAGATTACAAATGTCATCTCACAGTACTTAGTAAGTGATCGATTCTTGGACCGTATGAATGATAAGATGTTGGCCTCCATCAGGGCGATCATGGCTAAAGAGCGAATTGCCAATGCTTTACATAGCGCACCTGTTAGTGCTCCAGTAGTGAATGCAGTGATTAGTGAGCAAGTATCAAGAGTTACTCATAATCCTTTCACTCAATTTTAGTTACCACCTGTGCGGACTCTGGGGGATTCTTTAAGTTAGTTTGGTAAGTTGGGTTCTTTAGGTCCATTTGGTTTAGTTAGCCAACCATTCCAGTTAGTAAGTACAGTGGTTCCAAAAGCTATCAGTCAGTTTGCTCAGCCTAGTCAGGGATTTGTATCGCCTCAATTTTAGTTTGGGGCATCTTGCCTTACCCCTAACTTTGTGGTCACACCTAAGGGGATAGTCTTTCCTTATTGAATAGGTTTACCCTTGGGTGTGGTTACCCAATCAAAGGGGTCATCCTTATCCATAGAATTGCATGGTCTTCTTTAAAAATTGCTAACCGCCAAGCTTAGCTCTCAACCATTATCACTATAAGTTCAAACCACTAGAGAGGAGGACTGGGTCCTTGAAAACTTTAGTATGCCTAGCATAATGAAGTATAGAGGAATAGGTCCGCCTTAATCCCATGTCACCACCTATTAGAGGGTTATGAGAATAATAAAGTTAAGTGATACAGTCGTAGCTGAAATGTTCCCCTACACCCTAGAGGGTCCTGCTATTGAATGGTATAATACCCTATCAGATAAAATGACCGAAAATTGGGAAGCTTTATATGAAGCTTTCATTGAGCAATATGGTTTCAATGCCACCATTAAGACTACCATAAAAAATTTAGAGGCTATCAAGAAGGCTCTTAATGAGAAATTTAAGCCCTATTTCGGAAGATGGATGGCCACTCAGGTTCTATTGAATGATAGGCTAAGTCTCCTAGAGGTAATCATAAACCTGATTGATGATGCCCTGCCTGCTTATCGTAAGGTTCATTGTATTGATAAATTATCAAGCTACGTTGAGGTCTTTGAAAAGTTAGGAAGTGGGAAGGAATCAAGGAATTAGAAAAAGCAAGTGCACCGGCCAAACCTTTGTTCAAAAAGAATGACCCTTTAGCCCTAGCCCAGGCTTCTAAGTCAAAGTCTAGCTCTGATCCTAAACTAGTGGTAGTGCAAGAAGAAGCAGCTATAGTCCGCACCTTATGAAAAGCATATCTGCCTACCATCTTCACTAAGTTAAGATCACTCAGCCTTCTTTACAGTATCAAGCCCTATGTCCCACCCAAACTTGAAGACACGGATTAGTTTTATGCTTACCATATCTGTAAAAGACATCGTACTGGTGCCTGTATGGATCTATTGGAGGCTATTTATAGTTTGATTAGAGAAATCAAGATTCAAGAGCCCAAGCTTAAGCCCAGTAGCATGAATAACCCCTTGCCAAGTTTTGAGAAATAGGTCGTAGCTATTGAATCAGGCTTACCCTCCTACCATGTCTTTAATATGATCTCACAGGCTAATCCTATGGTTCACTGAATAATGGCTCTACTCAATGAACCGGTCCTCATTGACATCAATGCATCCGAGTTATGAGGAATTCATGATGAGGAAGCTATGTTGGTTTAACCATAGCCAATCGATCTCGATGCTTATGTGTTGGAAAGTGATGTGATCGAAGGACCAACCTTGTTACTGGAAACTTTTGAAGGGAGAAATTATGTGAAATTGGGGTATTGTATGTTACCCAAAGTGGAAGGATTCTTCCTAACCATATCCCAAATAGAAGAAGGGGCAGAGATGTGGATATCCAAGCCATTCTAAGTATCAATCATGGTCCAATATTTACTCCTGCTTTTGAGACTCAAACGTCGATCAGTGTTGAAAAGAAAGTCACCCCTCACATCCAACAGTTGTAAGTTAGCCCCGCTAAGTACAACATTTTACAGCTTCTCATTGACTCTGAAGATCATCGCAAGGGTCTAATAGAAAAGTTATTAAGCATGGAAGCTACACCATCTACCACTCTAGTTGAGGTATTTTCAGTTATTAAGGGATCTTCTCCCGATCGAGTTAAACCTATTAAGTTTTATCCGCTAGACCTCCCGGTCGAAGGGAATAAGCATAGCAATGCACTTTTCATCAAGGTATAACTCTTCAATCATTCCATCTGATGTGTTATAGTGGATGATTGTTCCACCCTTAATCTATTCTCTGCCAAGATCCTCCCTCACTTACGGCTGGATAAATCCATGTTGGAAAAATCTAATACTATTATAAAGGCATATGATGATATGAAGAGAAGTGTCATTGGGGTCTTTGAAGCTGAAGTAACAGTTGGGGGAGCAAAATCCAAAGTCTTGTTCACCGTCCTCGACATTCCTATCACCTACTCATTATTGTTGGGTCGACCTTGGCTCCATACATTAGGAGTAGTCCCTTGCACGGTCCATCAGAAAGTTAAGCTTATCCACAATGGCAAGCTAGTAACCATTAAAGCTGACAAACCATCTATCATAGCAACTATAAAGGCTGAAGAAAAAGAATCTAGGGCTGTTGTAGCTCAACAAGATAAAATAAATTTGATTAGGAGGCACATATCACTTGAAATTGAAAAGAGCAGAATAAAGCAAGGTTATGTGAAAGGTAAGGGGCTTGGAAGGAATCTACAGGGTATACCGGAACCCACTTTACCTCTTCCATGGCCTTTTATGCTCGGTTTAGGGAACAGCCTAGATGCTAATAAATCTAAACCTCATTCCTACCTCATTATAGGGGCTGTTGATGAATGGGGCAAAAGGGACCCTAGTTTTGAGATCTTTAATGATGTATACGATTTCAAGAAAGGCGACATGGTTGAAGGCTTAGTATCTGTGGAAGTATGTGGGAATGCTGAAGAAGATGAAATGAAAGAAGCAATTGAATCCATCACCATGGCACTAGCAGTACTTATGAAGAAGAATTGGAAGGGGAGTGAGAAGGGAAATCTTAATAGCAAGGCTATCAAAAAATTTAGTAAGAGCAGTAGCCGAAGAAGCACATGCAAATAACAGTTTAGCTGTCAGTATTGCCAAAACTGATCGACAAGGGCCTTCGCCTGTGGAGGATGATTCAAATGATGTAATTTTTAATGTTACAAATATTTTTGATGCAAACAATGCCACTTATAAGGCATATCATGATTAAGTTGTAACATCTGTACTCTTTTTAGAATGTCATGAACAAATTAATGCATCTCTAATTCACATTTCACTTGATTATTTCATCCTAATTACACTATACACTCATAACAACAACATTCTAGAAATGTCATCATATTTATTAATGAAGTTGACTTTGAATACATCGCAATGGTATGAATATCCAATGGTTAAAACCTAGCAAATAAAAGAGAGATAATAAATATGCTTAGCAAACATGATAACGATAATTCTTAGCTCATCTTTCTTCATGAAAAGGGGAAAGGGTACAAAGGTACACGTTGCTAAGAGAGATGACGAAGAACACTCACAAAAGCATCAATAGCAGGCTGGCCCTATTTATGAAAAAATAGGAAGCACACATCGTGTCACAAAAATACCCAAAATCCTTCAAAAGCTCTAAAGGTAAACTGATCATTGACAAATCTAGAAGATTCTATCCAAAGGAGTGGCCACCTACAGGCGTTGGGCTGATAAACTCCCATTCACAATTTAGGGGTACAGAACCAGTATAAGAACTTCCACTGATTAGATGCCATTTTCCCTAGTATATAGAATGGAAGCTATGCTACAAGTTGAAACAGAAGTAAGATCTCTAAGGGTGGCACTCGAAGCTCAGTTAAAAGAATCAAATTGAGAAAGGGCCAGTTATCAATAATTGAACACAATAGATGAAAAGCAGCTCAAGGCACTTGACCACTTACAGATGTACCCGTAGATCATGGCTCAATCTTACAATAATAGGGTCAGATACCTAAAATAACCTCTCAAAGCACGTGATCTGGTTCTCAAGCAGCTACGCCAGGTCAACACTGACACTAAGGGAATATTCAGGCCTAACTGGGAACGACCATTCATTTTAAAGAAAGTCCTTAGTAAGGGAGGAATCAAGCTTATAGATATGGATACGAATGAGTTTGTGAATCCAGTAATTAAAGATAGGCTCAAGCCTTATCATGTCTGGGTCAAAAGAATTAAATCATAAAAAATAGCACAAAGAATAAAAGAAATACAAAATAATACACCTGGCGAGAGTTCCTCTATTGCTCAGGTAAAAATTTGGGCGCAGCCCACTACTCGGTACACCACAAACCGAACAAGCAAAAATTAGGGCACTCCAACACAAATAGAGCATGCTAATCTGAAAACCCAAAAAGAGCGGCTTAGGCAAAAGTTAGGGCTTCGAGTGAAAAATGTTAGTTGCCTTCTAGAAAATTTGTAAAAGAGCAGTGGGCAGTAGGGGTTAACCATTGGAAATTGTTACCGTTGCCCATGTACTCAAATTAATCTCATCAATGAACATGTTATGATTTTGCTAAGAATCTTAGTCTTATGAATGCATGCATTTCTTTAGGTGAAATAATCGATTGTATGTGAACATAAATTTTTCTCTACATGTTATACAACGTTTTTATTTATTCCTTTCACATGTAATCCAACAGAAATAAAAAGTTCTAAAGAAATCAAGCATATGTAAATTTAGAAAAGTTTGCTAGATTGAAAACCCGAAAGGGTGGTCCAGGCAAAAATTAAGATAGAACAAAAGAGAATCCTATGGGATTGGAAACCTGAAAGGGCGGTCTCAGCAAAAATTAAGGCAAAAAGTAAAGAAAAAGCTTATTAGGGTGAAAACCCAAAAGGGCGGTCTAGGCAAAAGTTAAAGCAAAAAGAGAAAAAGTTCGCTGGACTGACCCAATAAGGATAGTTTAGGCAAAAATTAGGACAAAAAGAAAGAAAAATAAATGTTCGATAGGTCACCTAGAATGAAATGGCCTATGCAAACGTTAGAATATCACTCGGTCCCCTCACCATGAAATCACTAGATAAAATAAGGGTTCATAGAGCAGCAATACTCGATACTCTCAGTTTAAAGAAAGGCAGCATACATGAAAGTAAAATGTCAAAAGTACTAATCCAAAGTTTACAATCAAAAAAAGCCACGTAGATCCCAAAAGTACCAATAGTTCAGAAAGTGAACGTAACCTAAGCTACTAGGGGATCTTGTCCCTGGTGACCCTCCCGAGTCTGGTCCTGAGTATCTGCCAGCAGGTAATCCATGTCTATGGTCATGTGATCCTTAGCCTCATCAGTATCAGCAGTTAGCTGAGCGGGTGCCCTAGTCTCTAAAGTCCCTACAGCAGCGCCGATGATATCAGCACCCTCCATAGACTGATCTTTGTGCCTCTAAGTCACCCAGTATGTAGAAAGATCATCCTCGGACACATCATTAGAAGAATCGACATTTGTCTATCCTCATCCATCCTAGCAAGTTGGCCCCTCAGCATCTCAATCTAAGCTCTAACCTGAGTAGTCTCAGCCTAGCTTGGTCAGCCTCAGTGGTAGCTGCCCACAGCTGCTCCTCCAAGAATCAGGCTCTCTCCTCAAAAGCGTCTAAGTCCTGGGTGGACTTGCTGCGCTCCATGGCTAGCAGGTTCTACAATGGAAATCATAACATCAGTGCACATATATAAATATCATAGCATGCATGCATAGTTTGTTAAATTTTGTAGGAAAAAAAGAAACTTACCGAAGCTAAGGCAGCCTAGGCCAATTGCAAATCCTGCATAGAAAAGTAACCCTCGGTAATCCTCTAGGCCTAAAAGATGGTCACCTAAAAGGAAAAGGTCATATCAGGACAGGATATTCTAAACCATCGCAGTAGTAATGGATGGATGCTAAGATAAAGGATTCCTTATATAAGTAGAGCATGAAGGAGTGAAACCTATGGGTTGGATAGAATCCTCGAGCTCCTTGACAACTCACTTCCCCAAATGGTCAAGGATTCAGAATAAAGTATCTAGCTTAGCTTGAAGGATGCCCTCCCTCATAAATCCAAAAGTTTGAGACCACTTCACTGACGGCACAGGTTCGAGAGCAGTAACAGTAATAGATCTATTCCGCATAGAAACGAAAGGCTGTAGCAACAAAGAATCAAATTCAAGATCACAGTCAATTTTAGAAAGCAATAAAGTGTACACAAAGGCTAAGTAAGAGGCATACTTGAGAAGAAGGGGTAGTAGACCTGACCGAGCACCTAGTGCCCTGCAATATTGAGGACCCCTACGGTCACCCCTCAGTCCACCCTCCTCATCATCAACATCATCATCCTCACCATTGCTTTAGTGAAACTCCAAAGGGACATCCTCATAATGGATCCTCCCACAGGGAGGAAGAAGAGAAGAATAAACGAACTCAGTATAAGAGCCCTCTTCAGACAGCATGTGAGCCCCCTCGCCCAATAAGTACAGCCCCTGGTCGGTCCTCGGCATAAGATGAGGCCAGAAGATGCCTGTAGGGATTAGGGGAGGGATCAGTCTATCCACCAGGGCACTGGTACTCTACCCTAGGACCCGATCACAAAAATACCACTCATAGGAGAGTGGTGACTCAAGGATAAAGCGGCGGTCATCCATGCTAGCTGCATCCTCTAGATACCCCATACGTTGCTAATCTCTTCCATAGATCTCAAATAACCTATACGAAATGAACAAGCTGTGAGTATTGCAACTTCATAAAATATAGTTTTGGCTAACGGTTTGTTGAAAATGTAAAATGCAGGTTTAGTAGGGAAGAAGTTTACCCGATCTGATAGCAGCTGGTGTAGGAACTCTCGGTACTGCATTATATCAAGGGCTGGCCCTGCCAGAGCCCTATCCACCTGGAAATGATATGCAGTCCCTTAGACTGCATGGGTAAACTTGCCCTGGAGATAAACCGGTTCTTATAGGCCTATATCTGTAAAACAAAATAAGGATCAGTCGAGATATAATCTAAGTGAAAGGTTAAAGCATGGGAGATCGGTTTGGAATTTACCAGTTGTATTAGGTGGCAGATCTTGAGGACAAACTACTCACCCCAAATTCCTACATATAGCCTATAGTACAACTATGCTGGAATGGGCCTACACCAGTTCTTATAGGGCACGATAGTGAGGCCCTCTACTGTAGAGAGCAAGCTATAGTTGAGGTTACTCGAATAGACATGAAAGAAGACAGTGGTAAGAAAAGTGAGCAAAAAGGATTGGGCATACTGGTCCCTCCTATCAGCTGCAATAGGACTAGGCTGCATAATCTAGTGAGCCTGCATATCCCCATACTTGAGCTTGGTCATCCCACCCAGATGAAGCCTAAGTAATCTAGCAATTTAGGCCTTCACCTCAGGCCGAGAGTGCAACCGTTCGGCATAAACATCAAAGTGGACAACCCCCCCACTCCACTCCAGGCCCGCCATAGCATACATATCCATGGGAGTGATAGTAACCTACCCAATAGGACAGTGGAAAGTATGGGTCATCTCCGACCATCTCTCTGTCAGAGTTGAAATGGCACCGGGGGCTAACCTCTTATGGGCTTGAGGGATGGCCCTAATAATATCGTTGAAGCCAAAGGAATCAATATAGGTTAGCAACTCTGTGTGCCTCATAGCATGAATCTCCTCATACCATTTCCTATAGAAGCTCAGAGGCCCTACAGTCTTGTATTGGAACTACAAAGATAAAATTACAATTCAGCAGAGTTAAAATAGAGCAGGCAAGTAAGAAATTAGAAAAGGACTGTAGAAAGCAAGGTAGCTAGCATTCTATCCTTAAGGACATGACCTATATGGGCCTCCCCTCACCCATATGGGTCCTCCGCAAGTCGTCCCTTTGCACAAATCTCCCCAAAAATCCAAAATCATCCAAATTCATCTAAAGCTCATCCAAAACTACACTACAAGCATCCTAGGCTAAAGTTACATGCATCAGGCTATATTCCAAGGTCTAAAAACCCTAATTCATGTCAAAATCCAAGAAATATTCAAAGGTTCGAAAATGGAAAATGGAGAATCAAGCAAAATTAATTGGAGTTTTGAAGCATGGGTCTCAAGAGATGGGATTAGTGGCACTTTGGGGACAGGAGTGAGCCCTAGAAATGAATCTCTTCTGCAAAATGCTTACCCAATAGAAACCGGACATTCTCGAAGTCCTGAATCGCCCATCAGGGGCAAGCCCTCAAGTGTAAGGGAAAAGCGGTCAGCTTGTGGAATCTTCTTATACATCTTTAGTTGATTTTTAGGAGGAAAATTGCCAGAGTTGCAAAAAAGGAAGTTTTGGTATATGGTGGGATATGAGGGGAATGGTCAAACTTTTAAACCCCCCGTTGGGGACCCGAGCAGGTCCCACCCCACCCGTATGGGTCCCAGTGGTCGAGCACCCACCTGTATGGGTCCTAGCCCACTCATACGGGCCCTCTTGTGCCATCCAATGGTAGATTTCTGAACTAGTTTTTAATAAAGCACCAAAAATTCATCAAGTCCAAGCTTGAGGCCAACCCCGCTCTTCTTAACCCCTCTATTTTAGTTATTTTTCGAACATGTCCCTATGCTCACCTTGATCCTTAATTGAAGGGGAAAATTTTTTTTTGTCTCCATGAAAGTCAATCAAGAATCAAGGTAAGCAATTTTTGAATTGATCGCTAATTAAGAAATTTTCGTATACATGACCCTCCTAGCGTAGGAGTTCGTCCCCAGCAAATGAATCCTATCAGAAAGGACCTCCACAGTAGCAGAATCAGTCAGTCAAGAGGCGTATCCCCTATTTCCCAATAGTGGAATCAGTCAAGGGGAATACCCCCACTCTCCTAGCGGTGGAATTAATTAAGGGGCATCCCCCCACCAATCTAAGGGGCATATCTCCTATTCCCCGGTAGTGGAATTAGTGAAGGGGGGTACCCCCTATCTCCCAGTAGTGGAATCAATCAAGGGGCATACCCTATATCTCCAAGCAGTGGAATCAATCCAGGGGCTTCCCCCTATCCTCTAGTAGCAGAATCAGTCAGGGGGCACTCCTCCATAATAAATAACCCTAGGGACATCCACTTAGAGGCATTCCGTAGTAGTAGAACTAGCAGTTATCATGCCAACCTTGACATTTCCTATACATAGTTATTTAATCTACACATCTTTATTCTTTATTGAACGGGCAAAAAAATATTTTTTTTCACAAAAGTCAGTTAGAATAAAGAGGTGTTTGCTTGGGCAATGACTAACTCAATCTTTGATTGTTGTCTCTTTTCAGGTTATTAAAATTCACCAGTCAGGATAGTTGATCCACTTTAGGAAAGGAATACATCAGTCCGGAAAGTCGATTCACGTTAGGAAAGGAATACACCATCAACCAGAAGAGTTGATCTGCCTCAAGAAAGGGATACACCGATCAGGAAAGTTAATTCACATCAAGAAAGGGATACATCAATATCGAGAGTCATCTGCCTCAGGAAAGGGATACACCATCAGTCAGGAAAGTCGATCCACCTTAAGAAAAGGATACGCTAATAAGGAAAGTCGATTTACCTTAAGGAAGGTATACACCAGTCAAAAAAGTTGGTCTACCCTAGGAAAGGGATATATCAGTCATCCGCCTTAAGAAAGTGATACACACACCCTCCCTAGTAGAGTAACAAGGTATGTGTATGGTAGAGAAAGAAAGCCATCTGCCTCAGAAAAGAGATACGCATTGGAAGGAAAGTCATATGCCTTAATGAAGGGATGCATATGGGTGAGGAAAGTAATTCACCTTAGGAAAGGGATACGTATGGACAATGAAAGTCATCTGCCTCAGGAAAGGGATATGCATTAGCAAGGAAAGTCATTCACCTCCGGAAAGGGATACGCATTGGCAAAGTAAAGTCATTAGCCTCAAGAAAGGGACATCTAGGAAAGAATTTGCCTCAAGAAAGGAACTCACCCATATCTTCACCCCAGGTATAATATCTAAACCCTCACTCACATCGTGAGATCATATAGATTTGTATCTGCGATGATCCCATGAGGGGCAGTCTTTGAGCATTACATTTAAGCGATCCTTCAAACAAAATGATGATAAGAGTTATACGATGCAATGTCTTTCAGGTGTTGTCCACCAGAGGTGTTCATGCTACTATAGAGTTGAGTTTGGTCAAAGTCCGAAGCCCTAATCTACCTATAGGTACCCATATAGGTTCTATTTAGAGGTACGGATCCCCTTACAAACCTGCATAGATGATTACTTCAATAGATATGGAAGGACCCATATGGGTCCCCTAGTACCCGTATAGGCCCCACCCATATGAGTCTTTTAATTGCCTAATCAGCCTCTTTCGGAAGTAATCTCCTACCATTTTCCGGAAAAGGCAGGTCTTGAATGCACTTTATTGCATTCAGACCCAACCCTCACCCTATAAATAAGAACTTTCCCGTCTTTTCACAATAGAAATCTCATATGAAAAAGATTCTAAAACTCTAGCAATTACTATAGATATAGAAAAGGTATGGTGAGGGTATAGGAGGTACAAAATGGGGAGAAAATCCATCATTTGAGGTTTTTTCCACATTTTATTCATTCCTAACTTCATTCGTTAGGATTTATGGGAGGTTCTTTCCACATAAATACTCACCTAAATATTCCTATTTCAGCATCTACTTTTGCCAAACTCTCTCAACAGTAAAGGGATCACCTCAAAGTGGATTCACGCTGCCAAGGTAATGCTCATAAGTTTTAAAGAGACTCACATTTCAGTATTACTGTTGTTCTTACTTTATGCCTCTTCGATTATTTCTGCTCTTTATATAACTTGTTTCGGGTCTGGTCCTAACCTATATAAGCCTTATTGGCACCTTGTATCATCCAGATATTAGATTAGTGCAGCATACTTATATAGTGGGAAGTCTCTTTTTATTTTATTTTTCTACCACCAATCCATTAATATGTTATCTCCATACTAAATTGAACAAGGTTTTTCCCTACACCATACAGGAACAGTAAAAGTGCACCGTACCCACCGGTCCTCCCTGGTAGCCTTATGGGTCCCACCTACCTATATGGTACCAGCGCTACGTAGATTCTAGAACTCATTTTAAACTGGTTAATAATTAATCCAACTCACCATTTTCCATGCGATCATTTTCACTAATAATCCAATAAATCAACTCACAAAATTTAAAATGTGTTTTCATAGCAAAAGACATTAAAGAGTAGTTATTTCTCTCTGATCCTAGAAGCCGGCCAAGCACTATTGATCGTAAAGCCCCTACGCTAACATAATCACATTTTTCCTAATGAAATGCTGACTTATGATGTGCTATAAAGAATGCTAATCTTTGTTGATGCATGGAAATTTATTTTTATTTTGTTTTATAACATAAAACAAATGTATAGGTTCTCTTGTAATTTCCCTATTTTCCCCCCAGTTGCAATTTTTATTCCCCTATTTATTACTTGTGTTTTATTGTACAATGTGAAAGCATGTAACGAGTGTGAAATAGTGTAGAAAAATAGGATTTCTCTGATAATTCCCCAAATGATGAAAACAAAATCGGTTTTACATGGTGAATGTAATTTTGAATCAACTAAATGTGAAATAAGTGACTCATTCGATACCCAAATCTCTGATCCCTAGGTACGAGTCTCTCGCTTGGAAGGAACCGTACCAAAACTCTTTCCTAAGTAGACAACTTGGGTGGTGACTCTATCATTGTATCGTGGTTTGTGTCTCCATTCTTTTATTTATCAAAATTGTCTTATTGTGCAAACTGGAACAAAAAATGTTTTTCAAGCCTAAATCCAACCAACCCCTAGTAGGCCCCACCTCTCACATAGGCATGAAGGGAGACCCATATATCATTGATACCTCACACCTACATTTTACATTTCAACAAACCATTAGTAGAAACTGTATTTATGAGGTTGTGATGCTCACAATGCATTTATTTTATACAGGTCATTCAAGACCCATGGTAGAGATTAGATGTACATGGGGCTATTAATCAGATATGGGCCTGCGTTGATAAATATTATTTTGTCCTTAATTCACCACTCTCCTTTGAGTGGTATTTTGGCAAGCGAGTCTGAGGGTGGAGGACTAGTGCTATGGTAGAGTGATTGATCCCTCCCCGGATCCCAGTAGGCATCTTTTGGCCTCACATCCTGTCAAGGACTGACTAAGGGTTATACATATTAGGCATGGGGGCTCGCGTGCCATTGATAGAGGGCTCCTATATAGAGTTCATCGATTCCTCACTTCTTCCTCCTTGTGAGGGGGTTCACCATGAGAATGTGCCTCTCGAGTTCCACTAGAGCAATAGTGAGGATAATGATGATGATGATGATGAGGATGGACTCAATAAGTATGGGGCGAGGGTCCATCCATTATTCAGGGTACCGAGGGCTCGGCTAGGTCTGCTACTCCTTCTTCTCGGGTATTTTCTTAAGTTAGCCCTTGCAAATACCTTGCTATTTCTTGAAATTGATTATGATCCTGAGTATCATCGTTCATTTCTCTAGCCTTCCACTTCCACATTGAAGAGACCTACCGCTGTTGCTACTATTGCCCTAAAGCCATCGATGAAGTGGGCTCACGCTTCTAGGTCTATGAGAGATGGAGTCCTTTGGGCTGAGCTAAATACTTTCTTCTGGCTCCTCAATCATTTGAGGAAGCGAGCTGTCAAAGAGATCGAGGAGTAGGTCCGACCCTTTAGTTTAACTCCATCCAATTCTACTCATGTAAGGAATCCCTTGCTTTTAACATTCTCTGTTATAGCAATTGCTTAGAATGTCCTATCCAGATGTGACCTTTTCCTTTTTGGGGACCATCTCTGAAGCTGAGAGGATTTCTAGGAGCTACTTCTCTGTACGAGATCTGCTACTGGCCCAGGATGTGCTAGCCTTGGTAAGTTTCTTTCACCTACAAAATTCAACAAACTATGCATGATGCATGCCATGATATTCATGGATGTGTATTGATCTTAGAATTTTATTATAGACTCTACTGGCCATGGAGCGTAGCAAGTTTTGCTTGAGATTTGGTTGCTTGTGAGGAGAAAGCCAGGTTCTTAGAGGAGCAATTGCTAGCAGCCACTACTGTGGTTGACCAGTCTAGGGCTGAGACTACTTAGGCAAGGGCTAAGATTGAGATGCTGAGGGGCTAACTAGAGAGGATGACTGAGGATGGGCAAATCCTAGATCCTTCTGATGAGTCCAACAATGATCTTTCTACATACTGAGTGACTTGGGTGGAGATCATCATGGTGAGGGAGCAGATGCTGCTAGGGCTGCTGCAGGGACATCAGAGACTAGGGCCCTTACCCAGCCAGCTGTTAGTATCAGTGAAACTGAGGATCATATGATGATAGATGTGGATTATTTGCTAGCAAACACACATGATCTGGGTCTAGAGGGTTGCCAGGGACTGGATCCCCCGACAGGTTAGATTATGATTCGCTTTGATTACTTTACGAACTGTTTATACCTTAGGCCCTACGCGGCTTATTTTGGATGTAAACTTGGATTAGTACTTTTTATATTCAACTTTTATGCGTGCGGCCTTTTCTTTATCTAAATTGAGATTATTGAGTATTGCTACTTTGCAAACCCATATTACTTCTATCCAGTGATTTCGTAGCGAGGGGACCGAGTGATGTTCTAACTTATGCATAGGCCGTTCGACGTGAAATGACATATCGAACATTTATTTTCCTTTCTTTTTGTCCTAAATTTTGCCTGAACTGTCCTTGACGACTCAATCTAATAGACTTTTTCTTTTTAGCTTTAACTTTTGCCTATACTGCCCTTTCAGTTTTTCAATCTAACAAACTTTTTTCTTCGCTTTTCGTATTAATTTTTGCCTGGACCGCCCTTTCGGGTTTTCAATCCATCAGGCTTTTCTTTTTTTCTTTCCCTTAATTTTTTACCAAGACCGCCCTTTCGGGTTTTTGACCCTGCATGCCTTTTTTTTGTTTTGATTCATCCTAACTTTTGCCTGCACCACTGTGTGCGGGCAAGATTTTGACGGGAGCTATGCATGCAGGGTACGGTGTGTGGGGCGCAATTCGGTGCAGTTTGAGAAAATCACGGTGTTTGGTTTGGTTTGACAAAATTCAGTTCGCTTAAATGTGGATGCCTCTTTTGCAATAAAATGATGGATTTTATTAAAGAGGAAATGATTTTATTATTTTTCATATAAACTTATTGAGTGTGAAAACAACATGGCTTTTTTATAAGCCAAAAATGCAATTATATTGAGAACTATGTATACGCATTTTAATAAAAGAAAATATTATTGAAATAAAGCATTTTCACTTTATTTAAAAATAGAAATAGACACTCCAACCAGTTCAGCTCCATCAGGAATTATGGTAC
Source organism: Euphorbia pulcherrima (assembly GCA_947683365.1). Classification (NCBI taxonomy): domain Eukaryota; kingdom Viridiplantae; phylum Streptophyta; class Magnoliopsida; order Malpighiales; family Euphorbiaceae; genus Euphorbia; species Euphorbia pulcherrima. The sequence continues at coordinate 17,886,434 of CANTUS010000010.1, read as the reverse complement.
ACTAATCCGAAATGAGATTTTTATACCAAAAGAAGTGAACTTCTGAGTTCGGACACAATAGTTACTCATATTCTTCAAATTTTTTGAATTAATTTTAAATTTTTGTTTTATGTGGTAATTTTGGCATTACATTGGCTTTATTTAAGAAATAAATTCAAGATTTAAAATGGTCATTATAACCACTCAATCAATTGATATTTTCTACTAAAATTTTGGCAGAGTAACCACAGTACTTAGTTTTTTGCCCGAAAACTCGAGTAGAGTTTCCTCACGTTCTGGGTGTTTTGCTTATACCTGTGAGCTTATTTACACCAATTATAGTTTAAGTGGCTCCAATGACTCACTTAACCAGATAAATGAAAATGCAATATGCAATACTAAAAATAATTGAAATGAATTTTAATGAATTTAAATGAGGGCTTAGAACCAATTACCTTCTGTTATCTTTTTGTGTGATCAGGATGACTTGAGAGCAGGTGCGGGACCGAAGTTGTCAAAGAAAAATGCAGTTTGGTTGGAAAATAGATTTAACCCAAGTTATGACTATAATCTTGGATTATTTCTTTGGAAAATACAAGACTTTTTATAGATTGAGTCATTTTTAGACCAAAGATCAGTATGGTATCTTGATTTAAAAAGACAAGAAAATAAGTTTATATCACATGTCGGTTATAAAGCTCAAGTTTGGAAGTGTTTTGGAAGAGTTTTGGGGATTTTAGGACTCCTAAAACAAATTTGGTCGTAATAGGATTTTTGGTGCATTTTCCGTCTGTGAAAATGAGGGTGGGAGCTGCTTTATTTATAGAAGGTAGGCAATTAGCCGGTGGACTAATTATCTAAGTAATGAGCCGGCAGGCTAATTAGTTATCTATCAAAATCACTGCAAATCCTAGCGAATCTCAGTCAGATTTGATATTTTTATTGTTTATAGGTAATTAACCGATCGGCTAATTACCTATTTGACCATTTTTATACTAAAACGGCCCAATGAGAAAAACTAGTGGCCTTTGGCCACTATACGATCGTTTAAGCCCTCAAAATGGAGTTTTTTTAATGTTTTTAGGATGGTTTTATTATTTAATAGTGTGAATGATTTAATTATTTGGAAATGGATTTCAAGTGTTTCAAGGATGCAACTTGGAATATTTTGAAGAATGAGAATTTTTGGGATTTTTGGATTTTTTTGGCTGACAGTTCGGTCCATCTTAGCTCCTTGTCTAGTCACTGATTAAAGGTATAAATCCTCATTTAGCCGAGTAGACCATGCTAACAGTTAGCCCCTTGCATACAAAACGTTTATCGTGGAGGTAAAATTGCACGTACGCGGATGATATTGACACGAAAAACCATTTTAGAAAGAATCAACATTTCCTAATCGATAATTTTGAAAAAAAAAAATTTTTGCCCCTTCAATTAAGATTGTTGATGAAAATCTTTAAACAAAAATCCGATGGGGAGTAAATGTCAAAAGAAAAGATGTTGGGGATATAAGAAAATGCAAGTTTGGAAAAATTTCATGTCCTTAATGGTGCATAGAAAAAAGTTTGGTCAACCCATTTTAAAATAGGGTTTTACATAATGCATAAGATAAGTGAAGGGTCATACTCACCTGTTGTGTTGCATTTATTGTTCAGTTTTCTCGTTATTGAGGATGACCCTGTCAGCCATGTTTGATCGGTTTTCTCATCGAGGAGTGTAACACTGTTAGCAACATCTTGATCAATTTTCTCTGCTGAGGAAATGTCAGATATGGTGATCAACCTTCTTATAAGGAGGAAGTATTTTTAGATTTGGTGGTCAATCTCTCATTTGGGCAGAGTATTATCGAATATCATCGAGCATTTTTCTCCTTAAGGAGTGTTTCACTATCTGCATGTGTCGAGCAGTTTTCTCACCAGGGAGTGTGGCACTATCAGCCACCGTTGATCAGCTTATCTTATCTAGGAGTGTGGCACTGCCAGCCACCATTGGGCAGTTTATCTCACTAGGAAGTCGGGCATTATCTACTGCTATTGAGTAGTTTTCCTCACTAGGGAGTTGGACACTATTTGTCGCCATTGAGAATTTTATCTCACAGGGACTTAGGCATTGTCTGCCATTATTGATCAAGGGGTTGGGCACAGTCTGCCACCATTGACCAGTTTTTCTCATCAAGGAGTTGGGAACTGTATGCCGCCATTGAACAGTTTATTCGACCATCAAGTAGGGCATTATCTGCCACTATTAAGCAGTTTGTCTCACCAACAGATTAGGCATTGTCTGCCGCAATTGACTAGTTTATCTCATTAGGAAGTTAGGCATTGTCTTCCATCGTTGAGTTGTTTGTCTCACCACTAATTTTGGCACTGTCTACCACCATTGAGCAGTTTGTCTCACTAGGGAGTTGGGCATTGTCTACCACCATTGAGTGGTTTGTCTCACCATCGAGTTGGACACTATCTGCCACCATTAAGTAGTTAGTCTGACAATCGAGTTAGGCACTGTCTACCACCATTGAGCAATTTGTCTCACCATCAAGTTGGGTACTGTCTGCCACCCTTAAGTAGCACCATCAAGTTGGGCACCATCTGCCACCGTTGAGTAGTTTGTCTCACTATTGAGTAGGGCACTATCTGCCACGATTGAGTAGTTTGTCTTACCATCGAGTTGGACACTGTCTACCACAATGGATTTGTTATTGAGATCTCCTATAAAATACAAGCTGACATGGCACTGCATATCACAAGCACACTATATGACACTACAAGACTTAATACTATTAGACTTGACATGGCTAATCGACATGACATTGCATGTCATCAATATAACTCAACATGACACTGCATGTCATCGAATAATTTGATGTGGCTCTGAATATCATAGACCTGAGGTCTGGCTATAATGTAAATTGTGAAGATCTCGTTAGATCAATAGTTTGGCTATGATGTGCTAGGGTAAAGATCTTTCTGGATCTAAGGTTCGGCTATGATGTGCCTAGGTAAAGATCTCACTAGATTAAAGGTTCAACTATGATGCGCCGAGGTAAAGATGTCACTAGATCTAAGGTTCGGCTATTATGTGCCGAGGCAAAGATCTCACTGGATCTAAGGTTTGCCTATGATGTTCTGGGGTAAAGATCACATAAGATCTAACATTTGGCTATTATGTGCCGAGGTAAAGATCTCATTAGATCTATGGTTTGGCTATGATGTGCGTGTAGTTTAATTATGGATTAGGATGATAAAGCTTAGTATTTTGGAAGAGTTTTATGCAATGTAGTTTAATGATGCATGTGAGGTAGTACATTTACTGATGTACGATGAGTTATGCAAGTGCATGGTACATTAAGTTGGCATTTTCCTCCAATCAAATTCGGAGGATGCATCACTCAGTAGCTTTTCCTTACTATAGAAATGTCGAACATAGTGATCAGCCTTCTCATCTGGGAGGAAGTACTATCAAATAGGGTGATCAGTTCTCTCTATTGGGAGGAGAATTGTAGAATTTGGTGATCAGTTCTCTCTACTGGGAGGAGGCCGATCAAATTTGGTGACCAGTTCTCTCTTTTGGGAGGAGAACCGTCGAATTTGGTAATCAATTCTCTCTTTTGAGAACTATCGGATTTGTCTTGAATGATGGATTTATTGTCTATGTCAATGGGTAGCTAATATTTTGTGACTTTGGAGTCTAGGACTACTGAGTTTTGATTGTTGAAGCATTTTCTCAAATGCCTCTTGATCATAGAAAGCATTTGAGCTAATTTTACATTATGTTGCATTTGTTGGTGACTAACAATGTCTACTTGGTGGCTTATTCCCTTTGCACCTATAAATATGAATGTGATGCATAATGCATGATATGCGATATTTATGCAATGCATTTTATCGTCATAGGATGGAATCGTGCAACTGTAAGATGAGGCTTGCTTGGTTATCAATAGTATTCTATTGTACCATTGGCTTCTTAGTTTCTTTCATTCTCAATTATGATGAAAATTTAATTTTGAGTTGGCATCCTAGATGTAGGCTTCATAGCTTTAATGGATGAGCTTGTCATTTTCATTGTAGTTGTGTGCGATTTACATCCATTACACTCTGATTGTTGGGCTAGCCATGCACCTGACTGCCGGTAGAAGGCAAGCTTTTAGGTCCTTCTCAGCCCCAATGAATTCCCGAGTTCCAAAACTTTTGCCCCTTGTGGCATATAGCATAAGACTGAGCAGGTAAACTCCAATTGCTTTGACTGACAGAGGTTAGATTTTATTCTTCTGACTAACCATGGAGATAGAATGGCATGCATCACTAGTTCTCAGAATTCTTGTGTAGCTGAGTGCAAGAAGATTGTCTTCCCACATTTTCGAGATGTGGGAGATTCATACGCTCATATTAATGAAGAATATTGCTCCTTCGCAAAGGCTTTGGATGAGTGATTGTGCTTGTTGTCATTTGGTGAGTCATTATGATAAATGACTTTGATTGTGCTTGCATGCAAAGGTTATGCCCTAATTTTTGCCTAAACCGAAGCACATTGGGCTTTTTTTCCTTTATTTTAACCCTAATTTTTGCATAAACTACCTTTTAAGGTTTTCAATTTATCAGGTTGCCTTAACTTTTGCCTAGACTGCCCTATTGGGTTTTCAATCTAGTAGGCTCTTTTTTTTTGTCTTTTTAGGCATGCAATATAATGAACAAGAGTGCTTACATGAAAGTTTCTTTTGACGATTATGTGTATTCATTAAGTGTAGACATTTAACAATTAAGCACAATGACACATCAGTGAAAGAAATAATTTTAGGCACAAAAGTTTGGTATCTATTCCCAAGTACTTTTTCTCCTATTAGCAATAGTCCTTTTTAGGTTTTATCGGTTAATTTATCTCTTTCTTTTGTCTCTATTTGTTCCTAAAAGCCTTCACTAGCTTATAGCAGACACATGTTTTTTCTTTTTTTTAGTTTTCGTGGTATTACCTAAGCATGTTCTTGTTTGAGGGGTACGTGAACTTATTTCCTTTGATGTCCTTGATGTGTAGCATTCCCTTTATGAGAATCTATTTTACCATGTTTGGTCTCTTGGGTGGAATTTGTCCCTATCATCAACATGCAATGGATTCATTTAATTTAGGATCAATTTTCTTGACTTTGACTTTGTCAGTTATTTTATTGTCTTGGTCACCTTTTATTGATGCATCTTTACGTGATTCAACTTTAACCTATTTGTTTAGTTCATGACGGTACTATTTGAGAGAATATGTCATTTCAATGATGTCATGCCTTAGGTAGCACGCCATCGGGAAAAGTAGCACCCCATCGGGAAAAGTAGATCTTTTGAGATTAGTCTAGTTGAATTTGTTGGTTTGGTTTTCACTATGATTGTGTTGTTGATGAGGTCCTTTCTACATGAAGCTAGAGTTGCTTGGGTGTTTGCGATCTGTTTCTTCTCTTGTGGCACAGAGTAGATTTTGTGCATATTGCTTTAAGGTATGGTTCGAGTTATTCTTCTCCTTATAGCTTATCTGGTGACTTATCTGTTGACTTAAGCAGATTATCTGATGCTCTTTTCTTCATTTTCCCCTACAACTAGTAAGGACGTTTTATTAATTGAACATGCTTCATTAAACCAGGTAAAGGCAGCCACATGAATTTATTATTTTATATTTTTAAAGTCTTTTTCAAGAGTCAAGTTATTTGAAATAGATACCATTTCTAGGTTTGTCAAATGTGCCTAAATTTATTTCTTTCATTGGAGCATCATGAATATTGATTATATTAAATGTATGCTTGAATGAATACATGGAATCATTATCAGAAACATTGCATATATAAGCAGACTTAATCATAATATTATCTATTACATTATTTAGTTTGAAATCACTAGAGATAAAAGGAAAAGAGCAATCTTTATTATTTACCATAGCTCCCACTTCTTCTGAGATGCTGTTGCATGCCACACTATTCCCAATTTGAGCTTTCATTTTGGTCTTTCAGAGTTTCTTCATCTGAATGGTATTCGAACTCTAGGTCCTCAAGATTAAGTTATTCATAATCTACATTTTCATTTTGCATCATTTCAAAGAGCTCGTCTTCCTTCAGCTAATTTTCTTCATCAAACTTCTCCAACTTTTTAGCATAATTTACTACATCGTTGAAGGTTTCAAATCTCTCCATTCTCATTTCATCCTTATACCTTCGATTGAAACCTTCCACTAGTTTTGCAATCAAGGCTGCCTGGTTAAGTACCCCGCTTTCTAGCACTCAGACTGCCACCCACCTTAAATAGTAATCCTCAAAGGATTCATTCGGATGCTGCTTTATCTTTCTAGATCCTGCAGAGTGGTCATTACCTTTAGATTGAAGGCATAGTTCTCTATGAAGGCAGAACATAACTTCTTTTAATCAGGCTTTACATCTGTTGGCATCCACATCCACCATTCAGAAGCTAGAGCTTGGAGAGTGGCTTGGAATAGATTGACGATGTGAACTTTGGGAATTACCATACTAGTCATGATTCGGAGATATCCCTCGACATGTGCATGTGCGGATCCTATGCCATTGTATGGAGCTACATATGGCATCACAAAGTTAGCTGGGAGTGCTTCAGACTTGCTAGGTGCGAACTTGTTAATATCCATATATTGCTCGATAGAGGAAGTAGTGGATTTCCTTGTCTTTGGGGAAGAGTTCTCCATGTCACTGATCTTTGCCTTTAATGCTACCAATTCGACCTCTTGTTTTTGCAACCTTTGAGAGTTCAAGTTCTCCAAGCTATTGCAGAATTTTAGAGTATCCAAGATTCTCTTAAGGGAGCAGATAATAGCATCATCATCTACCATCTTCTTCTCAGGTTCATAATTGGTGAAAAATCCAGTGAGTGACTCAACTAGTTATGGGGGTCTAACCCTTGGAGGGCTTGAAATACATGTCGGCCTGATTCTTTCTCTTTTGTCCAAACTTTTCATAAAAAATAAAATTAAGGCATCCCATACTATAAGGATTCTAATGGTTTTTCTAATGATTAAAAGAATGGATGTTATAGATGTATAAATAAGAGAATGAATGTTTATTCATGAAATTCAATATTCATGGAACATCGAATAGGTTTTGGTCAAACATTCAGGGAATATTTGACAAAGGTCGGGTATTCGGGGACACCAAACAAGGTTATGAATTTCAATATTCAAGGGATATCAAATGAGATCGAATGGTCATATTTAGTGATTTGGTCTAATTGAGTTATTTGCCACATTCATGGAATGCACAAATTCGAGTGTCTTTTCGGGGCAGGGAAGTGCCATTTTAGGAATGCACTAAGATCAGGTTCATCTAGGATGCCCATGGGGTAGGGCTTGTTTCAGTCGTTCAAGGGATGCTAAAAGGGTTGTGTCTCACTAGACATCAATTTGGCAACCACTATGCCACCATGGTTATGGGAAGATTTGGTCATTCGGGGATTATCAAAAAGGTTTGTACCTCGATGGGTGTCATTTTAAAAATCAGTTGGCTACCTAGGGGTTAAATATTTGATAACAAATAAGCATTCAAGAAATGCGTAAAAAAGGGTAAGTCTTCGATACTCGTGAAAAATTCAAGCGATCACTTTAAGTGTCAAGGTTTGGTTCAGTTTTCTTTCATGGAAAGTATAACTCAAAATTGTGTCATTCGAAGAACGCATAAAAGTTGGGGTCATGTAGAGTGCCCCTAGGTATTTTGGCCAAGTCATTGTAGTAGTGGCTTAGCTATTGTGTCTCGTTGGACATTAATTTGGCAATCACAATATCGCCTTAATTCTTAGAATAGCCTTGGTCATTCGGGGAATGCCAAAAGGTTTAGGCCTCGCAGTCGGGCTTAAGACCACTCGATGGTCGGGATGAAATGACTCACTGGTCGGGAATAGTTGGTTCATTGGTCTAGATTAGATGACTCGTTGGTCTAGGCTTGATGACTTACTAGTCCAATATTTGTCAACTCATTGGTCGAGTTTGAATTGACTGAGGGATTAAAGGTGACTTTATTTGTCAGGTGACTCACTAGTTGAATTGACTCGCTCGTCAGGTTTTAGAATGACTTTAATAGTCGGGTGACTCAGTGGTAGGTTTTGAAATTATTTTAATAGTCGGGGGTGACTCACCGGTCAGGTTTTTATATGGCTCCAATAGTCGGGTGACTCACTAGTAGGTTTTAGAATGACTTTAATAGTTAGGTGACTCACTGGTCATGTTTTAGAATGACTTTAATAGTCAGACGACTCACTGGTCAGCTTTTAGAATGACTTTAATAGTCAGGTGACTCACGGGTTTGGTTTTTTAGATGTTCTAATAATCTGGTGACCCACTGGTCATGATTTAGAAAGACTTTAATAGTCTGGTGATTTGCTGGTCAACGGTGGGTCGACTCAATGTACGCTTGAAGGTTGACTCATTAGTCCAAGGTGAGCTGACTCAATGGCAACTCGATTGTTGACTCACTGATCTAAGGTGACATGACCCGATAGCCACTCAATGGTTGAGCCATTGGCCCAAGGTCAGATGACTCGATGGCGACTAAATGGTTGACTCTATGGTCGAGGGTGAGTTAACTCGATGGTAACTCAAAGGTCAACTCGGAGGTCAAAGGTGAGTTGACTCGCTAGTCACTCGGAGGATGACTTGGTGGTCAAAGGTTAGTTGACGCACTGGTCACTCGAGGGATGACTCGTTGTTTAAAGGTGAGTTGACTTGTTAGTCACTCAAAGGTTGACTCGGTAGTCGAGAGTGAGTTGACTCATTTATCACTAGAAGGTTGAATCGGTGGTCAAATGTGAGTTGAGTGGATGGCCACTCGATGGTTGACTCGATTGTCAAAGATAAGTTGACATGCTAGTCACCAGATAGCTGACTCGGTGGTTAAAACTGAGTTTACTCACAGGTCACTCAATGGCTCACTCGAAGGTGTTTGTGTATTTTGGCTTATAGGGTGAGTTGACTCGCTGGTCACACCAAGGTTGACTTAGTCGTCAAAGTTGAGTTGACTTAGTGGTCACTCGAGGGGTTTGTGTATTTTGGCTCATATGCTAACCCTACGTGGACTCACTGGTCTTAATTATTTTGGCTCATGGGTTGAGCATAGGTGGACTCACTAGTCTCAATTATTTCGGCTCATGGGTTAAGCCTAAATAGACTCATTGGTCACGATTATTTTGACTCATGGGTTGAGCCTAGATGGACTCATTGGTCTCGATTATTTTGGCTCATGGGTTGAGCCTAGATGGACTCGCTGGTCTTGCTCATTTTGGCTCATGGGTTGAGCCTAGGCAGACTCACTAGTCTCGATCATTTTCACTCATGGGTTAAGCCTGGATGGACTCATTGGTCTTGATTATTTTGGCTCATGGGTTGAGCCTAGATGGACTTGTTGGTGTTGATTATTTGTGCTCACAGTTTGAGCATAGGTAGACTTGCTGGTCTTGATTATTTCGGCTCATAGGTTGAACCTATGTTGACTCACTAGTCTCAATTATTTCTAAGTTCCTATAACTAAGGAAATGAAACGGCATAGAAAACATTAATGACATGGCTGCACAAAGATGTGGTTAGTTTCAACACAACCATAATGCTTATGATGTCCTTTTTAGTTTATTTATATTTAATAAACCTATACATGTAGCAAACTGTTAGATCAGGCCTACTGCCCTTTTGACTCCATTTGGTTACTTCGCTTTAAAGTTAGCGGGGGACTTAGCGAAGTCTACTCGCGTGCACTCCTGGTTGTTGGGTAAACCTATGGGAAAGTGTCGACAGTTAATCTATATGTGGGTTTCGGTCCCAAGATTTGGTGCAATTGGGTACCCTGCACCTTTGTGTACCGAGTCCTAGTGGCCTTAAGGGAACCAAAGGAAGCTTTTCCACATATAATATACTTGGGTAGTCTTGCCCTTAATCGAGCAAGGCCCTTGTACGTTATGCAAGGGGTGTGATTAGATCCACAACCCTCAAGCCCTAAGCGACCTTGGAGATACTTCACCAAAAGACACCTAAATTGGTTCAGGGGTAAAGAATGCATATGCTATGCAATCCCAAAATTTGTGTTGTGTTGAAATTACCATATATTCTATAGGTCCAAAATTCAATTTGAAGAATATTTTAATAATCATGCAAAAAAAAGAATTTGTATAAAAATTTGGTTTTTATAAAAATAATTTTTCCCAAGCAGGTTCGCCACTATGAGCGGCCAAGATTTTGACGGGAGCTGTGCATGCGGGGTGCAGTGCGTGGGGTGCGATTCAGTGCAGTTTGAGAAAATCGCGGTGTTTGGTTTGGTTTGAGAAAATCCTGTTCTCTTAAATGCGTGTGCCACTTTTGTAATAAAATGATGGATTTTATTAAAGAGAAAATGATTTTATTATTTTTCACATAAACTTATTGAGTGTGAACAGAACATGGCGTTCTGTAAGCCAAAAATGTGATTATATTGTGAATTATATATACACATTTTAATAAAAGAAAATATTTTTAAAATAAAGCATTTTTACTTTATTTAAAAAAAGAAGTAGAGTCGCTATCCGGTTTAGCTCCACTGGGAATTGTGGTGCACTGTTCCGAAATGGGATTTTTATACAAAAAGAAATGAGATTTTTATTTGGTTATTTCAACATTACAATGGCTTTATTTAAGAAATAAATTCAAGAAATAAAATGGGCATTATAACGGCTTAATAAATTGATATTTTCTACCAAAATTTTAGTAGAGTAAAGGCAGTACTTGGGTTTTGGCTCGGAAACTCGAGTAGATTTTCCTCACATTCTGGGTGTTTGCTTGTACATGCGAGCTTATTTACACCAATTATAGTTTAAGTAGCTCCAATGACTCACTTAACCAGATAAATTAAAATGCAATGTGCAATAATAAAAATAATTGAAATGAATTTTAATGAATTTAAAGGTGGGCTTAGAGCCAATTACCCTCAGTTACCTTTTCGTCTGTTTAGAATGACTTCAGAGCCGGTCCGGGACCGATTTTGTCAAGAGAAAAATGTGGTTTGGTCGGAAAACAGATTTAACCCAAGTTATTACTATAATCTTGGATTATTTCCATAGAAAATATGAGACTTCTAAGAGACTGAGTCATTTTTAGACCAAAGATCACTGCGAGATCTTGATCTAAAAAGACCAAAAAATAAGTTTATACCCAATGTTGGTGATAAAGCTCGGGTTTGGTAGAGTTTGGGCATAGTTTCAAGGGTTTTAGGATTCCCGGAACGAATTTGGGCGTAATAGGATTTTTTATGCATTTTATGTCCTAAAAAATGAAGTGGGAGCTCCTTTATTTATCGATGGTAGGTAATTAACCGGCCGGCTACTTACCTATTTGACCATTGTTTGACTGAAACGACCTTATGGCCAAATTAGATCGTTTAAGCCCTCAAAGTGGCATTTTTTTGTGCTTTCAGGACAGTTTTTCTATTTTTAATTATTTTGGAAATGGATTTCAAGCATTTCAAGGATGCAACTTGGAATATTACGACAAATTGGATTTTTGGGATTTTTGGATTTTTTTTGGGTGACAATTCGGTCTTTCTTGGCTCCTTGTCTAATCGATGATTGAAATGGGTATAAATCATCATCAGGCCAAGTGGACCGTGCTAACAACTTCCCTTTCGGGTTTTCAATCCAGTAAGCTGTCTTAATTTTTGCTTCAATAGTCCTTGACGGTTCAATCCGGGAGACTTTTTCTGAACCTAGCTTATGTCTAATTTCTTTGGTACTTTTATCTCTGTTGGATTACATGTATAATGAGAGGAATAACAATGATGCATAACATGTAGAGAAAAATTGTTCACACACCTGCGATTATTTAACCTAAAGACATCTGTGCATTCATAAGAATAGGATTCTTAGCAAAATCATAACATGTTCATTGATGAGTTTAATTTGAGTACATAGGCAATGGTAACAATTTCCAATGGTTAACCCCTACTGCCTACTGGTCTTTTACAGATTTTCCAAAAAGCAACTGATATTTTTCTCTCGATTGCCTAACTTTTACCTAAGCCGTCCTTTTAGGGTTTTCAGCTTAGTGTGCTTTATTGCGTTAGAGTGCCCTAATTTTTGCCTGACCGGTTTGTGGAATCTCGATCAGTGAGCTGCACTCTGATTTTTGCTCGAGTGGTAGAGGACCACTCGTCGGGTGATTTATTCTTTATTTCTTTTATTCTTTTTGCTTCTTTTTTATGATTTAATTCTTTTGACCTAGACATTATAACACTTAAGCCTATTTACTGGATTCACGAACTCATTTCCATCCATATCTATAAGCTTGATCCTTCCTTTGCCAAGGACTTTATTAACCATGAATGGTTCTTTCTAATCAGCCTTGAACTTGCCCCTAGCGTCAGTGTTGACCTGGCATAGTTGTTTGTGAACCAGATCACCTGCTTTGAGAGGTTGTTTCGGGTATCTAACTCTATTGTAAGAAAAGCTCGAGCTTTACATTGCTGGTACATTTGTAGGTGGTCAACCGCTTTGAGTAGCTTTTCATCTATTGCATTTAATTGCTTATAGCTAGCTCTTGCCCAATCTGACTCTTTGAGCTAAGCTTTGAGTCCTACTCTTAGAGATCTTACCTTTGTTTCAATTGGTACATATATAGGTGGTCAAGCACTTTGAGCCGCTTTTCATCTATTGTATTTAATTGCTCATATCTAGCACTTGCCCAATCTGACTCTTTTAGCTGAGCTTCGAGTCCTACTCTTAGAGATACTACCTCTGTTTTAATTGGTAACACCGCTTCCATTCCATATACCAAGGAGAAAGGTGTCTGATCAGTGGGGGTTCTTATTCTAGTTCTATATCCCCAAATCGCAAAAGGATGTTTGTGGGCCTAGTCCTCGTAGGTAGCTACTATTTTAGATAAAATGCTCTTGATTGACTTATTAGCATTAATGATCAGCTTCCCTTTAGAGTTTTTGAAGAATTTTGGGCATCTTTTTGTGATCCAAGATGCTCTTTTCATTTTTCATAACCAGACCTAGCCTACTGTTAATGCTCACATGAGCCATCTTGGTCTCCTTTCTTGACAATGCGTACCCTTGTACCCTTTTCCCCCATCGTGAAGAAAGATAGATCATGATTCACTCTTATGATGTTTGCTTAACACTTTTATTATCTCGCTTCTAGTGATAGGTTTTAACCATTGGATATTTATACCATTGCGATGTATTCAAAGTCAACTCCAATAATGAATATGATGATATTCTTAAGAATGTTGTTGTTATGAGTGCATGGTGTCATTAGGATTGAACACTTGAGTGAAATATGAATGAGAGATGTATCAATTCATTCATGACATGCTTTAAAAAGTACTCATGTTACAACTTATCCATGATTTGTTTGCATAAAAAATATTTGTAACTTTAAAAATACATCATTTGAATCATCCTCCACTGGCAGAGGGCCTTATTGATCAACTTTGGCATTACTGATTGTGAGCATGGGATTTTACGGTCCCTCTGGCGAGACAATGGTGACGTATACCTAATTTTGTTCCTCATGAGAAAAATTCTTTTTTTCTTAGAATTTTTATTATCGATATAAAATTCTCTATGAATTTTATTTTTTGGAAAAATTCAGTTCAACTTAATCGATAACGTGCCCGGTGGTAGCTCAAACAGATGATTTGCACAAAAAAAATTATTTAGTCCTAAATACCCATAAAAAGTAAAACAACAGCCTAACAATTCAAAATATCCCGCTGAAACCGCTTTTGGCCGATTTTCTTGCTTTTCCCCCTATTTTTTTGCTTACTTTTGAAATCTAGCAGAAGCTAATGCCGCCAGCGACCTCAGCAATACCGCCGACGACATGGATTCTGTAGCTGTCAGCATTTTGCTTGATATCCACTGGACAATTGATCAAAGTCAATTGTCCGCCGGATTTTAGTCTACATAAACAACCATTTCGAGCATAAATCAGGGTTAAACACTTCCACCACTTGATATCTTTAGGAGATTTGGAGTATTTTAGTTAGTTCTAGTGGGATAAAGTATAGAAATGTACGAAAAGAGGATTCAATTCATCTCTTCTTGGTTTTTCTTTACTGACCTTTACCACCACATCTCAAATCCTACACCATGGGCTAACCCACTATATCTTTTCATCTATATACCCCCTCAAAATAGGCATCGAACTATCAAACATCAACTGATCAAAATCTGCTCGCATAAGCCCCGTTCCCATCAGATGGACGAGTAAGTACTTCTTTGAGTTCCCCCGCGGTGCCTCCTTTAGCTTCAGCTTCTCTATTAGCCATACCTGTAAACTGATTTCAGATAAGAACAGAAAGAGATAAATAATTTATGAGATGTAAGAGAATGAATAACTGCAGCAGTGTAAGATGGTCACCGATGAGAGTCGGGCCATTAGAAGTAGCTTCTGTGTTTAATAGGGTCTCTGATAAACCCACGGCAACGGGGGAAGCCACTGCTGACATAGGTCTGATAAGTGAAATCAGCCTAAATGGGGCAAATGGGCCCACTCCACACATAAACTCCAACATAATTAATAACCCGACCATGGAAGGCCAAGCAAGGTGAGATTTAGGAGCCCTTCCACACCACTCAAACATGGCACTAACCTGAGATCTAGGTTGGTCAAGTAGTCAGGATAGGAACGGGTCCATGGAATCCTGATTCCATAACCTTTGGAGTATGCCATATGTACAAAGAAAAACTTCATGAGTGCTGGGGGCATACGCTTAGGGCATGGGACCCCCAATATGGCATGGAAATCCTTGAATAGGGGGCATAGCTTGAAAGAGGAAAATCAGAATACATGGTCCATCCGATCAAAGAAAGTTAATGCCGCGTGAAGGAATTCGGGACTTACGAGCCACGTCGTGATGTATCGAATGCTCCAAAGCCCAAATTTTTCTAACTTTTTCCGGTCTACATTTCGTAGGCTCTCTAGGAAGCCCCGTAGCTGCTGAATATTGTTTGGCATGGCTGAATTTGAGAAAATGGCAGAATCTGAGTTTCTGGGTTGGCGATGTCACTAACGATATTGCCAATGCCGCTGGCGGTACGGAGTGAGAGTTGGGCAGTATGATGTGAAGCCGCCGGTGGCATGGATTACGGGCGACTTTGTCTATATTATTTAGCAAATTAGATTTTCATATGGATGGTGATATCAATGATGCTGCCGGTGGGATGACAATATTTTCTATGAATTTTAGGCAAGTTTTAATCAATTCAGACCTGTAAAATGACCTACAGGGACCTTGTAATCTATTTCCAGAACATATCCAAGTATAAAATTCAAATCTTATTCAAACCAAAAGTACGAAGGCGCATGGGTACCAAAATATCCAAATCCTAAACCTAAATAAAACTGATATCATTTAAAATCCAAAATTCATACCCATTGTATCAAGGGCATAGAAACCAAAAACCATTTCCAAGCAAAAAAAAAGGGAAACAGGGATCGACAGATGAATCCAGAGCCGGTAGCCACCACCGGAGGGGGGGTGAGATGAGTCATCCTCCTCATCGAGAAGATAACAGTTGATGACATCCTCCTCAGTCCCCTAAATGCTCCAAGTACTCTCAGGATCACCTCTAGGATGACGGCCAACTATCACCTTCCTTCCCCTATGGCTCAGCTAGGCCAGGGTTGCGTAATCCATATTGTGTTTGCTTCTACTCTCATGCAAAGTAGCATCTAGCTAGCACTCTAACTCACTCACGAGGCATTAGAGAGCTCCCGTCTCTCCTGGTGCCTCCAGTGGGCCTTATTAGCATATGACAGTGTGAGGGTAATAAAATCCTGTAGACAGAGAAATAACAGCAATCCATATCATTCGTAACATTCAAACATGCATTTTATTTTATAATGTCTTATCATAACAGGGGATATACCTCAATGAGCAAAGTTTGAGAAATAAGAGTGTCCTTGAGAGCATAAGCATTTCCAGCTAGCTTTGCCTCCCTACAAGTAACCTGAAAAACCTAAAAGGCAATCAAAAGGAATCCATAAAGCACTTGTTGTATGGATTTTATTACATTTGCGCAAGACTTACATCAGTGGTGTTTTTTGCCATAAAATTTAGCAAGTGGCTGGTTGAGGTTATCTCCCTAGCCTTAAAATTGTCTCTCGAGTTCATCAGTAGGAAATGAGTCCCCAAAGTAGTCGATAGGTGCCCTTCTATGAATTCTGCAATCTTGAGTATGCCCTTGCCTCGCACTCCACTATCCTTGGGCCGACCTCTCTTCCTAGGAGGTTCCTGAAAATCAAAAGAAATAAAATTCAAGCATAAGCAACCATTTTGACACAAGCATATGGCATATATTAATAAACATAAAAAAGGCGCAATCTCACATCAGAATAATGGCGCCCCTCTTAAGCCAATGGTGCATTCTGGCCAACCTCGCTCTGCCCCTCAGGATTGCCCTCATCACCACCACTTTCTTCAACATCCTTATCACTCTTATTAACAATACTGCACCATTGCCTTTTAAGCTCTTCCTTCCTCTTTTTTGCATGGAAGGCAATAGAATCATTACGATGGATGCGAGTGCACAATGTAAGCAAGCGCAATATGTGGCCATTATGAGGACTAGGGACACTCCCAACCACTCAATCATTGCCCACCAAATAATTAGCCTTGTCGGCTGCACTGTTAATGGTCAAGTAAGGTAACAAGAGGCCTGTAGGGGGATCCACAGGCACTAGCCTAGGAGCAGGCATAAACTCCCTCCAAGCACAAACTCTCTCCCCCAAGTAGTAAGGAAAAGTAAGGGGGCATTCCATCACAAACCTGTGGTCATCCACCTCTAGTCGGACTATAAGGACCACAGCACGGTTAGACACCTCCTCAAATGGTTTCCTAATGACCTGGCAAGTCAATCAAGCAGAAAGCTAATGTGAACAATTTAAATTTATAAATGTGTTTTTTGACTGATGGTTTATTAAATGTAAGATAGGGCTAAAAGTCAAAGTAACATACTGAGCTGATCTGTAAGTTCCTTGGTGCCTCCCTATATATGGTAGAATACTTACCGAGTCCTCCAATGCTCCCACACCACCGAGGAAGAAAATGTGAACCCTGTGGCACCATATTATTAAACTTGACCCATGGGAGGATCTAATGCTTAAAAGCCCAAACCTGCACAATTAGCAGCCAATCAATCCAAAAGCTCAACACACCAAAAAGAGAAAACCAACTAACAACGATAAAAAAGCACTATTCAAAAAGATATACCTGAAGTAGAAAATGGCTCAAGCGGAGGCCTTGTCCTTTTTTGGGCTCCTATGTCTAGTCCGTAGAACATCTGTCCTAACATGGCCCTTGGCTAGTTCTTCTCCTTGATAGTTGCCACATCCTCGAGAGCAGAAATCAACCTGTAGTTGACCTTGCTGCCCGAGACCAAAAAGAATAGCACGGTTATGAATGAAATGACAAAAGAGCAAAAACAAGCATTGAGGTGGGTCTCAGGGACCACTCCAACCTCCATCCAATACTCTTGAAATTGTCTATAGAATAATCACCCCAACTTGGGCTTCAATCCAAAGAGCTTTGTCACCCTTTTTACCACCGGCCCTCCGAGGTGGTTCCCCTCCATATAGACATCAAAATGAATGACATCTTTGATCCATGGTAGGCCTGTCATTGCCACCATATCAGAAGGGCTACTAGTAATGTTGCTAATCTAGAAGTGAAAGGGATGTGTGGTCTCAACTTCTTAATCAGAATGGTCAAGGCCAGGTGGGAAAGCTTTGCATTAGTAGGGGCATAGCACGAGCTAAATCCCTAAAACCCGTGTCATTTATGGCAGCCGCAAGTGCAGAATCTTTCTTTTCAATGGATTGCCACCACTCGCCAATAGTCCGCATACCTCTGGTAACATTTTGTGTGTGCAGCTATAAAAAGCGGAGAGGAACAAATCAGTTATATAACTCTAATTCTATGTCTTTTGGCTTTTTGAATGCTGCTAATGCTACTGCTAGGGTAGTGATGCCACCGATGACATCTGCCAAAATACAGGCGGTATGAATGATGTCGCTAGTGACATTGCTAGAATCAACAGTGATTTGGTTTGAGTCTGGCCCATTTTGGGAGGCCTGAAGCTGCTATCAATAACAGTGATGTCGCCGGTTGCATTGATTTCTACGGGCAGAATCCAATTTGCCCCAAAATTGTACCAAATAATAAAAAAATGTAGTTAATCAGTTTGGGGGCATAAATCGAGCAAAAATAGGCTTATAACATGCATTCTAACATATATCTCTTGCTTTTAACCTATAATCTACGATTTTTTAAGTCTAGAACCGAAATCTTCAAACGAAACAAAAAGTTTTGAGTTTTGTTGGATTACCTGGATGTAAGAGATGTCGTTTTTCTTATCTCGGAATAGATTGTCAAATGGAGCCAAAATCCCGTACTTGAAAATGATGTCAGATTCTTAAAAGCCGTAGCCCACATAAACTGGGTAGAGTTTCAGTCCCTCGATGGAAGAAGCAGGCAGATCGTTGGACTTGGAATTGCTAGACTTACGCCCGAAGATCTTCATCACGATTAAAAGTAAAACGAGAAGGGTTGAGTTTTTTCGTGACGAATATAGTAGGAAGAAGAAGAGTGTTTTGGCCTCTGTTACTGAAATAAGAGGAGAGAAGAAGAGTTTCATTTCTTTATATATGCCTGCAAAGAATTTGAGGAGTTTAATTATATCCAAAATTGTCCCTCCATACCGCCGGCAGTATCAACATGTCGCCTGCGGCATCACCTAAGCCGCCAGTGGCGTCATTCTCACTAGGGCAATTTTGAATTTCTATAACGAGTCAAAGGTGCCATGTGGCACCCCATACCACGAGCAACATTAACCAAATCACCAGCGGCATCACTCCAAGCCACCAGCGACATCGATTTTCTAGGGGCATTTTAATTGCCTTTTCAACAGTTCAGTAGGATCTCAGCTCAAACCTTGACATCCGAGGACTTCTAAAACCCTTTTACTTTTAATTATCACCTTTTTATTATTGATCGAAGGGGGGCAAAAATATTTTTTTATTTCATAAAATCGATAAAGCAGTAAAAATGTTATTGGAAATTATGTCTAATCTTGTTTTACTTATAACTCTTTTCAGATCAAACCTGAAAAGCCCAAGCCCTGCTTTGCAAACCTAAAGCCAAAGCCCCGCTTGACAAACCAGAAAAGCCCAAGCCCCGCTTGACAAACCTGAAAAGCCCATGCTCCGCTGGCAAACCTGAAACCCCAAGCCCCACTTAGGAAATTTGAAAGCCCAAGCCTTGCTTGGCATACCTAAAAAGCCCAAGCCCTGCTTGGCAAACTTGAAAGCCCAAGCCCCGCTTGGCAAAACTAAAATACCAAGCCTCGGTTGGCAAAACTGAAAGCCCAGGCTCTCGCTTCACAAACCTAAAGCCCAAGCTCTACTTGGCAAACCTCAAAGCTCAATCTCGAATAAGGGGCAAACCGATCACCAAATGAAGGTACTGACGGAGCCATAATCTAGTTATCCTTTGGGGTGCAACCCACCAATCATCAAAGCCCAAGTCCGACAAAGGGGCAAACCAATGACCAAGTGAAAGTCCTAACAAAATTAGAATCTCATCATTCTTTAGACCTAGCACGCCAGCTATTAGGTACAATTCCTATCCCTTGCTCTTTTCATGCGAACATACTAATATGTGGCTACAGTAATCCCCCAAGAGCAAGGGATTTTACTGTCCCTCTTGCGAGATGATGATGACATATACCTAATTTTATTCCTCATGATAAACATTCTTTTTTTTAGAATTTTTATTATCGACATAAAAATCTCTACGAATTTTATTTTCAGAAAAATTCAGTTCAACATGTCCAATAATGTGTTCGATGGTAGCTAAAATTGATGATTTGCACAAAAAAAATAATTTTGTCGTAAACACCCAAACAAAGTCAAACAAAAGCTCAATAATTCAAAATATCCTGCTAAAATCACTTTAGGCTAGATTTTCTTACTTTTTCTGCTATTTTTTACTTACTTTTTAGATCTGGTAAATGTTGATGCTGCCAGCGGCCTTAGCGATACCCCCTGCGGTATCGCCCATGTAGGCGACGACATGGATTCTACAGCTCTCATCTTCTTACTTGATATCTGTTGGACAATTGATAAAAGTCAATTATCCACAGCAATTTAGCCTATACAAATAACTATTTCCAGTAGAAATAAGGGTTCAACACTTCCACCACTTGAAATCTTAAGGAGATTTTGAGTATTTTAGTTAGTTCTGGTGGAATAAAGTCTAGAAAACAAAAGAAAAGAGGATTCAATCCATCTTTTCTTGGTTTTTCTTTATTGAACTCTCTCATATTTAGTAGGATTTTAAGTTTAGAATCACCAAAGTAGGATTTAGAGACCTAAATTCCTCCTTTCACTAACCCAATGCTCATTTGAGCTCCCTAGAGTTGTCATTTGGATTACGAAGAGATGGAATCACGGGCCCGAGGTAAAAATTCTTAGTCTCATTGCTCTTTGGCTTTCATTTTACTTGTTTGTTGTCTTTAATTGTTTTTTGTGCTTAGTTTGTGTTTTTCGGTCGCTTTTTGACCGAAAACAGCTATTGTAAGAAAAAAAAGCTGCCGGAAGTACTTAAAGCCACCAGTAGTATCAACCATGTTGCCAGCGGCATCGTTGATATGGCTAGTGGCCTTATTTTCCCCAAATGGCCCTATTTTCTTGCATGACCCCTTCTTTATGGTATCTAAAATGTTATATAGCTTGCCTATATAACCAAGATTGCCTGCAGCGTTAGTGATGTCACTGATGGTATGGAGTTATGGACTACAGCTTTGTTTTTGTTTTATTTCTGACCTAGTTTAGTCTCTAAAGCTAGGATGTATAGTGCAATGATAGGGGTCCAGAAGCTCCTTAAAATAGATGTCAGCCCATGACATGGGGCATTTTCACTAATAATCTGATTAAAATAATTATCGAGTCTAAAATATGGATATAACGAAATTTCCCCGTTCAAACCCCATTTTAGCCATATAACCATGCTCCATAAATTGTAAAATTAATATGCCATGTTCATGCTAACTCGGGACTTGTTTTGTCTACTAACTATGCATGTTATATGATATATCTCGTACAACGTGCCATATTTGTGCTAACTATTTTGTGTAGTTAGATTTAGGATAGACGAATGTTAGGCCTTCCGGTATTTGATTTATTGTATAGACAAATGTATAGGATTTTGGAAAGCCTTGTCATAATTACAATTTTCGCATTTTATTTGTTGGATGACTATAATAATTTATTTATTTACTGCTTTGAATGCTTGATAACAAGATAATAACATATAAACCGAAAATACAATAAGTAGGGTAGATTAAAACCGATTAAGAAAGAATGAAATCTTTTAACTTGGCCAATGTAAAATAGATAACATCATCTGAACTCAAAATCTCTATAAAAGGTATGGTCTACCACCCATGGGAAAATTGCACCAAAATTTCGCGATTGAGGTGAACTGGGTGGCGACTCTATTTTAAGTATGCGATTTTGAACTTGTATCTTTTGGACATTAAAATATGTAAACCATTTTTGTGATCACCATCACGCACATTATTTTTGAGGGATCGATCCTCAAGTCCAACTTTGGAATCATCCGAAATGTCATCCGCTCACACCGACAGCTGAACTAGTAGCTCTGGTGTGCAGGCTTGCATGCGCTTCTTTAGCCACTTCTTTGGCTAAGTTTTTGACAGCCTTGTTGATGGGATTTCCCTTCTGACTTCCCTTCCAATTCTTCCTCATAAGTACTGCTAGTGCCTTGGTGATGGACTCAATTTCTTCTTTCATTACATCTTATTCAGCATTCCTACATACTTCCACAGAAACTGAGGTTTCAATCATGTAGCCTTTCTTGAAATCATATACATCGTTGAAGATCTCAAAACTCGGGACCTTCTTGACCCTTACTTCAACAAGCTCTTCCTCTCCTACGAATATCTTTTGCTTGGTGTCAGCCTTATCATGCGATAGGACTGGGGTTTAGATTTCTTAGCACCTGGGCAATTCCCCAATCAAAGTCTGAGTGGCCATAGAAAGGGCAAAATGGGTTCCAGCATTTCTTGCAGATTCTTTCCATGCCCCTTACCTTTTATGTAACCTTGCTTCATCATGATCTTTTTGATTTTAAGTGATACATACCCCTTAACCAAAACTTTGTACCTTGGTGAGCTATAGCCACCCTAGATTCCTTTTCTTCGGCCTTTATAGCTGCTATAATAGATGGTTCATCAGCTTAAATGGTCAGTAGCTTGCCATTGTGGAAGAGCTTAACTTTCAGATGGACTATTGAAGGGATGACCCCTAATGCATGGAGCCAAGGTTGATCCCACATTAATTAGTAGGTGACGGGAATGTCAAGGATAGTGAATAATACTTTGGACTTCACCCCCCAACTGTAACTTCAGCCTCAAAGACCCCAATGACACTTCTCTTCGTATCATTACATGCCCTTATAATAGTATTGGACTTCTCCAACATGGATTCATCCAACCTAAGTGAGGAATTGTCTTGGCAGGGCAGAGGTTAAGGGAGGAACCATCGTCCACCATAACACATAGGATAGAATGAGCAAAGATTTGCACCTTAATGTAAAGTACCTTGTTATGCTTGTTCCCTTCCGTTGGGAGGTCTGACGGATAAAACTTAATGGGTTCAACTTGACCGAGAGGAGATCCCCTGATAACTGAAAACACGTCAACCAAAGTAGTAGACAGTGTAGACTCCATGCTTAACAACTTTCCTATTAGACCCCTTGTTAGCATAGGTCCTTTTCGGCCCCATGAGGAATAATGCCTATTTCGTTCAGTGATAAGCCAAAAGATCCAAAAAGGACCGAACTGTCACAAAAAATCTGAAATTCAAAAATCCACATTCTAGGGAAACTCCGATTTAGCATTTCATATTGAAAAATCAAAAAGTCAAAGTTTGGTCGAATATAGGTAATTAGCTCTCCAGCTATCTACTGATCCACAGTAAAAATATCAAATCTCACTAAGATTTAGCCAGGATTACGGGATCTAAAATCAAATCTTGTCAGAGTGGTAATCAGCCCGCCAGCTAATTACCTATATAATTAGCCCGCCGGCTAATTACCAATGCATTCTAAATATAGGGTCACCCCTTCATTTCAGAGGAGACGAAAAATTTTATAAATTTCCAAAATTACCTTTGCATCCTTTTTTAGTTCCGAGAGTTCCAAAAGTCCCAAAACTCGGTCAAAATTCTTCCAGATTTGACCTTTATCACCGACACTCGGTATAAGCTCATTCTCTAGTCTTTTTAGATCAAGATCCCACAATGATCTTCGGTCTAAAAATGATCTAAATTCCACATTTCCCATAGAAATAATCTAAGATTATAGCCATAACTTGGGTTCAATCTATTTTCCTGCAAAACCACATTTTTTTTCTTTGACAACTTCGGTCCCATACTAGCTCTCAAGTCATCCTAAACAGACGAAAAGGTAACAGAGGGTCATTGGCACCAAGCCCACCTTTAAATTCATTAAAATTCTTTTCAATTCTTTTTATTATTGCACATTGCATTTTTATTTATCTGGTTAAGTGAGCCACTAGAGCCACTTAAACTATAATATGTGTAAATAAGCTTGCAAGTATGGATAAAACATCAAGGATGCTAGGAAACTCTATCCGTGTTTTCGAGCCAAGACCCAAACGCTGTTGTTACTCTGTCGAAAGTTTGGTAGAAAATATCTATTTATGAAGCCGTTACAATTCACGTTTTATTTCTTGAATTTAATTCTTAAATAAAGCTGTTGTAATGCAGAAATTACCACACTTTCCAAATTCCAAATTTAATCCAAATAATTAGAACAATATGAGTAACTATTATGTTCGAACTCAGACTCTCATTTTCTTTTCATTATAAAAATCCCATTTTGGATTAGTATACCACAATTCCCGGTGGAGCTAAACCGGGTGGCGACTCTATTTTATTTTTAAATAAAGTAAAAATGCTTTATTTTAAAAATATCTTTTTCTCAACAAAATGTACAAATGTATTTCTTAATATAATCACATTTTTGGCTTATAAAAAGCCACGTTTCTTTTCACACTCAATAATTTAAGTGAAAAAATAACAAATAACTTTTTCTCTTTAATAAAATCTAGCATTTTACTAAAAAAGAGGCACACCCATTTAAGCGAACCAGATTTTCTCAAACCGAACCAAACTCCGCGGTTTCCTCAAACTACACCAAAACATGACCCGCGCACTGCACCCCGCATGCCAACCCATGAAAGCGTCCGCCCGCTCACAGTGGCGACTCCGCTGGGTATGATTATTTTTATAAAAACCTATTTTTTATAAAAATTCTTTCTTTGACATAATAATTAAAATGTTATTCAAATTAAATTTTGGAATCATGGAATTTGTGATAATTCCTGCATTACACAAATTTTAGCACCACATAGCATATGCATTCTTTACCCTTAAACCAACGTAGGTGTCCTTTGGTGTAGTATCTCCAAGTTTGCTTAGGGCTTGAGGGGTATGGATCCAATCACACCCATTGCATAACATACTAGGACCTTATTCGCTTAACGGCAAGACTACCTACGTATATTATATATGGAAAAGATTCCTTTGGTTCGCTCAGGGCCACTAGGACTCGGTACACAAAGGCGCAGGGTACCCTAAATTATACCCAATCCTTAGACCAAAACCCACATATAGATTAACCGTAGACACTTTCTCATAGGTCTACCCAGAAACCTCGACTGCACGTGAGCAGACTTTGCTAGGTCCCCCATTGGCTTCAAAGCAAAGTAACCAATGAAGTTAAAAGGGCGGTAAGCATTATCTAACCATTTGCTACATGTGCAGGTTCATTAAATATAAATAAACTGAAAATGAACACCATAAGCATCATGATTGTGTGGAAACTAACCACATCTTTATATATCCATGACACTAACATGTTCCATGCCATTTCATTAATCAAGACCAGTGAGTCAACCTAGGCTCAGCCCATGAGCCAAAATAATCAAGACCAATGAGTCCACCTAGGCTCAGCCCATGAGCTAAAATAACCGAGACCAATGAGTCAACCTAGGCTCAGCCCATAAGCCAAAATACCTAAGAGTAGTGAGTCAACCTAGGCTCAGCCCATGAGCCGAAATAACTAAGACCAATGAGTCCACTTAGGCTCAGCACATGAGCCGAAATTAACCAAAACTAGTAAGTCCACAGAGGCTCAACCCATGAGCCAAAAGATATAAACCCTTTGAGTGACCCGAGTGTTAGCTCAACCCTTGGACCAATAAGTCAAAACCCTTTGAGTGACCAACGATTTAGCTCATCCCTTGGACCAATGAGTTAAACCCTATGAGTGACCAGCGAGTTAGCTCAACCCTTGGACCATTGAGTTAAAACCCTTGGAGGGGGTAGTATTAGCTCAAATATAAGTGACCAGCGAGTCAGCCCAACCCTTGGACCAATAAGTCAAAACCCTTTGAGTGACCCTAGTGTTAGCTCAACCCTTGGACCAATGAGTCAAAACCCTTTGAGTAACCCTAGTGTCAGCTCCACCCTTGGACCACTGAGTCAAAACCCTTTGAGTTACTAGCGAGTCAGCACAACCCTTGGACCAATGAGTCAAAACCTTTCTAGTGACCCTAGTGTCAGCTCAACCCTTTGACCAATAAGTTAAAGCCCTTTAAGTGACCCTGGTGTCAGCTCAATCCTTGGACTAGTGAGTCAAAATCCTTTGAGTGACCCTATTGTCTACTCAACCCTTAGACTAATGAGTTAAATCCTTTAAGTGACTAGGAAGTCAGCTCAACCCTTGGACCAATGAGTCAAACCCCTTTGAGTGACCTTAGTGTTAGCTTAAATATTAGACCAATGAGTTAAACCCTTTGAGTGACCAGCAAGTCAGCTCAATCCTTAGATCAATTAGTCAAAACACTTTGAGTGACCCTAATTGTCATCTCACGCTTTAAACCAATGAGTCAACCTACCTTTGACTAGAGAGTCAATTTGCCCTTAGGCTTTTGAGTCTGATCCAACTCAGGCCCTTGGTCCTTGATCTGTGTGTTTGCAATATTCCATGAATATCGCAAATTATCAATTGCTGCTTGAGCGATTGGCATATGCTCGAACCTTTTTTAATCTGATTATACATCTCCATCATTCATCCATGCATTTGCCCACACATACATTCATTCATTCACCCGTGAAAAAAGGTGAGAGAGGCCAAGAGCCATGCCTAATGCACTTGCTAACACTTGATTTGTTACCCATTAAATTTTGAAGTGAGAGAGATGTAGATTGAGGTGCATTACGAGGCAGTCTAAAA
Organism: Euphorbia pulcherrima; assembly: GCA_947683365.1. Lineage (NCBI taxonomy): Eukaryota > Viridiplantae > Streptophyta > Magnoliopsida > Malpighiales > Euphorbiaceae > Euphorbia > Euphorbia pulcherrima. The sequence goes on along the minus strand of CANTUS010000010.1, from coordinate 17,860,100 downwards.
GTCACACACCCACCACCAATCGAATTTATAGCTCAATTTTTCTCTAATCTAGAACCCAAAATTGTAATGGAAGACGATAATGCGATTGGCCAGTCCCTTAGAAGGATTCTTGATGCCCTATAATTTCATGATATTTGGGAAAGGCTGAGCGCTGGTAATGCTCAAAAACCCAAGAACAAGAAACCGAAATAGGTACACTCAAAGCAAAGATGGCAGACATGGAGAAACTATCTCAAGTAAAGGACAAATGTGTTGCCCCGTCTATATAGCAGTATAAGGATATTGATTGATTCCTGCCTAAGGAGTCAAAAGCCCTTCTAGCTAACTTTGTGATGCCCTACATGGCTCCCTATGTTGGCACAGGACCTCCCCCTGCGCACATGGAAAGTTACCTTCAAATTATGACTAGTATAAACATCCCTAAAGTTCATATAGTCAATCTACTTCAAGCAACTGTTCGTGGACCCACCTCTGAGTGGTGTATGAGAATGCCAACCGATGTAACGTCTGATTGGAAGAAGCTGTTCTTGGCGTTCCTTGAAAACTATGCCTTCAATCTGTAGGTCAAGACTACTCTGCAGGATCTTAAAAGAATTAAGAAACAGCTGAATGAGTCCTTTTAAGAATTTTAACTGAGGTGGATAGCCGTGCACGTGATTGTATTTGGGGCACCTAACTAAGACACCCTGATAGTAAAGCTTGTCGAAGGCTGTAGCCCAAAATTTTTGGGATGAAATGAAGATGAAAAGGTTTGACACCTTTAACAACATGGTAGACTATGCCATGAGGCTTGAAAAATACGTAGAAGAGGATCGAGCAAAGAAGCAAGAACAACAAGCTTACACAAAACCTTGATATAGGGAGAAAGGTGGTTCTTCCAAATAAGGCACCTCTAATTCCTCGAAAACCCAAGTACAGACTCACTAGTCCATCTCTCCTTGGGTGGAATCACTATCCCAAATATTCACCAAGCTGAGAAAATCTGATAAACTCTAGAGCATCAAGCCATTCACTCCGCCTACTCCGACAGAAAGAGACAACTTTTGTGCTTTTCATGTAATAAAGGGCACCGCACTAATGAGTACGCTTGGCTACTAAAAGAACTATAATAGATGATAGCCAATGGAAAAGTGAAAGAGGTTGAGAAGAAGCCAAGCACTCAGACTAATCCACTGCCAAACTTCCAAGCTATGGTAAATGCCATAAGTATTCATGTGGAGGCCTACGAATATGGCATCAACGTAATAGAAAATTTCTGGCATGACCCAGGATGTGAGGACAATATAGTCTTTGATAACATGTATATCATCTACATAGTCGATCAGTACATCCTGAGGATAAAGAGAGAAGGGCTGGACCGATATCTTATACTGCCACATCTCATATATCACAGAGATTGAAATCCAAATGAAGATCTGGAGGAATTTCTTTGGTTTATTCACGAACAAGGAATTGCCTTGATGGGTTCCGCACCGTAGTTTCCCAGATTCTTAGAGGGCCCAACCATGGACAGGTATGACGCAATGCCACTGCAAAAATGTTGGAACTGGTACTTTATGGAGAGATCTTTCCTCCTTTACTTAAAGGCAAATCAACCATACCCAGGTGAGCTTTGATGGTGGCTCACACCATAGGTAGACCGGTATAATACCGGCTAGCAAGATATCCCTCCTTCATAACCTCCTATGTGCACTCACCTTGATTATATGAGTCCTAATTATATTGGAACAAGTCTTTTCAAATTCAAGAGCTCTTCTAGGGTAGCACATCCAAAAATCTAAGAACTATATGATCCTAAATAGGCATTGAGTAACCATGCAGACCAATAGCGGTATCTCATTCTGAATCTAGAAGGAGGTGCATGAGACCTATTTGGATATATCAGTACCGACATTATAGCATATGGTTCCCGTATGGAGGAAACATTTGCCAGCATACAAACCACGGTATCCGAGTTCTATATAGCAATCGGAGGAGTCAAATCCGAGCCTAATGTGGCAATTAAAAACCCAAAGGAAGATCCCCAGGAAGATCCCAAAGAGGATCCAGAAGAAAATTTTGATAATGATATCCCAGCTCCACATGCGCCAAACTAGATCTTTGAGCAACAGCCTTTCGAAGATTCAGATGAAGAGGTGGAAGAATTTGTCAACTCTAGTGAATTAGATCATGAAGATGAAAGTGAAGTGAATAACTTGGGGTATGAATAAGATACTTTCTTGGATGACGAGCTAAATCACTTACCGGGAGATTTCGAGTATGCAGCTCCGTTCCCCAATGGCATGCTGGTTGATTAAAATGGTGCCGAGAGCTACGCCTCTTCTCTAGAGCATGACTCACCGGGCGCCTTATGGTCTACAGCAAGTGACAATTCTAGAGACTATATGGACTTCAACTCGGACAACAAACATGTCATTAACATGATTTTGGATGAGGGGTAAGAAACCTCTTGCATATACATTATGGAGAGAATTCACGGAGAGAATGAACTACCTTGAAATAGTTGTTGAACGCGGAGTCCCAAATTAAGGAAAGTTTACCCCATATTCTACAACAAAAATACAAGGGCACACCTTCACATTTGTGAATTCGTGTAAATGATGAATGATGGGTATATTTAGTATGCTCATTGGCCCAAAAGGTTCCGCTTGACTCTTCGAGAAAAGGCATTCATTTGGTATTAAAGGCTGACATTTTACCAAAAATTATTCTGGAACATTCTGGCCAAGCAATTCGTCGACTACTTCATATAGATCATCCCACCAAAAGACACAACCCCCGAACTTGATAGGCACATGAACCCCTTGCTATACTAGGAATGGGAAGCAACCAACGTCACTTATCCAACATCAATAGAATCGGCCAAGGAATACCTATAGTATACAAACAAATACCATGACACGCCTAATCTTTACGATAATATGCTAGATCTGGTCAGCGAAAAGGAACCAACTGATGGAGCCTCCTCATCCATCCATATGATCAGGCAGGAATCCAAACCTATCCTATGCCAAATCTTGCAAGAGAACCCCTGCCATTATAGAAAAGTAGCCTAAAAAGGTTACTTACATGTAGTGGACCTTAGTCACCAGGGCACCGGCTTCTATGAACAAGTCGATCGACTTAGGTGAAATACCCCTTGATAAGGATTTTGATGAATTTAAGGTCTTTAAAACAACTAACCTACCAATCCAGGTGGTTAGTCCTATCACCAGAGGAGGAAAGGCCACTAGATCAGTAGCCCTACTTGTACTAAGAATTGGGCCTCCGATACCTCCTACTTTTGTTAAGTCCTTAGAATAGGTAGAAAGCATGATTATGGATCAGCTGAAGGCCACTACAACTAAGATGAGTATCTAGGAACTACTCCTAGGATCTCAAAATCACAAGGTTGCTATCGTTAAAAAGCTGATGGAAATTGAAATGTCTCCTCTGGCATCATCGAAGCAGATCTAGACGCCAATGAATTCGTGAATCCGGTCAATCGCGATAAACTGAAGCGCTATCTTGTGTAAGAAATATATATATATATATATATATATATATATATATATATATATATATATATATAAGGTCTGTCAAGAGTTGGAAAGTGCTCTTGAGCAAAAATAAAGACTCCAAAATAAGAGTGGTAAAATTCGTTCGGAACCCTAGGCAACGGTGGACATTTCTTGGAAATAAATACCACTTGTCCTCCATGATAAATAATATCTTTTGTAGTAACATATTCATGTTAAAAATACTACAAGAGTCCATTAAATGGAAACTGTGAATTGTTTAATGAAACACGGATTCAAATAACTTCTTTTCATCCTTATTACATATAAAGGAGCATTAAATACAGAAAATAGAAGCAACAAAGACAAGCAATAAGGCCTGATTCCTTTATTCTTCCACGGGAACAAAAGACACATAATGGTAGGCTTGCTAAACCCTAAGGAAGCTTTGAAGCCTCCTAGTCTCACTAAGCCTCTCCTCAAGAGTAGCCAGTCCATGAACACTCATAACCTAGATGCAATAAGCCCCGAAAGGATACACGTAAAAGGGGCAGAGTAGTTCATCTCAACATGGGTGTGACTAATCCATCTCATGTCATGATGATAGACCTGAGTATACGAAAGCTCAAGGCCAATAAGGGTTCATAGGGATGTAGGAAACCCTTGAGATCGACTGTACTATCTACACAAGCGACCAGGAGAATAAGTGAGGATCTCAGAAAGGCAAATAAGGACCACACCATCTCTAGCAACGTCTGTGGTCATATGAGTTATTTGCCACCATGGGCAAACCCAATGGATATCCTCAGCAGCTAGGCTCCCCATAAACTCAACCCACTCCTCAATGGTAAAATCTCTATGGAACAATTATCGATGTAAACTACAGAGCATCGTTCCCAATAGGCCCTCAGATAATAATCCATGCTCATAGGAATAGATATCAGAGAAAGCTTGTCCTAGAGCCAAATCTACATAAGAAAGCACAAAAAGAAGTAAAATCAATAAAAAGGAAAATGAAAAAAACGAAAAAAAGAGAAGAAAAAAGACGAAAAAAAAGAGAAAATAGCTTGCTGGATTGAAAACCTGAAAAGGCGGTCCAGGTAAAAATTAAGGGAAGGCTAATGAATTGAAAACCCGAAAATTACGATTCACGCAAAAAGAAAGGCTCAAATAAAGGTTACTTGAAGAAGAAGCATGCTGCCCATGGTAGTAGCTTCAATCCCACTCTGAGAAGCGTGCATAAAGATCCACATCTCAGCCAAACTAACTGCAATGAGAGACTACCCCTCTAGCAACTAGTCAACGATAATTAGAAAGGAGAAACTAGAATCCATAGTGGGAACCTCGTAGAGAAAACCCCCAACAAAAGCAAACATATAAGAGGCAACAAGCTTGCATCATCAGAACAAAGTCCCCTATTTATGTTGATGGCCATATCTAACCTCAGGCACTCATCATAGATCAATTGGTGCCTATCAAATCATTGAAGCTAAAAAAGACTCACAAATAAATCAGAAAATTTAGGGTGAGGCAACAGGATAACCGAAGGCATATTGGCAGGGGATCGGAGAAGCCCACATAACTCCTCATACAGGAGGCTTAGCTTATGGTCCCTAAACCAAAACACACTATCAATAGGATCCCAGAACCTAACAGCATCTTGGATCATGTTATCCTTGACAAAGATGCGGCAGCATACCTTCATGTGCACAAAACTGCAAACCTCGAGATGATCCCAACCATCAGAGTTCTTCAGATAAATGTTTAGATTAGCACGAAAATGAATGTAGCCCTCCATGGAAAAATTTCACATGGATAACAATTTGCTATACATAGTTTATGGGGCAATCTACCAATATCTGGTAGATTACCCGATAAACTTGACCAATAATGAAAAGGAACCTCAAAGTGAGGGAATAAAGAAATTTTTTTTACGCAAAAGTGTGTTCATACAAAAGGAGGCACTGCAAATGGCCTAAAAGAAAGCAAAACAAAAAACAAAGTGAAAAAGCCTATCTAATTGCCCTATGGGAAAAATTCAGGAGGATCACCTTGCTCCTACTGTGCCTGCAACTAATGGTCATCTATCGAAAGCATCCAAACTGAGCTCAAAGCTGTCAAATCTCCAGCTACAGTATTTCAACATAAATCATTCATATGCATTTTATAACATGTCATGCATCATCATTAAACATAATAAGATAACACATATACCCCCTTGTCCATGTTTTGGGTCATCATGAAGCGCTGCTACCCTTGAATATATCCACAATCGAAGATGCTATCAGCAATAGGCACCTGCAAGAATGAAAGATCAAAGTAAGTTAGCACTGCCACGATCCAAAATGAAAAGTCAAAGGAAGAAAAGACAAAGGAGACTAACATGAGTGGTGCCAGCAGGATAGAAAGTGACTGGATGCTTAGGATCTAGATAAGGTAGGATGATAGGGGTATAAGTGCTTATGTTGGGGTGGTACATCATAAACATAAGGGGCTGATACTTGAACCCCTGATGCCCCTCCACCATCGTCGGGCCCTAAGATGGGATGGATGACGTCGAGGAGCTACCCACGTGAATAGAAGTAGTCGTGGGTCTCTTCCTACCCTGGTGATCCTGCAAAGATAATAGAACAAGGTTAAGTCATTCTAACTAAGTGCAAGCCAGTGAAAGGGAAGGTATCATCATCCGGATAGCCTCAGGCGAACCTAATCTAGCTTGGCCACTAGGGGCAAAAGTTGAAGGGGCAGAGGCCTTAGGAGCAAAAGCCAAAGGATCGTCATCCTTAGGCGGGTTGTGGATATCCCGCCGAGGCAAAATAGGAATATGATCCATATCCAACCATTAAAGCAACTACAAATGATAGAACTCCTCCTATCCCCTAACGCACTCTAGAAAGGTGCTACGAATACCCTCGGAGGCCAATTGTGCAAAGTCAGGCAAGCGGCGAGGCCAAATGACCCACTGAGGCACCTTAAGAGGAATAGAACACAACCTGGGAGGAAGATGGCAACCCGAAATATGATTCCCAGGTACCTATGATCAGTCAGGTGTTTATAGACTGCCCAGCCAATCTCATGACCTCTGGCTAGTGAAGAGAATGCCCCCAAGAATGTGTCTTGATCTGCAAGAAAGAGAAGATTAAATAATGATACGATGATTGTAGTGTTAGACCCTATGAGGGCACTTATAAGGTCAGAGGGGGGTGAATGACCTTTTTTTATGGAATATATAGACTTTGAAAAGTTTTAGTGTAGTGTGTTTAATTATGATCCAGATGATGGATTCAGATGATGCAGTTATAACAATATAGTGCAATAAATAAAGAGTTAAAGAAATCAAACACAAACGATTTTATCCTTGTTCAGCCCAGCCTACTCTAGTTCCTAGAATTTCCTTCCTCCGAGCTTTTCCACGAGTGGATTCCTTTCCAACTAGTAAGAATCAAGCCTTACAATTTGTCTCTAGATGGTAAGCCCTTTCGGATGTAGGATATACCACTAGAAGCACCAACTCCTAGCTGAGTCTTTTAGTCTTTAGTAGGATATTCCACTTACACTTCTACCCCGAATAGAAGCTGAGTCCTACAGGGAGTTAGCACTCAAAGCACCAACTTTAGGTTGTATCCCAATCTATCAACTCACCCAAGTTAGAGATCCTTACACTCTTGTTTTCACAAAGGTTTTGGTTTTTGGATTTCCTTAAGTTTATAGGTCACTTAGGAATCCTTACAACACATTTGGAATTAATTAACTCTTGGAGGGATTGTAAACTAATTGAATGCTTGTTCTTTGCTACTTGTTTTTGTCAATCAAATAGCCAACCTTCTTATTTGGTGAAGCTTCCCTTTCATAGGCTTCCATTATAAATGTAGCCGTTATGGTTGTTGAACTTGTAATAAATCTTCACCCTTGATCAAGTTATAGGTGTCGCTTTTGGAGCCGATTATCAATCCATTAGACTGTAATTTGACGCATTTGAATTCTAGGGATTAATGCTGAAAAGTTATTAGTGATCATTTTACTTTGATTTTTACGATGCACCAACTTCAACACCATTAGCCTTTTTGTGTGAACTCCATGCACCTCCTTATTAGTCTAGATGAAAAAGGTTGTTAGCTTTTCCACTCCGGTGTCAGTCCTTTTGTCCTTTTTCTAAAAAATGCAAGCTATCATTTTATCTTTATCATAGGATCTTTGACTTTCTAGATCAAAAAGATGAAGGGAAAAGTTGTCTTTGAAACTTATCCAATTTTCTTCAAGTAGGAGTCTTTCGAATGTCTTTAGACTCATATTCTCCGGATCTGTCTTCTTCTGAAGATACGACAATTAGTTCTTTTGGATGCTATTCTTGAGGGATTAAAGCTTGTTTCCTTTCCAAGATTCATTCTGATGATTCCATGTGCTTAGGTATTTGATATCCTCAATGGAGAACCTTGTAACTAGATCTTTGTCCGGATATTTCCATTTGGATTTGGGATTTACATAGTTTAAGTTTTTTTTTCTTTCAAACCTGATCTAGATAGTTTAGTTTAATTTATGGCCGGATCATAGCGTCCCAACAACCTTCCCCATTTGATTGAAACAAAAACTAAGTACAAGGGAAAGGAGTATATTTGTACTAAGTACGATTCTTGATACTTAGACATTTACAGATTTTACTCTCCCAAAATTCTATCATCCTAACTCCCCTAATATTTTTCAATTCTAGCTTCTAATTTTGTTTTATTACAATTGCAGATTGTACTTTAAAAGCAACATTTTAAGAATTAGATATTTTCACTATATATACTTCTGCTATTAATAATAGTTAACATCAATCAAGTTTAGATTACAAATTATAGAAATCTATAATAGCGAATCTAGCTATTATAAGATTTTACAAGATTATTGTAGAACATAGCTAGTCCAATTCCCTCCGGATGGACCTTCTTCCTTTTCTTTTACTTTGCTTGCACCTTCCCCTTATAGACTTATCTCCCCCTTTTTCTTACCGCCTTGGGGATCAATCACCATGTTTGTCCTTTTATCCCAAGCCTTTTGCCAAGCATTTGAGTAGATTGAGTAATTAGGATTACCTTTGGATCTTTCAGCAATAATACGGTCAACAGCAAGAGGAGTAAGATAGTAAGGATGGATGGTCTTATTTAAATTGTTATAGGATTATTTGATTGACAGATGAATGCGCAAGACAAACTCTTGATCCTTGGGATCATAGCAAGGGAAGAGGACCTTTAGGAGAGTTGCCATTCCCTTCTGACCAAAGAAGCCAGAATCTCCAATTGCTTGAATAAGGTTATGGAAGATCGAAAGGAGCTAGCTTTTCAGAATAGTAGGACAGGAAGAGGATCGAGATATTGAGAGGTTATTGATTCTGGTCTAGAGCACAGTGATTTCTTTGGTAATGGATGCCTTCCAGTTAGTTATTATCTGCTCTAAACTAGATAGGTGACTCCCCAGTTCATCATCCATGGTTTTATCAATGAAGTGCACCAGCATTTCTTGGGTGACTTGCTGGTCAATGCCCAGATTCGTGATACTAGGCTTGAGGTCCTTCTCGGCCATGAATTGGGATGATTTTTCAAACTTGGTATCTAGATATGATTTAATTTCTTCTCAGAGCTTGAAGGATGAGGATGTGATCTTGTCAATTATAGTTTCACAGTTATTTAAAGCCAAGTTGTTGGCTTGATCAGAAGTCCGATTGCCTGTGGAACCATTTTCCTAAAGCTCATTTAGAATTAGTGTGATCTGGGAGAGAGAGGCTTCTGCAATTGCTCCAGGAGTGGGTAAATCAAGAATTTTATCTTCTATGTTCTTTATAGTGTGTTTGATTTCACCTAACTTCTTCTACACATCCGAATTGGAGGCTTATCTGAGTAGTTCTTTTTCAACTCCTCTCAGATGGGTACAGATAGTCCGGAGGCTTTATTTGATATACCCTTCCTCATTCTCCTCTTGGGCAGCCTCTTTTAGTAGATGAAGTGCTGCAAAAACTTTTGCTTTAATTGTGTTATTTGCAGGCAATCTTATAGGGCTTACTTTTGGAGGAAAATCTTCATTACAGGAGCTAGATAATTCATCTTCAGAACTAGAGCTGCTTTTGGAGGGTTCATTATTAGCTTCATTAACACTCTTCTTGGAATGGGACTGATCTTGATCTTCTCTCCTTTCTTCTGGACGTTAACCCGGGCTAGCTTTGCACTTAAAGTCCGCTTTAGAGGCATGCTCTTTGGATCTCAGACCCTATCCCTCCTCCGGAATGATAGCATTCAGGTTTGGTGCTTGTTCCTTATACACTACTTGAGTTGCAGTGCCTAAGTTGTCCGTATTTACCAATGCTGTAATACCAGCACCAAGATGAGCACAAAATTTTAAAGGAGCAATGGCAAAGGGCACCTCAATTATTTACAATGGAGGTTTCATGTTGGAGTCTTTAACTTTCTCTCACTTCTTCCCTTCGCAACCCCCAGATAATAGGAAATGTCCTCTATCACCCCTTCTATTACCTTTTTAGGACTTAAGATTACTCCCCCAGGCGAGTTGGAACTTTCCTCAACATCCTCTATTACTGCCTTTATAAGACTTATTTCTGCAGGGATATTAGCTTTTGGAATTATTAGGTTCTCCATAAGAGGTTCAGTGTTAGGTAGGAAGTTGAATAATCTGGATTCTGGAATCTTTGTGACCTTTATGAAGATTGGTGTGGCTGAGGATCCTCTGGGTCCTTCTATGGCAAGATTATTAATTATGTAGTTGTCTGACATATAAGCCATCATCTCTTCATACTAAGGATCCTCCGGAAGGAAATCCTCCTTGGCTTCAGGTACATTTTTGCCCTTTGAACTTTTAGCCCTAGCCAACTCCTCCACTACAACCCTTTTAGCAGCCTCCTCATCAATAACTATAGCAGTTGGCCTCTTGGCGGTTTTCTTTTGATATTTCTGTGCCTTGATTGCTTCACCAAAATTATACCCTTTTTAGGTTGATTACTTCTTTGGCACTGGCATTTTGTCTTCTATTTCCTCTTCATCAGACTCATTTCCCTCCTTCAGTAATTCAAATGCTTTTCTTTTCTGGCATTTGTAATAGCCCTTTCTTATTGTAGCACAGCTACTGCAATGGATTCTTTTGCTTTCGGATCACACATTAGTCTTTCCAATAAATCGGCTGTCTTGATTAGCTTTCCCCTTGATTTTGGCTTTACAGGGGATTTGTTAACTAGCTAGGTGATTGTTTAAGTATCTTCATTCTCCTCTTCATCCACTAGAGTCAGAGCTAGTTCTTTCTTTACCTTAGGTCTTGTTATTCTGGCCCTTTTGGGTACCAGACCACTCATTTCCAGATTGTAGCTCTCTAGGTCTTGTTTTTCTTTTTTTCTCTTAGCCTCTTGGCTTCATGTTCATCCCAGGTTTCATTGAATCTTAGGTTTAGGAAGTTCCTCTGCACAATGGGCTTTCCACTAATACCTTAAAATTCTATCAAATCTATCTAATTTGCTTAGAGAATCTGCGTGATGAGAGCTCCATGGGAATTCCTATGATGCATGATGAAATGAATAAGAAGCACAGGCATATTAACCTCCCTGCTTTCTACCCAGCGCTCTAGCACACAGTACTAGAAGGAAGACACTATCCTTAGTAAGCCCTTCCGAATTAGGACTAACTTTACCAGCACATGTTGAAGATATCTAGGGATTTAAGGCTAGTGTGTTGAAAATTTATCCCCAGAACACCTTTCCAGAAGCGGCATCTCCACATCATATTTCACTTTAGCTTCATCTCCATTCTCTCGTATCAAAACTTCGTGTTCTTCATGTAAAGTGACTACTCAAAGAAGTTTGGAGTGACTATAATCCTTTTACCGTGAACTATAGTTTGTAGGGCATTGAATTTCTTATTTGCTTACAAATTATCATAAAACTACCGGACCAGGTCTGCATATGTTGGACAGTTTATTTTTAGGAAGTATGTGAGGTGCTGATCCTCAAACAACTGGGAATAGGGGTCGATTTCAAAGAGGAAGTTATCTCCTAAGAAATCTGTAGGGATAACTGAATCAGAGGGTTTATAGTCCTTGGGGATGAAGTCCTCGCCTTTCAGATAAGATTTTGATAAGACATTTTAGGTTGGAAGCATTATATGTCCAGCCTTAGGCATGATTGCTGCCACTTTAAAGATAGAATTGAAGGTATTAGGTTTTAGCTTTCAATTTTTGTAGAGTAATAGTGGAATAGTTGCTCGCGTGAGGAAGAAGAGTGAATTTGAGGGGTTTATATAGAATTTTCTAAGTGAGGGTAGTTTTGTAATCCAGACGCCGATAGTTGGGTTGGATTGATGACATGGCAATCGGATTTTTAAGAGAGAGTTAAATTCAATTTAATCAGAGAATGGTAATGGTTTATTTTGAATAATAACTGTCAAATTTACCACGAGTGTAACACCCAATGGACTTTTAAAATTCAAAAGTAACTGTCACCTTCAAGCGTGTTTACTACTATTTGTCCTTCTTGTCTACTGACATGGCATCCTTCCGGAATAAATTTTTCTCAATACTTCTTCTCTTCTAGATTGAGTTTTCTGCCAAGGATCCAGCTTGATTTCAAGCTGTCTTCTGGATTAATCCTAAATTGAATTGGACATACTAATTGACTCCCTTAGCTACCCAAATTGATCTTTACTTATTGGTATAGTAAAGATGTCCGCTCTTTGCTTATTGGTTGGAATGTGTGCCAATGCAACACCCTTCTTCATTACATGTTCTCTAATGAAATGATGCCTTATATTGACATGCTTTATCCGGCTATGGAGTATTGGATTCATTGAGACATCAATAGCACTCTTGTTGTCACACATGACATCAATACATCCAGATTAAACTCCATAATCTTCTAGCTATTGCTTGATTCATAGGAGTTGAGCCACACAACTTCTGGCTACCATATATTCTACTTCAGTAGTAGATAAAGTAACTGAAGTTTGCTTCTTATTGTACCATCACACCAAGTAATATCCAAGGAACTGGCATCCTCTGGATGCACTCTTTCTTTCAAGAGTGTCTCTCCCATAATCTACATCAGTAAATCCTTGTAGTGTGAAATCTCCATAACTAGGATGCCCGAAACCTACTTTAGTGGTTCATAGGAGATATCTAAGAATCCTCTTTGCTGCTTTGAGATGAGAATCCTTAGGATTGTCTTGATACCTTGAATAGTAGCAAACTGTATAGTGTATGTCAGGTATGCTAGCTGCCAAGTATAGAAGTGAGCCAATCATCCTTCTATAGAGCTTTTGATCAACATCTTCTCCTTCAAAATCCTTAGATAGGACTATATCTATTCCCATTGGAGTAGACATTGGTTTGCACTTGTCCATTTCAAATTTCTTCAAGATCTCCTTGGTGTACTTTGATTGGTTAATTAAATCCCATCCAAACTTTGCTTGATTTGAAGACCAAGGAAGAAGTTAAGTTCTCCCATCATGAACATCTCAAATTCATTCTTCATTTGAGAACTGAATTCTTTACACATCTATTCATTGATAGCTCCAAATATGATATCATCCATATAGATTTGGACTAGAATGATATCATTTTTCTTCTTTTTGATAAATAGTGTGGTGTCTGCTCTGCCTCTGATATAACCCTTGGTTATAAGGAATGAGGTTAACCTCTCGTACCAGGCTTTGGGAGCCTGCTTTGGTCCAGAGAGAGCCTTCTTTAGCTTATGCACATGATCCCAATGCTTTGGGTCTTCAAATCTAGGTGGTTGCTTCACATAGACTTCTTCTTGGATCATACCATTTAGAAATGATCTTTTGAAATCCATTTGGTATGTGTGAACCCTATGAATGATGCAAAAGCACATAGAATCCAGATTGCTTCCAGCCTTGCTACGGGAGAAAAGGTTTCTTTAAAATCAATTCCTTCTTGCTGGTTGTATCCTTGAGTAACCAATCTTGCTTTGTTTCTTACCACTACTCCGGATTCATCTAGCTTGTTTTGGAAAACCCATTTGGTTCCAATGATTGATTTTCCTTTAGGAGGTGGTACTAGATCCTATACATCATTCCTGGTGAATTGATCTAGCTCTTGCCATCATCCAATTTTCATCTCCTTCAGCATCTTGAAATTTCTTTGGCTCTATGAGAGAGACAAAAGTAGCCTAACTCATCATCCAGTTGAGCTAACCTCTAGTTCTTACTGGGTTCTGAACATCATCTATAACATTTTCAATGGAATGATCTCTGTGTGTTCAGATCTCCCTTTGTATGCCTTCTTGTGGAATTGGGACTTACTCCACTTCATCTTCAACCACGTCTTCTTGGTCTTCATTAAATTCAATCTCCTATAGGTTGAGACTAACTTGTTGTACTTCTGGATCAAAGGATATTCCTTCATCTTCCTACTTCCAACTTTTCTCTAGATTTTTTAGCTTCTACAACTGGGTCTTCTGGAGTATAACTTTTCTTACCTGCAGAGTTAGTCTCATCAAAATCTACATGTATTGACTCTACTACATATTGGGTTCATTTATTCAAGACTCTGTAGGCCTTACTATGTGTTGAGTAGCCAAGGAAAATTGTTCATCATATTTAGGATCAAATTTTCCTAGTTGCTCTTTATCATTAAGGACGTAGCATTTACATCCGAATGCTTTGAAATACCCAATTTTGGATTTTCTTCCCTTCCAGATTTCATATGGAGTCTTTTCTATAGTCTTTCTAATGAGAGCTCTATTTAGAATATAATATGTTGTATTCACAGCCTCTCCTAGAAGTATTTTGGCAAATAATTTTCATTGAGCATTATTCTGTCCATCTTAATTATGGTCTTGTCTTTCTCTCAGCAACTCCATTCTATTAAGAAGTGTGAGGGGCACAGAAGTTATGTTCAACGCCCTTTGAGTCATAAAAATTAGTAAAATGATTATTTTTGAATTCTCCGCCATTATCACTCTGGATGCGTGCAAAGTTTATGCCCTGTTCTAGTTCTATCCGGATGAATGTTTTAGAGAATTGGTCAAAGGCTTCGTCCTTGCTTGGTAGCAGGAGAAATGAGGTATATTGGGAATAATCATCCACAATGACCATGGTGTATTCTCTTCTACCTAAACTTAATGGTCTGTTTGGACCAAAGAGATCAATATGCAAGAGCTCAAGTACTCTTTTGGAATGAATGTATGAGATGGAAGGGAAACTTTTCTTATGATGTTTACCTAATTGACATGCAGTGCATAGATGATCCTTTTGAAAAGCAACCTTACTAATTCCTTTTTGACTACTTTAGACAGGAGGTTCATGCTGACATGTCCTAACCTCCGGTGCTATAGCTATAATCTTCTTTAGACAGCAAGCAAATATTCTTTTTATCATTTTTAATGTTTACAGAGTAGACATTATTTACTCTAGATGCATAAAGAATGAGTTGGTTGGACTTACTATCATAGATTAAGCAGCCTCTGAAATCAAATGTGACTTTTCTTCCCTTGTCACAGAGTTGGGCCACACTTAGTAAGTTGATTTTCAGTCCATCAACCAATGAGACATCTTCTATCTCTAACTTGGATCCAATGGTTCCATGACTAATGATCTGCCCTTTTGATTGTCTCCAAAGCTTACTTTGCCTCCCTTCTTCCGGGTTAATGTGATGAAGATCTTCTCATCACCTGCCATGTGCCTTGAGCATCCACTATCAATGTACAAAGTTAGTTGATCAATTGTGGATCTAAGGCATACCTACAAAACAGATCAAGTGGGTTTGCGTACCCAATCAGATTTGGGTCTCAGGCCAAGGGTAAACATCATAATAACCATTTTTTAATCTGCATAATTTAGTAACATGATTGTTTTTCCCGCAAAACCTACACCTTGAGAAGGGTCCATTCTATTTTTGGTTCTCATTGATCTTCTCCAGATCCTTCTTCCCATAGTTCCCTTTATATCCAGCCTTTTGCACACTAGTGGTTGGTCCGGTGTGAATCCAAAAACTAGTCAGAGGTGCAACTTCTGCTCCACAATTTCTTCTTTGTTTGATAGGTTGTTGGTTGTAAGCCATGTTAGCCTTTCCCTTTTGAGCAGTAGTATATCTTTAGGCTTGTGGTTGCCTGCTAACTTCCTTCATCTTTTGATTAGGGGTCTTTTGGAAATTGTTTTAAGCAGGAGGATGAGGATCTCTTCTTTGAAGTTTTTATCTCTGGCCTCTTTATGGATACTTCCTTTAATAGATTGATTTCTCTTTCTAGTGCCATTACATTTGCATTTAGGATCTGGACTTGATTTCTGAGGATTCCTCCACAACATCAATATGCTTGGTTGCTCTAACCAGATTGATGTCTTGTGCCATTACTTCAGCATCTTTTGCTAACTTCATTACTACTCTTTTGAGAGACTTGATTGCCTTGGCATTCTTCTTTACACCTTTGATTACAATAGACAGCTCTCTAGTAAGGTCAAAGTTAGAAGCAGAGTTAGAAAAAGAGTTTACCTTAGTGTTTGTTGTTTCTGATTTTGATTCTTTGATTTGCTCTATTTCTTGTTTGGAGGCATTCCTTCCAGATTGCCCTGCTTCTGGATCAGTCAGTGCTATGTATGCGCAATTTACTCTAGGTACCTACCATTGGCTTCTTTTTGAACTTCTTGGTTCTCTTAAGCTAGGAACGTTTTGTTCTAAAATGGTATTTTTCTCCATATTCAAAATAGGAAGCATCTTTTTCCTGATCCTTCTTTTCTTCCAGATTTCTTTTCGGCCTATCCCTTCTGGAAGTTCCTTCTCTTGATCTTCTAGATTTAAATTTTCTGGACTTCCTTCTCTCTTTCTTTTGTAGGAACCTGTTGAGCCTTCTGGTTAATAGAGCTAGTTGCTCTATAGTACTTTGAGGTTCCGTGGCTTGTTCTTCTTCTCTGGGTGAAGCTGATCCGGTAGATTCTGCCTTTAGTGCAATGAATTTCTTTTTCTCTTCAGGCTTCTTTTCTTGCTGGCTATATCTCTCCAAGTATAGATCTAGAGTTAAGAGATTGCCAATGAGCTCACCATAACTATATAAGTTTAGGTCATGAGTTTCCTCAATGGCAGTCTTCTTGTTGTCCCATTCCTTGGTGAGACTCCTGAGTACTTTTTTCCCCATCTCTACTTTAGGAATTTCCTTTTCGAGCCTCTTCATCTCATTCACTAGATTGGTGTATCTAGTGTTCATATTACTGATGGATTCTTTGGCTCCATTTTGAAAGCTTTAAACTTCTACTAGAGTAAATCAAGCTTAGCTTCTCTTACTTTAGTGGTTCCTTCATAGGTTACCTCGAGCTTCTCCCAAATCTCTTTAAGAGTCTCGCATCCGAATATTCTGTTAAATTCAGCTACACTAAGAGCACAATGAAGCATATTAATATTGTTTGCATTTTCACGCAACTTTTTAAAGTCAATCTCATCCCACACACTTGAGAGCTTTCAGTTAGTCATAACCTCTACTTCAAAAGTAGGCTCATATGGGCCATCTTTAATGACTAACCATTCTTTCATGCTTTGTGATTGTATGAAGTTCTTCAGCCAATTTTTCCAGAACATATAATGTTCACCGATGGAGAGTGGAGGATGCGTAATGGACATACCCTCGGGAAGGAGTTATGAGTTTTAGAAACTTATTTTGATGTATGAATCAAAATATCGAACCTTTAGCTCGAGATTTTTAGATCTCTAGTTTTGAGCACTTGCTCTAATACCACTTGTTGGTCCCTGTGAGGGTCTTTGTAAGGTCAGACGAGGGTGAATGACCTTTTTGCAAAATATATAGACTTTAAAAAGTCTTGGTGTAGTGTGTTTGATTATGATTTGGATGATGGATCTGAATGATGCAGTTATGACAATATAGTGCAATAAATAAAGAGTTAAAGAAATCAAACAGAAAGGATTTTATCCTAGTTTAGAATAGGCTATTCCTGTCCCCAGAGTTTCCTTCCTCTGAGCTTTTCCAGTAGTGGATTCCTTTCCAACTGGTAGGAATCAAGCCTTACAATTTGTCTCCAGATGGTAACCCCTTCTGTATATAGGATATACCACTAGAAGCACCAACTCCTAACTGAGTCCTTTAGTCTTTAGTAAGATATACCACTTATACTTCGACCCCAAATCTAAGCTAAATCTTACAGGGAGTTCCCACTCAAAGCACCAACTTTAAGTTGTATCCCAATCTCACAACTCACCCAAGTTGGAGATCCTTACACTCTTGTTTTCGCAAAGGTTTTTATTTTTGGATTTCCTTAAGTTTATAGCTCACTTAGGAATCATTACAATAGATTTAGAATCAATTGAATCTTGGATGGATTGTAAACTGATTGAATGCTTCTTTGTTACTTATTTTTGTCAATCAAATAGCCAACCTTCTCATTTGGTGAAGCTTCCCTTTTATAGGCTTCCATCGTAACTGTAGCCATTTTGGGTTGTTGAACTTGTAATAAATCTTCACCCTTGATCAGGTTATAGATGGCACTTCCAGAGCCATTGATCGATCCGTTAGACTATAATTTGACCCGTTTGAATTCTAGGGATTGATGTTAAAAAAGTTTTCAGTAATCATTTTACTTAGCTTTTTGTGAGGCACCAACTTTAACACCATTAGCGTTTTTGTGTAAGATCCACGTACCTCCTTATTGGTCTAAGTGAAAAAGGTTGTTAGCTTTTTCAGTCTGGTGTCAATCCTTTTGTCCTTTTCCTAAAAAATGCAAGCTGTCATTTTGCCTTTGTCATAGGGGAAGGATCTTTGACTTTCTAGACCAAAAAGGTGGAGGGAAAAGTTATCTTCAAAACTTTTCCCATTGTCTTTAAGTATGAGTCTTCTGGATGTCTTTAGACAAATATTCTCCGAATCTGTCTTCTTCTAGAGACAGGAAAATCAGTTCTTCTAGATGCTGTTCTGGAGGGATTAAAGCTTGTTTCCTTTCCAAGCTTTATTCTGATGATTCCACGTGCTTAGGTATTTGATATCTTCAATGGACAACCTTGTTACTAGATCATTATCCATATATTTCCATTTGGATTGGGGATTTACATAGTTTAAGTTTTCATTTCATTCAAACCTGATCCGGATAGTTTAGTTTAATTTGTGGTCCGGAATAACATGTAGCAGATATAGCGATTAAAGAAAATCAAGCAATCATAAAGCATACTTGCTCCGAAGGAAGGGTATGGAGATGGGCAGAAAGAGCAGAACCGGACTCCATTTCCTAATCGTAAAAGTAGTTTGGCAGTCAAGGGCAAAATGGGAAACCACTGCATGGCACGAGCTTGGCCATCGGAAGGATCCCCATCTCAACCAGATCTATAAGTAGTCAAGAAAGAGATCAGAATACCAAAAATGGATAAGACACTCATAAAGAAAAGAGATAAGGGTTAAGTCCTTACTCAAATAATCTAGAGACAAGATTTGAACTTATCAATCCTGTTCCTCCCACACTGGTCAAGAGCCTAGTACTGGTGACCCAATGAGGCTCGGCCCCATACATACTCATCGAAGAGGGATGGATCTATCAAAGCCTATAGAATATGGAGATTCACGATCAAACCCCCAATGGGAAAACACAGCCATGACAAGGTAGTAGCCATGAAAGCTCTACCGTCGCATGCAGCATTCAAGTACCCTCTATCCCCAGAAGTCTAAAAAGTCGTGAGTTTATCATAAGAAACTCGCCCCAGCTTATCCTCAAAGTATCCAACCAAAGCTTCAATAATTTCTGCTTTTAAATTATCATAAGTGAAGTAAGTATTGAAGTGGATCACGTTACCGTGGAAAGGTGGACCTACAATGGCACAGTAATCTAGTGGAGTGATGGTATACCCCCCGCACTGAAAGTGGAAAGTGTGGGTAGTGTCGGACCACCTGCTTAAAATATAGGTAGATGTACCGGCTGGGCTGTATGGATACTTACGGTGCCTGATGTACTTGCAGTCCTTGACCATCCTACCTAAAGACGTCCCGTCAATGATAACCTTGGCACCGGGGGATAACACCTTATACCACTTATAAAAGTTGGTAATGCTAGAGCCGTCATGCTTGATGACCTGAACAATGTATACAAATGTATCGCATACCAATTTTCAATAATCACACGACTATCGAAAAATAATGAATCATCACCCAATAATAAATCATATATAAATGAACAATTAAATGGACAGGTGTTTGCGCAAAATAAAAATAGCAATAAGGCTTGCAAAAATCTGGGAAAGATGGTCGGAAGGCTTCAAAGTAGGCAGGATAAAATCCCCTAAATCGATCTCATAATACATCCAATTAGGCGAAAGCCCATGCAAAGCCTCAGCCAGAACCTCAGAAAGTTCCACTTGTTTACCATCAATAAGCATCTTTTGAGTAGTCACTTCAATGGTTTGCAGTTCTAAGCGGATGTTTTAAAGCTTGAACCTCAAGAAAACCCCGCAAAATCTGAAAATAAGGGGTAGAAGAGGAAAAAAGATGAAAGAAATCATTATAAAAAATAGCTGAAAAGCAGAAATTTTTGAAATAAACGACAAAAACGCACAAGAGAGAAGAAGAGAGATCTGACGGTGCGAAGAAAATGGGAGCCAAGCTGCTATTTTTATAGGCAACTAGTAATTTGCCCTCCGGCTAATTACCTATCCAGCTGTCACGCATTTACGCATCCCACACATTTACACGTAATGGCTGTAAAAGCTACCGTTACATAGGTATTTAGCCCGCCGGCTAATTACGTGTAGTTTCAAAATTTTTGCAATTTTGCCTTTTTTGTCCATTTTCTGCATCGTTTTCTAAACGAGTGGACCTAAAAGCTATTTTCACACAGTCATACATGTATCAAGCATTCAAAAATATTTATTTGGACCCCTGCTCAATTCTTTAACCCCATGCAACTCATTAATAAATTTTTAATCGAAGGGGCAAAATATATTTTGTTTCAAAATTTGTCGATTAAAAATATTTTAACTCATTACATTCCACACACACTATTTTCATTTGTTTCGCATACGACAAAATTTATAGCATGAAATTTATGTATGCGAGGGGCAAACTATTAGCACAGGTCCGTTTCGGCCCGATGAGGAATAATGCCTATTTCGTTCAATGATCAGATAAAAGAGCCAAAAAGGATCAAATTGTCATCAAAAATCTGAAATTCAAAAATCCACATTTGAGGGAAGCCCTGATTTAGCATTTCCTACTGACAAATTAAAAAGTCAAAGTTTGGTCAAACAAAGGTAATTAGCCCGCCGGCTATTCACCGATCCACAGTAAAAAAAATCAAATCTTACCGAGATTTGGCCAGGATTTACGGAAGCTGAAGTCAAATCCTGTCAGAGTGGTAATTAGCCCACCGACTAATTACCAACCCATTATAAATACGGGGTCACCTCCTTATTTCATAGGAGACAAAAACTTTTATCAACTTCCAAAAGTACCTGTGTGTCCTTTTTCAGTTCTTGCAGTCCCAAAAGTCCTAAAACTCTTTCAAAATACCTCTAAATTCGAGCTTCATCACCGACACTCGGTATAACCTTAATTTCTAGTCTTTTTAGATCAAGATCCCACAATGATCTTCGGTCTAAAAATGACATAAATTTCACATTTCCTACAGAAATAATCCAAAATTATAGCCATAACCTGGGTTAAATCTATTTTCCTGCAAAACCACATTTTTCTCTTTCAAACCTTCGGTCCCACACCAGCTCTCAAGTCATTCTGAACAGATGAAAAGGTAACGGAGGTTAATTGGCACTAAGCCCACCTTTAAATTCATTAAAATTCTTTTCAATTCTTTTTATTATTGCACATTGCATTTTTATTTATATGATTAAGTGAGCCACTCGAGCCACTTAAACTATAATATGTGTGAATAAGCTTACAGGTACGGATAAAACATCTAGAATGTGAGGAAACTCTATCCGAGTTTCTGGGCTAAGACCCAAATGCTGCCGTTACTCTACCAAAAATTCGGTAGAAAATATCTATTTATTAAGCCTTTATAATGCCCGTTTTATTTCTTGAATCAAATTCTTAAATAAAGCCGTTGTAATTCAGAAATTACTACAAGTTCCAAATTTCCAAAATGAATCAAAACAATTTAAACAATATGAGTAACTATTATGTCCAAACTCAGAATCTCATTTTCTTTTCGGTATAAAAATCCCATTTTGAATCAGCATACCACTATACCTGGTGGAGCCGAACCGGATGGCAATTCTATTTTATTTTTAAATAAAGAAGGAATGCTTTAATTTAAAAATATCTTTTCTCAATAAAATGTGCAAATGTATTTCTTAATATAATCACATTTTTGGCTTTAAAAAGCCATGTTTCTTTTCACACTCAATAATTTATGTGAAAAAAATAACAAATAACTTTTTCTCTTTAATAAAATCCAACATTTTATTAAAACGGAGCCACACATATTTAAGCAAACCGAATTTTCTCAAACCGAACCAAGCTCCGCGGTTTCCTCAAACTACACTGAAACACGCCCCACATACCGCACCCCCCGTGCCGACCCGCAAAAGTGTCCGCCCTCTCACATCCCTGCGATGATCTTTAAAGTCAATGAGAAGCTACCAAACATTGTGCTTGGTAGGGGTAACTTGCAGTTATTGCATAAGAGGGGTGACTTTTAGATCTTTCTTTTCAATACCGGATGGGGTTTGAGTCGCAACAACAGGTGTAATGATTGGACCTTGACTGACATTTGGAATGACCTAGATATCTGCATCTCTACCCCTTTTTTTTGGGAGAGGATCAGGAGGAATCCTTCCACTTCAGGTAACATGAAACACCCCTTCTTTATGTAATTTCTACCCTCATAAGTTTCCACTTACAAGGTCGGCCCTTCGAGCTCATCATTCTCCAATACATAAGCATTGATATCAATTGGTTCTTGTTGAGCCAACGTAGCCTCCTAATCATGAGTTTGTTCTAACTCAAATGCATCGATATCAATAGGGACCCATTCATCAGGTAAAGCCACTACTGAGTGAACCAAAGGATTAGCTTGCGAGATCATATTAAAGACATGGTTGGAGGGCAAACCTAACTCAACAACTGTGTTGGGAACTGACAGTCAGATTGAACATGCATAACAGGCATGGCAGAAATTCAAAATTTGTCTATGTCCCCAGGAACTCCTATTAGTTGCATATAAATTAAAAAAAAGCCTTAACTAAATAATTCTCTTCCTAGGCTAGCATGCAAAAGGGCTAGGTATACCATATTTCCAAATTATATACTAGCATGTATATTTTATGCAAAGCATGTTATAACTCCAAGCTATAACCTAGGCATGTTATAACTCTAAGTTATACCTAAGCATATTATAACTCTAAGTTATAACCTAAGCATAAAATAAACTAAGCATGCAAAATAACCTAAGCATACTATTAAGTCTAAAAACACTTAAAGAAAAAGACCTAATAACAAAAGAGAAAGAAGGGGAACTTACAAGTTGAAGCGTGCTTTAGCAGAACCCTCTTTACCAAGCCTGCAAGCATAGGATAGCCTCTATAAGTATCCACATGAACCCAACAAACCAAAACCTCCCGAGGAGGAATATCTAAGAAGTCTTGAGTAGTTGTTAGACCACTCCTGCAGCCTCATGCAAAAATATATACTTAGGGTGCTCGAATAAGTTCAAGCTCCTCAAAAGAACTTGCTCAAAAATCCGAGACAAAAATATCTCTCTTAGGATTTATGCTCTCAGCTATGGTGCAAGTTGAAAGGAGGGACAAGGGAGCATATAAATAGGCTTGGGGGAGCAAAAAGCTTCCCCTTTTTTTCGATGTGAGACTGGGCAAAATGCCCAATCCCATATATGGGTCAACACGTGGACCCTCATGGGCCCGCAGGTTGACCCGCATCTAGTGTGCAAAGCATGCTGCATCCAGCCCATAAGGTAGGCCATGTTTGGCCTGCCTTACTTAGTAAGTTAGGCTTGCGGGTAACCCGCAAGCCTAGCTCTGCCTAGCAATGCTAGCGTGGCCCACCACATAGGCTTGCTAGGGCTAGCCCACTACCCCTTCACCTAGCTTGTATGGGGCCCCAAAAATTGGGCCCCATTTCCTTAGGGTCTGACCCGTTGTGCCCGATTGGAAATTTCCCTTTTAATCCTCTTAAATAAATTATTTATTTTTTACCCTAATAAATTAGTTACTAGTCAAAATAAATTTCTTGGTCCAACCAAAATTGATCTAATCAATTATAATTTATTTATGACTCTAATTAATTAGTTACTGGTCAAAATGAATTCCTTGGTTTATCAAAAATTGATCAAATCAATTTTAACCAATCAAACAATAATCCAATGATTATTTATGTTATATTTTCATAATAGAATAAAACTATTAGATCTTTACTTCGTCCAATGAAGGTTTAATGTGTGGGACCATATAGGATCCCAAAGTATTGAGCTGTTAAGGCTTAACTACCTTGCTCTAGTGGAACCATTGGCTCGATGCTCTAGGCCGTGAATAGAACTCGATTACCTTAAACGACTGTAGTATGCCTCTACTAAGGGTCTACCATCCCCCATTACTCGGAATGTCATTTATTCTTATGACTTAATACCAGTTAATGCAATAGTTATCCAGTGTAATCAATTCCTTCCATTCTTTAATATTAGTACCATCTGGTTTATAGGGTTCAGTTAAAGTGATAACCCACTAATAGCAAAGTTGCTCTAAGCTATCCTTGTAGTTTACTTGTTACCGAAGTATATTGCCTTTTACAATAGTGTGTTTGACTAGAAATCATTTCTCTCAAACACAAACTCTGATCAGAGGTTTATGGCAATAGTCACTCCAACAAGTGGCCAGGTACAACTCCTTAATATATTCGGAGCCATGGATTCTTTCCAACTACTCAGCTTACCAACGTTCGGTCATTATTGTGCCCGTAATCACCCGTAATGCCCTAAATTAATGAGTTTATAGTAATAGTACCACACAAGGTAACTAGTATCTCAAGTATGAGGAAATTGGCAAAGCTTATTGCATGAAGATAAACACTAACACATTGATATATATACCAAGTGTTTATCTTACTGCGGTCTCCAATATATCTCCCAGATATATCCATGTGTCAAACTTAAGGCACCACCTTCAGTCCTTAGGAGATTAGCTGCTTGGATCCTTTCCAAGAAACTTGACCACATGCTAGTCTTTCCACTTCATCAATATCCTTTCTCGATGAAACTAATGACTAGGAATAGTTTGGACATAATCATAATTGCACAGGAAGCAGGTTCCACCAATTGTAGTCCAACTATAATTTCTCTGACTTCATGTTATGACACGTCAAGGACTTCTATATGCATACATCAATGAATATATTTAACCAGTCATAATATATATACAAACATATTGATATAAACAAAAGATCAAATACCTTTATTGATTAAACGAATTATTTGTACTATTACATAATTACGATATATCACCCCAGTTGCCTTAAGGGCATACATCATATCCATGAACCACGGTTGAGAAACAATCAAAATGGTCACCAAACTAATTGAAGGAAACGCCTTCCAAGATAACAGCAGCCTATAGAGATTATGCTGGAATGTTGCCATTCACCATATGGAGCACTACATAAGCATCAAAGCTCCCTCAGGACCAACTTCTTGAAATGTGGCCAACAAAAATCAAAGTTAGGTTACCCCGATGTCACTTTGGAGGTCAGAATGGATCGAGCAATCCAGTGTGATAGTCAAAAAAACACTAAGGGCCTTAGACAATCTACAAGGGCATGACTGAGTGCTTGAAAACAAGTCAGATACCTAATATCCTCACCAAAAGTTGTAGACCCTGCACTGAAGCTAGTGAAACTTTCCAACACTAAAGTGAAGGAGAAGTTCAGATCAAACTGGAAAGTCCCCGCGAGGTTAGGACGGTAGTGGATGAATAGTGCAACCAAGATTATAAACATGGACATGAACAAGTTCATCGACCTAATTACTCAAGATAGGCTTAAGCATTATCAGATCTAAATGAAAAGAAATAATCAGAAAAGTGGCACAAAAAAGTTATATATGTAATGAATCACCCAACTTTCGGTCTTTTACTGATCGGGCAAGAACTAGAGTGACGCCCGACGGTTGGTATTCTGCAAACCAGCCAGGAAAAAATTAGGGCATATCTTCAGAAAATCGCTTGCTGAACTAAAAATCCGAAAAGGGCAGTTAAGGCATAAATTAGGGCACGAGAGAAAAATAGTAAGATGTTAACTTGAAAATCTATAAAGACTTGTTAGCACCGAGAGTTTGATTAATGGAAATGGTTACCAACATCTTATACTCTGATTAAATTCATCTAATGAAAGTATCTTTCATACTGAAATCTTTATGCTTGTGATTGTATGAATGCCTGGCAGCCAAATGGTGGAAACATCGCAAGTAAACTTAATGGAAGGTACTCAGAGCTCATCCATATAAGTGCACAAACAACTCAACATCTAAAAGACAAATAAATCTGGATAGACCGAAAGCATCAAGGTCTATGCAAAAGTCAGAAATAAGTCTGCTGGGTTGAAAACCCAAAAAGGGCAGTCCAAGCAAATATAAACACAAAAAATAATAGTACAAAAAAAAGAGAGATAGGCTGAAAATTTGAAAAGGACAGTTTATGCAAGAAACATGTCTTCGGGATTAAAAACCTGAAAGGGTGGTCCAAGCAAAAGTTAGTACAAGGTTCGATAGCCCATCACAACTATCGAGTCTATGCAAAATTAGAACCACCAATAAGGTAGACCAATGCACCAGTCACACTAAATTCTTTCACCATCATGCGAATGCACATCAAGAAGATTTCGTGTCTAGCCTCACTAGATTCCCACTCCAGCCTTGACTACAAACACTTCTCTTAAAAAGATGAGGGCCCAACTTCTACCGATCATCCTTGGTAGGTTTCATCAGTCATGATAGCATCCTCTATGTTATAATCTAGGATCACAAGTGAAATAACCTATCCTCATCTCTCCTTGACTTGGTTTGGCAAGCAAATGTCGAGCATTAGAAATCAATGACAAATCCACTCAAAGCCGGATACCTATCATGAGATGTATCTTGATTGAAACTCAAATTTGAACTCAGACTTGGACCCAAGTCCTTCATAGTAGTTGTCCCAAAGGAGTTTCATCTCCATTACACAAGCTTACCTGGTCACTGCAGAGGCATCATTGGCTCATCTAACGTGATTCATTAGAATACAGCATAATTATGCATCTTTAATACATGCATTTCATGCATACCTCTTAAAATCTTTGTTTCCAAGAATATCCAAAGGAAAACTATCAAGACACGGAAGCTAGGGTCATAACCCCAAGCCCATCGAACAAGCTCGACCTCCCAATAATCCAACAATTAGCAGCCAATAAGAGGCATTTGGAAGGGCACAATTTCCCCCAACCGGTTTGGGATCACCTAAAAATCAACAAGAGGCACTTGGAAGGGGTACGGTTCTCTCCAACCTCTTAGAGTCGTCTACTGATAAAAAATAAACCTCAAGGGGCATGATAAAGATGGTTTAGATGACTCGCCAAACCTTTGTAATAATTGCTATAGATTCCCCGGGAAAATCTAACTGAATTTTTAATTCATACTTTCATTTTTATTATTAATTGAAGGGGCAAAATTTGTTCCTCTCATCATACTCAATTAAGCAATAAAAATGCAATTCATGCTTTAGGCTAACTCCACTAATTCATCTTAATGTAGTTTGAGGATAGTTACAGGCTCTTCCCCGATCGCGACTTAAGTCTAGCGACATCATATATCGATCAAAAGATGGCTAAGGGCAAATACCCAAACACAAGGATTCACAGCTAACCAAATGTCAATCAAGTTAGGTAAACCAGTTGTCCAACTATTACTGGCCCCTTACTCAATGTAAAAGTTAGCGATTTTGCTCCTATCATCGCTAAGGGCATTGATCCAACCTTCGCTCGGGACATCAATCCCATCACCGCTAGGGGCGTTGATCCCACCTTCGCTCAAGACGTCGTTCTCACCTCCTTTTATAGGGACATCACTCCTCCCTTCTCAAGGGACATCATTCCCACATTTGCCCGGGATAATAATTCGCACTTACACTCGGGACATCGTTCCTTCATGATCTCGAGATATTACTTCCTACCGTCGCTTAGGGCATCAGTCCCACCATCGGTCATATAATAGGAAGCCTTAGATCTATAAGACACATCTCCGTGGACTCGAACAACTTGTCAAGTGGACCACGTGTCATCCCTTGCCACTAATGGTGTTGCCATATCATCAGAAACATTAAACTACCAACAATGACTTCAAATGCATTCACAAAATTTTCCACATTTCGAAGATTCAACAAAATTTGGAATGATTCCTAGGAGACCCGAGAATCCTAAACCTTTCGTATTTTTAATATCATGTCAAAACACGTAAGATCAATCTGGCTTTTCGAACCCCTTCTTGGAAAAAAATCCTCCAGGGCTATTTAAGATGCCTTTTCAACGGTTCGACGGAATCCCAACTCAAGCCCTTGACTTTCCAGAACTCCTAAAACCCTTGTAATTTTAATTATCGCGTTTTTACTATTGATCGAAAGGGAGAAATATTTTTTTAACAAAATCAGTCAAGCAAAAAAACGGCATCTAAAAATTTGTCTAATCCTATTTTGGCTATCACTCATTGCAGGTAAAATAACAAGGGGCAATTTGAATATCCTTATTCTTCGGGCCATTGGCCGCCACCAAGTGAAGGCCTGATGGAACTAAAATCCTTTCATCCTTCGGATCCACGCCACCAAATATCAAATGAAGGTTCTAACAGAACTAGAATCCTATTATCCTTCAGGTCTAGCCCACCGAACATCAAATGAAGGTCCTGATAGAACCAGAATCTTATCATCCTTCAGGTTCAGCCCACCAAATAGCATTTAAAGGTCTTGGTGGAATAAAAATATTGCCATCCTTTGGGTTTAGCCACCAAACACTAAATGGAGGTCGTGATGGAACTAGAATCTTGTCATCCTTTGGGTCCAGCCTACCAAACACCAAATGAAGGTCCTGACAGAACCAGAATCTTGTAATACTTCAGGTGCGGCCAACCAAACCCCAAATAAAGGTCCTAATAGAACCAGAATCTTGTCATCGTTCGGTGTCCAGCCCACCAAACACCAAATGAGGTCCTGATTAAACCAAAATCTTGTCATCCTTCGAGTCCATCCCTTCAAACACCAAATGAAGGTTCTGATTAAACCCAAATTTTGTTATCCTTTGGGTCTAGCCCATCAAATATAAAATATAGGTCCTGACGGAACTAGAATCTTGTCATCCTTTAGGTCTACCCCACCAAATAAAGGTCCTCATGGAACTAGAATCTTGTCATCCTTTGGGTCTAGCTTACGAAACACTAAATAAAGTTCCTGATAGATCCAAAATCTTATCGTTCTTCGGGTCCAGCCCACCAAACGCCAAATGAAGGTCCTGAGAGAACTAAAATCTTGGCCATCCCTCAAATCCAGCCCAACATACATAAACTCAAGGTCTTGACGTAACCAGAATCTTGTTATCCTTCGGTCAAGCCTACCAAACACCAAATAAAGGTCATGACGAAACTAGAATCTTAGCATCCTTTAGGTACAGCCTACAAAACACCCAATGAAAGTCCTGATGGAACCAAAATCTTGTCCTCCTTCGGGCCCACCCACCAAACACCAAATGAAGGTCCTAGAATTAAAATCTTGTCATCCTTCGGGTCTAGCCCACCAAACACCAAATGAAGGTCCTAACAGAACTCGAATCTTGTCATCCTTCGTATCCATCCCCCAAACATAAAATAAAGTTCCTAAAAGAACCATAATCCTGCAATCCTTCTGGTCCAGCCAACCAAACACCGAATGAAGGTCCTGATGGAACTAGAATCTTGTCATCCTTTAGGTGCAGACCGCCAAACACCAAATGAAGGTCCTGAAGGAACTAAAATCTTGCCATCCTTCTGTTCTAGCCCACTAAACACCAAATAAAGGTCATGATAGAACCAAAATCTTGTCATCTATCAGTCCATCCCACCAAAAACCAAATAAAGGTCCTAACGGAAGTATAGGCTTGTCATCATTCAGGTCCAGCCCACTAAACACCAAATGAAGGTCTTGGCGGAACCATAATCTTATCATCCTTTGGGTCCAACTCACCAAACAACAAATGAAGGTCCTAATGGAAGAAGAATCTTGTCATCCTTCAGGTCCTACCCACCAAACAACAAATAAAGGTCCTGATAAAAGTAGAACCTTGTCATCCTTTGGATCCAGCCCACCGAGCACCAAATCGAGGTCTTGATGGAAGTAGAATCTTGTCTTACTTTAGGTCTAGCACACCATCTATCACATTCAAATCATAAACCCTTACTCTTTTCTTGCAATCATACTAACATGTGGTAACATTGATCCCCAGATGGGTAGCTTGTGAGCACGAGGTTTTGCAGTCCCTTTCGTAAGATAGTGATGACACTATATTTGAATTTTAATCCTTATTAAAATTCATTTCAAATTTTTATTAAAGTTTGAATTTAGTTCAGTGTGTCCGACTATGCATCCGATGGAAGCTCAAACTGATCATTCTCACCCAAAATATCCTAAAATATATTAAAATATCCCAAAATATATTAACATACCCTTAAAATTCAAGATCTAACTTTTTAACCTAAAAAACCCCCTTTTTGCACCTTTTCAAGCTATGGGCCCCTTTGGCAGTCTGCGAATAGAGGCCTAAAGCCCTTATGGCTTCACCCATACCATCGGTGGTATGAGCACCCTACGGGTAGTCTGTAACTTTTCTACTTTTTGACATCCACCGGATAATTGCCTAAAAGTCAGACTTTACTCATTCTTGGCCCTTAAAAACATCAGAACAAGGGGAGAAAAGCAGGAGGAACATTAGTAGAAACATTTGAGAGGTTTTGGAATTAGAAAGAGTGGTTTGAGAGAGATAAAGGGAAGAAATGGTAAGAAAATGGATTTAATTCATGTTTTCTTGGTTTTTCTTCATCTAAATCTCTTAGGATAAACTTAAAATCTATAAAAATCGTAGGTCAAAATCAATACAGTAGGATTTTTAGAGAAAAACATTATTTAGTCTTTAAATCACTACCAAAGTCATCATTTTGAGCTTCCTGGAGGCGTTTGTAGAACACGAAGAGGTGGATTCAAGGCCCTAAGGTAAATTCCTAAGTCTGTTGAGCTCTTTGGCATTTATTCTTGTTGTTGTTGGGCTATTTGGTGTTTTGAGTTTGTTTTTATAGTTTTCAGTGGTCTCCAAACTTCTGAATCCATTTCTGCAGATTTCAAGACCACCGGCGGTAGCACCCATGCCACCCACGGCTCCACTATAATCGTCGGCATGTGAAGCCGTTGGCAGCCTCATACGGACCGCTGGCGACATCACCATGCCGCCAGAGGTATCACCCATGCCGCCAACAGCATGGGCCTCTAGGCAATAGCCCCACATGCTACCTCATGACCTAGATTTCTCATTTTTAGTATTTTGCATATATAGTTCCACGATGGGAATCCAAAATTCCACAAAAATGGTCCAAACCCTCTAACATGTGGCATTTTTATTAATAATTTGGTTAAAATAATAAACGTGTCCAAAATGGACTTTTTCCTAAAATTCATTCAGAAAATGAATTTTTTAAGGGGAAGCACTCTGCCCCCGAACTCTATCCAGGGGGTTGCCTCTCGAACATGCCAGAGGCACTGCCCCTTAGAGCCCATGAGGGGCTGCCACCCCTCAGACCCTACTGCCGGGGGCACCGCTATGTATGTTATATCTTATACAATGTTTCATATCTATGCTAACCTTTTCGTGTAGGTAGATTTAGGTTGGATGTATGTTTAGGCCTTCAGGTATTTTATTGATTGTGTAGACAAATGTATCGGATTTGAAAGCCTTGTAATAATTTTAATTTCCGCATTTATTTTTGGATGATTGTAATAATTTATATTTTACTTTGATTGCTTGCTAAAATGCGTGAACATAAGAGATAAATAAAAAACATACTAAATAGGGTGGATTAAACTAATTAAGAAAGAATGAAACATTCAACTTGGTCAATGTAAAATAGATAACATCATCCAAATTGGAATCTCTACTTAAGGTATAGTCTACCACCCGGTGGGAAAATCATACCTAAATTTTTCTGTTCAGCTAAACTAGGTGGTGACTCTATTTTAAGTACGAGATTCTAGCCTCATATCTTTTGAACATTAAAATATGCAAAACCATTTTCCATCACATCACTCATCACGCCCAATATTTTCTAGGGATCCGTCCACCCACTCGGCTTTGCAGCCTATCCAAAATGCCGTCCACTCACAATGTCTATGATGGTGTAGAAATCATCACAAAGGGGACACAACTCTTGGTTATTAAAGCGAAACACATGATCAACAGGATCCCACAAGCTTAAGGCGCTTTGAAAGAGCTCATCATCCAAAGTAAGAATATAGTAATGTCGTATATTGAAGAGACACCCAGCCTAGAGCTGATTCCAGTTAGCCAGACTCAGAGTCCGGAAGTAAACCACTAGTCGTGCTTTAACCCTATCTATGTTGAGTGGATCGTTGCTCCATAAAAGGGATAATCACTTACAAAATTAGCCTTAACTGTAAAAAGAATATTTCATTTTAAGGACAAATTAGCGAGATAATGTAGCTAGCATTTCTAGGGCAGGAAAGGAAATCATCCATCTGAAATAAATAGGACCTCGAAGAACCCACTGATCCACAAAAAGAATGCAAAATAATAAAGCGAAAAAAGCGTGCCCAATCTAACCAATGTACTAGACAATATAGCCACGTAGGGATAATAAATAAATATATATACAGGCCTAAAACTAGCGCCTAGGTATCAAGTCCTTCAAAATCGCCAGAATAAATGGGGTCCTTCAGATGTACTCGTAGTACCTCACTGCTATATCCAACTCCCTCTTGGGCTCCTTGGCTTGGCACTGCCTGAAGTGGCTGCACGATTGGGCAGACTTACACAAATGATGGAGTCGGCGAAAACTATGAAGTCATCCCTAAAAAGCTAGCCTGGCTAAAATAACCAGGCACGTAACCTTGCACCCCGTAGCCACATGGGTGATGTGTGTACCCAGTAGAGGGAGGTTACCTGTATTGGCCCTACTGATAGCCTGAAGTCCCTGTCGGTGGAGCTGCCCGATAACCGGCTCTAAGATGGTCCACATCCACCCAAAGCACCCAAATCTTGTCCTACAAATATTCTATGCATACAAAAGCACACATTCATGCGTCTTTATGACGTAGGTACTATCAGGGCTTACCACCATTTGAAAGTAGTTCCCAAGTATAATATTCTTAAAATCAAAGAGCACACGTCCGTCTCTCTTGCTTTCTTCTCTCGGCACCTAGCAAACAAATTAGGCAATATACGAACAACTGAAATGAAGACACAAATCATAATATTAAACTCATGTGGGATACATTAGGGGGCCTAAAGGATATAGCTACCCAGGTCGAATCATCTGCCCTAAAAGGAGAAAACTATAATGACAATTTAGGCCGATAAGTATGGAACCCCATAGGGACATTGTAATCTCGGTGCCCTATCATATGGGAAGAGGTATTGCCTGATGCATGTGGATCCTATGCCCTCTTATCCTATGAAACAAGATAAGATTGGTACTCGAGGAGCACGAAAAACAAGTATAGGAAGACAAAGGCATACCCCTGAGATGCGAAATGATCCTGGAGATGCCAGTCAAGCAGGCACTCAATCACGAAGCTAGAGTACATGCCCTCCTCACCGTGAAGCTCCATAATCTCACCATCCCCCTTCAAAGTATCGAGGTCCTCAACGAGCTCCAGCAAGAATAGCCAACTCGAAAGCTCAGGTGGCACCAATCTCTCTTCTGGAGCCTGTCACACTATATGCTATTGGCCCCCCTAGATACCACTCCATAAAAGAGGGACTTTCTAAAACTAACCACCTCTTTACCATCTCTCCAGCGATCGCCATGACTCTGCTCCACCCGAAAGCATCCCCCACGGAGTATGGTTAACCTGTAAGTATACACATCGTTAGAAATAGTCAGAAAATAATCCAAATTATTACAAGGTATGAAGGCTCACCTTATAAAAAAATGAGGTTCTTGATCCTCTTCTCGACATTAGAAAAATCTAGATTCCCCCAAGAAACCAACAAAGAAGAGAAGCAAGGGAAGTAAGGAACATCCGTTCAAACCTTGGCCTTCTTCGGCTTGGGGAGAATACCCTTCTCAAATCCCCAAATCTATAAAAAAAAGTAAAGCGAAAGTCAACACATGATAAAATCACAAAAATAACTAAGCTACTCGGTATTACATGAAGAATGAACTTGGAGGATTTTAGATCCAAAGTGTGCTTCCTCATGCAATGGTCTAGAGCCAAGTACAATTACCCTAGCTTAACTCTACCCTAAGCCATTCCCTTGAACTTTTCTAATTCAACTAGAGAACCCAAAATGTTCAAGTTGAGGGCTAAATTACCAATTGGAAACAAGGTATTGGTCAATGCATACAACATAAAGGAGCGAGCACACTACTCACGGGCTTTAGCATCAACCAGGGCCCTATTTCCGAGGTGCGACCAGTAAAGGTATAAGTCCTCGACAAGGATTTCCTTACTCTCACTCGTAAACTTCGGCAACTTTAGAATGAGCGTACAGTCATACTTTCCCATGTTCATTGCATAGTTAAAATGGATAATCTCCTCATTAAAACGCAAACCTATAGTAGCAGCGAAATCTAGTGGCGTGATGGTATACTCTTGCATGTTAAATGAAAGGTCTGGTTCAAATCGGACCATCTCCTCAAGATTGGCGGCAAGGCTGCGCGTGAATATCGAATAAGCTTCATCGGACGAGCTTCTCGAAGAATGCTCTAAAACCTAATCACTCCAAAATACCCTTCACTATGGGAGAAAGAACTCCCTACCAAGTGACAACATCCAAAAAGATTGCCCGTAACCCAATGGTCGACTCTCTGCAAGACAAAAACAATACCATGTCAAATTATACTTATAGCCATTAAGCCAAAGATAAAAGATTGCTTATAATAATTAAGCGTAAAACATTCACCCTTCTACCTAAATCCTACTTATAGTCAGTAAGAAAATTTCCCCACTTATAGCCCTTACATCTGAACAAAATTCGTTTAAAGCCACAAAACTACGAGAATCAAGCAAACTTATAATTATTAAGTTCTAACGAAAATATTGAAATTCTTAAGACATCATAAGGCTTATAGTCATTAAGTTTTCCTCAAATTCCTAAAATGCGCACAAACAGCAACAACACATGTGGAACAAAATGTCACAATAAATCTTCGCGAGTTAAAGAAAATTCCAAAATGCCAGAAGATGCAAAAAATAGATTTTGCAACATAAGTGTCAATCGACAATGTTATGCGTCAATTGATGCTTCCTAAAAGTCTCAAACCATTGATCAATGGTAAGCCTAAGAGTTTCAAAATTGCAGAATCATGCACATGCAGTTTATAGTAGCATCGAATCAACAACAAGTTCAACAAAGCATAAATAATCACAAAGTCCCTAAAAAGCATACCAATTGTAAAGGAAAAAGAAGCATTAGGGGACTTATTAAGATACAAGAAAGACGATGCATAGTCTTGAGGACAAGGGAAATAGCCTTGCCCCTGCCCATGCCATGGAATCTTTATTTTATGGGAAGCTCATAATTATCCTCCGTACCAACGAACGGAATTCAAACCGTCTCTCTATGAATATCTATAACCATCACCGATGTATGAGAATGATTCCAATCACTAGATGTCACAATCTTCATCGACATCAAGACGGACAAGAATTGGATGAAAATCAGGAGGAAAGAAATGGGAAAAAGGTTCAACATGGCTGTTATTTTGAATAAAAACCCAAAAAGAAGGAAAATTTGAGTATGCAATTGTTCTGTTTGTTGAAAATTTGTGAAATTTATAGGGCTCTAAGTTACGTCAATCGACGTATCCCATATGTGTCGATCGATGCATCTCTTGGAATGTCTTTTAATGCTTATAACCACTTGAAATTCAAAATTAAAATTTAAAAGGTTGTGTCAATCGACACACTCCATTGCGTCGATCGACGCATATTTTAAAATTTGCAGATTTCTTGTCTTTTCAAAATGAAACTGCAGTGCCAATTGAGTCCTAATTTTTTAAATTGCATTTTCACATCATGAAAATCATTTTCTAAAATACTGGCGGACCTAGAAAAGTTTTCAAATGACACACCACGGGAATCCAAATGATTTTCCCTAAATATTTTCAAAACCCGTTAAACATTAATTGATTGAAAGGGCAAAAATATATTTTTAAAAAATTTAGTCGATCAAATGATGTTGACTAATTCCCGCAAAATCACATGCACTCTTTTGCTCATTGTACTCACTTCGTGTACGCAAAAACTTTACCTCAACGGTACAAGTTATTGTATGCGAGGGGTAGCCTATGAGCATGGTCCATCCCGCGCCTGATGATGTCCAAGACCTTTTTAGGAGATGGCTAACTGGTATTGACGAAGATCGCATTTCTGTCCTAAAACCCTAAAAACCCCTCCGAGGAAACAAAATGCTGGCACTTTAACCAGAAGTGTCGATCGATGCTTGTTGGCTTTCAACATACGTCGATCGACAGCTATAGATATGATGATCGATATTAACACGTGTCAGTTTCTATGCTGACTCACCAAGCCTACAACCATGACTCATCAAAGCTACAATTGCCTAAGTTGCACTGATCGATGCTTGACTATGTGTTGATCGACGCTTATAGGGAATCTAGGCAAATGACACAGCAACCCTACTCTGACAGGAGTTGCATCGATCGGCACTTCCATATGTATGGAACGATGCTCCTAAAATTCCTATAAAAGAAAACATTCCCCAGCCATTTCATTCAGGCAATTAATTGAAATTGAAAGGCATAGCAAATTCGAGCAATTCCCTCTCTTAAAAGTCCATAAGAATATTGAGCCTTTACCAAAAATATCCCACAATTATACCAAGGTCTAGAAATTGCTTATAAAGATAGCTTTTAGCTAAAAAGCTACCCATATATCCCTAAACACTCAAATAAGCCGACTATAAAATTCCACAGGGTTATCTCCAGAAAAATCTTGAACGAAATCTGGAGCAAACATCATCCTAATCAGTATCAGGCCGTCTAGTCACCCTAAAGTAAACAAAAGGTAACTGAGGATCAAATATTATTTTCAACCATGCATTCTTAATCACCACATGAGGTAATAAAATTGCACTGGGCCCACGCTCCAAAGGCAAGGACCGTAAAGGTCGTATTCCTCTAACTCACCCCTTTTACTCATTAAAATAACAAAAGATTTCCAAAAATTTGAGTTATCCAAATTAAAATGGTAAGTAACAATTTCATCCAGAACCAGAATCTCTCTTTTATAGTATAGGAATCCTTCCCGAATCAGCTATACCACCAATTCCTTGAAAGAGCTGATATGGGTGGCCACTTTAATATTGTACAAAACAGGGACCCTTCTCCGATGATCAAAAAAGGTAATCCCTAAATGAGTCTTCGACCCCTTTATCTAGTTGGAAATGCTAAGTATATTCTCACATAAAACAAGTCCCGTGCTCTAGTGGTGATTGCCCACATTAAAACCTGAGAGTCCTGCGTTGGTCGTGCCAATCCAATTGGTGCACCAAAAAAGCCATTCAAAAGTTTGTCTGCTCATAAGTATGTTAGTAGGTTCATATCGTGACTTACTATAGTTTGTGAGCCATTATTCAAATTGTTAGCAAAGCAACAGTCGGTGGTGTGGAATGATCAATGTCAAATATCCTTCGATAGAGTTAAGGCTTACCTTGTGAATCCACTAGTCCTTCAACCTTTCGATACAAGGGAACCCCTTGACCTCATATTTTACTATTGAGGAAATGTTATTACGTATGATGCTTGTCCAAGACCATGAGGATAAGTGAGAGCAGGTAATCAATTAACACAGCAAGAAGTTTGTAGAGTATGCGAGTTACTACACTAAGGTGGGAAAACCAGTGCTATTATGGTGTGGCTAACCAAAAAGCTAAGACGCTACTTTTAGTGTCACCAGATCTAGGTGGTCATAAAGATTGACCCCATGAAGTGTTTGTGTGTATCCCCTGCTTTAGCCGGGAAGTTATCAAGATGGTTGCTATTATGGTTAGAGTTTGATATTGAATATATCACAAAGAAGGTCATCAAAGGCATGTTATGGCAGAATTCTTAGCTGGTTAGCCAATTGACTCTGATTTTGTGGAGAACTTAGAATTTCTAATGAACAATTAGCTATGGTAGAAGAATAAAAACCCTCATGGACCGTGTACTTTGATGGTGCAGTCAACGAACGAGGTGTTAGGCTTGGTATTATCATCATTCCCCCTAACGATATAATCCCATTGTCCAAATGCCTAGAATTGTTGATCACTAGTAATGGAGTAGAATACGAAGCCTGTCTTTTGGGTTAGAAGATCTCCTCTCAGTTGGGGCAACCGATATATCAGTAGTGGGTGATTCAGCTTTGTTAATTCGATAAGTAATAGGAGACTGGGAAATCAAACAAGAAAATTGTTAGAAGTTTAGGATCTGACGGCAAGGTTCAAACAATGTTTGTATCAACATGTTCAAAGGGAAGAAAATCAGATGGCAGATTCATTAGCAACATTGGGATCCATGTAAGAAAATCCTAAAGAATGACTGATGTGACCTTTGGTTATACAATCCTCCAAGACACCTTTCTTTGACCAATCAATAATGATAGTAGGACAAATCAAAGTAGGTCCACTGTATTCTAACATAGTCCAGTTCTTGATAGATGGCCATTACTGTGATAGCATGCCTCAGTTAGATTGTACAACATTAAGGGAATTGGTAGTCCAATTTTGTATGATTAATGGTGTTCTCTTCAAAAGAGCTGGTAATGGGTTACTTCTTAAGTGTTTAACTAGTGAAGAAGCCACTTGCATCATGAGGAACATGCATTCAGTTAATTATGGGTTGCATATGAACGTGGTGGCCTTACCATAGAAGATACAATGGCTAGGTTACAATTGGACTACCATGATGGCCGATTGCATATCTGATGTAAAGAAATGTCACGAATGTCAGACTCATAGAGAAATCTCAGCCCTACCACCTACTAAACTCCTATATTTATCTACTACTTGGCCATTCTCATCGTAGGGGATAGATATAATTGGCAAGATTCAACCATCCTCTACAAATGGTCATCGATACATAGTAGTGGCAATCGATAACTTCTCAAATTCGGTTTAGACCAAATCCTACACCAATATTACTACCAAGAAGATGGCCAAGTTCATTGAGCACCTAATTTTTGCTCGATATGGGATTCCTTGCCATATTGTTTCCAATAATGGGGTTTAGTTCCAAGAAAAAATGGTAGATTTGATTGAGAAATATTAAATAAAGCTTCATAAATCATCCCCTTACCGACCACAAGCTAGTGGAGAATTTGAAGCAGCCAACAAGGTAATTAAGAAAATCCTATCCAAAATGGCTATCACATACCGCAATTGGGCAGACAAACTTCCTTTTCAGTCAGGAGAGACAGGGCGAGTGTGCATACTCCGACGAATCAGACTCCATTCTCTTTAGTGTATGGGATGAAAGTTGTTCTACCGGTAAAAACCAAAGTCAAGTCGCTCAGAGGTGCCTTAGAACCTTAGTTAAAAGAAATAGATTGGGTCTGAGCTAGATTTGAACAACTGAATATGATAGACAATGAACTATTAAAGGCTTTGGATCACTTATAAATGTACCAACAGCATATGGCTAGAGCTTAAAATAATTGAATCAGGCAGCCAAAAGAACCACTCAAAGCAAGAGACATGTTCCTCAAACTATTGAGAAAAGTCAATATCTATACTAGGGGCAAATTTCATCCTAATTGGGAAGGTTCGTATGTCATAAAAATGGTCCTTGGTGAAGGTGCAGTCAAGATCATGTATATAGACTGCAACGAGTTCATGAATCCTATCAACAAAGACAAATGCAAGCACTATCATGTGTAAAAAAAATTAAATGACAAAATAAAGAATAACCATGCAAATTTGAAAGCCCAAAAAGGGCAAATTGGGCAAACATTAAGGGAGCATGATGATTTGCAAACCTAAAAAGGGTGGGTAATGCAAAAGCTATGGCTAATATAGTCCGTTGGACCTTCGTGAGGGGTTTAAGCAAAAATTAGGACTAAATAGTTGAGAGTCGCTAACTATAAAACCGTAACTGGATAGCTAGCAATGGGAGACATGTTACCAATATTGGTAACCAAGTTGAGCTCATTCAATAAAAGAGTCATTCTTACTAAAATTCTCGTATGAATGCAATAATAAATGTATTTTGACGTGAAAGTGATTGATTCACAAATAAGGATGTGTTCCATTTTTCTACTCAGGCATTATCTCTCATTTGATTTTTAGACTCAACAGAAATAAATTAATAATAATAATAATAATAATAATAACAATAATAAATGTAAATTAATATATATATATATATATATATATACATTTCCAATATAGTAAAAATATCCGATAGACTGAAAAAAAAGCTAGGTCTATCCAAAAGACGATAAATTAGTCCGCTGGATTGAAAACCCGAAAAGGGCAGTCCATGAAAAAATTAGGACATATGCAGTTTGATAGATCGAGGAGACAATTTAAACTCCCTATGCAAAAATTACAACTGAAAATGGAAATATTGTATCAGAAGTCTAACATCATCACATCAAACGTCAGACTACACGTCTTTTCTTCGCCTTATAAAGAATAGGTCCATCACCTCTGAAATAATAGTACCAATCAATGCTAGCTACCAGTCACTTTATCCAGTAGGCAGAGTTTGAATCGAGCATACTTCGTATGTTTTGCCCACCTCTCAGCAAAATGTTCGGGCCAACTATAAGGATATTCAGCTAGCATAGTCTTACAAAGCTCAGTAGGAATCTTCTAAACTTGTCAATATTATCTGAACAATCTAGACGGAGAATATGATATAACCATCTATAACCCAAGTAACTATACTCAATCTGGTGATATCTCCAAAAAGACATCTGGAATTTTCCAACAAGGGCAAACCCAGTGAATCTAGGATTCATCGTAAGCCCGTAGAATGGGGGCTCACTTGGTTGACAATAGCATTTGGTGGCCTGATGCGGTAAAACCACGCGCCAAGAAATTAGATGGGCTATACTTCTTGATGCTCCCCTGCGACGGTTCCTTCAGAGCCTATTTCACTAAGATCCATACCTATGAGATAGCATTTGTCAATATCTGTAAATTCGGAAAATAGCAAACTCATCGTGATAAATTACCTATAATAGTGTGAAGTAGTCCCATATCAGGCTTTGTTCCCTAGAAGCAATCTCCAAATGAATGAGGGTCTCGACCAAGACAAAAGCGTCCAGAGAGGCCTCACTAGCCATCTGTGATATCAAAGAAGTCAACCAAAAAGGAGCCACAATCTTGCCTAATCCGCATATGTAGTCACTCAGTATCAATATAGTAACCATGGAAGGCTAATCTGGGTGAACCCTAGAAGCATTTCAACACCATTAAAACACCGAGTGAATCGAGAATCAATCTAAGTTTAGAGCATGTGATAAGAAATCCCCTGAAAATTCGAGCCTAAGAATTAGATCCAAATCCTTCTCTGAACTGAAGGTGGGTTGAGGAATTGCTATCTTTACTCATCGAGGAAAATGGATATTTTGGATAGCACTAAATTCTTCAAACATTAGACACAGTTGTATATCGCCGGAACGAAATACCCATTTGATTGATCCCATAATACACAAATTGCCGCAAGAAGTCTAGAATTCATAGAGTCGTCAATATAGTACCTGATAGTCCATAAACCAAATGATTTCAGCTTCTTCTAGTCTTGCTCGCTGTGAGCACTAAATTTTGATGATCCTTCTCACGAAATAATTGTAAGAGCTATATTATGCATCCTTCTATATGTGTTATCTACTTGGAGTAATTTCAACGCGGTTTGGTCAAGCTTTGTTCGAACCTAAACCTTAGAAAACTAGTACCTAATCACTAAAAGGTCTAAAATGGACTAAAATGGTCAAAATTGGTCAAAACTAGTCAATTGATCCCCACCGGTCCGTACTAATTTGTACTAATTTGTACGGGTCGACCCAAATCTGTACTAGTCCAAACGAAGATGAACAGGTCAACCCGAATCAATACGGGTCATTGATTGAACCTATATGGGTCCAACCAATCCATACCGATCTGAAAACTTCCAGAATTGACGAATTTGGTCCTAGCAGGACACATAAGAGTCAATGCCACCCGTACCAGTCCCCCAGATACCAAAACAATCGGTTTTGATGGCCCAAATCTGCCATAAATGAATATAATCTGCCTTAAACTAATATAATCTGCCATAAAGCGAGTATAATCTACCATAAATGAATATAATCTGCCATAAACAAATATAATCTGCCATAAACGAATATAATCAGCCATAAACGAACATAATCTGCCATAGACGCATAAAATCAGCCATTTAATGCATTCGGACCTATTTTCCCCATACAAATAAGAGGCATTTTAACTCATTTCATGGAGAGCACAACAGAAAAAAACATTAGAGTAAGCAAATACTACTGTAGGGAAATAATTCTAGTAAGTTCTTGAGGTTATAGCAATGGTATAGAAGAGGTATAGCGGTTATGAAATATGGGGAATACCATTCCACATTGGTTTTCCCTACATTCCTTTCTAACTTCATATTTAGGATTGTGGGAGGTTCTGTCCACACAAATACTCACCTAAATAATTCTAAATCCATCATTTCATTATACTTTTACAAAGTTTCCATTCGGCATTAGAATCGCTCTAAAGTGGATTCACAGCGTAAATGCAATGCTCTTGAGTTTCAAAGAGACTCACATCTCAATTATTTATTTATCACTCACCTTCTATTCAATTTTATCTATTCTTTTATTCCTGCTTTGGGTCTGGTCCCAACCCATATGAGCCTTGTTGACACCTTATATCCTCAGGGTTATTAAACAGGTGCGCCATACTCTTACTAAAGGAAATCCCTTTTTTATTTTGTCATTCCTCCATAAATCTGGTAGTTCAATTAAACTGAATTTCTGTCCCAGAGCATACATGACCAGTACTGGTCCCCTGTACCTGTATTAATCCTCCCCAATAGCCATACTTATCCTACTCACCCGTACGGGTACTAGCCTCCAGGTAGAACCTATAGTTCCCCTTTTTAAAAAGTAAAATCAATCAACTCACCATTTTTCATGAGATCATTTTCACTAATAATCTGGTAAATCAACCCACAAAAGTTAAAATGTGTTTTTAATAACAAAATATTTTGTAGACTCGTTATTTCTCTCTGATCATAGAAGCTGCCCGGACACTATCGATCATAAAACCGTCATGCTAACATAATCACATTTTTCCTGATAAAATGTTTACTTACAATGTGCTACAAACTATTCTAATCTTTGTAGATGTAGGGGAATTTATCTTTATTTTATTTTGTAACTTAGAACAAATGAATAGGTTTTGTTGCAATTCCCCATTTTCCCCCGGTTGTAATTTTCATTCCCCCATTTACTGCTTGTGTTGTATTATAAATTGTTGAATACACGAAAGAGTGTAGAAAAGTAGACTTTTCATAATAACTCCCCAAATGATGAAAAAAACACGGTTTTACGCGGCGAATGTAATTTTGAATTAATTGAATGAGAAATAGTGACTCATTCGATACCCAAATCTCCGATCCAAAAGGTATGAGTCTCCCACCCAATGGAAACCATACCAAAACTCTTTCCTAAGTAGACAACTTAGGTGGAAATTGTATCATTCATGTTGTGATTTGGGTCTCAATTCTTTATTCATTAAAATTGGGTTAAATGTGCAAACTTGAACTAAAAAGGTTTCGTCACGCTCAAATCCAACCAACCCCCAGTGGGCCCCGTCTTTCACCCTGGCGCTGAAGGAGACCCATACATCGTCGACACCTCACAATGGCAACTCTGCTGGGGGTATAATCTTTAACTTGCAAAATTGTGGTTTGTTTTTTAAAAGCTTAAAAGATTATGATGAGCACTGAAAATCATTTGCTTTTCCTTTTCATCATTTGGGAAAATTATTACATTCTATCTTAGATGCATTCTATCTTTATAAATTAACTACACCATGCAACATCGTACATGCCTGAACCCATGCATGTATTGATCATTTGGTTCCCACCTGAACAAGGGTCAAAGCTTTATAACAATCTCAAGTTCACTTGGTCCGCATTGGAGTTTCTACTTAACTAAATGCAGTTCAGTTAAGGGTTAAATCTTCGCCTTCATCTTATAGTAGTCCATCGTCTAGTCAGTTCGAATAGTTGGGGTTTAGTTGGTCCATATGGTCAGTTTAGCAATCATTTTCAGTCAGTAGGTACGATAGTTCTGCCAGCCGTCACTCTGTCTATTCAGCTTAGCCAAGGATTTGTGCTGCTAGTGTTTCAATTTGGGGGATCTAGCCCTGGTCCCAACTGCGTAGCCATACCTAAGGGCTTCCATCAACCTATAGGTCTACCCTTTGGTGTGACTGGGAATGTTTAACAACCTTCACCTCCAGTCTAAGATACAGGAGGGGAGGATTGGATCCTGAAAAGGCTAAAAAGTGGGAAATGTTTGAGGAATTGGAATACATTGATGAAGCAGAGAGAATCTAATACAAATACAAGTAGAACCTCGAGATTGGGATACTACCGATTCACAGATGGATCCTATCAAGATTGAAGATGAAAACCCTCCATATGTGGAGGATGATTTCGAGGATGAGGTAACCTTTTAACATTGCTAGTGTCTTGATGCAAACAATGCCACTTTGAAAGCACATCTCGAAAAATTGATGCATTCACATCATGTTTGAGTATTTCAATCTAAAAGGTATCATGCACTCATAAAATCAACATTCTTTAAATTTTCATCTTTTTTATTAAAGAATTTGAATTTGAGTACATCGCACCGGCATAAGGTTCCAATGGATAAAACTTATAAAAATAGATAGATGAAATGTGCTTAGCAAACATGATAGGCTTGGCATGTTGCTCATATTTTTCCATAAGTGGTGAAGAAGATACAAATCACTAAGAAAGAAAAGCAAGAGCCCCAAAAAAAGGAGGAAGACTTACTTCACATCAAAAGCACCGTTGAAGGAAAAGAACTTACAACACAAATCCAAAATCAATGCAAGCTTAAATTCAATGCTCTTCTAAAACCTTCAAAAGGGTAAGCCATCACATCCAAAAAAATGGGCAATACTTATCAATGTAGGTACCTCCCTTGGACCTATATTCCCATCAAAATAATCTTCCAAAAACGATGCTCTCTCCATATGTTCAAA
The DNA here is from genome assembly GCA_947683365.1 of Euphorbia pulcherrima. Taxonomy (NCBI): domain Eukaryota; kingdom Viridiplantae; phylum Streptophyta; class Magnoliopsida; order Malpighiales; family Euphorbiaceae; genus Euphorbia; species Euphorbia pulcherrima. Next base: position 17,815,145 of record CANTUS010000010.1, on the reverse strand, counting down.
AGAAAGAACACCACTTACCCTACATAATGATCCCAAACCTCTCCCACAATAACATGACCTCTTTTAACAAAAGAGAAAAACATGTCCATTCCAATACTAAATTGCCCAAGCTTGCGACAAAAGAGTCAGATACCCAAAGCAACCCCTCAAGGTGGGTGGTCTAGTTCCAAAACTGTCATGCCAAGTCAACACTTCTACTGGGGGCAAGTTTGGGCCCAATTAGGAAGTTCATGATTAAGAAAGTCCTTGGTAAGGGAGGAATTGAGTTCAGGGACATGGATAGAAATGAGTTTTTGAATCCAGTGAATCAAGATAGGCTTAAGTACTATCATGTCTAGGTTAAAAGAAATAAATCACAAAAAGCAGCAGGCTGAAAAAATAAAAGAAGAATAAATCACCTAGCGAGTGGTCCTCTACTACTCGGGCAAAAATTAAGGTATAACTCGTTGATCTATTTCCGCAAATCGATCAGGCAAAAGTTAGGGTACTCCAACGAAAATAAAGCCTACTAAGCTGAAAACCCAGAAAGGGTGGCTTAGGCAAAAGTTAGGGTATTGTGAGAAAAACATCAGTTGCTTTCTGGAAAATCTACAAAATGACCAAAAAGTGGGTAAGAATTAACCATTGGAAACTATTACCATCGCCTATGCACTCAAATTTAATTTCATCAATGAACATGTTATGATTTCCTAAGAATCTTGGTCTTATGAATGTATGCATGTCTTTAGGTGAAATAATCACAAGTATGCGAACATCAGCTTCTTCTCTATATTTTGTGCCCTTTATTATTATTTATATTGCACGTATCATTCAAGAAAAGAAAAAAATACCGATAGCTCTCAAATGAAGTAGGGCCTATGCAAAAGTTGGAGAAGCTTGCTGGATGGAAAACCTGAAAGGGTTATCCAAGCAAAAGTTAAGGCAAAAGAAAAGAAAGAAAAAGTCTTCAGGCAAAAGTAAACACAAAAGAAAAGAAAAATACAAAGCAGTTCGATAGATCGCATCACATCAAGCGGTCTATGCAAAAGTTAGAACTCAATTAGAAAATGCCAGTATTTTGCACTTGCTTTTGTTCTTCAAGCATCATTTGTAAAAGCAATGTTTCGCAATTGGGATCCCTCTTGTTTAGTTTTCCCACTATGAAGCTACTAGATAGCATACATCATCTGAAGTGCCAAGTGATTCCACTAGCATCATCCAACTTGCATCGTGTGATAGTGTGGTCGCTACTAAGACACGAAAGGAAAGAAAGTCTGCTGAATTGAGCCGCAAAGGACAGTTCAGGCTAAAGTTAAGACAAGAAAGAAAAGTCTACTGAATTGATCCTCTAAGGACAATTTATGCAAAAGTTAAGAAAAGAAAGAAAGTCTGTTGAATTATGCCGCCAAGGACAGTTCAGGCAAAAGTTAAGACAAGAAAGAAAATTCTACTGAATTGAGCCACCTAGGACAATTGAGGCAAAAGTTAAGACATGAAAGAAACTCTGCTGAATTGTGCCGCCAAGGACAATTCAGGTAAAAGTTAAGACAAAAGAAAAAAAAATTACAAAATCAGTTTGATAGGTGGCATCACATCAAGGTATCTATGCAAAAGTTAGAACTCAAATTAAAAGAGCGAAGTGCTTCCACTAGCATGGTCCAGCTTGCTCCATGTTATAGTTTGGACACCTCAAAGATGCACCCCCTAATGTATGAAGAATGAATCTCATCCAATCAAATCGTGAGTGCAAAGAAGTATAGGCATCCATATAAACCTGTAAAAGCCTACAAAACAATGTACGTATCCAAATCTTAGTAGTACACGTCGGTCTCAGTCGGGCTAGTCTTTCAATAATCTAGACCATTCAAAAGTTTTATTACTAGTCAATTCACTTGCAATTTAAGCCTTTATAAAAGACAGACAAGACAATAATATCCTCGAGGCAAAGGATCCATCAAGGATATAGACAAGTAAGAAAAGTGCAGCCTAATCTAAGCTACTAGGGGGTCCTATCCCTGGTGCTCATTCTGAGTATTGTCCTGTACATCTGCCAATAGGTCATCCTTGTCTATCATTGCATGATCCTTTGCCCCACCAGCATTTGCAATAGGCAAATTAGGAACCATGGTCTTCAAAGCTCCTGCTATACTACTAGCGACAATACCAATCTCCTCTACTCGTTGCTCTACCTCCTGTTTAGCTCCCGCCACTTCAGTGGCCACGAGGGCCGCCCGACAAGCCAAACTATCCTCCTCCAAAGAAGAATTAGATGGCTCAGGTATCTGTCTATCCTCGATCATCTGGGCCAACTGACCTTGTAACACCTCAACCTCAGCCCTCGCCCTAACCCATCTCTGCTATAGCCTTCTCCGACTCCTCCTCTATTGGCCTTAACTGGTTGACTTCAATAGAGGCTTCTCACGACTGCTCCCCTAGGAACCTTGCTCTCTCCTCAAAGGCATCCAAATCCTGCGTAGACATACCATGCTTTATAGCCAATAGAGTCTGTAATGAAAATAAGGGGATCAATACACGTATGTAAATGTTCACACATCATGCATCATGCATAGTTTAGCTTTGAGGTTTGTAGTTTTGAACTTACCACGAGGGTATCCTGAACGAACATGAGGTCCAGCACCAGGAAGAAGCATCAACCTCATTTGGGCATTCACTGTCCATCCATAGTTGTGCAGGTTCATGAAAGGCGTATGAATCCTCTTTTCAGATTCAAGACAAAGTTCTCACAAGGGTGAAGCTCAACAATGTAACAAAAGCCATTATAGGGGCACACTGGTCAATCTCAGGCTGCTCTTAAAACCCATCCTCGGCCATACGGGTCCCTAGTAGATGCAAGCATCCCATTCAGTAGCTTCTTCAACCATATGGGTCAGTATCAGGTGTACGGCTCCTAACTAACCATACAGGTCCTCCCTCATATTTCATATTGGTTTTCCAAGCAAAAATAGAACTCCTTAGCAGCAAGGGTACATAGATCCACATTAGGGCAAAACCCACTTCCCAACCCCTTTCTTTTACCTAATTAGGGGCTAAACCCCTAGCTCACCTTATCCTTGATTGAAAGGGCAAAAATTTTTGTCCACCCATACTCAATCAAGAATCAAGGTAAGCCATGTCAAAGTAATTGCTAACGTGAATACCTTTTCATGTGCAGGTTCATTTATGGGGAGGATCCCTAAGCGGTCAAAACATCGAGGGGCAACAATTATCCTAGAAGAAAACCTTAGCATAAAAATCATCTAGAAAGATGTCTCCCCAATAAAGAAGTCAATTGGGCGGCAACTCTCCATTCCCCAATAGTGGATACCATCAAGGGGCTTCCCCCCATCATCTAACACCCTAGGGGCACCCACCCTACAGGCACTCACCAAAGTGACACAATCAAGGGGTATCCCCCCATCATCAAGCACCCTAGGGGCACACCCCAATAGTGCCAACCAGTAGAAGGGGCATACTAGGGGCACCCCGGTTGAAGTTAGGACCAACCCAACTTTTCTAAACTTAGTCTTTTCTTTTAATCGGGGAAAGTCCCGACCCTATCTCAAAGTTTTACTAACTAGTTTTTTTATCATCCTCAGGAACCTAAGGAGAGGTATCCATAGGAAAAGAAGAAACGTCCCTATGCTCAATGCCACCCAAGGGGCATCGTTCAAAGGACATACCTAACAAAGGTGCCATCTGAGGGGTATAAGCCGAGGGGCATCCCCCTGACTAGTCAAGCCTCCCAAGGGCAAATTTCTAGGGGCGCCTCTCGACTAGTCAGGCTTTCTCGAGATGGTTCCCAAGGATACTCCATAATGGCTTGGATGTCTTAGGATTACCTCCCTCTATACATTTGAAATTGCCCCCAAGCTGTTTTGCCCCAACAGTCCAAACAGACTAGCCATTAAAGAGCTATCTCCTGACCATTTAGCTCTGTAGGGGCACCCCACTTCATGTTGGGACAAACCCAAAATTTCTAACACTGTTTACAATTTATTCAGGGGCCAACCCCCATCCACACATCTTTGCTCTTGATCGAAGTGTCAAAATTTTGTTTACTACAAAGTCAATTAAGAATTAAAATGTATCATTTTAGATAGTAACTAACACAACATTTGTATTGTCTTTTTGGCAGCGAGCTCAAAACCACCAGCAGGAGAGTCATCCGCATTTGGAAAGGGACAAATCAGCAGCAGGAGAGTCATCTGCCATAGGAAAGGGATACATCAGTAGCTGGAGATTCATCTGCCTTAGGAAAGGGATACACCAGTAGTAGAAGAGTCATCTGCCTTAGGATAGGAATACACCAGTAGTGTGAGAGTCATTCGCCTTAGGAAAGGGATACACCAGCAACAGGAGAGTCATCTGCCTTAACAAAGGGATACACCATCAGTAGGAGAATCATCCGCCTTAGGAAAAGGATACAATAATAACCAGAAAAGTATATCTGCCTTAAGAAAGGGATACAAGGAGAAGTCAACCGCCTTAGGAAAGGGATACACCAGCATCAATTGAAGGCAAGTGATCCACCTTAAGAAAGGGATACGCACATCAAATGAGAGATATTTGCCTTAAGAAAAGAACACTATGGGAAGGAGTTTGCCTTAAGAAAGGATCCCACCTATATCACAACATTACAAAGAACTTTACAAGGGAAAAGTAGACTCAGGCTTACCTCAAGCCCATCCCCAACAAGAGTACAGACACTCTTTTCCATTTTAAAGCTAGATTTCTTACCAAGATGGCATGCTAGCCTTTACAAGGGGCGCGCTAGGGGCACACCAAGTCAAGTTGGGACTAACCTAATATCTGTTCACTCAATCAGTATAGTTAAATTAGGGGCAAAACCGCTAGCTCACCTTTATCCTTGATTCAAGGGGCAAAAATTTGTGTTTTCGTAAAAGTCAATTAAGAATCAAGGTAAGGCATTTTTTTGAATTTATCACTAACAAGGATAAAATTTGTATACAGGTCCACTTAGGTGAGTCTTGCAAGGAAACAATTCCCCAATAGAAAAGAGTTCACCAAAGAACATCACTCTACTCCCCAGCAGTGGAGTCAACCAAGGGGCATCCCCCCATTCCCCAGCAGAGGAATCAACCAAGGGCCATCCCCCCATTTCCCAACAGCGAAATCAGTCAATCAAGGGGCACCCCCCATCATCGAGCCCTCTAAAGGGTATTCTTCGAGAACCACCCTTCCCAGGGGAATTTCATCCCAAAGCAAACAGGCCAAACCTAAGATTTGTCACACTTAGTTTACAGTTTATTCAGGGGTCAACCCCCCATCCACACATCTTTATTCTTCATTAAAGGACCTAAAATTTTTGTTCATCACAAATTCAATCAAGAATAAAGATGTGTCTTCTTAGACAATGACTAACTCAACATTTGATTGTTGTCCTTTTACAAGTCATTCAAAATCACTAGTCAGGAAAGTTTATCTGGCATAGGATAGGGATACACCAGTCAGGAAAGTCGATCAACCTTAGGAAAGGGATACGCCATCAGCTAGGAGACTCATTTGGATTAGGAAAGGGATACATCAGTCAAGAAAATCAATCTGCCTTAAGAAAGGGATACGCACACCTTCCTAAGTAGAGTCGTTAGGGATGCTTATTAGCACAGGAAAGTCATCTGCCTCAAGAAATGGACACGCATTAGCAAATAAAAGTCATCCACCTTAAGAAAGGGATATGCACTGGCAAAGGAAAGTCATCTACCTCAAGAAAGGGATATGCATCAGTAAAGGAAAGTCATCTACCTCAAGAATGCGATATGCATCAGTAATGGAAAGCCATTTGGCTCAAGAAAGGGATATCCATCGGCAAAGGAAAGTCGTCCGCCTCAAGAAAGGAATATGCATTAGCAAAGAAAGTCATTTCCCTGAAGAAAGGGATACACATAAGCAAAGGAAAGCCGTCCACCTCAATAAAGCGACACCCGAGAAAGGAGTTCACCTCAAGAAAGAACTTGACTATGTCATCACCTCATGTATAATTTCTAAACCCTTGCTTATATCATGAGATCATACAAATCCATATCGGTACTGATCCCATGTAGCGCAGTCTGTGAACACTGGATTTTAACAAACCTTCTTACAAAATGATGATGAGAGCTGTACTCTACATCCTTCCATAGGTGTTATCTACTTGGAGTGATTTCAATACAGTTTGGTCAAGCTTTGTCGAACCTAAACCTCAGAAAACTAGTACCTAAGCCCTAAAAGGTCTAAAATAATCTATAATGGTTAGAACGCTCAAAATAAGTCAAATCAATCAATTTCAAGCTGTTTCAGGAAGTTTAGGTCAAAATCGATTGCACCGATCCATACCAATCAGTACAGTTCAACCAATCAGACGCGTACGGGTCCAACCAATCTATATAGGTTTGAAAACATCCAGAATTGCCCAATTTGGTCCTAACGAGACCCACATGGGTCTAGGCCACTGATACCGGTCCCCCAGACACCAAAACAGTCAGTTTTAATGCCCCAATCTGCCATAAATGAATATAATCTGATATAAATGAATAAAATCAGCCATAAACGAACATGATCTGTCATAAATGCATAAAATCAGCCACTTAATACGTTCTGACCTATTTTCCCTATAAATGGGAGGCCTTTCACCTCATTTCAAGGAGAGCACAAATTGAGAAAACATAAGAGAAAGCAAATTCTAATACAAGGAAATAAATCTAGTAAGTTCTTGAGGTTATATCAAGGGTATAGAAGAGGTATATAAGTTGTAATATAGGGGGAAAACCATTCCAAATTGGTTTTGCCCACATTTTATTCCTTTTTAACTAAATATTTGGGATTAGGGGAGGTTTTGTCCCCACAAACACTCATGTAAACAATTCTAAATCCACTATTTCATCATCTACTTTGACAAAGTTTCCATTTGGCAATGGAATCGCTCTAAAGTGGATTCACAGCGTAAAGGTAACGTTCCTAAGTTTCAAAGAGACTTGCATCTCATTTATTTGTTAATCATTCTCCATCTATTCAATTCTATATGTTCTTTTATTCTTGGATATAAGCCTTGTTGGCACCTTATGTCCTTAGGGATATTAAACTAGCGCACCATACTTATACGCAAGGAAATCCGATTTTTATTTAATCATTCCTCCATAAATCTTCTCGTTAAATAGAACTAAGTTTCTATCCAGGACCAAACAGGACCCATACGGTCCCCCGTACCCGTACCGGTCCTCCCCAATAGCCGTACGGGTCCCACTAACCCTTATCGGTACTGGTACCCCGGCAGAACCCACAGTTCCCCTTTTTAATTAGTAAAATCAATCAACTCATCATTTGCCATGCAATCATTTTCATTAATAATCCCATAAATCAACCCACAAAAGTTAAAGTGTGTTTTCAATATATGTTGAAAACTTGTTATTTTTCTCCGATCCTAGAAGCTTCCCAAGCACTACCGATCATAAAACCGCCATGCTAACATAATCACATTTTTCCTGATAAAATTCTAACTTATGATGTTCTATAAACTGTGCTAATCTTTGTGTATGCAGGGGAATTTATATTTATAGTGTTATATAACTTAGAACAAATGTATAGGTTCTCTTGCAATTCCCCATTTTCCCTCGGTTGTAATTTTTATTCCCTCATTTACTGCTTCTGCTTTATTATAACTATTGAAAGCATGAAAGAGTATAAAAATAGACTTTTCATAATAATTCCCCAAATGATGAAAATAAAATGGTTTTATGCAGCGAATGTAATTTTGAATTAACTAAATGAGAAATAAGTGACTCATCCGATGCCCAACGCTCTGATCCAAAAGGTATGAGTATCTTGCCCAATAGGAACCGTACCAAAACTCTTTCCCAAGTAGATAACTTAGGTGGCGACTGTATCATTTGTATCTGGATTTGGGTCTCGATTCTTTTATTCATTAAAATTAGGTAAAATGTTCAAACTTGAACAAAAATGATTTCATCATGCTTAAATCCAACCAACCCCCAATGGGCCCGTCGTGGGACCCAAGTGCCAAGGGAGACCCACACACCATCAACACTTCACACTCACCAAAATGTTTGAGAAGTTGCCTCAACTCTACACTATAGAAACTCATTGTTTGAGTGAATTTCAAGAAATAGAGAAAATTGCAGACTATCAAATTGATAACCGTACCGGTATTAGTGACATCGATACCGTTGTCACCTAGCCTCTACCATTATTTATACTATTTAGTCATGATCATTTGCAATAGAAGTAATGGGACTATAGAGCATATCAATGGATTTTTTCTGTGAAAATCAAGAAAATTGACAAAGAATTAGAGAAAATGATTTTTATACATCAAGGCAAAGTTTTATACATAAAAAATGTATCAAATGTTCAAAAAAGAAGTGCAAATACAAGAAAAGGCCTAATCAACTCTGAATCATCTATAGTGTGGTCATAACTAGAAACTAACTCCTCTGATCCCTCAGACTTCAGCTTCCCCCTGCACAGCCGGTTGATTCCGCCAATTCAAGTGAAGGTTTATCAAATGCTCCACCTCCGCCTCTGCTACTAAAGCCTCGCCCCAAGTAATGTCACTCCTAGCCTCTCCCTCAGCTCTGGCTAACCTCTCAGCCATCTCCTCCAAAGCCGACTGCAGATCTAAACAAATCATGCATCATTCATCATATAATTATTCATGCATCATACATAACATTGTTTTAATAGGTTTAGGTGTTTTACCTCCATAAAGTGTCACTGAGTAGAAAGGAGATCACCAAGAGACTAATAGCTTCTAGCTAGCTGCTCCACTACGGCTCGAGGCACCTATAGGTCAAAATACAAAATCAGAATTCAACATAAGCTTGGAATCAAAGTCAATAAATGTTCCAAAGAATCAAAATCTTACTTGAATAGTTTCAGCCAGCAAGAACTCCAGCTGATGAGCTGATAGAGGTAGTCCTCGAGTCACCGATGTACAAACCCCCATCATGATGAAAAAAGCGGTTTCAGGGGATGTCTGAATGTGCTCCTCAACTATCTGTGCTTGGCCAGTAGGTGGAGCCACTAGCACCTAATCAAGAGTAGGAGCCATCTCAGCCGCAGGGAGAGGCTCACTGCTACCTAAAGCCCTACCCCTCTTATAAGAGGGAACCTATTGAAGCATAAACATCAAACCAAGCAATGAATGAAATAAAATTCAATGCAAAAATTACAAATTTTATACTTGAGGAGCTGGAAGAGGGGCAGGAACAGGAATCAACCTTGCTATAAAATTAGTATGAGCTCCCTCAGTAGTATCAGCTCGGTATCCTGTACCATCTAATAAAGTAGGCTAATCCTCCTCCCCCACTAAATGTGGGTAGAATAGATTGACTAGAGGATCACCAGGAATCACCCTCTCAGTAATAGAGTCTACAGTCCTAAAGCCCCTCACTCTCTTGCCTAGATAGCAGTCCAGGCACATAGGGCACTCCAGCATAAAGCGCTAGTCATCATACAGCTCGTGAGCAAAGGTGACCAAATTCCAATGGCTAACGCCCTCCCATGGCTCTCGACGAAGCTACAAAGTCATCAAAAGTGAGGGTATATGATTCTAAGAACATTGTGTCAATGCAATTTCTACTAATCTCAATTTTAAATTTTGTAGATACCAGGTCAAAAGTAAGTCACCGTAGGTAAGATTGAAGAGCAGCTGTGTCCCTCAGCACCTTCTTCCTAGACCGAGTCCAAGAGAAGGGGATAAATGCTCCCTCAGCTATCTCACCCACTAGCTCAGGTGGAGGAAGGTCCTTGTACTCAAAGGCCCAAATCTGCAAAAATTAAAGCATTTTAATACCACAAGCATCTTTGAAGGAATGAAATTACAAAGACCAAGTTTACAAAATACCAAAAGGAATAGATAACCGCACTTCAGCTCCAATAGGTTTCCTCAAGCGCTAGCATCGAGTCCTAAATAGAGCTGACCAAGTGCTACCTGACACCAGTTTAGCTTAGGGTCCCGAGTTAGATCTGCAAAAGCTGAAAGGAGCCTATAATGAACGTGGCTCGATCCCCATGGGAAGAGGATAGTAGTAAGTAAGCTGATGAGAAAAGCCCTGATATATTACTTCCTCAAATCGTAGTCAACTCTCGTTGTGCCAACTAGTGATCGTGCAGCTTAGTATACTCCAACCGACCAGAAGTGGGTCTCATACCTAAGAACCCCAAAACATAATCTAGAACAGGCTCCTCTAAATGGAACCTATCAGACATCCAAGTGAACTACGTCACCTTAAAATGGCAATCTCGTCATCGCCGCCATACCAGATGGGGTGATCGTCATCTCTCGAATCGGCCAGTGAATGGTATGGGTGATATTCGACCACCTCTCCACGAGCACCATCAAAGTAGCAAAAGAAGTATGGATCCTGTTTGCCCGAAGACTCTCAATCAAGCCATCAAAACTAGCATCTGCCACTCCCTAGCAAACATCAACATCAGTAATCTTGTCCCACACCTTTATGCTAAAGGACAAGGATCCTAAACCCTTTCCTGGATGCTCCCTTACAATAAAATCTCAGTAAGTATCATTATTTATCAGTTTCATACACTATTAGATGTTCACATGAGGTCTTATTCCACTTAGAATTGCATTTAAATAATAAAAATCAGAAAAACCAATTTCTACCATCAATACCGATATGGCTCTTGCTCGTACCAGTACAGGTCTTGTTGTTACCTATATCGTTATTCCATGATAACGGTACTACTATCAAAAGCGATAGGAGATGAATAGACCCCTTTCAGCAAGAAAAATCCAAAAAAATGGTAAAAATGACCAAATCAACTTCCGAGGCTTAGAATTTCATCATCTAAGGTTCTCTAACTACTTAGGAGTCTCAATCAAATCCAAGAATCTAACTAAGAATGCATATTTCAAATAATTGAAGTTTATTTTAAAGTTACTAACCTAGGGCTTTGATCTTTGAATTTAACAAATTATAAATTATAAAATCAATCTGCTAACGGGTGTATGTGAAGCATGACATATGTAGGCTGATCAATAGTAGGCTCGAATACCCGATCTTGCTCGAGATGCTTCTTAACATTCTCAAGGCAATACACCCGACCAATGGACATAACTCGAAGCTCTGACTTAGGAATAATGGCTAGTAAAATCGAGGGAAGAGTCCTATCATTCTTGGAACCCGCCTTATGAAACATCGTGACAAGTCAAGTGCAAAGTCATGTAAAAATATAGAAAATAGGTCAAATTTCTGAGAGCGGAGTAAGATAACGAGTGACCTACTATTTAGGGCAAATGGTGCTATTCATAGTTTTTTAATTTGTTGAAACTAGTGCCGAAATGACTCAACAAAGGCACCAACATTAGTACTCCTATTCATAACTCTATTAGACTACTTTCAACATTTTACAACAAAGGTCTGATCAAAGCAAGGTGAATATTTTCGAAGGAAAATCACATAATTCCCAAGGTATGATATTTCCAAAGTAGAAACAAACTTCAATTTTTACCTTTGTAGAGATCACAGCTCTTACATCTTTCTACTGGCTTGGTCTCTACAGATACAACTAATTTTTCCTTTTGTGGAAATCATAGCTTCGACAAATTTGCACTGGCTTGGTCCTTAATCATAATGACAATTTTTACCTTTGAAGATATCATAGCTCCGACAAATCTCTACTGGCTTGGTCCTTTACCATACACCTAATTTTTATCTTTTAAGGGAATCATAGCTCCGGAAAATTTCCACTCGCTTGGTCCCTGACCATACAGCCAATTTTTACCTTTGTAGAGATCATAGCTCCAACAAATCTCTAATGGCTTGGTCCTTGACCATAGAGCTAATTTTTCCTTTCGTGGGAATTATAGCTCTGACAAATTTCCACTAGCTTGGTCCCTGACCATACTGCTAATTTTTACCTTTGTAGAGATCATAGCTTCCATAAATCTCTACTGGCTTGGTCCCTGACCATACAAAAAATTATTATCTTTCAGGGGAGTCATAGCTCCGATAAATTTACACTAGTTGGGTCCTTGACCATACAACCAATTTTTACCTTTCTAGAAAATATAGCTCAAGCAGATTTCTACAGGCTTGTCCCTGACCATACAACCAATTTTTATCTTTAGTGGGAATCATAGCTCCGCCAAATTTCCACTGGCTCGGTCCCTGAACATACAACCAATTTTTACTAGCTTAGTCCATAACCATAGAGTTATTCACTTTTTCCCGAATAGGAATATTTATCATTTATTTTCCCCATTAGAGTGGTGTATTCTCAACAGATTCTCACCTCATACGGAAGGACAAACTTTCATTTCCAAAGCATAGACAATCAAGTACTATCACTTTTAGAAGCATCTCAGGTACCCTATTTCATACTCTTGTTTGCACGATCATAAAGACTTTAGTCTATTATGTCCTACGAGGGGCAGTCTGTGAGCACAGAATTTTCTCATAGCCCTAGTTAATAATGAAAGATTAGCTCTATACTTTATCATATCCAAATATGCTAAGTTAGAAATTGATTTCTCGGATTTGGCCTTGAGAAAATATATTCAGTCCCTCACACCCCTATCAAAAACCCTTATGAGCACAGAATTTTATCATGACCCTTGTCGATGATGAAAGATCGGCTCAATACTTTATCGTATCCTAATATGTTAAGTTTGAAATTGGTTTATGGGAATTGGCCTTAAGAAGATGCATCCAGTCCTTCACAACCCTGTCAAAAACCATGAAAAACCTTCAAAAAGTGTACCTCTATCATCAACGACGGTACCGTCACTAGTAGACAATGGTACCGTTATCCCTTATAACAATACCGACGTCTATTAATTCCTATTTAGTCTTAACCGACTCAATTGAAACAATCCTTTTTGAGACCAACCAAGACCGGTACCGATTTCCCTAAAAACTGTACCGATATCGATCTTTTTGGCAGAAAATAAATATGAGTTAATTTATCTTTTCCAATTCAGTTGGAGAATTAATTATTCTACCCAATTTTATCTCTTATTTTTCACTACAAATGGAGGCCTAAAATCAGTTTTTCATATACAATTAACATATATCAAATCTATTATGCGAAATTAGCACTAGGAAAGTTCTTATCAAAGTTCTGTCCAAATCATTTCTAGGTTTTTAGCAGGTTTAGAATAAAGAGGGGAATTTATTTTCACCTAGTTATTCTTTACCGATCTTTAACTGATCTCTTCCAATCCAACAGCTCACCACGAGGTCATTCGGGTATCATTTTAGAACTAGCAACGGATTCACAACGAGAAGGTAAACAATCAGGGACTAAGATAATAATCATTTTAATTTATTTCATGCATCAATTTATTAAAGGTTTAATTCACTCTGCATCAATTGAATTAAACTTGTTACAATTGAACTTAACTATAAATCAATCTATTTTATTTATATCTCATTTTCATCCCACGCTCCATCACCAACAATAATCTAATTAATTAATAATATTGATTACTTATGTTCCTTTTCCATATTATAAGTTTTTTAAATTGTATATTATGAATTATTTATATACCATAATATAAATTATTTATAATTCATTTCCACAATATAAATCATTTATATTTCATTTCTTTAATATAAATGGTTTAGATTTGGTTTCAATAATACAATTATTCTACATCCAAAAATGTAAATAATCCATATTTCATTTCCAATTATAATTATGTTACGCTCCATTTCTCATTTAATTTAATTCCATTTCCATTTTTCAATTATGCAATTAATTCATGGTTAATTCTTTTATGACATAATTAATTCATATCCTACGTTTATTTATTTCATGCTTCATTCTTAGCCATACATCGTATTCCTTTCTCGCTATTTCCATTACTTGTCAATTTCATTAATTATATTTGAGTGGGTAAGAGCTCTTTGCGGTGATTTTGTTCGAGGGATAGCTTGCAACCCCTGGTACACTCTTCTATACCTCTTTTCCCTTGTTTCGTGAAATTGCATGCCAAATTTGGGATTCTACCATCTTCTTAATTTTTGTGAATTGCTAAATTTGTCGTGGCACCGTTATGATGGAAGGAGGGCACCGAGATCCTTGACACCAGTCTCGCTATTTATTCTGGGCCAAAATATAATATTTCTTTTTTAACCTCTTATTTGCAAGATAATTGCCTAGAAGCAATTTGGTTTGTATTATGAGTTATAAGAATGCGGTAACTGCCATGAAATGATGTCATGACCACATTGAGGTGGTGTGTTTTGATTAGAATGGCTCTTCTTCTCATCTCATTTCTAAAAATGAATATAGAGAATATGTTTGACAATTAAGAAACAACTTCGCTGTTTCAATTTAAATTGGCTAAATAAATTGAATAAGTGATTCATCCAGACCCGAATCTCTAACTTAAGGTATAGTTTTGTTCTTGGGAAAGTGCTATACAATAATTTTTTAGAATAGTTGATCTAGGTGGTGACTCTATATATTAAATTACGGATTTAGTTTCATAAATCTTTTTGACATTATTTCATAAATTCTTTTATATTCTCTCGTACCAATTCCATTTATTAAAACCCCCACTAAGTTACCAAGTTGGCTTGGTTGCCTATAATTAATGCCTCGATTGTCTCGAAAAGGAAAGTTTTCTTAATTGACCCTAATTGATGCGAAAAAGCAAAATGCGGCCCGCCCGTGCTTGAAAAGCGCATCATCCGCTCATAGTGGTGACTCTACTAGGGATCTTTTCTTTAAAAATCATTTAAAAGATTTAATGAATACTGAAAAGTTTGTTTAGCAAAATTAATCCAATATTGTTTGTTTTAGGCATCAAATTCATTGCAGTAGTCAGATTCTTTTGCATTTAACTGAAGGATCACCCTAATCATTGACCGCATTACTTTAGCAAAGCTTCCCATTTGATTCTTTAGGGGACTTAGGGTCGCCTAGTGGGTAACCACTCATGTCAGTATTGCCAATATTCTTCACGGGAATTGGGGTGCCGTAATGTCATGGGAACCCACTTCATCAATAACCCGACTATAAGCTTACATGTAGTGGCCTAGCAACTTCCCCCTTGGACTACCCTATCACATTTAATAGCTTAGGTCGCACTATGCTATCTCATATGGATTTCAAAGGTTTTTAGAGCAAAGACTAGATTTATAAGCTTTACCCTTTTGCGTGGAGTAATAAGGAGGTGGGAGGTACAAGGTTAGACGAATGATTGCCATCTATGTGTTAACTAACCCTCATTGTTGTGCTATAAATATTGCCACACTAAAATGTTGCCATGATAAATGCTTCCATGTAATTCATTATGTTTCGTCTTATGATTACTGTCAATTATGTCTCATGTACTCTATTCATTTCTTCCAAGTCTTTCGTGAGATTACCATATAGCAGTCATTAGGTCCATACAAGTCCCTTTTGAGATGATATCCCACCGATATCACCTTTTAGCCCTGTATCTGTGATAGGTTGTTATGGTATCCATTTTGAGAGATGTAACTTTGACATCTCGATTATCTTTTGCACTTTCATATATCATCACCCTTTTTTAGAGATATCCTATAGATGTCTCATTTGGTCCTTACCAATGAACAAGTTACATGCATCTCTCAATCATCATCTTTGAGGCACCACGCCGAGACCTCACTTAAATCATTGTCGCCCTTAGAGATGTTGTGTTAACATCGTGCCTAAACCCTAGTGTCATCATGCACTTGCCCATATTATATCATTTATCTCTAGAGATGTCCCATCGATGTCTGGCTAAAACTTATCCTGTCCATGCATAAAGGTATCCCACTGATGTCTCATCTTTCATCCATATGTCTTTGAAATGCGTCACATCATTCATTACTCTAGTCAACCTTATGTCGGGCTTGGGTCCTTGGACCTTAACAAATCTTTACCTACGTTATTATGTCCCATCAATGCTGCATCCATCGTGTTTGTCCAATCTATAATCGCATAACATTGTTTCATCACAACCATGTCCGTCCTAAAGTCTAGGATTGTGTCACCCTTGTCCTTCATGAAATTCTTGGGGAAGCCTTGTTTCCTTATGTGACTAACGAGTTTTTGTTTTGTTAGCACATTGCACACAGAAGTCTTGTTCGAGTTGCATTATAGAGCATTAACTATCTTTTGACAGCCATATTTGCATACATTCCATTTAACCGGGTTCTTTATTCCATTTATCTATCCATGCACAAACCCATACATGGCTAACCTGACCTTGGATCTCTCTCAGTTTGGAAGAGGATTAAAGATCTCTTAGTATAAATTAATTCAGAATCAAATCCAACTCCAGCTCAAATGGCTTCCCCTATAAAGACCAATGCTCTTGTGGAAGAGATCTGCTTAACCTTTACCGAGTTATTGAAGTTTGATCAGTTCAGGGGTACTCTTGAAGATATAGTGCATAAGATAATGAAAGAAGTTGTTGTTAGCATTGAGGCCTCTTGTGAGCAAGGAAATACTGAGGGCAATTTCAAGCCTCTCCTAGCTAGCTTTGCCATGCTTGTTCCATCACTATACTTTAGTAGTGGATCACTAGTTTTCCATCTAATATGCTATGAAAATTTCATGAGATTGAAGGGTCTTACGGACACACAGCTAGCGGCCATGTTTCCTTGCACCTTGGAAGGGTTAGCTGCTGAATGGTTCTCGGTTCAACCTAAGGAAGTGAAAAGACACTGGTCACAACTTGCAAAGGCTTTTCAAGACCACTTTGCTTATAACACCAAACCTTGGATCAACATTAGTGATTGGTCTCTTTCAGGGAAAGAGAGAATGAGGAATTCAGTAGGTACTACCAGAGTTGGATGGATTTAAGAGTCCTTGTGAACCCGGAACACTCCAACAAGATCCTAATCAACAACTTTATCAATAGAACCTTGCCTAAATCAAGAAAGAACTCATAACTGGAAGCTTCAATGAATTCAGCGAAGTCTATGTGGAGGCATTGACCTTCGAAAAGTACGGTGTGAAATAAGGGTATGACCATGGCATTTCCCCATGGAAGGATGATCTTTTTGTTCTTTTCTGGAAGATAAGAAAGGTTGGGATCCTTGCCTTATGTTTCTTCACGAGCAAATAAAGATGGTAATTTATGTGCTTACCATGTTGCTGCAGGATACCATACAAAAAGCTGTAAGACACTCCTAACAGTTATAAAAGGGCTCATAAGGAAAGGGAAAATCACAGGTCCTGCCCCTAAAGAGAATCGGCTCCTCCAATCCCAGATGGCTTATAAAGGAAAACTAGTGTTAGCAAGGTCCACTTGGCCCGATGAGGATTTATACCTATTTAAATCATCGATTAGATAAGGAGCCAAGAATGATCGAATTGTAATAAAAAATCCAAAAATCCCAAAAATTCCCATTCGTCTTAATATACCAAGTTGCATCCTCGAAATGCTTGAAATCCATTTCCGAAGAATCAAAATAGTCAAATTGTCCAATAGTAAAATTGTCTTCAAAAAACAAAAAATGCCATTTTGTGGGCTTAAACGATAGAATTTGGCTAAAATAACGTGGGGCTAGCGGCCTAAGGCCACTAGTTTTGCTCAATGGCTTGTTTTAGTCAAAAAAGGTTGAATAGGTAATTAGTCAGCCGGCTAATTACCTATCTGTAGTAAAAAAATCAAATCTTACCGAGATCTGGCAAGATTTTACTAGATTGATGTAAAATCTTGTTAGATAGGTAGTCAGTCCGCTGGCTAATTACCTATATAATTCACCCATCGGCTAATCACCTCCCTATTATAAATATGGGGTCACCCCCCTCATTTCAAGGGAAACGAAAAATTTATAAAATCCCAAAATTATCTTTGTATCCTTTTTTAGTTCGGGGAGTTCTAAAAGCAATGAAACTTTGCCAAAACACTTCCAAATTTGAGCTTTATCACCTATACTAGGTATAAACTCGATCTCGATCCCGCACTGATCTTTGGTCTAGGAATGACTCAGTCTCTCAAAAATCCAGCATTTCTCTTAGGAATAATCCAAGATTATAATCATAACTTAACTTAAACATATTTACCATTAAAACCACAATCCTTGAAAACTTTGGTCCCGCACCGGCTCTCAAGTTATCCTGGATCGACGAAAAAGGTAAACAGATAGTAATTGGCTCTAAGCCCAACTTTTAAATCCTTTAAAATTCATTTTCATTATTCTATTATTGCACAGTGCATTTTCATTTCTTTGGTCAAGTGAGCCACTGGAGCCACATAAACTATAATATGTGTAAATGAGCTTGCAGGTACGGATGAGACATCCAGAATGGGAGGAAACCCTATCTGAGTTTTCTGGCCAAAGCTTAAGCGCTGCCGTTACTCTGCCGAAATTTTGGTAAAAAATATCCATTTATTATCCCATTATAATGCCCATTTTATTTCTTTAATTTATTTCTTAAATAAACCATTGTAATGCAGAAATTACCACAAATTCCAAAATTCCAAAATTTATCCAAACAATTTTTACAACATGAGTAACTACTGTATTTGAACTCAGAATATTAGTTTTTTTGGGTATAAAAATCCCATTTTGGATTAGTATACCACAATTCTCGGTGGATCTCAACCGGGTGGCCACTCTATTTTTATTTTTAAATAGAGTAAAATTGCTTTATTTTAAAGACATCGTTTCTTAAAAAAAAGTGTAAATATATTTCTCAATATAATCACATTTTTAACTTATGAAAAAGCCATATTTTTCACACTTAATAAGTTTACGTGAAAAATAATGAAATAATTTTCTCTTTAACAAAATGAAGCATTTTATTACAAAAAAGGGCACACGCGTTTAAGTGAACCGGTTTTTCTCAAACCAAAACAAACTCCGTGGTTTCCTCAAACTGAACCCACCACGCACCGCACCCCGCATGCATCTTGCTTAAATTCTACCCGCTCATAGCGGTGAATCTGTCGGGGACTATTATTTTTATAAAAACCCAATTTTTATAAAAATTATTTTGTTTGACATAGTAATTAAAATGTTGTTCAAATTAAATTTTGGAACTAAGGAATTTGTGATAACTTTTGCATTACACAAATTTTAGGGTTGCAAAGCATCTGCATTCTTCACCCTTATACCAATTTAGGGGTCTTTTGGTGAAGTATCTCCAAGTTTGCTTAGGGCTTGAGGGGTATGGATCCAATCACACCCCTTGCATAACGTACGAGGACCTTGCTTGCTTAAGAGTAAGACTATCGCTGCATGTTATATGTTGAAAAGTTTCATTTGGTTTGCTTAGGGCCACTAGGACTCTGTACATAAAGGCCCAGGGTACCCTAATTTCACCCAATCTTGAGACCGAAATACGCATATAGGTGAACCACCGACACCTGCCCATAAGTTTACTTGAAAAACCTTGAGTGCACGCAAGCAATATAATGATTGTGTGAAAACTAATTACATCTTTCTGCAGCCATGACATTAATGTGTTCCGTACAATTTTATTTCCATAGTTATAGGAACCTAAATATAACCAAGACCAGTGAGTCCACCTAGGCTCAGCCAATGAGCTGAAACGAACCGAGATCAGTGAGTCCGCCTAGGTTTAGCCTTGAGCTGAGATAATCAAGACTAGTAATCTCACCTAGGCTCAACCCATGACCCAAAATCCACAAAAACCCTTCGAGTGACCTGCAAGTCAGCTCACCCTTGGACCAACGAGTCAAAACTAATCAAGCGACAATCAAGTCAACTCACTCAGTTATCGAAATTGACAAAACCCAGCTAGTGAGCCACCCGACTATTAAAGTCACCTTAATTCCAACCCCGAGTGATGATTTAGTCAACTCACCTTTTACTACCAAGTCAACCGTTTGAGTGACTAGCGATTCAGTTCACCCTTGGACCTATGAGTCAAAACTAATCGAGTGACCATCTAGTCAACTCACTCAGTTGTCGAGATTGATCAAACCAGGCTAGTGAGCCACCTGACGATTAAAGTCATCTTAAATCCAACCCCCGAGTGACCATTAAGTTAACTCACTACCTAGTCAACCCTTCGAGTGACCAGCGAGTCTGTTCACCCTTGGACCAATGACTTAACCCTTTCAGTGACCATCGAGTCAGCTCACCCTTTGACCAATGAGTCAATCCCCTTTCGAGTGACCAGCGAGTCAGCTCACCCTTGGACCAATGAGTCAACCCCTTTCGAGTGACTAGCGAGTTAGCTAAGCCATGGAGCAATGAGTCAACCCTTCGAGTAACCAAGGAGTCAGCTCACCCTTTGACCAATGAGTCAACCCTTTGAGTTACCATCGAGTTGACTCATCTTTGACCAGCGAATCAACTAACTATTAAAGTCATTCTAAAACCTAACCAGTGAATCACCCGACTATTGAAGTCACTCAAAAACTTGACCAATGGATCGCCCGAGAATTGAAGTCATTCTAAAACCTCACTAGTGAGTCACCCGACTATTGAAGTCATCTCAAAAACCTCACCAGTGAGTCACCTTACTATTAAAGTAATTCTAAATCCTATCCAGTGAGTCAGCAGACTATTAAAGTCATACTGAAACCCGACTAATGAGTCACCCGACTATTAAAGTCCTTCCTAAACCTAACTAGTGAGTCACCCGACTATTAAAGTCACCCCTGACCAGTGAGTCACCTGATTAAGTCATCATCGACCAATGAGTCAATTCGACCAGTAAGTCACCCGACTAATAAAGTCACCTTCAACCCCCAAGTCAATTCAAAATTGTCCAATGAGTTGACCAAAATTTAACTAATAAAGTCACCTTCAAGGCCCAACTAGCGAGTCGTCTAACACCAACCAGCGAGTCATCTAATCCCAACCAGCAAGTCATCTGATCTCGACCAACGAGTAATCTTAAACCCGAATGTGAGTCCCAAACTTTTTGTTGAATTATATCCTATAGACTTCTTTGGCACTCCCCAGATAACCAAAGCTTTTTCAAGAATTAATGTGATACAGTGATTACTAAATTAATGGCAAACGAGACATAGTAGCAAAGCCATTCCTGTAATAGCATGGCAAACATACCTAGGGGCATTCTACATGAACCCAACTTTTGTGCCACCCTAGAATGACAAAATTTTGAGTTAAGCTTTTCACAAAAGAAAATTTAATCAAACCTTGACACTTTAAGTGATTGCCTAACGAAGCTTGATATTCGACGAATATTAAATGCTTAACCTTTTGTATTCGTTCCTCGAATGCTTAACTTTTACCAAATATTCCATGAATATTTGACCCCTAGGCAACATTACGATTGCTAAATTGATGTCCAATGAGACATAACCCTTTTGGCATTCCCTGAATGACAAAAACTTACCCAACCCAAGGTGATATAGCAATTGTCAAATCAATGTCCGGTGAAACATAACCTTTTTGGTATTCCATGAATGACCAAAACAAGTCCTACCATAGGGGCATCCTAGAAGATCCCAATCTTAGCACATTCCTTAAATGACACTTCCATGAGTTGTACTTTCCCCGAAAGATAGTCGAATTTATGCATTTCATGAATGTGACAAATAACCTAATTAAACCCAATCACTATATGTGACCACCCGATCTCATTTGATATTCCTTGAATATCGAGATTCATAACCCTATTCGGTATCCCCGAAAACTTGACCATTGTCAACTAATCCCCGAATGTTTGACTCTTTCTTAAAATGAAACCTATTCAATGTTCCATGAATATTGAATTTCACACATATATAGACATTTATGTATGGACAAATCATTCATACTATTTATAACATACATTTATCAAATCATTAGGAAAACCATTAGGATCCATGTAATATGGGAAGCCCTAATTTTAATTTTCATGAAAGGGGTGGAAACTAGGTAAAATCCGACTAAGGCGTGTGTCACATACCCGAAGAGTCAAAACCCCAATCGATAGTTAAATCGCTCAAGCTAGAAGAAACCATGGGAAATGATGATGCTATTATGGAGTCTCTCGTGGGGAGTATGGGTACTTACGAATTCTGAAACACTTTGGAGAGCCCGAACGCATCTAACTCTAGAAAGATGGTGTAAAAAGAAGCAGAATTGACTGAGTTAAGAGCTAAGATGGCCAGATTGGAGTCCATGACACCAAAAGTTAAGAAGATCATGGGCCCTTCTACTGACCAAAACACGGAATAGAAAAGTTTGCTCTTCAATAACTACACCCTTACCTGCTAACTTTGTGATGCCCTATATTGCACCATATGATGGCATTAGTTCACCAACAGCCCAAGTTAAAGGTTACCTAAGAGTCATGATAAGAATAAGAGTCCTAAAGTTCACATCGTCAATCTGTTCAAAGCCACCGTATGTGGTCCAGATTCTGAGTGGTATATGAGAATGCTGACAGATGTAAATTCTGATTGGAAGAAGTTATGTTCTACCTTCAAAGAGAACTATGCATTCAATCTTATGGTAAAGACCACTCGAAAGAACCTCAAAAAAGTAAAACAACATCCGAACGAGTCCTTTTAGGTTTACTATTTGAGGTGGATGCCAATTCGAGTGCTAGTAAGCGGGGCACCTGACTAGGAGGCCTTGATTATGAAACTACTAGACGGTTCCAGTCAAAGGTATAAGGATAAAATTAGAACGGAGAGATTTGAACCTCTCAATGATGTGGTAAATTACGCCAAAAGCTAGAGAAGTATGATGAAGAAGATGAGCTAAAGGAAGACGAGCCCCATGAAATGATGCAAAATGATAGCGCAGAATATGAACAACTCGATCTTGAGGATACAGAGTTCGAATATCATTCTGATAAAGAAATTCTAGAAGACCAAAATGAAAGCCCAAATTTGGAATAGTGTGGAATGCGACAACATCTCAGAAGAAGTGGGAGCTACGTTAAATAATGAAGATTGGTCTTTTGTTTTTATCTCTAGTGCCTTCAAACTAAACAATGTAACACATAACATTGTAAATAAATCTCCTTACATATGCAATGTTTATGATAATGATTGCATGTATTCATTCCAACATACATTTGACATATTCAACATTCATGATGCTACAGTTAAGGAAATAAATTTATGCACATCTGACAAACCCAAAAATGGTATCTATTTCAAATAACTTGACTCTTGAAAAAGAGAGAGAAAAAGAAATTGAGGAAAAACATGTGGCTGCCTTTGCCTGGTTCAATCAAGCATGTCCAATTAATAAAATATCATTACTACTCGAAGTGGCAAATGAAGAAAACAACAACAGAGAATCCGCTCAAGTCAGAAGTCAAGTCACGAAACAAGTTACAAAAAATTCACTCAAACCATACCGCAAAGCAGTCCAGGCAAAATATGCTATGAGCCAAACAAGAAAAAATAGATGGCAAACTCCTAAGCAACTCCAGCTAGATGTAGAAAGGACCTCGTCGATAACGCAATTATAGTGGAAACTAAACCTACAAATCTGACGAGACTAATCTCCAAAGAATTACTTTTCTTGATGGCGTGCTACTCAAACAAGATGCATGAAATTCAATAAGGATCTTACAGAACACAAATAAACAAAGTCAAATCAACCAGAAACATCTAGTAAATGGAATATCTCTAAATAGTTATACGAAAATGTCTCAACCTAGGGCATGATATCATTGAAACGACATATCCTTCCTTTACCAAAGAGACCCGACATGAATAAAGCAAACAAGTCAAAGTCAAAAAATGTACCAGTGAAAGACGACTAGGACAATAAAAATAACCGACAAAGTCAAAATTATGGAAACTAATTCTAAATCAAATGAAAGTAGTGCATGCTGATGCTAGGGCCAAATTCCACCCAAAGGACCAACATGGTGAAAAGGATTCTCGACAAAGGAATGCTACACATCAAGGACATCAAAGGAAACAAGCTCATGAACCCGTCGAACAAGAATAGGCTCAGGCAATACTGCATCAACTGAAAAAAAATGCGCCTCCTAAAAGCTAGTGAGTGCTTTGAGATAAGAATAGAGACAAAAGAAGGAGAGAAATCAATCGGTAAAAGTTAAAAGGGACTGTTGACGACACGGGAAAGTTCTTTGGAATAGATACTAAACTTTTGTGCCGGAAAATATTTCTTTGATTGATTTGTCATTTTGCTGAATTGTTAAATGTCAGTACTAAATAAATACACATAATTATTAAAAGGAACATTCATGTAAGCACTCTTGTTCATGATAGTGCATGCATATGAAAAATCATAAAAAAAAAGAAAAAAAGAGAACTTGTTGGATTAAAAACCCAAAAGGATAGTCTAGGCAAAAGTAAAGGCAATCTGATAATTCAAAAACCTAAAAAGGCAGTTTATGCAAAAATTAGGGCAAAAAAAAGAGAGCAAGAAAAATAAAAAGCTCGCTATGCTTCGGTTCATGCAAAAATTAGGGCATAACCTCTGCATGCAAGCACAATCAAAGTCATTCATTATAATGAGTCATCAAATGACAACAAGCGTAGTCACTCAATCCAAAGCCTTTTCAAAGGAGCAATATTCTTCATCAACACAAGCGCATGAAACTTCCACATCTCCAATATGTGAGAAGATAATATTCTTGCACTCAGCTACACAAGAATTCTGAGAACTGCTGATGCATGCCATACTATTTGCACAGTCAATCAAAATAATAAAATTTAACCTCTATTAGTCCAAGCAACTAGAGTTTACCTACTCAGTCTCATGCTATATGCCACAAGGTGCAAAAGTTTTAGAACTCAGGAATTCGTTGAAGCTAAGAAGGACCCGAAAGCTTGCCTTGTTCAAATAGTTAAGTGCATGGCAAGCCCAATAATCATAGTGTAATGGATGTAAATCACACACAACTATAATCAAAAATGACAAGCTCATCCCTTGAAGCTATAAGGCCTACATCTAAGGCTGCACAAACATAACGTATCATGCATTATGCATTACGTTCATATCTACGGGGGCAAAGGCAACATGTCACCAAGTAGACATTGTTAGTCACCAATAAATGCAACACAATGCAAAATCAGCTCATACACTTTCTAAGATAAAGAGGCATCTGAGAAAATGCTTCAACATCAAAACACAATAGTACAAGACTCCAAAGTGACTAAAAAATTAACTACCCAGTGACATAAACAACAAATTGATAATTCAAGACAACTCTGACAGTTCTCAAAAGAGAGAATCGATCACCAAATTTGATAGTTCTCCACCCAGTAGAGAGGACTGATCACCAAATTCAACAGTCCTCCTTCCAATAGAGAGAATTGATCGCTAAATTCGACAGTTCTCCTCCCAAAAGAGAGAACTAATCACCAAATTTAATAGTCCTCCTCCAATTAAAGAAAACTGATCACCAAATTCGACGGATCTCTTCCCAAAAGAGAGAACGGATCACCAAATTCAATAGTTCTCCTCCTAGTTGAGAGAATGGATCACTAAATTAGACAACTCTCCTCTAAATAGAGAGAAATGATCACCCTATTTGACAGTACTTCCTCCAAGATGAGAAGGCTGATCACCACATTCGACATTTCCTTAACAGGGAAAAGCTACTGAGTGATGCATCCTCCCAATTTGACTAGGTGCAAATGCTAAATTAATGCATAATGCACTTGCACAACTTATCATACATCAGTAAATGTACTACATCGCATGCATCATTAAACAAGAATAAATAAAATGCTTCCAAAAGACTAAGCTTCATCAACTTGATCCAGTGAGATCTTTACCTAGGCACATCATAGCCAAACCTTAGATCCAGTGAGATCTTTACCTGGCACATCATAGCTAAACCTTAGATCTAGTGAGATCTTTTCCTTGACACACTATAGCCGAACCTTAGATCTAGTGAGATCTTTACCCTAGCACATAATAGCCAAACCTTAGATCCAGTGAGATCTTTACCCCATCACATCACAGCCGAACCTTAGATCTAATGAGTTCTTTACCCCTACACATCATAGCCACACCTTTGATCTAGTGAGATCTTTACCAGGCGTATCAAAGCCAAACCTTAGATCCACCAACATATTTACCTCCGCACATCCTAGCCAAACCTTAAATCTAGTGAGATCTTTACCCCAGCACATCATAGCTAAACTTTAGATCCAATGAGATATTTACCACAACCCATGCACAATATGCAGTGTTAAGTCTTGTTTTGTGATGACATGCAGTGTCATGTCAAGTTATTCTAATAACCTGTTGTGTCATGTGATGCTATGTTATGTTCTCTAGTATCATATCATGCTTGCGACATGTAGTGCCATGTCATGTAATATTTTATAAGAAATCATAAAAGCAACACAATGGTGGTCGACAGAGCCCGACTCCCTGGTGAGATAAACAACTCAATGGTAGCAGATAGTGCCCAACTTAATAGTGAGTCAAACTGCTTAATGGTGGTAGAGAGTGCCCACCTCGATGGTGAGATAAATTGCTCAATGGTGGCAGACAGTGCCCAACTCGATGGTGAGATAAACTACTTAATGGTGTCGGATAGTACCCAACTCAATGGCGAGGTAAACTGCTTAATGGTGGTAGACGGTGCCCAACTCGATAATGAGAAAAACTACTCAACAGTTGTAGACAGTGCCCAACTCAATGGTGAGATAAACTACTCGATGGTGCCAGATAATGCCCAACTCCTAGTGGAGGCAAACTGGTAAATGATGGTAAACAGTGCTCAACACCTTGATGAGATAAACTGGTCAACGCTGGCTGACAGTGCCACAGTCCCTGAGGAGAAAACTGCTTAATGATAGGAGACAATACTCCACTCAAATGAGAGATTGATCATCAAATTTGACAAAACTTCCTCCACATGAGAAGGCTTATCATCATATTTGACATTTCCTCAATAGAGGAAATTGATCAAGACATGGCAGATAGTGACATCTTCCCTAATGAGAAAACTGATCAAGATATGGCTAATAGTGCCATCTTCCCTGAAGAGAAAACTGATCAACAGATGTAACACTGCAGGTAAGTATGATCCTTCACTTATCTTCTGCATCATGAAAAACCTGT
The DNA here is from genome assembly GCA_947683365.1 of Euphorbia pulcherrima. Taxonomy (NCBI): domain Eukaryota; kingdom Viridiplantae; phylum Streptophyta; class Magnoliopsida; order Malpighiales; family Euphorbiaceae; genus Euphorbia; species Euphorbia pulcherrima. The sequence continues at coordinate 17,788,218 of CANTUS010000010.1, read as the reverse complement.
CTTAAAATGGGTGGACCAAAATTTTTTGTGCACCGTTAAGGACAAGAAATTTTAACAAACCTGCATTTTCGTTTATCCCCAATATCTTTTCTTTTTCCATTTACTCCCCAATGGATTTTTGTTTAAAGATCTTCATCAACATTCTTAATCGTAGGGGCAAAAATTTTTGTTTTTCAAAATTATCGATTAAGAAATGTTGATTCTTTCTAAAAAAATTCTCAAGTCCTTATCAAACAAGAACACTAATTTTGGCAGTCGCTCTTTCATTTGCGTTCGTGCAATTTTACCTCCACGGTAAAAATTTTGTACCCTGTGGGAAAACAGTTAACATGGCCCTCTCGGCCCGATGAGGATTTACACCTATTTCAATCAACGATTAGACAAGTAGCTAAGAAGGACCGAATTGTCATAAAAAATCCAAAAATCCAAAAAATTTCCAATTCGTCATAATATTCCAAGTTGCATCCTTGAAATGCTTGAAATCCGTTTTCGAATATCGAAATAGTCAAACTGTTAAATAGTAAAAATGTCTTAAAAACACAAAAGTTGCCTTTTTGAGTGCTTAAATGATCAAATTTGGCCAAAATAAGGCGGGGCTCGAGGCAGGAGGGAATTAGTTTAGCTTATTGGGCCATTTCAGTCAAAAAATGGTGAAATAGGTATTAGTCGACCGACTAATTACCAATCTATAATAAAAAAAATAAAATCTTACTAAGATCTGGCAAGATTTTACAAGATCTGATGTAAAATCTTGTCAGATAGTTAATTAATTACCTTCTATTGTAAATACAGGGTCACCCCCCCTCATTTCAAGGGTGACGAAAAATTTATAAATTCCAAAATTACCTTTGTGTCCTTTTTCAATTTCTAGAGTTCTAAAAGCCCTCAAACTCTGCTAAAGGACTTCCAAAGTTGAGCTTTATCACCTAGACTAGGTATAAATTCGATTTGCTATCTTTTTAGATCAAGATCCCGCATTGATCTTCAGTCTAGGAACAACTCCATCTCTCAAAAATCAAGCATTTCTCTTACGAGTAATCCAAGATTATAATCATAAGTCGGGTTAAACCTATTTTCCACTAAAACCACAAATCTTGACAACTTTGGTCCCTCACCAGTTCTCAAGTCATCCTGGACAGATAAAAAGGTAAACGGAGGTTAATTGGCTCTAAGCCCAAGTTTTAAATCCATTAAAAATCATTTTCATTATTCTATTATTGCACATTGCATTTTCATTTCTCTAGTAAAGTGAGCAACTAGAGCCACTTAAACTATAATATGTGTGAATGATCTTGCAGGTACGGATGAGACATCCAGAATGGGAGGAACCTTTATTTGAGTTTTCGGGACAAAGCTCAAGCGCTGCCGTTACTCTGCCAAAATTTTGATAGAAAATATCCATTTATTATGCCATTATAGTGCCCATTTTATTTCTTAAATTTATTTGTTAAATAAAACCATTTTAATGCAGAAATTACCACAAAATTCCAAAATTCCAAATTTTATCCAAACAATTTGAACAACATGAGTAAATACTATGTCCAAACTTAGAATCTCAATTTCTTTTCGGTATAAAAATCCCATTTTCGATCAGTATAGCACAATTCTGGGTGGAGTTCAACCAGGTGGCGACTCTATTTTTATTTTTAAATAAAGTAAATATGCTTTTTTAAAAAATATCTTTTCTTTACAAAATGTGGAAATATATTTCTCAATATAATCACATTTTTGGCTTATGAAAAAGCCATATTTTTTACACTCAATAAGTTTATGTGAAAAATAATAAAATAATTTTCCCTTTAGTAAAATCGAGCATTTTATTATAAAAAGAGGCACACGCATTTAAGCGAACTGGATTTTCTCAAACTGAACCAAACTCTGCGGTTTCCTCAAACTGTACCCAACGCACCCCACGCACCGTACCCAGTGTGCAACCTGCTAAAATTCTACCCGCTTACAGTTGCACTCCACTGGGGACTATTATTTTTATAAAAACCTCTTTTTTATAAAAACCTATTTTTTTATAAAAACCTATTTTTTATAAAAACCTATTTTTTGTAAAAAAATATTTTTTTGACATAGTAATTAAAATGTTGTTCAAATTAAATTTTGGAAGTATGGAATACGTGATAACTTCTGCATTACACAAATTTTAGGGTTGGAAAGCATCTGCATTCTTCACCCTTACACCAATTTAGGTGTCTTTTAGTGAAGTATCTCAAAGTTTGCTTAGGGCTTGAGGCGTACGGATCCAATCACACCCCTTTCGTAACGTATGAGGATGTTGCTCGCTTAAGGGTAAGACTACCTACGTATGTTATATGTGGAAAAATTTCCTTTAGTTCGCTTAGGGCCGCTAGGACTCGGTACACAAAGGAATAGGGTACCCCAATCGCACCCAACCTTGAGAATAAAATACGCATATAGATAAACCAAAGGCACGTGCCCATAAGTTTACCTGAAAAATCTTGAGTGCAGGGAAACCCAATAGAGTTAAAAGGGCGGTATGTGCGATCTAACCATTTCCTACATGTGTAAGTTTATTAAATATAAATAAACTAAACAGTCATCATAAACGTAATGATTGTATGAAAACTAACGACATCTTTGTGCAACCATGACATTGATGTGTTCCATACCATTTTATTTCCATAGTTATAGGAACTAAAAAATAACCAAGACCAGTGAGTTCACCTAGGCTCAACATGTGAGCCGAAATAACCAAGACCAGTGAGTCCACCTAGGCACAGCCCATGAGCTAAAACAAATCGAGGCCAGTGAGTCAACCTAGCCTTAGCCATGAGCTAAGATAATCAAGACTAGTAAGCCCACCTAGGCTCAACCCCATGAGCTGAAATACATAAAAACCCTTTGAATGACCAGCGAGTCACCTCACTCAGTTATCTTGATTGATAAAACTCGGCTAGTGAGCCGCCCGACTATGAAAGTCATCTTAAATCCAACCCCGAGTGACCATTGAGTCAACTTACCTTTGACCACTGAGTTAACCCTTTGAGTGACCAGCGAGTCAGTTCACCATTGGACCAATGAGTCAACCCTTCGAGTGACCAGCGAGTTAGCTCACCCTTAGACCAATGAGTCAATCCCCATTCGAGTGACCAGGGAGTCAGCTCACCCTTGGACCCATGAGTCAACCCCTTTCGAGTTACTAGCGAGTCAGCTCACCCTTAGAGCAATGAGTCAACCCTTCGCATGACTAGCGAGTCAGCTCAGCCTTTGACCAATGAGTCAACCCTTTGAGGGATAATTGAGTCGACTCACCTTTGACTAGTAAATCAACTGACTATTAAATTCATTGTGAAACCTAACTAGTGAATCACCCAACTATCAGGGTCACTCAACAACCTAACCAGTGGGTCACCCGACTATTAAAGTCATTCTAGAACTTAACTAGCGAGTCACAGGACTATTGAAGTCATCTCAAAAACCTCCCCAGTGAGTCACCTTACTATTAAAGTAATTCTAAATCCTGACCAGTGAGTCAGCAGACTACTAAAGTCATCCTAAAACCCAACCAATGAGTCACCTGACTATTAAAGTCATCCTTAAACCTAACCAGTGAGTCACCCGACTACTAAAGTCACCCACAACCAGTGAGTCACCTGATTAAGTCATCATCGACCAACGAATCAATTCGACCAATAAGTCACCCGACTAATAAAGTCACCTTCAACCCCCGAGTCAAATCAAAATTGACCAACGAGTTGACAAAAATTTGACTAATAAAGTCACCTTCAAGCCCTAAATGCGAGTCATCTAATCCAAACCAGCGAGTCATCTAATCCCGACCAATATGTCATCTGATGTTGACCACCGAGTGATCTTAAACAAGAATGCGAGTCCCAAACCTTTTTGCATTCCCCGGATGCCTAAAACTAAGGAAACCCCATGATTGCTGAATTATATCCCATGGCCTTCTCTGGCACTCCCCAATTGACCAAAGCTTTTCCAAGAATTAAGATGATACAATGATTACCAAATTAATGTCCAATGAGATATAGAAGCGAAGCCATTCCTATAATGGCGTGGCAAAAATACCTACGGGCATTCTACATGACCCTGACTTTTGTGCCTGCCTGGAATGATAAAATTTTGAGTTAAGATTTTCATGAAGAAAATTAAATCAAACCTTGACACTTTAAGTGGTTGCTTGAGGAAGCTTGATATTCCACAAATACGAAATACTTAACCTTTTATTACGCATTCCTCAAATGCCTGACTTTTATCAAATATTTCCTGAATATTTGACCCCTAGGCAACATTGCGATTACCAAATTGATGTGTAGTGAGACACAACCCTTTTTGGCATTCCCTGAATGACCAAAACTTACCAAAACCAAGGCGATATAGCAATTGTTGAATCAACGTCAAGTGAGACACAACCTTTTTAGCATTCCGTTAATGACCGAAATAAGTCCTACCCTAGGGGTATCCTAGATGATCCCAAGTTTCATCCATTCCTTAAATGACACTTCCATGAGTTGTACTTTCCCTGAAAGACACTCGAATTTGTGCATTTCATGAATGTGATAAATAACCTAATTAAACCCGATCACTATATGTGTTCACCCGATCTCATTTGATATTCCTTGAATATCGAGATTCATAACCATGTTCGATATCCCCGAATACCTGACCATTGACAACTACTCCCTGAATGTTTGACTCTTTCTTAAAACAAAACCTATTCAATGTTCCATGATTATTGAATTTCACACTTACACATTCATTCATTTATGTACATATCATTCATACATTTATAACATCAATTCATCCAATCATTAGAAAAACCATTAGGATCCTTGTAATATGGGTAGCCCTAATTTTATTTTTCATGAAAGGGGTGGAAATGAGGTAAAATTTGACTAAGTCATGTGTCACATTCCCGAAGAGCTAGAAACCTAATCAATAGTTAAGTCACTCGAGCCTGAAGAAACCATAGCAAATGATGATGCTATTAAGGAGTCTCTCATGAGGATTATGGCACTCAAGAATTCTGAAACACTTTAGAGAGCCTGAACGCATCCAACTCTAGAAAGATGCAGCAAAAAGAAGTAGAATTTCCTAAACTATAAGCTAAGATGGCTAGAATAGAGGCTATAAAGCCAAATGTTGAGAAGATCGTGGGCCCATCTACTAACCATTACACGGACATAGAAAAGTTTACTCTCTAGTAATAGAGCCCTTACATGCCAACTTTGTGATGCCCTACATCGCACTATATGATGGCACTAGTTCACCAACAACCCCAGTTGACGGTTATGTAAGAGTCATGATGAGAATGAGAATTCCCAAAGTTCATATCGTCAATCTGTAATAAGGCACCCTATGTGGTCCAGCTTCAGAATGGTACATAAGAATGCCGACAGATGTAAAGTCTGATTGGAAGAAGTTATGTTCTGCCTTTATAGAGAACTATGCCTTCAATCTTAAGATAAAGACCACTTAGAAAAACCTAGAAAGAGTAAAACCGCGTCCAAACTAATCCTTTAATGATTACTATTTGAGGAGGATGGCAGTCCGAGTGCTAGTAAGTAAGGCACCTGACTAGGAGGCCTTGATTGTGAAACTAGTGGACGGTTCTAATCAAAGGTATAAGGATAAAATGAGAATGGTGACATTTGAACCCTTCAACGATGTGGTAGATTACGCTAACAAGCTTGAGAAGTATGATGAAGAAGATCAGCTGAAGGCAGATGAGCCCCATGAAATGATGCAAAATGATAACGCAGAATATGAATAACTCGATCTTGTGGACACAAAGTTCAAATATCATTTAGATGAAGAAACTCTGGAAGACCAAAATGAACGGACAAATTTGGAATAGTGTGTAATTCGACAGCATCTCAGAAGTAGTGGGAGCTACGTTAAATAATAAAGATTGCTCTTTCGTTTTTGTCTCTAGGGCCTTCAAACTAAACAATGCAATAAATAATGATTCTGATAATGATTGCATGTATTCATTACAGCATACATTTGACATATTCAACATTCATGGTACTCCAATTAAGGAAATAAATTTGTCCACATCTGACAAATGTATAAAAGGTATCTATTTCAAAGAAATTGACTCCTAAAAAAGAGAGAGAAAAAAAAAATAATGAAAAACATGTGGCTGCCTTTGCCTGGTTCAATCAAGCATGTCCAATCAATAAAATGTCCTTACTACTCGAAGGGGCAAAGGAAGTAAAGATCAACAGAGAATCTGTTCAAGTCAGAAGACAAGTTAGAAAATAAGTTACAAAAAATTCACTCAAACCATACCTTAAAGTAGTCCAGGCGAAATCTACTATTTACCAAATGAGAAAAAATAGATGGCAAACTCCCAAGCAACTCCAGCTTGATGTAGAAAGGACCTCATTGATAAAACAATCATAGTGGAAACCAAACCTACAAATCTCTATTGATTTGCTTTTCTCGATTCATGCTACTCAAATAAGATGCATGAAAGTCAATAAGGATCTTGCCAAACACAAATGAACAAACTCAAATCAGCTAGAAATATCTAGCAAATGTAATGTCTCTAAACAATTGTTTGAAAATGTCTCAACCTGGAGCATGACGTCATTGAAATGGCATATCCTTCCTTTACTAAAGAGAATTGACCTGAACGAAGCAAACAAGTCAAAGTGAAAAAATGCGCCAATGAAAGACGACCAAGGCAACAAAAATAATCGACAAAGTCAAAATCAAGGAAACTAATCCTAAATCAAATGAAAGTAGTGCAATCTGATGGTCGGGGCAAATTTAACCCAAAGGAACAACATGGTTAAACAAATTCTCAGCAAAGGAATGCTACACATCAAGGACGTTAAAGGAAACAAGTTCATGAACCCCTCGAATAAGAACAGGCTTAGGAAATACCACATCAACTAAAAAAATGTGTCTGCTAAAAGCTAGTGAGGGCTTGTAGGAAAAAAATAGATAGAAAAGAAACAGAGAAATCCATCGGCAAAACCTAAAAAGGATTGTTAACGATAGGAGAAAGTTCTTTAAAATAGGTACCAAACTTTTGTGCGTAAAAATCTTTCTTTGATTGATGTGTCATTTTCATCCCAAATCTGACGATAGGAGAAAGTTCTTTGGAAGCTATGAAGCCTACATCTAGAACTCCAACCCAAAATTCAATTTTCATCATCATTGAGAATGACAGAAACTAGGAAGCCAATAGTACAGAAGAATACTATTAAGAACCAAGCAAGCAAATGTCATCTAGCAGCTACACAAACATCATATATCATGCATTATGCATCACATTCTAAAATTTATCCAAACAATTTGAACAACATCAGTAACTACTATGTCCGAACTTAGAATCTCTGTTTCTTTTCGGTATAAAAATTCCATTTTGGATCAGTATAGCATAATTCCCGGTGGAGCTGAACTAGGTGGTGACTCTATTTTTATTTTTAAATAAAGTAAAAATGTTTTTTTAAAATATCTTTTCTTAACAAAATGTGTAAATATACTTCTTAATATAATCACAATTTTGGCTTATGAAAAGCCATATTTTTTACACTCAGTAAGTTTACGTGAAAAATAATAAAACAATTTTCTCTTTAACAAAATCAAGCTTTTTATGGTAAAAAGAGGCACATTGATTTAAGCGAACTAGATTTTCTCAAACCAAACCAAACTCCGAGGTTTCCTCAAACTGCATCGAGTGCTCCCTGCCCACCGCACCCTTCATGCATCTTGTTCAAATTCCACCTGCTCACAACTAGATTTGGGACCCCAATCATTGCCCAAATCACCTGAAGATAAGATATCAGAACTCCTTCTATTGGCAAATGAAAAAGCTGAGAAATATGAATTAATCAGCACTTCATCCAAGATCATTCATATTCCCAAAGGATTCTATTTTGATGAGACCTCTCTCGTTGGTTAGCTAATTTACGATGACACTCGGCGGAAGAGCGTTAGAATGGCATGCTGATCTTCCTCAATCTCAAAGCCTTTTCTAGGAAGATTTGAGCAAAGCTTTCCTATCCTACTTTGCTTCTCTCCCGCCATGGGAAGAGCCCCAAGATATGGTCTAGGAATAAGAGCTGCGACCCTAGGACCCACCTTTTATTAGGAATGAAGCAATGGAAGGTCATGTCCTAGATAATGCTGCTAACATTGAGAAGGTTGACGAGGAAGGTTTAATTTATTCATTCATGACAGTTCATTCCAAAATTTTAGAAGGTCCAAAAGAATTCCTTGAGTTTATTCTTGTTGCACCTGCAAGAGTTGAGGTAGGAGAAGAAGAAGAGTTAGTCGCTTAGTAAGAAGAGGAGGATGATTTCCTTATTTTTATTTTTAATGTTTTTTATGTGAACAATAAAGCCTATTAGGCTAATTTGTCAATGAAAAATAATTATTTTGCTTACTTGTTTGATGTCTTGCCTAACGGCACTGTGCATTTATTTGAGCATTCATATAATCTATTTAGAATACATGATACTTCTATGCATTAATTAAACCTGGGTACAAAAGTTTAACCTAGCTCAATCCATTTTAGGAATTGACCGACTCAGCGCTCCAGACCATTATGGAGTCCAATTACTTTGATCGGTCATAGTGGCACTCTAGCAAAAACATATGACCCCTCAATATTTGGAACGTCACATGCGTTATGACTTAATCCTGGTTTTGCTTTCTTTCTATCAATTATTAAGTATCATCCGGTTTCTCGAACTCGATTTAAGTGTTAGTCCACTATTATCTATAATAGTTACCCCAATAGTTTAGTCTTGCTACCAAAGTACACTACTCAACCATTTAACGTGTTGATTAGGATCCCATCCTATCAACTCATAATCTAACCAAAGGTTTATGAGTGTGTCACTTCTAACAAGCGGCCAAGGTACATATCCCTTATATTGCTAAAGTGGAGTGATAGATTACATCTTGACTACTCAGCTTATCAACAAAATGACATCAACTGTACCCATAATTATCCGTATCATCCAATCTATAAAATGTATTGGAATAATCCAAAGTAAAGCAACATCTGAATAAGGTATCTAGTATCTCAGGTCTAAGGATAATTGTATTGCAATTGTAATGAGATGATTAAAACACTAGCACATAATATAGATTCTCGAGTATTGTCTCATAGCGGTCTCCAATGTATCTCCTTGAATACATTCATGTGTTAACCCATGGTACCACCCTCTAGCACTAGAGATATGCTACTTTGAATCAAATTCAAGAGGTATGACGAGACAAGCTAGTCTATCCATATTCATCAATGTCCAGTCTTGATGATACTATGACTTGGGATATTTAGACAAATCATAATTGCACACGAACTAGTTCTCACCAACACAGTCTCACTATGCCCTTAGAATTAGTGCTATGATTATGTTATGGACTTTTGCAAACACATCAATGAATATATTCTAAACCGATCATAGTATATTTTCACAGTCGTTGATAAAACAAAAGAATGCCTTTATTAATATAACTTTGTTTTTACAAATAAAACTAACTAAGATATATCACCTTAATTGCCTCTAAGGCATACATCATGTCTAACATAAGCTCCCTCGGTAGTATCAACTCGGTATCCTATACAATCCTACAGAGCGGCTTGATCCTCCTTGCCCACTAAATTTGGGTAAAATAAGTCAACCGACGGATCGACTGGAACCACCCTCTCGACAACAGAGGCTACAGACCTAAAGCCCCTCACTCTCTCGCCTAGATACCACTCTAGGCACACAAGGAACTAAAACACGAAGCACTGGTCATCATATAGTTCATAAGTAGTAATGACTAGATCCTAGTGACTACAGCCCTCCCATAGCTCTTGGAAAAGCTACAAAATCATCAAAAGTCTGGGTAAATAATTCCGAAAACCATGGGTCAATACAGTTTCTACTAATTGAAAATTTAAAATTTTTGTAGATACCTCGGCACCTTCTTTCAAGATCGAGTCCAGGAAAAGAGAATAGTCAACCCTGGGGCAGTCTCACCTGCCAACGCAGGTGGAAGAAGGACCTTGTACTCAAAGGCCTAAATCTGTAAAAGGTTAAAGCACTTTTAGTATCACATACATCACCAAAGGAATAAAATCACAAAGATCAAGATTTAGAAAGTACCGAAAGGAAGAGAAAAATGCACTTCAGCTCTATCACGTCTCCTCAAGCGCTAGCCTCGAGACTAGAATGGAGATGACCATGCACCGCCCGACACCAGTTCAGCTTGGGGATCCGACTCAGATCTGCCAAAGCTGAAAGGAGCCCATAATGGACGTGGCTCTATCCCTATAGGAAAAGGACAGGGGTCAGTAAGCTGATAAGAAAAGACCAGATGTAACGCTTCCTCGAATCAGCTATTACAACCCGCTACACCAACCAATGATTAGGCAACTTAGTATACTCCAAGCTACTTGAAGTGGGTCTCACGCCCTATAATTCCTTAACTTAATCCAAAGCTGGCTCCTCCAAATGGAACCTATCAGTATAGAGGTCGATGTGAACTACTTCACCTCGAAATGATAGCTTAGTCATCAATACTATGTGAGAGGGGGTACTCGTCACCTCCCCGATCGGTAGATGGAAGGTATGAGTAATATCCGACCATCTCTCCATGAGCACCATTAAAGTAGCAATAGAAGTGTGGGTCCCCTTCGGTTGAAGGCTCTCCACTTGCTTCCCGAATCTAGCATTAACTACCCCCTAACATACCTCGACGTCTGTAATCCTGTCCCACCACTTTTTGCTAAAGGACAAGGATCGTAAGCCGTACACATTAAAATCTTAATAATTATCTTTATTTATCAATTTCATACACTTATAGATGTTTACAAGAAGCCTTATTCCACTTAGAATTGCATTTAGGTAATAAAAATCAAGAAATCCAGTTTTTGGCATGTATTCCCTCGCTCGTACTGGTACAGGATTTATCGATGTCGGCACCACTATTCTAAGATAGCGGTATGTTGGAATAGTAGTACCAACATTGACAGCGGTGGGAGATGAACATGTTCTTTTCCCCAAGAAAAATCTAAGAAATGCAAAAAATAATCAAATTGACATCCTGAGGCCCAGAAATTTTATCATCTAAGGTTCTCTAAAGTCTCAATCAATCCTAAAATCTAACTTAGCATTCACATTTCATTCGATTCAAATGTATTTCGAAGTTTTTAACCTAAAACTCTGAATTTTAAAACTAACGAGTTATAAATCATGAAATTTATCTACTAAGCGGTCTATGAGAGGAATGTGATCTGCATGCATGATCAATAGTAAGCTCCAATCCCCGATCAAGCCCTAGGTTCTTCTCCTCACCCTCAAGACAATACACTCGAGCAACGGACAAAACTCGAAGCTCTGAGTCTAGAATAGTGGCTAAAGAATTCTGAGGAACAATCCTAGCATTTTTGGAACCCACCTTGTGAGACATCGTGACAAATGGAATGAGAATCGGAGCAAAATTGAAGTAAAAAGGTCAAAAATTTGATTGGAGGTGCAAAAGACAAGTGAAGTTTTTTTTAATGGAGAATGGTGCTATTTATAGTTTTTAAATTTTTTTAAACTCATATAGGTTTAAGGCAATAATGGTACTGACATCTAGTAAAATGGTACCAATATTCACAATACTAGCAGACCCCTTTCAACATTTCCAATCAAGTCCCTATTCAAGGCAAATAAGGTAAACATTTTCAAAGTGAAATCACATCACTCCCAAGGTACGACATTTCTAAAATGAAACCAAACTCAATTTTACCTCTTATAGAAATCATAGCTCTGGCAAATTTCAACTGGCTTGGTCCTCAACCATACAGCTAAAAATAATTTTTCTTGTAGAGATCATAGCCCTGACAAATCTCTACTAGCTTGGTCCCCGACCATGCCGCCAATTTAACCTCTTATTGAAATCATAGCTCCAGCAAATTTCAACTAGCTTGGTCCCTGACCATACAGTCGAATATTATTTTTATTATAGAGATCATAGCCCCAACAAATCTGTATTGGCTTGGTCCCTTACCATGCAACCAAATTTTACCTTTTATGGAAATCATGGCTTCGATAAATTTCCACTAGCTTGGTCACTGTCCATACAACCAAATATTATTTTCACTGTAGAGATCATACCCCAGTAAAATCTCTACTAGCTTGGTCCCCGACCATGCAACAAATTTTAGCTTTTATGGAAATCATAGCTTCCCCAAATTTCCACTACCTTAGTCCCCGACCAGGCACCCAAATTTTACATTTTGTAGAAATCATAGCTCCAGCAAATTTCCACTTGCTTGGCCCCTGACTACACAGCCAAATATTATTTTTATTGTGGAGATTATAGCCCAGTAAGTCTCTATTGGCTTGGTCCCTAACCATACAGCTAATTTCACCTTTTGTGGAAATCATAGCTTTGGTAAATTTACACCAGCTTGGTCCCTAACCATACGGCATATTATTGTTATTGTAGAGATTATAACTCCGATAAATCTCTACTGGCTTGGTCCCTGACCATACATCCAATTTTATCATTTGTAGAAATCATAACTCTGACAAATTTCCACTGGCTTGGTCCCCAACCATGCAGCCACTTCTTATTATTGTTGTAGAAATCATAACTCAGCCAAAACTTACTTGCTTTGTCCCTGACTATACAACCAATCCCTATTGATGCACTGATATTTTGTTGCAACACAAATATTTTACCCCCCCAATAGTGTTATTCTCTTTTCCCCGATAAGAATATTTACCATTTCTTTTAGAGTGTAGTATGCTCAGTAGATTCTCACCCTGTATGGAGAGGTAGAATTTCATTTCAAGGAAGAGTCAATTGAGCACTATCCCCTTCAGAGGCATCTCGGGTATAATCTCTTACCTTATTTCGTACTGTCCTTCGCACGATCATAAAGACTCCGGTCTATTATGTCATGCGAGGGATAGTCTATGAGCACGGAATTTTCTCATGCCCCTAGTCGATAATGAAAGATTGGCTCAATGCTTTACCATATCTTAATATGTTAAGTTTGAAATTGGTTTATAGGAATTAGCCTTGAGAAGATGCATCCAGTTCCTCACACCCCTGCCAAAAACCCTAAAAAGACTTCAAAAAGTGTACCTCTATCATCAACGATGGTACCATCATTGGTAGATAATGGTACCGTTATCCCTATAACGGTACCGATGTCTATTTATTCCTAGTTAGTTTTAACTGACTCAATTCAAAAATTCTTGTTTGAGACTAACCAAAACCGGTACCGATTTCCCTAAAAACGGTACTAGTATCGACCTTTTTGGCAGAAAATAAATCTGAGTTAATTCAATTTTTCAATTCAATTGGAGAATTAATTATTTTACCCGATTTTATCTCTTATTTTTCACTATAAATAGAGGCCAAAAATCAGTTTTTCACATACAATTAACATATATCAAATATATTCTGTGAAATTAGCACTAGGAAAGTTCTTATTAAAGTTACGTTCGAATGATTTCCGAGTTTTTAGCAAGTTTAGAATAAAGAGGCTAATCTATTTTCGCCTAGTTATTCTTTACCGATCTTTAACAGATCTCTTCCAATCCAACCACTCTCCACAAGAGCATTTCTGTATCATTTCAGAACTAACAACAGATTCACAACGAAAAGGTACACAATCTGAGACTAAGATAATAATCATTTTAATTTATTTCTTGCTTCAATTTATTAAAGTTTCAATTCACGCTGCATCAATTGAATTAAACTTGTTACAATTGAACTTTACTCTTAATCAATCTATTTTATTTATGTCTCATCTTCATCCCACGCTCCATCAACTATAATAATATAATTAATTCATAATATAAATTACTTATATTCCTTTTCTATAGTATAAGTTGTTTACATTTTATATTATAAATTATTTATGTTTCATAATATAAATTGTTTATAATTCATTTCCACAATATAAATCATTTATATTTCATTTCTACAATATAAATGGTTTATATTTGGTTTCCATAATATAATTGATCTACATCCTAAAATGTAAATAATCCATATTTCATTTTGAATTATAATTATGTTATTCTCCATTTCCCATTTTACTTTATTCCATTTTAATTTTTCAATTATGCAATTAATTCGTGATTAATTCATATCCTACTTTTATTTATTTCGTGCTCCATTCTTAATCATACATCATTTTCCTTTCTTGCTATTTCCATTACTTGTCAATTTCATCAATTATATTTGAGCAGGTAAGAGCTCTTTTTGGTGATTTTGTTTGAGGGATTAGCTTGTAACCCCAGGTACACTCTTCTATACCTCTCTTCTCAATTCTTCTTGATTTGTGAAATTGTCTTCTATATTTGTGATTCTACCATCTTCTCAATTTTTGTGAATTGCTAAATTTATCACGGCGCCGTTATGCTAGAAGAACGACACCATGATCCTCGACACCAGTGTTGCTGTTTTATTTAGGGCAAAAATACAATATTTCTATTTTAACTTCTTATATGAAGGATAATTGCCCGAAATCAATTTGCATTGCATTATGTGTTATGAGCATGCAATAACTACTATGAAATGATGCTATGACCACATTATGGTGGTGTGTTTTAATTAGAATAACTCTTCTTCTCATCACATTTCTTAAAGTGAATCTAGCTAATATGTTTGACATTTAATAAACAACTTTGGTATTTCAATTTAAATTGGCTAAACAAATTGAATAAGTAATTTGTCTAGACCCGAATCTCTAAATTAAGGTATAGTTTTGTTCCTGGGACAATGCTATACCAGAATTTCCCGGAAGAGCTGATCTAGATGGCGACTCTATTTTTTAAATGACGCATTTGGTTTCATAAATCTTTTTGACATTATTTTCTAAATTGTATTACGTTCTCTCGTACCAATTCTATTTACTAAAACCCCTAGCCGAGTTACGAATTTGCCTTGGTTGCCTATAATTAATGCTTTGATTGTCCCAATAATGAAAATTGCCTCAGTTGATCCTAATTGACCCAAAAAAGCAAAACCTGGTCGGCCTGTGCCCAAAAAACACATCGTCCGCTCACAACTCTAAAAAATAGTCATAAGGTGTAACCTATTATTTGAAAGCGGTACCGTCTTTAGTAGACAATGGTACTGTTATCCCTTATAACGGTAGCGCTATCTATTATTTCCTAGCTAGTTTTGATTGACTTAACTCATAATCTCCTGTTTGAAATTAACCAACACCGGTACCGACATCCTTCAAAACAGTATCGGTATCGACTTTTTTGGCGGAATATAAATCTTAATTAATTCAATTTTCCCATTCAGTTGGAGAATTAATTATTCTACCCGATTTTACCTCTCATTTTTCACTATAAATAGAGGTTTAAATCAGTTTTCATATACAATTCACATCTATCAAATCTATTATGCGAAATCAGCTCCAGTAAAGTTTTTCTCGAAGTTCTATCCAAGTCATTTCTGAGTTTTTAGCAAGTTTATAATAAAGAGGGGAATTTATTTTCGCCAAGTTATTCTGTACCAATTTTAACTCATCTTTTCCAAATCTAATCACTCTTCACGAGGACGTTCCCATTTTATTTCAAATCTAACAACAGATTCACAACGAAAAGGTATATGATCTGAGACTAAAATAATCATTTTAATATATTTCTTGCTTTAATTTATCAAGTTTCAATTTGTGCTATATTAATTGAATCAATTAAACTTGACTATAAATCAATTCACTTTTCTTTATCTCATCTTCATTTCACATTTTATCACCAACAATAATCCAATTAATTCATAATGTAAATTACTTATATTTAACTTTCATAATATGATTCGTTTATATTCCATCTTATAAATTATTTATATTCTTGCTTATATTTCATTTTTATAATATAAATAATTTATATTTCATTTCTACAATATAAATGATTTATATTTCTTTTCTATAATATAATTAATTCACATCCTGAAATTTAAATAATCCATATTTCACTTCGAATTATAATTATGTTATGTTTCATTTCCCACTTCATTTTATTCCATTTCCATTTTTAATTATGTAATTCATTTATGCTTCATTTTTTTGTCATAATTGATTCATATCTCATTCTCATTTATTCCATGTTTTATTTTTGTTTCTTAATCATACGTCACTTTCTTTTTCCCGCTACTTTCCATTATCTGTCAATTTCAATAATTATATTTGTGCGGGTAAGAGCTCCTTGCGGTGATTTTGTTCGAGGTATCAGCTTGCAACCCCTAGTACACTTTTCTATAACACTCTTCCTATTTCTTCTTAATTTGTGAAATTGCTTGCCATATTTGAGATTCTATCATCTTCTTAATTGCTACATTTGTTTTAACCTTTTATTTGAAGGATAATTGCCCGGAATGAATTTTTTTTGTATTACGTGTTATAAGCTTGCGGTAGCTGCCATAAAATGATAACATGACCATATTTAGGTGGTGTGTTTTGATTAGAATAGGTCTTTTTCATCTCATTTCGTAAAATGAATCTAGGTAATATGTGACATTTAATAAATAATTTTGGTATTTCAATTTAAACTAACAAATCAAATAAGTAATTCATCCGGATCTGATTCTCTAAATTAAGGTATAGTTTTTTTCTTGGGACAGTGCTATACCAGAATTTCCTGGAAGAGCTGATCCAGATGGCAACTCTATATTTTAAATTATGGATTTAGATCTATGAATCTTTTTGACACTATTTTAAAAATTCATTTTTATAAATTTTTTATATTCTCTCCTACCAATTCCATTTTAAAACCCCTGGTCGAGTTACCAATTTACCTTAGTTGCCAATAATTAATGCCTCGATTATCCTAAAAAGGAAAGTTGCCTCGGTTGACCCTAATTGACTGAAAAGAAACGCGGCTCGCCCACATTAGAAAACATCGTCTGCTCACATCGAGTACAATTAGATCCTCATGGATATCATCGACAAGGTTAACATAACTTTGATTATAGAATGGGGAGTGTATTGTTATAAGGTGATGCCTTTCTGATTAAAGAATGCAAGGGCTATCTATTAGAGAGCTATAACCTCCCTATTGAATGACATGATCCATAAAGAGGTAAAGGTTTATATTGATGACATCTTGCTGAAGTCCAATACGAGGGAAGAACATCCTGAGATCTTAGACAAATTCCAGACAAGAATTAAGATGTACAACCTCCATTTGAATCCAAAGAAATGCATGTTTAGGGTTACATCAGGGAAACTCTTGGGTCGAATCGTCAATCAAAGAGGAATCGAGGTTGACCCTGACAAAGTTGGAGCTATTAAGGAAATGCCTATTCCTAAAAGTGAAAAGGAAGTCAGGTTATTTCTTTGATCGCTTCAATCTGTGAGTCGATTCATTACTAAGTTAACAATAGTTTTCAAGCTGGTCTTTAAGTTGTTAAGAAAGAAGCAGCCGATAGAGTTGAATGAATAGTTCTAGATAGCTTTTGATAGAGTAAAGGCTTATCCCATAAGCACCTAGTCTTAAAACCTCGGATGCCTGGTAGACCGTTATTCTTTATTTGGCCATAGAACAATCTTCTATGGGTTCAATGCTAGTTCAAGAATAAGATGATAAGAGCAAGCACACTATCTATTACTTGAGTAAGAAGTTGTTAGAGTATGAGACATGATACACAGTTGTGGAAAACACGTGCGCTATAATTGTATGGTTGACCAAGAAGTTGAGGCACTACTTCCAATCTTATAGAATTCAAGTAGTTGCTAAGTTAGACCCGATGAAATATCTTTGTCAATCCCTACATTGGCATGGAAACTCTGGCGTATGCTTCTTTTGCTGTCTGGATTTGATATCGAGTATGTCATGAAGAAAGTAATCAAGGGGAGGGTAGTGGCTGAATTCCTAGCAAGTCCACTCTTACAGTCTGATTACGTAGAGAACTAGGATTTTCTCGATGAGCAGTTAGTAGCCGTAGAAATAGAGAAAGCCGAATGGATCATGTATTTTGATGGGATCATGAATCAATGTGGTACTGGTCTTGGGGTGATCATCATTATGCCCCAAGGAAAAATTATCCTATTGAGAAAGCACTTAGAGTTCCCAGACACTAGTATTGGAGCAGAATATGAAGTTTGTCCTTTTAGCCTTGATGCCATATTAAAAGTGGTGATGAAGGAAACAAGAGTAGTTAGAGATTCTGCACTAGTAATAAAGCATGTTGTAGGGGAGTGAGAAATCAAAGAAGAGTCACTCAGGCCATATGTGGAGGCAGTTTCGGATATATCAGTATAGTTTAGTCAATGCTTCCTTCAACATATACCAATAGATGAGAACCACATGGCTTACTCACTAGCTACCTTGGCATCTATGTGGGATGGAGAGAAAACCCAACCCATCCGGCCTTTGCTAATGGCAACCTCTCATTCCTCGTTTTATGAGAAAATTCAAGTTATAACTAGTGAGGAGATAGTCTTGCTAGTACGACAACATTAAGAAGTTCCTATGAGAGGGAAGATGCGCTGAAGGATTGTCGAGTTTAGATCGCATGACTCACAAGAGGTTGGCATGCAATTCAAACTACTAGATGAGGGTCTCTTCAAGACAATAACCAAAGCTTTAATGTTGAGGTGTTTAATAGAAGAAGAGGCAGAAAAGGCAATGACCTAGGTGCACTCAGGGGATTGTGGCCTGCATATGAATAGGATGGCTTTGGCTAGGAAAATCTAGAGAATGGGGTACTTTTAGACGGCAATGAATTTTGATTGTATCGATAAAGTAAGGAAATGTCATGGATGCCAGATTTATAGGAATATAAATCATTTACCCTAGTTTGAACTTCACAATTTGTCTACTCCTTACCCTTTCTCATCACGGGGGCTAAATATAATTGGCGAAATTCGACCATCATCAACCAATGTAAACCGGTTCATCATAGTCACAAGTGATTTTTTTTTGAAATGGGTAGAAGCCGAATCCTACACCAATATCACCGCTAAGGAAATGGCCAAGTTCATAGAGAGGCATATTTTTGCTCAATATGGGATTCCAGACCATGTGGTTTTAGATAATGGGGTACAGTTTCAAGGGGCTAGGATTAAGTTATTTGAGAAGCTCAACATCCAGCATCACAGATCTTCTCCGTATAGACCACAAGCCAATGGGTAGTTAAAGCTTCCAATAAGTTGATCAAGAAAATTTTATCCAAGAGATTAGCTACCTAAAGGGAATTGGCTAGTAAACTTCTATTTGCAGTTTTAGGGTATTGAACAAGTATAAGAACACCCACAGATCAGACACCTTTTTCCTTAGTATATGCAATGGAAGACGTTACTTGTAAAAACTGAAGTAAGATTTCTATGAGTGGTACTTGAAGCCTAGTTGAAAGATTTGGATTGGGCAAGGGCTAGGTATGAACAATTGAATGCGATAGATGAGAAGTGACTCAAAGCGCTTGACAACGTATTGATGTACCAGCATCGTATGGCTCGATCTTATAATAGTAGGGCCTGATACCAAAAGCAACCTCTCAAGGCAAGTGATCTTGTTCTCAAATAGCTAAGCCAGGTCAACACTGATGTTAGGGGCAAGTTCAGGCCTATTTGCGAAGGGCTATTTGTGATCTAGAAGTCCAGGGCAAGGGAGGAGTCAAGCTCATTGACATGGATGGAAATGAGTTCATGAATCCAATAAATCAAGATAGGCTTAAGTGTTATCATGTCTAGTTCAAAAGAAATAAATCACAGAAAAGCAGCACAATGAAAAAAATAAAATTATATAAATCACATGGGCAGTGATCTTCTACTACTCGGGCAAAAATTATGGTTCATCCCGCTAGAGGGTGTTCTACAAATTGGTCAGGAAAAAATTAGGGTATCAAATTTAAAAATAAAGATCCACAAAGTTAAAATCGGTGGCTTAGTCAAAAGTTAGGGCATTGAGAGAAAAACGGCCAGTTGCTTTCTCGAAAATCTGTAAAATCACCAGTAGGCAGTAGGGGTTAACAATTGCAAATTGTCCCCATTGTCTATGTACTCTAATTAATCTCATCAATGAACATGTTATGATTTGCTAAGAATATTGGTCTTATGAATGCATGCATGTCTTTAGGTGAAATAAAAAAAAGTATGTGAACATCAATTTTTTCTCTATGTTTTGTGCTCTTTGTTGTTATCTTTACTGCGCGTATATCATTCAACAAAAGACAAAAATACTAATAAGCCACAAAAGAAATAGGGTTTATGCAAAAGTTCAAAAATGTCTGCTGGATTGAAAGCCTGAAAGGGTAGTCCAGGCAAAAATTAAAACAAAAAATAAGAAAAGGTCTGTTGGGTTAAGCTGCCAATGATAATTTAGGCAAACGTTAGGACAAAAGAAGTGGAAATGAAAGTAAATGTTTGACAGATCATCTCACACTGAATGGCTTATGTAAAAATTAGAACTCAATTCTAGAAAGCACTAGTACTTTGCACTTGTTAGTTTCTGACATCATTTGTATTATGCACTTCACAGCCGGGATCCCTCGAACTTAGTTCCCCCTCTATGTTGTTGCATGATAGCACATTTCAAATCAATCAACCTTGGTAATACTAGTTACTCTAAATTTGGTCAGTTCATCATCATATGAATATGCAAGCATTCAATAGTTAGTTCGCTTGCTTGTAAGGTACTCTATATAGTCACTATTGGTCACGCTGAGGGATAGTATAGGTTTACAAGCAACAATATTCAGTGGTTCCAATTAAGAAAAAGGAATTTTAGCATGCATAAGTAAAACCAATGAAAAAGTCTATAAATAGCATCCAATTTACACCAAAATGACCCACACAGTGCTGAAAATGTCAAATATCAAGCAAGAAAGTAAAAGCAATCCTAGTCTAAGCTGCAGGGGGATCATGTCCATAGGGCACATCCTGAGTCTCATCCTGAGTATTCGCCAGTGGGTCTACCATGTTAATCATCACTTAATCCGCAGCCCTATTAGTATCTATAGCTAGAAAGTTAGGGACCCCAATCTCTAACCCCCTACAGCACAATCAGCTGCAGCATTAGTCACCTTGACCCACTGCTCCACCTTATGCTGGGCTCTAAACCCTAGGTCACCGCAGGTGCCACCCGATCTGCATATTAGTCATCCTTAGAGAAAGAATCAGATGGCTTAGCTGTCTTTCTACCCTCAGTCATCTGGATCAGCTGCGCCTGCATCACCTATGCCTTAGCTCTAGCTTGAGTCATCTCACTCCTAGCCCTCTACAAATCTACCTCTAGCACAGGGATCCTATCCAGCTCCACTGTGGCCGCTTGTAGCTACTCCTCCAAGAAGCTAGCCCGATCCTCAGTAGTCTCCAAGTCTCAGGCAGAGTTCTCATTCTCCATGGATAACAAAGTCTGCAAGAAAACTAAAAGATCAATTTGTAGATGAAAATCTTATGGCTTGCATCAGGCAGTAGTTTATTAAATTTTGTACATAAATAAAACTCACAAAGGCTAGTGCATCCTAAACTAGTAGCAAGTAATTCTCTCTACCTCTGCCACGGTGACCTGAAAAGGAAAATTATATTAGAATAGCACATCCCAATCAAATTATAGTAAGGACAAGTCTAGAGCTTAGAATCTTATACATGAGTAGAGCTACAAGGAGTGAAGTAGATGGTGTGAACCGACTCCTTGACCTCTCTAAAAGCTCTCCTCCTCGAATGATCAAGGAGTTAGAAGGAAGTGTCTATATCTGCCTAAAGGACCCTATCTCTCACTCTTCTAGAAGCATATGCCCGCTTTGTTGACGGCTCTAGGTCAGCAGGGGCAATAGTAGCATGCCTCTTCTATGTGGAGACTAGAGGCTATAATAATAAATAGTTACACTCAAGTTCATAGTCAATTTTAGAAAGTAACAAAGGAGTTCTCAAAGGTAGAGTTAGGAAAATACATGAGAGGAAGGAGTAGTAGACCTAATTGGGCCCTCGATACTCCGAACAATGAAGGGGCCCCGCGGTCGCCCCTCTGTCCATCCTTGTCATCATCATCATCTCCATCACTATCATTATCACTCTTGTTGAACTCGAGAGGGAGGTCATCATGGTGGATCCTCTCACAGGGTGGAAGGAACGAAGAGTCGATGAACTCAGTGGAGGAGCCCTCTACCAACATCATAGGAGGCCCCTTGCCCAATAGATATAGTCCCTGGTCCATCTCTAGCATCATTTATGGCCAGTCGACCCCTAGAGGCACTAGGGGAGGGATCGACCGCTCCATGTGCTCATCCACCAGCTGCGCATCCTCCCATCAAAATACCACTCCAAGGAGAGAGGGAAATAATCTATGCTAGCCCGCATCCACTCGATGTCATCCTGGATGACCATACCCTCCCATGGGTCGTGAATAACTTGTACAAAGTGAATGCAGTGTAAGTATCCAAACTTTTTAAATATAGTTTCTACTAATAGTTTATTGAAATGAAAAGCGTAGGTTTGGCATAAGAAAGTTTACCTAATTAGAGTGCAGTTAGCGAAGGAACTCTATGTACTCAATTGTGGTCCCGGCCTTCTACTACCAAGGCCCTATCCACCTCGGGATAATGTAGGGCATCTCAGGCTATCCAAGGAAGCCGTGCCTGGGGATGAACCGATGCTTAAAGGCCTAAATCTGCATAAATGTATCAAAGTCAATCGCAATGTAGCTCAAATGAAGGGTTAAAACACAACGGATGAGGTTCAGGGAATACCAGAAGGATCACATGGCAGATCTTGAGCTCGGACTGCTGCCCTCTAACACAAAAAACCATCCTATCATATAACTATGCTAGGATGGCCCGACACTAGTTCCCCTCAGCTACTGGGCTCGGCTGCCCAATCTAGTAACTATGAAGCTCTCTATACTTGAGCTTATCCATCCCTCCAAAGTAAAGCACGAGCAATATCTCCACACATGCCTTCACCTCAGCCCAAGAATACCAGTGGTGATGTCAAAGCGGATGACCTCTCCTCCCCAGCTTGGTCCTACCAATGTACATACATCTGAGGGAGTCATGGTGACCCCTCCGATTGGTGAATGGAAAGTATGAATCATCTCTAAGCATCTCCCAGATAGTGCCAAAATAGCACCTGAGGCAAGCGTCTTCAGAGCCTGAGGAATAGCTTTGATAATATCAATGAACCCAAAAGAGTCAATACGGGCTAATAGCTTGGTGTCCCGCGCAGTCCTAATCCCCTTATACTATTTTCTATATAAGCTCAAGGCCGTCATAGTCTTGAACTAAAACTACAAAGGCAAAACAATAGTTTTGTATGGTTAGCATAGAGTGGACAAGTAAAAAATCAGAGGAAAATTGAAGAAAATAAAGTTTCAGACATTCTACCCTAGGAAGAGAAACCCGTACAGGTCCTACAAGTCCACATATGAAAGACAGGACACATACGATTCCCCCCAACCCATATGGGTCCCCTGTGAATAGCCCTCTTGCCCAAAAATTCCCAAACAATCCAAATTCATTCAATTTCAACCAAAACTATCTTGAAAAGATCCTCGATTAAAGTTACATCCATTAGGCTCTTATCCAGACTCTAAAAACACCCTATTTCCATGCCAAAATCAAGGAAATTTATAAATGGAAAAATGGAGAATTGAGCAATTTACTTGGAATTTCAAAGCATGAGTGGAGGGGGAAGGAACCAAAGGAACTTATGAGGTAGGAGTAAGGCTGAGGAAAGAGACCCCCTCACAAAAAGCTTACCCAAGGTAAATCGAACATTCCTGAAACTCCAAGTCGCCCACCCAGAGCAAATCCTCGCACCTAAAAGAGAAACAACCGGCTTTAGGAACCTTCTTGTACATCTTTGATTGGATTTTGAGAGGAAATCACTGGAGTTTAGGTATTTGGGAAGTTTAGTGTAAAGCGGGTAGTGGAAAGAATTCTGTAGTTTTTAAACTTCCCCTACCACCAACCATATGTCTCCAATCAACCTATACGGGTCTCATTTTTGTAAGCCAGCACCCGTTTAGGTCCCACCCCACCCGTACGGGTCTCTTCTTGCATTCTAGGATAACTTTTTTGTCAAGAACATTGTTCCTCAATAGCAGGGGCACATCAAGTGCAAATTAGGGCCATCCCCACTTCTCTCAAACTCCTTATTTTTTAGTTAATTAAGGGGCAAAACCCAGATACATCTTGATACTTGATTGAAGGGGAAAGATTTTTGTTCATCACAAAGTCAATCAAGAATTAAGATGTAGCATTTCAGGTAATGCTCTAATAATACGCATTCTCCCCTGCAAGCTAGATAAGATGAATCCTGAGTGCCAATAGAAGGGGAACTTTTCTCTAGCATAACATCCACATTAAATTAGTTTGTTCCCCAGCAGACGAAGAACTCAAGGGACATTCCCCTTATCCCTTCAAGAGTCAATCTCTGTCCCTAATGATCAAATCATCATAGAAATCAATCCCCCAGTCAGAGAAACACTTGAGCGGCACCAACCCCCAGGCCTCCCAAGGGCAAGTTTTTGAGGGCACCCCCCCAACTAGTCAAGCATAGGATGTCCTAAGAACACCTTCCCCTAAAAAACTAAGATTACCCTAGAGCGATTTCTCCCCAATAGTCTAAATGGATATGGTATTCGAAGGCCATATCCTCAGTATTCAGCTACCAACGGGGGCACCCTAATTCCTATTAGGCCAAACCCAACACATCTAAATCCAGTTTATAGTTTATTTACGGACCAATCCC
Organism: Euphorbia pulcherrima; assembly: GCA_947683365.1. NCBI lineage: Eukaryota > Viridiplantae > Streptophyta > Magnoliopsida > Malpighiales > Euphorbiaceae > Euphorbia > Euphorbia pulcherrima. Next base: position 17,763,563 of record CANTUS010000010.1, on the reverse strand, counting down.
TATCTACACATCTTCATTCTTGATTGAAGGGGAAAATTTTTTTATTCACTATAAAGTCAATCAAGAATGAGACATGTCAGCTCAAGCAATAACTAACTTAATGTTTTTATTGTCTTTTAATAGTTTATTCAAAATCCCTAGCAGGGAAGTCATCCGTAGTAGGAAAGGGATACACCAGTAGCAAAAGAGTCATCCTCGTTAGCAAAGGGATACACCATCAGTAGGAGTGTCATCTGCCTTAAGAAAATGATACACTAACTAGGAGGAGAAGTTATCTACCTTAGGAAAGGGGCACATCAGTATCAGTCAAAGGAAAGTCGATCCACCTCAAGAAAGGGATATGCTAAGCGAAGGAAAGTCATCCGCCTTAATAAATGGATAAGCACATCAAAGGAGGATGTTCACCTTAAGAAAAGAACATGAAGGAAAGTTGTCCCCCTCAAGAAAGGGATACCAAGGAAAGGTGTTCACCGCAAGAAAGGAACCCACCTATATCATCACCGCAGTTTGTGAGCATTGGATTTTAACGGTCCTTCTCATGAAACAATGATGAGATCTAGATAATGTTATTCATTATAGGTGGTATCCATTAGAGGTGTTCCTACTACAGCAAAGATGAGTTTAGCGAGAGTTTGGAGACCTAGACTGCCTTTAGGGACCCGTACAAGGTCACTCCTTAGGGGTACAGGTCCATGGGTTGACCCGTACGGCCCTACACCTCCATACGGCTTAGGGGGACCCATATAGGTCCCACCACACATATACGTATCCCTATCAAGAGCAATCAGATAGCTTTGATTGCAATCATGCCTTATTCTGAAGAAATCAACCATAAATACAATTTATTGTGTTTGGACTCGATTTTTTCCTACAAATAGAGGCATTTTACATCACTTTCACGGGGAGCCAAGATAAAAATTATGCTAGGTAATATAGGCAGCATTCCTAGTAGTTTTTTATAGGTATAGAAATGGTATAGAAGAGACAAAGAAGTTATAAAATGGGGGGAAAACCATTCTACATTGGTTTTGGCCACATTTTATTCCTTTCTAGCTTCATATTTAGGACCTAGTGGAGGTTCTATCCATACAAACACTCGCCAAAATTGTTCTAAAATAACTATTTCCACATCTACTTTGCTAAGATTCTCTCTCGGCATAGGGATCGCTTCAAAGCGGATTCAAGGCATAAAGGTACGCTTCCGAGTTTCAAAGAGACTAACTTTTCATTTGTTTTTGTTATATTTTTTGTTTATCTGCCTCGATTTATCCTTTGATATGTTTTGGGTCTAGTCCTGACCCATGTGGGCCTTTTTGCACCTTTATATCCCTAGGGATACTGAATCAGTGTGCCATAACCATATAGAAGAAAATCCCATTTTATTATGTTCTTTCTCCATAAGTCTGCTATATTTAACTGCAATTAGGTTCTGTTTGGGTTCAAAGAGGACCTACACGGGTCCCCCCTAGTAGCCGTACAGTTGCCCCTCCACCCGTACGGATACTACCCCCAAGAAGAACCCCAATTTCTTAATAATCTGTAAAATGAACCAGCATCACCATTTTCAATGCGATCATTTTCACTAATAATCCAAAAAATCAACCCACAAAAAGTAAAAATGTGTTTTTCATAACAAAACACATTGAAGAACCGTTATTTCTTTTTGATCCTATAAGTCGCCCGAGCAGTATCGATCGCAAAACCGCCATGCTAATATAATCACATTTTTTCAAAAAAATGCTGACTTATGATGTGCCATAAACTGTGATAATCTTTATGGATGTAGGCAAATTTAATTATTTTGCTTTATAACTTAGAACAAATGTATAGGTTCCCTTGCAATGCCCCCATTTTCCTCGGTTGTAAATTTTATTACCCCTTTATTATTTGTGCTTTACTATGGACTATTGAATGCATGTATCAAGTGTGAAAGAGTGTAGAAAAATAGGATTTCCATAATAATTCCCCAAATAATTAAAAGAAAATGGTTTAAGGCAATGAATGTAATAACTAAATGAGAAATAAGTGACTCATCCGATACCCGAATCTCTAATCCAAAAGGTATGAGTGTTTCGCCCAGTAGGAACCATACCAAAACTCTTTCTCAAGTAGACAACTGGGTTGCCGATTTTATCATTCGTATCGAGATTTGGTTCTTGCTTATTTTATTCACTAAAATTGGTTAAAATGTTCAAACTTAAACTAAATGGTTCCATCACGCTTAAATCAAACAAACCCCGGTGTACCCTGCCCAAGGTGCTAAGAGAAATCCACTTATTTTTTACCACGACACAACTCAATGTGGTCTTGGTCTACATTCCAACAAATTAGCAAAAGCCTTATATCTTTACTAAACATCCAAGTAAGGATCAATTTAACATGCTCAGGGAATCAATTAGAATGTCAAATCCAATTTGAAGAGGGTTTCGGAAGATAAATATGCAGCTATTCGAGTCTGAAGTAGTCAATGAATCAAGGAGGAAAAGAGAAGTGAATCAAATTTGGATCCAGAAGAAGAATGTTGATAGCTCAGCAAACAAATGTGACAAATTATAGTAAAAGCACGAAAAGTAACTATAAGAGTTTTTAATAATGAGGCAGTCCACGTGCAGTAACTTACATTAGTTATCAATGGGATAACCTGTTCCCATTCTCTAGTGATCATGCCATCAAACTATCTCCTTATTTTTAACTGCTAAGTAATCAATCTAGTTAAATTTAATCACTTTCAGATTATAAAACTACCCTTACCTTCAAAATTCTACAGAAATCCTCCAAAATCCTTCTTCTTAACACAAGTAATCAACTACTATTACTCTACAAATTTTTCTCCAAAAACCCTAAATTCTCAAACTTCTATTCTCCTAAACTCTCAAATGGTCAACACTAAAAATAACACTTCTACTCATCCTCCCCTAAGAAATGTATTCAAGGAAGAAAACTTTAACGACAAGGATTTTATCCCAGTCAAGCTCAAAACCTTAGATACAATTATCCCCTCTCATCATCTAGGTGATGAATTTCTTTTCAATATAGAACCCTACTCCCAACTTTTAAAAGAGCGACATCTAGAGGTCTTCCTCCAGATGAAAAACCCTACCTATTCAGTTCTTGGCAAAGAATTTTATGATAACATGAAAGCCAATTCTTACTTTGATGCACTCAGAACCAAAGTGCAAGGGAAAGTGACTACAATCACTCCAAAATTCTTTGTGAAGCACTTTAATATGAAGAATGAAGGAGTCCTAATGAGAAGTGATGGCGATGAGCAGAATGCGAAGTATGATCTCAAGCTTTAGCTTTTGGAGATATATTTCTGAGACAAATGCTCCACTCACTGACCCAAAACTTTGTCGATGGTCTACCATTAGGTGGAAACCAAAGTCCTCAACATGCATGTTCCCATGTAGGCCTCACCAGAAAAATTCTCTATGCAAATGACATTGATCTGCCTAGAGCAAAATTAGTGGAGGGAAAAGCTATTCTAGAGAAGAATTTTCTAAAGCTATCTCATAATGAGAAAGGGGATGAGGCAAAGGCCTTAAAACGTAAGAAGGAGAAGTAAGAAAAGAGCAAAGTAAGGAAGGCCAGAGGCACTATTGAGAAAGCTCTAGTAGTTAAAAAGGCAAGAACCACTAGACCCAAGGCTCAGAAAAAGATTGACTTAGAGCCTGTGATGGAGGAGGAAGTAAATGAGGGCCAAATGACTCTTACCCAAATTATTAAACACACTTTAGAGAAGCCTAGAAGGAGGCTCATTAAGGCTACGACTAAGAAAGGGATGAATGTTGATGATCTGGAGGCAACTGAAAAATTCTAGTAGCTGCCGCTACAATCAGATATGGGAGGAAGAGAGGAGAAAGTCAAACCTTAGAGGAGATTCTTGAGAAAGATAACACCATTGAGAGTAGTGGTACTCAATAAGAAGAGCTCATTCCCAAGAGAAAGTTAATCAATGACGGGCCAAAGTTTTCCTAGGCCGTACAAGTAAAGAGACATAAGATCACTCCTCAAAAGCTGGTTGTTGGCATAACAATCAGAGAACCTGCTCCTAAGCAAACTAAAGCAAAAATACTAGCCAAATCTTAGAGTGATAAGAGGAAGAATGTGGAGCTAACTGCCAAAACCATGCATCTAGAGGATCTACTATATGATCAGATGATGGCAACTATAGAAGATAACTAAAAGATAAATATGCTCGCTCCATCCATTGATAGACCTTGAGGCTTATTTAGGGCAACAGGTCAAGGAGTCTCTGTGGTAGCTACTACTCTCCCAATCCTTATATCCTTATTGTACCTCTAACACCTTAGAGAAGAATATAATGATGAAGAGTTAAGCCATCTGAATCTCCAACCGTGAACATAACCTCTTCTGGAATCACTTCCTAACCCAAAAACTGCTGATGTTGAAGTTATAAATACAGTAAGTTCTAAAAAAAGCAGTGGAGAAAGATCAGCAAAGTCTAAAAAAGGAAAATGTAGAGAAGGTTGAGGCCAATACCAATCTTCCAGAGTTCTAAACAGAAAAGGCAGTTAATGAGGAGGCAGAGCCCCTAGAACAGCTAAATACAAAGGCACCCCTTGACCTTAACACTAATATTAATACTAATGTAGAATTTGAGCTTCAAGAAAAACAAGGCAACTTAGATGCAAATGAACCTCAAAATGCATCTAAGTAAGTTGAGCCTAGCCTGGTGCAAAATGCACTAGAGGAGGGAACTGATCTGGGTTATAATGGGGATGCCACATTGGCTACCCCAATGGGCAAGGTCATTCCAAAGGATCTGGTTATTAAGAAAGACATCCAAGAAGGAACTAGGGAGAAAAGTGCAAAAGATAGTGATGCCTAAAAGGAGGGAGAGAAGAATTTGGAGAAAAGAGTTGACAATAAGGAAGAGAAGAAGGGTGAAAATCAGGGAAAAGAGTCTTCAAGCTTTGAGGAAATTGGAAATGAAAGTAGCTCTGGATCTAAAGATGAGGCCTCTAGTGAAGAGGAAAGGAAACCACTAGCTCTACAACCCTCCAGAGATGAGAAAGTGGGAATGGCATTGGAAATCTGCCAGAGGTTAATTACCATGGAGAAATTGGTCAAAGACAAATCCATTACTCTAGATTTGAAGACAGAGTTAGAAGGTATCAAGACCAAATTACCTACTGCAGACCAAGTAACTATCACTTCCTTATCCAAAATCACTCCAGTTATGCAACAATAAACTTCAAACATTGTAGAGGCAAATCACTCTACTACTCAAGCTGCTAGCGGAGCTGATAACAATAGTGCAACCATTTTTGGGCATGTTACCTTTGCCTCTACGGATATAAAAACTGAGCTGAAATTCGGAGCAGAAATTCCAAGAGCTAGTCAACTCCATTCCTATAGCCATTACTCAAGGAGGAAGTTTAATAACCTCCAAACTCTCTAATCTCATAACAAAGTAAAGAGCATTTAATGAGCAACTAGAATAAATTCTCAAAACTTACTTGCCTACTCTCTTCAAAAAAGCATCAGATGATATAGAGAGTGATTGCCAAACCGGTCTCTCCACTATCGATACAAATATTGGGAATTGGCGCGAGACATTTTATATTGAGCTCCGGCATTTGAATGAATCCCTTCACAATAATGGCAAAGCAATCACGAAAGAAATCCAAAAACTTGGCTCTTCAATATCCCAACTTAGCATAACTTCTACTCCTCCTTCTAGCTCTTCCCCACTAGCTATTCTGGAGAGCTTATTACTTCCCCTTGTTGGTCCCTATACATACACTCAACGAGTCAGAGGGGAGTGATAGACTCACTCTAATAAAAATAGGTAACTTTTTCGTGATAATATAAGTTGCGCTGAGTAGGTTAGTGGACTGAGTGAAATCTAGAAAAACTTTAAAGTAAAGAACACATAGATTTTATACCAATTCGGCAACCTATGATTACATCCAGTCCCAAGAGAGTGTCTTGGCTCTAATTTACTAATTTCAACTCCTTTACCCTAGGGGGAGAAGCCTTTCATATAAATTCCCTAATTATAGAAAGTACCCTCTCAACTGTAATCGCTCACCCACTGAGTAGAATACCCTTTTCTACCAGCAACTCAACTAAGTTTAGACAAGACCTAGATTCAACTTATAAAATGTTGATCTAGTTACACATTATTAGATATTGCAAATCTATTAATCTATTCTAATCTCTCTTATTGCAAAGCACATTCTCGTTGAGTAGTTACTTTCTTGATTAAACTTCTTTAAAGGTTGTAAATTGGCAGAGTTTTGTTTCTTAGAAATTTAGGTGTAATCCCCAAGTTCTAATGATTTCCTTCTTACTTCTCCTATAGTTTAAATCAATAATGTAGCCGTTGAACTTGTCTTGGTATCTTCTGCTAATTGCTAGTTCAGCTATCCACCCTTTGCTTCTTCAAAATAATCTGTTAAGAGATAGAATCACACCATTGTAAGATAATGATTAATTTGTTAGATTGAAATCCAAGCTTCAATTTGAATCCTTTTTCATTTGATGTCAGTCTTTCATTAGAGAGATCTTGCGTTGACTTGCTATGTGTCATCTTCCCATTCCTCTGGTAAAACGATAGCTTTCCTAAGTCGCGAGATACAAGGTTAGTAGGTTGGCAACATTTCCAAATCTAGTAAATGCTTTTTGTAGATAGAACTATAAAGAGCTTTCACATTTTCTTTATCAAGCAAGTGTCTTGTTAGGGCATTAATTCCTTTTATCTTTCTCTCATTAATGTCTGTAAAAGTGGAACACAAAAAGAAAGATTCCATTTTTCTTTAAATGCAAAAGTCAGAGCCTTTGACTGGCAGAAAGTAACTCAGCTAAGTGATAAAACAATAAACATAGCTAAAACAAAATCAAAATATCGAGCATTGAGTGAATAGTATTTAGTCTGCGACTAAAGTACTTACTTAGCCCAGAGTAACTAAGAGTTAAACTAAATAGGTAGGTCAGCGGAGTCATAAAATTCTACCCTTGAATTTAATATCTCGCATATAACCGTACAGTATTTGCTTTAACATCATCATTGATTTAATTAACTCAAACTTAACTTAATTGTTATGATCAAAACTTAAGCACTACTAGGTCATTAACTGAGTCGGTCCAAACTTGTGCTTGGTTCAATAATCTCCCCCATTTTAATCAATGGCAATTAGTTGAGCGAGAATTAAATCAATAAGATATTTAGATTAGAGTGACCTTACAAACATGCTTTATATGTCTTTGTTCAGCATCTTCATTTTCCTTAGAGTGAATGCTAACTCCCCTATAATCCTTGATTCCTCTAAGGTCAGCATTCCTCAATAATTCTCATATTTTTCTATAAAGTCAGCAACAAATATATAGTAGAAAATACTAGAAGTTAAGAAGTTCCTAACTTAGAATAGAATAAGCAACCTTTGTATATTAATAACTTAAGTACAGGTAACAAATAGTTATGTATACTAAGTTTAATTACTATATAGTCATAATAATTACAAAGCATTCCATTCTATTTAGGTAGGATTATTCCTTGCAGATTTTCAGCTTTCTTCTGATATTCTTGTTCATTCCTTATGGACTTCTGCTACTTTGGTGGCTTTGGTTCCTTGCCTTTCCTCTTCCTTAGGCCTACAAATTCTTGTTCAGCTTGCATCAGATTCTAGGATAATTCAAAGTTACATTCAGCGATTCTTGCTTCACTCTCTCTTTCTGCTTGTTCATGCTTCTCGAGATCTTTCTCCCCAATTGCCATTGAATCCACTGTGGCCTAAGTTTGAAAATCAAATGAGTTGTGCGCCAACTAAAATTTCTTTAGCTTTACAAAGATGTCAGCTTCAAAGTTCTCTATATGGGCTTTGTACACATTCTGAGAAATGAAGTCATATTCCCTTATGTAAGAAAAGAGTGCCACAAGGGTGCGAGATTGAGACCGGTTCACTCTAAATTGCGCATCAAGTCCTTCCATCGAGATCTGAGTTAGGCTTGCTAGAGCTTTTTGGATTGATTATTTTCGCGTAACACATTCTTAAGAATTGGTGTGCTTCTAATGCTTGCAGAAATCTGCTTATATTGCTGATCAATTGCTTGACCATCATTGAAGGTATCAAGATGAACAGCTTTGATTTGATCACAAATATGACCAATCTTCTAGTATAGAGTAGGTTTTGTTTGGCCTCTGACATCACGATGTCCCTACCCAGAGCGTCAAATATGTTAAGTCATTTAAGTGCATTCAAAATTCCTTCCTTAGAGGCCTTAACTCCATCCAATAACTAATCCTTTATCTTCTTCATCTCATTGTAATTTCCTTGATTTCATTTAATGGCGTGATCAAAGCGTTGAGAGCATCAATCACAGCAGTAAGTTTGGTTGTGATGGTGTCATTCTCCTTTCTCAAAATGCTATATCTACTGAGCACAGTGATAAGTAAAATTAATAGCATGAAAATATTAGTAATTTAGCTTTAGAATCATCCAATTTGGAGGTAAAATGAGAGAATTATAAGTTCTTGATAATATTTCAGGTTTCTCTTCAAAATAGTGGAATATGTGGAGAAAGTAGAGAAAATAGAAGCAAGCAGTCACAAAAATGAGCAGAGCAGGCAGAAAAGCAATGGAGCAGGTAGAAAGATAGTCAGGGCAAGTAGAATAGGCAGATGTAAAGAGAAAGAGGTGGCCATGATGATGTGGCATGATAATATACCAGAAAAAGAACCATTATGTTTCTTCTAGAAGACATTTTGAAGCTTTTTTGGAACCCTTTAGTTAGTGGGCTAGTGGATTGGTTTTATTATCTTATTAAGCCACTTTAGTGGATTTCTATTTGATCGCTTTTCTTCTTCTAGAAGGGGTTAATAGAATAGTTGATGGAAGGATATTGTCTAGGATTTTTATATTTTGCAAGTGGTACTTCGAGATCCTTCTCTTCACCACTTTACATTCTGGTCAATGGCTGCCATTTGAACGAGGTTGGTATTGGCTTCCTGTTAACCTTATTTTCTATATTTTTCAGTTATTAGTATATGCTAATTATGTTTATGTTCATTATTATTATGTGTTTATCCCTAATTATGGTTAACTAAGTCAATTGGCGAGTAAGGCTAGCAAGGTAGATAGGCTAATCCCAGGTGATACTTTCTCTCTCTATCTCAAACATCATCTTGATACTGATTGTATTGTGTTTGAACTTAATTGAATCATAAGTTAGGCCAAACTTGTTCGTAGTGGAATTAGGAAGAACGGGAGGGTAAACTATGAACACGGATCTAAACACAATGCAAACACTTCTATATTCACTAAAAATGAGTTAGGAATGTGCTAGGGGTTTCTAGTTTATTTCAGAATGCTTGTTTAAGTTTAATGTTTAAGGAGTAGCTTGCAAGGGGAGGTTCCTGGAATGAAACATCAAAGAATCTAGGTAATATGTTTGTATGCTGAGGTTACTGATTTTAGAACAAGATACCCTAGATCTGTGAACTTTAACAAGTTAGAATAATGAGAGAAGTTAAACTGGATCTGTCTGCCTGCTAGACTTGTCTGCTGTAGTATAAATTTCTTGGATGTAACCAACCTAGAGCAACCAAACTTTCTGTTTTTATTGCACTTTTTATTTTCAACATTTTTATTTGTTATAAATCAACTTTTCTTTTTTTGTACACTTGAACTCACTAATTTGCAACTTAGTTTAAATAATTTCCCTTGCTCCTTGTGGGAATGAAACTTATACTTGCCCTTTTCTAGTGAATTTGAACTAGTATACTTGCTAGGCAACAAATAAGTTTTTGGCACTGTTGCCGGGGAGCAATGTGTGAAGTTTTTAAATTTCTGTTTGTAAATTGGTGCCTTTAATCCATTTGTTGCCATTTTTATAGGATTTTTTTTATTTTCATGTTGTTCTTTTTATATACAGAGAGCTGGACTGCCCCTAGTTCAAGTAGACTCAAAAATTGAAAGAACTTATCATAGATTGAGTGGAGCAGCCAAAAGAAGGTGAAGGCAACAAAGAATGGTTGACAGACCTAATCCCCAAAATCGCAATGATCATCATGAAGTTGTGGGGGAAGTTAAGCCACCCCCACGAAGGCAAACTCTTAGAGAATACAGTAGACCTTCAACCAAGGGATACTCTTCTTCCATTATGATACCTAATGAGGGGAACAACCTCTCTAGTATCAAGGCATTCATGATTCAAATGCTTTAGGTAGCCGTTCAATTTGGAGGTTTGCCAGGAGAAGATGCTAATGCACACATCCAAGAATTTGTGACTATGTCTGACACTTTCCATACAAATTATACAATCTTAGATGATGTCATTAGACTCAAGCTTTTTCCCTTCTCCCTATAGGATAAGGCAAAAAATTGGCTGAAAAATCTTCAGCCCGGATCCATAAGAACTTGGGATCAAATGGCATAAGCTTTTCTTACAAAATACTTTCCACGGAGGCAAGCAATCAAACTCGGAAATGAGGTGACTCATTTCATTTAGCAACCAGATGAATCTATTATCGAAGCATGGGAAAGATATAAGGAGATGTTAAGAAGGGTGCCTAATCATCAAATTCCACTATGGATGCAAATGTAAATTTTTTACAATGGATTGCATGATCAACCTAAGATCCAAATTGAATCCGCAACAAATGGTGATCCAGAAGAACTTGCCCCCAAAGAGCTCTATGAACTCATTGAAAGGTTGGTTAACACTAGCTATTAACACCAGCTATAAATTGCACTCAGTTCGAGGAGAAAGGAGCAAGCAAAAGGAGTCATAATCTGTTTCAAAGCATTCTAAGAATATGGACCTGATTTTGAAGGAACTCACTAAGCAAAATGTAACAACAATCTCAAATACACAAGCAATTTGTGATTTCTATAGTCGCAACTATAGAAATATTGACTATGATACTCCTCTCACTTAAGAACAATATGACTATGCTGGGAATAATTAGAGGAACATCCCCTTCTCGAATATCTACAATCCTGGCTAGCACGGCCATCCTAATTTCTCTTGAAGCAACCAAAACAAGCAGGTTCCATACAAACAGCCCCGGAACAATTTTTCTCAACAACCACAACAGAATATGCAACAGGCCGGGCCATCGTAGCCACAAAAGAAATCTATGATTGAATAAATGTAAGAGATGATTATGCACTTCATGAAGCAAACTCAAGCTTCCATGAAGAATCTAGAAACTCAGTGCCGACAACTTGCCACCATTATGACTCCCAAAAACAAAGGAATAATGCCAAGTAACACCAAAACTAACCCAAGGAAGGAATACAAAGCCATAACTCTAAGGAGTGGTAAGATTTGTGAAAATCTTAACTTAAAAATGTAGGTGAAAAGAGTAAGGAGAAAGAGCAACACTCTGAAGTTTGAAATGCATAGAGCAACCAAAGTCCAGTGGAGCTGACAGAAACTTCGGAGCAAGAAAAGCCTGTTTCTGACTCAGAGCAAGTATAATATAATCCTGTTCAAGTTAAGCCCATTCTAGTGAAACAACCAATTCTAGCCTATCAACCAAGGATTCCATATCCTCAAAGAGCAAAGTAGCTTGAAATGGCTAAGTAATTTGTTAAGTTTTCAAAAGTCTTTAAGAAACTTCATATTAACATTCCTTTTACAGAAGCACTTGAACAAATGCCTATGTTTGTGAAGTTCTTAAAAGACTTGCTGGCAAATAAGAAGAAATTAGAGAATGTAGCCATGGCGGAACTAAGTAGAGATTGCTCCTCTATCCTTCAAAGTAGGCAACCATTGCCTAAGAAGCTTAAAGATCCAGGGAGTTTCTCTATACCATACTCTTTTGGTAACTTAAACATTAATAATGCACTTTGTGATTTAGAAGTAAGCACAAATCTGATGCCACATTACATTTATAAGCAATTAGGTTTAGGTGAACCTCAAGCAACTAAAGTATCTATACAACTTGCTGATAGAACTTTTAGGTATCCTAGAGGCATTATAGGAGATGTTTTAGCTAAGGTTGGAAAGTTTATCTTACCTATTGATTTCATTATAATGGATATGGACAAATATTTTCATGTGCCTATTATTCAGGTAGACCATTCCTTGCTACTAGAAGAGCTTTAATTCATGTAAATGATGCAAAATTGATTCAGAAAATACATGATAAAGAAGCAGTATTTAAAATGAATGAGGCAATGAAGTATCCATCTAATTTTGATGATCAATGCTACTTCCTTGATGCTACTGATGTGAATTTGAACCCTTTTCTAATGCAGGAATTGGAAGAAACTGATTTTGAAGAGGAAGATTTGACTGCTCCAAAAACTATAGAGAAGGCAGAACTAGAGGAGCAGGCAAAATAGAAATTGGAGCAACCAAACTGCCAACCACCCATGTACAAAAAACAAACTATTGAGCCACTAAATTGCATACCAAATCTTTCTCCAAAAGCCTCATTTGAAGAACCTCCAAATCTTGAGCTAAAACCATTGCCTCCTCACCTTGAATATGCTTTCCTTGACCCCCATAACAAACTCTCTATAATAATCTTGTCAAAACTAAACCCTGACCAAAAATCCCAATTAATAGATGTCTTGAGGAAAAACAAGGAGGCTCTAGCATAGACAATTGCTGATATCAAGGGTATTAGTGCTTCCATTTATTTGCACCGAATTCTCATAGAGAAAAACCATAAACCAGTAGTGCAGCCATAAAGGAGACTTAAACCTAACATGAAAGAGGTTGTGAGGAAGGAAGTAATCAATCTTCTGGATGCTAGAATTATCTACCCCATTTTGGATAGTGTTTTGACTAGTTCAGTCCAAGTTGTGCCAAAGAAGGGAGGGATGATAGTGGTGAAAAATGAAAAGAATGAGCTCATCCCTACAAGAACAGTCACAAGGTGGAGAGTTTGCATTGACTACCGTAAACTTAATGAAGCAACCAGAAAGGATCATTTTCCACTTCCCTTCATTGATCAAATGCCGGAGAGATTGACTAGTTATAAATTCTATTACTTCCTTGATGGCTATTTGGGATACAATTAGATTGTGATCCACCCATTAGATCAAGGGAAGACAACTTTTACGTGCCCCTATGGTGTCTTTGCTTATAGGAGGATGCAATTTGGAATTCGCAATACTCCAGCAAAATTTCAAATATGTATAATGTCTATTTTCCATGACATGGTGGAGAAAATATTGGAAATTTTCATGGATGACTTCTCAGTCTATGGAGCAACTTTCCAATCTTGCTTGAATAACCTTGAAGCTGTTTTACTTTGTTGCAAAGAGACCAATCTTGTCCTGAATTGGGAAAAGTGACATTTTATTATTAATGAAGGCATTGTTCTTAGCCATAAGATTTCAGAGAAGGGGATTGAAATTGATCAAGCAAAAGTTGTGATTATTGGAAAGTTGACTGCCCCAAAATCAGTCAGAGAAGTCAGAAGCTTTCTTGGGCATGCCAGATTCTATAGATGATTCATCATGGATTTCTCCAAGGTAGCTCAACCATTGACAGCCCTGCTTCACAAGGACACTCAATTTAAATTTGTTGATGCTTGCTTGAAGGCATTCAATGAGCTAAAGGCCAAACTTGTCAATGCACCCATTCTTATTGCTCTGGCTTGGGAGCACCCATTTGAACTTATGTGTGATGGAAGTGAAACTTCCATTGGAGCTTTTTTAGGCCAAAGAATTGACAAGCATTTTCAGCCTGACTACTATGCAAGTGAAACTCTCATAGAAGCATAACAAAATTATACTATGACTGAAAAAGAGTTGCTTGATGTGGTTTATGCCCTTGATAAGTTCAAATCCTACCTTGTCCTATCAAAAGTCACAATTTTTACTGATCATACAACCTTGAAATACCTTTTAGCAAAGGATGCAAAATCAAGGCTAAGCAGATGGCTGCTCCTTCTTCAAGAGTTTGACCAGGAAATTCAGGACAAGAAAGGCTTAGAAAATGTGGTTGCTGATCATTTATCCAGAATCCCAAAGAGCAACCAAGTGGAGCAACCAGAAATTATTGATTCAATCCCTCGATGAATAGCTTTTCTCGGTGAGATCTTTCTTTTGGCTTGCTGATTTTGCTAACTTCCTTACATTTGGTGTTAAACCTATTCATTTATCTTATCAACAAAAGAAAAAGTTCTTTACTGACTTGAAATATTACTTTTGGGAGGAACCTTTCCTTTTTAAATTGTGTGCAGATCAAATTATAAGGAGATGTGTTCCTAAGGAAGAAGTTCCAGTCATTCTAAACATGTGCCATAGCAAAGAAGCTAGTGGACACTTTGGAGTAACCAGAACAGCAGCTAAAGTTCTTCCATGTGGTTTTTATTGGCCAACTATCTTTAAGGATTGCCAAAGGTTTGTTGTAGAGTGCAATGAGTGCCAAAGAATAGGTAATAACTCTACTAGAAATGATATACCTCTAAACAACATTGTAGCATGTGAAATTTTTTATGTTTTGGGGAATTAACTTCATGGGACCCTTTCCTAACTCACAAGGTAATAGATGCATGGGTTGAAGCCATTGCTAGCCCAACAAATGATGCTAGAGTAGTTGTTAAATTTCTAAAAAAAGATTTTTACCTGCTTTGGGGTACCTAGAGCAATCATAACTGATCAAGGAACTCATTTTGGCAATAACCAGTTTAAAAAGTTATTAAAAAAATATGGGGTCACATATAGAATTATCACTCCCTATCACCCACAAACAAGTGGACAAGCAAAAGTTTCAAATAGGGAAATCAAAACAATTCTTGCAAAAATTGTTAGTAACTCTAGGAAAGATTGGACAATTAAACTTGACAATGAACTATAGGCTTACAAAATTGCATATAAAACCCCCATTGGAATGTCCCCATTTAGATTACTCTATGAAAAAGCTTGACATTTACCTATTGACTTGGAATTTAAGGCTTTGTGAGCACTAACTTTGTCGAATTTTGATAGGAATGCAGTAGGAGAACAAAGAAGATTTCAACTCAATCAATTCAAGGAATTCAGGTTGTTTAGCTACGAAATGGCATGAACTATAAGGAAAAGACTAAAAAATGGAATGATCAAAAGATTAAATCAAAAGAATTCCAACCGGGGCAGAAAGTGTTGTTATTCAATTCAAGGTTAAATCTCTTCCCGGGGAAGCTCAAATCGAGATGGACATGCCCTTAGTCTTCTCCCATGGAGCCATAGAGATCATAGGTGATTCGGGGAGAACATTCGAAGCAAATAGGCAAAGGCTTAAGCCATGTCTCTTCTATGGGCAAAAAAAAATTGCTGTTTAAGGACAACACTTAAGGCCACCTTAAAATCCCAAAAGAAGTGTTGTCCGCTCCAAACACCAATTGGAGCAACTTTGAGCCCAAGCTCAATTTCTATCCTTGTAAATATTTGTTTCCTTTATTCTATTTTTATTCTATTTAATGTTTCCTTTTTGTCTTTTGTAGGAGTCAATGAATTAGTGTGGGGGAAAACACCAAGGCTTCAATTTTTTTGTTATTCCACACACATACAATTTGATTTTTGATTGGTCACTTCCTAAATAGGGATAATCTGCATCTTCCATTCCTGGTATTTCACTTCCACTTTTCCTTTAAATCAATGTGATTAAAAGGTAATTTCCACTTACCCTGTTTACTTGTTGGATGCTTTAGGTCGATTTCAATTAATTTTACTCCTTGCTTTGAGGAAGAGCAATGTGTAGGTGCGGGGGTGGTTTATAGTTTGAATACTTATCATTTATTGCTGCCTATTATTTTTGACTACTGCTTGGTTATTTTTGATTGTTGCTGCTCATTATTGGTATTTTGTTGGGATAGTTATCACTTATAATCTCCCCACTTGAGCATTTTGTTTGAACTTGAGTATTTTGTTTTTTTATGTTTTTAACTGTGTTTTTTGTAAAATATTTCGTAAAATTCTATTTTAGTAAAAGTTTGTCAAAAAAATATTCATTTTTAAGTATGTTTTTGGCAATTGGCATGTAACTTTGATCTTTTGAAAACAATTAGTCTATATAAAATACTTGAGTTTGGGTGTTAGATGGTAAACTTACACTAGCAAGTTTAATGAGGTAGCTTAAGCAAGATGGACTATAAACTTGGAACTATTTTTCAATAACTTTGCATACAGTGGACCTACTGAAAGTTAACCAATTTTTAGCTAGGATTTGAGCCTATTCTTTTGTGATTAAATCAATTCTTTAAGAAATTAGTGCTTAATTTTAAAATCATTCTTTGATGAATTATTTGCTTGAATTCCTTGCTGAGAGAGCTTACACATGCATACTTAAGCTAGAACTTGATTTGGGAGATATTGGATATAGTACTTGTCGAGAACACATAATTGATCATTCACATAAGATGATAAAGGCATTAGGATTTCACTTTCTCTTAACCAAATAGCCACCCTTGACACAATTATCCTATAGTAAGCCCATTTGAGCCTTTTAAACCTTTTCTTTCTTACACTCATTAAACCTATAGCATTTTTCACTTTGTTTTACCTCTCTCACCCTTGATTTTACCAAGGAAATTTTCATAAAAACATCAAGTTTTCACAACATTTTGGGTTGCTTTCAACACAAATATTTTGAAGGAAAATTCATTGAGCTTTCTTCAAATTCATTATCTCTTTCCAGCCTATGTTCTTCATTATTCAAAGAAAATTATGTCAAAAAAAGAAAAAATGAAAAGAAAAAAAGAATGGAAAAAGTTTATTCAGCAATTGAAATCAATTACGAATCTATTAGTTGCTGGAAAAGAAAGCCAAAATCTTCTTGTTCAATATTGCAAAAAGCTTGTTGTATTTATCTTCTTGAGGTCTTCTTGCTGGAATGATTGCTCCATTCCATAGTTTTGATTACTTTGTTCTTCCATTAATTATCCTTGAATCTTAAACCCTCTCTTGATGCATGAGTTAGCAACCACACAGCTTGTTGTACAACCATTAATGCTTACTTTGGTAAAGTCATCTCACACACAAAAAGCCTTTCACTTGACACACCTAACCCTAATCCAACATTACAACCTAAATAAAAGACCTTTTGTTTGTGTATGTGATTAATATTTTACTGGTGGAGATAGGACTGATAATCAATCCTATAGACTTAAGCTTCTTGTGTATAGCCGAGGAGTGTATTCTTAAAACTCACCTTTAAACACTTTCAATGAATTGAGTGAAATCCTTTGGTGAGGCACTTGGTTTCACAGTTGACTTGGTTATTGATGAACTAGCTCGAAATTGTAGTCTTAAAATTTTTTTGACACTAAGTTTCCTGCTAAGTGTGAGGGTACTCATCTCCTTCTTTAATCTTTGTATTTTTGTAAGACTATTTTGCTTTCTTTAGAGAAATGTTAAACTAGTGATTGCTACTTTTGTTTTATCTTGTTTCCTATTTTCTTTTGTTCTCTTTTATTGTACCTTCTATTTTGTTTGTGTTTATTTTGCTTGAGGACAAGCAAATGCTTAAGTGTGGGGGAATTCAATAAGTACAATTTATACCATGAAAATATTAGTAATTTAGCTTTAAAATCATCTAATTTGGAGTTAAAATGAGAGAATTATAAGTGTTTCTTGATAATATTTTAGGTTTCTCTTCAAAAACAGTGGACACATGTAGAGAAAGTAGAGAAAATAGAAGCGAGCAGTCATGTAAACGAACAAAGGAAGCAGAAAGCCATCGGAGCAGGCAGAAAGACAGTCAGGGCAAGCAGAATGGGCAGATATAAAGAGAAGGAGGTGGCCATGTTGATGTGGCATGATAATATACTAGAAAAAGAAGCATTATTTTTCTTCTAGAAGACTTTTTGAAGCTTGTTAGGGATGCTTTAGTTAGTGGGCTAGTGGATTGGTTTTATTATTTTATTAAGCATCTTTAATGAATTTCTATTGGACTGCTTTTCTTCTTCTAAAAGGGGTTGATAGAATAGTTGATGTAAAGATATTATCTAGGATTTTTATATTTTGCAAGTGGTACTTTGGGATCCTTCTCTTCACCACTTTCTATTTTGGCTAATGGCTGCCATTTGAGCAGGCTTGGTATTGGATTCCTCTTAACCTTATTTTCTGTATTTATCAGTTATTAGTACATGCTAATTATGTTTATATTCATTGTTATTATGTGTTTATCCCTAATTATGGTTAACTAAGTCAATTGGTGGGTAAGGCTAGCAAGGTAGATGGGCTAATCCCAGTTGATACTTTCTCTCTCTATCTCTAACATCATCTTGATACTGATTGTATTATGTTTGAACTTAATTGAATCATAAGTTAGGCCAAACTTGTGCATAGTGGAATTCAGAACAATTGGAAGGTAAACTATGAACACGGATCTAAACACAATACTCATAATTCTATATTCACTAAAAATTAATTAAGAATGTGCTAGGGTTTCTGGTTAATTTCAGAATGCTTGTTTAAGTTTGATGCTTAAGGTGTAGCTTGCAAGAGGAGGTTCCCGGAGTGAAACTTTAAAGAATCTGTGTAATAAGTTGGTATGTTGATCTTAGTGACTTTAGAACAAGATACCCTAGATCTAAGAACTTCAATAAGTTAGAATAAAGAGAGAACTTAAATTGGATCTGTCTGTCTGCTAGACTTGCCTACTCTAGTATAAATTTATAAAAAGCAACCAAACTTTATGTTTTTATTACACTTTTAATTTTTAGCATTTTTATTTGTTATAAATTAACTTTTATTATTTTGTAAACTTCAACTCACTAATTTGCAACGTGGTTTAAATAATTTCCCTTGCTTCTCATGGGAATGACACTTGTACTTACCCTTTGCTACTGAATACGAACTAGTATACTTGCTAGGCAACCAACACACAGCTTGTATCCCTTGTAAAACTGGATCGAACTAGTAAATCAAGGAGTTTTTTTAACTCCCTTTCCTCATTCCCAGTCCTACAGTTGCCCTCGTAAATCTTTCCCATTTTCTCCTGAGCTCTGCAACCTACATCTTCAGATACTCAGCCTTCCTACCTGCAATATTTAAAATAGTAAAAGTATGGGATACTATAGCCTTAACCAAAGAAAATTGTGTAGGAACTAAATTGAAGTGGGTCTTCATCTCCTCAATAGCTACCATAAAACCTTGCACTAGCTCAATAGCCTTTGCAATTTTCCTCAATACTTCCTCAGACAATAATGATTTAGCTATTTTAGCATCAACCTCTTCATTTGTCCTTAGTGCTGGAAATCTCACTCTTCCCATTCTCCTTATGTCTCCCAACAGTTTTGCTTAGGGCTTGAATTGGGGTTGAGGTTGTGGTTGTTATGATGGTTATTATTCATTTAGAATCTTCTCAAAAATTGGAGGACATCTGATAACTAGTCCTTTTGTCATGAGATGTTTATGAGCTGGAGATCCAACAGGTGATAGGATTGGAATAATAGATGTTTCACGTGTTTGGTAGGTTAGAGTGGGGTTGTTCAGAAGTGGATGGTATTTGGTTTTCCATTAAGGGTTGCATTGAAATGGGTGTAGGTGAAAGGGGTGTTTCACTAGATAGGTTAGGAAATATGAATGGTTCTTCTTGATTCTCTTCACCCTTCTCTCCTTCGACACCTTTAACAATTTGCTCACTGACCTGAGCTAAAGGTAACTGCCCAGTCACCTAAGCTTGTTGCTCAACTACAACTTCTTCCTTATCCTCCAAATCTCCTTCATCCTCATCGAAGACAACCTTCATCTTCTTTAAGATCCTCCTCTTCTTTTCTCTTCTCTCCTCCTTAGCCTCCTCAATAGTAATAATATATTGTTCTTCATTTTCGACTACATCAAACTCTACTAAATTAACCCCATCATCCTCCTTCTCCTATTCACTTTCAATCGGATCCAGAGCTCATATCATCTCCTTAACTGCATCTCGAATAGACTTCTCACTCAGACTCGCACTAGCCTTCTCGTAGGCTTTCTTAACTTCCGCTTTATTCTGAGTAGCTATCTCCTCTGTCCTTCTTCTAATCTCTTCTTCCAAGTCCTCCTGTTTCTTCCTAAGTCTCTCATTTTTAGCTTCCTTGACTTTCTCTGCTTCCTCAACATTCTAGACTACACCAATTATCTTCTTCACCATGAACTTCTTTCTTAGTTGACCAACTTAAGGTACAGACACTAATGTAGCTATATGTCCTTCAGTTTTCTCTACATCTAGCCTTGCATTATCACTCTTCCTCTTCTTTAATCTTTTTAAAGGCATCTCCTCTCTTAACTCTTCCTTAGCGATCTTTTCTTCTTCTTTCTCCTTGCTAGTCAGCTATCTAGATTTAACCTCTTTGGTTCCGTTAGAAAATCTAGACTTTTTAGGGATAGGGGCAACCAAAGGATTAGAGCTACCTGAGCTCTCCCTCATCACTTCCTTCTAGAGTCTCTCTTGACCTCCTTCTTGCTCTCTTTCTTCTCTACATCCTCTCATCCTTTTTCAACTCTCGACTTGGTTATCATCTCAAGTTCCTTTGCTACAAAAGCATCAAGAGTTTTGTCTTCTTCCTTTGGCTTGATAGGCTTTAAGATTAGAGTAGCCTTGGGGACCTTCACTTTGACTTCCCCTTTGTTCATACTTGTGTAGTTTTGTGACTTTGGGCTTTTCTTTACACTTTAACTTATAAAAATGAGCATTACTGAGTATTCTGGAATCAATAATTTTGTACTTAATGTGATTCCCCACAGCCCAGCCTTCCAAATCAAGCTCATATATCCTGCATATCTTTATCACAAGATGACCATATACCATGTTCTTTGACACCTTCAAAATATGTGTAGAATGGCCACGGGCAAGTTGATACACATTCCTCTTGTGAGAGCATAGACAAATACTCTCTGAAATGTCGAACAACTTCCAGTTGATGCAGTCTTTGAAGCACCTTTGTTACTAGTTTGTGGGCTTGCTTCCCTTCCTTAGTAAACATAGATGTTGTGAGTTCCCTATATTTGTAGTTAAAGGGAACCTCGTAATCTATGGGGATATCTACATGCTCTTCATCCTTCATTGGACGCATCCTCAGACTTCTTTCTCTTATTCCCTAAAAATTAGCAATCAGCTTAAGAGTCACATATACCATCCTCCCCATCATTGTGGTGACAAACATGTCCTTGAACCCTTCTACAATGTGGATACAATAGAAGAAACTCCTTACTATCTACTCGTAACATCCACTAGGGATTTCAAAGAACCCTCAAAAGTGGTAATGGAATGTCTATCTTCCAAATTGTGCATCGCTTGAGAAACTGAGCATATCCACAGTGATTGGCTCTTCAACTACTGTATCTGACTTAGAGCACCATTCGATAGGTGTATTCTCAATTCCAGCAGGAACAAAAAGATCTTCTCTCTTACTAATTACAACAGGTACTTTGTCTAAGTAATCCATTGTTATAACCTAGCATGAGTCTCCCTCATCTCTAAAAAAAAGAGGTTATCTCTTAAATGATCTGGCTGATGGATTTGAAGTACTCGCAATACAAGTTGCTTTTGAATTATTAGAGGAATTGGGGATTTAAGGAGAAAATTGCAGAAAAGGAATAATGTAAACCAACCTTTGCCTCTTCTACATCTCTCTATTAAATAGCCAAAGACCCTTCGCGTAAGCCTGTAAAGCTTATGTCTATGACTCACAATCTAGGGTCACAATTTATTGGTGAGACTAATTAATGATTATGATGAGATTAATGATTACATAAAACATAGAGCATATACGGTTGAATGTGGATCATTTTTAAACCTGCTACCATTTCTATCAGTTTTAAATTTGAAAAGAAATCAGTGACAGTTTCAGCGACATGTCCAAAATTCAAGCCGAAGAAGAAACACTTAACCTTATTTACCGAAGCTTATAGTGGAATATAGGTTAGTTCCAGAATGGGTGAGAGGGGAATATATTTCTTCAAATTGGATTAGACATTTCGATTAATTCTCTCAAGATATTGAATTTGTCCTTTCCAATGGGCTTTGTGAATATGTGAGCTCGCTGCCCTTCAGTGGGAATGTATATGAGCTTGACTTCACCTTTTAGCACATGATCCCTTTGAAGTGATGTCTAATATTTACATACTTCATCCTGATATGTTTAATTGGATTCTTGGATAGGTAAATTGCACTCTTATTTTCATACATGACTTTGAGGCACTTAGACTTTATACCATAATCCTCCAATTGCGGCTTAATCCATAGCAGTTGTGCTACACAACTTCATACAGCCATATAATCTGCCCAGATATACTCAACACCATAGAAGTTTGTTTCTTGCTATACCATGTTACTAGACAATCACCAAGGAAATGAAATCCTCCAGTGGTGCTTTTCCTTTCAAGTTTGTCTCTTCCATAGTCAGCATCTATGTATCCTCTAAGACTAAAATCTGCATTACCTAGGTGTAATAAACCTGCATCAATAGAGCATAGCAAATACCTAAGAATTCTCTTAACAATAGCTAAGTGAGATTCTCTAGGGTCAGCTTGATATCTAGCACAATAATATACAACATATTGAATTTCAAGCCTACTAGTAATTAAGTACAGTAGGGAACCAATAATTCCTCTATAGAGATTACTCTCTATAGGTTTACCTTCCTCATCTTTACTCAGACTTGTATAAGTGGCCTTGGGCGTTGATGTTGGTTTGGCTTTGTCCACGTCAAACTTCTTGAGTACTTCCTTGGCATCCTTAGTTTGGCTGATGAAGATCCCATTATCACCTTGGTTGATTTGCAAACCAAGAAAGAACTTAAGCACTCTCATCATTGACATTTCAAATTCTTTCTTCATCCACTAGTTGAACTCTTTGTAAAGCTTTTCATCAGTTGCTCCAATAATAATATCATCAACATAGATTTGTACAAGCAACACATGTTGATGCTTTCTCTTAATGAAGAGGGTTGTATCTGCCTTTCCTCTAACATAACCTTTGCTGAGTAAAAAGTTCGTCCGTCTCTTGTACCAAGCTCTTGGAATTTACTTCAATCTATAAAGAGCCTTCTTCAACTTGAAGACATGATCTGGATACTTTGGATCTTCAAAGCCTCGGGGTTGTCTAACATAGAGTTCCTCATTAATATAACCTTTAAGAAATGCATCCTTAACACCCATTTGAAACAATTTGAAGTTTGTATGAGATGCAAAAGCATGGAGAATTCTTATGGCTTTGAGCCTTGCTACTGGTGCAAAGGTTTCTCTATAGTCAATGCCTTCTTGTTGATTGTATCCTTGAGCAACTAGTTTCACCTTATTTTTGAAAACATTACTAGCTTCATCTAGCTTGTTATTTAAAACCCATTTGGTGCCTAAAATTGACTTGCCTCTGGGTTTCTAGGCTAAATCCCAAACTTTGTTTCTTCTAAATTGGTTTAGCTCCTCTTGCATTACAATCATCCAGTTGTCATCGAACTCAGCATCTTCAAACTTCTTTAGTTTAATCAGTGAGACAAATGTTGATTGAATCATCATTCTATTCAACTTACATCTGGTCAGCACTAGATTTTGCACACTATCAAGGATCTTCTCAATTGGGTGATCTCTCCTTGCTCTAACTTCTTTTGGTAGATCAGGATCAGCTTGATGAGCTACTATCATTGGTTAAGCATCATTATCAACACCAAAGTTGATGGATTGGTCCAAGTAAACTTCATAATCTTCTTTTTTGGAATTGGATTAGGAATGACAATCGGTTGACTGACTGATCTGCTGACTTGTTCCTTTTCCTTTTCATCATCACTAGCTTCTCTACATGCATTGTTAGTTTCATCAAAATCTACATGCACGGACTCTTCTAAAGTGCCAATCCTCTTAACATACACTCTATATGCCTTACTATGTGTTGAGTAACCAAGAAAGATTCCTTCATTAGACTTAGGGTCATATTTAGCCAATTGGCCTTTAGTATATAATAAGAAGCATAGGCCTTGAGATGACCAACCTTGGGCTTGCGCCCCTTCCAAAGTTCATAAGGATTTTGGTTCAAAACTAGGCGAATTAAAGCCTTATTTAGAATATAACTAGCTGTGTTAACAACTTCTCCTTTTGTAGATTATTATCGCTCAGCATAGAACTACCTTCTTTGTGATAATGCGATTATTTCTCTCAATAACCCAGTCTGCTGAAGTGTGTGAGAGGTGGAAAATTGTGGTCAATACCATTCTTAGAACATAATTCCTCAAACTGCCTATTTTTGAATTCTCTTCCTTGTTCACTACAGATTATATTAATTTTAAGGGTTTTTTCATTCATGGTCTGGGTAGCCAACCTAGAAAATGATTCAAATGTTTCATCTTTGCTTACAAGTAAGACAATCCAAGTGAACCAGGTAAGATCATCTACAACCACAAGGGTGTATTTCCTTCCACCTAGAAGATCAAGGGGACGAGAAGAAGATATATCAGTTAAGGATTTAAAGGCCTTCCTAAATTATTTTCCATGTTGGCATGCTGATCAGAGTCTATCTTTTTCAAAGGCTAGATTGGATAAACCCTCAACAAGTTTATTTCTAATTAATTTGGACAGATTAGTCATATTGATATATTCTAACCTTATATGCCATAGCCATGATTTTCCTCCTTAGAAACTAAGCATATATCATTGGATCCAGGGGATAAATCAAACATATAAACAATATTAATTCCAGGAGCATAAATAATAGTTTGGTTAGAATTACCATCAATGACTGAGCAGCCCACTGAGTCAAATAACACTTTCCTGCCTTTGTCACACAGCTGAGCAACACTTAACTAGTTGAACTTCAAGCCTTTCATAAGGGACACATTTTCATTTGAAGGCTTGACTCCCACAGTGCCATTGCCAGCAATCTTTCCCTTTTGGTTGTCTCTAAAATTAACACTTCCATTCCTCTTTCGCTCCAATATGATGAATTGCTTTTCATCACCTATCATATGCCTCGAGCATCCAATATCCAAATACCACATTCTTCTGTCATCAGTGGATCTAAGGCTCACCAGCAAAACAACCAAGTTATCTTAGGAACCTATGCCTTTTTCTGGCTGGGTCATCCCTCGTTAGTGGCGGTCATCCTTGACTAGTCATTCTCATAATAGTAGCCATTTTTATGTCTACACATGATTGTGTCATATCCTGAATTTCCACAAAAATTACATATGACCTTAGGATTGGGCCTACTCACTTTACTCTTTTGAGAATCCTTATCAGAGTGGTGAGTGTGGTTACTCTGAGTATTCCTGCTAGGTTAAGGAGGGAACTACACCTTTTTCAAAGCTAATAATTTAGCAGCTAGCTCAACAAATTTCTTAGTGACCTTATTGTTAGATCCATTATAGTACTCAGCGTTTTCCATAAGGTATAAGATGTCAAGTGTGGTAGAAGAATTGACATCTTCTAGATCATTACACCTCCTATGGAGTGCTTAGATGTATTTGGCTGACTTCTTAGTAACATTGATAACATCATTAAGTACTACAGTAAGTTCATCTGAAGACAAAGGGGGTTCATAATATACCTCATTTCTCTTTCCTCTGTCTCTGTAATGGTTTGATGATTAATTAGTAGTGTAAGTAGATAGTTTTTATAGTTGACTTTGAGTTGGTTTGATAATCTTTTGCCATGAGTCACACATCTGCAGAAACTTGTACCTCTTCATATGAGGATGCTGACTCTTGTTTAGAGTCACTCCAGGTAGAAACAAGAGCTTTCTTATCCTTTCTCTTCTTGAACCTATCCTTCTTAGCCTTGGGACATCTAGACTGGATATGCCCTTTCTCACAACAATCAAAGCATTTGATATCTTTGTTATGCTCTTTACTAAATTCCTTCTTGCTCTATCATCTACTCCTTTCTTATACTTGACAGACTTTCTAAATTTCTAAAAGTTCTTATCTTTCCTCGAGAACCTTTTAAAGTTCTTGGTTGTTAGTGTTATCTCTTCCTTTCTATTCTCTGCATATTCTACCCTAGAGGAATCATCATCATCAGCCTTAAGAATAATAGCTCTGCTAAAGCTTTCTCTTTCCTTATGTTTGAGCTTCTCAGACTTATCTTCATACTGCTTTAAAGACACCTCATAAGCCAGCAATGTTCCTATAAGCTCATCAAACTTATAGGTCTTCAAATCAGGAGCCTCTTCGATCGTACTCTTCTTTACATCCCATTCCTGTGTCAAACATCTCAAGATCTTCTTGACAGTCTCTTCTTCTATAAAGTTCTTGCCAAGTCTCTTTACCTGATTGACAATATTCATGAACCTAGTGTTCATGTTAGAAATATCTTCCTTGGTTTGCATATGAAACCATTCATAATCCTACATATGGATGTTGATCTTGGACTCCTTAACCTTATCGGTGCCTTCATAAGTTAATTCCAACTTCTTCCATATCTCTCGTGCAACCTCACATCCTAAAATGCGGTTGAACTCAGTTTCATCAAGAAAGAAATGAAGACAGTTGATAGCAACTGCATTTTCTTTCAATCTGGCCAAGTCCTGACTGTCACACTCAGCATAGTACTTATCTACACGAACTCCATTCTACATGATAGTAGGAACAAATGCCCCTTCAATAATAAACATCTAAGTGTGCATACTCTGAGACTGGATAAAATTCTTCATCCTGTTCTTCTAGTAAGTATAATGCTCACCATTAAACATAGAAGGCCTAGTGACTGACATGCCTTTAGGTAGAATGTAAGGTTGGGCATTTTGGCTGGATTCTCCTCCTTTGTTTGCCCTGGTCTTTATCCCAAGATTGTGAAATCTTTAAAATGAGAACTTGCTCTGTTATCACTTATTAGTCTCTATGCTTACACTCAATGAGTCAAAGGGGAAGAATGACTCACTCTAATAAAATAGGTAGCTTTTTCGAGATAATATGAACTGCACTGAGTAGGTCATCGGACTGAGTGAAATCTGGAAAAACTTTAGAGCAAAGAATATAGAGTTTTCATACTAGTTCAGCAACCTATGAGTACATCCAGTCCCCAGAGAGTGTCTTGGCTTTAATTCACTAATATCAGCTCCTATACCCTAGGTGGAGAAGCCTTTCATCGAAATTCCCCGATTACAGAAAGTACCCTCCAAACTGTAATCACTCACCCGTTGAGTAGAATACCCTCTTCTACCAGCAACTCAACTAAGTTTAGACAAGAGACAAATTTAACTTATAAAATCATTGATCTAGTTACAGATTATTAGATATTACAAATCTACTGATCTAATGTAATCTCTCTTGTTGCAAAGAAGATTCTCGCTGAGTAGTTACTTTGTTGATTGAACTTCTTTAAAGCTTGTAAATTGGCATAGTTTTGGTTCTTAGAGAATTCAGGTGTAATCACCACATTCTAATGCTTCCCTTCTTGTTCCTTTTATAGGTAGAATCGAGAATGTAGCCATTAAACTTGTCATGGTATCTTTTGCCAATTGTTAGCTTTGCTATCCGCCGATTACTTCTTCAAATCAATCGGTTGAGACATAGAATCACACCATTGTAAGATAGAGATAAATCTGTTCGATTGAAATTTGAGCTTCAACTTGAATCCCTTGTCGTTTGATGATAGTCTTCCATTAGAGAGATCTTTTGCTAACTTGTTACGTGTCATCTTCCCATTCCTCTGGCAATCTAACACCCTTCCCAAGTCGTGAGATACAAGGTTGGTAGGTCTGCAACATTTCCAAATCTGGTAATTGCTTTTTACAGCTTGAACTATGAAGAGCTTTGATGTTTTCTTCGTAAATCGGATATCTTATCAGGGCATTAATTCCTTTTGCCTTTCTTTCATTAATGTCTGTAAAAGTAGAACTCAAAAGGAAAGATTCAATTTTTCTCCAAATAGAAAAGTTAGTGCCTTTGACTAATAGAAAGTAACTCAGCGAAATGATAAAACAATAGACAATCCTGAAACAAAATCTAAATATCAAGTGCTGTGTGAATAGTATTTAGTCAGTGACTAAAGTACTTATTCAGCCTAGAGCAACTCAAAGTTAAACTAAATAGCCAGGTCAGCGGAGTCATAAAATTCTACCCTTGAATTTAATAACTAGCATATAACCATAGACTATTTATTTTAACATCATTATTGATTTAATTAACTCAAACTTAACTTCATTGTTATAATAAAAACTTACGCACTACGGAGTCATCCACTTAGTCAATCAAAACTTGCGCTTGGTTCAACACCTCTAATCCAACAAATCATTAAATACACAGGGGACACTGGATTCAATAGCTACCAGTGTATGCTTACCTTGCTTAGAAGAATGTTTCCTTTCTTTGAAGAGGAAGATAGAACTTATGCCCTCTCCCTACACCCTGATTTGATAAAATCCTATGCTCAGCTCCGAAAGCTATTAAATCCAGTTCATCTCATTCTTGCTATGGTGGGCAAAGTCATTGAGCAGCTTCCAATAGGAAATGAAGATTACAATACTTTATTAGAGGCTTGGCAATGGATATGGATGAATAGCTAGCTAGATTTGTTTTTTGTAATTTGTACAATTAGTAATAGCTATTTATCTTTCATTTTCACTTATATTCTTCTCTAATCATTTATAAACTGAACTTCATTGATGTTAACTATTGCTAAAAGCAGAAGTAATATATAGTGAAAATCATTTATAAAAATCCTGCTTCTAAGTACAACTATCAATTGTACTTCAAAAACTTAGAAGTTAAATATGCAAAAATATTGGCGGAGTTAGGATTTTAGATTATGGGGAGTTAATTTGTAAATGACTAAGTATCAAAAATCATACTTAGCTCGTATTCCCTATTTAAATGTTCATTGTACTTAGGTTTTGTTTCTGTGGGAAACAATGATCCGAAAGAATTCAACTCAAACCAAACCTCCCAATCAAGAAGAATACATCTGGACTAGATATCAAAGTCAAAGGAGATTGCATCCAGCTAATGACATACTATTCCTAAGTCCAAGAAGAAACAATTTGATTAAAGTTTTGAAAGGAAACAAACTTCTAACCCCTTAAAGACATCATTCGAAGAAAATCACTATTGAAGAACATCTAGTTTAGTTCGAGTTTGAAGACATCTAGAAGACTCAACTCTTAAGATTAAAGGGAATATTCAAATATTCAAATTCCCTCCAGATTGGTCTAAAGTCAAACAACCTTTTGCCTAGAAGAATGGAAAAGTGACAGCTTTTACGCAATTCAGAAAAGGACTGACATGGAAAGAGAAAAAGGTAACAACCTTTTTAACCTAGACTAATAGCATGGTGCGTGGTGTCCACAAAAAAGACAAATCTACATAAAAGTTGGCAATGCACAGAAAGCCAAATAAAGGCTAGTTCACAAATTTGTTGCATCAATCCCAACATATTCAACGGGTCATTTACTGAGTCTAACAGAAAGATTAATGGCTCTAGAAGCCCCATCTTATATCTGATCAATGGTGAAGATTCAACCTCAACCAACAGCTACATTTATGATCCAAGCCTATAAAAGAGAAGCTTAAAAAATTGAGAAGATGCTGGTTGATTTACAAAAGCTATTACCTTAAGAGATATTTGCTATTCAATTAGTGATTAAATCCCTCCCAGAACCAAACATTCAAAATTATTGTAAGAACTCTCAAGTGAAACTATAAACTTGAAGAATTCAAAAACCCCTCTTTGAAAAAGAAAAATTGTAAAATCTCGTACTTGGGTATTTATTGAGATTGGGACTTAGCTTAAACTAGGAAAGTTTATATGGTGCATTCCTATAGGACTTAGCTTAAACTTGGGAAGAGTTTGAGTGGTATATCCTACTAAAGAAGAGGACTCAGACAGGCTCGATGGTTTGGTGGTATGTCCTACTTCTGGAAGAGAGGTCATCTTCTAAAGATAATGTGCATAGGACGAAGCCAAGCTTGGGTTAGCTGGGTGGTATATCCTACATTCAGAGGAGAATAAATCTTCGGAGACAAATTGTAAAGGCTTGATTTCTGCCCTCGAAAGAAATCAATCACTAGTGGATTTAAGCTCGGAGGAGGAAACACTAGGGACTAGAGGTAGATAAGGCTAAACCAATATAAAAATATTTGTGTTTTGTTTCTCTAACTCTAAACTTCACATTCAAGCACATTTATATTAAATATTTGCATTATTCGGAGCTTGCACCAGTCAGCTTCTGATTCATTCATATCACTCTACACAAAGGACTTTTTAAAGTCTAAAATTTTTGCAAAAAGGGTCATTCACCCCCCTCTGACCCTAGTTAATACTCACAAGGGATCAACAACATTCAACTTTGGTTTTTCCTCATCATCATCGTCAAAATGGCTGAAACTGCGATTGCCACTGCCTCTGCTTTTCTTACTCTTTTTTTCATCCCGTCTAGGATAATTTTTTTGTACATTCTTTTTTGGCTCCACTGACCTTATCTACTTTGTCTAAATCTTAGGCCATCCCTATTTTTTGGGTCAGTTGAGTCGGCTTCCTTGTGATGATTTTATGTGTAATCCTTTTGTTCCTAGTTGCTCTAATTATGGCCTCCTTAGCGGTGCCGAA
This sequence comes from Euphorbia pulcherrima, assembly GCA_947683365.1. NCBI lineage: Eukaryota > Viridiplantae > Streptophyta > Magnoliopsida > Malpighiales > Euphorbiaceae > Euphorbia > Euphorbia pulcherrima. Next base: position 17,733,132 of record CANTUS010000010.1, on the reverse strand, counting down.
GTTCGAGTCTCTAATCCTAACACATGCTTTTTTAAGTGGAAAAGGAAATCTCTAAGAGATTTATCTGGTTTCTATATTGTTTTATGAAGGTTGCGGCTGACAGAGGTAGGTTGTGTAGATCCCATGAAATGTATGTAGAACTTCCCAGCAAGTTGCTCCTAGTGTTTTTATAGAGTTTTGGGGCTACTCCAAGAACCATCGGAGGGCTGCTCTGCCTAATATGCTCAAAAAGTATCTGCACCTATAAGTTTCAGGAGCTTTGATAAAGTCCATTCGGTTGTAGTACTCATAAACATGCATCTTTAGGTCATTCTTCCTATAGTACTTCTCAATTATTGGAGGAAAGATGCAGTCTGGGATCAGAGCATCAAGGATGTTCTTCCTGAAGGGAGAGACACTTTTCTCGCTTACTGCATCTTGAAAGGCGATGGCATATATCATCACATATTTCTTGAACTTTGCATGAAACTCATGATATGAATTATCGGATTCACTATTTAAGCTATCGGAAGAGCTCTGATAGGTTTTAGTAGGGACCTTGCAAAGAGAATTAGATGGTTTTTTATGATTGTGAGATGGAGCATGGGTTGCTACGATGGTCGAGTGAGTTAGATCCATGGTTATACCTTGCTTTGGGTATGTTGATCCAGTCTTGTTTCTGCCAAAGCCCTAAGAAAGTTGGAGTTGTCTGCCTTAAATTATTGTTAATGCTGCTTCCTAAATGGACTACCTAGCAATTGTACTAGGGTCAGAGTAGTATGGTAAGCACAAGGTCGTATCCCATAAGGAGCAACCTTAAAATAGTTCAAGATCTCCCTCATAGACTAGTTCAGAAAGGTTTTCTTAATTTTGAGGTTGGTTGGTTGTAAGCTAATGGACATAAAAGTCAAAGCACTAAAATAAATTAAAGCTCTAAACAATAATAAAAAGTCACGAGCTTTACCTACCGACAAACAACGTAAGGTTTCCTTATAGTAAGACCTATAAAACTACTTTATTAAGTTCATAGATCTAAGGTTTCTTAACCAAATTTCCCCAAGCTTACCCCTAGGCCTCACTTGATTTCTAAGATTACTAATTTAAATCTCCCCTAGGTACTTGTTAAATCAATAAACTTGCATTAAGATTAGTTAAACATCTATTAAATAATGAAACCCTTAGCATGCACCCTATCTCCTCTCGGTAGAAAGGTGTTCACCCACTCAATCTTAAGGTATGAATGAGTATGTTTGTAATTCCCGCTATACTAAGTCTCCCCTAGGTAGTTGTTGATATAACAATGCATTAGTTTTGCCGAAACCCATTTAAGAATGTTTGCTAAAACACTAATCATCAAAAGATTCGAAATAATATTATTACAAGGTTGCATTGGAGGAAGATCTTACCTGCCTGCTTGGATAGGTTCGGCTTGCGAAAAGTTTACTTAATCATAATGAAGAAAAAACTAAATTTATTATGAAAAATAAATTACAAAAGGAAATCCCCCAAAGCGGCACACTTCTATCAATGGAGAAGAAGACCATAAATAGCCATCTATTGATAAAGATGAAAGTAAATAAAAATATTAAAAGATAACTATCCTACTTAGTCTTTATCTAAAAAGGAAAAAAAAAACTCTAACCTAGAAAGAACTCTAAACTTGTCCAACAAGAAAATAGCTGACTAAGAATATTTAAATGATAAACTCTATCTTTTCATTTATAGATCACGTCCACATCAGCTCCTAAATAAGTGGTCCAACTCTGCCATGATTCTTTTCCTTTTTGTCCACTTTTTCCTGAGATTTCCTACTTTAATAGTCTGCTAGCAAGATCTTCCTAATTCGGTAGAAAACTTGAGATTGGGCCAAAAATTAGTAAAAGCTTATTTAATTAAAATCAATTAAGCACATCAATAACACAATATTTCACTACTAAATTTCACTTATCAGTTAATATGCTCTGTAGCATGGCCAATTGGTCTAGGTTAGGGACAATTGGCCGGGATGTTACTGACTGAGTTGTTATCTGTTGGGCGAAGGCACTTGGGTGAATATTTCACGCTATAAAGGGCATAGATGTCTGTCTGAAGGGAACAGAGTTGAATTATGAGAAGAGGTTTTGATTGATGCCTGAAGTAGATGGGAATAGGGTTTTATAACTTTGAGCCTCTCCCACGATTTGGCCATGGGCCTTATAATGATTATAGATGGAAGACGTCATCTGATTTTGCTCTTCTATAGTTAAATTATGTCTCCTACCTATTGAGATGAACGTGCCCAAGACATTCAGGGCATTGAGAGGATTACCCTCATGTGTCGGGAGCGTATTAACCCTCGTGAGTGGCGAATCTTAATCAAAGCTGGCATTTTCAAGACCACTGTGGGTGTTTCCAACTCTGGAGCTGTTGAGTAGGTCGCTATATTCAAGAGTCATTCTTGAGAAGCAAAAAACTTGAGCTTGAGAGGTTTGTGTTCTTTCAAGTGAACCATGATTCTCTCCTGAGCAAGTAAATGTAATCCACGCTCACCGCACCACTAAAAATATATAACCTGGATTGCGATATTTCAGAATGCAATAGATGGATTGGGTCTTCGGTTAAATTCTTGCAAAACAAAGCACACACTTAGGGTCGATCGAGGTTGCCCCTAGGGGGACTCTCCGATGCTTAAGTTAGAAAGATGTTTAGAAAATAGTATAGAGTAGTGAGTATGAGAATGTGATACCTTTGATCTTACTAAGAGGGCATATATATTGGCGTGTGAGCTATCTCAATTAGATTGGGAAAGGGAGTCTTAATCATAATAGGAGTGGAACTCCTATAATATATATATATATATATATATATATATATATAAAATCCTGTAGTCCCAATCGTATTAGGATTAGATCTTCTGTAGGAGAGAATATAGGGTTTGGAATCCTACTTGGATTCTATTTGCTTATATCGGTACAAGCGTACTACATGTCATTACCTGGTTCTAATGATACCAGCTGAAATATTGTCCGAGTCGGGCTCTATTAGACTAAGCGTTGGCTCTTACCACTTTATGAGATGTAGTCATGTTGGACTAAGTTGAATCGGTCTTTATGGTTGAGACAGATTGATATAGTTTACTAAGTTATCAAGGGGTCACATGTTCAGCCTTAGCGGATTTTCCAAAAACTTTTTGTTGCTCATAACTGATACGTTCTCCAATAATCAAGTTTTTAAAAATTGATCGGCACTTGTTGGGCGGCTAGAGCCTAATCAGACCTTGATGAGATTTCAAAGAATTTGTACTTCTTATTTTTTAAATATAGTATATTATAAATTTATCTAAAATGTGAATTATATTACGAAAATATATCAAAAAATTTAATATGCATTTAAGATAAAATAACTGAAAACATAAAATTTTAGTTAAATCTTGAGTACATTATTTTCATGTTTAGGACTCAAAACGGGACTTCTATAATAAGAACACTATGATTTGTCATAGTTTTATCAATTGATCTAAATTTTGTCAGTTAAAACAGTTCAACTATAACTATTATAACACCCTATGAGCATAAAATCAAGCGGCAACTCTTTGATATCGATATACAATAATTCTCTCAATATCAAAGCAGCAACTGTTTTTTTTTTGTGGAATTAACGAAAGATAACTAAACTTGATTGAGAATGGAATCGAGGGTCGGAGCAATAACAGAATTTCAACAAATAGGGCAAAGATTATTCCTAAGAAGCCACTGAAATATGCATAATTTATGATAAATATGTTTGCAGCTTCTAATTACTCCATACTTTTCTCCTTCCTTGAATTCTTCTAAGCATATTATGCACTCTTCCGTACTGCTGTAATTTTCAATAGTTTCAAATTCAACAACATCCACCGCGGCTGCCACTTGCTGGAGCACTTCGCCAGCGTCAGTCGGCTCAATAGTTGAATATGTTGTTGGCTTGAATCGGCACTCAATGAATCATTACATCTGAGGAAAACGTAGAAGAAAATCCCGATCATCGTAACTGTCATGGCTGCAGTACAATAAATCAGAAGGAATTCTAATTGATCGTAATCCATCTCTACAAAGTGATGACCAAAAATTAATTTGGGAACGTTTTTCTATTTGGGGACTCTTAAAAGAGAACTAATAATGTAGTAGTTAACAATAATCCATGAATTTATATAGTGTGTTAGAGATGTTAATTCCCTGATTAATCTAGTTTCCGAATCCTACTTGTAATAGTATTTTATAATTCAGGCTATAATATAAAAGAATTCGGAGATGTAAATTGATACAACATCGTTCACCGTCTTGACTTTCTTTTCCTTAATTTGTCACACTGACCTTTGTCAGCCACTTTCGAGCTCTGTTTCTAAATCCCGCCAAGTCCCACTAATTAGACTCCGCCTACGCCCTATTTTAGAATTTGTCGTTCGACTTTTCGTTCTCACGGATGTTTTAGGCCCTTGACCGGATTTATTGTTGTTTAGGCACCGTCGAGTCCGATTTTTACCGCCTAGACGGCGCCTAAACTCAATTTTTAAATATATCAATACCTATAATATTTTTAGTTAAATTTTTTAACCCACAAAAAATAGCTTAGTTTCTAAAATAAAAGTATATCAAAGTATTCTCACGATAAAAATCTTGTTTTCATTTTTAAACCTTCACTAAATTATGTTTTTTAATTTATATTACATTATAATTTAATTTGTAGTTGAATTTCTATTTTTGTGTATTAATAAGAATTAAATTTTAAAAAAAATACAAATATGTCTAGACCTCTCCTAGGTCCTTGGAAGCCGGACTAGCACCCACTACTTTTAAAAACATTGTTTTCAAGTTAATTTGGATTTTAAGATTTTGGGATTGAATATTCGAATGTGGAGATTCAAAACTGGATTGAACCCTTGATTTTTTATGAGATCGAAATTGAAAAATAAAGACCAGAACAAGAACCCAACAAAGATTGAATAATTCCAGAGCTACCACGGCTCCCCCACAGGGCTATGCCCCTTACCCAAAGTCCCAAACAAATGCTAAGAACTCAAAATAACCATATTTGTAAGGCCAAATGCATTATTTGCCCTTCAAACTTGGCACGAAAAGTCTAATGTCACCCTGAACTTTCAAAAGTTCCAACTAACCCATTGAAAGTGCAATAGTTCCCCCCCCCCCCCCCCACCCACATGGTAGTTTCTGATTAGAAGAGGAAAAATCCAAAAAATTGCATCTTTTAAAAGTAAAACCAACCAGAAGCTGACATTTGGCATTAAGTGGGAAAACGGGTGCACTTTTGCCAAGTTCACGGGGCTATTATGGAAGGTTTAAAACTTCAGGGTGGTATCTGATTTCTTATGCCAATTTTAGCGTGGTCTTGATGCATTTGGTCTATTGCTAAACACTATCCTCCTAATAATACGCAGGTTTGGGTGAGGCTTACAACTTTACCTTGGGAGTATTGGGATCCACGAACATTAGCTTAGATCGTTAGTAGTTTCGAGTCCTCTGAGTGGATAAAAATACGCTTGAAGGGACTTTTGGCCATTTTGCTTGGGTTCCAGTTGATGTGGACATGTCTACAACTTGTCTAATTCGATTGGAATAGCAAAGGAGGGACATGAGTTATGGCCTGATATTCTCTTTGAAAATCCCCCGTCTTTCTGTGAGATTTGCAGCTTGGTAGGACATGAAGCCTATGATTGCAGAAGAAATAAGAAGCCTGAGCCATCAGTGACTCCCAAGAACAATAAGCAGGACCATGAGGTCAGGAATGGGGTAAAACTTCCCAATTTGGAACTCCGTCTAAGTGGTAAGCCGAGGCAACGTAACCTTGAAGAAAGGAATAAAAACGTTGTTCCTACCACTCGCGTCTTTCCCAATTTGGAAGACAACCTTAAGAAAAAACTTCCTCTTCTGCCAAGTCCAAGCCAATGCTCTTCGGATGAATTGCAGGATGAGGGGACTGAGGATGAACGGGTTCTTAAAGGGCAAAATAATGTCCTAATCCTGGTTGAGGAAGGAGTTCGCACTCCTAATCAACGATTTAAAACCGTAGATCTTGATGGCATTAATTTAGTGGTGCGATTGACGGATGGGAAATCTGCTGAACTAAATGGGAATTCGGATATAGCTCACAAGAAGGTAATCTTAGATCCTAATGCTTCTAGAAGTGGCGGTGTAATTTGGGGAGTGTTGGATGAAGGAAGATAATACTTGGGAAACAGTCAAGAGAAAAAATAGAACTCGTCGGTGGAGTTTATCGCCGCTTATGAGAGCTTTCAGGTATTCTATTATTGCTTCTGCTTCCAAAAGCACCGGTTCTAGCCCTACTGGAAGCTCGTCTACATGCAATATGATTGTGGGTCATGATTCTGCTACACGATAGGAGGACATTACGCGAACCTCCGCTTGGAAGCCATTTTCGGTCCATGAAAAGAAAGGTTTAGTGGTTGCTATTAGGGAGCAAGCCCAGCATGACCGCAAGAGACCGGACAAATTTTCTCCTACATAAGGATTTTATTTTGCTTTTGTTCTCTTATTTTTCTATTTTTATTTTCTTCTTCTTTTTCCTTCCTTTTTTGTTGCTTTTTTCTTTTTTCTTTTCTAATAAATGGAGGCCGGATCACAGTACTCAACTTTTAATTTTAAAAAAAACGCTATCCTCTTTACCTCACTAAACTCTGCTTGTATATTCCCATAAAAGACCTAACACATGTCCACACATTAATTTTATTATTCTACCCTTCATGTTAACCGCATCAATATTACAGCCCATGGCTGTGTGCTCTACCATTGCTGAAAAACTTATAATCTCCTTCATCTGCAACAGTGGATTATTTCCTATATAATCATTAAGCGCACACCATTATCAAATGTAGCATTGCATAATCAAATGAAGGAACTACAGAGCAGATATTTATCAAAAGATAGTATCAACAACTTTAAGGCAATTAATAGACTTAACCACACTTTAGTTCGTTTGTTGTTTGATATATACCTCAACCAGTGCTGGCCCTGGGGGTGGTGCAATGGGTGCCACGGCCCAGGGTCCATACTTGGAAGGGGCCCAATATTTGTAGTTTTTTTATTTTTTATATTTTTAATTTTCAATAAAAAATTCTAAGTAATTTTCATTAAATCATAGTATAATAGTATAGATTACAAATTGAAGTGGGGTTTTACCCATTTAGCTTTTTCGTCTCATTTTCCTCAAAACAATTAGATATAATTAATTTTCATTATTATTATTCAATCATGTATTTTATTTTATAATTAGATTCAAAATGTATTGATCATAGTGGTAGAATGAATAGTTGAAACCCAAATGTTGAAGGTTTGTTCCCAAGAAAAATGTCTTAATCATGTCCATGTCGGAATTATGTAAACAATTATCTCTCAATTTATTAAAAAAAATATAGTTGGACCATTTTTTATTAAAAGGGCCCAATGTATATGTTTTACGTACTATTTTGTCTAGGGCCGCAAAAATATTAGGACAGGGCCTGACCTCAACAAAGTCCAAAACATCACATCTCAAGTACGACCTCTTGAGAGCATCTTAGCATGCCAAACAATCTCAGAGAAACGTCGATCACATCGTCTTTTTCGCCCATTTCTAATACCATGACCAACTTCTCCAACACTCTACCATTCTTCAGCAAGAACTCCACAAAATTGAACACATGCTCTTAGTCCACATCATGTGTCGAGAGGTTAATAATGTCAACATACTTCAGATGTAATTCTAACCATTTGAAAAAAGTTCCATTCAAAATCCAGTAGTTCCCATTTAAGTTTTTCGGGTCTCAAGTTTTTATAGTCTATCAATGTCGAGGATAGAATCGTTATAAGGCCAAAGAGCTCGGTGGCAATAAAGTCCAGTATACTAGCCATGTCAATCATTTCTAATAGCATAATTCAAATCGTATATGCATTAAACTCTAGACATAGCGAACAAGTCAATCATTTCCAAATGTCATGGATCGGATACATAGTTGATATGCGTAGTAAAATCCACCATATACACCACTTGAATAAAAATTGGTTTAATGAATTTTTACCTTATCATAAAAGCTATCCTTCTCTATAACCAACTTCTCAAGCACATGTGAACTTCAAAGCGCAAATGCAATTCTAGCAGAATGGGCAGCAAAATCAAGATGTCGCAATATTAAGAATTTGTTGTCTGACAATGGAGATAGACTGGATCCAATATCTTTAGATGGTAGAATCTTCAAACATAATATGAAAATTTAGCACATAAACAATAATAATTAATAATTTTACTGAAAAAACAAAGGATAAAATGGATTTTTTTATCCTTGAAAGTTACCTCAATATATTCACCCCAGAATTTTAGCTCCTTAGGATGCTGAAGCTCCAGCAAAATCATCTGAGGCAAACATATATCATACTCGTCCACCTCAAAACAAAAATCCGGAGTAACACGAAACAAAGATGACAAATTTGTAAATTTAGTTGTCATAAAACCAAAACTACCTAATAAATAGAACTCTACAATGTTTGGACATGAAATTTTAAGAACTCTAATTCCATGTACTCTAAATTCCAGCTTTTTCAAGGATTTGAGAGCAATAACAAACTGATAAAACCCTAGACAGTTTGTTAAACCCAACGATTCAAGTAATCGACAGCCATAGAGAACATCGTTTATGACATTATCAGGAGAACTACAATCCTGTATTTCCAATTGCTTAAGGTACTCCTAACGTACCCTCCCGTTAGGAATAAAAGTACATCTAAATGTCTTTAGTCTAACCAAGGAAGCACAATTAAAAATGAATTGATATCACGGTTACTGAATGCCAAAATAAGCTCCTCCACATGGTTTTGCTACTGCAAAACTGATTTTCTGATTAAAGTAAGGACACTTATCCATGCCATAACAATCCGAATACTACACGGGTCTTAGAGCAGTCATAGCGACTTAAGGTACTGTCAATGAAGTTAGAGGAGTATTCGAAGGACTTAATAAATTATTCGCAGATGAGAACTGGTACGTAAGTCCATTGATTCTTCCATCATTTTGAAAGAAAGCAAGTTTGCCTCAAAATAAGTCCATTGTTGTAATCTTTTCATATTTTTAGTTCAAATTCCATTTTGTAACAAATTCCTTATGCGGTTTACCTAACTTCTGAAAATGCATCTAAAACAACAACATGCCACATGAAATCTTATAAATGCGATAATAAAACTCAAGAAATTTTTACAATTCAATAGTGTTTAGCCACAAGATAACTTTAGTTTTGACACTTATCACTAATCTACAAACCATATTAAAAAGATTTAAATACCCAATTCCCAATTAGGTCCTTCACTGTTAGCAATTAGGCCAGGCCATGGGTGCTCATTGTGAGCGGACGACCTTTTTCTCACCCTGAGGACTGCGTGAGATGCGTAGCATGAGGGGTAGAAATAACGAGGGCTGTGAAGCATGCTAAGGGAGAATCCTTATTTTAGGCGTGATGAAAATAATATTGAAAAAGCGATGTTCATGTTGAATTTAAGTCCAATTTCAATGTTAAGAGATACGAGACTTGAGAACCCATATTTTAAAGTAGAGTCGCCACCCAGTTAAGCTTCACCGGGAATTTAGGTACCATATTCCCACCTGGTGGTTAGACCGTACCCTGAAACAGAGATTCCAAGTCCGGATGATGTTGCTTACTTTTCAATTTTTTAAATCAAACCGTTTATTTTGATAAGCGTTACTTTAATTCTTATGAGATTTAAGTTCGGTTATCGTTTGGAGTTTTCAGATTATATACCACACATCACACAAAAGCAGTAAATAAAGCAAATAAATAATTATTATAGGGACTTACAAATATGTATACATTTTTCTAATGTGGGAAAGTAAATGAAGCGGATAAATATAGCGAATAAAGAGAGACCGAAATCGGGCCTCAACTGAACTTACCAACACCGAAATGGCTCAAAACATGTTAAATAAATCACAAATAATCACCAATAATGGATAAATGATAAAAGGCATGAAAACAGAATTTATTATGGAGAAATAACATTTTTTGGGAATTTTTAGGATTAAAAAGGCATTTTTTAGACATTTAACGGTTATTTAATCAATTTAAATGACAAAATAAATAAATAAATCAGATTAAAATTAAATTAAATATTTACAGAATATTAAGATTTTTAGAAAATATGTTGGGCAAAAATCGGGGTAAAAAAAGCAAGAAAATGGCAAAAAAGGACTTAAAATTTAATTTCGGCGGCCAAAGCTATAGCGTGAGCTTTGACCGCCGTCACTATAGCCTTGACCGCTATAGTGGTAGTGGTGGAGGCTCTAGCACCAGCGGTCAAGGCTGTCGCTATAGCCTTGGCCGTCGAGATATGTCTTTAAGGGGGAAATCGGTGTTTTTGCATCCATAAACTCGAAATCATTGATGTCTTAAGTCATAATCAACCATATTTCAATAGATCTAGACTTAAAACACACAGATAATGTCGATTTTATAGATTTGGGTAAGAAAATACCCAAAAATTGCAAGAAACAAAGAGATCTCTATAGAGGTGGAGTTCACCTCTATAGCTATAGCCTTCACCACTATAATCGTAGCGGCCAAGGCTATAGGGATAAAGGTAAAGGCTATCCCTATAGAGGTCAGATTATTTTGTAACGGTTTCCAAAAAATACTGAAGAAAAACCAAAACAAACATGGAAAAATGAAAGAACAGCAACAATACAGAAATAAAAAAGAGTAAATAGATAAGGTTCTCAAGTTTGTTACCTCTACGCCGTGAATCTAACTTGGGAGGCTCAAACCGGACGTTTGTCCAGCTTTTGATGATTGTCAGACGAACTGGTGATAGGCTCAGTGACAAAAATAGTGACAGATTATTTAGGTCGTATTTGAGAAAAAGTCTCTAAAACCCTATTTAATCCATTTTAACCTATGATTTCTAATTGATTTTAGTGTTTAAGCTATAAGATCGAGCCTAAGAACAACTAAGAATCAAGATTAGAAGGATTAAACCCGGATTCTATGCTTTTCTTAGGCTTTCTCTCTCTAGTTCTTCCCTTTCTCTCTCTCATTCTTCCTTTCCTCTCAAAAATGTGATTCTAATTCTAAATTCAGGAGAGAAGTCCCTTAATCTCTCTCTTGGATTGGCTTAAATACTCTCACACTCAAAAATCAACCGACTTAGGAAAATTTTTAGGAAAAATACATAGTAAAATCATAATGAGAGGGAGGGAGCAAAGTGGCATAGCTTGTAATAGGTCGTGCCACACCCAACGCTTTTAGCATGGCGGTGCCCGCATGTAATAGGTCGTACCACACCCAATACTTTCGATATGGTAGTGGCCACCATAGGGGCAGCGGCCACTGCCATGACCACAGCAGCTACCGCCACAATGGTGGCAGTGGCAGCTGCCATGGTGGCGGCCAAGCCACCATGGAGGCGGGGGTGGCCATGATGGGGGTGTCAACCACGGTAGTTTCACTACCAGAAAGGGTGGTGGTGAAGGCCACCACGATAGCAGCAGCAAAGCCTGGGGTGCTAGGGGTTAGATATTAGGGTTTTAGCTAGGGTTTAGGTTAATTAGGGTTTTTAGGGTTTAGGCTAATTAGGGTTTCTTGGGGGCAGATTAGGGTTTAAACTTCTGATGCCTATAACTTTCACTATAGTTATTCGATTAAGGCAATTCTTGACATTCCAAAAGTCTCGGAGAGTATAGAATCCAACGATATAGATGATACTTGCTGAAAAATATTTGGATCTTACAAAAAAATTGCAAAACAAATTACTACACCCTAGGGAAAGAACACAGTTAATTATAAATGCGTATGAATGATTTTTAAGCGCCGCTAAAGGTCAAAAATCATCAAAAAAGGTACTTGCCAAACGTGATTCAACCTTCAAAGAATAGAACAACTAGACCATACAAGGTCACACCTGTAAGTCATCATCGTTCTAAGGGTCTCCGAAAAGCTTGTACTCGCAGGCTACCCCTTGGGAGATTAGCACTTGGCGGGCCAAGTGTGATCTCACAAATGAGCAAGGGTTAGGACGGTTATACCTGAGGGGTGAATTCTTGAACCGGTTGTGTACGGATGGTTTGGGGATGCATCGATGGACCTATCAAGATGAAGCTTGGCTAAGAGATTGGGATTCGGTATTACCTTCATTGCCCTTAATGGATTCGAGGTGGACTGCTAGTTGCCATGTGGTTGGATTTGCGAAAAGTGCCAAAAGAGTCCCTCGGACTTTTACCATTGCCGAGAGCATCTGAAGAGATCCTTGGACCGAATGATTTGCTTGGACTGAAACACATGCTGAGAATGCCTATCAAGATTGTTGGACTTAAAAGACTTGCTTGGATTGAAATGGATTTCGAGGATGACTAATAAGATCTCTGGTCTGGAACCCATACCAAGAACACCACTAAAACACACCTAGGATTTCTATTGAGATCATCGGACTGAAAGGTTTGCTTGGATTGAAATGCATGCTAAGGATGATGGACGAGATTCCTGGACTGGAACACATACTAAGAACGCCACTAAAAGATGTCAAGAACATCTAACGAGATCATCAGACTGAAAGCAGACTTGTTTGGATTGAAACACATGCCAAGGATGACTAACGAGATCCCTGGACTAGAATGCGTACCAAGAATGTCACAGAAAGATGCCGAGGATGTATAATGAGATCATCAGAATGGGGAGACTTGCTTGGATTGAAACACATGCCAAGGATGACTAACAAGATCCCTAGGCTAGAACGCAGACCCAGAACGTCACTGTAAGATGCCATGAACGTCTAACAAGATCACCAAACTAGAGGATTTACCAAAAAAGCCTGAGAAGACCGTCAGACTAAAGGCTTTGCCAAAAATGCATGAGGAGATCGTCGGACTATACACATTATGCATGTCAACAAAGTTTTGAAATATTAGTAATTGACATGAGTTGCATTTTTATTGCTTAATTGATTTTGTGGAACAAAAAATTTTTTGCCCATCAATTAGGCAATAAAAATGGAAGAATGAAAAGATATAGTTGAGTTAGGATTTTGGGAGTTTGAAGAAACTAGGGTGCCCATCGGGAATCGCTGATATGCCGCTTGGATTCTCTATCGTTGAAATCAGCTTAGAACATATGTTGAGATGCCTTTGATGATTATATCAAGGTATCCCTGGGCAAGTGCATTAAGGTGCCTATGGGAGAAAATCTGAGTTGTGATTTTAGAATCCATTGGATTGGTTGTCCATCTTGATTGCCACATGGTGTACCTATGAAGCTAGTTTCGAAGCATTAGTAAATGATATAAATTGCGTTTTTATTACTTAATTGATTTTGTGGGAAAAAAATTTTTTGCCCCTTAAATTAAGCAATAAAAATGGAATAATGAAATAAAAGTTTAGATTTCTGGAAGTCTGGAGAAAATGTCAAGGTTGAATGTAGAGCTCAAAGACATTAGTTGACATGCCACTTGGGCAGGGCCTAGAATATCGGATGGAAAACAATACTGAGATGGCCCTTGATACGGGTCCTTGCTTGGAGGTTGAGTGTATAGCCCATTGATATTTTTCTGTTCTTTATTTCCTGCAGAAGTCAGTATAGGATAATAGACATGACATTTATGGATATTATGCACGGATGCATGAATGCATGAGATTCTTGGACTGATCATTCTTCACATCTGAGCTACATGACTGCTGGCATAATCAATTTTTTTCTATTCAGTTGCTTGCTCGATTGACTTATCCAACCCAGCCTCTAGCTAAGAGAGAGGATATATGGAATCAAATCATGGCATGGACAAGACAAGAATGCCGTTAGTAGAGGATTAGGGATGTCATATGGATTAGATGGGAATGCCCTTAGGGGAGAACTATAGAAGTTGTGGCATACACGTGAGGCTCGTATGTTTGGGTACCATTGCTAAGAAAGGACCTGTGAATTTTGTGCTACCTACACGACAAGTGATAGAAGGCTCCTCATGAGCTATTCAAAGTAGCGATTTTGACTGTAAATTAGTTGTTGGATCGAGTGTGTCGAAGACAAGGGGTGCACAAAGTGAAGTTCAAGATTCTGGATAGAGAAAGACTGGATGCTATAACTACCAATGCATTCTACCAAGGATGGTTTCGGGAGATTGCAGACTTTTCCTAATGATTAGTCACGGTCAAGATTAGAGTGGACAACCGTAGAGGACAGATTTGAGCCTTCGAGTCCATCAAATTGCAGAAGATATTCAGGCACTATGATGATGTGGGTATTTTGATGAGATCAATGGCAGTCATTTATCTTCATTTCTATTTGTCTTAATTTTTGCATAGACCCAAACATTGTGATGGGCCTATTAGACTTTTTTATTTTTCTTTTATGTCCTAATTTTTGCCTGGACCACCCTTTTTGGGTTTTCAATCCAGTGGACTTTTCCCGACTTTTGGATTGACCTCGATCTTTTTAGTCTATCAGAATTTTTGCCTTTTATCATTATTCTCATTTCTTTTTAGGAATTGGGTCGACTGCATGGAATCCTATGTTCGACTTATTTACGACATTTTGCCTTTTGGGCCCAATATATTCATTCAAGCACAAACATCAAGGATTCAATAAAATGACATTTCCATTAAATAAAGTAAGTTTGAGTACATGATGATGATAACCATTTCTATTGACCCAAACTCTGGTGTTAACTAGCTTATGGAGGTTTTCCAGCCAACACGCTTTCTTAGCCCACTTTACCCTAACTTTTGCCTAGACCGCCCTTTTCGAGTTCTTAGTCTAGCGGGCTATTCTTACTCCCTAACTTTTTCCTGACTAGTTTGTAGAATACAAATCTGTGGGATACACGTTAATTTTTGCCCAAGTAATAGAGGACCACTCAATCGGTGGTTGATTTTATTTATACTTTTATGTGCCACTTTTATAGATTTGATTCTTTTTGGTCAGATATGATAATGCTTCAACCTATTTTGATTGGTAGGGTTCATAAATTCACTACCATCGATAATATTGCCCCTTGTGTTGAGTACCTTTCTAGTTGCTCGAGGTATTTCCCATTTGGACAGAATTTCCCCCTTGGGTCGGGGTTAGAAGGCTCCACTTGCTTCAGAACTGGATTGTCGGCTTTCTATGGATACTCTTAATGTTGGGTTCGGTTGTTGTACGGCCTCGTTATGTTCTTTTGATACATCTAAAGACTGTTCAAGTCATTTGAACCGCGCTTTAGTCCATGGGGGTCCTTTTGACTGCAACTCTTAAGGAGTTCATCTCGGTTTTGGTTGTAGCACAATTTCCATTTCGCAGGCAAATGGAAAAGGCATTAAATTTGGGAGAATTCTGACATTTGTTTGACATCTTTAAAGGGTGAATGATTGCTCATCAGATCAATATTTGATCCATGTGGTAGTCTTAGAAATGAACTTCTTGGTAAGTTGGTTTGCGGCTTCGGTTGCCCCATTAGCTCATGGTCAGTGAGGCGAAGCCCTGTGACACTCGGTCCCATATTTCTTGATCAATTAAGTGGTAGCCCCTTTGAGATTGAAATCCATTATCCAAAATGATGTAAAGAGGTAGGCCACACCGAGTGAAGATGTGTTTCTTGATGAACTTGGCCATCTTCTCGGCGGTAATATTGGTGAGAAGACTCGGCTTCCCCTTATTTTGAGAAGTAACTAGCCCCTATGATGATGAGGCAGTGTTCTTTTATTGATGAGGGTCAAATCTTGTTGATCATATGTGTGCCTCTCACCGAGAATGGTCAAAGAGGAGAGAAATAGGGAAGGTTTTTGGATTTGGAAGGTAGATGATACTAGGAAGAATCAATTGTGTATCAGAAAGGAATCTGAGAATGGGTGGGCGAAGAAAAGGTAAGCCTTTGTCGGAGGATGATCTGGCGATGCTCTTTCTCCACAATAGGCTGACACTTATTTGGTAGCTTGAAATAAGCTTGTGAGTGATGAACCGATTGACATATTGGATCTATCCAGGGAAGGATTGAGCTTCTTTTTCTATTCTAGGTGTCGGAAGGTGGTGCTCAGTTTTATGGCAAAGAACTCTAAGTGTGGCCAGTTGTGACCAGGCAAAAGCGTTATCATGATCCTTAAGCACTTATTATCTCTCTTTCTTTCAGAGGTTAGGTAATTAGCAAACGGTTATCACTTTAGGTTATCATACATACTCAAGTTTATTTCAGTTAAAGAAACATCATGAATACTGAACACATTATGCTTATGATAAAATAAATGCATGAACCCATCGGCGAAACATCCAACATATAAGAAAAAAGAGTCTTTGATTGAACTAAAATGCCTTAAAAGTTGAATCATTCATATGTAAGTACTATAAAAAAGAAAATTACATAATAGATAGTCATCCTCCACAGGCGGAGGGTCTTGATTTGTGGAGTTGGTAGATTAGGCATCCCTAGTAACTTCCATCGGTATATTGTCCAGGATAAGATCCAGAACTTTCACTTGCTAGGCTGATAACCTGTCTCCTTCATTCGCTAGAGACCTTGTGGTATTCTTGTCGGTGTTTATGATAGAATCGGCTTGGATAGGGGTGTCAACTGAACTAGAGAAGATTATAGCCAACATAATTTCTTTGGGGAGACCGGAATTGACTGCACTCACCTCATCAGAGCTCAATGATGGTTTCTCCTCAGCTTCAGTCTTCCTAACTGGTTGAGTGATTTTTCCTTCTCCCACCAAGCACCAAATGGCCCTGCCTAGAGGTTTGCACTGGTTTCTTGTGTGTCCCTTCTGAACATGGTAGCAACAAAAGTTGCCTCTTTCTTTGGGTGTAGGACCAAGATATTCACAAAGAGAATTAGGCATGCCTTTCTCTAGCAACTTGGTAAATAGAACACTAAGAGGGAGCTTCCATGGAGACACAAATGCTTTCTGAACAGGCATCCGAGCAGGTTCAGCTTGAACTGCAAAAACATTTTCTTGAGTGATGACTTAAACTACAGCTGCCTTCTTCACTGTTGGAACTAGAGTAACTTCAAAAGATTGAGAATTATTGTTTTTGTTAACCTAGGGTTTGCCGCCGCTCGACTTGTTAGCTTTCTCTTTCTCCTTATAACGCTCAATTTTCTTAGCCTTTTCAAAGACCTTCTAATAAGATTCAAAAGAATTGGTTTCCATTTTCTCACAGAGAACCGAGAGAGCCCCGTTTAGTAGTTTTAGAATCATTTCCTTCAAACAGAGCTTCTATTTCAATAAAACCTGAGTGGCCATCCACCTATTGAATTAGGACTTAAAAGGCTCACCTTGCTTTTGTTTAATGGCTTCAAGTTGCTAAATAGTTGTTTTCATGGTGGAATTGAACCTAGAATGACAAACCTGGGCTTCAGAAAGGAGCTTCCAATCTAGGATTATTGACTCCGAGAGAGTATTGTACCATTTAAGGGCTGGCCCTGATAGAGTACATGAAAATACTTGGCAAGAACTTTTCCCCAATTTTCTGGACACGAAAAATCCACTCGTATATCATGATGTGGGATTAGGGAGGTCCCTCACCGGAGTAGGCTTCCATTAGAGGCATCGATAAGTTCTTGGGAACCTAATCTTCATCCCTCGCCTCTTCCTTCTCTTCATTCTTACCCAGACACTATTTAAAGAAAGTCGCCAATTTTTATGTCCCAACCGGAGGCTGCGTGACTTGGTCGTATAGTGTCACACCCGGAGGCTGCGTGACCTGGTCATTGTGCACAGAAGAGGCCCCGAATTAAATTGGCGGAGGAGGCGTTGAAATCTCAACCTGGGGATGAATTTGTAAGATAGGAGCAAAAGGATTTGGGGGATAAATAGTCCCCCTTGGAGAGATCGTGAAATTAGTAGGAGAGGGCGAAAACAACATCAAGGGTGCTGGAGGAAGGGTAAAACCACCTAAAGGTACAATCATCTATAGAGTAAAACCCCCTGAAAGAGTGGGGAAAGTAGAAGCCAGAGGGGAAGGCCTCAAGTTTAGAGGAGGAAAGCCAAAGGTTGGTGGAACAAAGGACGAGGGAGGTTGAGAAGAACTCTGACCAAACTAAAACTGACTCTGTTGGATAGGTCCGATAGGCGGTACCGGGAGAAAGATAGGCGGAGCTTCAACTGACGAAATCTGACCTTAACTATTCTAACTTGAACCATCTTGAACTGCCCCATTGTGAATGATCCCATACTATCCCTTAGCTTGAGAAAATGACCCTGATAGTCCTTGAATATTCCTTTCTTCTCTAAGAGCCGATCGAACCTGATCTTGGATGGCATTTTTGAAGAGATCAGGTTAAAGAAATAGCATTGGCTAACTCTACACCCATCTGAGACTAACCCCGACCATGACTCTGATGAGGTGGGGTGGGAGAAGGGGAAGGAGTACTCTCATGAGGTGCATCATTCAAGTGCAGATCAGACATGGTAGGAGGAACTGATTCTGATGCTGAACTCATTGGTCGGTGAACCAAACGGTGATGAAGTTAGAGCCAAAGAGGACTGCGACATGCCTCGACCTAACTGACAAAATAGGAAGATGATCAGCCTGAATCGAACCATGAATGAAACGTATGATAACATAATATTTGGAGTGATGAATGCTATATATACAGGAGGTTTAGAGAGGTAGAGAACAAAAGAGCTTATAATGCAAAGCTTAACCCCAAAGTACGGGAGACATGCGAATTCCTCACCATGCCTAGCAAACTATACGAGTCATCGGGACTTAAATGATCTCAGGCATTTTGTTAAATTACCCTTCAATTGAGGGGAGAGTAGAGGTAAGCAAAACATAAATTAAGAGTTGGCCACTCGCGGTCTATGCATGAGTTTTGCATAAACGAGCACAACACAAGTAGCACATGAAAGTGAAAAAATCCCTTCCAACCTTATGACTCCTGCACAACACCAATTTGAAATCTGGGGTTAACTCTACCACCAGGGAATGATAAGAGAGTATGCGACCTAAAGCTAAATTGTTTTGTTAAACCTAAGGGGAAGTTTCTATTGCTAGATTTATCGGTGTTCATAGTTTGAAACTGCTTGCATCGTGGAATGACACTGTAGAAGGGTCTCATTTACCTTGATTCCATATAACTTAACCACTCCTCCAATGAGTGTGATCACGGGAATTACACGTTGGTTGAAATGAGTCTTCCACCCACAAATATCCCTAATTCCTGGCGGACAGGAGGTATACAAGTTAGCTTTATGGGGATGAAATAATGGCACCTTAAACTTAGAACTTAACTAAGCGGTGGATTTAAAAGACATAAGAAAGAAAGCGTCGATTTAAAAATGATTTACGCACGTCATTAAAATCCTTTAACCAAACTTTGAAAATGAAAGCGATTGTCAAGTTTTAAGTTAAGATGAAATCCCCAGTGGAGTCGCCACTATGAGCGGACCACCTTTTTCCCACCCCAAGGACCATATGAGATGCTTAGCATGGGAGGTGGAAAATAACAAGCCCTGTGAAGCGTGCTAAGGGAGAATCCTTATTTTAGGCGTGATGAAATAATAATGAAAAAGTGAAGTTGATGTTGAATTTAAGTCCAATTTGCATGTTAGGTGATATGAGACTTGAAATCATGTATTTTAAAATAGAGTCGCCACCCGGTTAAGCTCCACCAGAAATTTGGGTACAATATTCCCACCTGGTGGTTAGACCATACCTTAAAACAGAGATTCCGAGTCCGGATGATGTTGCTTACATTTCAATTTTTCAAGTCAAATCGTTTATATTTTGATAGGCGTTACTTTAATTCTTATGCGATTTAAGTCTGATTATGATTTGGAGTTTTCAGTTTATATACCATACATCGCACAAAAGCAGTAAATAAAGCAAATAAATAATTATTACAGGGCTTTATAAATACCTATACATTTTTCTAATGCGGGAAAGTAAATAAAGCGGATAAATAGATCGAACAAAGAGAGACCGAAATCGGGCCTTAACTGAACTTACCAACATCGAAATGGCTCAAACCACGATAAATAAATCACAAATAATCATTAATAATGCATAAATAATAAAAGGCAGGAAAACAAATTTTATTATGGAGAAAAACATTTTTGGGGAATTTTTTGGGTTAAAAGAGGTATTTTTTTAGACATTTAATGGTTATTTAATCAATTTAAGTGACAAAATAAATAAATAAATCAGATAAAAATTAAATTAAATATTTACAGAATATTAAGATTTTTAGAAAATATTTTGGGCTAAAATCGGGGTAAAAAATGCAAGAAAACGGCAAAAAGGGACTTAAAATCAAATTTCGGCGGCTAAAGTTATGGCGACAGCATTGACCGCCGTCCTATAGCCTTGACCGCTATAGTGGCAGCGGTGGAGGCTATATCGGCGGCGGTCAAGGCTGTTGCTATAGCCTTGACAGTCGAGATTTGCTTTTAAGGGGGAAATGGTGTTTTCGCATCCATAAACTCGAAATCATTGAAGTTTTAGGTCGTAATCAACAATATTTCAATAGATCTAGACTTAAAACATTCAAATAATGTCGATTTTATAGATTTAAGTAAGAAAATACCCAAAAATCGCAAGAGATAAAGAGAGCTCTATAGGGGTGGAGTTCACCTCTGTAGCCATAGCCTTCACCACTATAACAGTAGTGACCAAGGCAATAGGGATAGAGGTGAAGGCTATCCCTATAGAAGTCAGATTATTTTCTAACGGTTTTCCACAAATACCGAAGAAAAACCAACAACAAACACCAAAAAATGCAAGAACAACAACAATAAAGAAATAAAAAAGAGTAAATAGATAAGGAAACTCAGTTTTGTTACCTCTATGCGGTTAATCTAACTTGGGAGACTCGAACTGAATGTCTAGCAAGCTTCTGATGATTTTCAGACAAAATTGTGATAGAATCAGTGACGGAAATAGTCAGGGATTATTTAGGTTGTATTTCAGAAAAAGTCTCTAAAACCCTATTTAATCCATTTTAACCTACGATTTCTAATTGATTTTAGGGTTTAAGCTATAAGATTGAGCCTAAAAACTACTAAGAATCAAGATTAGAAGGATTAAACCCGGATTCTATGCTTTTCTTAAGCTTTCTCTCTCTAGTTCTTCCCTTTCTCTCTCTTTCCTTTTCTCTCAAAAATGTGATTCTAATACTAAATTCCGGAGAAAAGTCCCTTAATCTCTCTCTTAGATTGGCTTAAATACTCTCACACTCAAAAATCCACCGACTTAGGTGAGTTTTCGGGAAAATTATGTAGCAAAATCACAAGGAGATAGAGGGAGCAAAGTGGCACATCCTGTAACAGGCCATGCCACACCCAACACCACCGGCACAGCCGTCATTTCCTCTGACCTACAAGAGCTATAACTTTCTTCTGAAGTTCCTTAAGACTTTTCTTGTTTCTCTTTAGAAGCATGTACATGTTCATGCCATGCCACACCCAACGCCTCCGGCACGGATGTTAAGGTTCCAATACTAGGTCAGAGCAATAAGTCATCATCGTTCCAAGGGTCATCGAAAAGCTCGTGCTCACACTCATTATAGTATCCATTTCAAAATGTACAAACACTGGTGTTATGATTTTTTCTTCCACTTAATCTGCATTGATTCATAGTGGGTTCTTTTCCTTATATGTCGTTGGAATATATATATTAAATACTTCTTGTTACTTTTGAGTTGGCTCTTGTATTGGTTATCCCTCCTCTAAGGTTGGTCCTTCTTAGGAAGGTAATTAACCTTTTGAGCATCTCATTGTGAGAAGTAGAAGCTTTGTTGTATTCTAGTTCCAACAAACCTTCTTGAAGTAGAGTCACTTCTCTTTTAAGAGCATTAGCATTTATTGCTAGTTAAGTGATATTTGTGTTAGTGAATTCATCTGCTAAAGTACTTTTTTGATCATTGATTATAAAGGATTCAAGATCTGTGGATAATTTTTCTTCCTCATACTCAAGATCTGTAACTTTCTTCTGAAGTTCCTTGAGACTTTTCTTGTTTCTCTTTAGAAGCATGTATATGTTCATCAACATTTGCATCACTTCATTAGGTAAAATATGATTAGAGTCTACCTCATTTTGAAATTCTGATGCTAAATGAGATTCTTTATTGTATGAGCACTTTGCCTAAGAGTTTGCGGCATCCGTAGCCATGAAATAGATTTGTTTCTTTGTTCTTCTCATCTTCTGAAGTGCTTTCTCCTTCATTGTTACTCTAAGTAGCAGCAAATGCTTTCTTCTTGTCCTTTCGCGATCTTGGACAGTTGGCCCTTTTGTATCTAGGCTGATTGCATTCATAGTAGTTCATATTTTGGTTGTGATCCTACTTTTCTTTATCTTCTGAGGTTTTTCATGGAAAATCCTTTCTTGATGAGTTTCTCCTTCAATGGTCTTTTTTTATAGGATTCATATCTCTTTGATTTCTTCTGAGGGAAACTTCCTCCTCTCCTCGTCATTCTTCTGAAGTTTCTGGTGAACATAGCTATTTCTTCATCTTATGAGGAATTTGCATCAGAAGATTTATCTTTAATATGATAGCTTTCTTTCCTACTAATTTGGCCTTTTCCTAATTCTCAAAGGTTTGCATAGAGATCTCATGTGTAATTAGAGATCCAAAGAGCTCATCATGTTGGCACTTTGTAAGCTCTTGAGCCTCCTCTATAGTTGTCTTCTTGGCTTGCCAGTCTTTAGTCAAGCTTCTTAGAATTTTCTTGACCTCCTCTTCTTCTGAGAGCTCCTTTCCTAGTTTTTTGAGTTCATTCACAATGTTTGTGAACCTGGTGTTCATGCTAGAGTTGGATTCATTCTCTTCCATTTCGAACAACTCATTATATCTAAGATTCTGATTAACCTTAGATTCCTTTACTTTGTTAGTTCCTTCATAAGTCACTTCCAGCTTCTTCCATATCTCTTAAGTCGTCTCACAACCTAAAATTGTATTAAACTCATCTATGTCTAAAGCACAGTGAAGCAAGTTAATAGCATTTGTATTACTTTGATAACACTTA
This sequence comes from Euphorbia pulcherrima, assembly GCA_947683365.1. Classification (NCBI taxonomy): domain Eukaryota; kingdom Viridiplantae; phylum Streptophyta; class Magnoliopsida; order Malpighiales; family Euphorbiaceae; genus Euphorbia; species Euphorbia pulcherrima. The sequence continues at coordinate 17,710,197 of CANTUS010000010.1, read as the reverse complement.
ACTTCAAGCTCTGTCCATAGGTTTTCAGGTTTGGGCTAGAGTTGGTTATTAATAGCTATAATGGCGCTAAAAGGGCCATTAACAATAGCTTGGTGGACATAGTAATCTTGAGACTGTATGAAGTTTTTCATACAGTTCATCTACAATGTATGTTTTTAGACATAGAACAGGGGAAGTCTCGTTACAAAGAGTCCTTCAAGGAGGGTCTGGCCAATTTTCCTATCTCCTCCTAGTAGTTCTTTCATGCTTCTATCACCCATAGTGATCTTTAGACACTATAGGCCATTTAGGTCTAAGCTTTTCAAAGCTTGCTCTAATACCACTTGTTGGTATCACGAGGGTAATTAGGAGTTAGAGCTTTACTTGTGTTAGCTGTCATGTGGCTAAAAGTAGTCGTTGCTTTCTTATTGTCAACTCACTTTTCAAAATCCTCTTAACTTTTTTATATTACGTTTATCACCTATTTTTTGGATTACAAATTGTAGAGGCCTATTTTTAGGACTTGTCTTCGCATGAGTTCTTGTATAGGGATTTGAGCTTGACTGTAGAAGATGATTTCCTTCTCTTATACGCCTGGATAGTCTTCTGAGACTTCTTTGACCTGGCTTCTGAGATTGTCGTATGCAGTCTTGCAGTTCTAGTCTTGCCTCTGAGATGTTCTATCTTCTGAGCACATATGTCTTCTGGGTGCGCAGTTTCTGATTTTTTATTATCTTCAAAACTTGAATTCTAGATTTTGAGCCTTCGCTTCGGAGAATCTTTCTTCTAAGCTAAGTTCAACATATATTAAATTATAAATTTATTAAAAATATGAATTATATTATGAAAATATATAAAAAAATATTTAATGATATGCTTGTTTTTAATTAAAAGTATAGAACCGGATTTTGGTCTCCATTTATTCAAAATGGAAAAATAAAAAATAAAAAGCAAGAAAAAATAAAATAAAAATAAAATAAAAAGCAGAAAATAAAATAAGAAAAAATAAAGAAACTCCTTATGATGAAGACAATTAGCCGGGTTTCCTGTGGTCACGTTCAGCTTGCTCCCTAGTAGTGATCACTAAGCTCATGTTTCTCTGGATCGAAAATGGCTTCCAATTAGAGGCAGCGGTCTGTGAAATCGTGACCATGTTGCCCGTAGACCCACTTCCAGTAGGGCTAGATCCCGTGCTTTTGGAAGCACTTGCCATAATAGAGTCTGTAAAAACCTTCATTCTCGCATTTGGCGATAAACTATGCCGACTAGCTTTCTTTTTCCTCTTGACTGTTTCCCAAGTATTATCCTCTTCCGCAGCCTCATCCTGCTTGACTAAATCAGCCCAAGATTCCCTCTTCTCGATAATGGCAAGACTTTGAGGTCCCTTATTGTGATACAAAGACATTTCTAGCTCAATCCCTTCACTGATGTCAATTTGTTCCCTCACTGACGGTGTGTGCTCGAGTTCCTGCACATTCTACTCCCCATCAAAAATGTCAACAGAATCTTCACTGATAGCATCAGAGTTATACGAAAATTGTTGAACCAAACTGCATCAACTTGTGTCGTAGGTCTTGGAGCCTTAGTGAGGCTGTTTTCGAGATTATGAAAAACCTTGAGAGTGGGAACAACATTCCGAATTTTGGCCCTTTCTTCCAAGCTTTGCTGCCTTTGTTTGCTTCTCTGAAAAAGATCAAGATTTGGGGCCACAACCTTCTTGCTAGCTGGAGTTTTCTTTTCTGACTTCATAGTCGACTCCTTTCCATTCTTTGTACAATTTGCCGACACATGTCCAATAGAACTGCAAGTAGTGCATATCTCGGGCAAATTCTCATAAAATAAAGACACCCACAAGTTGTCAGAGTCTGTATCAACCCAAATTTGATCTTTGAGAGGTTGTGCTAGATCGATAGCGATCAATATCCTAGCATAGTGTCCAAATTAACCATCTATCGTGTTGCTATTAAAGCGAAAAGGAACCCCAATTCCTCTAGCAACATCGGAAAGGATTTATCGATCCCAAAATTCCCACGGCAAATGATAGAATCGAACCTAAATCTTTGAGTTCATAGGTTTAAAGCTATCCGGATCGAAACCTGGCTTCCAAGTTGAAAAACGCAGAATACTCGGGTGTAAGTTCAGATTACCTTTACTCCTAACATGGTTCAATGTATTCTTATATGCCATGATAACATGGTAATAGCCCTTTCCAATGGATATGAGCTTCCAATTGAACTGTAAATTCTGTACCTGAGATAATTTCATTTTTAAATCCGCGTGTTTCCAAGGGGAATCGCCTTCTGACAAGGATAATTTCCCAATAACAGAGTGCTTACACTCTGCAATACGTCCCTCATATAGTCCCTAAGGGATTTTCACCGCTTTGTAACCACTCCCAACATCAAGGACTTGGTTGTTCGTAGCAAAAAAAGGCTGCTTCTGAGGCCGGAGACGATTGCTTGATGAAGAGACGATCTATGCAAAAGAGGGCTTCGGTTCAAAGGAACTACCTAAATCAAAATCTGCAGCAGACCTGTCCTCCTAACGAACCTCTGTTGGTTTTTGTGCGGCTGATTTGTGAGTAGGCGTGCCCAAACTTGATTAAAGACTGAAGAGATTTGCAAGAAAATTCCGCTTGGGATTCATGATAGGGAGGTCATGAAATCAGTTCTGAGTCACCGGAGGCCAAGAAACAAGAGGCAGCTGAAACTAGGGTTAGGTGCCTCCTCTCATGTCGAGGTACTCTTCAATTTTGCTGTTCTGGGAAATAATTTAATAACCAAATTCCCACATTTAATAATATGCATTTAAGATAAAAAAAACTGAAAACACAAAATTTTAGTTAAATATATATTGAGCACATTATTTTCGGTTTTAGACTTAAAACGAGACTTCTATTATAAAAACACCATAATTTTGTCGTAACTTTTTCAATTGATATAATTTTTGTTAGTGAAAATAGTTCAACTATAATTATTATAAATATAGTCCTATGCGAAAAAAAAAATTAGACTAGGTGCATGGTGCCTAAACGGCAATAAATAAGTCATACACCTGATAACATCCTATGAGCGTAAAATCGAACGACAACTAACAAAACAGTGCCTAGACATTGCGTAGACGGGACTAAACCGAGATATTAGTTAAAAAAAGTGCTGATAATAACCACTTTGATATCGATATACAATAATTCTGTCAAAACTGAAGCAATTGTTTTCTGAATTAAAGAAAGATAATTAAACTTGATTGAGAACAGAATCGGTTGTCACAGCTTCAACATAAGTTCGACAAATAGGGCAAATTCTTTTCCTAAGAAGCCACTGATAGATGCATAATTTATGATAAATATGTTTGCAGCTTCTAATTACTCCACATTTTTCTCCCTTCTTGAATTCTTCTAAGCATATTATGCACTCTTCCGTACTGCTGTAATTTTTAAGGGCTTCAAAGTCAACAACATCCACGGCCACCGCCACCTCCACTTGCCAGAGTACTTCACCGGCAGCAATCCGGCCAATTATTTGCTGAGTTGGCTGCAAAAGATGAATATGTTGTTGGCTTGAATGGGCACTCAATGAATCATTAAATCTGAGATAAAAGTAAATGAAAATCCCGATGAATATAACTATAATGCCTGCAGTACAATAAACCAGAATAACTTCTAATTGAACGGGATCCATCTCTACAAAGTGATGATGGAAATTTAATATGGGAACGTTTTTCTGTTTGGGGACTCCGAAAAGAGAACTAATAATGCATTAATTAAAATTTATACATGTATTTATATAGTGTGTTAGAGATGTTAATTCCATGTTTGTTTTAGTTTCCCAATCCTACTTGTAATAGTATTTAATAGTTCAAGCTGTATTGTAGAAGAATTCGGAGATGTAAATTGATACGACATCGTTTACGGTCCTGACTTTTTTTTATGTTTCCATAATTTGCCACACCGATTCTTTTTAGCTATTTCAAGTTTGGATTTTATGATTTTAGGACAAAGTGTGAATTTAGAACTGGACCAAATATTCACACAAAGATTTAAAATTGGATTGAACCGTTTGTTGCTTATAGAGTAACGCACCTAATTGAACAAGATTTGTGAAATAGTTACCTTTTTTGCTCAAAAAAACACGTGTAATCAACATGGAATTTCTCAATATGTTGGTAACCTTCATAAGCCATACATAAACACAGAAAATTCACCACATATCGCGTTATTCAGTCAAATTGTAGTCCCGAATTTATTTTACTTTTCGATTTCATCTGTGTTATTCGTTCTCAATTTTAGATTTGATTTCTGTGTCTAATATGTTCTTCAAATCAGTTTCATATGTGTTAATCATTCTCAATTTGTCATTTGATTTCTGATTCAAATTAAATCGATTTCATCTGTGTTCTTCGTACTCAATTTCGGGTTTGATTTCTTATTCAGATATTTTCTTCATTCGCTATTACTTTGCTCTACTACAATCCAGATTTGGAATCCAATTTCATAATTCAAATTTCATGTGTTCTTCGTTCTCAATTTTATCTGTGTTCTTCATTCTCAATTTCAGATTTGATTTATGATTCAAATATGTTCTTCTTTAACGATTTCTTTGCTCTACTGCGATCAAGATTCCGAATCGATTTTTTAAATTCAAAGATGAACACTCATGGACTGATGATGACATTTTTATTTTATTTGCATGTTTTTACACATCTAGTACATACCTACTACATACATGTTACATATATGTAACATACCTGCTACAAGTCTAATTAGAGTGTTTGATGAGCATATAAAAGACTTATAACCACATTGTATCAGATAATAATGTTGTTGAAGTGTTTCTTCATATTTGTTACACATCTAGTACATATATAGTACATATCTGCTACATATCTGTTACACATCTAGTACAAACCTATCTGTTATACAATTTCTACAAGCCTAATAAATGTACAATACAAAATATCTGATGAATATGTAGCAGACATGTAATTGTACTAGATAAAATTCTAAATGAAGTGTTTGGCAAAGCCTTTATGTCTTTTATGTGTTACAAGTTTGCTACATACTTGTTACATGACTTCTTTTTTTGGACTAAAGCTAAACAAAATGATATGTGCACATGAATATGAGTAGTATATAACCAATTAGAATGTTTGGAATCCCAAAAAGGCATATTCAATCCATTTTGATCATTACAGAAGAGTTTCATATATTATGTGACCTTCATGTTACAAGTCATTTACAAAGCTGTTATATATATCTGTTACAAGTCTATTACAAACCTACTACAAATCTAGAATTCGGCAAGAATGTTGGAAAGTTAAGAATAGCATATGAAAAATATGGAGCGCGTATGAAGGTTATTCAAAAAACAGATCAGGGGCTTTAGGTAATAGGGCTAAAGTTGGGACGAAATTATTTTGCTCAAATGGGCCGAATCCAACAATTACCCTTGTTTATGATATCGAATCGAATTTTACTGTAGGCAAATAGACCGAGCACTAATAGAACTTGTATTACTCAACAGATATAGGAATAGCGGAAATTATGGCAAACGTCAAAAAAGTACTATGCAGTTTTACACATTTGTAAAATGGGGTTCCAGAATTTTTATTTTGTAAAATAAGATATGTGGTTTAAAAAATTGGTAAAAAGAAAATTTTCAATATTGTTATTTTCAAAATGGGTAATCTTTTTATTTTTATTCAAAATTTTGTAGATTGATTAATAAAAATGCAGTATATATCAATGATAATTTTTGAATTTTTTTAACAGTACATATATTTTTTCAATTAATATATGATGATAAACTTTAAAAAAGTTATAAAGAATGGAAAACATTCTTCCAAACAAACTCAAATCTTGAAGTAAATTTTTTAATATCAACGTTAAATTATTAGAATGTTGAACTGATTAAAACAACTTCTATAACATCACTAATCTAAACAAAAAAATATTTTTTTATCGTCTTTTTACTAATGTTTTGAAACCATACTCATTTTGCAAAAAAATAATTTCTCAGACCTCGTTTAACAAATTAGTGAAACCACAAAGTCTTTTTTTTTAAGTTTTCCCTAGAAATGACAACCTATAGAAAGATAAAGACTAGAACAAGAACCCAATAAAAATTGAATAATCCCAGAGCCACCTTGGCTCCCCCACAGCGCTATGCCCCGAACCCAAAGTCCCAAACTAATAATGTTGAGAACCCAAAACAACCGTATTTCTAAAAGCTACACTCTTTACCTAAGTGAACTCTCCCTATATATTCCCTAAAAGACCTAACACAACAACAACAACATTAACCTATGCCTAAAAAACCTAACGCAAATTTCTACATATTTGTTTTACTATTCTACCCTTTTATGTTAACCACATCTCTAATGCCTAGCCATCCACCGTCGAAGAGCACCGCATCAACATTACATCCAATGGCTATGTGCTCTCCCATTTCTGCAAAACCTATGGTCTCCTTCATCTGCATTAGTGGATTATTTCATACAAAATCATTAAGCACACACTGTTATCAAATGTCGCATTGCATAATCAAATGAAGGAACTATAAAGCAGATGTTTATCAAAAGGTAGTATCAATAGTTTAAGACAATTAAAAGATTAAAGGACATTTTAGTTCGTTTGTTGTTTGTTATATGCCTCATCATTAATCCAAAAATTCGCATCTGAATCAGGACCTGTACAGAGCATCTCGGAACGCCAAAAATCTCAGAGAAACATCGATCACAAGGTCCTTTTCGCCAATTTCTAGTACCACTACCAACTTCTCCAACACTGTAACATTCTTTAGCGAGAATTCCATAAAGTTGAGCACATGCTCATAGTCCACATCACGTTTCGAGAGGTTAATAATATCAACATACTTCAGATGTGATTCCAAACACTTGAAAACAATTCCATTCAAATTCCAGTAGTTCCCTCTGAGGTTTTTTGTGGTTGAGGATAGAATTGTTATAAGGCCAAGGAGCGAATAGAGTATAATAGTCATGTCAATCATTTTAATGGCACAATTCAAATCGTAGCATTAAACTCTAGATATAGCTAACAAGTCATAGCATTACACATTATGAAAAGTTACAGCTTTGTAGAGCACAAAGTTCTTTTTCTTATGTAAAGGTTGAGCACGGTGAAAATCGGCTCCATTTATAAAAATGAAAAAGAAAAAAGCAACAAGAAAAATTAAAAAAGAAAAGGAAAATAAAAAATATCTCTAGGATATTAACAAAGCCAATCACAATGAAGTGTGACCCTAATGATCTAAAGAACTCAAAATGAAGGGGACTAATAGCCCGGTTTCCTGCGATCACATTGAGCTTGCTCCCTAGTAGCAATCACTAAGCTTTTCTTTTTTAGTCCGAAACTGGCTTCCAATTTGAGGCAACCGTAGTCATATTGCATGTAGACCCTTTTTCATTAGGGATAGAAGCCTTCTTTTTCTTCTTGACTGTTTCCCAAGTATTCTCCTCTTCTGCAGCCTTATCATGCCCTTCTAAAGCCTTACCATGTTGCAAACATACTACGAAATTAATCCCCTCAGTATTGTCCACCCTTTCCTTAACCAATGGGTTATTTATGATATTGATCTAAGCGTCAATATGATCATCCCAAAACTCTCTTCAGAATCTGAAGCGGGCTTGACACTATCGTCCAAGGAACGGAAAACATTCTCTGTTGGAACCACGCCAGCAATTTTAAGCCTCTCCTCCAAATCTCAGTGTCTCGGTTTGCTACGTTGAAGGAGTTCTAGGTTGGGTATCGCATCAATCACTTTTCGAACATGTAGAACAAGTGCATTAGAATTAATATTTTCAGTGTCACTATCTATTTCTTCAGACGCATCCGCCCAAGAGGTTGCCTTTTGATGGGTGTCGAGACCACCAAAAATAAATCCCTACACAAAATAAACTGGTAGTTAATAATGAGTACAGGTTGAATCCACAAGGAACGGTGTTTGACAATGTTATTCTTAGAAGATAACACATAGTGTGACCTAGAAGTACTCTCGATGGGAATTTGTAGATTAAGACTAAAGAAAGCACGTAATAAACAATAAGAAACAATGACTCAACCAAAGTAGAGCAAGAGTGAACATCATGGTGATCAATGGACGAGAAATTAATTGCACCAGGACCTAGATCTAGTTATACTAGTACTCATGCACTGTAGAGCACTAGCAACTTTTCGTAACAGTGTCTGGAGATCGGACTTCGTGCCACAACATCCCTCTTACTCACTTTAACCCTCGACTTCATGCTAAAGAGCTCGCCAATGGATAGTAACAAATAATAGAAAAGCCTAAATCCTTACCGACAAGTAGTGAAGTACTCGCAACAGGCGTAAAATTACCTTTGTCCAGTCTCGATGGAGATTATCATTACTTTATTCCATTTCATGCAGAAGCAAGTATACAAGAATTATAATTAACAATAATCACGAAGACTTAACAAATAATTGATTAGGCCAAATAGCGACACTAGGTGATATCCTTACCATAAAACCCTTGAAGTACCGAGATTGGTAAATAGGTTGCGTTATGAACTTTTGTGGTCCTCACACCATATAAATTTAGCCTTGACCCTTTCTTCCAAATATTCCATATTTTCTCCAAATTGCCTTAAAAACCTGAAAAGAGACAAAAGGAAGTAATAGCTGCCAAAAAGACTAAAGACATGGTTTCAATGATATGAAAATAAGTACAAATACATTTTGGAAATACAACCTATCAAATCTCCCCACACTGATTCCATGCTTGCCCTCAAGTTTGCATAAAATATCAGAAAGAAGAGATATTTAAACCGCGCAAGTAACCTTTAATAACTTTACAAAGACCATATTCTTTCACTGAGACCTATGTCGAGTCTCTTCATCAATTATTGAGTATTCAAATTTAAGAAATTGTCAAGAAGACTTTGTTCAGAACTTTATTTGAGAGTATTTACCAAATTAAAGGACAAGTACAAAAAATATTGATATTCTTCAGGAATTACATTGACTTGAAATTTAGCACGTACTAGTGATCACGATATGACTCTTTCAAAACCTTTTATTTATTTGTAGCACATTTTTACTTCATGGGGTCCCTATGATGTATCTAACCATTGTTTGGGTTTCTCTTTGAGTTTTTAAGAACTTTGCTAGCTTTGCTAGGCCCTTTTTATTAAATTTGCTAACCCATTTCGTCTTATTATGTACTTTGCCATTTTATTTAGGTCTTGCTGCATCTTCCAACCATCAATTCTTTCTAACCTATCTCTCCCTATGTAAGAGTCTTCTCTCGATTTTTAGCTGTGGATAGCTCTCTCTCTTCTATCTCTCCTCATGAAAGAGTCTTCTCCTAGCTTTTTGCCATTGATAGCTCTTTCTTCTTTCGACCTTATGAAAGGTATAAACAAGGTTGCAAGCCAAGTAAGTCTCATTTCGACTGATTCTGGAACTCCCTATAGAATGTAACCACCAAGATTGATACCAGGATTGTAAGTTCTCGATGGAGGATCTCAAGATACACAGGGACTAACTAAAATCAAACCAAGTCTAGGTTAAAACATTAAAACAATTAAATCATGTTACACTATTTTGTACTCTTTGGGATTAACAATTTTGTAGAGTGATTACCAAAAATCTTTGTAATATCAATATTGAATTCATGTCTCGATGATAAGTTTCAATTAATCGAAATCATCCTGTTAGTTATTTAATTGGTGATGTACACAATATTTCTTATCTTGATTATCATCGCATCTCAATGATAGGTTTGAGAGTGAAAAAAGGTCATTGCAGGGATGAAAAGATAAAATATGAGTCCTTGTGAAACTTTTTCTTGGAGCGAAAGGAAAATATATATTGATAATAAAGAAAAAGATCAAACAGAAGAAGCTAAAAGCATAAAGCCCCTCCCCACTCTTAAATATTATATTGCCCTCAATGCAAAAACAAAAAGAAGAAGAAAAAAAGAAGAAAAAAGAAAAATAATAAAAACAGGAGTGCAAAAGGAACATTACTTTCTTGGTGGGGGAGAAGAGAGCCAAAAGAGACCCAGCTGGTCTTGCTATGTCCTTCGGATTCCGAGTTACTGAATAATCAGGTCCGCATTAAGCTCTAGGGCATCTTAAGAGGTCTAGAGGTTATGATTTTCACCATCAAGCTCAAAGAGGCTCTTGAGAAGGTCCTTGTATTGGTTTGCCAGACTAGTGAATTTCCGGAGGAGCTCGGTATAGGCGGCAGAAGGAGTGGAGTCATCATGAGTAGGTTGGTTCGGTTGGGGGTCCTCAAGAGCAGGTAGAGAGGACAATGAGGGCGTATAACAGTGATGTCATGGATCATTTCAGTAAGCAACATGTTCCCAAGAGTCCCTAAGTCTAGGAGCAAATTTTTGGGGTCCTGGGGAAATGGATAGGTTCGAAATGCTTCATGCCATGTGCAATCATTGTGATCATATGCCTAAGATTGGTGGGCTCTTTGGGTGAGTGAGGACATTTTGAAAATGCTTGGCCAGCCAGGCTCCCAGGTGGAGCCTCTTTTTATTTTTCATGCACCACAGAATGTGCACTTCTTTGTCATTCAAGGTCCCAATGCTTCTATGGCGACTAGAAAAATTATAGAGGATTTTATGGGTATATGGGAGGTAGGGCTCATGAATGTAGAAGTCTTGAGAGTCACCAGACTTCTAAACGGTGACTCTAGGATCATGATTGCAGAGGTATAAATAGGTCTCGGCGTCATTAAAATCAGAGGGAAGAGCATCACACATGTCAACAAAGGGGTTAGTTACCTCTTAAAGCCTTGTTGAAGTCATCAAGACTCCAACTCACACTCCTTCCAAGGAGACAGAACTTGATTACCCCCTCATCTCGGTAACTTGTACAGTCCTACTTGAACTAGCTAGTAGCATAAAATTCTTAGACAAGCTCTTGGTAGGAGGGGAAACAGCTGAAGAGTAGGGGAAACCATAAGATTGCGATGAATGCATCAATTACGGGTTGATTGATGTCGAGAGTGGTCATGGTCTCTTTATAGGCTGGTTTTTAGGGATTTGTAGGAGGTGACGGGAGTGGGAGCGCCTTGGCGTCACTTTACCATGGTCTTTTGGAGAGTGATAATGACAGCAGGAGTAGGAACTACGTTAGTAGTGGTGATGATGGTAGTGACGGCAGGAGTAGAGTCGGCTATGGTGATGGTCGTAGTGATGATAGAAAAAGTGGCCACTGCTGGAATACTGGCAGCGGGCATGGTAGTCATAGCAGCGGTGATGGTGGTGGTGAAAGGAGTGGTATCACAGACGATGCTGCCAATCATGGCTTCACTAGACATGGGGTTGGTGGTGGTGGTAGTGTCTTGGTTGGAAGCCATTGTGGTGAGTGAGTGGTGGTGGAGAGAAAAGTTCATTGGAGAAGAAAAGGAGTTTTGAGTCTGAGAGGGAGCTTAAGAGTTTCAATGAGAGCATGACAATTGAGGGTGAAGGAAGGAGTTTTAAATAGGGATGTTTGGCGTGCAAAGGGTGGGTCACAGGGTATTAACAGGATTAGTAGCAATCGTGGCCTCGATTTAGCTCAAAATCATCATAAATCTCCATGAAATTCACATGACTTCCACGTCAGCCACTATGCATACATCAGGGTAAGTGAACCATTTCCTATCCCTTGTCCCTTCAATCTTGTCTTTTGTCATGTCATGCTTTGACTCCTAGTGTATTTATAGAGACCTATATCTTTAATAAATGATAAGGGGAGAAATCGGTCCTAGTTTAGATATAAAGAAACTAACTAGAAAAATAAAAGAGAGAGAGAAAAAGTTAAAAATGCTTGGGTTGCCTCCCAAAAGCGCTTTGTTTAGTGTAGGTGAGCTTGACGCACCACACCGAGATCACGATGTGGTATTAGTAGTCTCTGTAAGAGTGATCTCCTCAAAGTGGGCTTGGAATCCTTCATAGTAGAGCTTGAGAAGATGCCCATTGACTTTTAGAACTTTTCTACTCGCAATGCTCTATATAATGACTGCTCCATGTGGAAACACCTTGGTCACGGCGTATGGTCTATCCCACCAAGACCTCAACTTTCTAGGAAATAGTTTGAGATGAGATTGGAATAGAAGGACTCTCTCCCCCACTTTGAAGACTTTCCTAGACGCAGAAAGGTCATGGTGATGCATAGCGGTCTCCTTGTTGGCCTTGCTCCTTTCATAAACATAATTGTGGATTTCCTCAAGTTCATGTAGTTGCAACCTCTTGTTCTCCTTAGCTGCATCGTGCTTGAAATTGGTATCTTTGATGGCCCAATATGCCTTGTTCTTGATCTCAATAGGTAAGTGGCATGTCTTCCTATAGACAACTCTATAAGGTTGCATCCCAATGGGATCTTTCTATACTGTGCGAACTACCTAGAGAGCTTCAAAGAGATAGAGACTCTAGTCTATCCTGTTGGAATTGACTGTCTTCTCAGGATATGCTTAACCTCTCTGTTTCTCACTTTAGCTTATCCATTTACCTATGGGCGGTATGTTGTTGAAGTCATATGCAGGACCCTTATTTTGCCAGTAATGCTGAGACTATCCTGTTGAAAAAATGTGTACCATGATCACTAATCAATAGTCTCGGTATGCCACACCTGCAAATGATATTATCCTTGATGAAGTCTATTACGGTGTTTCTATTGTCATTCTTGGTCACCTTGGCTTCTATCCATTTGGAGCTGTAATCTACTACATGGAGGATGTACTTGAACCCATAAGAAGGAGGAAAAGGGCTAATGAAACTGATACCCCAGACATTAAAGATCTCGGTGACCAAAATAGAAGTCATCAGGAGCTAATCTCGACGTCCAAGGTTACTAACCCATTGACAGTTGTCGCATGCCTTGCAAAACATATAGGAGTAACGAAAGATGCAGGGATAGTAAAATCCGCACTCAAGGATGCATCGCACTATTCTCCTTTGCCCACCGTGACCTCCACAAACCTCAGAATGACATGCTTGCAAGAGTCTCAGTATCTCTTCCCTATAAACACATCCTCTCAAAACCATATTGTTGCCTTATTTCCATAAATAAGGATTATCCTAAAAGTACTTGTCAACTTCCCTCTTTATTGTTTCTTTGTCATTTCGTGTGAAATCTTTTAGAAATTTCCCAATTGCAAGAAAGTTGAAAAGATCTACATACGATGGAGACTCAGTGATAGCAAAGAGACTTTCCCCAAGATATTTATGCTACACTTTCCTCGGTTCTTTTGAATTGGCCAGCCTACTAAGATGATCGGTCACCAGGTTCTCTGTCCCCTTCTTATCTCTGATCTGGATGTCAAATTCTTGAAGCAAAATGATCCACTAAATCAGTCTTGGCTTGACTTCTTTCTTGGTTATTTAGTACCTTAAAGTAGCATGGTCTGAGTATATAATGACCTTGGAGCAGAGAAGGTAGGAATGGAATTTTTCCAATGCAAAAATGCTAGCAAGGAGTTCTTTCTCAATCGCGGTGTAGTTCCACTGAGTTGCATCGAGAGTCTGGGAGGCATAATAAATAAAATGAGGTTCTCAACCAACCCATCATCCCAATACTTCTCCTACGGCTTTATCGCTTGCATCGCATATGATCTCAAAGGGCTGGTCCAAGTTGAGTGCTTTGATAATGGGCGTAGAGACCAGCTTCTTCTTGGTAGTGTCAAAGGCTTCTTTGCAAGGATCTCCAAACTTAAAGTTATCAAGACATGCGTTAAAAGAATCGCCATAGAGTATAAAATCATCTATGAAGACTTCAATTATGCTTTCCATATAATCAAAAAAGATACTCATTATACACATCTAGAACATAGCGGGAGCAATACTAAGACCAAAAGGCATCCGTCTGTAAGCAACGGTACCAAAGGGACACATAAATATTGTCTTCTCTTGGTCTTCTGGTGCCACCTAATAGAAACAGGACATTTTATTAAGACAATAGAAATGAGACTTGCCTACTAGTCTCTCCAGCATATGATTAATAAATGGAAGTGGGAAATCATCTTTCTTAGTCATGGCATTGAGCTTGCAGTAGTCAATGCAAACTCTCCACCCACTCTACATTCTCATTGGGACTGATTCTCCTACTTCATTTATTACCACCATGATCCTAATCTTCTTTGGAACAACTTGTACAGGGCTAACCCACTCACTGTCAGAGATGGGGTAAATCAGATTAGCCTCCATGAGCTTGACCACCTCTTTCTCCGTAACTTCCATCATGGGAGGATTGAGTCGTCTTTGAGGTTGCTGATAGGTCTTTGTATTCTCCCCTAGCTTGATCTTGTGTATACAAGTGGTAGGACTAATCCCCTTGATATCGGCTATAGTCCACCCAATTGCCTTCTTATGCTGCTGGACCAAGGAGATTAGTCACTTCTCTTCACCGGGACTCAACTTACTAGTGATGACCATTAGGAGCGTATCATTATCCCCAAGGAAAGCATACTTAAGGTAACTCAGGAAACTCTTAAGTCTAAGCTCTAGTGGTTTGATGACGGAAAGGGTGAGCTTCTGGAAAGGTGGTATAGGAAGCTTTGGTCCAGGTCTTGATATAGGTTGAGATGAGTCGAGACTATGGATAGCTTCTTTCACCTTCTCCTCGAAACCAGTGTCATTGAGACTCTCAGTGTTAAGAGCTTCATTTAGTGTGACTAAATATTTATCTGAGAGATTGAGCTAAAAAATTTATTGGATGATGCGATCAAGACTATCAATGCTACATAGGCTCAAATCTTCTTATGGGGTCTTCATGGCATCATAGACATTGAAAGTGGCTACTTCCCTATTGAATTCTATAGTGAGATAACCATTGTGTACATTGATCTTGGTCTTAGCAGTGCTAAAAACTGGTCTCCCTAATAGCAAATCTGAGCTCCCCTTCTTATCTGCATCACACATATCAAGAATGTACAAGTCAATGGGAAACACAAAATCATTTCCCTTGACCAATACATCCTCCTAAATTCCCAAAGGATAGACCATAGAGCGATCCACGAGCTGCAAGACTGTCCTGGTCTCCTTGAGTGGCATATTGTGGTTGGCTTATATCTGCTGGTAGATTGTGGAAGGAATGGCATTTATAGATGCACCGAGATCATACATAGCCTTATGAATTCTAACCTAGCCTATGGTACAATTGATTGCAAACATTCTATAGTCCTTTAGCTTGGGGGGTAATTTGCATTGAATCACGATAAATACATTCTCCGCCATCACAACCTTATCCAGGTCATGCTGCTTCTTCTTGTTGGTGCACAGCTTCTTGAGGAATATCACATATTTGGGTACCTGGTTAACCACATCGAGCAACGAGATGTTGATCTCGAATTTCCTCAAGGTCTCAAAGATCTCCTTCTCCTCTTTTAGTTTTTAGTCTTTGCCAGTCTCTCTAGAAAAAGAGGTCTGGTCTCGGTAGAAATCACTGGTTCCTTTGTGTAATCGGGAATCACTATGACTTCATCCTCCATTTCTGTTCTTGATGGTTTCCATTGAGCTTCTTTCTTTTTCCTCAATGTGATTGTGCTGACATTCTTTCTTGGATTATCCTCCATTTAGGATGGAAGTCTCCCCATGTTCTTGTTCTTGGAGAGAGTGCTAGCTATCTAGGCCATCTATTTTTCTAAGTTTGAGAAGTTACCTTGCAGTCCCTATATCCGATCGTCTACTAACTCTCAGTGAGAGCACCAAAAAGTTTATAAGCATTTTGTTATGGCTACTGAGGTGGGTTGGGTTGTACTTGTTGAGGAGGTCTCGGTATGATCATATTCTTCTGATTCCTCACCACAAGCTGATTCTATGGCCCCTGTGGTTGTTGGTGGTCATTATATCCGTAAGCGAGTGCTGGATGATCTTGCCACCCTATCTGATTTCTTTTTGGTTGTGGAATGTAAGGTTGCTTATTTCCTTGATTACTATAGTTATTATGGTTGCCATAATTTCCATAGTTTCTATAGTTACTACAGTTTCCCATAGCATGAGTGGGTTTTACACAAAATTCACACTCCTTCATGACCTTGGTCTGGAAAGCTATCTTGTGCACAAGCTCAGTGAGTCTCTTTAATTTTTCATTGAGATCACAAGAACTGATTTCATTGACTGCTCTCGCTATAGATTTTCCTTCATGATTGCCAAACTATTGAGCAGTTTCTGCCATAGTCCTGATGAGCTCTCAAGCCTAAGTTGGGGTCTTACTAATGAGAGCGTCCCCACTAGCGGCATCCATCATAGATCGCTGGGAGAGCAGGAGCCCCTTATAGAAGGTCTGGACTAAGGCTTGATTAGTGAATCTGTAGGGGGGGCTGCCAAAAGGTCCTGGAACCACTCATAATACTCATGGAGACTCTCAATGTCCTTCATCTTGGCCGAATAGATTTGTCTTTTTAAAGTGGTAACTCTCGATTCGGGGAAGTACTTATCAAGAAAAAGTCCCTACATATGGTCCCATGATGTAATGAATCCTGGTTTTAGATGACAAAACCAGTCATTAGCTGAGTCCTTAAGAGAAAAAGCAAAGGACTTTATTTTTTCTAGGCCTCGAACAACCTTGGGTGGATTCATGGAACAAAATGTCAAATGGAACTTCTGCAAATGTTTATATGGGTCATTAGTGGCCCTTCCAGCGAATTTGGTAAGCTATGGACAATCCTAGATCTTATCTCAAAGTTGTTATTGTCAGTCTCGGTCGGATAAGTGATACAAAGTGGTTATTGATACATCGAGGCAAGTGTAAGGTCTTAGATTGACTGCTCTACATTAGCCATGGTCACGATGGCTCTTTATGGTGTAGAAACTGAGTCTTTTGGATCGTCAGATAGATCTTCTATATTAATTAGGTCGTCATTGGGTCCGCTTGAAGTTTCTACTAGATGTTTAGACTCTCTAAGCTCTCGAGCTTACTTAGCACAAGATCTGTTAGATATTTCGATTTCCATATCGTAGAAAAATTCGCTGCCATGACCTGTGGCTCTGGTCATCCACGTCGAAGAACTACTCAAAAGGAACTGATCCCTGACAATAGCGCCAAAATTTGATGGGTGTCGAGACCACCAAAATAAAATCCCTGCATAAAATAAACTAGCAGTTAGTAGTGAGCAGAGGTCGAATCCATGAGGAACGGTATTTGACAATGTTATTCTTAGAAGATAACACACAGCATGAACTAAAAGTACTCTCAATGGGAATTTGTAGATCAAGACTAAATAAAGCAGGTAATAAAACGATGAGAAACAATGACTCAACTAAAGTATAGCAAGAGTGAATATCATGGTGATCAAGGGATGAGGAATTAATTACACCGAGTCATAGATCTAGTTATAGTACTTATGCACTATAGAGCACTAGCAACTTTTCCTTGTAGTGTATCGAGACCAGACTTTCCGCCACGACATCCTTCTTACTCACTACGTCTCTCGACTTTGCTCTAAAGAGCTCGATAATGGATAACAATAAATAATAGAAAAGCCTAAATCCTTACCGACATGTAGTGAAGCACTCCCAACAGGCATTAGATTACCTTTCTCTAGTCTCGATGGAGACTATCGCTACTTTATTCATTTTCAGGCATAATTACGGATGCAGGAATTAGAATCAACAATAATCACGAAGACTTATCAAATGGTTGATCTGGCCAAACAGCGAGACTAGGTGATATCCTTACCATGAAACCCTTAAAGTATTTAGATTGGGAAATAGGTTGCCTTGCAAACTTTTGTATTCAATTGCGGTCCTCACACCATTAATATTCACCATGGACCCTTACTTGGTCAAGTCATAAAGAATTTAGCTAGATATGACTAAATTTAAATGTGCTAAAATGTAAAGAGACTAAAAGTAAATCATATAGAAATGTAAAGACTTGAAATCGAAATAAAGCAATAGAACTAAAAATGAACTTGCAATTAAACTTAAAAAGGTACGAAAACTAAAATTGTATTTTGAAATGTACTTAGAACTAAGAACATAAAGACTGAAAAATAGACTACAAAGGCTGAAAATGGCTAACGGTAGATGATCCACTGAAATGCACCGGCCTTGGTATTTGTAGCTTAATTTCTCTCCATATGCTTCCTCTATTGTGATAGAATAGGACTCCTAGCATTCATCTCGTTGGATTATTTCCTTTTAATCTCGATCTTAAAATAGAATTAAACCCTATCTTTATCCCCCATAAACCGGATTAGGATAGAAATTAAACTCTTCCTGAATAGGATTTTCCAAAATTAGGTGGTGTTCCAGCTCTCTAATTTTGTATAGATGTCATCCTTGTTGTTCTAGAATGCTATGGAATCACTAGGACTAGCTTTTGCTCCCGCTATCTGCTTCATGTATTGGTGAAAGATTTGTTTCTTCCAAATATTGCATGTTTTCTCCAAATCACCTTAACAACCTGAAAAGAGAGAATAGGAAGTAATAACAGCCAAAAAGATTAGAGACATGGTCTCATTGATATGAACATAAGCACAAATACACGTTTGAAATACAACTCATCAAAACTTCCCAAACTAATTCCATGCTTGCCCTAAAGTATGCATCAAAGATCAAAAAGAAGAGAAATTTAAACCGCACAAGTAACCTTAAATAAATTTATAGAGAGCATATTCTTTCACTGAGCCCTATATTGAGGCTCTTCATCAATTATTGAGTATTCAAATGTAAGAAATCATCAAGAAGACTTTGTTCAGAACTTTATTTAAGAGTATTCACCAATTTAAAGCACAAGTACACAAAATATTATTATTCTTCAAAATTACCTTGATTTGAAATTTAGCGCGTCCTGGTGATCACAGGTTGACTCTTTCTAAACCTTTTATTTATTTGAAGCACATTTTTACTTGGTGGGCCCTCTAAGATTTATCTAACCATTGCTTGGGTTTCACTTTGTGATTTTAAGAACTTTGCTAGCTTTGCTAGGCCCTTTTTATTAAATTTGCTAACCCATTTTGTCCCATAATGTACTTTGACGTTTTACTTAGGTCTTGTTGCATTTTCGAACCATGAATTTTCACTAATCAATCTCTCCCTATAAAAGAGTCTTGTCCCAGTTTGTAGTCGTGAATAGCTCTCTTTTCTATCTCTCCTTATGAAAGAGTCTTCTCCCTGTTTTTAGCCACGGATAGCTCTTTCTTTTATCAGCCCTTTGAAAGAGATAAATAAGGTTATAAGCCAAGTAAGTCTCATTTCAACTAATTGCAAGACTCACGGTAGAAAGTAACCACCAAAATTGATACCAGGATTGTAAGGTGTCGATGGAGGATCTCAAGATACACATGGACTAACTAAAATCAAATCAAGTCCAGGTTAAAACATTTAAACAATTAAATCATGTTACATTATTCTGTACTCTTTGGGATTAATAATTTTATAAAGTATTTACTAGAAATCTTAGATTAGAATATCAATATTAAATTCAGGTCTCGATGATAAGTTTCAGTTAATCAAAATGGTCTTGTTAGTTATTTAATTAGTTATTTACATATCAGTTCTTATCTTGATTATCATCACTTCTCAATGACCCGTTAGAGAGCAAAATAAGGTCATTACAGGGATGAAAAGATAAAACATGAGTGCTTATGAAACTTTTTCTTAGAGCAAAATGAAAATATATATTGATAATAAAAAAAAGATCAAACAGAAGAAGATAAAAGGTCCCCTCCCCACACTTTTATATTGCATTGTCCTTAATGCAAAAACAAAAAGAAGAAGAAAAAAAGAAGGAAAAAGAAAAAGATTAAAAAAGAGGGCAAAAGGAACGTTACTATCCTAGTGGGGGAGGAGAGAGGCAAAAGAGACCCAAGTAATCTCACTATGTCCTTTGGATTCCGAGTTACTGAATAACCAGGCCCACATTGAGCTCTAGGGCAATGTAATGGGTTCGGAGGTCATGATTCTCCCTACCAAGGTCAAAGAGGCTCTTGAGAAGGTCCGTGTACCAGTTCCCCAGATTGGTGAATTTTTGGAGGAGCTCAGTATAGGCGGCAAAAGGAGTAGAGACATCGTGAGCAGGCTGGTCTAGATGGGTGTCCTCAGAAGTAGGTAGAGAAGGTTTTTCTTTAGGAGGACCAGGATGAACCATAACTACCTTCCCATCGATCATTTTAGTAAGCAAGATGTTTCCAAGTGTCTCTAGGTATAGGAGCAGAGTTTTGGGGGTCCTAGTGTAGTGGATAGGCTTGATATGCTTCATGCCATATGCAATCATTGATATCATGGCTCCTAGGATAGGGTGATTCTTGAGGTGAGTGAGGATGTATCGAAACTGCTTGGTCAGCCAGGCTCCTAGGTAGAGTCTCTTTTTATTCTTCATGCACCACAAAATGTGCACTTCTTTGTCATTCAAGGTACCGGAGCTTCTATGGCAATAAGAAAAGTTATATGCTAGGATTTTGTGGGCATACTTAAGGTAGGGCTCATGAATGTAGAAGTCTCGAGAGTCACCAAACTTCTAAGTGGTGACTCTAGGATCATTATTGCAGAGGTAGAAATAGGTCTCGACTGCATTGAAATTAGAGGGAAGAGCATCACACATGCCAATAGAGGGGCCAGTTACCCCTAAAGCCTTGTTGGAGTCATTAAGACTCGAACTTAAAGTCCTTCTGTAGAGACAAAACTTGATTTACCCCTCCTCTCGGTAATAAGTGTTTTCCTACTTGAACTGGAAAGTAGCATAAAATTCCTAAACAAGCTCTTGGTAGGAGGGAAAATAGATGAAGAGCAGGGCTAACCATGAAACCATGGTGAAGACATCAATGATGGCTTGATTGATCTCGAGAGTAGTCATGGTCTCTTCGCAGGCAGACTTGTAGAGCTTTAAGGACTGGCCCTTGAAACGAGCGTTGGCAGTGCGGGGAGCAAGATGATTAAAAGAGCCGTGGTTCTTGCTCTTCGCACCGGGAGCATGGGTTTTCTCTTCTTTGGCCATTTTGGCTCTCTTTGAATTCTAGGTACTTTTGGCGGTGCTCCTGGTGAGCATCTTCCTTTTAGTAAGGAGAGAGGTTGGTGTATAGTGACTTCCCTCACCGAAGTCGATCTCGATGAGGTCACCTTGTGGCTTAACCTCTCTCCGAGGTCTCTTTTCCTTTTTCACCGGAGTCTCACCGAATGCCTCCTGATTAGCGACGATGGGAAATATGGTGGAGATAGGATCAATGGCGAGAGGCAATTCGGCCAAGGTAGTAGTGGGGCTATAGGAGGTGGCGGGATTAGGGGTGCCTTGGCTTTGCTTTGTCATAGTCTTTTGGAGAGTTACCACGGCAGCGTGAGTAGAGTCTATTGTGGTGATGGTGGTAGTGATGGTGGAAAAACTAAATGCTAGGATAGTGGCAGCGGGAATGGTAGTCAGAGTAGCGATAGTTGTGGTGGTGAAAGGAGTTGTGTCGTAGGCGATGCTACCAATCATGACTTCATTAGTCATGGGGTTGGCGTCTTAGTTGGAAGCCATTACAGTGAGTGAGTGGCGGTTAAGAGAAAAGTTCACTGGAGTAGAAGAGGAGTTTTTCTTCTGAGAGGGAGCTTAAGAGTTTGAATGAAAGCTTGATTATTGAGGGTGAAGGAAGGAGATTTAAATAGGGAATTTTTGCATGCAAAGGGTGGCTCATAGGGTATTAATAGGATTAGTAGCAATCATAGCCTCTATTTAGTACAAAATCATCATAAATCTCCATAAAATTTGCATGACTGCCACGTCACCCACTGTGCATGCATCAGGGTGCATGACCCATTTCCTATCCCTTATCCCTTTAATCCTGTCTTTTATCATGAGATGCTTTAACTCCTAGTGTTTGTATGGAGACCTATATTTGCAATAAATGATAGGGGGAGAAGTTAGTCCTAGTCTAGATACAAAGAAACTAACTAGAAAAAAAAAGAGAGAGAGAAAGAGTCAAAAATGCTTGGGTTGCATCCCAAGAGCGCTTTATTTATCGTCGGTGAGCTAGATGGACAACACCGAGATCACAGTGTGGTGTTAGTAGCCTCCATGAGAGTGATCTCCTTAGAGTGAGCTTGGAACCCTTCGTAATAGGACTTGAGATGATGCCTATTGGCTTTCAAAACTTTTCCTGTTACAATGCTCTGTACAACGAGTACTCCATGTGGAAACACCTTGGTCATGACATATGGTCTAGCCCACCGAGACCTTAACTTTCCAAGAAATAGCTTAAGATGAGATTAGAATAGAAGGACTCTCTGCCCCACTTTGAAGACTTTCCTGGAAGCAAAAAGGTCATGGTGATGCTTAGCAGTCTCCTTGTAGGCCTTACTCCTTTCATAAACATCATCGCGGATTTTCTCAAGTTCATGTAGTTGCAACCTCTTATGCTCCTTAACCTAATTGTGCCCAAAATTGGTCTCTTTGATGGCCCAATATACCTTGTGCTCGATCTCGTTGGATAAGTGGCACGCCTTCCCATAGACAACTCTATAAGGTGATATCCCGATGGAAGCTTTCCATATTGTACGAACTGCCAAGAGAGATTCAAAAAGATGAAGACTCCAGTCTTTCCTATTGGGATTGACTGTCTTCTCCAGGATGAGCTTAACCTCTCTGTTGCTCACTTCAACTTGTCCATTTGTCTGTGGGTGGTATGCTGTGGAAGTCATATGCTTGACCCCCCATTTTGATGGTCATGCAGAGACTGTCTTGTCCATTTGTCTTGATGCAAAAATGTGTACCATGAGCACTAATAAGTAGTCTCGGTGTCCCGTATCTGAATATGATACTATCCTTGATGAAGTTCTCTACGGTGTTTCCATCATCATTCTTAGTTGCCTTGGCTTCTATCCATTTGGAGATGTAATCTGCTATAAGGAGGATGAACTTAAACCTATAGGAAGAAGGAAAAGGGCCCATGAAATCGATACCCCAGACATCAAAGATCTCGATCACCAAAATAGGAGTCATCGGGAGCTGATCTCGATGTCTAAGATTACCAACCTATTGACAGTTGTCACATTCCTTGTAAAACATAATAGAGTCAAGAAAGATGTGGGGACAGTAAAATCCACACTCAAGGATGCATTGTGCTATTCTCCTTAGCCCATCGTGACCTTCATAAAACAGAGAATGACATGCTTACAAGAGTCTCGGTATCTCTTCCCTGTAAACACATCTTCTTAAAACAAGGTCGTTCCCTTGTTTCCATATATAATATTTATTCCAAAAATACCTTCCATCTTCCCTTTCCATACTTTCTTTGTCATTTCATGTGAAATCTTCTGAAATTTCCTGATTGAAAAAAAGTTGACAAGATCTGCATACCATGGAGTCTCAGTGATAGCAAAGAGACTTTCCCTAGGATATTCATTATGCACTTCCCTTAGTTCTTTTGAATTAGTCAGTCTACTGAGATGATTGTCCACCATGTTCCCTATCCCCTTCTTATCTCTGATCTCTATGTGAAATTCTTAAAGCAAAAGGATCCACCAAATCAGTCATGGCTTGGCTTCTTTCTTGGTCATTAGGTACCTCAAAGAAGCATGGTTTGAGTGTATAATGACCTTGGAATAGCTAAGGTAGGAACATAATTTTTCCAATGCAAAAACGATAGCAAGGAGTTCATTCTCAGTGGTGGTGTAATTCCACTGAGCTGCATCGAGTTTCCGGGAGGCATAATAAATGACATGAGGCTCTCAGCCAACCCGTTGTCCCAATACTGCTCCTACTGCTTTATCACTTGCATCACACATGATCTGGAAGGGCTAGTCCTAGTTGGGTGCTTAGATAATGGGTGTAGAGATCAGCTTCTTCTTTATAGTGTCAAATGCTTCTTTGTAAAGATCTCCAAACTTGAAGTTAGCTTCTTTTTGAAGTAATCTGTATAGGGGCTCGGCGTTCTTTAAAAAGTTCTTAATGAACCTATGATAAAAACCTGCATTCCAAAGGAAAGACCTAACTGCCTTTTAAAGAAGTAGGGTAAGGTAACGATTGAATAACATCAATTTTACCTTTATCTACCTCGATACCCTTCTTAGAAACAACATGACCTAATGTCATACCTTGGTCTACAATGAAGTGGCATTTCTCATAGCTAAGTACTAAGTCAGACTCAACGCAGTGTTTAAGGATCTTAGTGAGGTTATCGAGACATGCGTCAAAAGAATTGCCATACACTATAAAATCATCCATGAAGACTTCAATGATGCTTTCCATATAAAGAAAAGATACTCCCCATACACCTTTAGAATGTAGCGGGAGCATTATAGAGACCAATAGGCATTCATCCATAAGCAAAGGTGCCAAAGGGACACATAAATGTTGTCTTCTATTGGTCTTCTGGTGCCACCGCGATTTGATAGAAACCTGACATTCTATCAAGACAGTAAAAATGAGACTTGCCTGCTAGTCTCTCCAGCAACCGATTAATAAATGGCAGTGGGAAATGATCTTTATAGGTCTCGGCATTGAGCTTACGGTAGTAAATGCAAACTCTCCACCGGTTTCATATTTTCGTTGGGATTGATTCTCCTGCTTCGCTTGTTACCACCGTGATCCCTATCTTCTTTAGAACAACTTGTACCGGGCTAACCCACTCATTATCAGAGATGTGGTAAATGAGGTTAGCCTCCATGAGCTTTATCACCTCTTTCTCTAATCCTTCCATCATAGGAGGATTGAGTGGTCTTTGAGGTTACCGATAGGTCTTGGCATTCTCCTCCACTCGATAGGTCTTGGCATTCTCCTCTATCTTGATCTTGTGCATGCAAGTGGTAAGACTAATCCCTTAATATTGGAGTCCACCCAATTGAATCCTTATTCTGTTGGAGCAAGGAGATTAGCCACTTCTCTTCACCGAGACTCAACTTACTAGAGATAATCACCAAGAGTGTATCGTTATCCCCTAAGAAACCATACTTAAGGTGACTCCGAAAACTCTTAAGTTCAAGATCCAGTGGTTTGATGATGGAAGGGGTAAGCTTCTAGAAGGGTGGCAGAGCGAGCTTCAGTCCAGGGCTTGATGTAGGTTGAGATGAGTCGAGACTATGAGTAGCTTCTTTCACCTTCTTATCCAAATCTATGTCATCGAGACTCTCGATGTCAAAAGCTTGATTCAGGGCGATAATATATTCATCTAAGAGATTGAACTCAAAAATTTGTTGGATGATGGGATCAAGACTATCAATGCTGCATCGGCTCGAATCTTCTTCCAGGGTCTTCATGGCATCATAGACATTGAAAGTGGCTACTTCCTCGTTGAATTCCATAGTAAGATAACCATTGTGTACAACATTCTTGGTCATGGTAGTGCTCAAGAACGGTCTCCCTAGTAGCATATCTGAGTTCTCCTTCTTATCTGCATCACACATATCAAGAATGTAAAAGTCATTGGGAAATACAAAATCATTTATCTTGACCAATACGTCTTCCAAAATTCCCTCACAATAGACAATAGAGCAATCCGTGAGCTGTAAGACTATCCTAGTCTCCTCGAGAGGCATATTATGGTTGGCTGATATATGCTGGTAGATAGAGAAAGGCATGACATTTATAGATGTACTGAGATCACACATAGCCTTCTGAATTCCAACCAGGCCTATGGTACAATTGATTACAAACATTCCCTAGTCCTTTAGCTTAGGGCATAATATGCATTGAATCATGACAGATACATTCTCCCCCATAACTACATTATCCAGGTCATGCTGCTTCTTCTTATTGGTGCATAGCTCCTTGAGGAATTTTGCATATTTGGGTATCTGTTTAATCATATCGAGTAATGGGACATTGATCTTGACTTTCCTCAAGGTCTCAAAGATCTCCTCCTCCTCTTTCAGTTTCTTGGTCTTTACTAGTCTCTCTAGAAAAGGAGGTCTGGTCTCGGTAAAAATCACTAGTTCCTCTATGTCATCGGGAATCACTATGACTTCATGCTCCATTTCTATTCTTGATGGTTTCGATTAAGCCTCTTTCTTTTCCCTCAATGTGATTGCGCTAACATTCTCTCTTAGATTGTCCTCTATTTGAGATGGAGGTCTACCTATGTACTCAATCTTGGAGAGAGTGCTAGCTATGTAGGCCATCTATTTTTTCAAGTTTGAGATGATAACTTGCAGTCCCTATATTTGATCATCTACAAACTTAAACCTCTTATTGGAACCCTCAATGAGAGCAGTAAAAAGTTTATAAGGATTGTGTTGCAGCTGCTGTGGTGGGTTGGTTGTATTTGTTAAGAAATACTCAGTACGATCGCATTGTACTGATTCCTCCCCATGAGCTAATTCTGTGGTCCATATGGTTGTTGGCGGTCGTTATTTCCCCTAGTAAGTGCTAGACGATCTCACCACCCTATCTGATTTCTTTGTGGTGGTGGAATGTAAGGCTCCTTATTTTCTTGATTACCATAGTTATTATGGTTGCTGTAATTTCTATAGTTGCCATAGTTTCCCATGGCGTTGACCAGCTTAAATTTTGGGTCTCCTATGCGAGGGCATTCATTAGTAGCATGAGTGGATGTTTTGCAAAATTCACACTCCTTCGTGACCTTAGTCTAGACAACTATCTTGTGCTCAAGCTCAGTGAGTCTCTCTAATTTTTCATTCAGATCATAAGAACTGATCTCATTGACTAATCTTGCTATAAATTTTCCTTCACGTTCCCTAAACTGTTGAGCAGTTTTTGCCGCAGTCCTGATAAGCTCCTAAGCTTGTGTTATTGATGAGAATGCCCCAACTAGTAGCATCCATGATAGATTGCTAGGCGAATGAGAGACCTTCATAGAAGTTTTGGACTAAGGCTTGATTAGTGAATCTATAGGGTGGACAGGCTGCCAAAAGGTGCTAGAACCACTCATAATACTCATGGAGACTCTTAGTGTCCTTCATCTTGGCCGAATTGTTCTGTCTCTTTAAAGGGGTAACTCTCGATGCTGGAAAGTACTTGTCAAGAAAGAGTCTCAATATCTGGTCCCATGATGTAATGGATCCTGATTTTAAACGACAAAACCAGTCATTGGCTAAGTCCTCGGGAGAAAAAGAAAAGACTTCAATTTTGTAATGTCTAGATTGACCTTGGGCGACTTCATGGAACAAATCGTGAAATGGAACTTCTCCAAATGTTTATAAGGGTAATCAATGGCCCTTCCGGCAAATTTGGGTAAGCTATGGACAAAACCAGATCTCATCTTAAAGTTCTTACTATCAATCGCAGCCGGATAAGTGATATAAAGTGGTCGTTGATCCACTGGGACCCCTATAAGGTCTCAGATCGACTGCTCTGCGTTAGCTATGGGCACAATGGCTATTTCAGGTTCAGAACCTGAGTCATTTGGATTGTCAGATAGTCCTTCTATATTGATTGGGTCATCATTGGGTCCGCTTAAAGTTTCTTCCTGATGCTTAGACTCTCTACGCTGTTGAGCTTGCTTAGAGCGAGCTCTGCTGGATCTTTTCATTTCGGGATCGTAGAAGAATTCGCTGCCACGTCCCATAGCTCTAGTCATCCACGTCGAATAACTAGTCAAAAGGAACCAATCCCCGGCAACGACGCCAAAATTTGATGGGTGTCTAGACCACCAAAAATAAATCCCTGTACAAAATAAACTAGTAGTTAGTAGTGAGCAGAGGTCTAATCCACAAGGGATGGTATTTGACAATGTTATTCTTAGAAGATAACACACAACGTGACCTAGAAGTACTCTCGATGGGAATTTGTAGAATAAGACTAAATAATGTAGGTAATAAAATAATGAGAAACAATGACTCAACCAAAGTAGAGCAAGACTGAATATCGTGGTTATCATAGGGAGAGGAAATAATTGCACCGGGACCTAGATCTAGTTATATTAGTGCGCATGCATCGTACAACACTAGCAACTTTTACTTACAGTGCATGGAGATCGGACTTCGCGCCACAACCTCCCTCTTACTCACTGTGTCTCTCGACTTTGCGCCAAAGAGCTCCCTAATGGATAGCGATAAATAATTGAAAAGCCTAAATCCTTACTGACAGGTAGAGAAGCACTCCCAACATGCATAAGGTTACCTTTCTCCAGTCTCGATGGAGAGTGTCATTACTTTATTCCATTTTAGGTATAATTACAGATGAAAGAAATTAAAAATAATCACAAAGACTTCACAAATGATTGATCAGGCCAAACAACGAGACTAGGTGATATCCTTACGATAAAACCGTTGAAGTACCGAGATTGGCAAATAAGTCGCCTTGTGAACTTTTTTATTCAATTGCGGTCCTCACACCATTTTAATTCAGCCTTGACCCTTACTTGGTCAAGTCATAAAGAATTTAGTTAGACACGACTAAATTTAAATGTGCTAACATATAAAGAGACTGAAAGTAAATCATATTAAAATGTAAACACTTGAAACCGAAATAAAGCAATAGAACTAAAAATGAACTTGAAATTAAACTTAAAAAAGGTTCAAAAACTAAAACCGTAATTCGAAATGTACTTGGAACTAAGAACACAAAGACTGAAAACTAGACTAGAAAGGCAGAAAACGGTGAATGGTAGATGCTCCTTTGAAATGCGCCGGCCTAGTATTTAAAGCTGAATGTCTCTCCTTATGCTTCCTCTTTTGTGTTAGAATAGGACTCTTAGCATTTATTTCGTTGGATTCATTTTCTTATAGTTTTGATCTTAAAATGGAATTAAACCCCTATTTTTATCCCCCCATAAATAGGATTAGGATAGAATTTAACCTCTTCCTTGAATTGGACTCTTCCTAAATAGGATTTGCCCACATAAGGTGTCTTCCAATTCTGTAATTTGGTATTGATGTCATCCTGGTCATTTTGGAATGCTCTTAAATCACCGGGACTAGCTATTGCTCCTATTGTCTGCTTTTCAGGTATTGGTGAAAGGCTCTTTTCCTCTAAATATTGCATGTTTTCTCCAAATTACCTTAAAAACCGGAAAAGAGAGAGAAAGAAGTAATAGCGGCCAAAAAGACTAAAGACATGGTCTCAATGATATGAAAATAAGCACAAATACATGTTAGAAATACAACCCATCACCTTTCATACCTTCCTGCTGAACTCGCTTGGAATTGACTTTATTCATTAGAGTAGGGCTGGATTATGGATTGGATACATAGTTGATATGCATAGTAAAAACCACAATAATAGTTTAATCAAAAATTAAATTTATGATTGGTTCAAGATATTTTTACCTTATCATAAAAGCTATTCTTTTCTATAACCAACTTCTCAAGCACATGATTGGTATCAAGCCTGCCCATGCGAGGGGATGGGTGAATATTTGGTTAGAAAGTGATTCAATGTACGTGGTAAGCTTGTTGAAGCAACAACACCATTCAGTTTCGTGGAATTTTCATTCGGAATGGGCTAATTTTCTAGCTCTTTTACGAACAATGAATCATATTACGGTAGATTATTAGATGATCACATTTGGTAGGATTGCACCCCCAACTTTTGCCTTGATGTCTTTTTACATGACTTGAATGGCCGAAACATGTTTCGGTTCAACTAGTCCTCCTTGTTCGACTTTTTTGTATTTTGTTCTTTTAATAAATTCGGGGGTTGATTTCCCACTCGCTGGCTCTTAAAAAAAACATCTCAAACACATGTGAATTGCAAAGTGCAAATGCAATTCTAGAACAACGCTCATCAAAATTAGGATGCTGCAATGTTAAGCATTTGTAGTTTCACAATGGAGACCGGATCCAATATCTAAAGATGGTAGAATCTTCAAACATAGTATGGAAATTTAGGACATGAACAATAATAATTAATAATTTTACCAAAAAAAAAGGATTAAATGGATTTTATATCCTTGGAAGTTACCTCAATAAATTCACCACCAAATTTTAGCTCCTTAGCTTGCTGATGCTCCAGCAGAATCATCCTAGGCAAACATATATCATGCTCATCCGCCTCAAAAAAAAAATCCAGAGTAACACGAGGCTTAAAGATGACAATTTCGTAAATTCACTTGTCATAACACCAAAATCAGCAAATAGATAGAACTCTTCAAGGTTTGGGCAAGAAATTTCAAGAACTCTAATGCCATGTACTCCAAACTCCAGTTTTTTCAAGGATTTGGAAGCAATAGCAAACTGATCAAACCCTAAAAAGTTTCCTAAACCTAACAATTAAAGTAACGAACAGCCACAGAAAACTACAATCTTGTATTTCCGATTCCTTGAGGCGTTCCAATAGGAATAAAAGTACACCTAACTGTCTAATCAACGAAGCACAATTGAAAATGAATTGCGGCAACACGACATTATGGTTACTGAACTTAAAATAATCTTTTTATAAGCTACTCAACTTTTACCAAGTAATATTTCATGAACTCCATTTCGTTAGATATACCAAAAAATCACTATTTTTTAATTATATTTGTAGTTATTTTATAGTTTCTTACGAACCAATTTATCAAATATTTTGAATACCTAAAGTGAGTCCAACTATATTCCCCATTTACCATTTTACATGATTTACAGTGTTTTTGCTCCAACCATCTGCCCCATTTTCTATTCCCCATATTAGATTCCCCTATAATAATCTTTTATTATTATTATTATTATTATTACTATTATTATAATTATTATTATTATTATTATTATTAATTTCTTTACATCATCTCTACTATCAAAAACTAACAAAATATTTAAAAAAATAAAAGTAATAAAATATTAATATTATAATCATTCCCCCAAAATAGGGTTTTAGGGAAAACTACATGGGAAATGGTTGGATTGACCCATTCCCCATATTTATTTCCCATTTTGGAGAATTCTCTAAAATGGGGAATGGTTGGACTCGCTCCTAAGGGCAAGTCCAACCATTCCCCATATAGTATTTGCCAAAATGGGGGTTCCCTACACATGGGGAATGGATCAATTCCACATTTTGGAGAATAAATTAAAATAATATTACCTTTGTAATTTTATAGTTTTTAGTATTTGTTTTCTTATTTTTTTTGTTAGGCCGTCTCGAACCGCATACTAAAAGTGGGGATGGAGTGGGATTTTAGCTCGAATGGGACGCTAAATCCCACGTCAAAAATTGGGGAGCAACAGGGGGCCGCCAACAATGGCGGGAAACTGTAGCTCCCCCATTTTTTTATTAGTTTTTGCTTTTTTAATTTCCTTTATAATTAGGTTTTTTTGTATTTTTAATTTGTTGTTCGGTAGAAAGTTAGGTAGAAAGTAATAGAATAATAATATTGTAGTTCGGTGCGAAATTTTTGAGTGAATGGTTGGAGACGTGGACACTATAGCAACACCAAATTATAGAGGAAAATAGTATTTGTTGTGAAAAAATGAGTGTGGGGTTGCAGATGGTCTTAGTTTAAAAGTAAAATAATAATATTTAAAGGGACTTTGAATTGGAGAATGTAAAATGGGGAAGATGGCTAGAGCAAAAACATTGTAGACCCCTCAAAATGGAGTTTGGTGAATTGAAAATGAAAAATATGGTTGAACTTAAGGGAATCTCCATCGCCTCTTCAAAAGTGGGGTTGGAGTCACCAATGATGCTCCAATGGAGCTTCATTTCTAGTCCCATACTTTGGGGTTTGCAACAATGCAACTTCAAATGAAGTTGCACTGTTGCAACTTCAAAATATATTTTATTATTTGTTTTTGCTTTTGCTTTTGCTTTTTTATTTTATTAATTTGTGTTTACTTTGTTATTCGTAGTTTTGAGTTAGGTAGAAAAGAAAAAAAATAATAATAATTTAGTTTTGAAGTGGAAATTTGAAGTGAAGGTTGAAGGATAAATATTGTACCAACTTCAAATTATAAAGTTTGAAGTGAAAAATGGTGATGTTGGGTTGGAGATGCTCATATACTAGTTTCAAGAAAGACTTCGAAAACTTTTTTTTTACAAATTCAAAAAATTATTTTGAAACACACTATAAGTTAAAATATGTGGTTATAAATAATAAATACAGAGAAAGGTACGAAAGAGAACGACAAAAACTATTAGTAATTTATTTTTATCCTAAAATGCTTAATAAATACTAGGGTAAATTTCGAAAATATATCATATGGTTTAACTAATTTTTGAAGGAGGACCACATTTTTTTATTTCAAAACGGGTTTCTGGTTTCAAAATTTAGCAATATATGACAAAAAAAGATCCTCAATTTGAAAATATGTCACAACAAAAAATAATCATATCCATTTCGAACTGAATTTTTGCAGGTTGATTAATAAAAATACAATACTCCTCCATAATAATTTTTGAAAATTTTTGAGAAGTGTAGATATTTTTTCTTATTTAAAAGACCATGATAATTTGGAAATATCATAACAAAATGAAAAATCTCTGAAACTTATTCAAATCTTCATATATAATTCATAAATATTATGGTTAATATATAGGAATGTTGAATAGGTCAAAATATGATAAGTAAAATTTAGTAGAGTTTTGGTCTTGATTAAATTTACAAATTATGTAAAGAAATTCAGCTTTTAACCTTCATTTGAGAACAATTTCAAGAAGTCAGCAGATTTGGGGAAAGTCTTACTGAATTCGGGAATGGCAAAAAACTATGGTGGAAAAAGATGGAGTAAATAGTGGAACAAAAATCAAAAGTTGATGAAAAGTAGGATGATGTGACAAGTACTATATGGGAGAGAGAAAAAAAAGAAGAAAAACTTTTTTACTTTTGACATAAAGCTGATTTTAGGAAGTTGCTTTTGCTTGTGGGACAAAAAGTTCTCGGACAAAAAGATCTTACTTTTGTAATATTTCATTCCTAGTATCTTTTGACTAATTAGAGTTATTTTGTAAACTCTATCTCTCTC
This sequence comes from Euphorbia pulcherrima, assembly GCA_947683365.1. Taxonomy (NCBI): domain Eukaryota; kingdom Viridiplantae; phylum Streptophyta; class Magnoliopsida; order Malpighiales; family Euphorbiaceae; genus Euphorbia; species Euphorbia pulcherrima. Next base: position 17,677,489 of record CANTUS010000010.1, on the reverse strand, counting down.
ATTGGTTCATCATCTTCCTGATACTAAAAACTCATTTTGCTGTGATTTTTTCTCCATTAATGGATTTTCATTTCCCTTAACAAATATGAGTGAGTAGTCTCTAGCAGGCATAGCTTGTCTAGCACTGGCTGTCTAAGCCTTCCTCCAGCACATGTAATGTATTTCTTGCTTGTGTCTTTTGTTGATTGTGTTGTTGAATGTTTTTTTCTTATTGAGTTTAGTGCCCAAAATCCTACTTAACTATATCAATGAGGCCTAGCGAAGATTTTGTATGGTGGAATCATAATCACACACACTAGTAACATGAAACTGAGAGGAGATTGTGCTAGTGCTAAGGGTTTTAGCTTTATGTTAAATACTCAACTGAACTTAATACAAAGTTTTTAGTTTATTGTGACCTAACGGAGATTTATGTTAGTAACCTTAGAAATCGGGTGAGGCCAAGAGGTATACTCGGGAAGATTAGGTTGGAAAACCTTAGATCTATGTGTTTAACACAAGTTGTCTTCAACGTGAATGGAGGAAAAGCTAAGATAGCTCTAGCGATGGGTGATGCTTGTGCTTTTTACTATTGTTATTTCATATATTTTAGTTCATAATATTTAATTTCATGCAATTGTAGTTTTAGAAGAACAACAACCTTCATTAAAAAGAAAATATTTTAGCAACAATCTACCAAGGGAATTTCAGACTATTCGTGCTTGCTCCTTCTAGAGTACAACACTTGTGCTTGCCTCTATACACAACCTGATCCTAGTATACTTGCTAGGTGGCACCATGTAGGCGCAACAAGTTTTTGTCATCGTTGCCAGGGGGCAACATTTGAAAGTTTATACATTTAACTGTAGATTAATGCTCTTTACCTTTTTTTAGCTTTTCAGGAATAGGTATTCTGGAAAGACTTTCCGGCTGGAAATGGAAGGAATCCCAACCCTAATCCTAACAGCGATGATCAAGCAAGAGATGAGATCGATGAAAACCATACCCAACCCTGAAGGCCCACACTTTGGACATATGTACAACCCAATACTAAGGGACACTCTTCTTGTATTTTGATACCTCAAGAAGGGGACAATCTATTTGAAGTAAAGGCTTCCATGATATAGATGGTTTAGGTTTCCATCCAATTTGGAGGGTTGCCTAGAGAAGACCCAAACTCACACATCCAAGACTTTATCACTACGTGTAATAGTTAGAACTAATAGAGGAGTCTCAGATGATGTCATAAGATTGAAGCTTTTTCCCTTCTCTTTAAGGGATAAGGCAAGACTGTGGTATGAAACACTAGAACTAGGATCCATAATAACCTGGAATGTCATGGCGAAGGCTTTCCCGAATAAATATTTTCCACCAAAGCTAGCCTTGAAGCTGAGTAATGAAATCACATGGTTTTCCCAATTTCTAGATGAGTCTTTGTCAGAAGCTTGGGAAAGGTTAAATTAAATGCTAAGGAAAGTGCCAAATTATGGTATCCCTACAAGAATACAAGTGCAAAACTTCTACAATAGGTTGACAAATGCCCATAAAATGCAAGTGGAATCAGTTGCTAATGATGAACTAGAAGACTTCGTCCCTGGGGAAACATTTTAGATTATAGAAAGGCTTGTTAACACAAGCTCAAAATGACACTCTGCAATTGAAGATAGGCCAAAGGCTATCCAATTAGAGGATGTCACCCAACTTTCCAACAAATTTGACATGCTTCTCTAACACTTTACAGAGAAGAATGTCTCAGCCATCATAAGCTCACATCCAAGTTACTGTGAGTATTATGGAGGTAACCATAGGAGCATCGACTATGATGTTGCTCTTATATAAGAGCAATGTAAATGCAAGAAAATCAGGGGGGGAACCCTTTCTCCAATAATCAAAATCCAACTTAGGGAAACCTTTCCTAGAATAAGCATAGACGACCTCAGGAACACCTCACTTTCAATAGCACAGTCATTTCCAGCAACCTCATAACCAACAAGTAGGACAATCTCAGACTTCCATAAATTCTAAATTAGATGAAATGAAAGACACAATGGCCTAATTCATGAATCAAATTCAATTCTCCATTAAACTTTTAGAGACTCAAATTCATCAACTCGCACAAGCTATTACCCCAAAGTGAAAGGAAACTCTTCCTAGAAATACCGAGAACAACCCCAAGGAGGAATGCAAGATGATCTTGTTGAAAAATTGTAATATTGTTGGTCAGACTACCCTATTGTCATTGATGTTGTTCGAAATGCAGGTGAGAAGGCTAAAGAAACTGAGATCGAAAAACCTAAGGAGAAAGGACAACCTTCCGAAGAAGCTGAATATGAGACTATTGACAAAACAAAGAAACTTAAGTTTGTGTCAGATAAAGAAGAGCTTGTAGTTTGTGGAAAGCCTGTTATCCAAACATACCAACCAAGGATTTCATATCCTCAAAGTGCTAAGAAACATGAGATGCCTAAGCATTTTGCTAAATTTCTTGAAGTCTTTAGAAAATTGCATATCAATATTCCTTTTGATGAAACCTTAACTAATATGCCTATGTTTGTTAAATTTTTAAAGGAACTTTTGGCCAGCAAAACCAAGCTGGAGAGTGTAGCTTTGGTAAAATTAAATAGAGATGGTTCCTCCATTCTACAAAGTAGACAACCTTTAGCCCACAAAACTGAAAGATCTAAGGAGTTTTTACATTCCTTGCTCTATTGGCAATTTTGAAATTGAAAATGCTTTGTGTAATTTAGGAGTAAGTATTAATTTCATGCCATACTCTACGTACAAACAACTTGGTTTAGGAGAACCTCATCCTACTAGGATCTGAATTCAATTAGCGGATAGAACTATGAGATATCCTAGGGGTATAGTTGAGGATGTGGTTGTTAAGGTTGGGAAATTCATTTTACCTGTGGACTTTATAGTTATGGATATGGATGATGACATGCATGTTCCTATTATTTTAGGAAGACCTTTTCTACCCACAGGTCGGGCCTTTGATAGATGTGCACAAAGGAAAGCTAATCTTTAAAATTCATGGTGTAGAAGTCATGTTTAAAATAAATGAAACCATAAATTATCATTCTTCTTGTAATGAGCAATGCAATCTCATTGATGATGCTGATGTGCATTTGAATCCAAATTTTCTTCAGGACCTTGATGAAGAAGAATTAAAAGAAAAGGATAAGAGTATCAAGAAGGGAAAATCTGAAACTGAGTGCCAGACAACCTCAAGGGGCAGAAAGAAAACTGAGCCTTTGGCAAAGTACCTTGAACCTGAGATTGTCTCGCAAGAAATCAATCAACCAACCCATGAGCTAAAACATTGGCCTAATAATCATGAATTTGAGGTTGGGAAAGCCAAAGGATTACAACTTATGGACTTGAAGAGTTCAAAGCGTCTAGCTTTGAGAATGCCATAGACAACAAAGAGAAAACCAAAAATTGGCATCATCAAAGACTTCAACTTAAGGAATTCTATCCTAGTGAACAAGTATTAATATTTAACTATCATTTAGAACCCTCAGCAGGAAAGCCTATGTCTCTTTGGACTGGACCATAGTATGTGGTGAAAGCCTTCCCCAATGATGTTATTGAAATGGCAAATGTAAAGGGTGAAATCTTCAAAGCCAACAGAGAAAGGTTGAAACCTTACTTGACATCAAGACAAGCTTACAAGGGGAAGGAAACCTTCATCCTCGTTTTGGGAAACAATGATCCGGATCACAAAGTTAAACCCATTTATCCGGATCAGGTTTGAAATAAATAAAATCTTAAACTATGTAAATCCTAAATCTAAATGGAAACATCTGGACAAAATCTAGCTACGAGGTTGTCCATCAAAGATATCAAGTACGTAAGCAAATGGAATCATCAGAATAAAGCTTGGAAAGGAAACAAGGTTTAATCCCTCTAGAATAGCATCCGAAAGTGCTAATTACCATATCTTCAGAAAAAGGCAGATCTGGAGAATATGAGTCTAAAAACATCTGGAAGACTCATGCTTGAAGATAATGGGAAAAGTCTCAAAGACAACTTTTCCCTCCACCTTTTGGTCTATGGAGTCAAAGATCCTTTCCCGAAGACAAAGACAAAATGACAGCTTACAGCTTTTAGAGAAAGGATAAAAGGACTGACACTTGACTGAAAAAGCCAACATCCTTTTTTCCCTAGACCAATAAGGAACTCACACTAAAAAGCTAATGGTGTAAAAGTTGGTGCATCACAAGAAGCCAAGTAAAACGATCATTGATAACTTTTCAAGATCAATCCCTAGAATTCAAACGGGTCAAATTACAATCTAACATATTGATCAAAAGTTCCAAAAGTGCCATCTATAACCTCATCAAGGGTGAAGATTTATTACAAGTTCAACAACCCACAATGGCTACTTTTATGATGGAAGCCTATAGAAGGGAAACTTTACTAAATGAGAAGGTTGGCTGTTTGATTGACAATAATAAGTAACAAAGAACAAGCATTCAATGAGCTTACAAATCCCTCCAAGAATCAATTAATTCCACATCTATTTTAAGGATTCCTAAGTGAGTTATAAACTTAAGGAAATCTAAAACGAAAACCTTTGTGAAAACAAGAGTGTAAAGATCTCCAACTTGGCTGAGTTGTGAGATTGGGATACAACTTAAAGTTGGTGCTTTGAGTGGGAACTCCCTGTAGGACTCAGCTTAGATTTGGGGTAGAAGTCTAAGTGGTATATCCTACTAAAGACTAAAGGACTCAGCTAGGAGTTGGTGCTTCTAATGGTGTATCCTACATCCGAAAGAGGATACCATCTAGAGACAAATTGTAGGCTTGATTCCTGTCAGTTGGAAAGGAATCCACTAGTGGAAAAGCTCAAAGGAAGAAAACTCTGGGGACTCGAGTAGGTGGGGCCAAACAAGGATAAAAACCTTCTGTATTTTATTTCTCTAACTTTTATTATTAGCATTATATTATCATAACTACATCATCCGGTTCATAATCAAATATGCTAAGCTAAGACTTTTTAAAGTCTTTATATTCTACAAAAAAGGGTTATTCACCCCCTTCTAACCTTATAAAGGCCCTTATGAGGACCAACAAGTGGTATCAGAGCAAGTGCTCAAACTAGAGATCTAAAAATCTTGAGCTAAAGGTCCATATATGTTGGTTCACATATCAAAATGAGTTTTCAAAACTCACAACCCCTTCTTGAGGGTATGTCTATTACCCATCCTCCACTCTTCACAGGTGAACACTACTCATTCTGGAAAAATTAGATGAAGAACTTTATCCAGTCATAAAGTATGCAAGCATGGTTAGTTATTAAAGATGGTCCATATGAGCCTACTTATGAAGTAGAGGGTATGACTACCCGAAAATCATCTAGTATGTGGGACGAGAATGACTTTAAAAAGTTGCATGAAAATGCAAATGCTATTAACATGCTTCATTGTGCTCTTAGTGCAGCTGAATTCAATAGGATATCCAGATGCAAAACTATAGAAGAGATTTGGGAGAAGTTGGAGGCAACCTGTGAAGGAACCACTAAAGTAAGAGAAGCTAAGTTTGATCTACTCCAACAAAAGTTTGAATACTTCAAGATGGAGCCTAAAGAATCAATTAGCAGCATGAACACTAGATACACCAATCTAGTGAATGAGATGAAGAGGCTAGAAAAGGAGATCCTGGAAGTAGAAATGGTCAAGAAAATGCTCCAAAGTCTCACCAAGGAATGGGATGGCAAAACGACTGCCATTGAGGAAGCTCATCACTTAAACTTTTATAGCTATGATGAACTCATTAGTAATCTTCTAACCCAAGAATTGTGCTTGGAGAGATATAGCTAATAAGAAAAAGAAGGCTGAGGAGAAGAAGAAAGCCATTACATTTAAGGCAAAATCCAGTGAATCAGCTTCATTCGGAGAAGAAGAGCAAACCAATGAATCAATGAGCGCCAAAGATCAACTTGCTTTATTAACCAGAAGGCTCAATCGATTCATATAAAAGAAAGATGGAAGGAAATCAAGAAAGTATGAATCCCAAAAACCTAGAGAAGGCACTTCCAAAAGAGACAGGCCTAGAAGAAATCCGGAAGAGAAGAAGGATCCGGAGAAATAAGCTACATGTTTTGAATGTGGTGAGAAAGGCTATTTTAGAACAAAATGTCCCAAGCTGAAGAGAACCAAGAAGTTCAAAAAGAAGGCAATGGTAGCTACTTGGAGCAATAGTGAAGAAAGTAGTAGCTCATCTTCAATAGAAGAAGAGGAGACTGCCAATCGTGGATTCATGGCTCTGATTGATCCGTAAGTAGAGCAATCTGGAAGGAATGCCTCCAAGCAAGAAATAGTGCAAATTGAAGAATCAAAATCAGATACAGCATACACTAAGGTAAATTCTTGTTCAAATTTTGCTTCTAATCTTGACCTTGCTCGAGCTCCATCTATTTTGATCAAGGGTGAAAAGAAGAATGCAAAAGTAATCAAGTCCTTTAAAAGAGCAGTAATGGAGTGGCAGAACATGCTGAAGTAATGGCATAAGACATCAATCTGGTTAGAGCAACCAAGCATATTGATGTTGTGGAGAAAAACATCTTGAGGAATCAACTCCAGATCCTAAATTCAAATGCAATGGGGCTGGATAGAGAAATCAATCTACTAAAGGAAGTATTCAAGAAGAGGCCATAGACAAAAGCTCCAAGAAGAGATAATACTCCTCCTCAGAATAGATTCCAAAAGACCCTTAATCAAAGGATGAAGGAAGTTAGCAGGATACCACAAGCTCAAAGATATACTACTGCTCAAAAGGGAAAGGCTAAGGTGGCTTACAATCAACAGCCTATCAAACAAAGAAGAAACTGTGGAGCAGAAGTTGCACCTCCAACAAGTTCCGGATTACCATCGGACCATCCACTAGTGTGTGAAAATTTGGGTATAAAGGACATTATGGGAAGAAGGATCTAGAGAACATCAATGAGAAGCAAAAGCAAAATATACCTATTTTGGGGTACAGGTTTTGTACGGAAAATAATCATATTATTAAATCGATTAAAAACCGGTTATTATGATGTTTACCCTTAGCCAGAGATGGTTATTAACCTGAGAGGACCCTAATCTGATTAGGTACCCAAACCCACTTGATCTATTTTACAGGTATGCCTTAGATCTATAGTAGATCAATACACTTGGTATATGGATAGTGGATGCTCAAGGCACATGACAGGTGATGAGAAGGCCTTCATCACATTGACCCAAAAGAAGGGAGGCAAAGTAAGCTTTGGAGACAATCAAAAAGGAAAGATCATTGGTCATGGAACCATTTGATCCGAGTTAAAGATAGAAGATGTCTCAATGGTTGATGGACTGAAATTCCACTTGCTAAGTGTGGCCTAACTCTGTGACAAAGGAAGAAAAGTCACATTTGATTCTGAAGGCTGCTTAATCTATGATAGTAAGTCCAAGCAACTCATTCTTTATGCACCAGAGTAAATAATGTCTATTCTATAAACATTAAAAGTGATAAAAAAAAGAATATCTGCTTGATACCTAAATAAGAAGAATTGTGGCTATGGCACCGGAGGTTAGGACATGTCAGCATGAACCTCCTGTCCAAAGTAGCAAAAAAGGAATTAGTAGTGGGTTTGCCTAAGGTTACTTTTGATAAGGATCATCTACGCACTGCATGTCAATTCGGTAAACAGCATAAGAAAAGTTTCCCTTCCATCTCATACATTCCTTCCAAAATAATACTTGAGCTCCTGCATATTGATATCTTTGGTCCAATCAAACCATTAAGTTTACGTAGAAGAGAATACACCATGGCCATTGTGGATGATTATTCTCGATCTACCTGGGTTCCCCTGCTAGCAAGCAAGGGTGAAACCTATAACCAAATCTCAAAAATGTTCATCTGGATAGAAGTAGAACAAGGCATAAGCATTGCACGCATTCGTAGTGATAATGGTGAAGAATTCAAAAATGAGCACTTTGCTGACTTTTGTAACTCCGAAGGAATTGAACATAACTTCTCTGCCCCTAACACTCCTCAATAGAATGGAGTTGTTGGAAGAAAGAATAGGACTATAGTTGAAATGGCAAGAACAATGCTCAATGAAAATTGTTTGCCAAAATACTTTTGGGGAGAGGCCGTGAATATAGCATGTTATATTCTAAATAGAGCTCTAATTCGAAAGACATTAGAAAAGACCCCATTTGAATTCTGGAAGGAAGAAAACCCAAAATTAGGTACTTTAAAGCATTCGGATGTAAATACTACATCCTCAATGATAGAGAGCAACTAGGAAAATTTGATCCTAAATCTGATGAAGCAATTTTCATTGGCTACTAAACACATAGTAAGGCTTATAGAGTATTCAATAAACGAACCCAAACTATGGTAGAGTCAATACATGTAGATTTCGATGAGACTAACACTGCAGGAAAGAAAAGCTACGCTTTGAAAGATCCAGTTCTAGAAGCTAAAAAATCTGGAAAAAAGATGGAAGCAGGAATTCCTGATTCATCTCAAATCAAGAAGTACAAAGAGGAAGATGAAGGAATATCCTTTGATCTAGAAGTACAACAAGTTAATCTCAACCCATAGGAGATTGACTTTAATGAAGGCCAAGAAGGAGTAGTTGAAGCTGAAGTGGAGCAAGTCCCAGTTCAATAAGAAGGCCTATAAAGGGAGATTCGGACACACAGAGATCATTCCATCGAGAATATTTTGGATGATGTTTATAATCTAGTAAGAACCAGAGGTCAGCTCAACAAAATGATGAGTCATGCCGCTTTTGTCTCTCTCATAGAGCCAAAGAAGTTTCAGGATGTAGGGGGAGATGAAAGTTGGATGATGGCAATGTAGGAAGAGCTAGATCAATTTACCAGAAATGATGTCTGGGATCTAGTACCACCTCCTAAAGGAAAATCAATCATTGGCACCAAGTGGGTGTTCCAGAACAAGCTTGATGAATCCAGAGTGGTGGTGAGAAACAAGCCAAGATTAGTTGCCCAAGGCTACAACCAGTAAGAAGGAATTGATTTTTAAGAAACCTTTGCTCTTGTAGCAAGGCTAGAAGCAATCCAGATTCTATGTGCTTTTGCATCATTCATGGGGTTCACATTATACCAAATGGATGTCAAAAGTGCATTTCTAAATAGTGTTATCCAAGAAGAAGTCTATGTTAAGTAACCACCCGGATTTGAAGATCCAAAGCATTCGGATCATGTCTACAAGTTGAAGAAGGCTCTCTATGGATTAAAGCAGGCACCCAGACGCTAATATGAGTGGTTAACCTCATTCCTTATATCTAAGGGTTATATCAGACGTAGAGTAGACACTACCTTATTCATCAAAAAGAAGAAAAATGATATTATTTTAGTCCAAATCTATGCGGATGATGTCATGTTTAGAGCTACCGATGAAAGCATGTGTAAAGAATTCAGCTCTAAAATGCAGAACAAATTCAAGATGTCCATGATGGGAGAACTCAACTTCTTCCTTGGTCTACAAATCAAGCAAAGTCCGGATGGGATTTTCATTAACCAGTCCAAGCACACTAAGGAAATCTTAAATAAGTTTGAAATGGACAAAAGCAATCCTATGTCCACTCCAATGGGATCAGTTATAGTCCTATCCAAGGATTGTTAAGGAGAGAATGTTGATCAAAAGCTCTTTAGAGGGATGATTGGCTCACTTCTATACTTGACAGCTAGCATACCTGATATACACTATGTAGTTTACTATTGTGCAAGGTCTTAAGCCAATCCTAAGGATTCTCATCTTAAAGTAGTTAAAAGGATCCTTAGATACCGCCTAGGAACCACTAAAGTTGGACTATAGTATCCTAGTAATGGAGATTTCACACTCCAAGTGTTCACTGATGCAGACTATGGCAGAGACACTCTTGAGAGAAAAAGTACATTCAAAGGCTACCATATCCTTGGAAATTGCTTAGTATCATGGTATAGCAAGAAGCAAACTTCAGTTGCTTTATCTACCATAGAAGCAGAATATATGGTAGCTGGAAGTTGTGTTGCTCAACTTTTATGGATCAAATAACAACTTCAAGATTATGAAGTGCAATCCAGATGTTTTGATGTCTTGTGTGACAATAAGAGTGCTAATGTTGTCTCAAAGAATGCAGTACTCCGTAGCCGAATGAAGCATGTCAATATAAGGCCTCATTTCGTCAAGGATCATGTGATAAAGAAGGATGTTGCATTAGTATATACTCCAACTAATGAGCAAAGAGCAAATATCTTTACTAAGCCACTAAGTAAAGACCAATTTAGGAAGCTAAGAGAGTCAATTGGTATGTCCAATCCAATTTAGGATCAATCCGAAAGACTGCTTGACATCAAGACGGATCCTAGACTAAAAACTCAATCTAGAAGAGAAGTATTGGGAGAAATCTACTCCAGAAGCATGCCACGTCAGTGGACAAGAATGACAAATGGCAGTAAAAGCTCATAAAGGTAACAGTTACATTTTAAATTTCAAAAGTCCATTAGCTATTACACGCATGGTAAATTCGACAGTTATTTTAAAATTAAACCATTCCTATTCTCCGATTAAACTAAATTTACCTCTCTCCTAAAAATCCGACTGCTATGTCATCAATCCAACCAAAATAACCGGCGTCTGGATTACCAAACTACCCTCACTTTGAAAATTCTATATAAACCCCTCAAATTCACTCTTCTTTCTCACGCGAGCAACTATTCTACTATTACTCTGCAAAAATCAAAACCTAAAACCTAATTTCTTCAAATCCTTTCTCAAAAATGGCCGCACTTACGACAAGCAAAGGCCCCATAAAGCTCCCTAACATCCTTACAATCTTTGATCTCAAAGATGAAGACTTCACACTTGTGACCCTCAAAGAAAGCGACTATGTAGTACCTACAGACTATCTAGGGGATAGATTCCTGTTCAAAATAGACCCCTATTCCAAATTAATTTAGGATCAAAGCCTTAAAGAGTTTCTCTAGATCAATTGTCCAACTTATGCTAAGTTGGTAAGAGAATTCTATGATAACCTTCATGCTCACAAGAAACTAGATGCTCTGCACACAAAGGTCCAAGGCAAAGAAATTATGATAACTCCGGACTTCTTTGAACACTACCTTCATATGAAGAATAGTGGAGTGCAAATGAGGGTGGATGAAGATGAAGCAAACGTGAAGTATGATCCGGCGATGTGGCTTCTTGAGAGATATTTTGGGGATAAATTCTCCACTTACTGGCCTCAGGCACCTCAAATCTTGCAGCATGTATTGGCCAAGCTAATCCTTATCCGGGAAGGAACTTTAACCACAGTGTCAACATTACAACATTACGTGCTGCAACACTGGGCGGAATGCAGTCTAGTGAAATTCCCAGTCCTAATAATCCACTTCCTAAAGCATCATAGGAACTTATATAGTGCTTTGATCACTAGGATCCTTTAGGCCTTTGAAGTTAACCTCATAAGATTCTAGGGTGTTAATGGAAAGGCTATCCTCTAGAAGAATTTTCAAAACTTTAGGTTCAATGAAACATGGGATGAAGCCAAGGCTATAAGGCAATGCGATCAGAAGAAGAACAAGGCTCAAAAGAAATTAGTTGTGATTTGGGATGAAGTGGAGGATGAGGATACCTACACCATCTCCCAACTACTCAAAAATTCCCCAGAGAATCCAAAACTAAGGGGAAGGCTAATTAAGACAACTGATCTATTGAAGAGACTAGTGTGTGATCTAGAGGCAAAGGAAACCATTACAGTAGCTGCTATTGTAATAAAAAAGGGTTATCAAAAGGGCCAGAAAAGGAAAGCATCAGAACTGCTAAAGGGGAGAGATGGGTCTAATGAAGAGGAGGCAGAAGATGACATGCCTGCACCCAAGAAGCAGTTCACCCGAAAGGGGTGCACTTTCGATGAAGTAGCTAAAGCATAAAAGCATCAAAAGCAAACTGCCAAAAGGCCCACTGTGATCATCATTATTGTAGAGGTAGCTAAATGAGTTGTAGTGGAAGATTTGGCTAGGGCAAATGCATCAAAAGGGAAGAATGTGCCCTAATCTAATGAGGACATTCATCCAGAGGATCCTCAATATAAGGAGATGATGGCCATGGAGGCAGATAACTATCGGACTAATAACCTGCAAATTGAGGGACCCAAAGGATACTCCACTACACCTATCCTTATAGACTCGTGAGCCATGGCACAATTATCAAGGATACCAGAATCAGACTCCTTCCCCTTTCAAGCCACAATAGAGCCTCTTCCGGAAAACTTGGTCAATATGGAAGATGAGATTCCCACAGAACTAAGTCATGTAAAGGCAGTAGGAGAGGGCATTGAGGACAATTCTAATGCGCCTGTCGAGCGTCAAAGTCCTGAAAAGGCATTAGTAGGGATGACTGAGGACAGTTTCAGTCATCCGACGGTTGAGGTTGGAAGAAATGAAGATAAGAAAGCCTCAAGCATCCATATTCCATCTACATTAAATGAGGTACTTCCTATCATAACTACCTTGAACAATCACGCTAATAGTACTGCTGTTGATGACAAAGTAGTTCAAACAAGGGACAACTTGGATACACATATTCCAAATGTATCCAAGGAAGGTGTGCCCAACCCAGACTTACTATAGAGGAAGGATACTGTCTGGGAGCCAATGATAACACTCCTAGAGTGGACTTAATGAGCGAGGCAAGTACAAAGGATAGGTCAGAAGAGAGGGAAAAGGATCTAGAGGAGAGCTGTAAGCAAATAGATAATGATCCCTCTAGAAGCCTCTCCAGCTCCGGAGATGAATCCTCTAGCTCCTCTAAAGAAGGATTTCCTCCTAAAGTAAGCCCAATGAAAGTGCCTGCTATTAATACAGTTAAAGCCAAAGTTTTTACATCACTCCATCTTCTAAAAGAAGCTGCCCAAGAAGAAAATAAGGAAGGGTATGTCAAATAAAACCTTCGGACCATATGCACACATCTCAGAGGGGTTGAAAAGTAACTACTCAAACAAGATGCTGATCAGGATGTGAAAAAGGAGTTGGGAGAGATCAAATTATTAGTGAAGAAAATAAAAGACAAATTCTTCGATTTCCTCACTCCGGGTACAATTACAGAAGCATCTCTCTCTCTGATCCAGCCAACCTTGAATAAGCTTAAGGAGAATGGTTCCACAGCAAACTGGACTGCTGATCAAGCCAGCACACTGGCTTCAAATAACTGTAGAACTGTGAGCAAATAAAAGAAATTAAGGCTTATCTAGACTGTAAGTTTGAAAACTTGTCAAAATTCATGGCTGAAAAAGACCCCTCTCCTGCCATAAAAGATTTGGGAGTAGACTAGCAAGTCACCCAAGAAATGCTTGTACACTTTATAGAGAAAATTCTTCCCAAATTTAAGGAGAAAATTTTGAATGATATGGGTGATGAACTGCAAAGCCATATAACCAAATTAGAGAAGCAAATAAATGATTGGAAGGCATCCATCTCAAAAGAACTCTCCCTCCAAACCAAATCCTTGCATAATGTCCGGAAAGGGCTTAGTGAAGAACTCCCCCTACTCTAAACCAAAAACAATAATCTTTCAATATCTGGATCCTCTTCCTCTCCTGCCATTCTGGAAAGCCAACTCCTTCCAGTCTTCCATAACCTTGTTTAAGCCATTGGAGATTCCAGCTTCTTCGATCAGAAAGGAATGATAACTCTCCTAAAGGTCCTCTTCCCTTACTATGACCCAAATGATCAAGAGTTTATCCTGAGCATTCATCCCTCCATCAAGCAATCCTATGAAAATCTAAAGAAGACCATCCAGCCCTTCAATCTCACACCTATGGTTGACAAGATTATTGAGGAAAGGTCCAAAGGCAGCGCTGACTACACTATGTATTCAAGTGCATGCAAACAGCTTGGGATAACAAGACTTATATGGTTATAAACCCCCAAGCTATGAAAAAAGGGGGAGAAGAGTATACAAGAACATGGATCCGGAAAGGGAAAGGAGAAAGAGGGAGCATCAAGAGGGAATCAGTATTAGACTAGCTATAATATGTACTTGTAAAATTTTATAATAGCTAGATTCACTATTGTATATTTTTGTAATTTGTAATCTGAAATTCTTTGATGTTAACTGTTGTTAACAGTAGAAGTATATATTGCGAAAATGTCTGATTCTCAAAATATTGCTTCTAAAAGTACAATATGCCATTACACTAAAACAAACTTAGAAGCTAGAATCAAAAAATTTTGGGGGAGTTAGGATGCTAGAATTATGGGGGAGTAAAATTTGTAAATGTTTAAGTATCAAGAATCATACTTAGTACATATATACTCCATTCCCTTGTGCTTAGTTTTTATTTCCATCAAATGGGGGAGATTGCTGGGAAACAATGATCCGGATCACAAAATTAAACTAATTTAACCACATCAGGTTTGAAGGAAACAAAAACTTAAACTATATAAATCATAAATCCAAATGGAAATATCTGGACAAAGATCCATCTACAAGGTTTTCCATCAAAGATATCAAGTACCTAAGCATATCAAATCATCAGAATAAATCTTTGAAAGGAAACAAGCTTTAATCCCTCAAGAATAGCATCCGAAAGAGCTGATTGCCATATCTGCAAAAAAAGGCAGATCCGGAGAATATGAGCCGAAAAACTTCCAGAAGACTCATGCTTAAAGACAATGGGAAAAGTTTCAAAGACAACTTTTCCCTCCACCTTTTGGTCTATGAAGTCAAAGATCCCTTCCCCGAGATAAAGACAAAATGAGACAGCTTGCATTTTTCAGAGAAAAGAAAAAAGGATTGACACCGGACTAAAAAAGCTAACATCCTTTTTCACCTAGACCAATAAGGAGGCGCGTGGAGCTCCCACCAAAAAGCTAATGGTGTAAAAGTTGGTGCATCACAAAAAGCCAAGTAAAACGATCACTGACAACTTTTCAGCATCAATCCTTAGAATTCAAATGGGTCATATTACAGTCTAATGGATTGATCAATGGTTTTGGAAGCACTATCTATAACTTGATCAAGTGTAAAGATTTATTACAAGTTCAATAACCCACAACGGCTACATCTATGATGGAAGCCTATAAAAGGGAAACTTCACCAAATAAGAATGTTGGTTGTTTGATTGACAAAAACAAGTAACAGAGAACAAGAATTCAATAAGCTTATAAATCCCTCTAAGAATTAATTAATTCCACATTTGTTGTAAGGATTCCTAAGTGAGTTTTAAACTTAAGGAAATCCAAAAACCAAAACCTTTGTGAAAATAAGAGTGTAAAGATCTCCAACTTGGGTGAGTTGTGAGATTGGGATACAACTTAAAGTTAGTGCTTTGAGTGGGAACTCATTGCAGGACTCAGCTTAGATTCGGGGTAGAAGTCTAAGTGGTATATCCTACTAAAGATTAAAGGACTCAGCTAGGAGTTAGTGCTTCAAGTGGTATATCCTACATCCGAAAGGGGTTACCGTATGGAGACAAATTGTAAGGCTTGATTCCTACCAGTTGGAAAGGAATCCACTAGTGGAAAATCTCGGAGGAAGGAAACTCCAGGGACTTGAGTAGGCGGGGCCAAACCAAGATAAAAACCTTCTGCGTTTGATTTCTCTAACTTTTATTATTTGCATTATATTATCATAACTGCATCATCCGGATCCATCATCCGGTTAATAATCAAACATGCTACACTAAGACTTTTTAAAGTCTTTATATTCCATGAAATAGGATCATTCACCCCCCTCTGACCTTATAAAGACCCTCACAGGGACCAACACCTGGAACCACTATGAGAAAGTCTTGACCTTATTCCCGCTTCATACACCAAGTGAAGCAATTTTGGAAAAGCCTTATGGTTTTCAAAATTTTGTTGTACATATTTTTTCATAGGCTGAGTATGGGGGAATCTTGTCTGCAGTATACTTTTTGTGCATATATTTTATGTCTCTTCTCTCTCCCTCTGGTGCATGGCACATTTGAAGTCTTTCTCTACATCTATTTTCATTTAAGAGTTTTTTATGTTCCCTGCTGGCTATCTTTACCTATTTGTTTTTCATTTTAATGCTCTAAGGACAAAGCTTATTTTAAGTATGGGGAAGGGAACAAACTGTCTAGCCTGAATGATTGTTGATTAGTTGATTGTACTCTACTTGTTTATGCTAAATTGGTATATTCTTTTCAATTTTTGCTTGAAATTTTTCCATTATTGAACTTACTTTCCTAAGATAGCCTAATTCAGTGCATTGATTGAGTGCCCTAATGATTATGAACCACGAAAGTCTGTGTGATTTGGAAACTTAGTAGTTACCTATGAATATGTAGAATGTAACTTGAGGATTTGTAAAGCTTTAGTTAGGTAATTTTTTAGAGCCTACTAAGATGTTTAAGGTGTTTAAATTTCAAACTTTTACTTCAAAATGATAGCCTAAATTTGACACATAACCCTGTTTTAGTGAGAATCTGAGCCTTGATACTCAAGGATAGACTGTTTGCATGATATTCTTGCTGAGGTGAAAACTTTTCACTGTCTAGCTAGGACTTGGCTTGGGAAATTTATGTAATACATGTTATTATGTGCTAGTACTTGTCAAGACTACACATTGTATGTTCATGTCAAATGATTAAGGCATTAGGTTTTCCCCTTCTTAGCCAAAAGCCTAACCCTTAACAGCATTACCACTAGATAACACACTTTGAGCCTTTTGCCTTTTCTTTCTTACACCACATCACATCACATCAAAAACGACAAAACCTTTTACTTTGATCCCCTAAAACAACTAGAATTTTCCAATAGATATTGTCACCATTAACGAAATGCAACAACACTGTTAAGAGTGGAAGACTTTCCCTACGCAGAATAACAAAAAAGATATTTCAAAGGAAATAACATCAAACATTTAGAAGATGGCGTCATTTTGGTAGAACCTTGTTTAACTTTTTTAATTTAGTTTAATTCAAAAAAAAGAAGAAAATGGGAAAAAAATGAAGAAGAAGAAGAAAATGAAAAAAAGAGAAAAAGAAAAGAAAAGAATTAGACAATTTCATCTTTATTCTATCATTTTTGGAGGAATAAACAATATTTTTAAGAAGGTTATGTACTTCAAGGAGAAGCTTTCACAATTAGAAAACTTCAGGGTTTCCTTTGCTCAACACAGACAATTTGCTCTCAGACAAGGTTTTTATAAAATATCAGAAAGGTTGCATAAACTCTTTTACACTAAATTACCTTTTTTCCATACCCCTAACCTAAACCTCGCATTACAACCCTTTAAATACCTTTTTGATGGAGTGAACATTTAATAACTAAGTGGTGGAGATTTGACCAAGGGGCAAGCATATGGTCTAGAGTTTGTTTAGGTTTTGCTAAATGAGGGAAGTCTAAAAATTCACTGTAAACACCGAGAGTGATTATGTTGCTACCCAGAGGGTCCTCCTAGCAAGTGTGCTAGGGTCAGTTTGTAGTATGGGCAAGACTAAGTGTCGTATTCCATAAGGAGCAAGTATAAATCGTCTGAAGGTCTCCCTGGTAGACTAGCTCAGAGGTTCTTTATATTTTGTTGGTGGTTGGATAAACAAAAACAAGACATAAAAGTAAAATGCATAAAATAAAGATAAAGCACAACTTCTCCATATACAAACAGTACAAGGTCTTCTTCCTAACATGCATATAATAACTTAATGAAGCATAGAGATCCAAGGTATCTCAACCACGAAAATTCAAGCGTTTCGATCGGCCATCTTGAATACTAATGTTATTAACTTAATTCTCTCATCAGTCTCCTTAAGCTAACAACAAACCATTAGGTTTAGTTAAGCATTTAGATAAATCTAAAACCCTTGGCATATAACCAATCTCCGGTTGGTCTCATGCATTATGTGAGTGTATTTTGTTGGTCCCTGTGAGGGTGTATATAGGGTTAGAGGGGGATGAATGACTCTTTTTTGTGGAATTAAAAGACTATAAAAAGTCTTAGTGTAGTGTGTTTGAATATGATCCAGATGATGGATCCATATGATGCAGTTATGAAAATATAATGCAATAAGATAAAGAGTTAAGGAATTCAAACATAAGAGGATTTTATCCTAGTTCGGCCCTACCTACTCCAGTCCCCGAAGTTTCCTTCCTCTAAGCTTTTCACTAGTGGATTCCTTTCCAACTGGCAAGAATAAAGCCTTACAATTTATCTATGGATGGTACCCCCTTTTGGATGTAGGATATACCACTAGAAGCACCAATTCCTAGCTGAGTTCTTTGAGTGTTTTGTAGGATATACGACTTAGCCTTATACACTGAATCTAAGCGGAGTCCTACAGGGAGTTCCCGCTTAAAGCACCAACTTTAAGTTGTATCCCAATCTCACAACCCACCCAAGTTTGAGATTCTTACACTCTAGTTTTCACAAAGGTTTTGGGTTTTGGATTTTAGGAATCCTTACAATAGATTTGGAATTGGATGATTCTTGGAGGGATTTATAAATTGCTTGAAAGCTTTTTCGCTGTCACTTGTTTTTGTCAATCAAAAAGCCAACCTTCTCATTTGGTGAAGCTTCCCTTTCATAGCCTTCTACCATAAATGTAGTCGTTGGGTTGTTGAACTTATATTAATCTTCACCATTGATTAGGTTAAAGGTGGCACTTCCAGAGCCGTTGATCAATCCGTTAGACTATAATTAGACCCATTTGAATCCTTAGGATTGATATTGAAAAGTTGTCACTGATTGTTTTACTTGGCATTTTGTGATGCACCAACTTTTACACCATTTGCTTTTTAATATGAGCTCCGCGCGCCCTATTATTGGTTAAGGTAAAAAGACTGTCATCTTTTTCAGTCTGGTGTCAATCCTATTGTCCTTTTGCTGAAAAGTGCAAGCTGTCATTTTTATCTTGCTTGAGGGAAAAGAATCTTTGACTCTGTAGGCTAAAAGGATGGAGGGAAAAGCTATCTTTGAAACTTTTCCCTTTATCTTGATATCTGAGTCTTTTGGATGGTATTAAATTCAGAATCTCTGGACCTGTCTTCTACTGGATGCTATTGAACTCAAATCTCTAGATGTGTTTTCTTCCGGAGCTAGATAAAGTAGTTCTTTCGGATGCTATTTTTGAGGAATTAAAGCTTGTTTCATTTCGAAGCTTTATTCAGATGATTCCTTGCTTAGGTACTTGATGTCTTTATTGCACAGTCTTGTAACAGGATCTTTGTCCAGATGTTTCCATTTGGATTAGGGATTTATATAGTTTAAGTTTTTATTTCTTGGGATAGTTTT
Organism: Euphorbia pulcherrima; assembly: GCA_947683365.1. Classification (NCBI taxonomy): domain Eukaryota; kingdom Viridiplantae; phylum Streptophyta; class Magnoliopsida; order Malpighiales; family Euphorbiaceae; genus Euphorbia; species Euphorbia pulcherrima. Next base: position 17,658,274 of record CANTUS010000010.1, on the reverse strand, counting down.
TGTTTCATTCAAACCTGGTCCGGATAGATTTAATTTTGTGATCCGGATCATTGTTTCCCAATAATCTTCCCCATTTGATGGAAATAAAAAATAAGTACAAGGGTATGGAGTTTTTTTTAGCTACATATGATTCTTGATACTTAGTCATTTACAAATTTTACTCCCCCATAATTCTAGCATCCTAACTCCCCTAATATTTTTCAATCCTAGCTTCTAAGTTTGTTTTAGTATAAATACAGATTGTACTTTTAGAAGCAAATTTTGAGATTTAGATATTTCACTATATATATACTTCTACTGTTAACAATAGTTAACATCAATGAAGGTCAGATTACAGATTACAGAAATATATAATAGTGAATCTAGCTATTACAAAAATTTTACAAGTATTGATAGCTAGGCTAATTCAGATATTCCTTCTGGATGAACTTCCCTCCTTCTCCTTTCCTTTGCTGGATTCATGCTCTTGTATACTTTTCTCCCCCTTTTTATTTCCAGCTTTGGGGTCTATTACCATGTATGACTTATTTTCCCAAGCTGCTTGCCAAGTATTAGAATTGATTGCATAATCAGCACTCCCCTTGGACCTTTCTTCAATAATTTTATCAACTATTGGAGGAGTGAGATAATAGGGTCGGAACATCTTCTTCAGATTATCATATGTGTGCTTGATAGAAAGATGAATGCACAGGATAAACTCTTGATCTTTTGGATCATATTAAGGGAAGAGTACCTTTAAAAGAGTAGTCATACCTTTTTGACTGAAGAAGCCTGAAACCCCAATGGCTTGAACAAGGTTGTGGAAGACCGAAAGAAGCTGGCTTTTCAAAATGGCAGGGGAAGAAGATCTGGATATTGCAAGGTTATTCAGTCCTATCTGGAGTAGGGTTATTTCTTTACTAAGGCCTCTTCGGACATTATGCAGAGATTTAGACTGGAGAGAGAGTTCCTTGCAGATTGATGCCTTCTAATCACTTATTTGGTTTTCTATTCCGGTTATATGTCTCTATAGTTCATCACCCATATCCTCAAAAATTTTGTCCTTGAATTTAGGAAGAATTTTTTTCTATGAAGTGCACCAGCATTTCTTGGGCGACTTGCTAGTCTACACCCAAATCTTTGATGGAAGGAGAGGGGTCTTTTTTAGCCAAGAATATTGACAAGTTTTCAAACTTGGAATCCAGATAAGCCTTAAGTTCTTCAGTTTTCTCGAAGGAGGATGATGTGATCTTGTCAATCATAATTCTATAACTATTTGAAGCTAATGTATTGGCTTGATCCGCAGTCCAATTTACTTTGGCACCACTCTCCTTAAGCTGATTCAAGATTTGAGTGATTTGAGAGAGAGGCTTCTGCTATGTATCTGGGAGTGGGGAAATCCAAGACATTGTCTTTAATATTTTTCACTAATAACTTGATCTCACCCAGCTCCTTCTTCATCTCTTTATCATTAGGTTGTCTTAGCAACTCTTTCTTAACTCCTCGAAGATGGGTGCAAATTATCCAGAGACTCTGTTTGACATAGCCCTCTTTATTCTCTTGCTGAGCAGCTTCCTTAAGCAAATGAAGAGCTGCAGAGACTTTGGATTTGATGGTATTATTTGCAGGCACTCTTATTGGGCTAGCCTTGGGAGGGAATTCCTCCCTATTAGATGAGTTTGAAGATTCATCTCTAGAGCTAGAGCTTCTTCCAGAGGGTTCAGGTTCTAACTCTTTCTTATTTTCCTCTTAATCTTCTTGCCTTTCCTCCAACTTAGCCTTTAGACTTGCCTCTCCTGTTGAGTCCACTCTATAAATGTGCTCATTGGATCCCAGACATAGTCCCTCCTTTGGAATGGAATTATTCGGGATAGGCACATCTTCCTTGGATACTTGTATATCCAAGTTGTCCTTTATTGCAATTGCTATTACAACAGTACTAGTATGATCAGTATTAATAATAATATTTTTTGAGACAGAATTTACCTCAATGGATGGCAGCTGAACTTGATCATTTATAGCTTCATCTTCCACCACAACCCCCGCATGACTGGAACTGACCTCAGCCATTCCTATAGTTGCCTTTTTAGAACTTATAATATCTCATCCAGGCATATTGGTATTGTCCCCAATGCCCTCTCCTATTGCCTTTAGAGGACTTATTTTTGCAGGAATCCAAGCTTCTAGGCCTAGCAGATTCTCTGAAGAGTTTTTATAAACGGCACAAAATTGAAGGTTCCAGGTTCAGGAATTTTAGAAAGCTCAACCATAGCATTTGAGTCAATGAGGATTGGCTGAGCAGAAGATCCCCTGGGTCCCTCAATGGCTAGATTGTTCAGCTAGTAGTTTTCTACCATGAATGCCATCATTTCTTCATATTGAGGATCCTCCGGAAGGATGTCATCATTGGATCCGGGCACATTCTTGCCTTGTGATGCTTTTGCTCTAGCCAATTCCTCTACCATAACTCTTCTTGTAGCCTCCTCATCAATTACAATAGAGGTCGGGTTTTTAGCAGGTTTCTTTTGGTGTTTTTGGGCTTTGCCTACTTTATCAAAGGTACACCCCTTCCGGGTGAGCTGCTTCTTGGGTGCAGGCATATCATCTTTTGTTTCTTCTTCTTTCGACCCATCTCCCCCTTTCAATAATTTAGAGGCTTTTCTCTTTCGCCCTTGTTGGTATCATTTTCTAATTGCAGCTACGGCGACTACAATTGTTTCCCTTGCCTCCAGATCACATATTGGTTTTTTCAAAAGGTCAGCAGTTTTGATTAGCCTTCCCCGTGGCTTTTGCTTTACTGGGGAATTCTTTAGAAGTTGGGAAATTGTCTGCTCATCTTCATCTTCCACTTCTTCTATTCGAACCTAGGCGAATGGTTGTACTTCTTTCGGTTTCTATGTTCTAGCCTTTTTAGGAACAGGGGCAAGGACATCTGGATTAGCAGTCTTCCGGGCCTTAGCTTCTTTGCTTTCTCCTCATTCCATTCTTCTCCAAATGTCAGTCTTCTAAAAATTTTCTCCAGAATTTCCTTTAAATTTTCAGCATGGAACCCATTTAGATGTACCTCATTAGCTCGGAGGATCCGGTGATTGGAGCCCTGTGGGTATTAACATGGTTCTTGAGGAAGCTTATAATTAGTACCGCCAATTAATTTCTACATAGCCAACCCAGTGTTGAAGGATCCAATGTTGTTGTGAAGAGACTATTGGCAAGGATCCCTTTCGAATCAGAATAAGCTTTTCCATCTCATACTGGAGAAGTCTGGGGGTTTCTGGGAAGTAGGTGGAGAATTTATCCCCAAAGTAGTTGGGATGTAACTAGATCTTTGTATTATATTCTACTTCTACTTCATCTCAATCTATTTGCATTTATAGTCTCGAGTTTTTCATATTGAGTTTCTCTTCAAAGAAATCAGGGGTGATGGTGATCTCTTTCCCTCAAACCTTAGTTCGAAGGGCGTCAAGCTCCCTGTGGACTTGAAGGTTATCATAAAATTCTTTGACTAGCTCCAATTATGTTGGGTAGTTCATTTTGAGAAAATCTTTTAAATTTTGATCATCAATAAGAGTGCAGAATGGAGTTATCTCAAAGAGGAAATTATCTCCCAGAAAATCCGTGGGGATTATAGAGCTACTGGGTTTGAGTTTTCATGGCTCAAAGTCATCATCTTTTAGGTCAGATTTGGAGAATATGTTATGGGTAGGGAAATTTTAGGTTTCTTGGTTTACGATTGCGGCCATTTTGAGTTTAGAGTTTGAAGGAATTAGGGTTGAGATTTTATTTTTGCAGAGTAATAGTGCTTAGTTGCTCGCATGAAGAAGAAGGGTGATTCTGAAGGATTTATATAAAATTTTTAAAGTGAGTGTATTTTGGTAATCCAAACTCCGGCTACTTTGGCTGGGTTGATGACATGGCAGTCAGATTTTGAGGAGAGAGGTAAATTCAGTTTAACTGGAAAATAGGAATGGTTTATTTTTGAAATAACTGTCGCATTTACCGCGCATGTAATAGCTAATGGACTTTTGAAATTCAAAAAGAAACTGTTACCTTTAGGTGCTTTTACTGACATGTATCATTCTTGTTGGCTAAGATGGCAATCTTTTGGAATAGACCTCCTCCCAATACTCCTTGTCTTCCAGAATGAGTTTTCAGCTTAGGATCCATCTTAATTTAAAGTTATCTTCCAGATCCTCCCCAAATTGGATTTGACATTCCAATTCACTCCCTTATCTTCCCAAATTGTTCTTTACTTAAAGGCTTAGTAAAGATATCAACTCTCTGCTCATTGGTTGGAATGTATACCAATGCAACATCTTTCTTCATCACATGATCCCTGATGAAGTAGTGCCTTTTTTTGACATGCTTCGTCCTGCTACGGAGTACTGGTTTCTTTGACACATCAGTAGCACTTTTGTCATCACACATCACATCCACACATCCAGATTAAACTCCATAATCCTTAAGTTAGTTTTTGATCCATAGGATTTAAGCAACATAACTGGCAGCTGCCATATACTCTACTTCTATAGTGGATAAGGCAACTAAAGTTTGCTTCTTGCTTTACCATGATACTAAGCAATCTCCAAGGAAATGGCAGCCTCCGGATGTACTCTTTCTCTCAAGATTATCTCTACTATAATCTGCATCAGTGAACCCTTGGAGTGTGAAATCTCCATTACTAAGATACCATAACCCAACTTCAGTGGTTCCTAGGAGGTATCTAAGGATCCTTTTGACTGCCTTGAGAAGAGAATCCTTAGGATTGGCTTGATACCTTGCACAGTAGTAAACTACATAGTGTATGACAGGTCTGCTAGCTGTCAAGTATATAAGTTAGCCAATCATCCCTCTATAGAGCTTTTGATCAACATCCTCTCCTTCACAATTCTTAGATAGGACAATATTTGATCCCATTGGAGTGGACATAGGCTTGCTTTTGTCCATTTCAAACTTCTACAAGATCTTCTTAGTATACTTTAATTGGTTGATGAAAATCCTATCCGGACTTTGCTTGATTTGTTAACCAAGGAAAAAATTTAATTCTCCCATCATGGACATTTCAAATTCCCCTCGCATTTGAGAGCTGAATTCTTCACACATCTTATCATCAATGGCTCTAAATATGATACCATCCACATAAATTTGGACTAGAATGATATCATCTTTCTTCTTTTTGATGAATAAGGTAGTGTCTTCTTTGCCTCTGATATAACCCTTAGATATAAGGAATGAGGTCAACCTTTCATACCAGGCTCTGGGTGCCTGCTTTAATCCACAGAGAGCCTTCTTCAACTTGTAGACATGATCTGGATGCTTTGGATCTTCAAATCTGGGTGGTTGCTTAACAAAAACATCTTCTTGAATAACACAACTTAGAAATGCACTTCTAACATCCATTTGGTATAGTGTGAACACCATGAATGATGCAAAAGCACATAGGTCCGGATTGCTTCCGGCCTTGCTTTAGGAGCAAAGGTTTCTTTAAAATCAATTCCTTCTTACTAGTTGTAGCCTTAGGCAACTAATCTTGCCTTGTTTCTCACCACCACTCCGGATTCATCATGCTTGTTTCGGAACACCCATTTGGTGCCAATGATTGATTTTCCTTTAGGAGGTGGTACTAGATCCCAAACATCATTCTTGGTAAATTGATCTAGCTCGTCCTACATTGCCATCATCCAGCTTTCATCACCTTTAGTATCTTGAAATTTCTTTAGCTTTATGAGAGAGGCAAAAGCAGCATGGCTCATCATTCGATTGAGCTGACCTCTGGTTCTTACTGGATTCTGAACATCATCTAGAATATTTTCAATAGAGTGCTCTCTATGGGTTTGGATCTCTCTTTGTAGGCCTTCATATTGAACTAGGACTTGCTCTACTTCAGGTTCAACCACTCCTTCTTAGCCTTCATTAAAGTCAGTCTCCTGTGGGTCGAGATTAACTTGTTGTACCTCTAGATCAAAGGATATTCCTTCATCTTCCTCTTTGTACTTCTTTATTTGATATGAATCAGGAATTCCTGCTTCCTTCTTTTCTCTAGATTTTTCAGCTTCCGAAACATGATCTTTTGGAGTGTAGCTTTTCTTTCGATCATAGATTACGCAGCCTCAGGAGTTAAATGTGACTTTCCTTCCTTTGTCACAGAGTTGGGCCACACTCAGCTAGTTGAACTTCAGTCTATCAACCAGTGAGACATCTTCAATCTTAAATTTAGATCCAATGGTTCTATGACCAATGATCTATCCCTTTTGATTATCTCCAAAGCTTATGCTGCCTCCCTTCTTCCAAGTCAATGTGATAAAGGCCTTCTCATCACTTGTGATGTGCCTTGAGCATCCACTATCAATGTACCAAGTGTGTTGATCTACTATGGATCTAAGGCATACCTGCAAAACAAATCAAGTGGGTTTGGGTACCCAATCAGATTTGGGTCCTCTCGTGTTAACAACCATCTCAGGCCAAGGGTAAACATCATAAAACCTATTTTTTAATCTACATAATTTAGTAATATGATTGTTTTTCCCACAAAACCTTCATTTCTTTGATCTTTTCAAGATCCTCCTTCCCATAGTTCCCTTTATATCTAGCTTCTTCCATATTGGTGGATGGTCCAGATCGTGTCTGGAAGTTGGATGGAGGGGGAATTCCTTCCCTATGATTCTTCTTCTGATTAGCAGGTTATTGATTGTTAACCACCTTAGCCTTTCCTTTTTGAGGAGTTGTATATCTTTAGGCTTGTGGTTGCCTGCTAACTTCCTATAACCTTTGATTAGGATTCTTATGGAATCTGTTCATCACAGGAGGATGATGATCTCTTCTTAGAGCTTTTATGTTTGGCTTCTTTCTAGATACTTCCTTTAATAGATTGATTTCTCTATCAGTCCCATCACATTTGCATTTAGGATCTAGATTTGATTCCTCAGTAATTTTTCCTCCACAATATCAATATGCTTGGTTGCTCTAACCGAATTGATGTCTTGTGCCATTACCTCAGCATCTTCTACCAACTCCATTACTGCTCTTTTAAGGGACTTGATTGCTTTTATATTCTTCTTTACACCTTGGATTACAATGGATAGAGTTCTAGCAAGGTCAAGATTAGCAGCATAGTTACAACAAGAATTCACCTCAGTGTTTTCTGCTTCTTATTCTGATTCCTTAATTTGTACTGTATCTTGCTTAGAGCCTTTTCTTTCGAAATTTTATACTTTAGGATGAGTTAGTGCCATGAATTCATAATTGGTAGTCTCTTCTTCTTCTGTTGAAGATGATCTGCTACTTTCTTCACTATTGCTCCAGGTGGCCACCATTGCCTTCTTTTTGAATTTCTTGGTTCTTTTGAGCTTGGGGCACTTTGTTCTGAAGTGGCCTTTCTCACCACATTCAAAATATGCAGTTTCTTTCTCCGGATCCTTCTTTTCTTCCAGATTCCTTCAAGGCTTGCCTCTTCTAGAAATGCCTTCTCTTGGTTTCTAGGATTCATACCTTTTTTATTTCCTTCTATCTTTCTTTTTCATGAATCTATTGAGCCTTCTGGTTAATAGAGGAAATTGATCTGTGGTGCTTATTGATTCATTGATTTGCTCTTCTCCTCTAGATGAAGCTGATCCGGTGGATTCTACCTTAAGTGCAATGGCCTTCTTCTTTTCCTTAGGCTTCTTTTCCTATTGGCTATATCTCGCCAAGGATAGTTCTTGGGTTAGAAGATTACCAATGAGTTTATTATAACTATAATAGTTTAAGTCATGAGCTTCCTCAATGGCAGTCTTTTTGTTGTCCCATTCCTTGGTGAGACTACGGAGCACTTTTATAACCATTTCCACTTTTGGAATCTCCTTCCCCAGCCTCTTCATTTCATTCACGAGATTGGTGTATCTAGTGTTCATGCTGCTGATTGATTCTTTAGGCTCCATCTTGAAGGATTCAAACATTGATTGGAGTAGATGAGGCTTAGCTTCTCTTACTTTGGTGGTTCCTTCTTAGGTTACCTCCAACTTCTCCCAAATCTCATCTACAGTTTTGCATCCAGATATCGTATTGAATTCAGCTGCACTAAGAGCACAATGAAGCATGTTAATAGCATTTGTGTTTTTATACAACTTTTTAAAGTCATTTTCATCCCACATACTTGATGATTTTTGGGTAGTCGTACCCTCTACTTCATAAGTAGGCTCATATGGACCATCTTTAATAACTAACCAGGCTGGCATACTTTATGACTGGATGAAGTACTTCATCCAGTTTTTCTAGAACATGTAGTGTTCATCGGTGAAGAGTGGAGGGCAGGTAATAGACATACCCTTGGGGAGGAGTTGTGAGTTTTAGAAACTTATTTAGATGTCTGAATTAAAATAAGTGGACCTTTAGCTCGAGATTGTTAGATCTCTAGTTTGAACACTTGCTCTGATACCACTTATTGGTCCATATGAGGGTCCATATAGGGTCAAAAGGGGATGAATGACCCTTTTTCGCGAAATTAAAAGATTATCAAAAGTCTTAGTGTAGCGTGTTTGAATATAATCTGGATGATGCAATTATGACAATATAATGCAATACGATAAAGAGTTAAGGAATTCAAACACAAGAGGATTTTATCCTTGTTCCGGCCTGCCTACTCCAATCGCTGGAGTTTCCTTCCTCCTAGCTTTTCACTAGTGGATTCCTTTCCAACGGCCAGGAATCAAGCCTTACAATTTGTCTCCGGATGGTACCCCCTTCCGGATGTAGCATATACCACTAGAAGCACCAACTCTAAGCTGAGTCCTTTAAGTCTTTTGTAGGATATACCACTTAGCCTTCTACCCCAAATCTAAGCTGAGTCTTATAGGGAGTTCCCACTTAAAGCACCAACTTTAAGTTGTATCCCAATCTCACAACTCACCCAAGTTGGAGATTCTTACACTCTTGTTTTTCCAAAGGTTTTGGGTTTTGGGTTTCCTTAAGCTTATAACTCACATACAAATCCTTACAATAGATTTGGAATTGGATGATTCTTGGAGGGATTTGTAAACTGCTTGAAAGCTTGTTTGTTGTTACTTTTTTTTGTCAATCAAATAGCTAACCTTCTCATTTGGGGAAGTTTCCCTTTTATAGGCTTCTATCATAAATGTAGCCACTAGGTTGTTGAACTTGTATTAATCTTCACCCTTGATCAGGTTAAAGGTGGCACTGTCGGAGCTGTTGAATAGTTCGTTAGACTGTAATTTAACCCATTTGAATCCTTAGGATTGATGTTGAAAAGTGGTCACTGATCATTTTACTTGGCATTTTGTGATGCACTAACTTTTACACCATTTGCTTTTTGATATGAGCTCCACACGCCCTCTTATTGGTCAAGGTAAAAAGACTGTCAACGATTTTAGTCTGGTGTCAGTCCTTTTGTCCTTTTACTAAAAAGTGCAAGCTGTCATTTTTGTCTTGTTTGAGAGGAAAAGATCTTTGACTCTGTAGACCAAAAGGATGGAGGGAAAAGCTATGTTTGAAACTTTTCCCTTTGTCTTGATATCTGAGTCTTTCGGATGGTATTGAATTCAGAATCTCCAGATCTGTCTTCTTCTGGATGGTATTGAACTCAAAATCTCTAGATGTGTTTTCTTTCGGAGCTAGATAAACCAATTCTTCTGCATGCTGTTTTTGAGTTCCAAGCTTTATTCAGATGATTCCTAGCTTAGGTACTAGATGCCTTTAATAGACAGTCTTGTAACAGGATATTTGTCCGGATGTTTTGATTTAGATTTGGGATTTACATAGTTTAAGTTTTTATTTCTCGGGATTATTTTTGTTTCTTTCAAACCTAAACCGGATTGATTTAATTTTGTGATATGGATCATTATTTCCCAACATGTTTGTGTTCCATTATGCTAAATCTTCGGTCGGTATCAATAACACAACTAACTATGAGCTAGACCTTTGACTCATAAGGATTAAGCACTCAAACACAACAATCAACAAAGAATTTTAAGTTATACATACACTATTTTGGAGTTCTCCTAGACAGTCTGCTTGGAGAAAACTTGCTGCTGGAAACTTAAAAATACATAATAAAAAGAAAGAAAATAAAATCTTCCATTCTAGAAGAAGAAGGTTATGGAAGAAGAAAGAAGAAGAAAATAATATGGCAAACTTCAAAAGGTGAGCAAATCTCACTAATGGTTAAGGTGGGTTTATATAGACCACAAACCCAAAGGAGAGAGATAAAATATCTACAATAAAATAACCCAATTTAATCAAAATATGTAGATATTTTACATAAAAAAATAATAAAGTATTCCCACTGGCAAAAAGTCTTCTAGAAAGTGGCAAAGTTATAAATATTAAAATGTAACTTTTCCCCACTTTTTACTCCACTTTTCTGGCAAGTGCCACATCAATCAACCCCACTCGCACATTGCACTTGATTGCCAATATTTGGAGGGAATTTTTCCACCATTTTCAGTCTTCTTCGTGAAATGGCAAAAGATCTCTTCATGACAAGATCTTGTAAATTATGGAGATCTCCAATAAATACTACACTTTTTAGTCAGTTTTCAGCAACAATGCCGAAGTTCTCCTGGCTTTAGTAAATACCTAAAATCTGTAGAGATCTTCATAAAAATTGATCTTTTTTACACAAAATGTAATCATAAAATGGATGATTTACTTATCCAATTTTTTTAAAAAAAGATTATGGATTTTTGAATAGGCTGGGTGTTGGACCTAGGACCTCCCACCAAGTGGTATACAAATTAAACTACACTCAATTCGTTACTTATCCAAATTTTCACGTATCAGATTGCATCCTTGGTAAGGTATTTTGATTTATGTCCTATTTTGTTCAAGTAAGGATTCTAATTTATTCACTTTGCATGTTGTATGTGAAAATTTGAAATTACTTGGCTAAGATTTTCCTTATCTTGAAATTAATTTCTGATTTTACAATTGATTACTAGACTTTTCCAAATTATATATGAGTTGCTTGTTTCACATAAAGTAGATGTTTCTATTTTGCACATAATAGATTGCTTGAGGGTAAGCAATATTCAAGTATGGGAGAATTTAATAAGTGAAATGCAGTATAGTTTTGGTCTTGATTAAATGCACAAATTATGTAAAGAAATTCAGCTTTTAACCTTTATTTGAGAACAATTTCAGGAAGTCAGCAGATTTGGAGAAAGTCTCAATAAATTCGGGAAAGGTAGAAAAATATGGTGGGAAAAGATGGAGTAAAAGATGGAACAAAAATCTAAAGTTGCTGAAAAAGTGGGATAATGTGACATGTACCATGTGGGAGAGAGACAAAAAAGAAGGAAAACTATTTTATTTTTGACATAAAGCTGATTTTAGGAAGTTGTTTTTGCTTTTGGGACAAAGAGATCTTACTTTTGTAATATTTTATTCATAGTATCTTTTGACCAATGAGAGTTATTTTATAAACTCTCTCTCTCATTGGTTCATCATCTTCCTCGTACTAAAAACTCATTTTGCTGTAATTTTCTCTCCATTAATGCAGTTTTCATTTCACTTTCACAAATATAAGTGAGTAGTCTCCAGCAGGCAAAGCTTGTCCCGCACAGGCTGTCTAAGCCTTCCTCCAGTACATGTAATGTATTTCTTGCTTGTATCATTTGTTGATTATGTGGTTGAATGTTTATTTCTTATTGAGTTTAAGGCCCAAACCCACACTTAACTATATTAATGCGACTTAGCAGGGATTTTGTATGGTGGAATCACAATCATACACACTAGTAACATGAGTTCGAGAGGAGATTGTGCTAGTTCTAAGGGTTTTAGCTTTGTGTTAAATGTACAACTAAAATTAATCTAATGTTTTTGGTTTATTGGGACCTAGCGGAGATTTAGATTAGTAACCTTGAAAACCGGGTGAGGCCGAGTGGTAAGCTCGGGGAGATTAGGTTGAGAAACCTTAAATCTATGTGTTTAACACAGGCTGTCTACAACATGAATGGAGGAAAAGCTTGGATAGCTCTAGGGATGGGTGCTGCTTGAGCTTTTTGTTATTGTTATTTCATATATTTTAGTTCACAATATTTAATTTCATGCAATTTTAGTTTTGGATTAACAACAACCTTCATTAAAAATAAAATGTAAAGAATTTCGGACTGTCTGTGCTTGCTCCTTGTGAAATACGACACTTGAGTTTGCCTCTATACACAACCCGACCCTTGTATACTTGCTAGGTGGTACCATTTAGGCGCAACAAAATATTATTTGTAATATTAGAAAATAGACATGTTGTAAATTTTTTCCTTCATTTGACAACATTTTAAACTTCAGTCCTCGTTTCGAAAACAAAATTTTTATGATCCCATCTTTAAATCGAACACTAACAAACATCTATTTCAAAATGAACGGCCAAGATGTCTCTACATTTTATTTTAGTTTTTCACTGTAATAACTTTAAAATTATACCAAACCAAAATTGGAATCCAAGAAATATCACATGATTGAGTGATAGAGATAGACGTAATAATTTTCCTTCCAAGTATCAACATATAGCCGCACCTATGGAAAGAAACCCTACCCGCACCCTACCCGCACCCTTCCCCAGCCGCCGCCTACGCCACCGGCCTCAACCACCCTGAACCGATCGGCAAACACCCACAGCCAGCCACAATACCGAAACCCTCTGCCCCCCCCCCCGCAATCGCCATACCCAAATCCCTAACCCCCCGAAAATTTACTTTGAGAATTTCCCAAACCACTTTGATGCAGCGGCTATGAAAAGAATGTTCAATCGGTTTGGAGTGTATGGATGGGTCTATATTGCCCGGAAAAGGAATGCAAAGAACCTTAATTTTGGGTTCATCACACTCCATGGATCTATGCAGATACAAGAGGCATTGGAAGCGCTGAATATGGTAGTGATTGGTGGGACAAGACTCAATGCTTTTAGAGCCAGGTATGACAAATCGAAAACAGCCCCTCAGGCACGGTCTAAGCCCGCGGTTCCAGTTCGGAAGGCGACGTTCCATAACTCCCCTCGGGATCATCGGTCCTTTGCAGATGTTGTGGTGAATCAAGCACCACGAGAAGAGTCGACCATCAACCCGATCCAGGTGGCATCCTCTCCTATTGTACCTGCTGAACCTGTACAGAACAGTGAGGTAGTGGTTAAAATCGCACCTTGGAAATCAAAATCTTATTTGGTTAAACTCAACAATATTTCTCACATCCGTAATATACATGATCTTCTGAGCAATCACGGTTTTGAGTTTGAATTTGCTGCTCCTGTTGGTGGATATTGTGTGATTATTCCGTTTGTAACAGATGTGGTTCTTATGGACTTTATGAATGGTGATTGGAAGGTTATGGAACATATTGTGGAGTCAGTTTGTGCACTTCCAGTAGATTTCGCGCCGTCGGAATGTATTATGTATCTGGATCTCATGGGAATTCCGCTAGCTCTTGTTTGTGAATCTGTGGTGCGGGAATTAGCAGTGAGATTTGGGCGAATTTTTACGATAGATTGTAATTTCGAAAAACCGGATCGGTTGGACATAGTATCGTGCCTTGTTTCTGTACCGCTTGGGACTGTCAGTAGGAATCTGACGTTGGCAGTAGGGGATAGGGATATAATGATATACACGAAGCTTAGACAAGGAATTGGGTGTTAACACAGTCAAGAATATGGGTACGGATCGGAAGAGTGGAGTGAACCAGATGAGGACCCTTCGGACAGGAGTAGTAGTGAATCGTCGGGGAACGAAGATGAAATTAGATCGGGCGAGGATGATGAGATAGTTGCGGACAGCAATAACACAAGTCCGGGAAGTAACTAACCACCCGGCGACAGCCCGTTAATTGGGGGAAATAATGCATTGGTTTCAGATACGGAGGTTTCAAGTTCTTCGGGCCCAAACATCCCAAATATGAATAGAATTATCATCCGTAGGGAAGGAAATGAGCCAACTGTCAGTGAGGAATTAATGACTTTCCGAATTGGAGAAAAGCTTGAGTTGTTTAATGAACAAAACATGGGATTGATTATAGAGGCATTGGAAGGACAGCGACGTTGAGAGGGCTGTTGTCCGAACTGGGATATTGTGAGTATTATCATGTCTTTGAGTTTTATGAGTTGGAATTGTCGTGGGGACCTATTGAACGGGGCCAAACAGTTTTTGGTGCGATCATGTGTTCGGAAGTGGCAGCTTCAGGTTTTCATTCTAATTGAGACAAAGTCCCTATCGGTTTTATATCCGGTTGTTAGGAAGTTTTGGGGCCATAACGACTTTCAATTTCATTGTATCCCGTCGCATGGTTTGTCAGGGGGTCTACTGATTTCATGGAATTCTAATTTAATTCTTGGCTCGATCACTACTTCTACAGATAGATGGTGCTTGCTACATATTGTGTCTAGTCAACTTGAGGTAAACTTACTATGCTTATATGGTCCCCCTATCCCCAGGGATATGAATCAGTTCTGGTTTGATCTGCTGCCCCATATTCAAAACATAGATAACTTGGTGTTATGTGGTGATTTTAACGAAGTGTTATATAGTTCCAAGCGAGGTAGAAGTGGGAACACGGGGTTGAGTTCGATGATTAGGTTCCAGGAATTTGTTAATGAATGTGCTCTCTTTGATTTGCCATTACATGGCCGTGACTATACGTGGTCTAATATCCTATCCTTCTCGAGGATTGATCGTGTCTTGGTGTCGTGCAATATTCTTGATAGGTGGCCGGGTCAGAATTTGATGACGGTTGACTCGACGTTATCAGATCACTTTTCGATTATATACCGGTCCCACGCATCGATATCGGATGGCAAAAAGGTGTTTCGATCCTTGAACTATTGGTGGGAGAAGGACGGGTTTCTACTTTTTCTAAGATCAAAGTGGGAGGCTATAGAATTGGCGGATCCGATGCGCGACATTGATTATAAATTATACTGATTACGGAGCTTTATTCGGCCTTGGCATCTATCTAATTTTGGCGGGTTAGAGGGAAGAATAAGGAAGCTAGAGGCTCGTGTTATATTTTTGACATCCAGTTCGGTGTCCCGACCTTTGGAGGAGGAGAGTAGTTTGGAGCTTCAGTGCGTGAGATCGGAATTATTTACCTGTAGACGGAACCTTGAACAAATTCGTCATCAACAATCACGAGTTAACTGGACTATACTAGGTGATGATAATACAAGTTTTTTTTATAGGATGGCATCAGCGAGGGCTAGGGGGAATCGGATTTCACAGCTGGAAATTGATGGGGCTGTATCTTCTAACCCGGTACTTATTAAATCCACGATACGGAATTTTTATTCCAGGCTGTTTTCAAAACAAGTGGAGGTGCCTTATTCTTTGGGCGAGCTAAAATTCCGAATGGTTGATGAGACAGCCAACTCTCGGCTTGTTGAACCTTTTTCTGAGGCTGAAGTGTGGGATGCAGTGTGTGCTTGTCAAGAAGGTAAGGCTCCGGGGCCGGACGGATTTAATTTTTTATTCTACAAACGCTTCTGGGAGGAAATGAAATCGGATGTGTTAGCTCTGTTTGGCGAATTGTATAGGTGTGATCAGCTGCCAAATTCTATTAACTCATCCTTTACCGTGTTGATTCCTAAAGTTCCGGTGTCGTCGTCATTGGGGAACTATAGACCGATTGCCCTTATCCATGGTATATATAAAATTGTGTCGAAAGTACTCGCAAAAAGATTACAGGCTGTGTTGCCTCAGCTGATCTCTGACAATCAGTTTGCTTTAGTTAAAGGCCGTAATATTCATGAATGCTCGTTTATAGCCTCGGAATTGATCCAATCAATCCACCGCAGTGGTCAGTCGTCTGTATCACTCAAGCTTGATTTCCATAAAGCATACGATAGTGTTTCTTGGACTTATATTGACTCAGTTTTAAAGAGGATGGGTTTCTCTGATAAGTGGATTTGATGGATGGTGAATTGTAGAGCGAACTCGGTAACGTCTATTCTCATCAATGGTAGCCCTACAGATCCGATCTATTTGGGTAGAGGGGCTTAACAAGGTGACCCCATTTCTCCATTTCTTTTTGTCTTAGCAGTGGAAGGTCTTAAATAGCTCATTGACGCAAGTGTCCTGAAGGGTATTTTACCTGGGTTTCGTATTCATGGGTCAGAGAAGGATATATCTATTCTTCAGTTTGCGGATGATACGATGTGCTTCTTACCTGCAGATGAGTCCCTCTTACCTACTTTTATCCGTTTATTATGTTGTTTTGAGTTGATTTCAGGTCTATGAATTAATTTTGTTAATAGCTCAATCATGGGTATTAACGTGCAGGATGACATGTTGAACCGGTGTGCAGAGATTATGGGTTGTAAGATCGAAAAATTCCCCATTACTTATCTAGGCGCCCCTCTCAGTACGAGACGCATCCCGGTGTCTTATTGGAATGTGTTGATTGGTAAGTTCCAAAATAGGCTGGCAAATTGGAAAGGTCAGTGCTTATCGTATGCTGGCAGGGTGGTCCTTATAAAATCGGTTCTCTCTTCCATCCCGATTTATTTGCTATCATTGAATAAGATGCCGGCCTCTATTAATAATAAGCTTGCACAACTGATGCATAATTTCTTGTGGAAAGGTAAAGCAAATTCTAGTGGGATCTGCAAAGTGAGTTGGGAGATAATTATGCTACCGAAAAATCTAGGTGGCCTATATGTTAGGGATCTCAGACTAGTCAATTGTAGTTTATTGTTGAAATGGATAAGGCGGTCTAGAGTAGACGGACAGGGATCGTTGTGGTATGAGCTGTGTGGATTCGATTCATGGAACTCGTTTGAAAACGTTGATAGTTCCCGCATTTTGTATGTTTGGCAAGGCATTTTATCTTGCCGTGTAAAGAACTCAACCTTCTGGGAATTGTTTAAATCGAATGGAAGAGTGAAAGTGGGGAACGGGGCTTGCGGATCTTTTTGGTATGATAATTGGACTGCAAATGTGCCATTATCTATTCTTTTCCCTGACCTGTATTTATTATGTAATAGGAAAAGCTGCTTGATTCGGGATGGGTGTCTGTCTATTTCTGAGGGAGCAGCACTATCTAGGCCTTTTTGGAAACGTAGTCTAAGGATTACAAGTAGGGAGAGATGCCTCCAGCTGCGGAATTGGATTTCCCAGACCTGCCCTGCTGTTTTCGGGGGGAATGGGGCTGTCGGCAGTAGGGGGCAGCTGCTGCACGTTGGGTTTCAGGTGGCGGAAGATAGATTTGAATGGGATCTGGAAGCTAACAAGGTATTTTCAGCTGCATCTTTTTGTTTAGGGTTCTATAGGACGCCTCTAAGGCCTACGTCGGAAACGGATTTTATGGTGGTTTGGAATGCGTGTCTTCTCCCTAAAGTTAAATTCTTTGGCTGGTTATTGTTACATAGACGTCTCCCAACGAAAGTCTTTTTGGTTTGTCGCGGGTGCCAAGCAGTAATGAATGATAAGTGCCGTTTTGTGATGAGTCTGAAACAATCGATCATGCTCTGTTTCACTGTTTGGGTAGTTATCGTATATGGGTTCAAGCTTTTCTGGTGCTAGGGATTTCAGTAACAATGCCATTCAAGGGGGTTGATTTTCTAGTAGTATGGCGAGCGCATTTTTCCTCCGGGATCGGACAGGAGTTTGGTACGGCTTTATGGTTCATGATTGCGTGGGCTATTTGGAAAAGGCGGAATAAGTTCGTGGTTCGAGGGTGTCTTAAGCACAGATGATCATTTGGGGTCAAGCATTCATCTATGCTGGTTCTTTTTCAAGTATCGAAGGCGGAATCTTAATTTTGTCGTTTCTGATGTATTTACTTGTCCAGATTTATTTCTAAGCTGTAATTAGTTTGATGGCATTCTTTGGCCTCATTCATTGTATAGGCATGTCTCGGGATCGGATTTCATATCTGTATCACCATTAGGCTGTATCTTTGTTCACTGACGCTCTCATCTTGTGAGCGGTCTTTGGATTTCTTTAATAAAGAGAGGTAGGTGTTTTGTAGGTAAGCGGGGGCATCAACCTAGTTGGGAAGCCCGCCCCGAAATTTTCACCTATCTCGATCTTTTTCCTTCTAGGGGAACACAATGTTCCTCCGGGGGGTTTTCAAAAAGAGATAGACGTAACAATTTTATACATTACCGATGTGATTGCAAATAAAAAAAAGTGACCTAGTTGTCTTCAGTAAATTATCCTCTCTGTTCCAATATCGCCTTTGAGTCTTCAACAGCAGCCATTGGCAGAGCCAGGGGCAGCGGAGGTCGGCGGCCGCCTCCCCAGGCTGCCGGAAATCACCTATATACCATGCGTTCACTCCCCTAATTCTAGTAAATGAGCAAAAATCGCCTCCTTATATGCAAACCTTTACGAGACCAAAGAAATTAAGGGAACAATGATGGGCCACTTTAAAGATATTCTTTTCTGACAGTGATTGGAAGGTGAAGATAACAGGAAAACCGAGGCGGCAAAAGATGAGGAGGCCGGTGGCATTTGGTGAAGCAAGAAAGGATTATAATATGTCAATGGCTTTTTTTGTTTAGAGAAGGTGAAAAGTAAATTGTTGGGCTCTGTTCATATTTTTGCTTTTTAGCTATTCAGGTTTCTAGGAACATGTGTGTATGAGTTGGATATTTAATTTACTTCAAAACCCAGAATATTTTTTTTTATGATTTTAATTACCTCTTGTAAAACAAAGCTTTCTGAGTTATTGTTTATAATAGGTTTGCATCAATTTATAAACTCACAATCTTGTTCTGTCTATAGTGCGTCTATAGTGTAAATTTGTAATAGTTAATTGAATAACTAAATTTTGAGGTAAAATGTGTACGTATATTGAAAATTCAGTATATGGGTGGATGGCGTATATATTGTAAATACTAACTACTGAGTTTAAAAATCAAGTGGGGTTAAAGTTGAACTTACAACAAATAAAAAGGCAACTATAAATTTATAGGTTAAACATAAAAGAGAATTTATTTTTCTTCTCTTCTTCCTTCATTTCAAATTACATTTACTAACAATTTTGTTATTATACTAATTAGGTGTATTTTCAATTTATTTTAAATTCTAAATAATTAATGGTAGATGTATTAATATCTTACAAATATAAATTTAAAATAATTTTCAATGAAACTGCGACAAAAGTTCACCCCCTCTTTCGGGATCCTGGCTCCGCCACTGATAGCAGCCACATTTTATTATCTTCACTCTTGGCTCGGCTTTTTCTGATATTTTTATTCTCGAGTTTATTGATTTTAGATCTACACCAATCTAATACCGGAGTTTAGTAAGATATGAATTTAACCCAAAGAATCTTCAAATTAAGCTGAGGAGATAAACAAGTTGTGGTCTTTTCACTGTCAGATCCTGCAAATCTGAAGAAAACTAACACAGAAGAAAGAGAGATCTATTGAGCTCAATTTTGAGGGGAGTTGGGAGCAATTTACAATCTATGGCTCGTATGGAGTCGGGAAATTCAGAGGTAATTTTATTCAGATTAGATTGAATTTCAGATCTTTATTTATTGTTCTAATGGTTAGAAAGTTGTTTTGTTCTTAGTTGAAAGCTTATAAATTGGTTTATTTTTCGAAAGGCTGAAATTGGAGAAGAGCACAGATCGAATCTGTGCTTTATCATTACCCATTTCGACATATCCTAAAAACAGAGATGAAAGAATGAAATCGATAGAAAGATATTTTGCTATTTTCTAAAAGGTTAATTGTAATTACAACAGAAAGTCTATGTAACACCCCCTTTATAGGGAGTGCCACAGTAACAATAATCACCCAGTAAACAACTCTACTCCACTATATAGAGTTCAATACTTATAGATTTAATATATGGAAATACAAATATAGCGTTTCAAACTCCAAATTATTCTCCAAAAATTTCTCACATTGTCACTTTACATTTCTCACACTATCTAGTACATGTCATTATTCTACGAACCATAATATTACATTAAATTACAAATCCACCTCGAATCTTTCCTTATCCTCTTAAAGCTGATCCACTTATTCCACTTTAGTTCAAGCTGTCTACAAGTTCTCCACCTACGTGTAGAAAAAAAACTACACGCTAAGGAGTTTGCTTAGTGGTGTCCATAAAAGAAATATAACAACTTTGAACATTTTCAAAATAGAAACAAAGTATACTTTTAAGTCAAAAATAAATTAACCAACTTTATGGAACCAAATCACATAACTTATATAGTAATCCTTTCAAAGTACAATCAAATTTGCATCCAATTTTTCCAAACATTTTAACCACATATTGCCCAAAGTAAACAAGTTCTGAATAACGGTAAAATGGATACGGGAGCGGACAATGCCGAAGCCGAAGCTTCAATATCAATGTATCGGTCAAGCCCGAAGCCGAAGCTTCAATATCTATATATATATATATATATATATATATATATATATATATCAGAATATCGGCCAAAGCCTAAAGCCAAAGCTTCAATTGTTTGTACAGTACTGTAACCCCCTTTATTGGCGTCAATCTACCCTGACATGTATTCTACTCGTTTAATAAGGGCAGTAAATCAAAGTAACATCTTAAAAATTCCAGTATAAACCATTGATCATAATTCGACATAACTTCAGTAATTAAGAAATTCAAATCCCAAATTTTAAAGCATCAAACTTCAATTAAAACTCAATAAAATCAATACTCATACTTTTTAGAAATTTCCAGATTCTGTGACCTGATTTCCCTTGCATTTTTCACTATCAAAACATCCCCAATCGCTGAACTTTCTTCTAAACATAATTACCCACATGTCTCAGCTTTCCAAAGCCACCGGAATCATAGAAATCAAAATTGTATAACCAAAGTTATGATCAAAATACTAAACAGTGTACAAAGCTGAGATTTTCCGAAAACAGATTTCATGACTCAACTTCAAACGAAAATTTCACATTAAAAACGAACGAAATTCAACAAGGTTTCCTCTGAACATATTTTCCTTACTTTCTGTAGATATCAACAGAATCAAGAATCATTCAAATCGGATTTATATAATAAGAGAAAACATTAAAACAAAACAGGTATACAATCGGGAAAATTTTCGGAAAAACTGAGAAATCGAAATTCGAGACACAAACCTTTTTCTAAGCTCTTTCTAGCTCTCTTCTACCTCTTTTTGCCTTTGATTTGCTTGCACTAGCTTCCTCTACAATAGCCATATATAATTCTATCAAGATATTGTGTAAATAAACTTCCTAATACCATAAATATGCTTAATCTATCATGAATTCTACTAATTAAGCTTTAATTTCACCAAAAATCACTCACCTCAAATTCGGTTACTATTCATCCAAATCTTAAAATCTGAAATCCTCCTCTTCTAGTCTTGATTCAATGAAATTGATGATGATAGAGGGCTTAAGGATCGATTTCTAACAGAAAATCGAAGTTGAATCGAAGAAATTGAAAGTTTTTAGATTGGGGAAAAGTTTGTTAAGGGATAGGAAGAAATGGAGAAGGAAATGAAGAAATGATCGAGAAGAACAGAATAGGCTGGAATGTAATGGGTTTTTGTTTTGTTTTTTTTTCAATTTTCAATATTGCCCTTGAACAAATAATTAAATGCCCAATTCATCCCTCTTACTTAATTAACTCTTATTTCCTCATGCATTATATCCAATAACAATAATAACAATAAAAATAATTTCCATGATATTTTAATACCATAGTAATTTATTATAAGCAAATTTTGGAAATTTTGGTTCGTTACAATTCTCCCCCTCTTATGAATTTTTGTCCCAAAAATTCCCTGAAAATAGTTGTGGATATTGAGTTTTCATTGTATCCTCCATTTCCCAAGTTGCTTCTTCAACCTTATGATTCCTCCAAAGTACTTTTACCAAAGGAATAGACTTGTTTCTCAATTGTTTAACTTCTCTAGCCAAAATTTGTACGGGTTCCTCTTCATACGTCACATCGGGTTCGATTTCTATGACATCAGGAGATAAGATATGTGATGGATCTGATCTATATCTCCTTAACATTGACACATGGAACACATTATGAATTTTATCGAGTGTCGGGGGTAGTGCCAACCGATAAGCTACCGGTCAAACCTTCTCTATAACCTCATATGGGCCAATGAATCTCGGACTGAGCTTGCCTTTCTTGCAAAATCGTAGGACTTTCTTCCAAGGAGATACTTTGAGAAATACTTTATCCCCCACTTCATAAGTAATATCTTTTCTTTTTAGATCAGCATAAGACTTTTGTCTATCTGATGCAGCCTTCAATCTCTCTTGAATAAGTTTTACCTTCTCCTTTGTCTCCTGAATCAAATCCACTCCCACAATCTTGTTTTCACTAAGCTCGGTCCAATGTAATGGAATTGGACATTTTCTTCCATACAATGCTTTATATGGCGCCATTTGTATGCTTGACTGATAGTTGTTATTATAGGCAAACTCCATGAGCGACAAATACTTATCCCAACTCCCCTCAAATTCAATGATACAACTTCTCATCATGTCTTCCAACACCTGAATTACTCTTTTAGATTGACCATCTGTTTGAGGATGAAATGAAGTACTAAAATGAAGTTTACTACCTAAGGCTTCTTGCAACTTCTTCCAAAATCTCGAAGTAAATCTTGGATCTCGGTAAGAAATGATTGAAATAGGCACTCCGTGTAGCCTTACTATCTCATCTACATATAACTGAGCCAACCTATCAAGTGAATAATCCATCCTAACTGGAAGAAAGTGGGCAGACTTTGTCAGTCTATCTACAACAACCCACACTGCATCATGTTTCTTCTGTGTTAGTGGTAAAGACGTCATGAAGTCCATTGTGATTCTTTCCTATTTCCATTCTCGAATTGTTATTGGTTGCAACAATCCAGATGGAACTTGATGTTCTTCTTTCACCTATTGACAAGTTAGACATTGAGCAAGATAGTTAGAAATTTCTTTCTTCATTCCATTCCACCAATAATGGCTCTTCAAATTTTGGTACATCTTGTTTGCTCCTGGATGCATCATGTAAGGACTACTATGCACCTCATATAGGATATTCTTCTTTAATTCTTCATTGTTTGGTACACATAGTCTATCTTTAAAATATAGACACCCATCTTCTCGAACCATATAGTCATCTACGATACCCACTTGTGTCCTTGCTGGAATGACCTTGAAGTCATCATCTTCATTTTGTGTTTGCTTAACCTATTGTAGCAGTACAACTTGAATCTTCAATTCTGCAATTAAGGCTCCACTACTGGTAAGAGCTAACCCCATATTCATAGCCCTTAGTGCCATCATTATCTTTCTACTGAGAGCATCCACCACTACATTAGCCTTTCCCGGATGGTAATCAATAAGACAATCGTAATCTTTAATGAATTCCATCCACCTTCTTTGCCTTAAAATCCACTCCTTCTGTGTTGGCAAATATTTCAAGCTTTTGTGATCTATATAAATATAACATTTTTCTCCATAAAGATAGTGTCGCCAAATTTTCAAGGCAAAGACTATTGGAGCCATTTCCAAATCATGAGTAGGATAATTCCTTTCATGATTCTTCAATTGCCTGGAAGCATAGGCAATCACTTTTCCTTCTTGCATCAAAACACACCCAAGACCACTATGATAAGCATCACTATAGATTACAAAGTCTTTCTCAGGCTCTGGTTGGGTAAGGATGGGCGCTTTTGTCAACATCGCCTTCAACTTCTAAAAACTTTCTTGGC
Organism: Euphorbia pulcherrima; assembly: GCA_947683365.1. Classification (NCBI taxonomy): domain Eukaryota; kingdom Viridiplantae; phylum Streptophyta; class Magnoliopsida; order Malpighiales; family Euphorbiaceae; genus Euphorbia; species Euphorbia pulcherrima. Next base: position 17,634,649 of record CANTUS010000010.1, on the reverse strand, counting down.
TCTTATCATTCCACTCAAATTTTGCATTCTTTTGAAGTAGTTTCGTCAGTGGGGCAACAATGACTGAAAATCCCTTCACAAATCTTCTATAATACCCTTCCAAGCCAAGGAAAGTTCTGACTTCTATAGGGTTCTTTGGTGGTTTCCATTCTACAACTGCTTCTATCTTTTTAGGATCCACTTTAATTCCTTCTGTAGAAATAACATGGCCTAAGAAAGAAACTTCTTCAAGCCAAAATTCACATTTGCTAAGTTTGGCATACAATTTATTTTCCCTCAAAGTTTGGAAAACTATCCACAAATGTTGATCATGCTCTTCCTATGACTTAGAATACACCAAAATATCATCAATGAAAACCACTACAAACCTGTCTAAATATAAATAAAAGACAGAGTTCATAAGGTCTATAAATGTTGCTGGTGCATTAGTTAGACTAAATGGCATCACTAAAATTCATAGTGCCCATATCTAGTTCGAAAAGCCATCTTTACAATATCATCATCTTTCACTCTCATCTGATAGTAACCCGATCTCAAATCAATCTTGGAGAAGTATTTGCCACCCTTGAGTTGATCAAATAAGTCTTCAATCCTTGGCAATGGATACTTGTTCTTCACTATTAATTTATTGAACTCCCGGTAATCAATACATAATCGGAGTGACCCATCTTTCTTCTTAACAAACAACACTGGTGCACCCCATGGGGATATACTCGGGCATATGAATCCTTTGTCTAACTATTCTTGCAACTGAATCTTCAACTCTTTCAGTTCAGTAGGCGCCATTTTAGTCTTCATAAAAGAACTTATGTTACAAAGATAATCTGATCTTTCCCCCATGATAACTATTTCTTCTCCATCAGAAACTTGAAGTAACATTCTTTTGTTTTTGCAATCCACCACAGCCTGATGTTTCGATAACCAATCCATTCCCAAGATAACATCATAATCTCAGAAAGGTAACTCAATTAAATTTGCAAGGAAAAGTTGATGTTGAATCAAAATAGGGCAATTCATATACACTTTGTTTACTGTCACACTGTGTCCTAAAGGATTAATCAGTTCAATATTTTCCCCTAATTCTTCTACATGTAATCCTTTCTCTTATACTAATGCAGTACATATATATGAATGAGATGAACCGGGGATCTATCAAAGCATAAACATTGTGATTAAAGAATGAAAATTTATCGATAATAACTTCAGTAGATTCTCGAGTCTCAGGCCCTCGGATTGTGTAACTTCGTGCCATTCCTTCCGGTCTACCACTCTGTGGTGCTTGTTGAGCCATATTATGTCCACTAACCTCACTAGCATTTCCTCTTCCCCTTCCTCTTCCACCTTGCATTGTAGGAGTAGGAACTACTGTAGGTGCAGATGTACTTATCTGTCTTTGAGGACAATTTGCAATCAAATGTTCCCTCGAGCCACATTTAAAGCAGACTCTACCTTTTCCCCAACATTCCCTTGTATGCATCCTTCCACAATTAGAACATTAAGGAATATTTCCTCTGCCTCTAACTGAAGGTACACTAGCCGCTGACCCCATACTAATGGTTTGTCTCGGTGAAAACCCTCTGAAATGAGATTGTGTTTGTTCTGATGTTCCCTTCTGTTTCTTATTTGGAGATTCTGCTGCGATCCCTTTTGAAATCCAGACCTTTTAGCCATTCTTTGTTGTCTATCTAAATTGATCTTCTCAATGCCAGTAGCAGCATCAATCAAGTCATTGAACACCCTAATCCTTTGTGCAAGTAAATGCACTCTAATTTCATCATTCGGCCCATCCTCAAATCTCTTACATCGCCTTACTTCACTGTCAACGATATCACAAGCATACCTCTCAAGTTTGAGGAATTGAACTTCATATTTTGATACACTCATTCGTCCTTGTCTCAAAGATAAGAACAATTTCCTCTGCTCATCCTTAAATCATTCACTAACGTACTTCTTGTCAAATTGTTCCAAGAAAAGGCCCCAAGTGATTTCTTCGGGTCACCTTTCTCTTACAATATTATCCCATCAACTCCTAGCTTGTTCTTTGAGTAAACCTTGCACACAGTCTAATCTCTCTTCATCAATAAAATGAAGCCTAGTCATACACCATTTAGTATGATCAAGCCAATCTTCTACAAATGCAGGATTTACTGTGTCCCCTTTGAAGTCGTCAGCCTAAAGCTTCATGATTCTTTCAAGTGGAATTCTCTCCTCTCTTCTTTCGATGTAAGGTACTATAGGAACTTGAGGGATTTATATGTATTGTAGTACCTATATGATTACTTCAGTAGTCATATGCTGAAGTAAAGTAGCTTGTGCTGGAGTAGGTTGTTCTGGAAAGCCATGAACTGGAGGGGGCTCATGTCTTTGTTCATCCCCTTGTTTAATACGGACCGTACTCTCAGCATCCTCTTCCTCACTCTGGTTGTGACTACTACTAGCCACTACTTATTCCTGAAAATTAGACCAAAGTGGATCAAACAACTAACATAACATATTTATATCCTAAATGCCACGTATATACTAGTCCTAGAATCGCCTAAACCTCGCTCTGATACCAACGAATGTAACACCCCCTTCATAGGGAGTGCCACAGTAACAATAATTACCCAATAAACAACTCTACTCCACTATATAGAGTTCTATACTTATAGATTTAATTTATAGGAATACAAATATAGCGTTTCAAACTCCAAATTATTCTCCAAATATTTCTCACATTGCCACTTTACATTTCTCACACTATCTAGTACATGCCATTATTCTACAAACCATAATATTGCATTAAATTACAAATCCACCTCGAGTCTTTCCTTATTTGCTCTTCAAGCTGATCCACTTATTCCACTTTGGTCCAAGCTATCTATAAGTTCTCCACCTACATGTAGAAAAAAAATTACATGCTAAGCAATTTGCTTAGTGGTGTCCATAAAAGAAATATAATAACTTTGAACATTTTTAAAATAGAGACAAAGTATATTTATAAGTCAAAAACAAATTAACCAACTTTATGGAACCAGATCACAAAACTTATATAGTAATCCTTTCAAAGTACAATCAAATTTGTATCCAATTTTTCCAAACACTTTAACCACATATTGCCTGAACTAAACAGTTCTGAATAATGGTAAAATGGATACAGGAGCAGACAAGCTTGAAGCCGAAGCTTCAATATCAATGTATCGGTTAAGCCCGAAGCCGAAGCTTCAAAATCAATATATCGGTCAAGCCCGAAGCCGAAGCTTCAATATATATATTTATATATATAAGAATATCGGCCAAAGCCCGAAGCCAAAGCTTCAATTGTTTGTACAGTACTGTACCCCCCTTTATTGGCGCCAATCTACCTTAACCCGTATTCTACTCGTTTAATAAGGGCAATAAATCAAAGTAACATCTTAAAAATTCCAGTATAAACCATCAATCATAATTCGACATAACTTCAATAATTAGGAAATTCAAATCCCAAATTTTAAAGCATCAAACTTTAATTAAAACTCAATAAAATCAATATTCATACTTTCCAGAAATTTCCAGATTCTGTGACCTAACTTCCCTTCCATTTTTCACTATCAAAACATCACCCAATCGAAGAACTTTCTTCTATAATAATTAGCCACATGTCTCAGCTTTCCAAAGCCACTAGGATCATAGAAATCAAAATTGTATAACCAAAGTTATGATCAAAATACTAAACAGTGTACAAAGCTGAGAATTTTGGAAAACAGATTTCATGACTCAACTTCAAATTAAACTTTCACATTGAAAACGAACGAAATTCAACAAGGTTTCCTCTAAACATATATTCCTTACTTTCTGTAGATATCAATAGAATCATGAATCGTTCAAATCGGATTTATATAACAAGAGAAAACATTAAAACAAAGCAGGTATACAATCAGGAAAGTTTTCCGAAAAACTGAGAAATCGAAATTCGAGACACAAACCTTTTTCTAAGCTCTTTCTAGTTATCTTCTACCTCTTTTGCCTTTGATTTGCTTGCACTAGCTTCCTCTACAACAGCCATATATAATTCTATCAAGATATTGTATAAATAAACTTCCTAATACCATAAATATGCTTAATCTATCATGAATTCTACTAATTAAGCTTTAATTTCACCAAAAAGCACTCACCTCAAATTTGGGTTACTATTCATCCGAATCTTAAAATCTGAAATCCTTCTCTTCTAGTCTTGATTCACTGAAATTAATGATGATAGAGGGCTTAAGGATCGATTTCTAACAAGAAATCGAAGTTGAATCGAAGAAATCAAAAGTTTTTAGATTAGGGAAAAGTTTGTTAAGGGATAGGAAGAAATGGAGAAGGAAATGAAGAAATGATGGAGAAGAAGAGAATAGGCTGGAATGTATTGGGTTTTTGTTTTATTTTTATTTTTTCAATTTCCAATATTGCCCTTGAACAAATAATTGAATGCCTAATTCATCCCTCTTACTTAATTAACTCTTATTTCCTCATGCATTATATCCAATAACAATAATAACAATAAAAATAATTTCCATGATATTTTAATACCATAGTAATTTATTATAAGCAAATTTTAGAAATTTCAGTTCGTTACAGTCTATATTTATACAAGTACTGATCTAACAAGATGAACAAAATTGGCGCTAAACTTATTTAGGATTTATTGGTGGAGAATGAGCCAGCTCAACAATCCGTGCGAAGGGTGATGTGTTGCTGAGATTCAACATCCCCCCTCACAATGGTACATCTAGATTCTATAACAATGCATCAAAGTTTTGCAAGCCCATTCTCTACAAGTATGCCAGCATATGGTTAAGCCCTTTAGCTTTTGTGAATAAGTCCACCAACTGATCATTTGAGTGCACATATGGAGTGTGTATGAAACTAGAATCAACCAAATCTATGACCAAGTAGCAATCTATCTCAACATGTTTGATTTGATCATATGATATAGGATTTTTGCCAATGGCTATAGCAGCTTGATTGTCATACCTCAAAGTTATTGGAAGTTGAACTTGTATCAGTGGATCATTGAGAAGATACGAAATACTCTTTAGCTCAAAACATGTGATGGCCATGCTTCTGTATTCAGCTTCAGTAGATGATCTGCTAATAGTTTGTTGTTTCTTTGTTTTCCATGAAATTAGAGTTGATCCAAGGAATAAGTAGAAACCAAAAACTGATTTTCTTGTTGTTGGACAAGCAGCCCAGTCAAAGTCACAATAACCATGAAGCTATAAATGGTTTTATGAAGGATAGAATAAGCCAAGTTGTGCAGTCCCCTTCAAGTACCTCAAGACATCTAGACCTGCTTATAGGTGATGTTCACAGGGTTTCAGTATAAGTTGGATTAGTTGTTGTGTCCAAAAAGGAAATGTCAAGCCTGGTGAAATTGAGGTACAATAATCTTCCTACCAGCCTTCTATATTTCTCAGGATCGTTTAGTTCTTTTCCTTTATTGTTTAGATTATTGCCTTGTTGGATAGGACTTGGACTAGGTTCACAATTTTGTAACCCTGCATCTTGCAGTAGATCTGCAATGTATTTAGTTTGGCATAAAAGGGTTCCATTCTTGGTTTGTGCCACTTCCACTCCTAGGAAGTACCTTGCTTCTCCAATATCTTTTATGGTGAACCAGCATGTAATAGATCTTTGACTTCTTGAATGTAGGCCTGTCTTGGCCCTATGATTAGTATATCATCCACATATAGCAACAGTGCTATGTACTCTCCATGTTCTCTCTGCTTTATGAAGAGACAGTAGTCATTTTTTAACCTTATGAAGCCAAATTCTACCAGCTTGCTTGTGATTTCCTTATGCCATTATATGCCTGCTTGTTTTAGTCCATAAAGGGACTTGACAAGTTTGCAGACTTGGCCTTGTTTGGCTTTAGTATATCCCTATGGTGGTAATAGATATAATTCTTCATCAATATAGCCATGTAGATAGGCATTATTGATGTCTACTTGATGTATAGGCCACTATTTTGCAGCACTAATTGCAAACATCATTCTCACAGTCATTGGTTTTGCAACAGGGCTAAAAGATTCAAAGTAATCAATACCTTGAATTTGGCCAAAACCCTTTGCCACCAGCCTTGCTTTGTATCTATCAACCTCCCCATTTGATTTGAACTTCACTCTATACACCCATTTCGATGCAATGGCCTTTTTCTATGGAGGAAGTGATGTTAGTTCCCATGTACCATTATCTTCAAGAGCCTTTAATTCATATTGCATAGCTTGGATCTAGTTCTTGTCCTTGCATGCTTCAGCATAGTTTTGTGTTTCTTTAATCTGGCATGTTTGAGCTAAGAACATGAAATGTTGTTGTAGCTCTAGATTTCCTGAGTTTTGTGTTTTCATCATATAGTCTTTGTGCCAGCTTGGTGTAGTAGTTATCCTACCACTTCTTGTACCCCCTTGAGGAACTACTTCAGTAGTGTTTGTAGTTTTGACTTCTTCATGTTGTACATCACATTTTTCTGCGAATGGAAATTTGAACTCCATGAATTCCACTTCTCTACTTGTCACTACTCTATCCTCTTCCATGTCATAAACCCTATAGCCTTTCTGGCCTGTGGCAAATCCATTGAACACACCCTTGCATGCTCTACTTGAGAATTTGTGTTGAGGATTAAGCTATTTATAAAAAACACGGTGAGCCAAAAACATGATAATTCTTATAATCTAGTTTTTCACCAGTAAATACTTCCATTGGGATTTTCCAGTCCAACACTCTAGTTGGTAGGACATTTATAGTAGCAGATGCCATTTGTATTGATTCCCCCAAAAACTTTTTATGCAATTTACTTTAGAACATGATTGCTCTAGCAGCTTCTAGTAAATGCCTATGTTTTCTCTCAGCTACTTCATTTTGCTATGGGGTATGAGGGCAAGTTCTTTGGTGAATTATTCAATTACTTTGTAGCAATTCTGTACAGGCTGAGTTTATGAACTCAGTGCCATTGTCACTCCTTATGACTTGGATATGTGCTTTATACTGTTTCTCAACAATGGCAAAGAAAACACTTATGGCTTCTGGGACTTCACTTTTGGAATTTCAACATTATAATCCAAGTGACTCTACTATAATCATCCATAATTGTTAAAAAAAATCTAACTCCAGTTAAAGACATCACATTGAATGGCCCCCATACATCAAGATGCAACATTTGAAATCCATATTTTGTGGAAATACAACTTTTATTGAAAATCAACTTGTGTTGTTTGGCACGGGGAAAAATTTCACACAATAGAAAATTACACTTCAATTCTATATCATCTATATGGCTTAAGCTATTGAAAGAAGCATGGCCTAGTCTTAATTGCCAAATGTCTACAAGTTCTTCTTTGTTTAAGCTATTAGCATATAAAGCGTGGCTAATTCTGCATTTTTGGAATTGATCAACCGCCAATTCACTTGATTTAGAGTAGGGGACGCAAGCTCTGTTAGGCTTATGGTGTCGCTTACCATTCCTTGACTTTCTGGCCGGTTTTCCTTTCTCGGGCCTCGCCTTTTCTCTCCTTTTCAATGGTTGCTTCTTATCTAAGCTATTACGGCAAAAGTAAGGATAGGATTCAGCCCAAGCAATAGCCTCTTATTTCGAATGATAGAAACCTTAATCCACAACAACGTCAACACAAATCCTATGCGGCGATCACAAATTTGGCTGCTCTAGTCGCTTTGGCGGCTCTCCCTACCGATCAGAAGGCATCTGCCACTCTCCGATACCAGAGATGGATATAAAACCATTAAAATCCCACTAGAATTTTACAAGGATTGACTCTCCTCACGTCGATTCTCGATTGTTGGGAGACTAACACTTGTAAAGGGCGATACACCATGGAAACACTCCGACATCAAGAAGAGATTGGATTCCTTATGGAATCAGAATATGGACTGGAAATTAATATCCCTTGGAAATGGATTTTATCACATTATCATGCCCTCAGTAGAGGCAATTGAGAAAATATGGACTACGGGAAATCTGAATCTCAGGCCTGGGATTATAAGATTTTCGATATAGAAGCCAAGGTTCGATCCCACAACTCATAAACAAATGACTTCTCAGGTTTGGATAAAGCTCCATAATCTCCCGTGGGAATATTCAGATCATAGATTGCTATCTTATGTTGCACAAGGGTGTTCCCATTCGATTTGATAACAACATAATTGATGGTGAATTTGGCCACTTCGCAATAATATTGGTTGACATCGATCTATCAAAGCTGATTATGGACCAGGTTAGGGTTGATACTATTGATAAAAATTTTAGGTGAGTATGGAATATGAAAATATTCCAGATTTTTGTTTGACATGCCAATCTACTGGTCACGCTATTGCTAATTACAGAAGGAACCAATTTCAGGAAAAGCAACCTAGGTATCAAAATAGCATTCCCAGGGTTGGAAAAATTTAGAAGGGTGCTCAATCTAATCTTGAAAACTCAGAACGAGCTAATCCGGGTTCATCTCAGACTACTAAAGAAAGAACGAATGTTTGGAAAAGAAAGAGATACAACTCCATTCCGAAGGATATAGCTCATATCAATGCTAGTTTTGAGAGAACTAAGTCAGTTTTGCCAATCGACAATCATGAAGCCAGTTTAGAGATTGATGTAGTAGTTACCGAGGCAATTGAGGTTGCAGCAACTGCCGTGATTGAGGCTGCAGCTAATGAGGTGTTTGATTGCCCGAAAGATAGTGAAATACAGGTTGATAAAAGCCCATTAAGAAAGGAAAATAAGATCATCTCTTGGGCGGATGAATGTGAAGAAAGTGATGAAGATTCTGAAAATATTAATGCAAATGCAATTATTCTTCATAACCAGCCCAATTTGGCACTCTTCCACCGTAGCAAACCGAGACAATGATATTTGGAGGAGAGGATTAAAAATGCTGTAGTAGTTTTAACAGCGAATGCTTTTCAAATTATGGATGGTCTTAATTTGGATGGGATTAATTTGGAAGTATGTTTACAACATGATAAGGCTCTAGTAGAGCACAACTCTCCTATTGATTATGCCTCTAATAGCACGGGTTCTCCTGTTGAAAGTGCCTCTAATAGCACGGATTCTATTTGAAAACCATTTTCAATCAAGGAAAAGGAAGGACTAATGATTGCTAATAGGGAGCAAATTCAGCGTGGTCATAAGCTGGGATTTTAATCTCCTTCATATTGTGTTCTTTCGTTTTTTTTATTTTGTTTTCCTTTTTCTTTTTTATTTTTTTCTTTTCTCCTTTTTTGTATTTTTCTTTTTCTTTTCCCTATTAATAAATAGAGGCCGGGTTCCGGTACTCAACCTTTAACTAAAAAAAGAGAATTGCTCAACCACCTTCTTAACAAAAGAGCTCCTATCAAGCTGGTATAATCCAAGCTATAGCCAGTGTGTCTTTACAAGCCTGGTCCTGTAAACAACAACTATTACCCCTAAATACCACTTCTACTTTGGATCCTTTAATGAGTTATCCAACTGATAATAAGTTATACTTAAAATCTGGAATGTAAAGTACATTTCCTAATTTAATTTTACTGTGCAATTCAATATCTCTAGTGATCTCTATTCTTTTTACACTCTTATAAGGTAACACTACTTCGTGTCTTTGCCCTATCCTTTTAAAGTTTCTGAAAAATTATTTGTGTGAACACATGTGGGAACTAGCCCCACTATCAAGAATCCAATTACATGAATTTTGAGAGTAAAAGTTTTCACCTGAAAGTCCAGTAAAAGCAAAGAAATCTGCTGAACTTAATGGAGTGTCCACTTGCTGTTTGCCCTTCATCATTCTGTACACTTCACTTATCATGTGATTCAGGTTTTCTTGTTCTTCTTTGGACTTGTTTTAGGCATTTTAATCTGCGTTTGATCTCCCTACATGATTGGCATGAGTTTGGTATGTTGGATTGCCCTACTATCGTGGTCTTGGCCCTATCCACTAGTAAGGATAACCCACTAATTCAAAGCAAGTGTCCCCGGTATGCTTTGTTTGGCAGCAGTGAATACAATAAAGGTGATCTTTTTTTATTTTCTTATATTTTGCCCCTTGTTTACTACCTCCTTTCGAGAAGTTTGCCATGTCTTGGTGACTTTCACAGTGCGTGGTGTTCTCTTGTGAGAGGTTAGCAATCTCAAAGCCTTTTTCCACCTGAGTTTCAGTTTGCCTTTCCACTCTACTAAGCATAGAATAAGCCTCATCAAAAGATATTAGTGGATCTATGAGGAGTATCTGATCCTTGATGTGACTGTACTGATTCTCGAGCCCCATCAAGAATTGAATTAATTTGTCTTCTTCCACCTAATCTGCCATCTTCTTGAAAGCACTGCAATTGCAATTTCTCGCAGCGCCACATTTGCAATTTGGAATCGACCTTAACGTCAACATTTCATCCCAATACTTGTTTAGTATATTGAAATGCAAGAGGATAGAAAGATTACCTTGATTGAATAGGCTAATCTCTCTTTTGATTTTGTATAACATAGGTCCATTGTAATCTCCGAATCGATGTTCAATGGCTTCCAAAGTTCCCTTGAACTAGAGACATATGAGAATCCTTCAGAGAGTTCCTTAGATATTGTGTTTAATATCCAGGAAGTTACGAGACAATCGTTTTTCCTCCATCGATTGAACTCAGTTGTGCCTTCTGCCGGTGAAATCTCATCTTCTTGAATGAATTGTAGTTTATCTTTTGCAATTAGGGCTCTTGTGATCGAATTTTTACAGGACAGAAAATTACCTACTCTAGTGAGAGAGAAGTTTATCAAGAGTAGACCGAGATTATCAGAACTGCTTCCTCTTTCAGCCATAGCTTCTCCGTCTTCTTCTCTGTCGACTTCTTCTGCAAATGGATCTGTAAAAATCTCTGTTCGTCTTCAATTATTTTTCTTCACCATCTGAGACCATCAAAACAGAGATGAAAGAATGAAATTGATAGACAAATATTTCATTATTTTCTGAAAGTTTAATTGCAATTACAACCGAAAGTCTATATTTATACAAGTACAGATCTAACAAGATGAATAAAATTGGCGCCAAAATTAGTTAGGATCTGTTGGTGGAGAATGAGCCAACTCAGCAATCCGTGTGAAGGGTGATGTGTGGCTGAGATTCAACATATCCTCTCGTTCTTTCCCTCAACCAAACAGGGCATTTCATTAACAGGGAGAACTATTTTAGCAAGCTAAGTGATACAGGGCATAAGTTGACAAGTCCAACTTGGGCAAAGTTGGAATTCTACCGGCATTTTATTCTCATGCTACTGAGATTGATTATATTTAGTTGTTATCCTTTGTAATTCGCTTTTAAATATGATATCGTAGTTAGAAATTACGCATTTGGTTAGTTTTATCCAACCATTGTGTTCTTTGCGATTTATATGCCATTGGTTTACTGTTGATTGCAAATAATTTGGTTTTTGCAATTGGACATAATAATTTGCTTAATCCGTTGCCATGAAATTTGGTTTGCTTCATGCTACTAAGTGGCATTGTCTAGTGCATCTCATTCAATTTTTGCTCTTTTGTTGGGAAAATTATGCGGCATTTTTTTTTCTAGTAGTGATTATTGCCAATGTGGTCAGTGAGCTCTGCTGTACCAACTATTTGTTTGCGTCATTTGTTGTTAAAATTCTTCTACCTAATTATTATAGCCATGCAATTTACCTCATATTCGGTCATTGATTATCAGTACCTTGAAGATGGAGCTCAAGAACATGGGCTGTTAAGTTATTGCAGATGACTCCAGACAAAGAACATTAGTCTGCCTCGCCGTCCCAAGATGCAAGCATGTCTAAAACAACAAATGAGACCTCTCTTCAAGAAAATGGATTTAAAAAGAAGTTATATGAAGAATATTATTAAGTGGCTACAGAACTGAAGCAACTACAATGAATGGAGATATGGTCTATATAGTGGCGGAGGGGCGGATTTTTAAACAAATATTTCATTTTGATGTATGATTCTATAGTAGATGTTTCTTTCAAATTTGTTAGATGGCCTGCGAATCAGCTCATCCATAGACTAAGGCCCAGTTTGGGATTACTTTCCCAAGCTGCTTATTTTGAAAGCTCCATTTTCAAACTTTTCCTATTAGCAGTAGCTTTGATTTTGGAAAAAACAAGTCGAACGGTACCTAATTAATTGGTATGAATAACCAAAATGTGTTATTCAAAGCCAAAATATACAGTTTTGTTCAATGTTTGTAAGCGCAACTTTTTTTGCTAACAGCTTAATAAGCAATACCAAACTGGCCCTAAAGCGGATAACTGATTCTTTTATTTATAGAGGCGAGTGGGATAATTATCCATTGTTAATTTGAATGTATTGATTATTTGATTTATTAAAATAGCTCATTTGAAATGTAAAAATAATTATTATCAAGTGGTTTCACCGAAATAACTTATATTTTTATAAGAAAAAACTCTTTGGCAATATATAAATGAATAGTTAAATTTCAAAGTAAATACATAAGTTAAAGTTTTTTAAATTGAAGTTGGTGGCTGTAGAAGTAGAACCCAATTACATATCATGGCTTTAGGTAAATATTTCCCTAATACCCCTAACTTGTCCTAAAATGCCTATTTACCCCGTAAACTTTTAAGCATCTCAAATAACCCCCTGAACTTGTTTAAAATGTATCTCATAACCCTCGAAAAGATACAAAACTAAACAACTTACAAAGAGTGAACTATGCTCTTCGCCACGTGTCACTTTTGAAAAGTGAAACAAATTACAAAGTGAGATGTGGCACATTTTTTTTGTAAAAAATCTATAAACTCCATTAATAAATTTTGTTTCAGTCCCTACTAATTAATTTATCTCCCAAATACCATCTTCCTCAATTTCCACGTTCAAATATTCTCCATTTTCTTCCCAATTAAAAAATAATCAACTAACCAACAATTCAAGAAGCAAATTCATACTTTAATACATGAAAAATTAAATCTCAATTAGTTTGACTTATTAGTCTTTATAATCAAACCAAAAATCCCAAAAATGAAATCAGCCGAAATTCATCGACGATCACCGGTAACAATAAAAAGGAGGAGATGCAGCCGCTATAAATTAAATTCAACCATTCACAAATCTAACCCTGTAAGTTCAAAAGTTTTTTGGTTTGAATAAATTCAAAAGTTAGAGATAGAAATAGAAAGGAGAAATCTGTAATCATAGCTTGAACTTTGCTTCTCCCGGCTTCCACAATTTATGCCTGGTGCGTCGAATTTGTTTTACATAAATAATCCATTAAAAGTTAACGTTTGAAGTGAAAAGATTAGTTTTTATGAAGATCTCTATAGGTTTTAGGTCTCTATTGAAGGAAGGAGAACTTCTGCTTTAATTGCTTGAAATTGATGAAAAAGTGCAATTTTCCCTAGAGATCTTCATGTTTTACCAGATCTTGTCGTGAAGAGATTTCATGACATTTCGGAAGACTAAAAAATAGTGGGAAATTTCCCTCCAAAAATTGGCAATCAAGTACAAAAGTGCAAGTGCGTTGATTGATGTGACATGGATCAGGAGAGAGGAGTGGAATAGTGGAGAAAAGTGACTTTTTGTTATTTAAAAAACTGCAACTTCTAGAAGACTTTTTGACAAGTGGGATTAGTTTAGTATTCTTTTAGTAAAATATCTAGATATTTTTAATGGATTAGAATAGTTTATTGTAGATATTTTATCTCTACTCCTTTGGTTGGTGGCTATATAAACCTACCTTCACCATATGATAGATTTGCCTCCCCTTTGGGGGATTGCAATTTTCTTCTTCTTTCTTTTCTATAACTTTTGCTTCTTTAATGGAAGATTTTAGTTTCTTTATTTTTATTATGTTTTATTAAGTTTCCAGCAAAAAGAACTCCTCAAACAGACAGTTCAAGAGAACTCTGAAACAGTGTATGTATACCTTAAAACTATTTGTGATTGATGTGTTTGCATGCTTAATCCTTATGAGTCAAGGATCCAACTCATATTGAGTTACATAATCGACTTCAAAAAGGATCTCATGTGATGGACCCGAACACATACATATGGTGCAAGAGTCCGAAAGGAGATTGGTCATATGCCAAGTGTTGGTCCCTATGCGTACACTCACTGGGTTAGAGGGGGGGTTAATGACTCACTCATGAACTAATGAATTTTTTTTGTGATAGTAACTTGCTGCGCTAAGTGAGGTCACCTCATTGAGTGAAAATCTGGAAAATGCAATTAAGTAAAGGACACAGAGATTTTTGTACTGGTTGAGCAACCTGTGCTTACATCCAGTCCTGAGAGAGTGTCTCAGCTTTAATCCACTAATCTTAACTCCTTTACCTTAGGCAGAGAAGCCTTTCACAAGTTCTCTAATTACAGTAAGTACCCTCCAAACTACAATCACTCACCCGCTGACTAGAATACCCTCTTCTATCAGCAACTCACAAGAGTCTAAATAAGAGCGGGATTCAACTTATGAAAACGTTGATCCAGATACAAATGATCTAATATTACAATTGATTGATCTAATCTATTCTCTCTTATTCTAAAGAAGATTCTAGCTAAGTTATGCTTTCTTGCTAGAACTCCTTTAAAGCTTGTAAATTGAAAGAGTTTTTTCTTCTAGGAAATTCAGGTGTAATCACCAAGTTCTAATGCTTGCCTTCTTGCTCCTTTCATAGTTGGATTCAGAAAGTAGCAGTTGAACTTATCTTGGCATCTTCTGAAGTTGACAGCTCAGTAACTCACCCGTTACTTCTTCAAATCGATCTATTAAGAGATAGAAATGCACCTTTGTGAAATACATTTCAATTCGTTAGACTGAAATTTGAGCTCCAATTTGAATTCTCTGTCGTTTGATGCCAGTCTTCCGTTAAAGAGAACTCGCGCTTACTCACCACGTGTCTTCATCGCATTCCCTCAGGTATTCTGACATGTTGCAGAGTGCACGATGGAAGTTTGGTAGATCTGCAGAATTATTGGTAATTGACTTGTTGCAGCTTTGCATTGGAAGACTTTGTCATCTTCTTCGTAATTCTGTGTCTCATCAAGGCATTAATTTTTTTGTCTTTATTTCATTAATGTTCCTGCAAAAAGCAACACTAAAAGCAAAGATACCTTTTTACCTTAAAAGGTAAGGTCAGCAATGTTGATAGACATAAAGTAACTCAGCAGAAATGATAAAGTGTAAGGCACACAATGAAACAAAATCTAAATATCAATCACCGAGTGAATACTACTAAGTTAGCAACTAAGTGAATACTCATGCCAGAAATAGCTCAGACTTAAACTAAAAATCTACGTCAGGGGAGACTTCAAATTCTATAATTGAATTTACTAACTCCCCTACAACCATAGAATATTTATTTTAACATCATTATTGATTTAATTATCTCATTCTTAACTTAATTGTTATGATCAACACTCAAGCACTACTGAGTCATCCACTAAGTCAGTCCATACTCATGCTTGGATCTATAATCTCCCCCATTTTGATTAATGGCAATTAACTAAGCGAGAATTAAATCAATAAGATATTTAGATCAGAGTTACCTTATACTTATGCTTGATATTTCTTTGTTTAGCATCTTCAATCTGCTCGGAGTGAATGCTAACTCCCCCATAATTCTTGAATCTTCTGAGTTCGGCATCCCTCAATACTTCTCATATATTTTTGCAAGAGATTAGAGCATATATATATATATATATATAGAAGAAAATATATGAAGTTAAGAAGATCTTAACATAGAATAGATATTGTAAATTTTCATTAATTAGTAACTTGAGTACAGATAACAAAGAGTTAATCTATACTAAGTTTTACATTGAGCTCTAACGATTACAAATATTCTATTCTAATCTTTTGGCATAAGCGGAGCTCCCAAATTCGCTCTCCTTTCTTCATGCGCTTGCTGATCCCATCTAGTCTTCTTTTCCTTAGGCATCACAATCTCCTTACCTTTCCTCTTCCATACCATATGATATTCTCTTTGTATTTGCTCCAGATCCATGGACAGATTATATGAAAATTTAGTAATCCTCTGCTCTCTTTCCTTTTCCTCGCAATCCTTCTCCCCCATTTCCGTTGCATCCAAAATGACTTGGGCTCAATGATCAAATGAGCCTAGAGATGCCTCAAAAGTCTCAAGCTGTCCATAAACATTGGATGAAAAGTTCTGCACCAATAGCTTATAGATTTCTTAAGATATAACATCTTGCTTTCTAAGAAAAGCAAACAAGCCTACTAAAGCACGGGATTGAGAGAGATTAAGTTTATATTGAGCTCTCAGACCTTCCTTGGATATCTGGGTTAGATTCACCAGAGCCTTGGCCTGATTATTTTCTCTTAGAATTCGCTCTAGCATGGGATTGCTCATGATATGAGTAGTCACTTCATCATGAATCTTATAAATGGCTCCTCCATCATCGATGACATATTCTTGAACTTGCTTGATTTGGTCCCCGATATGACCAAGTTTTTAATGGAGAGTAGGCTCTAGTTTAGCAGCTGCCATAACTATGTCACTACTCAGATCATCTGAAATATTCAGTCGCTTTAAGCCATTAAGCACAGCTCCCTCTGAGTCCATGACTCCCTTTAGCATTTCCTCCTTCTCTGTCCTTGAGTCAGTGTGTAACCTATGATGCTTAGTTACCACTATTATTAGAGCATTTGGGCCATCAACTGCAGCATTCAAAAGAGCTTATTATCTTTATTCTCCTTGCGGAGTATACTATATCCATCTAGTACCTTCAGTATAGCTTCAAGTAAGGGATTAAATTTATCAATCATAAAGTTTCTGAAATCCCTTTCATCATTAAGTACTTTGTTATTGCTGTCATAGATTTTTGCCATTTGCTTCTTGAGCTCTCCAACTTCTAGTTTCAATCCACTAGCCTGCCTACCTGCAACAGATAATAAGGGCAATACAGGGGATACTATTGCTTTGACCTACTAAAATTGAGTAGGTATAGAACTGATGTAGGCTTTCATCTCCTCAACTGCTTCCATAAATCCTTGCACTGGCTCTATAGCCTTCACAATCCTCCTCAGGACTTCCACAACTAGTAAGGATTTTTCTATCTTAGCATTAATATCTGCATCCATCCTCAATCTTGGAAATCTTACTCTTCCCATTCTCCTTATGTCTCCCAATAACGCAGCTTCAGGGTTAAACTGGGTGGTTGTGGTTGTTCAGGTTTTTGTGGTTGTTTAGGAGTCTCTTCAATGATTGGAGGCCCTCTGACAACTGTGGGTCCTTTAAAAAGTAAAGGTTCATGTGCTAGAGATCCTATGGGGTAAAAGGTATAGGATGATGGCTGTTTAGTCTGGGTTATTTTCGTTAGAGGCTTGCGTGTTTTGGTTTGAGTTAGATGTGGATGGTGTTTGGCTTTCTGGTAGGGGTAAGGCAGAAATAGGTGAAGGTAAGAGTGGTGTTCAGTGGATGTGTTTGGGAAAGTGAAAGGTTCTACGAGTTCTTCCTCCCTTTCTTCCTTAACACCTTTAACAGCGGACTCACTGACCTAAGTTAGAGACTCCTTAGTCAGCTGAGCTCCATGCTTAACTAAATTCTGCTCTTTCTCCTTATCTTTGAGGTCTCCTTCATCCTCATCTATCACAATCTTCATTCTTTTCAACAACCCTCTTTTCCTCTCCTTCATAGCTTCCTTAGCATCCTCAGCAGTCAGAATGACTTGCTGGTCAGAGTTTAGCACATCGAATTCTACAGCTTCTATCTCTATAACTTTATCTTCCTCCCCCTGGTCTTCTTGATTTTCAATTCCCTCAAGAGCTCTTATCATTTCTTCTACAACTTTTGGTACTTCCCTCTTAGCCAAGCTAGCTACAACACTTTGCAAAATCTCTTTAGTGCTAGCCTTAGCTCTAGATGCTGCTTCCTCAGCCTTTCTTCTGATAGTAGCTTCAATTTCCTCCTGCTTCTTCCTTATTCTTTCTTCCTCAGTAGCCTTTACTCTCTCAGCTTTCTCAACATCGTGGACTACTACAGTCCTTCTTTTAAGCATGAGCTTTTTCTTTAGTTCACCTACTTGGGAATAGGAACTTATGTAGCTTCCTTTCCCTTTATAGTCCCTTCATTTAACTGAGCAACATCTGCCTTCCTCTTCTTCTCCCTCTTCAAGGGTATCCCTTCCCTTAATTCTTCCTTAGCCTACTTCTCTTCCTCTATTTCCTTGGGATCAACAGGATCGAATTTTCTTCCTTAGCCCCCTTAGATGATCTTGTCTTTTTAGGTGCTTGGGAAACTATAGGAATAGAGCTTGCTGAGCACCCTTTCTTGGCCTATTTGGAGTCCTTCCTGACCTCCTTCTTTCCTCCTTGCTTTCCTAGAACTTCTTCTCCCTTCTCAGCTCTAAGCTTGGTAATTCACTCAAGCTCGCTAGCCATAAAGGAATCTAAAGTTTGATCTTATTGATGGGGCTGGATAGGCTTCATTTCCATGATTGCTTTAGGATGGCTAGAGGCCATTTGATACTCATCCCATGCATTAGGGCATATACAAATACCCTTTCAAATTTTGAATAGCTCCTTATAGAGCGTATTTTGGGCAACAAAACTTTAGTAACAACCTCATGAGCTTGCTTCCCTTCCTTGGTGAACATAGAGGTAATTAGCTCACCAGCCTTGTAGTCTTCTGGGACCTTATAATCTATAGGAATATCTATATGCTCTTCATCCTTTGTTACCCTCAGCCTGATTCCCCTTTCATGTATCCCTAATACCCCTACTATAAACTTAGAGTAATGTAGACTTTCCTTCCCATCATTGTGCTTACAAATAGGTCCTTCTGACCTTCTACTATATGGATTCCATGGAAGAATCTTAAGACAATTTCTTCATAGCAGCCGTTTGGAAGTTCAAAGTTGCCTCTCAAATGATGCTGGCGTGCCCATTTTCCAAATCTCTCATCGCTGCAGAAGCTTAGCATATCTACAACCATTGGACTATCCACTTCTGTTTTCTCCATATAACGCCATTCTGTTGGGCTATACTTTGTCTGAGCAGGGATATGTAGATTCTCTCTCTTATTAAAATCAACTGCTACTTGAGCAATATGACCTTGTGTTGTAATCCAACAAGTATCTTTCTTATTTCTCATAAAAAGATCAGATTTCCTCCCTGATTTGCTCGTCATTGAATTTTCTTTGAAAGAAATTAGAGAATTGGGGATTTTAGAGAGGAAATTACAGAGAAAGGAATTTTGGTAAAGTAACCATTCCTCTTTTTGCATTTCTCCTTTAATAGACAAAAACTCTTCACTTAAACCTACAAAGCTACATGTACAACTCATAATCCATGATCTTAAGATTCAATGATTAGATTACTTAACGTATACCGTAGGATAAATGAATACGAGAAACACGGGATAACTGCTACTGAATATGGATCATTTTATAACTTGCTACTATTTTTTTTAAGTTTAAATTTGAAATATAACTGGTGACAATTAATGATGTGTCCAAAATTCAAGCGGAAAAAGAAATACATAACCTAATTTGCTGAAGCTTAGAGTGTGCCCTAGTTTGGTAAGCTCCAAAATAAGTTAGAGTGGACTGTATTTCTTTCAATTGGATTGGTCAATCCGATCAGCTATCTGAGAATGTTGAATTGATCCTTTCCAATAGGCTTTGTGAATACGTTAGGTCACTATTCTTCAGTAGGAATGTAAGTGATCTTGACTTCTGCTTTTAGCACATGATCCCTTATGAATTGATGTCTAGTATTTACATGCTTCATCTTACCATGTTGAATTGGATTCTTCGATAGGTTAAATAGTACTCTTTTTGTCACACATGGCTTCTAGACAATTAGACTTTATACCATAATCCTCCAGTTGCTGCTTGATCTATAGTAGTTATGCTACACAACTTCCTATAGCCATATACTCAGCCTTAGCTATACTCAGAGCTATAGAAGTCTGCTTCTTGCTATACCACGTAACTAGACAATCACCAGGGAAATGACACCCTCCTATGGTGCTTTTCCTTTCAAGTTTGTCTCTTCCATAGTCAGCATTTGTGTATCCTCTCTTAGTGAAATCTCCATTACTTAGATACCATAATCCTGCATCAATAGATCCTAGAAAATAGCTGAGAATTCTCTTAATAGTACCTAAGTGAGATTCTCTAGGGTCAGCTTGATATCTTGCACAATAATATACAAGGTATTGAATGTCAGGCCTGCTAGTAGTTAAGTAAAGTAGAGAACAAATAATACCTCTATAGAGCTTACTCTCCATAGGTTTACCTTCCTCATCCTTACTCAGAATTGTATCAGTAGCCATGGGTGTTGACATTAGCTTGGCTTTATCCACGTCAAACTTCTTGAGTACTTCCTTAGCATACTTAGATTGGTTAATGAAGATTCCATCCTTTCCTTGCTTGATTTGCAAACCAAGAAAGAAACTAAGCTCTCCCATTATTGACACTTCAAATTCTTTATTCATCTACTGGCTGAATTCTTTACATAGCTTTTCACAAATTGCTCTAAAAAGGATGTCATCCACATAGATTGGACTAGCAACACATCTTGATGCTTCTTCTAGATAAACAGAGTTGCATATGCTTTTCCTCTAACATAACCTTTGCTGATCAAAAAGTTAGTCAGTATCTCATACCAAGCTCTTGGAGCCTATTTCAGTCTATATAGAGCTTTCTTTAGCTTGAAGACATGGTCTGGATACTTGGGATCTTCAAAGCCTGGGCTTTGTATGACATAGACTTCTTCTTGAATATGACCATTTAGAAATGCACTGTTCACATCCATTTGAAACAATTGGAAGTTCATATCAGATCCAAAGGCACAGAGAATTCTTAGGACTTTAAGTCTTGCTACTAGTGCAAATGTTACTCCATAGTCAATCCCTTCTTACTGATTGTAGCCTTGAGCAACTAGTCTGGCCTTATTTCTGATAACATTGCCAGCTTCATCTATCTTGTCCTTCAAAACCCATTTTGTGCCTATGATTGAATTTCCTTTGGGTTTCTCCACCAAATCCCAAACTTCATTTCTTCTGAATTGGTCTAGCTCTTCTTGCATTGCAACCATCCAATTGTTATCAAACTCAGCATCTTCAAACTTCTTTGGTTCAATCAATGAAACAAATATTGAATGACTCATCATTCTATTCAGCTAACCTCTGGTCAGAATTAGATTTCGCACACTATCAAGAATCTTGTCAATTAGGTGATCTCTTCTTGCTCTGACTTCTTTTGGTAGATCAGGATTAGATCGCTGAGCTACAGTCATTGGTTGAGCATCCATATCATCACCAAAGTTGATTGATTAGTTGAAGTAAACTTCTTCATCTTCTTTTTTAGTACTGGATCAGGAATAATAATGGGTTGGCTGACTGATCTAGTGACTTATTCCTTTTCTCTGTCATCATCACTGGCTTCTCTACCTCCATTGTTAGTTTCATCAAATTCTACATGCATGGACTCCCCTAAGATGCCAGTCCTCTTGATATACACTCTATATGCCCCACTATGTGTTGAGTAACCAAGAAAGATTCCTTCATCAGCCTTGGAGTCAAATTTAGCAGTTGGTCTTTAGTGTTTAATATGAAGCATTTACAACCAAAGGCCTTGAGATGACAAACCTTGGGCTTACACCCCTTCCAAAGTTCATAAGGAGTTTGGTTCAAAACTGGGTGAATTAAAACTGTGTTAATAGCCTCTCCCCAGAAATACTTTGGCAGATTGTTATCACTTAGTATAGAATGACCCATCTCCGTAATAGTGTGATTCATTCTCTCAACAACCCCATTCTACTGAGGTGTTTGAGGGGCAAAAAAATTGCAGTCAATACCACGCTTGGAACAGAATTCCTTAAACTTCCTCTTTTTGAATTCTCTTCCATGGTCATTGTAGATTCTATTAATTTTAAGGTCTTTTTCATTCATGATCCGGGTAGCCAACCTAGAGAATGATTCAAATGTCTCATCTTTGCTAGCTAGTAAGATAACCTAAGTGAACTTGGTCAGATCATCTACAACCACAAGGGTGTATTTCATTCCATTTAGAATTATTAGCACAACAAGCTCAAACAAATCCATGTGTAGTAGATTGAAGGGATGAGAATAAGATATATTAGCTAATGATTTAAAGGTCTTCCTAAATTGATTCTGAAGTTGGCATGCTGAGTAGAGTCTATATTTTTCAAAGGCTAGATTGGGTAATCCCTCAACAAGTTCATTTCTGGCTAATTTGGACAGATTGGTCATATTGATATGTCCTAACCTTATGTGCCATAGCCATGAGTTTTCATCCTTAGAAACTAAGCATATATCATTAGAGCCGGGGGATAAATCAAACATATAGACATTATTAATTCTAGAAGCATAAAGAATAGTTTGGTAAAAGTTACCATCAATGACTGAGCATCCCGCCGAGTCAAATAGCACTTTCCTGCCTTTGTCACACAGCTGAGCAATGCTTAGCAAGTTAAACATTAAGACTTTCACCAGAGATGCATTATCAATTGAAGGCTTGTCTCCCAATGAGCCACTGCCAACAATCTTTCCCTTTTTGTTGTCTCTAAAACTGACACTTTTATTTCTTCTTCGCTCTAATATGACGAATTGCTTTTCATCACCTATCATATGCCTCGAGCATCCACTACCGAATACCACATTATTTTTGTCATCAGTGGATCTCAGGCTCACCTGCAAAATAGTTAAGTTTTCTTAGGTACCCATGCCTTTTTCTTTTTGGGTCCTCTTTTATTAGTGGTGGTCATCCTTAACCAGTCATACTCATCATAGTAACCATTTTTGCGCCTACACATGACTGTGGCATGTCCTAGCTTACCATAAAAACAACAGGCGGCCTTAGGATTAGGCCTGCTCACTTTACTCTTTTAGGAAACCTTCTTGTAATGGTGAGTTCGTTTACTCTGAGTATTCCTGCTTGGTTGAGGAGGGACCCGCACCCTTTTTAAAGTTCTTAATTCAGCAGCTAGCTCATCCAATTTCTTAGAGAGTTTGTTGTTATATCCATTTTGGTACTCATCTTTTTCCATCAAATATAAGATGTCAAGTGAAGTAAAAGGGTTGACATCTTCTATATCATCACATATCCTCTGAAGTACTTTGATGTATTTGGTTGACTTCTTAGTCACATTAATAACATCATTAAGTACTACGGCAAGCTTGTTTGAAGAAAAAGGGGGTTCAGAATTTACCTCAGAGTGATTTCCTTTATCTCTACTTTGGTCAGCTAATTGTCTGGCAGCAGAAGTAGTTGGTTGGTCAGCTGAATTTGAGTGAACTAGATCATCCTTAGCCATGAGACATACTTTGGCAGAATATTATGCCTCTTTATCTGAGGTTGATGACTCTTGTTCAGAGTCACTCCTGGTAGCAGCAAAGGCTTTGTTACTTTTCTTCTTCTTGAACTTGTCCTTCTTGGCCTTAGAATAGCTCGACTGAATATGCCCCTTCTTATTGGATATGATATATGTCCTTAAGGCAATTAGGGCGATATATCTTAATTATGTATTAGTACGCATATTTGATTTAATTAATAAAGGCATTTACTCTTTTATTTATATCAATGCATTTATAAATGTATTATAGTTGGTTAAAATATGTTCATTGATGTATGTATACAAAAGTCCTTGACATATCATAGCATGAAGTTAGAGAAGTTATAGTTGGACTATATTTAGTGAGACCTGCTTCATGTGCAATTATGATTATGTCTAAACTATCCCTAGTTATAGCTTCATCAAGAAAGGATATTGATGAAGCGGAAAGACTAGCATGTGGTCAACTTTCTTGGAAAGGGTCCAAGGAGTCAAATCTCCTAAGGACTGAAGGTGGTGCCTTAAGTTTGACACATGGATATATCTGGGAGATATATTGGAGACCGTAGTAAGATAAACACTCGGTGTATATATATCAATGTGTTAGTATTTATATTCATGCAATAAGGTATGTGAATATCCTCATACTTGTGGTACTAGTTACCTTATGTAGTACTATTGCTATATTTTGTGTCATTCCCACACACTTATTTATTTAGGGTATTACTGGTGATTACGGGAATAATGATGATAGCACATTGGTAAGCTGAGTAGTTAGAAAGAATCCATTGCTCAAGAGATATTAAGGAGTTGTACCTGGCAACTTGTTGAAGTGATGATTGCCATAAACCTTTGATCAGAGTATGTGTTTGATAGAAATGGTTTATAGTCAAACACACTTTGGTAAAAGGCAATATACTTTATGACAAGTTAATAACTGGGATAGCTTGGAGCAACCTTGCTATTAGTGGATTAACACTTTAACCGAACCCTATAAACCAGATGGTACTAATATTTAAGAATGGAAGGAGTTCATCACGTTGGACAACTATTGCATTATCCGGGATTAAGTCATAAGCATAAATGATGTTTTGAGTAATGGGTGATGGTAGACCGTTGCTAGAGGCATACTACAGTCACTTAAGGTAATCGAGTTCTATTCACGATTTAGAACCTCAAGCCAATGGTTCAATTATAACAAGGGTTGGTTAAGTCTTAACAGCTCATTACATCGAGATCCTGTAAGGTCACGCACTTTGGACCTTTATCGGACTAAGTAAAGAATTAATATATTTATTCTATTGTGAAACTATAATATAAATAATAATTTGATTATTATTTAATTTGTTAAAGATGATTAGATCATTTTTGGATAAACCAAGGAATTTATTTTGACTGGTAACTAATTTATTAGGGTTAAAAAAATAAATATTATTTGAAAGGGATTAAGATAATTTTTTTGAATGGGTTAGACCCGGTAGAAAATTGTTGGACAATTTTGAAACTGCAAATGGGCTGTGGGATTTGCAATACGCTCGGTGCTCAAAGTCCCGCATCTTATGCTTGTTAGTGCTACCTTTGGTAGTGCTGGGCAAAGCCTAGCGCGAGATATCTCGCAAGCGCTGCGCCCACGGGTTAAGCCCGTTTATGGGATGTGCAATTGAACATCCCATATCGGAAAAAGGGGGATAAATTTTACACCCCCAAGTCTATGTATAGGCTTCCCCATACCCCTTTCAATTTGTACCAAGTCTGAATAGTAATTCCTATGATAAAGGTTATTTGAACAAGTTATATTTTAAGGAGCTTGATCTTAATTTAGCACCTCTAGTTTATATTTTCGGGTGGGGCTTCTGGAGCGGTCTAGCAACTACTCGAGGCTCCTTAGTTCTTCCTCTTGGGGAGTTTTTAGTTGGTGGGGTTCATGTGGATACTCATAGAGGCTATCCTATACTTGGAGGCTCATGCAAGGAGGTTATGCTAAAGCACGCTTGAACTAGTAAGTTTTCTATCTTTTTCTTTTAATTATTAGGTCTTTTTCTTTAAGCATTTTTAGACTAATAATTATGCCTAGGTTGTTTTGCGTGCTTAGTTTATTTAATGCTTAGGTTATAGCTCAGAGTTATAACATGCTTAGGTTATAGCTTAGAGTTATAACATGCTTAGTATGAAATATATATGATAAGATATAATTTAGAATTATTGTATGCCTAGCCCTTTGCATGCTAACCTAGGTTGAGAATTATTTAGTTAAGGCTTTATTTAATATATATGCATCTAGTAGGAGTTCCTAGGGATAGGGACAAAATTTTGAATTTCTGTCATGCCTGTTATGCATGTTCAATTTGAATGTCAGTGACCAACTATAGTATCGAAGTCTGCCTATTTAGTGCATAATTAAGTTAGAAGCAAACTGAATATTATTTTCTATATGAAATTATTATTGTTTATTAAATTTTTTGGAACTATATATATGAACTTGTGCCTTTCATTTCAAAGTTAGAATATGGTTATAAATAATTTTGAATAAGCCTGCTCAACTTACTCAAATTATACAAGTTTCAATAATTTATTTAAATTACATGGGTTATAGGTGCTTTCAGTTTACATGAATTGAAAGATTGAAATTTAAATTTATTAGTTCAAGAGAATCCATTGGCCTTCGAGTTTGTGCCCTCATTTGTTCTGCCTAAGGATTGGACTTAGTGTCTACTCACTTCAAGGGCACCTCTCCTACCTAGGAACCTATACGATGTAGCTTGAATTGACCAATCGGGGGATTAAATATGGATTAATTTATTTCTAGTATATAAGATGGTGCTTATATATGTTTCTATAATAAAGTAAAAATTAAATTCATTGAATAAAAGCTTAAAGGAAATGCAATATAAATGCAACAAATAAAAATGTAAATTATTTTGCATATAATCTAGGTTGATGGAATAATTATAATAAAGAGCGTGAACTCACCTAAGGTTGGACCTTATAAATTAATTCTAAAATTCCCTGAATTAATTTAAGTTATTATAAATATGTCCATCTGATAAAATCCTAGACACCAATAAAATCCCAAAGTAATTATATTCAGGCAAGTTATAGTCATCCTTTCTCAAATTTATAATACGATCTCTTTGAACTATCAAAATGCTACGCAAAGCCTTCCTTCTAGTCCACATTGATTGGTTGTAAAGTTTTGGATAGGGTCTGCCTTATCAGAACTGGGGTAGTCAACCATAAAGTTGGGGACTAGGGCTACATCTGACACATATTCAAGGAGATGCTAATATAAGCGCACAATCCCTAAGGATTGGGGAACTTGAATGTATTAACAACTGCATATGATGCAAATGGAATGGGATTCCAACTATAACTTACCATTGTGACTCGACTCATAAAATTAGGGGTTATAATAGACTAGTTATAGATTCTGAAGAAAATAGTAGGACTAATGTATTTAATTAAAAGTGCTTATATTAAATACATGTACTTAAACTAATATCTTAACTCCTTTTCTTTTCTTATATATTAGGTTGAAAATGACTTCCAAAGTTAATCTCTATATGTGACTTGACACCAAACTGAATGGCTCAAACTTTTCTGATTGGTTCCAAAGTGTGAGAATTATTCTCAAATCCGAGGGAATTGCCTACATTCTAGGGGAAATTTTCCCTATTGAACCTGATGTTGAGGATCATGTGGAACAGGAGGCCTGGTTGAAGCACTGGAAAGATCGTGAGACTGCTATGTGTATCATGTTAGAAACAACATGAGAACATGCCCTTGAAGGACATGGTTCTCCATCTTGAAGAGCTCTTTTCGGAGTGGGAAAGGACACAGAGGTATAAGACCTCCAAGCTCCTTTTCGAAACCAAGATGTAGGCTAGCACCTTTCCCTCTCAGTATTTACTGAAACTCTTGGGATACCTTAAGAAGCTAAATTGATTGGGATTCGAGATGAATCATGACTTGAGCATTGACATTGTGTTGATGTCCTTGACAAATCATTACTGAGGCTTCATGACTAATAATTACGTGAACAAGATTAATTCTAGTTTCCCTAAGTTAATAAACATGCTAAAAACAGTAGAACCTGATATCAAGAAAGATCAAAAACATCTACTGTTTGTTGATAAAGTCAAAGTTTCTAAGAAAAAGAAGTAGGCATGAGGTGCCATGAAAAGAATCAGTAAGTAGAAGAAAGAAAAGAAGACATCTACGTATGTCTGCTTCCAATGTGGGAAATCGGGACATTGTAAGAGGGATTGCAAAGCTCCTGCTTCTGAGCATTTGAAGAAGAAGCCTGAAGAGGCATCTACTTCAGGTATGTTTGCAATTAAAAACTTTGCTACTTTTCCTCATGAATCCACTTGGGTACTAGATACTGGTTGTGGTTCTCATATCTGTACTTCTTTGTAGGGACTAAGGAACAGTAGAAAAATTGCAAAAGGGGAGATGGATCTGCGTGTGAGAAACGGAGTCTGAGTTGCTACATTAGCCGTAGGAAGCATTAATCTTATTTTGCCAAGTGGACTTATTTTAGTTTTGAATAATTATTACTACATTCCGAGTGTTACTAAGAATTTGTATCTATTGTGTGTTTAGAAGTAGAAGGATTTGAAGTTTTATTTTCAAATAATAATTGTCAGATTCTTTTGAATAATCTTCTTTATAGTTATGGGATATTGAATGGTGGCATTTATGTTCTTGATACTAAAACAAAGTTTTTAATATAAACAATGTGAAGAAAGTTAGATTAGATAAATAGAATTCCTTCTACTTATGGTATTGTCGTTTAGGCCATATAAACAAAGATCGCTTATCTAAGTTGCACAAGAGTGGAGACTTGGGCCCAATAGACTTGGAGTCTTATGGTGATTGTGAACCCTATTTAAGAGGAAAAATGACAAAGTTACCCTTTCAAGGAAAGGGTGAACAAGCCACGAGTACATTGGAACTTATACAAACTGACGTGTATGGTCCAATGAATGTTTAGCCACTAGGAGGATACTCCTACTTCATAACCTTTATTGATGATTATTCATGATACGGTTACTTGTATTTGATGAAGAACAAGTCTGAAAGTTTTGAAAAGTTCAAACTATTCAGAGCTGAAAAAGAGAAATAGCTTGAGAAAAGTATTAAAACACATCGATCGGATACAGGTGGAGAATACTTAAGCCAGGAGTTTTAGGATTATCTAAAGGAAAACGGGATAGTTCCCCAGTGGACCCCTACTTATACGCCCCAACACAATGGGGTGTCAAAAAGGAGGAATCGGACTTTATTAGATATTGTTTGGTCCATGATGAACCATGCAGATCTCAGTAAATCCTCTTGGGTATATGCACTAGAGAGCACAGTTTATGTATTAAATAGAGTGCCCTCCAAATCAGTTATTTTTACACCTTACGAAAGATGGTGTAATAAAAAGCCATCTCTAAGTCACTTAAGAGTATGGGGTTATCCTGCTATGGTAAAAAGGATAGCGTCAGAAAAGTTGAACGATAAATCTGACAAGTTTCTGTTCATTGGATATCCAAAGGAAACTATTGGATATCTATTTTACCAACCTGAAGCAAAAAAGGTATTTGTGTCACAGAATGCTCACTTTTTGGAAAAGGAACACTTACTTGAAAAAGTCAGTGGGAGCAGTATTGAACTGGAAGTTTAAGAGGAAGAAACAAACAATCAACTAATTGACCCCGTTTTAGACACATAAGAAAGTGTGATTCAAGAATGGCCTATCGAAACATAATCATTGCGAAGATTAGGTCGTGTTCATAAAGGTCCCGATAGATATTGTTTTATCAACATTAATGATAAGGAACTATATCCCATAGAGGATGATGAACCAAAGACATATGATGAGGCAATGAAAAGCTCAGATTCTGATAAATGGCTTAACATCATGAAATCAGAAATGGATTCCATGTATGAGAACCAAGTTTTCAATTTGGTTGATGCACTGCAAGAGGTTAGACCGATTGGGTACAAATGGGTCTTCAAGAAGAAGACTAACATGGATGGTAATGTAATTACCTATAAAGCTAGGTTTGTTATGAAAGGTTATAGTCAACGTGAAGGTATCAACTATAGTGAATCTTTCTCATCGGTAGCCATGCTTATATCCATAAGGTTACTCCTTGCCATTACTGCTTATTATGATTATGAGTTCTGATAGATGGATGTTAAAATAGCGTTCCTAAATGGGGATTTAGACTGGGATGTGTATATGACACAACCTGAGGGTTTTACATCTCATAATGGCTCAAAGGTATGCAAGCTACAAAGATCCATTTATGGACTTAAGCAGGCATCTAGGATTTGGAATATAAGGTTTGATCAGACATTCCGTGAATAGATTTTTGTCCAAACATTAATGAGCCTTGTGTTTATAAGAAGGTTAGTGGAAGTGTAGTAGTTTTCTTAGTATTGTATGTCAATGACATTCTTCTAATCAGAAATGATATTTCTCTTTTTCAAAATGTTAAAGTATGGTTATCGAGAAAGTTCTCCATGACAGACCTTGGGGAAGCACCATTTATACTAGGTATGAAGATCTATAGGGATAGATCAAAGAAGCTATTAGGTCTTTCTCAAAGTACATATATAGATAAGGTATTGAATCGGTTTAACCTTGAACGTTCAAAGAAAGGTTATCTCAAGATGATAAAAGGGATCAACCTATCTGAGGCTGAGTGTCCAAAGATAGCTTAGGAGAGAATGTGCATGAAAGATATACCCTATACATCTGCCATAGGATCCATCATGTATGCTATAATATGTACTAGGCCAGATGTCTCTCAAGCTTTGAGCTTTTTGAGCAGATATCAGTCAGATCTAGGTGAAAAGCACTGGATGGCCATCAAGGCAATCCTTAAGTACTTAAGAAGGAAGAAGGATGAGTTCTTTATTTGTAGAGAAGGTGACCTCACAATTAAAGGTTACACTGACATGAGTTTTTAATCTGACAAGGATGACTTTAAGTCTCAGTTAGGTTTTATGCATGTGTTAAATGGAGGGGCGTTATTCTGGAAGAGTTCAAAGCAAGAAACTACTGCTGATTCAACCAAGAAATCTAAATACATTACTGAATGAAAAGCAGCAAAAGAAGCTGTCTGGTTAAAGGGTTTTATTGGTGATCTCGATGTGGTACCTGAGTCTGTTGATCGAATTACTTTGTATTATGATAATAATGGTGTTGTGGCTCAGGCAAAGGAATCATGGTCTTATTAGAAAAATAGACATGTATCCAGAAAGTGTCATATAATCAGGGAGATTGTTGATGCTAAGATTATAAGACTAGAATATGATCCCACTGATTAGAACCTCGGGGGTGGTCTGACAAAGCATATGGATTAAGACATATGGCTAATTAGCATTAGTGCAAGTAGGAGTTTGTTGGATATAATGTATGCCCTTAAGGCAGTTAGAGCAATATATCTTAATTATATAATAGTACGAATATTTTATTCAATTAATAAAGAATTTAATCTTTTGCTTATATCGATGTCTTTATAAATGTATTATAGCTGGTTAAAATATATTCATTGATGTATGTATGCAAAATTTCTTGACGTATTATAGCATGAAGTCAGAGAAATTATAGTTGGATTATATTTAGTGAGACCTGCTTCATGTGCAATTATGATTATATCTAAACTATCCCTA
Organism: Euphorbia pulcherrima; assembly: GCA_947683365.1. NCBI lineage: Eukaryota > Viridiplantae > Streptophyta > Magnoliopsida > Malpighiales > Euphorbiaceae > Euphorbia > Euphorbia pulcherrima. The sequence continues at coordinate 17,603,702 of CANTUS010000010.1, read as the reverse complement.
GTCATAGTTTCATCAAGAAAGGATATTTATGAAGCGGAAAGACTATCGCGTGGTCAACTTTCTTGGAAAGGGTGCAAGTAGTCAAATCTTCTAAGCACTGAAGGTGGGGCCTACAGTTTGACACATGGATATATCTGGGAGATATATTGGAGACCACAGTAAGATAAACGCTTGGTTTATATATTAATGTGTTAGTGTTTATCTTCATGCATTAAGCTTTGCCAATATCCTCGTACTTGAGATGCTAGTTACCGTGTGTGGTACTATTGCTATACTTTGGGTCATTTCCACACACTCATTAATTTAGGGTGTTATGGGTGATTATGGCTATAATGATGACAGCACATTGGTAATCTGAGTAGTCAGAAAGAATCCAACCCTCCGAATATATTAAGGAGTTATACCTAGCCAATGATTGAAGTGATGATTGCCAGAAACTTCTGATTAGAGTATGTGTTTAATAGAAATGGTTTCTAGTCAAACACACTACGGTAAAAGGCAATATACTTAAAACTGCAATGGGTTGTGGGATTCATCACTTGCTCGATGCATAAAGTCTCGTACCATGGGCTTACAAGTACCGCAATGTGGCACTTGCGAGAACCTACCAGGCTGGGCTAGCCATCGCTACCCGAGATATCTTACAAGCTAGGTTTATGAGAAATCTCGCAAGCCTGGCTTGTGAGATGCACAGCATGCTCCACAAGTAGTGCCTGCAAGCCCCGTAGGTTAAGCCCGCTTGTAGGATATGCAACATCGAAAAAAAGTTGGTGCAATTTTGCTCCCCTAAGCCTATATATAGACTTTTCCATACCCCTTTCAATTTATACCAAGTTCAAATAGTAATTCCTACGATAATGGTTATTTGAGCAAGTTTTTTTTAGGAGCTTGATTTGATTCGAGCACCTCTAGTTTATATTTTTGGGTGGGGCTTCTAGAGTGGTCTAGCAACTACTCACGGCTCCTTAGTTCTTCCTCTCGCAGAGGTTTCAGTTGGTGGGGTTCGTGTGGATACTCATATAGGCTATCCTATGCTTGGAGGCTTGAGTAAAAAGGTTCTGCTAAAGTAAGCTTCAACTTGTAAGTTTTCTTTCTTTCTCTTTTAATTATCAGGTCTTTTTCTTTAAGCATTTTTAGACTTAATAATTATGCTTAGGTTGTTTTGCATGCTTAGTTTATTTTATGCTTAGGTTATAACTTAGAGTTATAACATGCTTATGTTATAGCTTTGAGTTATAACATGCTTAGGTTATAGCTTTGAGTTATAACATGCTTAGGCTATAGCTTAGAGTTATAACATGCTTAGTATAAAATATATGTGCTAGACTATAATTTAGAATTATGGTATGCCTAGCCCTTTGCATGCTAACCTAGGTAGACAATTATTTAGTTAAGGCTTTATTTAATTTATATGCATCTAATAGGAGTTCCAGGGGACAGGGACAAAATTTTGAATTTTCACTATGCCTTTTATGCAAGTTCAATTTGACTCTCAGTTCCCAACACTTCTCACCACATTCAAAGCATTTGATATCTTTGTTATGCTCTTTGTTATACTCCTTTCATGGTCTATCATCTGCTCCCTTCTTATACTTGCCTATCTTTTTGAACTTTTGAAATTTCTTATCTTTTCCCAAATATCTCCTGAACTTATTGGTCATTAGAGCTATCTCTTTTTTTTTGTCCTCTAATTATCCTTCCACAGAGGTATCTTATTCTTCATCATCATCAGCTCTCAGAACAACATATCTATTAGAGCTATTTCTTCTTTGGACCTATGCTTCTTCACTCATCTTCATACCGCTTTAAGGACATCTCATGAGTCAGCAAAGTTCTAATCAACTCATCAAACTTATAGGCCTTCAAATCATAAGCCTCTTCAATAGCACTCTTCTAGGCTCCCCAATCTTGAGTCAAGCTTCTAAGGACCTTCTTGATAGTTGTGAGGTGTTAATGATGTGTGGGTCTCCCTTGGTGCCTATGTGAGAAAGGCGGGGCCCACTAGGGGTTTGGTTGGACTTAGGCGTGACAAAACATCCTTTAGTTAAAGTTTGCACAATAAAGCAATTTTAATGAATAAAAGAATCGAAACCCAAATCTCGATACAATTGATAGAGTCGCCACCCAAGTTGTCTACTTGGGAAAGAGTTTCGGTATAGTTCCCTGTAGGCAGGAGTCTCTTACGTATTGGATCAGAGATTTGAGTATTGGATGAGTCACTTATTTCTCATTTAGTTGATTCAACATTACATTCATCGCGTAAAACCGTTTTAGTTTTCATCATTTAGGGATTTAACACAAAAATCCTATTTCTACACTCTTTCACATTCATTACATGCGTTTACATATTATAATAAAGCACAAGCAATAAATGGGGGATTAAAATTACAACCGGGGGAAAAATGGGGGAAGTTGCAAAGAGATCCTATACATTTGTTCTAAGTTATAAAACAAAATGAAAATAAATTCCCTTCCATCCACAGATATTAGCACAGTTTATAATGCAGCATAAATCAACATTTTATTGTGGAAAACGTGATTTATGTCGTAAAACCATATTTTAGCTTTTGTGGGTTGATTTACCAGATTATTAGTGAAAATGACTGAATGGCAAAAGGTGAGTTTGTTGATTTTTATTTAACCAAAAAATGAAGTCTGTGTTCGGTCCGGAGGCCGGTACCCATACAGGTGAGAGGAGCATGTACGACTATCAGGGAGAGCCCATATGGGTATAAGGGACCCGTGTGGGTCCTGTCAAATCCGATAGAACTTGTGTTTAATTTATATCAATAGATTATTTATAGAGGAGATAAAAAAGAAGCAGGAATTCCCTTTATACGAGTCTGGTGCACCGGTACAATCACCGTAATGATATATTAGGTAGCAATAAAAGCCTATATTAATCAAGATCGGTTCAAATTGAGAATTGAAATAATAGTTGATACAGAACAAATTGACAATAATAATATAATGGAGATGTGAGTCTCTTTGAAACTCAGGAGCGTTACCTTTACGACGTCAATAAACTTTGAGCCGATCCCTTTACTGTAGAGAGAGTTCAGCCAAAGTATGTGCTTAGTTAGGACTATTTAGGAGAGTACTTAAGTTGACAAAATCTTCCCTAAAACCTAATAAATGAAGCTAGGAATGAATAAAATGTGGATAAAACCTCAATGAATGGGTTTTCCCCCTATTTTATACCTCTTATACCCCAACTATACCTCTGGAGATTGCTAGATCTATAATTATTCTATAGTAATTTTGCTTGTAAATTGTGTCCCCCTAAAAACGAGAGGAGAAGGTCCCTTTTATAGGGTGAAATTAGGTTAAAATTTGGTGATCCTAAATTCAATACTTGTCTTTTCCTGAAATGGTAAGAGATTACTTCCAAATTGGCCTAAACGGGAAACAAGCATACCCATATGGGTAGGGATCCACATGTACCGTTAATAGGGGACCCGTAAAGGTCCCCCTTGGCGTTTAGAAGAAAGCCACCCGTACGGGTCTACTAGTGGATTCATACCACTAGGCAGCACCTATACAGGGTACCTTAGGTCAGTCTGGCCCTCGTGTTATAGCCAAACTCAATTCTATAGTAGTGGGAATATCTCTGATGGATAACACCTGTAAAAGAATGCATTATCTAGTTCTTATCATCAATTCGTGAGATGCGTAGCTGAAATCTAGTGCTCATAGACTGCCTCTCACGGGATCATTATAGATAGGGATCTATATGATCTCGTGATATGAGCGAGGGTTTGGAAATTATACCGGAGTGGGTGATGGTAATGTGAATAAGTTCCTTTCCTTGGGGCAAACTCTTTTCTTGGGTGGTGCCTTTTTCTGCAGGCATGTGGCTTTTCCTCGTATCCCTTTCCTAAGGCGGATCAACTTCCTGACTGATGTATCCCTTTCCTAAGGTGGATCAACTTTCCTGGCTGATGTATCCCTTTCCTAAAGCAGATGACTTCTCCTCTTATCCCTTTCCTAAGGTGAAATGACTTTCTTGACTAATGCATCCCTTTCCTAAGGCGAATCAACTTCCTTGACTGATGTATCCCTTTCCTAAGGCGGATGACTTCTCCTCGTATCCCTTTTCTAAGGCAGATCAACTTTCCTGACTGATGTATCCCTTTCCTAACGTGGATCAACTTTCCTGATTGATATATCCCTTTCCTAAGGCTGATCGACTTTCCTGACTGCTGTATCCCTTTCCTAAGGTGGATGGACTTTCCTGACTAATGTATCCCTTTCCTAAGGCGGATGACTTCTCCTCGTATCCCTTTCATAAGGCGGATCAACTTTCTTGACTGATGTATCCCTTTCTTAAGGCGGATCGACTAACCTGACTGATGATTTTGCATAACCCATGAAAAGAGACAATAATCAAACACCGAGTTAACCATTGTCAAAGCTTATACATCTTTATTCTTGATTGACTTTTAGGTGGACAAAAATTTTTGCCCCTTCAATTAAGAATAAAGGTGCGACGATAGGGGTTGGCCCCTTAATAAATCGTAAACTAAGTGTGAGAAATTTTAGGGTTGTCCAAATTATTCTAGAATGAAGTGCCCCTTGGAAGGGTGCCTCCTTAAGAATGCCCCTACGAGGGATGAACTATTGGGGGAATGCCCCAAGATTGACTGATTCCGCTGTTGGGGAATGGGGGGATGCCCTTGGATTTGATTCCTCTACTAGGGAATGGAGGGGGGGTGCCCCTGGATCTGATTTTGCTAGGGCATCAAAAGGTGACCCTCGGCTTATTCCATTACTGGGGAATGGATCGACATCTTTAGGTAGGTTGCTTGCTCTCAAAGAAGTCCCTCTTTGGAATACCAGTTTGTTGGAGGCAGACCTACACATGAAAATTGCATTAGTTAGTAGCCAACTCAAGAATAGTCCACTTTAATTCTTAAAAGATCTTAGGAAGACTAGAATCTTTGCCCCTTTTAATCAAGAAACAAAGTAAATTAGGGGTTTTGCACCTATTTTAATGGAAATAAGGAGTTAAGAGAAGCGGGGTCAGCCCCAAATTTGAATTGGATGAGTCTTTGGTGCTATTTGAAATGCTAGTTCGAAGATCTGCCCTTAGGTAGGAAAAGAGGGCCCGTACAGGTGGGCAGGGACCTGTATGGGTGGGGTCCTAGAAGATTGGGACCCGTACAGGTGGGTGTGCCTCGTACGGGTCCCTATCAAGGGTTTTAAAACTAAAATAGACCCCTCGCATCCCGCCTTACACCAAATCATCCTACACTAAAAAATTTAGCAATTTTTTCCCAAAACTCGATCAAGATGTATAAAAAGATCCCAAAGATTGGCCGTTTCTCTCTTAAGCTTGAAGATTTGCCCCCAATGGGTGATTCGATGCTTCGAGGATGCCCGGTTTCCATCGGGTATGCTTTCCGTGAAGGGGATTCATTTTTGGGGCTCACTCCGGTCTTCGAAGTGCCCCTAATCCCTTCTCATTATACTGATGCTTCTCAATCCTAGGTAATTTTATCTGATCTTTCATTTTCTATTTTTGATCTCTTTAAGAATTTCTCAAATTTCGGCATGAATTAAGGTGTTTTAGACCTTAGGATAGAGCCTAATGCATGTAACTTTATCCTAGGAAGCTTCTAGGATAGTTCTGGATTAGCTTTGGTCGATATTCTAACAATTTGGATTTTTTGAAAAATTCCTTCACGGGAACTACTTGCAGGGGACCCATATGAGTCCCAATCTTGGTACGAGTACCGACAGTGTACCCGTACGGGTGGGGATTGCTCGTATAGGTCCTGTCCTCAGGGATAGAATGCCCACTTCCTTGACTTCTACCATGCTTTTTTGATTTCTGACATGTTCGTTGTATTCTAACCTTGTTAAACTGTAATTCTATCTCTACAGTTTCAGCAGAGGATTGTGGGAGTCCTGAGCTTCTATAGGAAGTGGTAAGAGGAGATATGCACCATCAAGGATACTGACTTGCTACCCCACATTAACTCTTTCGGCTTCAGTGACATCATTAAGGCCATCCCGCAGGCTCCGAGGACGTTGGCCTCGGGGGCCATTTAGCTTTGATGGAGAGGTGGTCGGAGATAACCCATACTTTCCACTTACCAATCGGGGAGGTCACTATTACTCCTTTCGATTTTTGTGCTATGATAGGGCTAGAGTGGAGCAAGGAGATTGTCCACTTTGATGTGTTTGCTGATAGGTGGCACTCCCGGCTTGAGGCCAAGGCCTATATAGCTGGATTCCTTGGGCTTTGTCCGGGAAGCATGAATAAGCTCAAGTATAGGGATCTCCCCTCTTACTGGATTGGGTAGTTGAGGCCTGTTACAGTTAATAGGAGGGATCAGTATGCTAGGTCTTTCCTGTTGATTTTCCTTACTACTATCTTCTTTCCAGTATACTCAGGCAACCTCAACTATAGTTTGCTCACCACTATAGAGGATCTTGCTGCGTGCCTAGCAAGAACTGGCGCTGGGCCATCCTAGCACAGTTGTATTATAGGCTGGATATTGGAGTTTGGGGCCAGCAGTCCGAGCTCAAGATCTGCCACCTAATCTTGCTGGTAAAGCTGAAAGCTCATCTCTAGTGTTTTATCTCTTCATTCAAACTATGTTGCGACTAATCCTTGTTTTGCTTTTCAGGTTTGGGCTTTCGAGCACCGGTTCATCCTAGGCCGGGGTTGCCTATGTAGCCCGAGACACCGCATATCATCTCCCAATGGATAGGATTTTGGTAGGACCAGCCCCCGAGTAAGACATAGTACAGAGAGTTCCTACGCCTGCTGCACTCAGATCGGGTAAACTTCATCCATATTAAACCTGCATTTTACATTTTAACAAACCATTAGTAGAAATTGTATTTACAAGGTTATGACACTCAGTACACTTATACCGTGCAGGTTATCCGAGACCCATGGGAGAGATTAGCAAAATATGGGGCCATGGAGCAGATGAAAGCTAGTGTTGATGACCGCCGCCTTGTCTTGGAGTCACCATTCTCCTATGAGTTATATTTCGGTGAGAGAGTCTAAGATTGGAGGACCAGCACAGTGGTGGAGAGACCAATTCCTCCCACAATCCCAGCGGCAGTCTTCTGGCCTCATCTTATGCTGGGGACTGACCTGGGGTTCTATTGGTTAGGTGAGGGGGCCCGAGTGCTATATATGAAGGGTTCTTACAGAGACTTCATCAATTCCTCACTTCTTCCTCCTTGCAAGAGGATTCATCATGAGGATGTCCCCTTTGAGTTTCACTAGAGTGATGATGTGGATGATGATGGCGATGATGATGATGAGGATGGGCCAGGGGGTGACCATACGGGCCCATTTATGGCTCGGGGTACTGGGGGCTCAGCTAGGTCTGCTACCCCTTCTTGCCAGGTATGTTCTTGAGTCAAGGCCTTGTGAATACTTTGTGATTTTTTGTAATTGCTTGTTATTCTGAGTATGATGTCTTATTGCTACAGCCTCCCGCCCTTATGTGGAAGAGATCTGCTACCACTGCTGCTATTGCCCCTGAGCTACCAGTAAAGCAGTCTCGTGCTTTTGGATCTGCAAGAGAGGGGATCCTCCGAGCCAAGCTAGATACCTTTTTTTTACTCCTCGATCGGTCAAGGAAGTGAGCTGTCAAGGAGCTTGAGGAGTCATTCTAGCCTATTGGTTTCACTCCTTCTAGTTCTACCCACGTAAGGATTTTCTCGCTTTTAACCTTGTCTATTATAGTGATTGCCTGAAATGTTCCATTCTGATGTGACCCTTTATTTCTAGGTGACTATTGTTGAGGAAGAGAGGATCACCAGGGGGTACTTTTCATGAGAGACTTGCTACTGGCGTAGGATGCACTAGCCTTGGTAAGTTTTACCTGCAAAATTTAACAAACTATGCATGATGCATGCTATGACATATATGTATACTGATCTCGTGGTTCTAATGCAGACCTTGCTAGCCTTGGATCTAGAGCACTCCAAGGTTAGCAGGGTCTACATTAGAATCACCAGATCAATATACATATATGTCATAGCATGCATCATGCATAGTTTGTTAAATTTTGCAGGTAAAACATACCGAGGGGTAGCTGAGGGTGGCTACCACTGAGGCTAATCAGGCTAGGGCCGAGACTGCTCAGGTAAGGTCTGAGATTGAGGTACTGAGGGGCCAGCTGGCGATGATGACTAGGGATAGACAAACGCAGGCCCCTTTTGATGAGCAGTCCGTGGAGGATCATTTTGCATACTGAGTGACTTAGAGGGGTGGGGGTCAGGATGTTGAGGGTGCTGATGTTGCAATAGGTGCAGAGGCTCAGGGATTAGGCACCCTATTTAGCTAGCTACAGGCACCGATGATGCTAATGACCATATAATAATAGATGTAGATTATCTATTGGTGGATACCTAGGACCAAACTTAGAAGGGTGGTGAAGGACAGGATCACCCGGTGTCTTAGACTTGTGATTACTCTAATAGACTTTCGATACTTTTGGGCCCTGCATGGCTTGTTTTGAATGTGAACCTTGAACTGTTACTTTTGACTTTTAACTTTTATGCATGTGAACTTTCTGAACCGAGACCATTGAATATTGCTTCTTTGCAAACCCAAGTTACTTCTTCCTGATGATTCTATAGCGAAGGGATCAGGTGGTGTTCTAATGTTTGCCTAGGCCATTTGATGTAGATTAAAAGCAAACACGCTTCACTAAGACATTTTAAAGTCTTTTAATTCTGAGAAAAAGGGTCATTCACCCCCTCTGACCTTATAAAGACCCTAAAAGAGACCAATCAGTGGTATCAGAGCAAATGCTCAAACCAGAGATCTAACAATCTTGAGCTAAAGGTCCATTGATTTTGATTCAAATATCAAAATGAGTTTCCAAAACTCACAACTCATTCCCGAGGGTATGTCCATTACCCTTCCTCCACTTTTCACAGGTGAACACTATACGTTCTAGAAAAACCAGATGAAGAATTTCATTCAGGCTCAAAGCATGCAACCATGGTTAGTTAATAAAGATGGCCCATATAAGCCTACTTGTGAAGTAGGAGGTGTAAGCACTTGTAAGGCATCAAGCATGTAGGATGAAAATCATTTTAAGAAATTGCGTGAAAAAGCAAATGCTATTAACATGCTTCATTGTACTCTTAGTGTAGGTAAGTTTAACAGAATATCCGGATGCAAAACTGCAAAAGAAATTTAGGAGAAGCTGGAGGTGACCTATGAAGGAACCACCAAAGTAAGGGAAGCCAAACTCGATTGGCTTCAGCAAAAGTTTGAATCCTTTAAGATGGAGCCCAAAGAATCAATCAACAGCATGAACACTAGGGAAATTTTCACTTAGAACATAGGCAATTCCCTCAAATCTGAGAACTATTCTCACAGCTCGGAACCAATCATAAAAGTTTGAGCCATTCAATTTGGTGTTAAGTAACATATGAAGATTAATATTAAAAGTCATTTTCAACCTAAGATATAAGAAAAGAAAATTATTCAGATATTAGTTTAAGTACATGCATTTAATATAAGGTCTTTTAATTAAATACATTTGTCCTACTATTTTCTTCGAAACTTACAATAGCTCATTCTATTGAATTTGGGAATTTCATCCCAGCTGCATTTCCTAGTAGGTAGCATCTATAACTAGTCTATTATAACCTCTAGTTTTATGAGCCAAGTCATAATTGTGAGTCATAGTTGGAATCCAATTCCATTTGCTTCTCATGCAATTGCTAATTCATTCAAGTTCCCTAATCCCAAGGGATGTGTGCTCTTATGTTAGCATCTCCTTGAATATGTCTTAGATCTGGGCCTAGTCCCCAATTTTATGATGGACTACCCGGTTTCATTAAGGCAGACCATATCCTAAACTTTACAACCAATCAATGTGGACTAGAAGGAACGCTTTGCGTGGCACTTTTATAGCCCAAAGAGACCGTATTATAAATTTGAGTGAGGAAGACTATAACTAGCCTTAATAAATTTACTTTAGGATCTTATTGGTGTTAAACGTCTCACCCAATCTAGGATTTTATCAGATGGACAAAATTATAATAACTTATATTAATTCAGGGTATTTTAGAATTAATTTATAAGGTCCAACCTTAAGGGGGTTCAAGCTCATTATTATAATTATTCCATCAACCTAGATTATGTGCAAAATCATTAACAACTATATTTGTTAAATCTATATTGCATTTCCTTTAAGCTTTTATTCAATAAATTTAATTTCTTACTTTGTTATAGAAACATATATAAGCACCATCTTATATACTAGAAATAAATTAGTCCATATTTAATTCCTGATTGGTCAATTCAAGCTATACCGATATATGTTCCTAGGTACGAGAGGTGCCCTACGAGTAATAGACACCATGTCCAATCCTTAGCCAAAATAAATACGAGCAGGAACTGAAACACCGATGGATTCTCCTGAACTAATAAATTTCATTCTTTCAACCCATGTAAATTGAAAGCATCTATAACCCATGAAATTTAAATAAATTATTAAAACTTTTATTATTTGAGTAAGTTAAGCAAACTTCTTTAAAATAATTCATAACCATTTTCTAACCTTGAAATGGAGAGCACAATATCATATATATTGTTCCCAAAGAATCAAATAAACAAATCATTATATAGAGAAAAGACATTTAGTTCGCTTCTAACTTAATTATGCACTAAATAGGTAGGCTCTAATACCACTATTGGGAATAGACAATCAGATTGAACATGCATAACAAGAATGGAGGAAATTCAAAATTTTCTCCCTGCCCCCAGGAACACCTATTAGTTGCATATAAATTAAATAAAGCCTTAACTAAATAATTCTCTATCTAGGTTAGTATGCAAAAGGGCTAGGCATACCAAAATTCCAAATTATATCCTAGGTTGTATATTTTATGCTAAGCATGTTATAACTCTAAGCTATAACTTAAGCAAGTTATAACTCTAAGCTATAACCTAAGCATGTTATAACTCTAAGCCATAACCAAACATAAAATAAACTAAGCATGCAAAACAACCTAAGCATATTATTAAGTCTAAAAATGCGTAAAGAAAAAGACCTAATAATAAAACAGACAGAAAAGGAACTTACAAGTTGATGTGTGCTTTGGCAGAACCCTCTTACACAAGCCTCCAAGCGTAGGATAGCCTCTATGAGTATCCACATGAACCCCACCAACCAAAACCTTCCCAGGAGGAAGAACTAAGAAGCCTCGAGTAGTTGCTAGACCACTCCTGAAGCCTCACCCGAAAATATATACTCAAGGTGCTCAAATAAATTCAAGCTCCTCAAAAATAACTTACTCAAAGTCCCCGAGAGAAAAATATCTCACTTAGGATTTATGCTCTGAGCTATGGTGCAAGTTGAAAGGAGGGACAAGGGAGCAAACATATAGGCTTGGGGGAGCAAAAAGCTCCCCCTTTTTTTCCAATGTGGGATTGGGCAAAATGCCCAATCCCACATTTGGGTCAACACACGGACCCCCATTAATTCGCAACTTTGCAAGCCAGCCCACAAGCTAAGCCATGTTTGGCCTACCTTACTCCGCAAGTTAGGCTTGCGGGCCACCCCGCAAACCTAGCTTACGGGCTGGGCCGTGCTTGGCACCCCCAGCACTGTCAAGCATTGCTAGCGTGGTCCATCATGTGGGCTCGCTACGATGAGCCTACTGCCCCTTCACCCAACCTTTATGTGGCCCCAAAAATTGGGCACCATTTCTGTTGGGTCTGACCCCTTTTGCCTGATTGGAAAATTCCCTTTTAATCCTCTCAAATAAATTATTTATTTTTGACCCTAATAAATTAGTTACCAGTCAAAATAAATTTCTTGGTCCAACTAAAATTGATCTAATCAATTTTAATTTATTTTTGACTCTAATTAATTAGTTACTGGCCAAAATAAGTTCCTTGGTTTATCCAAAATTGATCTAATCAATTTTAACCAATCAAACAATAATCCAATTATAATTTATGTTATATTTTTTTAATAGAACAAATCTATTAGTTCTTTACTTAGTCCGATGAAGGTCCAATGTGTGTAACCTTATAGGATCCCGAAGTATTGAACTATTAAGGCTTAACCAACCTTGGTTCTAATGGAACCATTAGCTCGATGCTCTAGATCGTGAATAGAACTCAATTACCTTAAATGACTGTAGTACACCTCTAGCAAGGGTCTACCATCCCCCATTACTCGAGACGTCATTTATGCTTATGACTTAATCCTTGTTAATGCAATAGTTATCCAGTTTGATAAATTCCTTCCATTCTATAATATTAGTACCATCTGGTTTATAAGGTTCGAATAAAGTGTTAACCCAGCAATAGCGAGGTTGCTCCAAGCTATCCCTGTAGTTTACTTGTTACTGAAGTATATTGCCTTTTACCATAGTGTGTTTGACTAGAAACCATTTCTATCAAACACATAATCTAATCATAGGTTTATGGCAATCATCACTTCAACAAGTGGCTAGGTACAATTCCTACATATATCTAGAGCGATGGATTCTTTCTAACTATTCAGCTTAACAACGTGATGTCATCATTATACCCGTAGTCAATCGTAACACGCTAAATTAATGAGTGCATAGCAATAACCCAAAGTATAGCAATAGTACCACACAAGGTAACTAGTATCTCAAGTATGAGGACATTCGCAATGGTTATTGCATGAAGATAAACACTAACACATTGATATATATACATTTATATATATATATATATATATATATATATATATATATATATATATATATATATATATATATATATATATCAAGTGTTTATCTTACAGCGGTCTCCAATATATCACCCAGATATATCCATGCATCAAACTTAAAGCACCACCTCCAGTCCTTAGGAGATTATCTACTTGGACCCTTTCTAAGAAAGTTGACCATGTGCTAGTCTTTACGCTTCATCAATATCCTTTCTCGATGAAACTATGACTAGGGATAGTTTAGACATAATCATAATTGCACATGTAGTAGGTTCCACCAAATATAGTCCAACTATAATTTCTCTGACTTCATGCTATGACACGTCAAGGACTTTTGTATACATACTTTAATGAATATCTTTAACTAGTCATAATATAAATACAAACACATTGATATAAACAAAAGATCAAATTCTTTTATTGATTAAATAAATTATTAATACTATTACATAATTAAGATATGTCGCCCTAATTGCCTTAAGGGCATACATCATATCCAACAGAGTCAACATATGTAGGAAGGAAGTGGAAAAGACAAGGCACTGAAAGTAAAGAAGAGTAGACCACCTCGTGAGATAGTTAAGCTAGCTAGATGATATCAAATGTAAAATCTTGTATTAGCTAGATTCCCTCTTATATGTATTTCTGTATCTCTAATCTTGAACTTCATGATGTTAACTATTGTTAACAATAGGAGTATATATAAAGTGAACTCTTAACTATCGAAAAATTGCTTCTAAAAGTACAATTTGTTATTGTACTAAAACAAACTTAGAAGCTAGAATTGAAAAATTTTGCGGGAGTTAGGATGCTAGAATTATGGAGGAGCATTATAAATGACTAATTATCAAGAATCATACTTAGATCATAAAACCCTCTCTTTCTTATGCTTAGTTGACTCAGGTTTTTATTTCCATCAAATGGGAGAGATTGTTGGAAACAATGATTCGGAACACTAATATCCGGATTAGGTTTGAAGTCTATAAAACCTAGGTATAAGACTTATCCGGATAATCCAAAGCAACAGGACCCAAAACTAGGGTTAAAAGTAGGGCGGGGATTCCCCGAACCCGATGGGGATGGGGAATCCCAGATAAGAATTTCCACGGGGTGGGGCTGGAGATTTTTAATCCCCGAAAACTTAATCGGGATGAGGATCGGGACTATGTCCCCAAACCCGATAAATCCCCGAACCCGATAAGAAAAATTAATTTTTTATTTTTATAAGTTCTATCAATAATCTTACAAAAGTTCTTGATTAAGAAGTAGATAGTAAAATATAATAATATAATATTTACAATTATTAAATTCTATATATTAATATTAAAAAGTGACAATATACTTGAAAACTAATGTTCAATACCATTTCATTAATCATCTAACTGATTTTACAATTGAATTGATATTAATTATATCGTATTGTTTTTAATTTTATTTAATTATTTTCACTAATTATATAACTTGTATCAACTTTTTCGACGTATCAATATGAAGTAATTTCAGTTTATTTTACTTTGACAAAAAAATTAGCATATTTTTTTGTTAACGGGGAATTGGAGATTCCCAGAGGGGGAATGGGGAATCCCCGATTTGGAAACGGGGAAAAAATTTTCCCCGAATCCTTAATGGGGATGGGGATGGGGAACATTTTTTCCTCGAAAACTTAATGGGGATGGGGATGGGGATGGGGATGGGGAATGCATTCCCCGCTCCGATAAGCACCACTTTCAAACCTACCCAATACACCAAAGAACTTAAGCTATACCATTCGAAAAACTAAGTTATTACCAAGCCCTAAACAAGGCACTCAAGTCAAGACAAGTACCTAAGCATAAAATGAATGATCCAGTTAAAGTTTGGAAAGGAAACAAACTATTAACTGTCAAAACTAGCATCCGGCATAAGCTGCACCGGAAACTTGAAGATTTGAACTGCAATAAACCAGATGAACTTGACCATTCTTCTTAACTTCGCGAAGAAAGTGATACTTAACTTTGATATGTTTTGTCCTTCCATATTGAACTAGATTATTGGCAATTGCAATGGCAGATTTGTTGTCCACATAAATCACGGTTGGCTCTTTCTACTCCATAGCGAGATCATTCAAGATTTTTCTAAGCCATATTGCTTGATTGGCTGCTACTGCAGCATAAATATATTCCACCTCTACAGTTGACTAAGCTACCGCTTCCTACTTCTTTGAATTCTATGCAAAAACACCCGAACCAAATGAGAAAACAAATCAAGACGTGCTTTTCCTATCATCTATGCTCCCAACCCAATCACTATCACGATAGCCTTGCAATTCACCACTTTCATCCTTCGAACACTAAATACCATAACCAATAGTCCCTTTTATATATCTAAGAAGCCTTTTTGAAGCACCAAGATGCTTCTGACTTAGAGCATTCATGAACCTCGAAAGCATACTTACTGAGGACATTAAATCAGGTCTAGTTGGTGTCAAGTAAAGAAGATTACCAACTAGACTTCGATAGTAACTTGCATCAATTGTCTAAGCTTCATCAAATCTTGAAATCTTTTTGTTGACATATAGAGGAATGGAAATAGGTTTGTAACTTTCCATTTTAAACTTCCTTAGAACATCCCAAGCATATTTTCTTTGTTAAAGAAAAATGCCTTTATCATGTTTATCAACCTCTATGCTGAGAAAATACTTCATTTCTCCAAGGTCAGACATATCAAACTCTGCCTTCATAAGCTGTTTGAACTCTAGTACTTGATCAAAATCTCCTCCTATAACCAATAAATCATCAACATATATTGATACAATAAGTTGAACACTAGCATTGGAGCCTTTGACTTAGAGTGTCACTTCAGTTTCACTCCTCCAGAAGCCAATACTAAGCAGATGCACATCAATTCTAGTGTACCAAGTCCTTAGAGCTTGTTTAAGCCCATACAAAGCTTTCTTCAGCCTATACACTTGTTCATCACAATTAGAAACTACAAATCCTAGCGGTTGCTCCACAAAGATTTCTTCTTCCAAAATCCCACTTAAAAAAGCTGATTTGACATCCAAGTGATAAAATTTCTAGCTCTTCTTTGCTATAAGAGCTATAAGAAATCTTATGGTTTCATGCCGAGCAATAGGTGCGAATGTATCGAAAAACTCTACTCCTGCAAGTTGGGCATAACCCTTCACTACCAACCTAGCCTTATACTTGAAAATAGAACCATCTAAGTTGAATTTAGTTCTGTAAACCCATTTCGCACTAGGCACATTTCTATCCATGGGTCTTTGAGTAAGTTTCCATGTAGCATTCTTGCAAATCACATCAAACTCCTCCTGCATGGCTACTTTCCATTCATGGAACTTTGAGGCTTCATCAAAGTTTAACGGTTCGATAACAACCATGTTGCATCGTTCATAAATTTCATCAAGAGACTTTGTGTTTCGATATGGACTCTTAGTAATAGAATCAACATCCACTTCATGCTCAAGATGCTCATCTTGAACAACATTACTTGGTCCAGCTTCAAAGGTTGCAACAGGTGGACTTTCATCCATTTTCTTTACTTTAACCTGCTTCTTCTCCCACTCCCAACAATCTTGCTTATCGAAACTCACATCCCTGCATTCATCCACCTTCCTGAATTGAACATTATAGAATCTGTAGCCTTTTGCTTGTGCTGCATATCCTAGAAAAATGTCAATCTCTACTTTGTCATCTAACTTGCTTCGCTTTGCTGAGGGAATGAGAGTATAAAAAATTGAACCAAAAATTCTCAAATGCTTTGCCAATTGTTTTAAGCCACTCCAAGCCTCAATTAGAGTCTTGTCTTTCACGCATTTAGTGGGAAGCCTATTAAGCAAATATACCGACTTGTACATAGCTTCAGCCCAAAGGATCTTTGGCAATTCTTTCTCTGAAAGCATGCACCTGGCCATCTCCATTAATATCCTATTCTTCCTCTTGGAAACACCATTTTGTTCAGGAGTATAAATGACAATAAACTGGTGTATAATTCTATGATGGTCACAGAATTCTTTGAAAGCCGCCGAAGCATATTCACCGCCGTTATCTGTCCGCAAGGTTGCAATTTGACATCCACTTTACTTCTCCACATGTGCTTTAAACTTTTTGAAAATAGAAAGCACTTGTGTTTTGTTTGACAGGATATACACCCAAGTCATCCTTGTAAAGTCATTATGAAAAGGATGAAATATCTATTTTTGCTTAAGGAAGCAATGCTCATCAGTCCACATATGTCTTAGTCGATCAATTCCAACTTTATTGTTGCCCCTTTCACACCTTCATCAGGAAAGCTAGTCATGTGCATTTTTCCAAACTGACACACTACACAAACTTCTTCTCCACTGGCAAGAGCGGGCATTTCATACACCATGGCATTATTTTGCATAAACTTCAAAGAGTCAATGTGAGAATGACTAAAACATTTGTGCCACAACCAGGTCTTATCACTTTTGACAGATAAAGCCATATGATTCACATGTTTCAAGGACAACATATAGCTATTATCACAACCTCAACATTTACAGCATCATAAATATGGCAATAATCATTTTTAAACAAAATGGAATAGCCATTATTTTGCATTTGTGCCACACTCATCAAATTTTGATCCAAACCAAGTATTAACAACACATCTGTAATCAACTTTATACCTTGTTTGGTGTGAATTGGCATGAAACCTTTACCCTTAGTCTCAACAATCACTCCATTTCTAAGATTGACCTTCTTTTCGCAGCTATAATCCAAGCAACAAAACATCGCTTGATCCTTCGCCATGTGACTAGTACAACTACTATCAATGTACGACATATCACTACCAGATACATGAAGATCTTGAGATACCATAAATAAATGGCTTTCTTGCTAGCCTAGATTTTCAATGAAGTTTGCTTGTTGTTGTTGTTGAGTTGGTATATATTGTCCATCTTGCTAAGTTGGATGGTTCTTCTTCTTTGAGCAATACTTTGCAATATGACCATTCCTCTTGCAAATTTCACACTGTATATTTTTCCAGCATTTACTTTCAAGATGATTTGTTTTTCCACAAGTGGGACAAGGTGGAAATTTTCCCTTTCTAGAGAAATATTTATGCCTTTCTTGCTCTTTTCCTTAACTTCAGTAAAAGGACCTCCTATTGAACTTGTTGCTATTTTCTTCCCTCTTTGTTTCGCTTGAAAAGCATTCTCAATAATGCCTTCACTTCTCATGAAAACCCTCTACTCCTAAGCTTGCAATTTGCTTAATAACTCAGCCACTAAAAGTGATTCCAAGTCACAAGTATCCTCTATCACTGAGAGTTTTGACTCTAATCTATCATGTAGACTTATCATCATCTTCTCTATTACTCTCTGATCATTGAAGTCCCCTCCAAGTAATCTGATTTGATTAACAAAATTCATAACTCTTAAAGAGTCAACTTTAAAACTTTCACCGTCTTGCATTTTCATCAACTCAAACTCTTGTTTGAGAGTCAACAACTTTACTCCTCTCACCTTTGCACTTCCAGCATATTCTTCTTTCGAGTGATCCTAAGCCTTTTTAGATGTTTTGAATACCACCAGCCTGGGAAAGATGTCTACGGATACGGCTGAATGAATAATCTAAAGCGCCTTGAAATTATTCATCGAGGCCTCTGAGTCATGCTTAATATTCTGTACGAAAGGATTCTTCGGCAAATTTTGCACATAATCCTCTTCTACAACACTCCAAACACTACAAGCAAGAAGATACAATTCCATTCTTACAACCCAATAATCGTAATTTTCTCCTGCAAACACCGGTTGTAGGGGCAAGTTCACATTTGTTGCCATCTTTTAAAACACAGCCCTTAAGAAACATGCTCTGATACCACTGTTAATTTTTTACTCAGTCAAACTATGTCTATCTCAATTATTTATCTTGAAAAAAGAAATATGTAAGGAAAAAAGTGGTGAGACTAAAGATGATGAAACTGAAGAAAATGTTTTTTTCTTTTACTTTGAACTCCCTTTCTTTTTGTTTTGTTTTGATATGTTCAAATAACATAACTCAACTCTTTATATAGAGTTTGGAGTTTACAACATAAAAACAAAAACTAAATACATATCAAATTTTGTTCACAAACTTAAATTATAAAAAAAACTTAACTGCTTTTAATGCTAATCTAATTTATTCTTTGCAGCTACAAGATGGAAGTATTCACGACATCCGTTTGGGTTCTTCTCTTTTATTCTTTCTTTTATTTTATCATTTAATAATTTAATAAATGGTTCCATGCAAACTAAATATTCAACATTTAGCACCTAATATTCTAGTGCTAAATGTTGAATTTTTTTTTTCAAAAAAAAGTATTCAACATTTAGCACTAGAAGAAATGATGAAATTGTGATTTGAGTGGATTGATTTTGTTCCTTTTTGTTAAGTAAAGTTTTATGATATTGTATCTTATGAAATAGATATTGCTTCTTTAGTCTTATTTTCCTTCATTTTTTACTGATATATTATCTTAAAACAGTTCGAGATCTCCCTCGTAGACTGGTTCCGAAAGGTTTTCTTATAATTTGTAGTTGGTTGGTTGCAAAAGCATATAATCAAAAGCAATAAAATAAAGGTTGTAAACAATAATAAAAAGGCACAAGCTTCACTTACCCACAAGCAACATAAGATTTCCTCCTAGAAAGACCTGTAAAACTACTTGATTAAGAGCATAGATCTAAGGTTTCTTAACAATATTTCCCCAAGCTTACCCCTAAGCATCACTTGGTTTCTAAGATTACTAATTTAAGTCTCCCCTAGGTACTTGTTAAATCAATAAACTTGCATTAAGATTACCTAAGCATTTAATTGAAATTAAAAGCCTTAGCACATACACAATCCCCCCTAGGTTTCTTGTAATATATGTGTGTGTGTGTTTGTAATTCTAGCTATAATAAATCTCCCCTAGGTACTTATTGCTATAGCATGTATGAGTCTGGTCAAAACCCAATAAGATGATATTACTCAAACACAATAATTAAAAAAAGATTAAAAAGAAGAATATTACGAGGTTGCATCGGAGGAAGACCTTACACTGCCTGCTTAGGCAGATTCAGCTTGCAGAAAGATCACTTACTCATAATGAAAGAAAACTAAACTTTATTAATAAGAAAGAAAGAATGGAATCCTCCAAAGGGGCACATCTATATCAATGGTGAAGGAGGCTATAAATAGCTACCTAGTGATAAAGCTGAATGAAAATACTAAAAGACAACTATCCTATTTAGTTTATATCTAAAAGAGAAAACAAACTCTAAACAAGAAAGAACTCTTAAGGTAATTGATATACTTGGAAATATTACAGGATAAAATCTCTCTTTTTCTTCTTCTTTAGTTCACGCCACATCAGCCTTTTAATTAGGTGGTCTAACTCTTCCATGATTCTTTTCCTTTTTGTCCTCTTTTTGCTGAGATTTCCTACTTTGACAATCTGCTAGCGAGATCTTCCTAATCCAATAGAAAACCTGAGATTGCATCAGAAATCAATAATAACTTATTTTATTTAAATCAATTAAGCACATTAATGACAATATTTCACTACTAAATTTCACTTATCAATATACTATTACATTATAATGATCAATATAATACATGTGACACAGTGATAAATAAACATTCAAAAACACATGTTTACACTGAGCCGCACCTGAGGTGCAAGGCGTGAGGTGGGCAGGTGATGAACCTCGGTTCTCCTGACCCTCCGCGACATGCTAGCCCTTGAGCATCTATCACCTCGGGCCATTGTATAACAAAGTAGGAATCTTTATTTTGGATTCTTACAATACAATGAATTCCAAGTCAAAAGGAAACACATTAATGAATGCTTTCTTTTATAATAGGAAAAACAATAGAACTGATAGTAGACAAAAATATGAAGTTGAGCAGTAGAGGGATTGAGAAAGTAGACAAACTTAGTGATTTGTCGGATTCTCTCATTCATCATATCCTCTCTTTCATGCTAACAAGTAACGCTATTCGCACTGGTATTGTAACAAAAAGATGGTGCAATCAATTGCGTCAAGTTCCTGTTCTCATTTTTGGTCAAAGAAGTTTTGAACACATTGATAATGTACTAAACCAATATGAGTGCTCAAAAGTCAAAAATTCTGCATCTTAGCAAATAGGTGTTATGTTGTAAAGGATCCTCTCTTAGAACACAAAATCAGGTTTGCAATTACAAGTTGGAAGGCTACTAATCAATAATAAATATAATATACAAAAAAACAAAATTTAACCAAGCAATGCTCATATTTATCTAAACTTCAAGTAATCAGGAATCAATGGCTGCATTTCACTAAAGCTTATAACGACAAAATAAAACACCAATAACATTCCATAACAGAGATGAAACTTCCATAATATAGTGCAAAACTTCATACGCAAACAGAACCGATACAAAGGCTCCTCAAATGCATCAGTTTATATGTAAAACTGATGTTAACAATAAATTGTGATAAATTCCTATATTACTCAAATCCCTTGTTAGGAAAAAATAACAAGTTCGGGGTTGTGAGTTCAAACCCCACAATCAACAAATTTGGCAAAATTTCCCCATATTATTAAAAAAAATTTGCAATAAATTCCCATATTGAAATGCTACAGTAAATCGGATGAAGAAAAAAGATACAGAGCAAATGGTGGCAGCAGAAGAAAGGCAAACGATGGCGGTCAGTGGAAATGAAAGTAAGGGATTGTTTTGCAATTTTCTTTTTCATTGTATATTACTCAAAATAGTTATAGCCAAAATGTGCGTGTGTCCAATTTAGTTAAATATACCACAAAGTTACTCGTCATTCATTATACTTGTAGCTAGTTTATTTTTTTGAAAACCCCCCGGAGGAACGTTGTGTCCTTCCAAAGAGAAAAAGGTTGGGGCAGTTGAAAATTTTGGGGCAGACCTTCCAAATAGGTAGTTGCTTCCGCTTGCCTACAAAATACCCACCCCTCTTTTATTAATAAATCAAACTCAGGTTCTCAAGAAGAGAATATGAGAAAGTCAATTACAAGAAAGAAATAATCCCGGAAAATTAAATACATCAGATGCAATAAACCTAAGATCTCGCCTCCTATATTTGAAGAAAAACCAACATAGATAGATATTGGAAACGATTATGTCGTCCGTACTCGTCGTACTCAGGACGCCTTCAAACACGAACTTATTTCTTCTCTTCCAAAGTGACCATGCAATAAGGAACTAAAGTGAAGTGGCAAAATCTTTATATATCCCAGAAGAAAAGTGCTACCCCCACATCACCAAAAAAATCATATCCGAACAATGGCATAACAAAAGAAATACCGAAGATCCGAAAGGCTTGAGACCAAACCTTGTAACTCCGATAACAATGAAAGAGTGCATGATCAGTTGTCTCAGCGGCATCACAAAATGGACAGATTTTGTCAATTACGGCTCGACATTGGCGGCTGAATAAAAATTGTCTTATCGGGAGACGAGTATAAAACACGAGCCATCTAAAAAACCAAACTTTAGGAATAAAATAAGCTTCCCAAACCAGCAAGAAATTCATTTTATTTTTGGGCCAATTCTAGTAGAAACCGTGACTAAGCAAAGAAGCAGAGAATAATCCACTTTAAATTTCTCACACTATCTAGTACATACTATTATTCTACAAACCATAATATTACATTAAAATACAAATCCACCTCGAGTCTTTTCTTATATGCTCTTCAAACTGATCCACTTATACCACTTTGGTCCAAGCTATCAACAATCTTCAGTATCTGCGTGTAGAAAATAAACTACACACTAAGCAATTTGCTTAGTCGTGTACATGAAAGAAATACAACAACTTTGAACATTTTTAACACTTTAAAATAGAAACCAAGTATGTTCATAAGTCAAAAACAAATTTAAAATTCTTTATAAACCAAAACACAAAGCTTATATTATAAACATTTCAAAGTACAATCAAATTTATTTCCAATTTTTTCAAACACTTTAACCATATATTGCCCAAGTAAACAAGTCCAGAATAATGGTAAAATGGAAACGAGAGCGGACAAGCCCCAAGCCGAAGCTTCAATATCAATGTATCGGTCAAGCCTGAAGCTGAAGCTTTAAAATCAATATATCGATCAAGCCAAATGCTGAAGCTTCAAAATTAATATATCGGTCAAACCCAAAGTTGAAGCTTCAATATCAATATATATTTATCAGAATAACGGCCGAAGCCTGAAGCCCGAAGCCAAAGTTTCAATTGTTTGTACAGTACTGTACCCCCTTTATTAGCACCAAATCTACCCTGACCCATATTCTACTCGTTTAATAAGGGCAATAAATCAACGTAACATCCTAAAAATTCCAGTATAAACCATTAGTCATAATTAAAAATAACTTAAGTAATCAAGAAATTCAAATCCTAAATTTTAAAGCATCAA
Organism: Euphorbia pulcherrima; assembly: GCA_947683365.1. Lineage (NCBI taxonomy): Eukaryota > Viridiplantae > Streptophyta > Magnoliopsida > Malpighiales > Euphorbiaceae > Euphorbia > Euphorbia pulcherrima. The sequence goes on along the minus strand of CANTUS010000010.1, from coordinate 17,580,589 downwards.
ACTTCAATTAAAACACAATAAAATCAACATTCATATTTTCCAAAAATTTCCAGATTTCGTGACCTGACTTCCCCTGCATTTTTCACTATTAAAACATCATCAAATTGAAGAATTTTCTTCTAAACACAATTAGCCAGATGTCTCAGCTTTCCAAATCCACCAGAATCACAAAAATCAAATTGTATAACCAACGTTATGATCAAAATACTAAACAGTGTACAAAGCTGAGATTTTCTGAAAAACAGATTTCATGACTCAAACTCAAATGAAAATTTCACATTGAAAACAAATGAAATTCAACAAGGTTTCTTTTGAACATATATTCCTTACTTTCTGTAGATATCAACAGAATCAAGAATCATTCAAATCAAATTTATATAACAGGAGAAAACATTAAAACGAAATAGGGATACAAATCTAGAAAATTTTCTGAAGAACCGAGAAATCGAAATTTGAGACACAAACCTTTTTCTAGGCTCTTTCTAGCTCTCTTCTACCTCTTTTGCCTTTGATTTACTTGCACTAGCTTCCTCTACAACAGCCATATATAATTCTATCAAGATACTATATAAATAAACTTCCTAATACCATAAATATGCTTAATCTACCATGAATTCTACTAATTAAGCGTTAATTTCATCAAAAATCACTCACCCCAGATTTGGGTTACTATTCATCCAAACCTTAAAAACTGAAATCCTCTTCTTCTAACCTTGATTCACTGAAACTGATGATAATAGAAGGTTTAAAGATCGATTTCTAACAAGAATTTAAAGTTGAATAGAAGAAATCGGGAGTTTTTAGGTTAGGGAAATTTTTGATAAGGAGAAGAAGATGAAGGTGAAGGTGAAGAAGGGAAGGAAGGGAATACATATAGGATTATAGGATTATAGGATATTTTTTTTCCAATTTTCAATAATGCCATTGAATAAATAATTAAATGCCTAAATCATCCCTCTTACTTAATTAACTCTTATTTTTTCATGTCTTATATCCAATAATAATAATAGTTACAAAAATAATTTTCATGATATTTTAATACCATAATAATTTATTATAAGTAAATTTTGAAATTTCAGGTCGTTACATGGGTAATCCAGAACTGTAGCTGATCAGCCCTATCTCAATCTGATATCCTTAAGTTTCGTTTCCAAACGGGAAGTGAGAAAGCATTCACACTAAAGAAAATGGTACATCCCTAAACTACCGAACTCCATTTCATATTACACAAAATGATAGAGATCCTGAAACAATAGCGAAAATGGGTGATTAGTTGTCCAATTGTCGTACCAAAAAGATCTGATCCTCCCATTCCCTACCTCAACCTGTACCTGCGAAGAAAAGAAATCCCAAAAAGTATTGTTTTTAATACAACATGAAATTATTGCAGGCCATATATGAGACAATCTTCTAGATTCGTAACTTTCAATCTAAGACCACGATGTGAAACCGTATCGATTGACACAAATCTCCGTCCAAAGAGAGTCATGATCTGATAATCGCATCTTTCAAAGCCATTTCAACAACAGACTACAATTATCAAGGGAGAGATTTATAATAAACAGCCCACCCAAATGTTTTGGCAAGGATATGGTTTCCCAACTTGCTTTACTAATTCCACTCAAATTCGCATTGCTCCTGCATAAAAAATTCCGCATAAGTGTAACTCGCCTATCATTAACTGTACTAGGCAATTTAATCAATGACAACAAATAATTTAGCAATGACCCTAGCACCGATTAGATAAGAACTGATCGGCCAGCATAAGACAAGGAATGGCCTTTCCAGTTAGATAATCGATTTTGGAAGTTTTTAGTCAACACATTCCAATAAGACACAAGAATTCATTTCTCAGTAAGTGGAGAACCAAGATAAGTAATCAGAAAATTCTCAATTTTACACCCAACCTCTCTGCGCAGGAACGTAACATCGAATTGCAAACATAATGGCTATAATCAAACTCTTATGGTAATTTATTTGCAGACCTAAAATAAGCTCAAAACAACGTAATATACGAATGAAAATAGGTAAAAGGGACTCATCTGCAGGTAAGAAGCATAATGTATCATCAATAAATTGTAGAAGAGAGATATCCCTGTCAGATCCGTCCACTTTGAATCCAGGTAGCGGCCCTTTTCATATACTCACATTAATAAGTTGTTTCGGTCCTTCAATGGCCAGAACAAAAGTAAATGGAGAGATAGGATCACCCTGCTTGACCCCCTACCCAACTGAATTGGGTTGCATGGCTCTCCATTGATTAGAATAGAAGTCACAGAGTTCTCACGGCAGCTCTGAAGCCAACGAATCCATTTATTGCAAAAACCCATTCTTCAAAATCCCGCATCAATATATGACCAAGAGATACAGTCATAAGCCTTTTGGAAATCTAGCTTTAGAACCAACCCAGACCATCACCTCTGACTCAAGGAGTGAACAACCTCCATAGCAATAAATGAACATTCATGGATGCTATGTCCTTTTATAAATCCAAACTAGTTTTCTGAAATCAAATCTTTCAGCATCGACTGTAATCGGTTAGCCAAAACTTTCGACAAAATTTTATAGATTCCATGTACGAGTGCAATTGGCCTGTAATTGCCCAATAAACACGACCTAAAAACTTTAGGGTTCAATACAGTAAAGGAGGACTTTATGGACTTTGGTAGTTGTGCAGATTCATGGGGTTTCATAAAAAGATCAGTAACCTCCGGCTTCATCTCTACCCAAAAGCAACTGTCAAAGTAGAAATTAAAACCTAGAACCTTTCCTTCATGGCAAGAGCGAATAGCTCCTAGAATTTTGTCCATCATGAACAATGATATCATGCTTCCACTAGTCGTCTCATTAAGTGTATGAAATTGCATCTCCCTTTGGTCAAAACGAATTTCATGCCCTTTCGAGAAAATCCTAACGTAAAAATTTTGTATCATAGTTACACTGTTAGCCTAATTAGAAACCATAGACCCATGAATCTCCAATTCATTTATCATACTTCCCCTCCATCGTGCCGAAGCCATAAGATGAAAAAAAGATGTGTTGTCATCCCCTAAAACTTTCCAAGTGACTTAGGATTGCTGATGGCTAATTATCTCTAGACTACGATGGTGCTCTGATAGAGTAGACCTTGCCAGTTGTAACTCAGATCCCCCAGATACAACTACAAGCCGTGTAGCTGAACTAGAGGTAAGATCAATTACCCGACTTTCCAACTCTTTAATACAATGTTCTAAACCACGAAAGTTCGTATTGTGCCATAGTCTAGTGTACTGCCTCAGCTGCCCTAACTTAAAGTCAATAACCCTATAACAATACCTTGACCGAATGTCATTCCATTTGGATCATAAAAAGGGTAAAAATTCGACATTGTCCCTCCAACAATTCAGTGATCGAAAAATTCTGCTCCCTCCTCTTCACACTGCGTGCTAACAAAAAACAATCAGAAAGTGATCAGATAGAGTAGTATTAACAGTCATCAAGCTCAAAAGCGGCCATAAGTCCATTATGGCATAAGACACCAACACATGATCAATCCTTGAAAATGATAAGGAATTGGACCGCGTATAATCTCGGCCTTGCAAAGGTACATTGTATAACGCACACTCATTAACAAACTCTTGAAATTGGATCATAGAATTAGAGGTCATTCCTTCTCCCCCCATCCGATCATCTCGTAATAATGCAACATTAAAGTCACCACAGACTATAATTCGATCAAAACCCTGAACAATCGGTGATAAAACCTGCCGCAATTGATGTCTAAGAATGGTAATAGTAGGACCCTATAAACATAAAACATAAACATCAATTTGTTTTTAAATGACATTCAAAATACAACACCTATCCGAAGCTTGGACAATTGTGCCATTGAGCAAATGTGAATTCCAAGAAATAACCAACCCCGATAACCCCTAAGCATGAATACAGTGAAACAAGAAGTCGTTCTATCCCCAAAATTTCCTAATTACCAAATCCGACACCACAACTGTTTTTGTCTCAATCAAACAATAATCTCTAGGTTCCACTTTCTAATATTAGAATGTACAAAATACTGTTTCGCACCACTCGACAATCCTCCCCATTTTTGTCGCTGAAAACACCAAGTAGGTCCACGGTCCATCCATCCTAACTTACTTATGAACTTCCTAATCCAAACACCTCCGCTTGTAGAAATACATTGCTACTGTGTGTTCAGTTTTTGCTGTAAATTTAACAAATATATTGTATAGATCTTTAGTTAATATTACAACTTTCAGCAATCATAACATTACCAGAATACAACTGGTCTTCAGGTATAAACCGATTTTACTTACCCCGTAAATATAAATATCCATGATTATATTTAACGACGTAAATTTGCCTCATTTTGATAACTTGATTTGATCTATCTCATAGATCAAAATCAATTGGATCAAATCTAAATTCATACATTTCCATCCTAAAGGTCATTCTCTTGGATCTAATCTAACAACTTAGAGCTGCATGCAACTAAAATGTCACGGTTTTGACTAAAGCTTACATTGCATAGTATCCACTACTACTTTAGTGAACCACTTTCAACCTACCCAATCATAACTACACTATCACAATACAACATTTGGAAATGTGACTGCATTACTTGTTAACATCACGTACACACATTGTATATAAAAGCATCATTGAATTGCCACTTGATTCACTACTAGATAAGTGCACAACTGCAATAACATTTTACTGTTGCATTAGGCGCCATAACTGTTGCGATAGGCCATATACCTGTTGCATTAGCAAAAACACTACCGTTGCAAATACTGCTCTTGCAGCAGGTATATTGCAACAGTTATAAGTGTCTAATGCAATGGCTTCACTTAATTTCACTTAACCGTTGCAATATAGAGCTAATGCAATGGCGACCACGGTTGCATTAAGTTCCTCTAACGCAATGGTCAATGCAACAGTTGTACACTGAACCGTTGCATTCAGTGGACCTAATGCAAAGGCTATCTTCACAGCCGTTACATTTGGTGGACCTAAGGCAAAGGAATTACCTTTACAGCCGTTGCATCAAATGACAAGTACAACCACTGCATTCGGTACCCCCTAATACATCAATTTTACTGAATTCTTTGGATTAACGTGATCATTTTGATTGAAGGGAGCTATCACAAAAAGATAAATAAAATAATTTACAATAACTATGTAATAAGTATATATATTGAATTATATAAACTAGGGGAGTACTAAGTCACATGAAACACACTTACAAAACTATATTCAGAGCACACAAGTTGCATTCGATACATTCCCAAGTCAAATAGAAGTAATTTAACTGCAATGCAAAAAGATATCTATCAAAATAATATCATGACATTTTAGATCTTGTGATAACGAGCTTAATTTGCTAAGACAAATTAGAACACATAATCATAACATATTTTAAATCAAAATGATCTTCCACTATTTGAAATAAAGAAAAAAAAACACTTTCTTTTTGTCATATTCTGGAATTTCAGTAAAGTGCATAGAAATTGTTCACCGGGAAACCTCCATTACCAAATAACCAAGTATGCTTCCTTCACTTAAAAATTCTAAAATCTAAAAAAGTAACAACGTCAGGAGTCTAATGTTAATCAAGTAGAAATAGTCTATAGATTAAAACCAGATCTAGCCACAATATTATATGTTAATCAACTACTATATTAAGACCCACAATATTATCTGCTAATTAACTTTTTCAAGTAAAGTTCACAACCAGATCTAGCCATTGATTAAAAAGTCACATCTTGTTCTTACAAATACTTCTTACAGTTACTGGGTAATTAGAATTTTCACTCCACTACTGTTCTGCCAATAGGTCATTTAAATCTAAAATAATTAAGAAGCCAATCTTCGTTATTATTCTATTGAATTCTACATAACCTGCAACTAAAAAGTTTACGAGAAAATAAGCATTGAATGCAATAATGAAGTTGTATAGTCAAACTGCACAAGCACTCTGAGGTAGCACGGCTATATGCATTTCAAGGCTTATTCCACGTTTTAAAGGCTATTGTTTTGTATAATAACATGAAATCAGATTCAATATAAGTAATCAATTTCTTAACATAAATGCTTTACTCAATATATTTTAGCTATTGTATATAACCTCTGTAAGATTATAACAAACATTAAGTATATACATCCTACAGAAAAACAAATCTATTTCAAATTAGAAATTAAACCATGACCTCTCAGATTGGAAGATATCAATCATTCATATGCTGCAATAGTAGAAAAATTATAACTTGATCTTCACATATATAAACTTAACAGGAAACTGCAGGTTATTAGAAAAAGGATAAGTCCAAGAACTTATTACATGTGAGTGTAAAGCACTAGAGAGACTTAATGCTAAAGAATGCCAATTCGTCTTGCCGATATACTTTAATCAATTGAATAACAAACAGAATCCCATAGTGGATGGGCAGTTGGTTGAAAGGGAACCCTGGAGTTTCATTTCACCACAGTTAACCAAATAATTGAAAATTCAGTCAAAAGAGAGACCCAAAAAACATTTTTCATGTCAGCTTTCTGCTCTCTTTAATGCAGCGGAGATATCCGGCACTGATTCAAATATGCAACTGTTAGTAAGGAACTGAAACACTGAACAAAAATAGAAGGACCACAATCTTGAAGTAACTATATTAGCACCCTAAAGAGGAACACCAATTGTTGTTGCAGCTCAACCCTTAATAAAATTGGAAATTATATGGAGTTCAATCCAAGAACCGTTACTAGAAAATGAACGGAAAAATATATAATAAAAAGAGAAGTAGAACCATGGGTCATTTTGTTGGAATCTTCAAGAGCAGTACCACAACAATTGTTGCTACCGACAGTAAACAAAATTACAAAATCTATAATCAGAGCAATTGTTTGAAGCAGTATATAGGAACATATCGCAGTTCTAAGAAATATCTAGAGAACACAAACAAAAATAAAATCAAATCAAACGAAGGAAAATAATGTACCTAGCAACCAAAAGTTATCACTGAGAGAGAACCCAAACGAACTGAAGGCAGAGAGACGCGATTCTCCTAGTTCTGTTCGATTTGGGGAAAATAAAAAGGTCATCATCAGGTTGAATAGATGAAAAAATCTAAGGTTGCACATGAAAATAAAAAGGAGAGCGATTACTATACAAGTAGACTAGAAAATGAAAAAAAAATACCTGCCATATACAAGAGCTTGGCTCTAAGAATTTCCAGCCCCGGTTGGTATGGGAACAGAGGGAAAATTGAAAGACAGCAAGAGAGAAGAAAGAGTTAGGGTTCCATCTTTAAATCCGACCCAAATTTATTATGCGGTAAATTATATAAGGTTAAATGGAAATATAAACCGTTTTGATGCCTCTGTAATTTGAACATTTTAATTAATAACTTCAAAAATTAAAATGGCCCAACTTTTAATTGACCGTTGTAATAGGCCGACATAGCACATCATTTAATTACCCGTTGCATTTGCCCCCATATATTAGTCCTTGAAATAGAGTTAACCGTTGCAATAACTTATTTTGTCGATACAATATTAACTACTATTGGAATAATGCATTTCATTAACCTCAAACATTGCAATTAGGCATTGCATTAACCTCAAACATTCCAATTAGCCATTGGACTAGCTTCAGTTGTTGCAATTGTCGTTACATTAGCTATAACTGTTGCATTTGGTTGTTATATTAGCCAAAACTGTTGCATTTGGGCAGTTATGTAGTAGTGATTATTCAATAGCTTCCAAATCTCTTAATCATAAGACATGATAAGAGTCATCATTATTAGAGGAAATTGCATTTCTCCAGTTTGTGATTGAACCGATATTCCTTTTAGTGCAATTGTGTCTTTACTACTTATGCTTCAAACACGTGAAGCTTAAATGTAAAAATCTGATCTGTCCTTTCGAAATTTGTACACCTTGAACTTACAAGTTCAACCATGCTCCCACTACTTTTCTCAAAGAATTCATCCTTTACAAAACACCCTTACAAGCCTCAAACACTATGTTTAGGCAGAGTTGTAGGTGCAATACCCTTTGGTCTCCAATGGGTAGTTCATAAATAGGCTTAAGTAGATTTTCTTGTGCCAATCTGACATCAATACCACGACATAGATATTCAATCTCATGTCAACCATTACATTCAGACTTCACAATTTCAAAATCTAGAGAAAGACACATTAAGCTTCAGTCTATCCACATTTCATATTGTGCTCTTTCCGTAGCCTCGTTCAGAGTGTGAAGTTGCAAACCAGTAGTCAAATGAGATATGTCCTCAGTTCGGGTCTTAGGAGACAATTCAAACTAGGTTTTAATATGCTTGCATTCTTGGTTACACCAAAAGACTTGATATTATAACCTATGTATTTCACTACTTTATTCTCAGAGTCCTTAACTTAATCAAGGTCCATGCATCTAATCTCATTAGTTATGCTACTAAGATTCAACCCTAAGAATAACTAACAAATGTGTCTATTTCCAGCTACCACACTTCTGGACTTATATACACTCCCACTACGTTTTGGGTCCATCGTGTTAGCCGCTCATTCAATAACTTCGTTGACTAGCATATACGCCTAAGGCACTACACATGCTTCCACTGCCCTTTAGGATCACCAGGATATTTGCTATGCCTACAAGTTTGTTGAATGGCTTCCACTTTATTTCACCAAGTATTCAAAGAACCTATATGATCAGATGATTATCATTCAAATGATCCAAGCATTCATTTTAGAAAACTCAGCCATATGTTTTAACTCGGCACAAATGACTTTTGGACATAGACTAGATCAAGCATCTCATGCTTATCCCATTTGCATTTATGTTATAGATCAAATTCATTTTGATAAACTCAAGAAAATGACTATTCCTAATATTTAAGTTTAGGAATAACAACTCTCATGTATACCAATTATATTCATTATCAATGAAAAATTGAATATCTAGAATCATCCTTGACTAAAATAGAAATAATGTCCTCACTCCAAGTGAATACAAAATTTCATCATTTTATCTTCAAGTGACATTCTTTAATCTTAATGGCCGCTACTTGAACTCCATTTGTGATTTGATAATTCCCTTGTCTAGATCTCAATTATCTCTCATCTTAAGTTCTTACACATTACCAATGTTAGGTACACAACTAGTATCAAATACTTGTGATGTTGAAGAGAATTAACCATATCTATAACATAGAAACCTCTATTAATGTTTTTCATAGACTCTCCCATATAGTTGAGGACATGTTCTCATTTTGTTTCCAATCTGCTTGTATTTGATAAGAGTATCCTTTAGATGTAGTACAAACTTAACTTCTTGTTTAGTCATGAGCTCCTTGAACATCAAGGTCTCATCTATGCCGAAATGTTGAATAAGTCATCCACTAACAACTCTGGCTGAGTCCTATTTACCAAACTCCTAGTTAGCTCAAGCAACTTTTGTAGCTTAACTATAGTCATACTCATCTATGGCTTGTAGGTCATAATGAAATGGTCATCGGATTTAAATAGGAAGGCCAAGATAGTCACAACTATCAACTCTCGTACTAGTATACTAAGATGAACAAAACTCTTAACATCTTCTACACATTAGTACTATAGAGACCATAATATCCATCTTGTAGGATTGAAACGCGTAAGTGGTCAAGAACCTCTCTTCATAAAGTTGCTCATGAAAATGTCACATTAAGAGACCTTGTCATAGCATAGGCTTGTATATCCTCCAATTGTTTGCACAATTCAAGAAACTTTCTAGCCAACACAAGGTGTTTCACATCTCAGCTATCCCTCTTGAATTTATATACCACCCAAATTGGGCCGGTATAGTATCCCTACCAGCGGGCTTAGGTCTATCTACCACATTTTCCTTCTATATATGTTTCAAAACTATCCACTAGTTCTTGAGCCCAATTAAGGAAGTGTTACCTAGATAGCCAGTCCTTTTCAAGGATGCATTGTAGTTTGAATGATTGGTTATTTTATTGCAAAAATTTATTTGTTATCTACACAGAATCACCAGTACGAAGTTGAAAATAAAGGTCTTTAAAGCCATTAAACAAATTAATTAATCCATATTAATTTATGTTGATGATTTAACCTCGGATTAAATAATACGCTCTTTCAATCTAATATATAATTCGACTTAAATCATTGGCCCAGATAAATTTAAAATACCCGTTAATTTTAAAACACGATCTGGTCCAACCGTTTTATCAAAATGAACAGTGGCCAAAATTATTTTGGTAGTCCCCGGACTCACGGGCCTGCTAGGCAGGCCCACTATCCCAAAACAAATTGTTGTCCACGCTGTGGGCAGCCCTGTCCATGTTGTCGACAGCACTGTCCACCTCATGGACAGCCTGTCCATATTGGGCTTCTATAGATGCCCAAAATCGTACTTAGTGTGGCATCCATTCATCTGTGGGCAGAAATCCATAGTTCGGGTTCCGGTTTATATTTTTTTTATATATTATTTATTATGTTAAATTAATTAAATTCAACTAAATTAATTAAAACCCTAATAAACACAAATAACAACTCAAGAACCTAGCCACTAAGATCAAACTAGTAATTTGGGAAAATAATAAAAACCTAAATTAATGATTCCGAAATCTTTTTTACCGAATAGAAAATTTTTACCAATCAACAAACTTGATCTTTTGACTAAATTCAATACCGATTAATTAAAATCACTAATATTAATCTTGTACACTAATCAACTCGAGGAAAAAATACAAAAACCTCAATAGCATTTTCTTAAACCTTTTTCATCAACATAGAAAAATATTTTGAATCTTGAAATCCAATATAACTTTCTTTAACTCAAATTAAACATTAAGAATCTTTAAATTTGATTTAAGAACAATATCGAAATTTCAAGAAATCCACTCCAAACTTTTCTCGCCAAGATTGAAAACTTTTAAAGAATCAAGAAACCCATCAATCTCATTGAAATAACCTCGCTCTGATACCAATTGAAGGGAATTACGGTCAAAACTTAACCTTGAAGGCTGAATTACTGGTTAAATTTTATCAAATTCGGAATAGGATCTTTTCAAGAACCATTGATAGGGTTTCAAAAGGATTTTAATTTAAGAAATAAAAACTTACTTAGTTAGTCTCTTTAAGAGACAGATGTCATGAAGCTTGCAAGTGGAAGCTCTCCAATCTCATGTGCACGAACTACTCTAGAACCGGGACCGAACAAAGGAAAACTCCAAGAACCCCTAATTTTTTTTGAAGTGAAAACGTGATAGCCATACATAGTGAGACTGCTGCTCATGTGTCCTTCTGATGTGAAATTACGTTTTATTTTATTTTTAGTAATTTATAGTCCCACTTTAATTAGGGTTAAGTTTGGTTAATTATCAATTTTTCCACATTAATTTTCCCAATTATTCAATTAAACCTCATTAAAGTTTAATATTCTAAATTGATACTAATTGGTAAATTATAATTCCTAATTATAACATAGCCAATTACAAAACAATACAATTTAATCAAGTTAAATGACACACTACAAATATATTTAATTAACCCTATAAGTTAATTAAATTATTTTAGTATGCAAACTATATTAATTAAATTTCATTCAATTAAATTATTTGACATATGAATTTATTTAAATGTCAATTAAATAAGTACCATATGTAAATACATTTAATCAACTTAATTTAACTTTAATGAATAATATAAACTACATTATATTATATCATTAACAAAATTAATTTCTTGGAGTTACATATATTATTCAATTGCATTGACTTGACATGTTAATTAATTAGTAATCAATTCTTCATCTAGTCTTGTAACATTGCATGTATAAGGAAACCAAGATCAGTGGTTTTAAGTGAACGATCCTTTGGGTCTGTCCATATGTTGGCAATGAGGTTCACCCATAGACTGTAAGCAGATTCTAGCAGACCATTACAACACCCAATTAGGACAGAGTATAGCCATCTCTAAAAGATAATGAACCCAGTAGTTATCTCACAAAGTCCTTTGCCAGCTGACATCAATATGATGAACAAGAGGCATGGTGCTTGTCACCCTCTTATGCAGTTCATCTTATTTCTTGATCTAAAATAAAATGATAAAATAAGTCAACGACTTATTGGACATCCTTATCCTTTTTATTCATCAAGTGGTTGGTGATTCATTTTGATTTATCAAACCGAATGGCAATCCTATCACTTAAACACTACTATTAACTTGGTTATGAAATATATCGAGCATACCCATACTTGTAATCTAATATTTAAGGACCCATTAGTAATATGCTACAACATACCCACTTCCACATTAATAATAAGTTGAAATCAGGTCTGAGGACTATTTATACCGACTAAGCAAACTATCTATGACATACAACCATGTGACCTTGCTGTATGGATCGGTCCGGCCCCATGTTCTCAACATGTGCCTATGTTCGTGATCTACTTACCAAGTGACATAATAACTACATTGCTATAGATCATCCAACATACAAGCCTTTCGCTTTATTCATTCCCATGATTAAAACAAACTTGGGACGTTTATGATTATCAATCAATGGATACTCTACTCATATTATAGCACAAGATATATATGCAATAGATTATTGCCTTTATAATGTGACACCATTAGTATATACATAATGTAAGAACCAGTCCTTGAGAACTAGGGCACACCAACATTTCCAATACTCATCCCACAATATATTATTTTCATTGTACAGAGTATTATAATAACACAAGCCCTTCAGACATAATTCCTCATGGTTTGGACATGAAATTCCAACATCGAAAACATTAAGTCCTACCAGTGTCAATTTTTGCAGAGATTTAGAAGCCATAACATGACAACGAAATTTACAATGCCTTAACTCTAATGATTCAAGTAATGGACTGCCAAATAAAATATTTCCAATGGCTCGATCAGATAATTGACAATAGAATGCACTCCATTCCTTCATATGTTTCCAATTTACCTTCTCATTAGGTAGTAAGGTGCAACCTGTTATATGCAATTTCGCCAAGAACCTATGGTTGAAGAGAAATTTGGTAACCCAAAAAACCTGAATTTGTTATCCAAAGAACAAAAAACTATGAACTCTAAGTTAACCACCTTCACGTTTCTGCTAATAGCAAACCTGATTTTGTGACCCAAGTGAGGATCCTTAATAAATTCATAATCCAATTCCATTATGTTGAGTGAGAATTTCTCGACTTCTGAGTACTCATATTGGTTTAGTACATTGTCAATACCTTCAAAATCTTCGCAAAAAAACTGAGGGTAGGAACCTGACACCATTGATTCCGCCATGTTTTTGATAAAATACTAGTGCAAATAACGTGTCTCGTACTAGGCAGAAAACAAATGATATGGTGAATGAGAGAATCGGGTAAATCATTGAGTCTGTCTACTTTATCAGTCAATGAATCCAACAACTCGCTGGTTTTGCTCTCTTCCTCTGATAAATCACTACTCAACTTCATATTTTTGTTCGTAGCTCATTCAATGCAGAGAACTTAATTTATCTAGTTCACATTTATTCAAATGTGCTAAAATCACTCAACCAACACAAAAAATGTGCTCTAAAATATTCCTATGAACTAAAAGAGAGATTTAAGCAAAAAAGGACTGGTTAATTATGGTGACTCTGCCGCCGGCAAATTGAGACTAATCCACGACAGACCTTAGCCAGTTACTGGTCTATTTACATCTTCTTTTTCTATTTATTTAACGTCTTTAATTTCTCCTAGGGTTTATAACCACTGGGTTTGGTTTTCTCCTGGGGTTCATATCATTGGGTTTTTTGTTGTTCGATTCTGCATTTTGGTGCGTAATAGAGGGTCTGCAATTGTATTTCATTTGGGTTTTCATGACTAAAAATTCTAAAAACTAGTTATTGTCCATCATTTTCATTTCAATTTTGCAACATGAGTCTATTTGGTTGGAATTGTTGTGGGTTAGGCTCTTCAGCAAAAATTCAAGAATTGAAGAGGGTTGTGACTAGATTTCAGCCTAAATTGATCTTCTTGTTAGAAATTAGATGTAATAGAACACGAATTGAAGATTTAGGTAGGCATGCTGGTTTGTATAAATTCTATGGGATTGGCTATTCTATGGGATTCATCATTAAGTGTTCAATTACTCAATTATAGCATTTCCCCTATTGATGTAGAGATTGAGTTCCCAAACGCCATTTGTGCCATCAATCGTGATCATTACTCCGTCAATTGCCATCCTCAAAAAATTTGCCTTGGGTTGTTCTAGGCCACTTCAATGAAATTCTGAGTGTTAGGGAGAAGAAGGGAGGAGTCGCATATCCAGCAAGATCGATTATGAACTTTCAGAATGCTCTTATTGACTATAAGTTATCTGATATGGGATTTATGGGCTCTCCTTTTACTTGGCACAGGATTCGTAATGGTGAGGTGGTCTTGCGTGAACACCTTGATCGGGGTGTTGCAAATGCTAAATGGTTTGACTTGTTCTCTCATTATCAGATACGCCATTTGAGCATGGGTACTAGTGACCATGATGGTGTTATGTTGGATTTGAATAAGTCATGTCGAGTAAGAGGAGATGTCTTCCGGTTTTGTAATGAATGGAGAGCAAAACCAGATTTTCCTGAGCTGGTACAGACCTGTTGGAATTCGACTAAACTCACTTTGGTGCAATGAAAAATGCAGCAGCTTTCCTTGATTCTAAAAGAGTGGAGAAAACAAAGAATGACACTCTTCACCAACATATTTTGGATTGTAAGAAGAGCATGGAAGACAACAAACGTTGGTTTTATCCAAGTTCCTCTACACGCTATCTTCAAGCACATTATTGTTTAAATCAGTTATACAATGATAAGAAGATTGCTTGGAGGTAGAGGAAAAAATTTGTTGGCTAAAGTGTGGTGATAACAACACTCAGTATTTTCATAATTATGCATCTTCTAGACAAAGAAAAAATAATCTTCACTTCCTTGTTGATGAAGATGCCTGCGGGTTGAATGGGATAGGGGATTAGAGGATAATATATTGGGTTATTATCAGTCTCTCTTCTCTAGTAATAAGGATATCAATCTTGATTTTTTGAACCATATTACTTCTCATGTAACAGTTGAACAAAATAATGATATTTGACATTGTATAACCAAAGATGAAGTTAAAGCTACTATGTTTGCTATGCACCCGGACAAAGCACCTGGACCGGACGGTTTCAATCTAGGTTTTTATCAATCCTTTTGGAATATTATTGGCTATGAGTTTTATCAATACATTGTTGAGATTTTAAGAGATAAAGTTTTACGTCATGAATTGCATAATACGTCTATTGTGCTTATTCCTAAACTTAAAAATGTAGTTAAACTTTCTGAGTTCAAACCAATTGCATTGTGCAATGTTTTGTATCATGTCATCTCTAAGGTGTTGGCCAATAGATTGAAATGTATTTTGAATGATCATGTGTCAGAGAACCAAAGTGCTTTTATTCCGGGTAGGCTTATAACTTATAATGTGATGATTTCTTATGAGGTTGGACATGCTTTACATAGAAAAAAGTCTGGGTATGATGGTTTTGTTGCCTTGAAAATTTATATGGCCAAAGCCTATGATCGTATTGAGTGGCCTTATGTCAAGGTTGTTCTTAACCAAATGGGATTCTCAGCTAAATGGATTAGCCGGATGCTAATGCGTGTCTCATCGGTAAAATATTCTATTTGCACTAGTGGCCGTAGTTTTGGCTCCTTTGTTCCTGAAAGAGGACTTTGATAAGGGGATCCCCTTTCTCCTTATATTTTATATTATGTGCTCATGGGCTATCTGCTGCATTATCTAATCTACAGAGAGCAGGGTTGATCCATGGTTGTAGTGTAGCTCAAACTGCACCATCCGTTTCTCATCTTTTCTTTGCAGATGACAGTTATTTATTCTTTTGTTTGAACTTAGTAGAATGTCAATGAATTAAGGATTGTTTGGCGGATTACGAGAGAGCCTCTGGGCAGCTGATTAATTTTGCGAAGTCATCTATTTCCTTTAGTGAGAATCTAGACAAGATTTATAACAAGATTATTTTTTATTTCTTTGGGGTTTCTATGTCCTCATCTTCTTCTTCCTATTTAGGGATGCCTATGAAGGTGGGCAGAAGTAAAATTGTTTCATTTGGGTTCATCTGTGATCGCATATGGAAGCGAGTGAATTCATGGAGATCAAAATTTCTAAACTGGGGGGTAGAGAGGTTCTTACTAAATCGGTTCTTCAATCCATCCAAGCTTATTTGATGTCTTTATTTTGTCTTCCAGTTTTGCTTTGTGATGCAATTCATAAAATGTTAAACTCATTTTGGTGGGCATCGAAGAATGGGGACCAAAGAGGTATTAATTGGCAGCTTTGGGATTTACTTTGTGGAACTAAAACGCATGGGGGAATGGGCTTTAGGAATCTCTTTGATTTCAATACTGCTTTATCGTGCAAACAAATATGGAGATTTTTTATATTTCCTAATAGTCTTGCATGCCAGATTTTCAAGGCTTGATACTTTAAAGATGGCTCAGTTTTGTCTGCTACACTATCTGATTCCCCTAGCTATATATGATAAAAATAAAGATGTTATACTTAATTAAAAAGAAACTATGAAAAGGGGATGGAAACGTACACATATCAAGTGTAGGAAAAGAAAAAAAATCATGGTGTTAGTTATAATAAAACAAAAAAACTATAAAGTACGATCTGTTGGTTAGGAGACAAGATTTGTTTGATTAGCTTGTTATAGGTGAGAAAAATCTAATATCTTAATTTGGAAATGTGTGGCTTAATTCAAGTGGGTGTGTCGGTCATATACTCCTTATAAGGAGCTGAATAATGTGAGAGGCTAAGTGTGTGAGTGTTATTTTATATTTGTAAAAGTGTGTTGTATTTTTATGTAAGTTGAGAGTGAACCTAAGTGTGTGAGTGTTATTTTATATTTGTAAAAGTGTGTTGTATTTTTATGTAAGTTGAGAGTGAACTAAATAAATAATATAATAGTCTGAGTAAAAAGATACAGAGAGCTTGAGTGAAAATAAAAAAGGGGAGCAATTGTAATTATCTTGTAATATTTGTGTTGTTTATGAAATAGTATTGAATTCAATCTAATAATTTCTCTTCAATATTCTAAGGCACTTGACCTGCAGAAGACCCAATATTCTACATGCAGTTGGGCTAGTGAGCAGATACATGGAAGCACCCAAGGAATCTCATTGGAATGCGGCAAAAAGAATACTCCGTTATATTAAAGGTACAACTAATTTTGGACTACAATATTCAAAATCTAAAGAGTTAAAATTAGTTGAGTGACAGTGATTGGGCCGGTGATAAAAATGATCGAAAAAGCACTAGTGGATTTGTATTCTTTCTTGGGGATACAGATTTCACTTGGAGTTCGAAAAACCAACCTATTGTGACATTTTCAACCTGTGAAGCCGAATATGTTGCTGCAACATCATGTGTGTGTCATGCAATATGGCTAAGAAGATTGTTAAAAGAACTTCAAATGACACAACACGGTCCAACAGATATTTTGGTCGATAACAAATCGTAAGCATATTGATAAAATGTATCATTTTATCAGAGAGTGCATTGAGCAAAAGGAAGTCAAATTGTAGTATGTCAAAACGCAAGGTCAGATAGCAGACATCTTTACAAAGCCATTGAAATACGATGTGTTCAATTAATTACGAGCATTGTTGGAAATAACGAAAAATTAAGTTTAAGGGGAGTCTTAAAAATAAAGATATTAAACTTAATTAAAAATAAAACATGAAATGCAGATGGAAATATACACGTATCAAGAGCGGGAAAAGAAAAAAAATCATTGTGTTAGTTATAATAAAACAATAAAACTATAAAGTATGATCTGTTGGTTAGGAGACAAGATTTGTTTGATTAGCTTTTGTTTGATTAGCTTTTGTTTGATTAGCTTGTTATAGGTGAGAAAAATCTAATTGACAAAAGAGATATCTGTAATTTGGAAATGTGTACAAAAGAGATATTTTTTTTGAAAAACCCCGAAGAAACATTGTGTCCCTTCAAAGGCTAAAAGTTTGGAGCAGGTGAAAATTTCGGGGCAGAGTCCCCAGCTAGGTTGGTTTCCCCGCTTACCTACAAAACACCTACCCCTCTTTTATTAAATAAAAATCAACTCACGGTCTCAAGGCGAGAACATGAGTAAATCAATTACACGAGAGTAGCAAGTTCGGGAAAATAAATACATCAGAAGTAACAAAATTAACATCCCGCCTCCTAGTTTTAAAGATGAACCAACATAAATGAATGCATAATCCAATAATGTCTTCTGAGCCCATCCTGCCTTCGAAAACAAATTTATTCCTTCGTTTCCATAGTGCCCAAGCAATTAAGAACCATAGCGCCGTTCCGAACTCTCTACCCCTTCCATCAGCAAAGAAGCCGCGCCACATGGCTAGAAAATCCACCGCCTTCCACGGTATAGGCATCGAGATACCGAGCAATCTCATCACCTGCGTCCACACCTTATAGCTGTTACTGCAATGGAGCAGGGCGTGATCCATAGTCTCCTCCAAATCACAAAATGGGCATTGACCGTCCGTTATAGATTGGCAGCCCCGGAGGAAAAGGAACATTTTTGTTGGTAATCTTCCATGAAAAACAAGCCACCCAAAGAAGCAAACTTTAGGGGTCACACATGCCTCCCATATAACAGAAAATTCGAGCCTCGGCTTTGGCCATTTTGGCGAACTATAGTAGCCCATACAAAAGGAGCTTGTCGTGTACTCCTTCTTCTCCCCCACCTCCCACATAAACCTATCAGCCGTCCCAGAAAAGATAGGCTGCCGTTGACCCTGCCCCAACTCATTGTCACCCTCTAGAAACAAGCTCGGACAGCTTATACCGATCCAATTTCGAAGTTCCGCACCTCTCTCCTGTCCTGAAATCCTTAAGTTCCGTTTCCAAAAAGGCCGCAAAAAGGAAGATGACCCGAAAAGATAATGACACCCCTCGGCCACCGAACACAATTTCCTATTACACAATCGGTATAGGTCAGGGAACAAGACCGCTAACTCCGAATTCACCGTCCAGTTGTCATGCCAGAATGAGCAATTTTCCCCACTTCCAATAGCAACCCGAATGCTCGACCTAAAAAATTCCCACCGCTCCCCACCTTTAATACAACATGATATAATTCCTCTCCAAGTATGTGACAATGTAGATGAATCATAGTTTCCAATGGACCACCATGAATCAAGCCCGTATCGTCTAACGCAAATCTCGTACCATAATGACCCATGATCAGCACTCCTAACCTTCCATACCCACTTCATCAACAAACTACAATTAACCAACTTTAAGTTCCTAATGTAGAGGCCCCCAAGATTTTTGGGTAGGACAATCGTTGCCCAACTAACCTTACTGATGCCCGTAGTAGTTGAATCACCCCTCCACAAAAAATTCCGCATCAGCTGCTCAAGTTTCGTAATTACCGCTCCTGGCATTTTATTCAATGATAACAAAAAGATTGGAAGAGATGATAATACCAATTTCACAAGCACCATTCGTCCCACATAGGATAAATATTGTCCTTTCCAACTCGCTAATCGACTCTGAAACTTGCTTATCAATGGGTTCCAAGCAGAAACGGGAACACGCCTAACGCTGAGAGGGGTTCCCAGATAGGTAATCGGAAAGTTCTCCACTCGACATCCCAGGACTCCTGCACAAGATGAAACGACCGTCTCTTGTATATGAATACCCATAATAGAGCTCTTATTAAAATTGATTTTCAGGCCTTAAATCAACTCAAAACATCGCAAAATTCTAACAAAAATGGGTAATAGAGACTCATCGGCCGGTAAAAAGCATAGCGTATCATCAGCAAATTGCAGGATAGACATGTCCTTCTCTGATCCGTCAACCCGAAAGCCCGGTAAAAGGCCAATTCGAATACTCTCCTCAAACATTAGTTTCAGTCCCTCACTGGCCAGAACAAAAAGAAACGGGGAAATAGGATCACCTTGTTTAACCCCCCTAGCTAATTTAATTGGTTCCGACGGCGTCCCATTGATCAGAATTGAAGTGACCGAATTTCTTCTACAGTAGTCAAGCCATTGAACCCATCTTTCCTCAAAACCCATTTGTCTAAAAACCGCATTCATATAGTTCCACGAAACACAATCATAAGCCTTATGGAAGTCTAACTTAATAGCCAAGCATGGTTGACGATTCCTATGAACCGAATGGATAATCTCCGAGGCTATGAACGAACATTCATGAATATTACGACCTTTAATGAAAGCAAATTGATTTTCTGATATCAATTTAGGTAGCAATGGTTGCAGTCTTTTAGCGACCACCTTAGACACAATTTTATATATACCATGGATCAAGGCAATCGGTCTAAAATTATTCAATGAAGAAGAACCTGGTACCTTAGGAATTAGGACTGTATATGACGATTTAATAGCATTCGGCAGCCGTCCCGTCGCATGAAACTTTGCAAATAGGTCCATTAGCTCAGGCTTCAATTCACCCCAAAATCGTTTGTAAAAGAAAAAATTAAATCCATCAGGTCCAGGCGCCTTCCCCTCATTACAGGAACAAATTGCATCCCATATCTCGACTCCTGAGAATGGTTCAACTAGGCGACAATTCTCCGATGCATCGACCGTTCTGAACTTTAGTCTTTCCAACTCAAACGGAATAACTGTAGTTTCCGAAAACAGTTTCAAATAGTAGTTTCGAATCGTAGCTGTGATCTCTATAGGATCGTTAGTGACTCTCCCACCAATTTCCAACTGTGAAATCCGATTACCTCTGAACCTAGCCGAAGCGATGCGGTGAAAAAATGCAGTATTGTCATCACCCAATAAAGTCCACTTCACTCTTGACTGTTGGTGCCGAATTTTTTCTTGGTTTCGTCTAACCTGAAACAATGTAGTTTTCACGTTTTGTAATTCAGACACGGTTGAAGCATCCAAAGGCCGACCCATACTAGAGTCAGTCAACTCTAAAACCCGGGCTTCCAACGATTTCAATCTACTATCCAATTGACCAAAATTAGACGAATGCCAAGGACGGATAAATCCCCATAATTTTTGCAGCTTGTAATCGACATCTCTATTCTTACACCCAGCCGTACCACAAATAGAACGCCACTTACTAGTGATAAATGGCAAAAAAGTATCAACATCCCACCAACAGTTTAGCGATCTATCTACTCTCCTTCCCCGTCTCCTCGAAGTATGCGACTGGAAAATAATGGGTAAGTGATCCGATAGGGTTGAGTCTACCGTCATGAGTTGTAAATTCGGCCAGCTATCTAATAGACCACCTGACACCAACACTCGATCGATCCTCGAAAAGGACTGACTGTTACTCTACGTATAGTCCCTTCCAACTAAAGGAACATCATACAAAGCACTCGCATTCACAAATTCTTGGAATCTTATCATAGAATTAGAAACACTCCCATTCCTACCCGCTCTTTCCAAATAATGAAGAATTTCATTAAAGTCACCACATAACAATACATTACCAACATCCCGAATAAGGGGCAGCAATTCAACCCATAATTGATTCCTCTCAACGGCTGTGACTGGCCCATATAAGCATACAATATCGATCTCAACCTGGTTCACGACCGAGCTCAGAATACACCATCTTACACCAACCGCTCTAACTGTACCCCTAACTACTTTAGAGTTCCATGACACAATTATCCCTCCCGACAAACCTTGAGCAGAAACACAATAATATGAAAAATCGTTATGGCCCCATAATTTCCTCACAATCATCTCTGATATATCCGACACCTTTGTCTCCACTAACACAACAACATGCAAGGACCATTTGCGGACACACGAACGAACAAAAAATTGCTTTGCTCCATTCGTGAGCCCCCCACGACAGTTCCAAGAAAGAAGGTTTACTGACATAAAGAAACGTGTACCAAACCGCGATTCAGACGGGCTATTCAAACTCTTGGCTCTTCCAGTACCTGCACAATTTGCTCCACATGTTGCTCCTGAAACAGCCCCAGCATCTCACCCACTTTAACGACCATTCTAGCCTCATTCTCGCGCGGTTCTGTAAGCTGGGCATTCATTATCACCCTATTTCTATTTGCCACGTCTGGCCCCGATGATCCAGACATTCTGCCAGTCTCCGAGTTTCCTCTAGCTGCCGAGTTCGCCCTCTCATTACCGTCTGGCTCCCGTAAGGTAGAATTTTCCAAAATACCGTTATCCCGCAGCATTCTCGTGTCACAATCTTCCTCCGATATAGCCACTTCTTCAGATATCCTGTCCGCCATTGAACCCTCATCCGACTCGTCCTCCGAGCTAGAGTAATCCTCCTGACACCTCGGACAGCTAACGGCCTGACGCATAGAAGTGGCTACAAAAGAGATATTTGTAATTTGGAAATGTGTGGCTTAATTCAAGTGGGAGTGTCGGTCATATACTCCTTATAAGGAGCTGAATAATGTGAGAGGCTAAGTGTGTGAGTGTTATTTTATATTTGTAAAAGTGTGTTGCATTTTTATGTAAGTTGAGAGTGAACTAAATAAATAATAATAGTGTGAGTAAAAAGATACAGAGAGCTTGAGTGAAAATAAAAAAGGAGAGCAATTCTAATTATCTTGCAATATTTGTGTGTTTATGAAATAGTACTGAATTCAATCTAATAATTTCTCTTCGATATTCTCACAATATATGATGTAGTATCTTTTCAGCTATGTCTTTCTTCAAAGGTTCCACTAGATGGAAAGTGGGGGATGTTGCTTCTATCCGTATCAATGAGATGGTTTGGGTGACCAATGAATTTTATTGAATGGAAGGGATAAGATGCAACTTGATGGAGTTTTAGTGTCTGAGTTCATTAGTGAAGGAAGGTAGGATGTTTCTAAGGTGAACGATTTTTTTTGATGATACAGAGGCTCGTTATATTTTTCATACCCCGTTACCGTTATCAATTTGTTGTGATTGTCCTTTTTGGCCTTTCGAAGGTAATGGTAACTATACGGTAAAAAGTACATATCGGGCTTTGTCAATGATACGAAACAGCTTGAACCCTATTACGGTCTTTAGTTGGAATAAACTTTGGAATTTACATATTCCACCTAAAATTCAGGTGTCTATGTGGCGCTTGGTGATGGATGTTCTCCCATTTCGGAGTAATTTATTGCAAAGACACGTTGTGGATGATGCTATGTGTCCCAATTGTTTTTAGCAGTGGAATCGGAGTCGCATGTATTCTTTGAGTGCTCTTTTGCTAGGTGTGTTTGGCGTGCCTTTCATCATCAACTTCACTTTCCTCAAAGTTTGTCTGTTGTTTAGTTGCTGAATGATTGGGTTCGAAATAAATCAATTGATTTTCTGCAGCAGTGTTGGCGGGCGATAAGTTGGGTCTCCTCAAGAAGGCAGTGAGTTGTCTTCGCAACAGGTTGCACTAACGGGGATCCTTGGACCAATGGACACTGCACCAGCTTCAACGAGTTTGAATTGGGAACCACCTCATTTGCCCTTTTTGAAATGCAATTGTGATGCAGCAATATTCAATGAAGGAAAGTCAATTAGTTATGGATTGGTGGTTAGAAATTCTGTCGGAGTCTTCATTTGTGCAAAGTCCGACATCTTACCAACTCAATGCTCTATTTTAATGGCAGAAGCATTAAGTGTTCGGGAAGCGTTGACTTGGTTGAAGGATTATGGCTATTCTCATGTAGTGGTCGAAACGGATAACAAAGTTTTTTTCGAATCCTTAGTCAGTCAAGAGGAACGCTTTTCTTATGCGGCTTCTATTGTTGATGATTGTAGATTATTTTCTCGTCAATTTGTTTCCTGCAATTTCAGTTGGGTTAGTCGTAGTGATAACGTTGTCGCACATACTTTGGCTAGATCAATTCTTAAATCAATCTTCAACAATTTTTAACTTTAGTAAGGAATTTATTGGTGGGTGGAGAAAACCCACCCCCTATTTATTAAACAAAGGAAAAGAAAAAAGTACATGAGTAGAACAAAAAACTAATGGAACTGAAACATGCTTCGGACATTTAAATCATCTATGCAAACATCTAAACAGAAGCAGGAGACAGAGTCCCAAAAAACAAAATCAGCCACTGATCTACCATAACTAGCATGTCTATCCGTAATCCGATTCCCGTCACGAAAAATATGACAAGTGATTAGATGAATATAATCGAGTAAACGCAAGCATTATTTTCATTTATTAATTCATTCCAGTTCGACTAACCTTTTATGGTTAGCAGGGGCGCCAATCTAGCTGGGACGCCTGCCCAATACCATAGAAGGTCATTGGCCTCCATTTTAAAAAAATTGTTTATCTCACGGCATATACAATTTACAGTTAAACCAATCTTATTTATATGACATATGCTCTTTTAATTTACACATGGAAGCCAAAATAATTTTTTAAGATTATGCAAAATACCTATATAATTAGTAAAAGATAGATTACTGCAAATGCCTATTGCATTTCTAACGTTTTCAATGTGAAAAGTACTTATATTGGCATTGAGTTTTGAAGTCTCTTGGAGTTTGTTTAGTGGGCATTTCTAAACCGGTACATATCTGGCCCACTCGAATAATGTAAAAAACTATTGAAACAAAAAGATGGATAGTATTATTATAAATAGTCGGTTCAACCATCCCATGTATTGTATGAATAAACATTATTGATCATATAAAACAAAATAAGTTTGTATTAACAGAACTTGCATATTTTTTTCTGAAAAACAAACAAATTTTCTTCAATTTCTACTCAAGAGCACATTTGACCAAACAAATTGCCAACTGTAATTTGTAACACCTAATCAACTGGATCACATTTCACCCTTTCTATTACTTCCTTGGTCCATCCATGTGTTTGCCAACATAATAACTCCACCGTGGCAAGTTGAGAACTGTATGGGATCTTCAATATTTTTTGAGAAACTTCAGTCAGAAAATCGCTACTACCGTATTTTATTATGATGATTTGTTTTTCCAGCACTAGTGCATTGTTGAGTAAGAACTAGGCAAACTTGAGCACTCCCTTGCAATAATCTTCTCTTTCCGATCCAACTTTAATTCGAACAATCTTTAAATTGCTCTTCAAACCACCGAAAACATGTGTAATTTCTAGACCATCTCCCTCTTTTTCCGTCTGAATGTGATAGAGTCTGCAAATATGTAATTAGATTTCAAATTCAAATATTAGTTGAGAGATAAGGATTCTCTACCGTCGGTGTGGATTAAAAAGGCTTATTTTACACTCTAAACTGTGATTAGGATAGAGATGAAACAACTATACTCTAAACTTTAACCCAAACTTTAGGTGAGATACTTATTCCTAGAAATTGAAAATCATATGTTCTTTTACCTCGGTGAACCGTCGCCCGAATTTTAGCTCCTTCACGTGTTGAAGCTGAAGTAGAATCTCCTTAATTTGACTTATTCCATCAAAATTAAGTGTATCAGATATTAAAGACATCAAATTCACTACAATTTTAGTCATAGTTTTCTATCGATTTGAAAGCTTCAGTTCCTTGAGCATCGGGCAAGAAATTCCTAGATCAGAAATGAAAAGATCTTTAAAACCAGTCGTTCCAAAGATTCAGAAGCGATGACAAGCTCACCCTGTGTTGTAAACCGTATTGTACCAGACAATACAATATTTTCATCATCCGAAGTATAACGACCAATAGATAAGTCGTCGAGCCTTAATTCCTCAAGGTTTAGACATGAAATTCCAATATCAGAAACGTCACTATCTCTCAGAGATTCAGAGCCAATTTTCTCAAAGCTTTTGAAGCAATAACAAGATGAATAAAGTTACAAAACTTTAAACTTAATGATTCGAGTAACGGAATGCCTTGATCAGAAAAGTAACATATGAATGCTCTCAATTCCTTCAGATTTTTCCAATTTACCTCATAAGGCATTAAAGTGCAACAAGATATTTGTAGTTTCACCAGCAAAGTATGGCTGCAGAGAAAATCAGTTAACCAGTCATAACCCACATGAGCTACAGCGAACTGTAAGATGAGAATCTTCACATCTCTGCTAATTGCAAACCTGATTTTGTGTTCCAAGTGAGGATCCTTTACAGCATAAAAACTATTTGCTAAGATGCAGAATTTTTAAACCTTTGAGCACTCATAATGGTTTAGTACATTGTCAATGTGTTCAAAACTTCTTTGACCGAAAATTAGAACAGGAATTTCACGCCATTGATTGCGCCCTCTTTTTGATAAAATACCGGTGCGAATAGCGCCATTAACTAAGTCTGTCTACTTTCTCAATCCCTCTACTGCTCAACTTCATATTTTTGTCTACTATTGGTTCCATTGTTTTTCCTATTATAAAAGAAAGCATTTAATGTGTTTCCATTTTTACTTGGAATTCATTGTATTGTAGGAATCCTAAATTGATAAAGATTCCTACTTTGTTATACGATAGCCATAGTTGTTATTGGCGAGAGGTGATCGATGCTCAAGGGTTAGCATCTCGTGGAGGGTCAGGCGAAGCAAGGTTCATCACGCGTGCACCTCATGCCTTGCGCCTTGGGCGCGCCTCAGTGTAAAAAGGTTTTTCTGAATGTTTATTTATCATTGTGTCACACGTATTATATTGATCTTTATAATGTAATAACATATCAGTAAAAAATAAAGAAAAATAAGACTAAAGAAGCAATATTTCATAAGATACAATATCATAAAACTTCACTTACCAAAAAAGGAAAAAAATCGATCCACTCAAATAACAATTTCATCGTTTCTTTTACTGCTAAAGGAGTAAGGGAAAATGACAAAGTAGTATAATCTAGAGCTCAAAATATTGCTCCATCCTCTTTAAATGACTTTGATAAGGATGAGTATAAATATGATGAGAATAACATGTCTGATTTGGAACATGTGCTGATAGTAAGTACTTGAGAAATTAGAACTAAGTTCTAGTTTATTTATGGAGTCTTACTTGGTAGTTTGATTGAACTTTTTTTATTGGATAGTTTCATTGAACTTAGTATCTGGATTTTGAATTTGCACGGATTTGTTTATGAGTAGTTAGATTGAGTGTGATTTAGTATGTTTCTTTACTATTTATTGCATTTTAGGTTTGTTAATGGTAGTAAATAAAAATTTACTGCCTTTTTTTTGTATGCGCCTCGAGTCCGTCAGCGCGCCTAACGCCCTGCATTGCGCCTGTAACAACTATGACATAGTTTATTAGTATTTGCCTAATTTAGTCTAATTATTTGCCTTTGGCTTCAACCATATTACCTGTCAGAGGATAAATAGTCACCAAACAAACTCTCCAAGAGACTACATGCAGATACAATTCCCATAGTTAGTACATAATCAAATATAATTCAATGAATTAGTTTATGAATTATTCAGTCCATAGTACGAACGCAATTCACAAAAAAAAAAAATCTAACCAGGCAGTGCTCATCTTTACCTAAACTAAAAGTATTCACTGAATCAGAAATCTATGGGTGCATTTCAGTAGAGAAGATAATGCAAAAGCTTTCAATAACATAAAGGAAACTTCCAGAAAATAAAGCAGAACTTCACAAACAAACGGAGCATAGAAGATAACAACAAATTGACCAAAATTTCTATAAAGAATACTGTAGGATAGATATGTTAAGTGGCTCTAGAAATTCAGACTTACAAATAATTGGCCATGAAACAGAAAATCCGCGGGAAACTTGATCCAGCAAATCAAAAAATATAATTTCAGATCGTGTACCTCAGTTGAAATCGGAGGAAACGAAGTTGAGAACAATCCACAGTGAATCGGATGAATAGAACGAATTCGGATTGAGAGAGGAGAAAAAAGGAGAGAAAAATCCTAAATTGACAAGGATTCCCAGCCTAATTAGTACTGTTATTATTACATAGTGGCCTAATGCATCAACACCCCCGTTAACTTAGCTTCAAACACCACCTGGCACCCCGAACCAGGGCCGTCCCTAGGCTGGGGCAACAGGGGCGACGGCCAGGGGCCTCAACGAAAAAGGGGCCCGTTTTTAATGATTAATAAGTTATTTTTACATAATTAGAGTTTAAGTTATTCATTCTTTAATTAAAAAACAATGAAAATACAATAGTACTATTAAATCTAAAGTAATTAGTTAATTATAAACATGAGTTGCTTTATTTGAATTATTATTAAATAAAAATAAGTGTTAATTATTAAATTTAACTCTTATCTCATTAACTTCTCCTATCTCCATAATCACTATTTTTAATGTTTTCTTTCTAAACTTGAAAATAGAAAATCAAGGGCATTAATCTTCTTTACCATTGATATTACTCTCCAAATTTCATACTCATTCAATCCCTTCGGTACCTATAAATAAGTTTTCATTTCTTCTTTCATCTACATAAAGAATTGTCTTTGTTTATGGTTTATTTCAACTGATATTTCGGTTAAATATCTAAATTGGTTATTGCATCTAGGAACGCTCATAGACATCGTTTTATTTGATCACTATGATATTTTTTTAGTTGTAAAGTTATTTTTTTAATATATAATGTGAAATTTGATATTTTTGTTCGATCTCTTATTAAATGTTGTGATAGAAATGCAAATATTATAAATTTCATTTTAAAATTTTTACTCATTGATCAGGCCCCAATTTTTATATCGCCCATAAATCCCGAAGAAGGTAGGAACGAGTCTGCCACGAACTTACAAAAGGTCCAGTTACAACGTGGTGAGTGTGATATACTTGCCACCACATTATCAATTTGAAAAGTCAAACCTATAATATTGTGACACGTGGAAAGAGACACATGCATCCCTTTCTTGTTTCACTTCCACTTTTAATTTTTTGATTTCGCAGTCCCAATTAGCCTAATTCAACTCCACTGCCGGTCAATCTCAACCAACGATTTCATTTGTTAAATCATTCATAGTTCCTATTGAACACAATTTCACTTTCTTCCCATTTTCAGATTTGTAAATTGAATTATATAACGCAGTTCTACCGCTGGGTGAAATGGGTTGCTTCAGTTAATGAAATCTAAAAAATTCATCGTCTCTAGCCAATTAGGTTAATTAATTGAATGGTAAATATGTCGAGGAGAGAGGGATGAAAGACACGGTTCTTACATCTCATAGTCTATTGTTTGTATCTCTCTCTTTTGAATTTGTAGTTTTAATTTCTGCATATCAAATTCATGGTAGATAAATAATGAAAATTGTAAAATAAAATGGACTTAATAATCGAAGAGAAAGAAAATAACCAGTCATCTCTTTCATGCTAGCTTCGCCGCACTGCTAATGGGTTCCTTCATTGCCTTATCTCCTCTCTACTTCCCCCTCCATGGAATTAGAAAATCTCAGGAATCTGAGGATTCTTAATGGTGGGACTGTTAGCAGTAGAGTTTAATGAAAGAAATTTGTAACTCACCAACAATTGTAGATTGAGAGCTGATGATTTTAGGATCACTTTGATCGGGGAATATGGGTTTAGGGCTGTTGTAGCCAATAATGCGTTCTTTAGGGAGAAATTGAAAGAAAGAATGGCAATGGGGTTCTTTAGGGAGATTACAATGGAGGATACTGATAAAGAAGTATCTGATTTTGTGAAGAGGATTTTGAGAGACGAGGGTTTAGGGCCACGGGAGAGGAGAGAGAGAGAGCCAAGCAAAGGAGAGAGAGGACAAGAAGAGGGGGGGTTTAGTGGACAGTTACACGCGCGGAAAAGTCAAGCAGTGCCATGTCCTATGGCAACTCAACTTGAGGGGTTAAGTGGTTCACTTTTGCCAAGTTAAGGGGGTTAATTGGATCTTTTGTAAGTTCGGGGTGACATTTGGAGTTTGAGCCATGTTGAGGGGGGTGTTGATGCATTAGTCCTTATTTAGTATAAGTAGGAAGTTTATTGACTGAGGTGTTGGCCTAGTGATTAACATTTAAGTTGTGACTTGTAGAAGTCTCAGGTTCGAGTCACTTTCGGGGCGGGTTGAGGATTTTTCTTTTCATTTAATGTAAAACCCAAATGAGGCTAATTTTTATTTTTGAAGTTTATTATTCAATAGCTTAGTTTTTTATTTAATTATTTTAGAATAATTTTCCACAATTTTTCTAAATCGGATTAATAGAAAGAATTTAGATGGAAAGAATAGAAAAATGATAAGGAGAAAATAACAGCACAAGAGAAGCCAATGGCGACGAATGTGACAAGTAGAAATTAGGGATTGTTTTGAGGTTTTCGCTTTTACGTATTTGACTCAAAAATACTATAATTAAAAGAGCCGTTTCTATTAGTTGCTTAATGATCTAACGGTAATAAAAAATAAAGTAATTCTATTAGTTGCTTAATGATCTAACGGTAATAAATAATAAAGTAATGTTTACTTTGTAAAAAAATATAATAACAACGTCCTATACCTATTATATGAATTTTTTCACAACTGAAAATAATTGTTATTATTAATATTATTTATTATTATTGTATTAATCAATACCCCCTCGTAGCAAAATGTATGACATTTTACTCAACATAATATTTTTTTCTTTTGTTTGTCATTTTAGAATATCAATGCATCATTCAACATTTTTTTCCTGATTTACCTTTGTATTAATTAGGAAAGAGACCAAGTACAAAAAAATTAGAAAGTAATAATAATTAAGAAGAAACAAAATTTTATAACAAAGTTAAGGGATACATTAGTTATTTTAATAGTGTAATAAAGTTTTATTGATTTTTGTATTGAAGTATGAATTGAACTGAACCAAACCCAACTGAACTAAATGCATATGAACTAAACTGAACCTAATGAAAAGAATAGTGCCTAAGTAGGAAGTCTATTATTTAATAGATTTGTTTTTTTTGGGAATATAATTATTTCGGTATAATAATCTTACAGTTTTCTAATCGTAGTGGAATTCTATCTATATGTACCCTAATCAGGAATAATATTCTAGACAATAAGTCATTGTAAATGGGAAATACAGTCTGAACAGGACTCTCCCTTGCAAAGAGAGGCGGCGATACACACACAAGTGAAGACTAGAAAAATCCACAGATCTGAGGAAGGGAAAAGCAAGGGTTCAAAGCCGGCAAGGGTCCGAAAGCAACCCGCGGTGAAATAGTTACGGTTCACTGCACTGGTTTTGGGAAAAACAATGATCCTACAGAGATATTCTGGGATACAAGGGAAAGTGGGCCGAAACCTTTCACATTCCAAATTGGAAAAGGGCATGTCATAAAAGGAAGGGGCGAAGGTGTGTTAGGAATGCAGATTGGAGAAGTAGCTCGTCTAAAGTGCTTTCCTGATTATGCTTATGGAGCCATTGGATTTCCAGCTTGGGGGGTACTGCCTAACTCACTACTCGAATTCGAGATCCAAGTCCTATACATGGTGTAATTAATGAAACCTGTCTTTAGTGTAGCCTAACTTTTCGCATACATATATGTTCGCGCAGTCCTTTTCTTGAGAGGTTGGAATTAGAGGGTAAGATTTTGTTGATCATTTAACTATTGTTTCAAAATCTCTGAAAGGATTGTCTTTGGTTGAAGTTAAAGTTCCAGATGCCAATAAAATTTTATGTCCAAACCTTGTTAAATGTGGTTGCTAAGGAGTCGTCCGAGCGTTTTCAGGCAGTCCATTTATTCATTCATTGAATTAGTCGGTTGTACTGGGTTTGGTAAGCTTGTTACTGATTTAAGTCTTTGAGAGTATTGCATTTAGAACATATCCAAACTACTATAATTGTTACTTTGACTCGGGTACGGGTATCGGATACGTGTGCGGATCCGATTGAGTACACCGATTTTAAAATTTTAGGACACGGGAATGAAAGATTTAAAAAAGAAGAGGAGATAAATTAAATAAATTATGACATGTGAGGGAGAGGAATACCTTGAAATAGATGAAGAGTTTAGAGAGTTAACTATTGGATAAAAGATAATTGAAGTTGAGACCAATAACTAATTATATTAAAATATTATTTACTTTCTCCCGCTTTAACTCTCTTTTTTTTCATAAATGTCAGCGGTAACTTTTTTATAGTTATTCTTTTAGGGTAAAACATGTATATATTCATCATTGGAAAATTAATTACCTTCTTGACCCAAAAATGAGCGTGCAATTGATATAAATTTTTTTAACTTTCTCCTAACCTTTATACGCTCTCCACTACGTGCAAATCAGTTCGGCTTAATCAGAAAGTTTCTCTTCATCTCTTCTGAATTTTCTCCCATCGTCAATTTGTTTCTGTATTCCTCAATATCGATTCTATTTTTGTTTTTTTATTTCATCAAGCAATATGCGTTTTTCGATCTCGATTTCTTACTATTTCAAATCAACTATTCCTAATTCAATTCTGTTCTTCGTTCTAGATTTCAAAGTTGCAGTCCTAATTTTATTTTCCTTTTCGTATTTATATATGTCTTCTGCTTCCTCAATTTCAGATTTGATTTTTGATTCAAACCTGTTCTTCAATCGCAATTTCTTTGCCTTGCTGTATCCAGATTATGCAAGAATTTTGGTATTCAAAGATGAACACCACTCATGTTTTGCTTCATTTAAATGGATCATGGACTGATGATCATTGGATTCTATGTAGATAGTATTTAGCAAACTAATTTGCATGTTTTTTTTCTACCCATTATGGATATAATACAGACCTACTACATATCTATTATATATGTGCTATATATCTGCTACAAGTCTAATATAAGTATTTGGTGAGGATATAACAGACTTGTAACAGTATTGTATCAGATTGGAAATATGAATGAAGTATTTCTTTTAATTTGTTACATATATAATACAAACCTACTACATATTTGTTACTTATTTGTTGTATATCTGCTACAAGTCTAATACAAGTATTTGATGAATATATAAGAAGAATATATCAATATTGAATTAGATAGAATCACTAATGAAGTGTTTAACATAATCTTTATAAATTTTTTCTGTTACAATTCTATTATAAACCTATTACAAAGTTTGTTACAAGGCTGTTATATATCTGTTACTAGTGTTTGGTGAATAAAATAGTAAATTTTCATTAGTTTTGATTTAAATTGGATTATTATTGTAGTGTTTGACATTATTTGTCAGTTATTAATTTATTACAAGTTTATGTTATATCTGTTACGAACCTAATACAAGTCAAATACATGTCTGTTACAAGTCTGTTACAAAACTGTTATATATCTGTTTCAAACCTAATACAATCCGGAGTTCTGCAGGAGCATAGGAAAGTTATAAACAACATATGAAAGATATGGAGGGCGTATGAAGGTTATTAAAAAACATATCAGGGCCTTTAAGTAATTAAGCTAAAGTTGAGTTGAAATTATTTTACCAAAATGAGGTATAACTGACAATTTCCCATTCTTTTACTTTAAAAGCCCATTGTAGAAAGGCCAAAACAAAGTAACCCTAGCCCAGATAAAAATTATTTCCTCATCTTCTCCAATCAACCGTTTGTGTTGATTTTGTTGTAGCCTCTATTGACGATATTCTAGTTTGCCGCACCCATCTCCATTCCAGCATACCAGACACGGATCCAGTAGCAGTATCAATACTGTCCCAAGCGGACATGGTAAGCCGGATAAGAGTCCGAGTAACATAGGTCTTGATGCAGCGGAAGGAACGAAAAATGATAAACAATTAGAATCCATTGAAATCGCAACCTCAACAGAAATCAATCCTTCTAACCACCTTATAAATCACAACCTCTAAGATAATTAGGCTTCTAAAAACTCTAGAAATCGCAACCTCTAGCAGAATTTAGAAAATCAATAATAAGACGCATCTTATTCAAATGTTCATTATCATATATAAAAACTTATTTTACTCTTTCCTACAACCACATATCTATATCCATACAAAGCGACTCTTAATCCACTACATTAAATGACTCTTATTAATCCTACATATATATTTGTAACATACATTACCCTTGGAACTCCAAATACATTGAATATTTTCGACCACATCATTCCCCCCCTCTTGGACAAAATTTGTCCTCGAATTTCTTATTGATAAATAGAAAACTAAAAAAAATCCTATACGTTTTTTATATATATTTTTATAATTATGAAAAATAGAAAATAAAAATAAAAAGGATAGATATGACCCTCGCTGATGCAACAATGCTAGTCTCCCCCTCTTAGATAATCTCGGTCCCTCCTACGACGGAGCTATACTTTGACTGTCGTTAGGCTATGAAACTGATGCAATATTGGGGTTTCCTATTCTTCGGCAATCTTCATTGCCGTTGGGCTCTGAATACCAACTGATGCAGCTGAAGGAACGAAAAGAGATAAACAATCGGAATCCATTGAAATCGCAACCTCAACGGAAACTGATTCTTCTAAAAACCTTACTGATGTAGCGGAAGGAACGGAAAGAGATAAACAATCGGAATCCATTGAAACCGCAACCTCAACGGAAACCGATTCTTCTAAAAACCTTAGAAATCGCAACCTCTAAGATAGTTAAACTTCTAAAAACTCTAGAAATCGCAGCCTCTACGAGAATTTAAAAAAATAATAAGATACATCTTATTCAAATATTCATTATCATATATAAAAACTAATTTTACTCTTCCGTACAGTCACATATCTATATCCATACAAAGCGACTCTTAATCTACTAAATTAAATGACTCCTAATGACTCTTATTAATCCTACATATTTATTTGTAACCTACATGACCCATGGAACTCCAAATACATTGAATATCTTTCAACCACATCAGGTCCAAACCTTGGGAAACTAGATTTTAGTTGGGGTGATAATATTTTCCAAACTGTGAATCTTCCATCTTCAATTGTGCCACCCTTGATCATAAATATCCACTTGACTCAGAACTTAGTATTCGAGTAAAACAATTGCTTCAGCAGTTTCAACACGTGAATAAGCTAACAATCGGGATCAGTTCGTTCTTGAAGGTAACTTCAAAACCAAAAATCATTTAATTTGGAATGGTGATCAAGTAAATAATTTTTTTTATAAGAGCAAAAATACTTTAATTTGGGATGGCGATCAAGCAAATATTTGAAAGCATAAATTTAGAATTCATTATATCTTTTCCATAAAAATTTTTAATTTCATTTCTGATTCTTCAGATGTGGAAGTTCGCCTATCTTTCTCATGTTAAGCAACAATTTATTAACTTTGAATGTTCATGCTAATTTAGGTTTGACCCTTCATGGAATTGCTTATGCTCTTGTCACCTGAGACTTTACTTATAAAGTTTTTTTTGTATAAAGATGGTGAGCAGGAAAGAATTAGGGGCGGCAATCCCAACAGACTTTAGTTATAAAATTGGAATCGATGTTTTGTCAAGTAAATTTTCTTGGAACAAATTAATTATATACGTATCTTAATACTAGTACAAGTTTTATCAGTTCCTCAAATTTTCCAAATATTAACTATTTAGTTTTCTAAACTGACCAAGTCTATCTCCAAGAAACATTGGATAAAGATCTCCAAGACTTGATTATTTATATTTCCAGATTGGACTACTAGAATTCTAAAGGGTCAACTGGTTCTACTTGTTTGACATCACATTTAAAGACCGTTGAGGTAATTCGCCTCAATAAGAAAGATGACAAAGGTAAGCTTGTGCTTGAATTCATTGAGTTTCTATTGAAGAATGCAAGAGTTTTAGAGGTGATGACAGTTTCATCAGAAAAATGGAGAACAGTTTTTGTGATTAAAGTTTATGAGAAATTGTTGAGCTTTCCAAGATATTCCCAATGCCAATGTTGAGTTGTTATGTTCTACTAAATCGACTAAGTGTAGAACTTGTTTAAAAGTTTGCTAAAGATGTATATACTAGCAAAGGTTGTCTTTTACATTTGATCTTACTGTGATTTCTATTACGTAACTGCAACATGTGGAATCTACATGAAATAATTTGGAGGTTATTTTCTAGCTGTTTTGTTGATTTTGGTATGCATTTTAATGTTCATTTTAACGAAATCCTCAAAACTGAGTAATCTAGTGCAAAGCCCTATCTTTATTTATTAAATATTTTCTAGTGCTTTCTTCTGTTTGCCAATGCTAATGCAACTGGAGGTTGAAAATGTGATATTCAATAGTTAGAGTTTCCTTGCTACCATCGTATATTAAAGACATAATCATTACTTAATCGTACGGGTTGATAACAGGTTACATAGTTTTTAGCCGTGTTGGTTACTATAAATAGCAGGTGTCCTGGGCTCTTGGGCGGATTCTGTGGAACGAGAAGAGGCAAAAATGAAAAACAAGGCCAAACAGTGGAC
Source organism: Euphorbia pulcherrima (assembly GCA_947683365.1). Classification (NCBI taxonomy): domain Eukaryota; kingdom Viridiplantae; phylum Streptophyta; class Magnoliopsida; order Malpighiales; family Euphorbiaceae; genus Euphorbia; species Euphorbia pulcherrima. The sequence continues at coordinate 17,544,330 of CANTUS010000010.1, read as the reverse complement.
ACCAGTTAGGCAAGGTTCTTTGTTCTCTTCATGCGATGACAGTTTTTGGCGTGAGACCTATGGGGGAGACGATATATTCCCAAAGAACAAAGGGTAACGGCTGCAGCTAAAGAACAGGCTAAACAGGAGCGTAGGGAGCTTGCTAAACGGGACTGCAGGAAGCTTGCTAAACGGGACCGCAGACCTCCACAGAAGTTTTCTCCGTAGTTGTTAGTTTTTGTTTCATGCCGTAATCGTTGTTTGACTTTCTTTTATTTTTATTTTTGTATTTTTTTTCTTTTCTTTAATAATACAAGTCTAGGGAAGAGTTTTTAACTGCAGTGGGGCTTCAAAACTCCATTTGCCTTTTCCCTCTCTCTAGGTAAATTTTAATTAAAAAAACAGCAGATGCCGTTTTTTTAATGAAGGTTGAGGTCGGAAAACCGGACTCCATTTATCAAGAAGTAAAAGAAAAAGAAAAATGAAAAATAGGACAGGAAGAAGTAAAGAAAAAAGAAAACAGAAACAATATGAGAGGAATCAACCTCTAAAGAAAATTCAGTAAAAAGTTAGTGTGAATGCCTTTGTTGAAAAATTTATCTTGTGTGGCATATGGGGTAAATATCCCCTTCGTACTCCTCGTGACTACAACTTCTAGGTGAGGGAGGGATAGGTGATCCGCTCACAACAAATGGAAGAGGAATTTCCCTATTGTAAGCTCCCTCTAATGCAAGAGGGCGCGAAGATGAATTGCTACTATCACCCACTGAATTTGGAGCTAAAACCCTTCCTTCAAATAATTAAACCTCCAAATATATTCCTTCTAAATTCTGAACATGGCTGTGAACTATAGGAGAAAGCTGGTGATCCTCAACACGAACTACAAGTTGTTTGTTCCATTCTTCCATGCTACGTGTTCGTGGCTTACTCACAGTGAATATATATAAATTAGGTGGATGCCCTTGTTGCCCGTCCTCTTCCGAGTCATATAAATCATCCCAGTTCTCCTTTTCCGTGGGCAATCTTGGCTATCTTCTGGGTCTCCTTGAACCGAGGATTGAACCTTTGCATTGCTAGCCTCACCATCGACATCACCAACATTCTAAAACAACACAACCTTTTTACCCGAATTATTAGGGGCACCGTTGCCACTGCAATCATGATTCTTGTGTCGCTGCCTTCGGAACTCATCTTTTTACGTGTTCCTTGCTGGAATTTTTGGTTGCTTGCATGTATTTTTACATAAAAAAATATGTATTAGTAGACGTGTCCATGGAAACATGCACTAGATAAACAATTAAACAAAATTTGTTGGATTTCTACTCAAGGACACGAGAGTCTTAGAACAAACAAATGGTCAATTTTACAGAATTGATATCTCGATGATTTCAAGCTAAAACGATACTACAAATGTCAGGCTCGGTTGTTTATACAAAGCTCAATCCACCGCCATTTGCTCAACAACCCCTAATTTTCACTTCGAGCGACCATCGCTATTTTCTCTTTCAATTTTTCTTCTCTTGACCATATTTCATTCCATCCTCCCGATTCACAGTGAATATGTTCTTTAAACCTTTCCTCAAAATTTTAAATGACTCAGACGATCTGAATTTGAATTTCTTGGATTTGTTGTTTCAAGTTTGTATTTGTAAGTCTTATTGAGTAAGATCTGATTTATGTGCAATTATGATTATGTCTAACTATCCCTAGTTATGGTTTCATCAAGAAAGGACATTGACGAAGCGGACAAAACTAGCATGTGTTGTCACATTCTCTTGGATTGGATTCAAGTAGCTAATCTTCTAGGCTGAAGGTGGTGCCTTAAGTTAGCACATGATGTGTCCGAATATACATTGGAGACCGCTGTGAGATAAACATATGATAAATATATCTAAGTGTTAGTGTTTATCTTATTGTAGTGGCTTTGTGAATATCCTCATACTAGAGATACTGGTTTCCTTGTGTGGTACTGTCGCTATAATTTGGGTCATACCTATTCATTCATTAATTTAGGATGGCACGGATGATTATGGTATAGTGATGACATCATATTTGTAAGCTAGGTAGTCAGATAGAATCCATCGCTCTCGATATATTAAGGAGTTGTACCTGGCTGCTTGTTGAAGTGACGATTGGTTGCAACCTCTGATCAGAGTATGTGTTGATAGAAATGGTTTCTAGTCAACAAATCATGGTAAAGCAATGTACTTCAATAACAAGTCAAACATTGGGATAGCTTGGAGCAACCTCGCCATTAGTGGGTTAGCACTTTAACCAAACCTTATAAACCAAATGGTACATTATTAAAGAATGAAAGGAGTTCATCACATTGGTTAACTATTGAACAACCAAGATTAAGCCACAAGCACGTGACGTTCTGAGTAATGGGGGATGGTAGACCCTTGCTATAGGCGTACTACAGTCTTTCAAAGTCATCGAGTTCTGTTTCTGGTCTAGAACATCAAGCCAATAAGTTCTTAATAAAAAACTAGGATTGGTTAAGCTTTGACAGCTCAATACTACGAGATCCCATACGATCACACACATAGGACCTTCATCGGACTTAGTATAGAATTAATAAACCTAGTCTATTATAAGAATATCAATTAATAATGGTTAGACCATTATCTGGTTAGACCATCAATTTATTTTAGCCGGTATCTAATTTATTAGGCAATAAATAAATTACATATTGAAAAGGATTAAAGGGGAATTTTTGGAACTGAGCAAAGGGTTGGACATTATGCGAGTGGGCCCCAAAAACATCAGACATTAGCAAGTAGCCTTTACTACAACAACGGGCTGGGGGCTTTGTGAGGCATTGCTCGGGAAAGGCCCATGATGCAGGTTTGCAAGCTCTACCGAAGCAGCTTGCGGAAGCCCGCAAGGCTAGCCAAACCAACATTGCCCAACATCACTGGGCTTGGCTAGCCAAGCCTAGCCCACAAACTAGGCTTACAGGACAAGGCATGCAATAATGGCCAGCCTTGTGCGGCACTCTGTGCGCATGGGTTGAACCCGCGATGCTCTAGGCCCCCTAGGTCAAACCAACGTATGGGATGTGTAATTTGAACATCCAACATCAGAAATGAGGGAGCATTTTTTCTCCCTCTAGCGTATAAATAGGCTTTTCCCGCCTCCTTTCCAATACACACAAATTCTTCCTTTGGGCTCTGACTCGAGATTCTTCAAATAGTTTTCTGGAGCCAACTTAGAAGATTTATTTCTAGGAGCTTGATTTCCTTCGGGCACCTCTAGTTATAATTTCAGATGAGATTCAGAATGGTCTAGTTACTACTCATAGCTCTGCAGTTCTTCCTCTTTGGGAGGTTTTGGTTGGTGGGGTTCATGTGGATACTCATAGAGGTTGTCCTACACTTGGAAGTTTGTGCAAGAGGTCATTTTGCTAACGCACACTTCAACTGGTAAGTGTTTCTCTAGATTATTAGATCTTTTTCTTTAATCGTTTTTAGACCTAAGTAATTATGGCTGAGTTATCGTATGCATGCTATAGTTTTTATACAAGCATATAACTTTAAAGTTTTGGTAAGCTTAGTATAATTGACTTATGCATAATAACGTGTGTATAGAATTAATTTAGTTAGGGCTTTAATTAATTATATACAACTAATAGGAGTTCCTTGGGACAAGACACAAATTTTTAAAATTCCGTCAGGCCAATTATGCATGTTCAAATTGGCTGTCAGTTCCCAACATAGGGTTAATCAGGAATGGGTTTATTAATCGCCAACTACACACTTTCAATAAAATAAAGGGTAAAATTTAAAAACATACCATGTGATTTCAACCATTTTCAAAAAGAAGATCATACAATTTTTATTTTCAAAACGAGGAGTGAGATGTTAAATGTTATCGAACAAAGGAAAAATTTCACAAAATGTCTCTTTCCTAATGTTACCAATTATATTTTAATGAATTCAGCATTCCTATGATTTAATATAATGTAGGAATTATACATCAAGACTTGGATAAGTTTCACAGATTTTTTATTTTGTTATGATTTTAAAAAAATATCAACGTCTTTTAATTAAAAAAAATATTTACAGTTGTCAAAAAATTTCAAAAATTGTTATGAAGGTGTATTGTGTTTTTATTAATTGACCCGCAAAATTTCAGTTTAACATGGAAAAGATTAACATTTATCGTGACATAATTTCAAATTGAGATCTTTTTTATTCATTTGCTTGCTAACTTTTGAATTCTCAAATCCCATTTTGAATCAAGATTGATCCTCTTTTTGAAATCGAGTTAACAAACATGGCATGTTTTTGAATTTTACCCTAAAATAAGTTAATGAAAGTCAATGAATTTCATATCTTTTTTTATTGAAAGAAGAAAAACTTTGATCCTTTTTTAGTCATCATAGTATGTTGGCGATTTAGAGCGTATTTTTTTAATTTTGGCTCAGAACCTCATAATTTTCCAAACTGCTATGTATTATATGTAAGTGTTTTTGGGTAAAGTATCTCAAAGGCTTCGCTAATAGCCCGATCAACTGACCACATTTGCTTAGCTTTCAGCATCAACGACGATCTTCTCCCATTAACATAAATCAATTGGTATATTATGTTTTTCGAAATTAATGAGTGAAGTTAATGGTTTTCAATTTTCATAACAGGATGCATCGAAATTGATCACAATACAAGAAAATAACTAAATTCCTTACAATTCTTCAAGATTGCGAAGAAGAGAGGCTCTTACAACCCTAAATTTTTCTTGATTCAGAGAATTAGAAAGAAATAGCTGCAACCAACTTTTATTCAATAAAAACAGACTAATTTTCTGTCAAACATGCCAATAAATGTTGTCTAGAAGCTAGGGTTAAAACCCCTGATAAAACAAAAAAGCTCATAAATTTTTAGAAAATTGCAATTAAGTCCCTGAAAATTGAAAAACGCAAAATTAAAGCTCTAAATAGCAAAAAAAGGCCTCGAGAGGGCGGGAATAGGGACGAAGCTTCAGCATTGGTCGTTGGGCTATTTTTGATAAGAAAAGTGTCACAAATCATGGAAATATATATATATATATATATATATATATATATATATATATATATATATATATATATATATATATTTGTGTGTGTGATCATTCATTAATCTTGTTAGTTCGATCAAGGAAAACAAAATAAAAACAAACAAGCAACATGCAGAGTAGGATAAAAAGTGTAATTTATTAGGAAAGTTGACACGGTTGATATTTTATGAAAATCACAAAACCTGAGCCTGAAAATACAAAAGTAAAGTAAATAAGAATGGATTTTTCCTTTGTAAAGCATTACCCCTTATTTGCAATCAGCATTCGAGAAGAAATTAATTTCATATGAATTCATTTTATATAGAAAACTCTTAAATTTTCTACATAAATTGAACTGTACTGAATTTCTTCAACAACTGTTATAAATACACCAGTCAGATAGGTTTTCCGATTTTTTAACCTCAGAAGCCCTACGCACAAGCTTGGTTCCATGGACAAGTGATTGACCAAGTAGAAGAGTATCAGGTTGATGATCAAAACTCTGCCAAATATATTTACCATTGGAATCAACAAGAACCATGTTACCATTTTCGAGCAGTTCGAAGCCAACAACGCCTTTATTGGCACTGTTGGTTTGCCAAGCTATGCGGCCATCAGCATCAGCTAGGACAAGATTACCATCAGCTGAAAAGGTCAAAGTGGCATTTTCTCTAACAGGATTGCTGCGATTAGCTTCCCAAACCCAAGGCATGAGTGATTCAGATCTGGAATTACTGATACGAAGGATAGCAAAGGTAAATGCATCGGGAGTGGTGTTATAGAAGCAAAGTTGGGAAGGGCCGGTAGATATTGGTAAGACACGATAAGTAGCATCATACTTAACTATATATTCCCCGAAATTGCCTTCATTGACATGTATAAAAGTTTGATCAGGAGGAACAGAAGCTGCAGCAGTGGCTGCGAAAATTATGCAGACACATGCTAAAATGATTTTTTCCATTGTTGTGAGTGTGGGTTTGGTGCAAAACTTTGCATTTGTGGCTTCTTTTTATGGATTCGTTGAAGGTGGATGGCATTAATTATTCATTGGCATTAATGTTATTTTGCCATCTTGTATATTATTTTATTGGCCATCTCATTAATGCTTGCGATTTGTAATAATTAATTCCATCGGATTGGTTGACTATGTTAATTAAAGGGGGAAAATTTTAGATAAAAAAGGATGACGAGCACCCGATGGTATCAACTTATTTAAATAATGATAAATCGGTTTTTGTTCTTGTAATTGGATGGGTGAAAACATCAACCCACCTCAGTTCCAAATAAAACAATTGGGTGGTGGTCGATTATGTCATTCAAAAGAAAGTTTCAAACATTTATCACTAGTGGACTATCTTGTTTTCATGTAATATTGGGATTTCGCCACTCCACTTGGGATAAGTGAGATTTGGAAGTGTAGGAACAAAGCAGTTTCCAAGGATATGGATTTGGATTTATACTCTTGATTTCTTCAATTTTTGGATTTATTGGTGTTTCCGTTATCGTGAGTCAATAATATTAGACATATTGTGGGTAATGTTTGGTGAATTCGCGATGGTCTAGGGCTGCCAGAAATAGTTTGGGTATTGAAGAGTGTTGTGGCCATGACTGTACTCTATTGGAACTACTACATATTGGGTCATGATGCATTAGTTTAGGAAATACAGGAGGTAGTGACTCGTTTTAGGCTGAAATTGATTTTTCACATCGAGACTAGATGCTCTCGATCTAGAATCAATTATGTTTTGAGGAAAGTTGCTCTTTTAAACTCTTTTATCGTGCGAGGTGACAGAACTTGTGGGGGATAAAGTTATTGTGGGATAGTTTGGTGAATGTTGAGCTGCGAAGCCATATCATTAACAACATTGAGAGTTTACTCATAATTGGTGGACGAACTTGACGTTTTGCTAACTTTTATGGCTACCCAGTTAGACACTTGAGAAATATTACTTGGGACTTACTTTGACGCTCAGATGATAGTGGTTTATTGTCGTGGGCTGTGATGGGAGACTTCAATGAGATTTTAGATATGTTAGAGAAGTGGGGAGGTCACCCTAAACCAATCTCTGGTACGAATGAATTTCAACAAACCATTGAGCAATGACCTTTTGCCGATCTGGAATTCTCGGGCTATCCTTTCACATGGGAGAGAACAAGAAACGAAGAAGTGGTCTTTAAGGAGCATTTAGATCGGGGTTTGGCTAATAATGCTTGGCTAAATATGTTTGGAGGCTACCGACTGTTTCATTTAAACTCAGCTACTAGTGACCATTCTTTTTTACTACTAAACCTGATACAACAACAGCGCAGTGACTAGCCTAGCTTTAGATTCAATAATATATGGAGTGATAAGGAGAGGTGCAAAAATATGATTCACACGGATAGGAGTAGGTCCATCTCCAAGAAGTTAAAGATTTTAGCTCCTACTCTCCTTCGTTTGGGTCATCAAGTTTTTGACTCCTCTATACAAATAGCTGATTGTAAGAAGCAAGTGGAAGCTCTCAAAAGGAAGAATATTACCTATGCTAGTGTAGATTATGTGGAGGTTAGAAATCGCTTGGCTAAACTTTATAGCGATAAAGAACGATATTGGAAGGAAAGAGCAAAGCTTCAGTGGTTGAGATGTGGGGACAGTAATACCAGGTTTTTCAACTCATATGCCTTAGCTCGCAGGCGTAAGAATCACATTGACACTCTTTTGGACTCTAATAGGAATCGTATTTTTTGGGATGATGACATACAAAGACATATTGTGGATTACTACAGTAGTATATTTAGCAAGGCACAAGCTTTAGACTTGTCCATTGTTGAACACATTTCTATTCGGGTATCGTAGGATAAAAATAGGGCTCTTTGTACAGTTGTAACGAAGGAGAAAATTCGCACGAGAATCTTCATTATGCATCCTGATAAAGCGTCGGGCCCTGATGGCTTTGACCCAGGTTTCTACCAAAGCTTTATGTCTAGTTTTGGTGATGATGTATATGCTTGTGTCTTGAAAACGTTAAATGATTGCATGTTACCTGATGATTTGCATGAAACTCGTATTGTCTTGACCCTTAAATCTAAAAATACTTAAGTGTTGAAGGATTTTAGACCAATAGCCCTTTGTAATGTTATCAACTGAATTATATCTAAGGTGTTGACTAATAGATTAAAGGGTGTATTAGGAGATTCAGTTTTTGAGACACAAAGTAATTTTATCCCAGGGCGGTTGATAACAGATAGATTACCGATGAAGTAGGACATTATATGCGTAGGGAAACATCATGGCAAGAGGGGATGGTGGGCTTAAAATTAGAAATGTCAAAAGCATATGATCGTATTGAGTAGGACTATGTGAGTGCAGTTTTATCTCATACAGGATTCTTAAACTTATGGGTTGAGTGGATGTTAATGTGTGTCCCTTCTATCAAGCATTCCTTCATCTCAAGTGGGAGGATTTTTGGGTCTATCATTCATGGGAGGGGTATTCGGTAGGGTAACCCTCTTTCCTTGTATGTATTTATCCTTTGTGCTCAAGGATTATCTGCATGCTTATCTAATCTTAATCAAGCTAATAGTATTCATAGATGTAAGGTGGCTATATATGCTCCTTCAGTTTCCAACCTATTCTTTGTGGATGTTAGTTATCTTTTTTCTCAATGCTTCTCTAGCTGAAAGTGTCGCCATTAAGAATTGTTTACTAATTTATGAACGAGCATCAGGCCAACTGGTCAATTTTCATAAATCTTTGATTACTTTTAGCTCCAATATTGTTGACCACTACAAACAGTTGCTATGACATTTTTTGCACTACTCAGTCATCAGAAGCTACCACTTATCTTGTTATGCTAATGTGTGTTGGAAGAAGTAAATTTGCATATTTTGGTTTGATCAAAGACCGAATTTGGAAGCATATAGATCCTTGCCGTGCAAAATTTCTTAGCCGTGGTGAGAAGGAGGTCCTAATCAAATCTGTCGTCCAATCTGTCCCAGCTTATTTAATGTCTATTTCCCATATTCCCCAAATCTTATGTGAGGCAATTCATAAGATATTAAATTCTTTCTGGTAGGCTTCAAATAATGGAGATCGGAGGGGGATACAATAGTATAAATGGGAGTTACTCTGTAGGCTAAAAAAATTAGGTTGCATGGGATTTCAGAATCTATTTGATTTCAATTCTGCTCTATTATGTAAACGGCTTTGGCAGATGTTAACCTAAACTCATTGGTGTGTAGAGTTTTCAAAGCTCGGCACTTTTCCAATTCATCTCTCCTTCATGATAAACTAGCAAGTAACCCAAGTTATGTTTGGTGAAGTTTTTTTCTCACATCTTGATTTCTTAAAAAGCCATATAAGATGGAAAGTTAGAGATGGCCACTCAATTTCCATCATAGAAGCCGCATGGGTTACTGGGGTGTTAGCACGGTCCGCTCTAGCCTGATGATGATATAAACCTTATTTGACATAGCGATCAAACAAAGAGCTAGGAATGGAGCTAAAGCTGTAAATTCTTTTTCCCTTAGCTCGGAATATCTCTCAGTATGATATCCTAGATCCTAAGATTCTCCCGATGTGAAAATTCCTTAAAGTTTGAAAAATCGAGAGAAAACATTAAAACGAAACAGGGATACAAATCTAGAAAATTTTCTGAAGAATCGAGAAATCGAAATTTGAGACACAAACCTTTTTCTAGGCTCTTTCTAGCTCTCTTCTACCTCTTTTGCCTTTGATTTACTTGCACTAGCTTCCTCTACAATAGCCATATATAATTCTATCAAGATACTATATAAATAAACTTCCTAATACCATAAATATGCTTAATCTACCATGAATTCTACTAATTAAGCTTTAATTTCATCAAAAATCACTCACCTCAGATTTGGGTTACTATTCATTCAAACCTTAAAAACTGAAATCCTCTTCTTCTAACCTTGATTCACTGAAATTGATGATAATAGAAGGTTTAAAGATCGATTTCTAACAAGAATTTAAAGTTGAATAGAAGAAATCGGGAGTTTTTAGGTTAGGGAAATTTTTGATAAGGAGAAGAAGATGAAGGTGAAGGTGATGAAGGGAAGGAAGGGAATATGTATAGGATTATAGGATTATAGGATATTTTTTTTCCAATTTTCAATAATGCCATTGAATAAATAATTAAATGCCTAAATCATCCCTCTTACTTAATTAATTCTTATTTTTTCATGTCTTATATCCAATAATAATAATAGTTACAAAAATAATTTTCATGATATTTTAATACCATAATAATTTATTATAAGTAAATTTTGAAATTTCAGGTCGTTACATGGGTAATCCAGAACTGTAGCTGATCAGCCCTATCTCGATCTGATATCCTTAAGTTTCGTTTCCAAACGGGAAGTGAGAAAGCATTCAAACTAAAGAAAACGGTACATCCCTAAACTACCGAACTCCATTTCATATTACACAAAATGATAGAGATCCTGAAACAATAGCGAAAATGGGTGATTAGTTGTCCAATTGTCGTACCAAAAAGATCTGATCCTCCCATTCCCTACCTCAACCTGTACCTGCGAAGAAAAGAAATCCCAAAAAGTATTGTTTTTAATACAACATGAAATTATTGCAGGCCATATATGAGACAATCTTCTAGATTCGTAACTTTCAATCTAAGACCACGATGTGAAACCGTATCGATTGACACAAATCTCCGTCCAAAGAGAGTCATGATCTGATAATCGCATCTTTCAAAGCCATTTCAACAACAGACTACAATTATCAAGGGAGAGATTTCTAATAAACAGCCTACCCAAATGTTTTGGCAAGGATATGGTTTCCCAACTTGCTTTACTAATTCCACTCAAATTCGCATCGCTCCTGCATAAAAAATTCCGCATAAGTGTAACTCGCCTATCATTAACTGTACTAGGCAATTTAATCAATGACAACAAATAATTTAGCAATGACCCTAGCACCGATTTTATAAGAACTGATCGGCCAGCATAAGACAAGGAATGGCCTTTCCAGTTAGACAATCGATTTTGGAACTTCTTAGTCAACACATTCCAATAAGACACAAGAATTCATTTCACAGTAAGTGGAGAACCAAGATAAGTAATCAGAAAATTCTCAATTTTACACCCAACCTCTCTGCGCAGGAACGTAACATCGAATTGCAAACATTAATGGCTATAATCAAACTCTTATGGTAATTTATTTGCAGACCTGAAATAAGCTCAAAACAACGTAATATACGAATGAAAATAGGTAAAAGGGACTCATCTGCAGGTAAGAAGCATAATGTGTCATCAATAAATTGTAGAAGAGAGATATCCCTGTCAGATCCGTCCACTTTGAATCCAGGTAGCGGCCCTTTTCATATACTCACATTAATAAGTTGTTTCGGTCCTTCAATGGCCAGAACAAAAATAAATGGAGAGATAGGATCACCCTGCTTGACCCCTTACCCAACTTAATTGGGTTGCACAGCTCTCCATTGATTAGAATAGAAGTCACAGAGTTCTCACGGCAGCTCTGAAGCCAACGAATCCATTTATTGCAAAAACCCATTCTTCAAAATCCCGCATCAATATATGACCAAGAGATACAGTCATAAGCCTTTTGGAAATCTAGCTTTAGAACCAACCCAGACCATCACCTCTGACTCAAGGAGTGAACAACCTCCATAGCAATAAATGAACTTTCATGGATGCTATGTCCTTTTATAAATCCAAACTAGTTTTCTGAAATCAAATCTTTCAGCATCGACTGTAATCGGTTAGCCAAAACTTTTGACAAAATTTTATAGATTCCATGTACGAGTGCAATTGGCCTGTAATTGCCCAATAAACACGACCTAAAAACTTTAGGGTTCAATACAGTAAAGGAGGACTTTATGGACTTTGGTAGTTGTGCAGATTCATGGGATTTCATAAAAAGATCAGTAACCTCCGGCTTCATCTCTTCCCAAAAGCAACTGTCAAAGTAGAAATTAAAACCTAGAACCTTTCCTTCATGGCAAGAGCGAATAGCTCCTAGAATTTCGTCCATCATGAACAATGATATCATGCTTCCACTAGTCGTCTCATTAAGTGTATGAAATTGCATCTCCCTTTGGTCTAAACGAATTTCATGCCCTTTCGAGAAAATCCTAACGTAAAAATTTTGTATCATAGTTACACTGTTAGCCTAATTAGAAACCATAGACCCATGAATCTCCAATTCATTTATCATATTTCCCCTCCATCGTGCCGAAGCCATAAGATGAAAAAAAGATGTGTTGTCGTCCCCTAAAACTTTCCAAGTTACTTAGGATTGCTGATGGCAAATTATCTCTATACTACGATGGTGCTCTGATATAGTAGACCTTGCCAGTTGTAACTCAGATCCCCCAGATACAACTACAGGCCGTGTAGCTGAACTAGAGGTAAGATCAATTACCCGACTTTCCAACTCTTTAATACAATGTTCTAAACCACCAAAGTTCGTATTGTGCCATATTCTAGTGTACTGCCTCAGCTGCCCTAACTTAAAGTCAATAACCCTATGAGAATACCTTGACCGAATGTCATTCCATTTGGATCACAAAAAGGGTAAAAATTCCACATTGTCCCACCAACAATTCAGTGATCGAAAAATTCTGCTCCCTCCTCTTCGCACTGCGTGCTAACAAAAAACAATCAGAAAGTGATCAGATAGAGTAGTATCAACAGTCATCAAGCTCAAACGCTGCCATAAGTCCATTATGGCACAAGACACCAACACACGATCAATCCTTGAAAATGATAAGGAATTGGACCGCGTATAATCTCGGCCTTGCAAAGGTACATTGTATAACGCACACTCATTAACAAACTCTTCAAATTGGATCATAGAATTAGAGGTCATTCCTTCTCCCCCCATCCGATCATCTCGTAATAATGCAACATTAAAGTCACCACAGACTATAATTCGATCAAAACCCTGAACAATCGGTGATAAAACCTGCCACAATTGATGTCTAAGAATGGAAATAGTAGGACCGTATAAACATAAAACAAAAACATCAATTTGTTTTTAAATGACATTCAAAATACAACACCTATCCGAAGCTTGGACAATTGTGCCATTGAGCAAATGTGAATTCCAAGAAATAACCAACCCCCCGATAACCCCTAAGCATGAATACAGTGAAACAAGAAGTCGTTCTATCCCCAAAATTTCCTAATTACCAAATCCGACACCACAACTGTTTTTGTCTCAATCAAACAATAATCTCTAGGTTCCACTTTCTAATATTAGAATGTACAAAATACTGTTTCGCGCCACTCGACAATCCTCCCCATTTTTGTCGCTGATAACACCAAGTAGGTCCAGGGTCCATCCATCCTAACTTACTTATGAACTTCCTAATCCAAACACCTCCGCTTGTACAAATACATTGCTACTGTGTGTTCAGTTTTTGCTGTAAATTTAACAAATATATTGTATAGATCTTTAGTTAATATTACAACTTTTGAGCAATCATAACATTACCAGAATACAACTGGTCTTTCAGGTATAAACCGATTTTACTTACCCCGTAAATCTAAATATCCATGATTATATTTAACGACATAAATTTGCCTCATTTTGATAACTTGATTTGATCTATCTCATAGATCAGAATCAATTGGATCAAATCTAAATTCATACATTTCCATCCTAAAGGTCATTCTCTTGGATCTAATCTAACAACTTAGAGCTGCATGCAACTAAAATGTCACGGTTTTGACTAAAGCTTACATTGCATAGTATCCACTACTACTTTAGTGAACCACTTTCAACCTACCCAATCATAACTACACTATCACAATACAACATTTGGAAATGTGACTGCATTACTTGTTAACATCACGTACACACATTGTATATAAAAGCATCATTGAATTGCCACTTGATTCACTACTAGATAAGTGCACAACTGCAATAACATTTTACTGTTGCATTAGGCGCCATAACTGTTGCGATAGGCCATATACCTGTTGCATTAGCAAAAACACTACCGTTGCAAATACTGCTCTTGCAGCAGGTATATTGCAACAGTTATAAGTGTCTAATGCAATGGCTTCACTTAATTTCACTTAACCGTTGCAATATAGAGCTAATGCAATGGCGACCACGGTTGCATTAAGTTCCTCTAACGCAATGGTCAATGCAACAGTTGTACACTGAACCGTTGCATTCAGTGGACCTAATGCAAAGGCTATCTTCACAGCCGTTACATTTGGTGGACCTAAGGCAAAGGAATTACCTTTACAGCCGTTGCATCAAATGACAAGTACAACCACTGCATTCGGTACCCCCTAATACATCAATTTTACTGAATCCTTTGGATTAACGTGATCATTTTGATTGAAGGGAGCTATCACAAAAAGATAAATAAAATAATTTACAATAACTATGTAATAAGTATATATATTGAATTATATAAACTAGGGGAGTACTAAGTCACATGAAACACACTTACAAAACTATATTCAGAGCACACAAGTTGCATTCGATACATTCCCAAGTCAAATAGAAGTAATTTAACTGCAATGCAAAAAGATATCTATCAAAATAATATCATGACATTTTAGATCTTGTGATAACGAGCTTAATTTGCTAAGACAAATTAGAACACATAATCATAACATATTTTAAATCAAAATGATCTTCCACTATTTGAAATAAAGAAAAAAAAACACTTTCTTTTTGTCATATTCTGGAATTTCAGTAAAGTGCATAGAAATTGTTCACCGGGAAACCTCCATTACCAAATAACCAAGTATGCTTCCTTCACTTAAAAATTCTAAAATCTAAAAAAGTAACAACGTCAGGAGTCTAATGTTAATCAAGTAGAAATAGTCTATAGAAAACCCATCAGTAGCATTGACGCCAAATACTTCTTACAGTTACTGGATAAGATACTTAGTATATTGAGGATGTATGTCTTAACAAAGAAAAGGTGTATCATCCAGCACACACTGTTATTAAGGAAAAGATAGGTCTAAGAACTTACTTCATGTGAGGTAAAAGCACTGGAGAGACTTAATAGAAGGACTGGCCTCCGCTATTAAATCAACTTAAGCGCTGAATCCAGCATCTGGACAATATTGTTAGTACGTTTCAAATTGACCACTGATAATGTTATGTGCTTTGCAAACTTTAAAAGCTAAGAGCAAAAGAAATTTCAAACAAACTGCATTCTTAGTAAGGCACAAGATATTGAAGAATTCTTTCATTACGGGGTAATTAGAATTTTCACTCCACTACTGTTCTGCCAATAGGTCATTTAAATCTAAAATAATTAAGAAGCCAATCTTCGTTATTATTCTATTGAATTCTACATAACCTGCAACTAAAAAGTTTACGAGGAAATAAGCATTGAATGCAATAATGAAGTTGTATAGTCAAACTGTACAAGCACTCTGAAGTAGCACGGCTATATGCATTTCAAGGCTTATTCCACGTTTTAAAGGCTATTGTTTTGTATAATAACATGAAATCAGATTCAATATAAGTAATCAATTTCTTAACATAAATGCTTTACTCAATATATTTTAGCTATTGTCTATAACCTCTGTAAGATTATAACAAACATTAAGTATATACATCCTACAGAAAAACAAATCTATTTCAAATTAGAAATTAAACCATGACCTCTCAGATTGGAAGATATCAATCATTCATATGCTGCAATAGTAGAAAAATTATAACTTGATCTTCACATATATAAACTTAACAGGAAACTGCAGGTTATTAGAAAAAGGATAAGTCCAAGAACTTATTACATGTGAGTGTAAAGCACTAGAGAGACTTAATGCTAAAGAATGCCAATTCGTCTTGCCGATATACTTTAATCAATTGAATAACAAACAGAATCCCATAGTGGATGGGCAGTTGGTTGAAAGGGAACCCTGGAGTTTCATTTCACCACAATTAACCAAATAATTGAAAATTCAGTCAAAAGAGAGACCCAAAAAACATTTTTCATGTCAGCTTTCTGCTCTCTTTAATGCAGCGGAGATATCCGGCACTGATTCAAATATGCAACTGTTAGTAAGGAACAGAAACACTGAACAAAAATAGAAGGACCACAATCTTGAAGTAATTATATTAGCACCCTAAAGAGGAACACCAATTGTTGTTGCAGCTCAACCCTTAATAAAATTGGAATTTGTATGGAGTTCAATCCAAGAACCGTTACTAGAAAATGAACGGAAAAATATATAATAAAAAGAAAAGTAGAACCATGGGTCATTTTGTTGGAATCTTCAAGAGCTGTACCACAACATTTGTTGCTACCAACAGTAAACAAAATTACAAAATCTATAATCAGAGCAATTGTTTGAAGCAGTATATAGGAACATATCGCAGTTCTAAGAAGTATCTAGAGAACACAAACAAAAATAAAATCAAATCAAACGAAGGAAAATAATGTACCTAGCAACCAAAAGTTATCACTGAGAGAGAACCCAAACGAACTGTAGGCAGAGAGACGCGATTCTCCTAGTTCTGTTCGATTTGGGGAAAATAAAAAGGTCATAATCAGGTTGAATAGATGAAAAAATCTAAGGTTGCACATGAAAATAAAAAGGAGAGCGATTACTATAAAAGTAGACTAGAAAATGAAAAAAAAATACCTGCCATATACAAGAGCTTGGCTCTAAGAATTTCCAGCCCCGGTTGGTATGGGAACAGAGGGAAAATTAAAAGACAGCAAGAGAGAAGAAAGAGTTAGGGTTCCATCTTTAAATCCGACCCAAATTTATTATGCGGTAAATTATATAAGGTTAAATGGAAATATAAACCGTTTTGATGCCTCTGTAATTTGAACATTTTAATTAGTAACTTCAAAAATTAAAATGGCCCAACTTTTAATTGACCGTTGTAATAGGCCGACATAGCACATCATTTAATTACCCGTTGCATTTGCCCCCATATATTAGTCCTTGAAATAGAGTTAACCGTTGCAATAACTTATTTTGTCGTTACAGTATTAACTACTATTGGAATAATGCATTTCATTAACCTCAAACATTGCAATTAGGCATTGCATTAACCTCAAACATTCCAATTAGCCATTGGACTAGCTTCAGTTGTTGCAATTGCCGTTACATTAGCTATAACTGTTGCATTTGGTTGTTATATTAGCCAAAAGTTATGTAGTAGTGATTATTCAATAGCTTCCAAATCTCTTAATCATAAGTCATGATAAGAGTCATCACTATTAGAGGAAATTGCATTTCTCCAGTTTGTGATTGAACCGATATTCCTTTTAGTGCAATTGTGTCTTTACTACTTATGCTTCAAACACGTGAAGCTTAAATGTAAAAATCTGATCTGTCCTTTCGAAATTTGTGCACCTTGAACTTACAAGTTCAACCATGCTCCCACTACTTTTCTCAAAGAATTCATCCTTTACAAAACACCCTTACAAGCCTCAAACACTATGTTTAGGCAGAGTTGTAGGTGCAATACCCTTTGGTCTCCAATGGATAGTTCACAAATAGGCTTAAGTAGATTTTCTTGTGCCAATCTGACATCAATACCACGACATAGATATTCAATCTCATGTCAACCATTACATTCAGACTTCACAATTTCAAAATCTAGAGAAAGACACATTAAGCTTCAGCCTATCCACATTTCATATTGTGCTCTTTCAGTAGCCTCGTTCAGAGTGTGATGTTGCAAACCAGTAGTCAAATGAGATATGTCCTCAGTTCGGGTCTTAGGAGACAATTCAAACTAGGTTTTAATATGCTTGCATTCTTGGTTACACCAAAAGACTTGATATTATAACCTATGTATTTCACTACTTTATTCTCAGAGTCCTTAACTTAATCAAGGTCCATGCATCTAATCTCATTAGTTATGCTACTAAGATTCAACCCCAAGAATAACTAACAAATGTGTCTATTTCCAGCTACCACACTTCTGGACTTATATACACTCCCACTACGTTTTGGGTCCATCGTGTTAGCCGCTCATTCAATAACTTCATTGACTAGCATATACGCCTAAGGCACTACACATGCTTCCACTGCCCTTCAGGATCACTAGGATATTTGCTATGCCTACAAGTTTGTTGAATGGCTTCCACTTTATTTCACCAAGTATTCAAAGAACCTATATGATCAGATGATTATCATTCAAATGATCCAAGCACTCATTTTAGAAAACTCAGCCATAAGTTTTAACTCGGCACAAATGACTTTTGGACATAGACTAGATCAAGCATCTCATGCTTATCCCATTTGCATTTATGTTATAGATTAAATTCATTTTGATAAACTCAAGAAAATGACTATTCCTAATTTTTAAGTTTAGGAATAACAACTCTCATGTATACCAATTATATTCTTTATCAATGAAAAATTGAATATCTAGAATCATCCTTGACTAAAATAGAAATAATGTCCTCACTCCAAGTGAATACAAAATTTCATCATTTTATCTTCAAGTGACATTCTTTAATCTTAATGGCCGCTACTTGAACTCCATTTGTGATTTGATAATTCCCTTGTCTATATCTCAATTATCTCTCATCTTAAGTTCTTACACATTATCAATGTTAGGTACACATCTAGTATCAAATACTTGTGATGTTGAAGAGAATTAACCATATCTATAACATAGAAACCTCTATTAATGTTTTTCATAGACTCTCCCATATAGTTGAGGACATGTTCTCATTTTGTTTCCAATCTGCTTGTATTTGATAAGAGTATCCTTTGGATGTAGTACAAACTTAACTTCTTGTTTAGTCATGAGCTCCTTGAACATCAAGGTCTCATCTATGCCGAAATGTTGAATAAGTGATCCACTAACAACTCTAGCTGAGTCCTACTTACCAAACTCCTAGTTAGCTCAAGCAACTTTTGTAGCTTAACTATAGTCATACTCATCTATGGCTTGTAGGTCATAATGAAATGGTCATAGGATTTAAATAGGAATGCCAAGATAGTCACAACTATCAACTCTCGTACTAGTATACTAAGATGAACAAAACTCTTAACATCTTCTACACATTAGTACTATAGAGACTATAATATCCATCTTGTAGGATTGAAACGCGTAAGTGGTCAAGAACCTCTCTTCATAAAGTTGCTCATGAAAATGTCACATTAAGAGACCTTGTCATAGCATAGGCTTGTATATCCTCTAATTGTTTGCACAATCCAAGAAACTTTCTAGCCAACACAAGGTGTTTCACATCTCAGCTATCCCTCTTGAATTTATATACCACCCAAATTGGGCCGACATAGTATCCCTACCAGCGGGCTTAGGTCTATCTACCACATTTTCCTTCTATATATGTTTCAAAACTATCCACTAGTTCTTGAGCCCAATTAAGGAAGTGTTACCTAGATAGCCAGTCCTTTTCAAGGATGCATTGTAGTTTGAATGATTGGTTATTTTATTGCAAAAATTTATTTGTTATCTACACAGAATCACCAGTACAAAGTTGAAAATAAAGGTCTTTAAAGCCATTAAACAAATTAATTAATCCATACTAATTTATGTTCATGATTTAACCTCGGATTAAATAATACGCTCTTTCAATCTAATATATAATCCGACTTAAATCATTGGCCCAGATAAATTTAAAATACCCGTTAATTTTAAAACACGATCTGGTCCAACCGTTTTATCAAAATGAACAGTGGCCAAAATTATTTTGGTAGTCCCCGGACTCGGGGGCCTGCTAGGCAGGCCCACTATCCCAAAACAAATTGTTGTCCACGCTGTGGGCAGCCCTGTCCATGTTGTCGACAGCACTGTCCACCTCATGGACAGCCTGTCCATATTGGGCTTCTATAGATGCCCAAAATCGTACTTAGTGTGGCGTCCATTCATCTGTGGGCAGAAATCCATAGTTCGGGTTCCGGTTTATATTTTTTTTATATATTATTTATTATGTTAAATTAATTAAATTCAACTGAATTAATTAAAACCCTAATAAACACAAATAACAACTCAAGAACCTAGCCACTAAGATCAAACTAGTAATTTGGGAAAATAATAAAAACCTAAATTAATGATTCCAAAATCTTTTTTACCGAATAGAAAATTTTTACCAATCAACAAACTTGATCTTTTGACTAAATTCAATACCGACTAATTACAATCATTTTTTTTTGAAAAACCCCCGAAGGAACATTGTGTCCCTTCAAAGGCTAAAAGTTTGGAGCAGGTGAAAATTTCGGGGCGGAGACCCCAGCTAGGCTGGTTTCCTCGCTTACCTACAAAACACCTACCCCTCTTTTATTAAATAAAAATCAACTCACGGTCTCAAGGCGAGAACATGAGTAAATCAATTACACGAGAGTAGCAAGTTCGGGAAAATAAATACATCAGAAGTAACAAAATTAACATCACGCCTCCTAGTTTTAAAGATGAACCAACATAAATGAATGCATGATCCAATAATGTCTTCTGAACCCATCCTGCCTTCGAAAACAAATTTGTTCCTTGGTTTCCATAGTGCCCACGCAATTAAGAACCGTAGCGCCGTTCCGAACTCTCTACCCCTTCCATCAGCAAAGAAGCCGCGCCACATGGCTAGAAAATCCACCGCCATCCACGGTATAGGCAGCGAGATACCGAGCAATCTCATCACCTGTGTCCATACCTTATAACTGTTAATGCAATGGAGCAGGGCGGGATCCATAGTCTCCTCCAAATCACAAAATGGGCATTGACCGTCCGTTATAGATTGGCAGCCCCGTAGGAAATGGAACATTTTTGTTGTTAATCTTCCATGAAAAACAAGCCACCCAAAAAAGCAAACTTTCGGGGTCACACATGCCTCCCATATTACCGAAAAGTCGAGCCTCGGCTTTGGCCATTTTGGCATACTGTAGTAGCCCATACAAAAGGAGCTTGTCGTGTACACCTTCTTCTCGTCCAACTCCCAAATAGATCGATCAGCCGTCCCTGAAAAGATAGGCTGCCGTTGACCCTGCCCCAACTCGTTGTCACCCTCTAGAAAGAAGCTCGAAGAGCTTATACCGATCCAATTTCAAAGTTCCACACCTCTCTCCTGTCCTGAAATCCTTAAGTTCTGTTTCCAAAAAGGCCGCAAAAAGGCCGATGACCCGAAAAGATAATGACACCCCTCGGCCATCGGACACGATTTCCTATTACACAATCGGTATAGGTCAGGGAACAAGACCGCCAACTCCGAATTTACCGTCCAGTTGTCATGCCAGAATGAGCAATTTTCCCCACTTCCAATAGCAACCCGAATGCTTGACCTAAAAAATTCCCACCACTCCCCACCTCTAATACAACATGCTATAATTCCTCTCCAAGTATGTGACAATGTAGATGAATCATAGTTTCCAATGGACCACCATGAATCAAACCCGTATCGTCTAACGCAAATCTCATACCATAATGACCCATGATCAGCACTCCTAACCTTCCATACCCACTTCATCAACAAACTACAATTAACTAACTTTAAGTTCCTAATGTTGAGGCCCCCAAGATTTTTGGGTAGGACAATCGTCTCCCAACTAACCTTACTAATGCCCGTAGTAGTTGAATCACCCCTCCACAAAAAATTCCGCATCAGCTGCTCAAGTTTCGTAATTACCGCTCCTTGCATTTTATTCAATGATAACAAAAAGATTGGAAGAGATGATAATACCGATTTCACAGGCACCATTCATCCCGCATAGGATAAACATTGTCCTTTCCAACTCGCTAATCGACTCTGAAACTTGCTTATCAATAGGTTCCAAGAGGAAATGGGAACACGCCTAACGCTGAGAGGGGTTCCAAGATAGGTAATCAGAAAGTTCTCCACTCGACATCCCAGGACTCCTGCACAAGATGAAACGACCGTCTCTTGTACATGAATACCCATAATAGAGCTCTTATTATAATTAATTTTCAAGCCTGAAATCAACTCAAAACATCGCAAAATTCTAACAAAAATGGGTAATAGAGACTCATCTGCCGGTAAAAAGCATAGCGTATCATCAGCAAATTGCAGGATAGACATGTCCTTCTCTGAACCGTCAACCCGAAAACCCGGTAATAGGCCAATTCGAATACTCTCCTCAAACATAAGTTTCAGTCCCTCACTCGCCAGAACAAAAAGAAACGGGGAAATAGGATCACCTTGTTTAACCCCCCTAGCTAATTTAATTGGTTCCGACGGCGTCCCATTGATAAGAATTGAAGTGACCGAATTTCTTCTACAGTTGTCAAGCCATTGAACCCATCTTTCCTCAAAACCCATTTGTCTAAAAACCGCATTCATATAGTTCCACGAAACACAATCATAAGCCTTATGGAAGTCTAACTTAATAGCTAAGCATGGTTGATGATTCCTATGAACCGAATGGATAATCTCCGAGGCTATGAACGAACATTCATGAATATTACGACCTTTAATAAAAGCAAATTGATTTTCTGATATCAATTTAGGTAGCAATGGTTGTAGTCTTTTAGCCAGCACCTTAGACACAATTTTATATATACCATGGATCAAGGCAATCGGTCTAAAATTATTCAACGAAGAAGAACCTGGTACCTTAGGAATTAGGACTGTATATGACGATTTAATAGCATTCGGCAGCCGTCCCGTCGCATAAAACTTTGCAAATAGGTCCATTAGCTAAGGCTTCAGTTCACCCCAAAATCGTTTGTAAAAGAAAAAATTAAACCCATCAGGTCCAGGCGCCTTCCCCTCATTACAGGAACAAACTGCATCCCATATCTCGGCTTCTGAGAATGGTTCAACTAGGCGATAATTCTCCGATGCATCGACCGTCCTGAACTTTAGTCTTTCTAAATCAAATGGAATAGCTGTAGTTTCCGAAAATAGGTTCAAATAGTAGTTCCGAATCGTAGCTGTGATCTCTGAACCTAGCCGAAGCGATGCGGTGATAAAAAGCAGTATTGTCATCACCCAATAAAGTCCACTTCACTCGTGACTGTTGGTGCCGAATTTTTTCTTGGTTCCGTCTAACCTGAAATAATGCAGTTTTCACATTTTTTAATTCAGACACGGCTGAAGCATCCAAAGGCCGACCCATACTAGAGTCAGTCAACTCTAAAACCCGGGCTTCCAATGATTTTAATCTACTATCCAATTGACCAAAATTAGACGAATGCCAAGGACTGATAAATCCCCATAATTTTCGCAACTTGTAATCGACATCTCTATTCTTACACCCAGCCGTACCATAAATAGAACGCCACTTACTAGTGTTAAATGGCAAAAAAGTATCAACATCTACTCTCCTTCCCCGTCTCCTCGAAGTATGCGACTGGAAAATAATGGGTAAGTGATCCGATAGGGTTGAGTCTACCGTCATGAGTTGTAAATTCGGCCAGCTATCTAATAGACCACCTGACACCAACACTCGATCGATCCTCGAAAAAGACTGACTGTTACTCCACGTATAGTCCCTTCCAACTAAAGGAACATCATACAACGCACTCTCATTCACAAATTCTTGTAATCTTAACACAGAATTAGAAACAATCCCATTCCCACCCGCTCTTTCCGAATAATGAAGAATTTTATTAAAGTCACCACATAACAATACATTACCAACATCCCGAATAAGGGGCAGCAATTCAACCCATAATTGATTCCTCTCAACAGCTGTGACTGGCCCATATAAGCATACAATATCGATCTCAACCTAGTTCACGACCGAGCTCAGAATACACCATCTTACACCAACCGCTCTAACTGTACCCTTAACTACTTTAGAGTTCCATGACACAATTATCCCTCCCGACAAACCTTGAGCAGAAACACAATAATATGAAAAATCATTATGGCCCCATAATTTCCTCACAATCATCTCTGATATATCCGACACCTTCATCTCCACTAACACAACAACATGCAAGGACCATTTGCGGACACACGAACGAACAAAAAATTGCTTTGCTCCATTCGTGAGCCCCCCACGACAGTTCCAAGAAAGAAGATTTACTGACATAAAAAAACGTGTACCAAACCTCGATTCAGACGGGCTATTCAAACTCTAGGCTCCTCCAGTACCTGCACAATTTGCTCCACATGTTGCTCCTGAAATAGCCCCAGCATCTCACCCACTCTAACGGCCATTCTAGCCTCATTCTCATGCGGTTCTGTAAGCTGGGCATTCATTATCACCCTATTTCTATTTGCCACGTCCGGCCCCGACGATCCAGACAATCTGCCAGTCTCCGAGTTTCCACTAGCCGCCGAGTTCGCACTCTCATTCTCGTTTGCTCCCGTAAGGTAGAATTTTCCAATATACCGTTATCCCGCAGCATTCTCGTGTCACAATCTTCCTCCGATATAGCCACTCCTTCAGATATCCTATCCGCCATTGAACCCTCATTCGACTCATCCTCCGAGCTAGAGTAATCCTCCTGACACCTCGGACAGCTAACGGCCTGGCGCATAGAAGTGTAAATCGTAATCTCCCTCTCCCCCACTGCTAACTTCAGATTGCGGCTCATAGTGCCTATAGGAACTGACACTAGACAAGAAATCACATCCAATCGATCCGGCCTCTCCAAGTTGCACTCCATAGTACCAGCCGACCAAATCTCCCAGCAAGGCTGCGAACTAATGATTCACATATAATAGTTGGTGGAATACCCATGAGATCAAGATACATGACACACTCGGAGGGAATAAAATTCCCCGACAGACGCTCAACCGAAAACATAAGGTGGCTGAGAACCTTCCATTCATAACTAACAAAATTACTCATCGCATCTCCAGTAATAAAGGAGACAATCACGCCCTCCCCACCAACAGGAGCGGCAAATTCAACATCAAAACCACACTCACACAATAAATTATATATATTTCGAATATGAGATATATTATGAAGCTGAATTAGGCAGGCCTTATCTTTCCACGAGGTAGACTGCACCATGCACTCCTCACTCTTATGCGACTCATTCTTCTCCATTGGGCTCGTCACAATCTTAGGCTGCCCCTTACTCGCCTCCTCAATAGAATTACGATGAGGGGCCGCGACAGTAACATATGATCTCTTATCTCGAGGTGATTCGTGAAACACTCGGTTCACACGCCTAGATGGCTTTCAGATCGGCTCCTGGATTTTCAGAACATTCAAAGGCCTTGAGTATCTTGCCTTATACGCCCGCAATCGAACCGCCCCAATTTCAACAGAGTTCATCCTATTCAAAGCTTCATAAAACGGAACAGTTTCATCAATCGTAATGAACCCAAAATTCAAGTTCCTGGCGTTTCTCTTTTGTGCGACAAACACCCAGCCAGAAACTCCAAATCTCCCAAAAACCTTCTTCAGGGCTAGCGCATCGTAACCATTCGAAAAATTCTCAAAATAGATCTTGTTCGCTGTCGGATTTCTGGTGTTGGCAATATGATTAGGATTTGAATCCCTAGCCTGCGAAGTGGCGGTAAAGGGCACATAAAAGGGATTACGGCGAGGGTTTGTGGTTTGGCGATTTCGAGTTGGCTCGTGGAAGGGGTTTCGGTGTTGGGGCTGACGACGGCTGGTGTCCGATCGGAAAAGGTTGGTTGATGGGCGATGGTGGCGGCTGTGTAGGGGGGCGGGATGGGTGCGGGTTAGGGTAGGGTTTCTCTCCATGATACTGTTACTTGATTAATTACAATCATTAATATTAATCTTGTACACTAATCAACTCGAGGAAAAAATACAAAAACCTCAAGAGCATTTCCTTAAACCTTTTTCATCAACATAGAAAAACATTTTGAATCTTGAAATCTAATATAACTTTCTTTAACTCAAATTAAACCATTCCTTAAGAATCTTTAAATTTGATTTAAGAACAATATCGAAATTTCAAGAAATCCACTCCAAACTTTTCCCGCCAAGATTGAAAACTTTTAAAGAATCAAGAAACTCATCAATCTCATTGAAATAACCTCGCTCTGATACCAATTGAAGGAAATTACGATCAAAACTTAACCTTGAAGGCTGAATTACTGGTTAAATTTTATCAAATTCGGAATAGGATCTTTTCAAGAACCATTGATAGGGTTTCAAAAGGATTTTAATTTAAGAAATAAAAACTTACTTAGTTAGTCTCTTTAAGAGACAGAAGTCATGAAGCTTGCAAGTGGAAGCTCTCCAATCTCATGTGCACGAACTACTCTAGAACCGGGACCGAACAAAGGAAAACTCCAAGAACCCCTAATTTTTTTTGAAGTGAAAACGTGATAGCCATACATAGTGAGACTGCTGCTCACGTGTCCTTCTGATGTGAACTTACGTTTTATTTTATTTTTAGTAATTTATAGTCCCACTTTAATTAGGGTTAAGTTTGGTTAATTATCAATTTTTCCACATTAATTTTCCCAATTATTCAATTAAACCTCATTAAAGTTTAATATTCTAAATTGATACTAATTGGTAAATTACAATTCCTAATTATAACATAGCCAATTACAAAACAATACAATTTAATCAAGTTAAATGCCATACTACAAATATATTTAATTAACCCTATAAGTTAATTAAATTATTTTAGTATGCAAACTATATTGATTAAATTTCATTCAACTAAATTATTTGACATATGAATTTATTTAAATGTCAATTAAATAAGTACCATATGTAAATACATTTAATCAACTTAATTTAACTTTAATGAATAATATAAACTACATTATATTATATCATTAACAAAATTAATTTCTTGGAGTTACATATATTATTCAATTACATTGACTTGACATGTCAATTATTTAGTAATCAATTCTTCATCTAGTCTTGTAACATTGCATGTATAAGGAAACCCAGATCAGTGGTTTTGAGTGAACATTCCTTTGGGTCTGTCCATATGTTGGCAATGAGGTTCACCCATAGACTGTAAGCGAATTCTAGCAGACCATTACAACCCTCAATTAGGACAGAGTATAGCCATCTCTAAAAGATAATGAAACCAGTAGTTATCTCACAAAGTCCTTTGCCAGCTGACATCAATATGATGAACAAGAGGCATGGTGCTTGTCACCCTCTTATGTAGTTCATCTTATTTCTTGATCTAAAATAAAATGATAAAATAAGTCAATGACTTATTGGACGTCCTTATCCTTTTTATTCATTAAGTGGTTGGTGATTCATTTTGATTTATCAAACCGAATGGCAATCCTATCACTTAAACACTACTATTAACATGGTTATGAAATATATCGAGCATACCCATACTTGTAATCTAATATTTATGGACCCATTAGTAATATGCTACAACATACCCACTTCCACATTAATAATAAGTTGAAATCAGGTCTAAGGACTATTGAGACCTACTAAGCAAACTATCTATGACATACAACCATGTGACCTTGCTGTATGGATCGGTCCGGCCCCATGTTCTCAACATGTGCCTATGTTCGTGATCTACTTACCAAGTGACATAATAACTACATTGCTATAGATCATCCAACATACAAGCCTTTCGCTTTATTCATTCCCATGATTAAAACAAACTTGGGACGTTTATGATTGTCAATCACTGGATACTCTACTCATGTTATAGCACAAGATATATATGCAATAGATTATTGCCTTTATAATGTGACACCATTAGTATATAAATAATGTAAGAACCAGTCCTTGAGAACTAGGGCACACCAACATTTCCAATACTCATCCCATAATATATTATTTTCATTGTACAGAGTATTATAATAATACAAGCCCTTCAGACATAATTCCTCATGGTTTGGACATGAAATTCCAACATCGAAAACATTAAGTCCTACCAGTGTCAATTTTTGCAAAGATTTAGAAGCAATAACATGACAAACGAAATTTACAATGCCTTAACTCTAATGATTCAAGTAATGGACTGCCAAATAAAATATTTCCAATGGCTCGATCAGATAATTGATAATAGAATGCACTCCATTCCTTCATATGTTTCCAATTTACCTTCTCATTAGGTAGTAAGGTGCAACCTGTTATATGCAATTTCGCCAAGAACCTATGGTTGAAGAGAAAATTGGTAACCCAAAAAACCTGAATTTGTTATCCAAAGAACAAAAAACTATGAACTCTAAGTTAACCACCTTCACGTTTCTGCTAATAGCAAACCTGATTTTGTGACCCAAGTGAGGATCCTTAATAAATTCATAATCCAATTCCATTATGTTGAGTGAGAATTTCTCGACTTCTGAGTACTCATATTGGTTTAGTACATTGTCAATACCTTCAAAATCTTCGCAAAAAAACTGAGGGTAGGAACCTGACACCATTGATTCCGCCATGTTTTTGATAAAATACTAGTGCAAATAACGTATCTCGTACTAGGCAGAAAACAAATGATATGGTGAATGAGAGAATCGGGTAAATCATTGAGTCTGTCTACTTTATCAGTCAATGAATCCAACAACTCGCTGGTTTTGCTCTCTTCCTCTGATAAATCACTACTCAACTTCATATTTTTGTTCATAGCTCATTCAATGCAGAGAACTTAATTTATCTAGTCCACATTTATTCAAATGTGCTAAAATCACTCAACCAACACAAAAAAATGTGCTCTAAAATATTCCTGTGAACTAAAAGAGAGATTTAAGCAAAAAAGGACTGGTTAATTATGGTGACTCTGCCGCCGGCAAATTAAGACTAATCCACGACAGACCTTAGCCAGTTACTGGTCTATTTACTTCTTCTTTATCTATTTATTTAACGTCTTTGATTTCTCCTAGGGTTTATAACCACTGGGTTTGGTTTTCTCCTGGGGTTCATATCAGTGGGTTTTGTGTTGTTCGATTCTGCATTTTGGTGCGTAATAGAGGGTCTGCAATTGTATTTCATTTGGGTTTTCATGACTAAAAATTTTAAAAACTAGTTATTGTCCATCATTTTCATTTCAATTTTGCAACATGAGTCTATTTGGTTGGAATTGTTGTGGGTTAGGCTCTTCAGCAAAAATTCAAGAATTGAAGAGGGTTGTGACTAGATTTCAGCCTAAATTGATCTTCTTGTTAGAAATTAGATGTAATAGAACACGAATTGAAGATTTAGGTAGGCATGCTGGTTTGGATAAATTCTATGGGATTGGCTATTCTATGGGATTCATCATTAAGTGTTCAATTACTCAATTATAGCATTTCCCCTATTGATGTAGAGATTGAGTTCCCTAACGCCATTTGTGCCATCAATCGTGATCATTACTCCGTCAATTGCCATCCTCAAAAAATTTGCCTTGGGTTGTTCTAGGCCACTTCAATGAAATTCTCAGTGTTAGGGAGAAGAAGCAATAACAAGATGAATAAAGTTACAAAGCTTTAAACTTAATGATTCGAGTAACGGAATGCCTTGATCAGAAAAGTAACATATGAATGCTCTCAATTCCTTCAGATTTTTCCAATTTACCTCATAAGGCATTAAAGTGCAACAAGATATTTGTAGTTTCACCAGCAAAGTATGGCTGCAGAGAAAATCAGTTAACCAGTCATAACCCACATGAGCTGCAGCGAACTGTAAGATGAGAATCTTCACATCTCTGCTAATTGCAAACCTGATTTTGTGTTCCAAGTGAGGATCCTTTACAGCATAAAAACTATTCGCTAAGATGCAGAATTTTTAAACCTTTGAGCACTCATATGGTTTAGTACATTGTCAATGTGTTCAAAACTTCTTTGACCGAAAATTAGAACAGGAATTTCACGCCATTGATTGCGCCATCTTTTTGATAAAATACCGGTGCGAATAGCGCCATTAACTAAGTCTGTCTACTTTCTCAATCCCTCTACTGCTCAACTTCATATTTTTGTCTACTATTGGTTCCATTATTTTTCCTATTATAAAAGAAAGCATTTAATGTGTTTCCATTTTTACTTGGAATTCATTGTATTGTAGGAATCCTAAATTGATAAAGATTCCTACTTTGTTATACGATAGCCATAGTTGTTATTGGCGAGAGGTGATCGATGCTCAAGGGTTAGCATCTCGTGGAGGGTCAGGCGAAGCAAGGTTCATCACGCGTGCACCTCATGCCTTGCGCCTTGGGCGCGCCTCAGTGTAAAAAGGTTTTTCTGAATGTTTATTTATCATTGTGTCACACGTATTATATTGATCTTTATAATGTAATAACATATCAGTAAAAAATAAAGAAAAATAAGACTAAAGAAGCAATATTTCATAAGATACAATATCATAAAACTTTACTTAGCAAAAAAGGAAAAAAATCGATCCACTCAAATAACAATTTCATCGTTTCTTTTACTGCTAAAGGAGTAAGGGAAAATGACAAAGTAGTATAATCTAGAGCTCAAAATATTGCTTCATCCTCTTTAAATGACTTTGATAAGGATGAGTATAAATATGATGAGAATAACATG
This sequence comes from Euphorbia pulcherrima, assembly GCA_947683365.1. Lineage (NCBI taxonomy): Eukaryota > Viridiplantae > Streptophyta > Magnoliopsida > Malpighiales > Euphorbiaceae > Euphorbia > Euphorbia pulcherrima. The sequence continues at coordinate 17,514,010 of CANTUS010000010.1, read as the reverse complement.
TCTGATTTGGAACATGTGCTGATAGTAAGTACTTGAGAAATTAGAACTAAGTTCTAGTTTATTTATGGAGTCTTACTTGGTAGTTTGATTGAACTTATTTTATTGGATAGTTTCATTGAACTTAGTATCTGGATTTTGAATTTACACGGATTTGTTTATGAGTAGTTAGATTGAGTGTGATTTAGTATGTTTCTTTACTATTTATTGCATTTTAGGTTTGTTAATGGTAGTAAATAAAAATTTACTGCCTTTTTTTTGTATGCGCCTCGAGTCCGTCAGCGCGCCTAACTCCCTGCATTGCGCCTGTAACAGCTATGACATAGTTTATTAGTATTTGCCTAATTTAGTCTAATTATTTGCCTTTGGCTTCAACCATATTACCTGTCAGAGGATAAATAGTCACCAAACAAACTCTCCAAGAGACTACATGCAGATACAATTCCCATAGTTAGTACATAATCAAATATAATTCAATGAATTAGTTTATGAATTATTCAGTCCATAGTACGAACGCAATTCACAAAAAAAAAAATCTAACCAGGCAGTGCTCATCTTTACCTAAACTAAAAGTATTCACTGAATCAGAAATCTATGGGTGCATTTCAGTAGAGAAGATAATGCATCAACACCCCCGTTAACTTAGCTTCAAACACCACCTGGCACCCCGAACCAGGGCCGTCCCTAGGCTGGGGCAACAGGGACGACGGCCAGGGGCCTCAACGAAAAAGGGGCCCATTTTTAATGATTAATAAGTTATTTTTACATAATTAGGGTTTAAGTTATTCATTCTTTAATTAAAAAACAATGAAAATACAATAGTACTATTAAATCTAAAGTAATTAGTTAATTATAAACATGAGTTGCTTTATTTGAATTAATATTAAATAAAAATAAGTGTTAATTATTGAATTTAACTCTTATCTCATTAACTTCTCCTATCTCCATAATCACTATTTTTAATGTTTTCTTTCTAAACTTGAAAATAGAAAATCAAGGGCATTAATCTTCCTTACCATTGATATTACTCTCCAAATTTCATACTCATTCAATCCCTTCGGTACCTATAAATAAGTTTTCATTTCTTCTTTCATCTACATAAAGAATTGTCTTTGTTTATGGTTTATTTCAACTGATATTTCGGTTAAATATCTAAATTGGTTATTGCATCTAGGAACGCTCATAGACATCGTTTTATTTGATCACTTTGATATTTTTTTAGTTGTAAAGTTATTTTTTAATATATAATGTGAAATTTGATTTTTTTGTTCGATCTCTTATTAAATGTTGTGATAGAAATGCAAATATCATAAATTTCATTTTAAAATTTTTACTCATTGATCAGGCCCCAATTTTTATATCGCCCATAAATCCCGAAGAAGGTAGGAACGAGTCTGCCACGAACTTACAAAAGGTCCAATTACAATGTGGTGAGTGTGATATACTTGCCACCACATTATCAATTTGAAAAGTCAAACCTATAATATTGTGACACGTGGAAAGAGACACATGCATCCCTTTCTTGTTTCACTTCCACTTTTAGGGAGAAATTGAAAGAAAGAATGGCAATGGGGTTCTTTAGGGAGATTACAATGGAGGATACTGATAAAGAAGTATCTGATTTTGTGAAGAGGATTTTGAGAGACGAGGGTTTAGGGCCACGGGAGAGGAGAGAGAGAGAGCCAAGCAAAGGAGAGAGAGGACAAGAAGAGGGAGGGTTTAGTGGACAGTTACACGCGCGGAAAAGTCAAGCAGTGCCATGTCCTATGCCGACTCAACTTGAGGGGTTAAGTGGTTCACTTTTGCCAAGTTAAGGGGGTTAATTGGATCTTCTGTAAGTTCGGGGTGACATTTGGAGTTTGAGCCCTGTTGAGGGGGGTGTTGATGCATTAGTCCTTATTTAGTATAAGTAGAAAGTTTATTGACTGAGGTGTTGGCTAGTGATTAACATTTAAGTTGTGACTTATAGAAGTCTCAGGTTCGAGTCACTTTCGGGGCGGGTTGAGGATTTTTCTTTTCATTTAATGTAAAACTCAAATGAGGCTAATTTTTATTTTTGAAGTTTATTATTCAATAGCTTAGTTTTTTATTTAATTACTTTAGAATAATTTTCCACAGTTTTTCTAAATCGGATTAATAGAACGAATTTAGATGGAAAGAATAGAAAAATGATAAAGAGAAAATAACAGCACAAGAGACGCCAATGGCGACGAATGTGACAAGTAGAAATTAGGGATTGTTTTGAGGTTTTCGTTTTTACGTATTTGACTCAAAAATACTATAATTAAAAGAGCCGTTTCTATTAGTTGCTTAATGATCTAACGGTAATAAATAATAAAGTAATTCCATTAGTTGCTTAATGATCTAACGGTAATAAATAATAAAGTAATGTTTATTTTGTAAAAAAACATAATAACGTCCTATACCTATTATATGAATTTTTTCACAACTGAAAATAATTGTTATTATTAATATTAATTATTATTATTGTATTAATCAATACCCCCTCGTTGCAAAATGTACGACATTTTACTCAACATAATATTTTTTTCTTTTGTTTGTCATTTTAGAATATCAATGCATTATTCAATATTTTTTTCCTGATTTACCTTTGTATTAATTAAGAAAGAGACCAGGTACAAAAAAATTAGAAAGTAATAATAATTAAGAAGAAAGAAAATTTTATAAGAAAGTTAAGGGTTACATTAGTTATTTTAATAGTGTAATAAAGTTTTATTGATTTTAGTATTGAAGTATGAATTGAACTGAATCAAACCCAACTGAACTAAATGCATATGAACTAAACTGAACCTAATGAAAAGAATAGTGCCTAAGTAGGAAGTCTATTATTTAATAGATTTGTTTTTTTTGGGAATATAATTATTTCGGTATAATATTCTTACAGTACCCTAATCAGGAAAAAAATTCTAGACAATAAGTCATTGTAAATGGGAAATACAGTCTGAGAGGAATACCTTGAAATAGATGAAGAGTTTAAAGAGTTAACTATTGGATAAAAGATAATTGAAGTTGAGACCAATAACTAATTATATTAAAATATTATTAACTTTCTCACGCTTTAACTCTCTTTTTTTTCATAAATGTCAGCGGTAACTTTTTTTAAGTTATTCTTTTAGGGTAAAACATGTATCTATTCATCATTGGAAAATTAATTACCTTCTTGACCCAAAAATGAGCGTGCAATTGATATAAATTTTTTTAACTTTCTCCTAACCTTTATATGCTCTCCACTACGTGCAAATCAGTTCGGCTTAATCAGAAAGTTTCTCTTCATCTCTTCTGAATTTTCTCCCATCGTCAATTTATTTCTGTATTCCTCAATATAGATTCTATTTTTGTTTTTTTATTTCATCAAGCAATATGCGTTCTTCGATCTCGATTTCTTACTATTTCAAATCAACTATTCCTAATTCAATTCTGTTCGTCGTTCTAGATTTCAAAGTTGCAGTCCTAATTTTATTTTCCTTTTCGTATTTATATATGTCTTCTTCTTCCTCAATTTCAGATTTGATTTTTGATTCAAACCTGTTCTTCAATCGCAATTTCTTTGCCTTGCTATATCCAGATTATGCAAGAATTTTGGTATTCAAAGATGAACACCACTCATGTTTTGCTTCATTTAAATGATCATGGACTGATGATCATTGGATTCTATGTAGATAGTATTTGGCAAACTAATTTGCATGTTTTTTTTCTACCCATTATGGATATAATACAGACCTACTACATATCTATTATATATGTGCTATATATCTGCTACAAGTCTAATATAAGTATTTGGTGAGGATATAACAGACTTGTAACAGTATTGTATCAGATTGGAAATATGAATGAAGTATTTCTTTTAATTTGTTACATATATAATACAAACCTACTACATATTTGTTACTTATTTGTTGTATATCTGCTACAAGTCTAATACAAGTATTTGATGAATATATAAGAAGAATATATCAATATTGAATTAGATAGAATTACTAATGAAGTGTTTAACAAAATCTTTATAAATTTTTTCTGTTACAATTCTATTATAAACCTATTACAAAGTTTGTTACAAGGCTGTTATATATCTGTTACTAGTGTTTGGTGAATAAAATAGTAAATTTTCATTAGTTTTGATTTAAATTGGATTATTATTGTAGTGTTTGACATTATTTGTCAGTTATTAATTTATTACAAGTTTATGTTATATCTGTTACAAACCTAATACAAGTCAAATACATGTCTGTTACAAGTCTGTTATAAAACTGTTATATATCTGTTTCAAACCTAATACAATCCGGAGTTCTGCAGGAGCATAAGAAAGTTATAAACAACATATGAAAGATATGGAGGGCGTATGAAGGTTATTAAAAAACATGTCAGGGCCTTTAAGTAATTAAGCTAAAGTTGAGTTGAAATTATTTTACCAAAATGAGGTATAACTGACAATTTCCCATTCTTTTACTTTAAAAGCCCATTGTAGAAAGGCCAAAACAAAGTAACCCTAGCCCAGATAAAAATTATTTCCTCATCTTCTCCAATCAACCGTTTGTGTTGTTTTTGTTGTAGCCTCTATTGACGATATTCTAGTTTGCCGCACCCATCTCCATTCCAGCATACCAGACACGGATCAAGTAGCGGTATCACTACTGTCCCAAGCTGACATGGTAAGTCGGATAAGAGTCCGAGTAACATAGGTCTTGATGCAGCGGAAGGAACGAAAAGGGATAAACAATTAGAATCCATTGAAATCGCAACCTCAACAGAAATCAATCCTTCTAACCACCTTATAAATCACAACCTCTAAGATAATTAGGCTTCTAAAAACTCTAGAAATCGCAATCTCTAGCAGAATTTAGAAAATCAATAATAAGACGCATCTTATTCAAATGTTCATTATCATATATAAAAACTTATTTTACTCTTTCCTACAACCACATATCTATATCCATACAAAGCGACTCTTAATCCACTACATTAAATGACTCTTATTAATCCTACATATATATTTGTAACCTACATGACCCTTGGAACTCCAAATACATTAAATATTTTCGACCACATCATTCCCCCCCTCTTGGACAAAATTTGTCCTCGAATTTCTTATTGATAAATAGAAAACTAAAAAAAATCCTATACGTTTTTTATATATTTTTTTATAATTATGAAAAAGTAGAAAATAAAAATAAAAAGGATAGATATGACCCTCGCTGATGCAACATTGCTAGTCTCCTCCTCTTAGATAATCTCGGTCCCTCCTACGACGGAGCTATACTTTGATTGTCGTTAGGCTATGAAACTGATGCAATATTGGGGGTTTCCTATTCTTCGGCAATCTTCATTGCCGTTGGGCTCTGAATACCAACTGATGCAGCTGAAAGAACGAAAAGAGATAAACAATCGGAATCCATTGAAATCGCAACCTCAACGGAAACTGATTCTTCTAAAAACCTTACTGATGTAGCGGAAGGAACGGAAAGAGATAAACAATCGGAATCCATTGAAACCGCAACCTCAATGGAAACCGATTCTTCTAAAAACCTTAGAAAACGCAACCTCTAAGATAGTTAAACTTCTAAAAACTCTAGAAATCGCAGCCTCTACGAGAATTTAAAAAAATAATAAGATACATCTTATTCAAATATTCATTATCATATATAAAAACTAATTTTACTCTTCCGTACAGTCACATATCTATATCCATACAAAGCGACTCTTAATCTACTAAATTAAATGACTCCTAATGACTCTTATTAATCCTACATATTTATTTGTAACCTACATGACCCATGGAACTCCAAATACATTGAATATCTTTCAACCACATCAGGTCCAAACGTTGGGAAACTAGATTTTAGTTGGGGTGATAATATTTTCCAAATTGTGAATCTTCCATCTTCAATTGTGCTACCCTTGATCATAAATATCCACTTGACTCAGAACTTAGTATTCGAGTAAAACAATTGCTTCAGCAGTTTCAACACGTGAATAAGCTAACAATCGGGATCAGTTCGTTCTTGAAGGTAACTTCAAAACCAAAAATCATTTAATTTGGAATGGTGATCAAGTAAATAATTTTTTTTATAAGAGCAAAAATAATTTAATTTGGGATGGCGATCAAGCAAATATTTGAAACCAAAAATTTAGAATTCATTATATCTTTTCCATAAAAAATTTTAATTTCATTTCTGATTCTTCAGATGTGGAAGTTCGCCTATCTTTCTCATGTTAAGCAACAATTTATTAACTTTGAATGTTCATGCTAATTTAGGTTTGACCCTTCATGGAATTGCTTATGCTCTTGTCACCTGAGACTTTACTTATAAAGTTTTTTTTGTACAAAGATGGTGAACAGGAAAGAATTAGGGGCGGCAATCCCAACAGACTTTAGTTATAAAATTGGAATCGATGTTTTGTCAAGTAAATTTTCTTGGAACATATTAATTATATACGTATCTTAATACTAGTACAAGTTTTAACAGTTCCTCAAATTTTCCAAATATTAACTATTTAGTTTTCTAAACTAACCAAGTCTATCTCCAAGAAACATTGGATAAAGATCTCGAAGACTTGATTATTTATATTTCCAGATTGGACAACTAGAATTCTAAAGGGTCAACTGGTTCTACTTGTTTGACATCACATTTAAACACCGTTGAGGTAATTCGCTCAATAAGAAAGATGACAAAGGTAAACTTGTGCTTGAATTCATTGAGTTTCTATTGAAGAATGCAAGAGTTTTAGAGGTGATGACAGTTTCATCAGAAAAATGGAGAACAGTTTTTGGGATTAAAGTTTATGAGAAATTGTTGAGCTTTCCAAGATATTCCCAATGCCAATGTTGAGTTGTTATGTTCTACTAAATTGACTAAGTGTAGAACTTGTTTAAAAGTTTGCTAAAGATGTATATACTAGCAAAGGTTGTCTTTTACATTTGATCTTATTGTGATTTCTATTACGTAACTGCAACATGTGGAATCTACATGAAATAATTTGGAGGTTATTTTCTAGCTATTTTGTTGATTTTGGTATGCATTTTAATGTTCATTTTAACGAAATCCTCAAAACTGAGTAATCTAGTGCAAAGCCCTATCTTTATTTATTAAATATTTTCTAGTGCTTTCTTCTGTTTGCCAATGCTAATGCAATTGGAGGTTGAAAATGTGATATTCAATAGTTAGAGTTTCCTTGCTACCATTGTATATTAAAGACATTATCATTACTTAATCGTACGGGTTGAAAATGTGATATTCAATAGTTAGAGTTTCCTGGGCTCTTGGGCGGATTCTGTGGAACGAGAAGAGGGAAAAATGAAAAACAAGGCCAAACAGTGGACACCAGTTAGGCAAGGTTCTTCGTTCTCTTCATGCGATGACAGTTTTTGGCGTGAGACCTATGGGGGAGACGATATATTCCCAAAGAACAAAGGGTAACGGCTGTAGCTAAAGAACAGGCTAAACAGGAGCGTAGGGAGCTTGCTAAACGGGACCGCAGGAAGCTTGCTAAATGGGACCGCAAACCTCCACGGAAGTTTTCTCCGTAGTTGTTAGTTTTTGTTTCATGCCGTAATCGTTGTTTGACTTTCTTTTATTTTTATTTTTGTATTTTTTTTCTTTTCTTTAATAATACAAGCCTAGGGAAGAGTTTTTAACTGCAGTGGGGCTTCAAAACTCCATTTGCCTTTTCCCTCTCTCTAGGTAAATTTTAATTAAAAAAACAGCAGATGCCGTTTTTTTAATGAAGGTTGAGGTCGGAAAACCGGACTCCATTTATCAAGAAGTAAAAGAAAAAGAAAAATGAAAAATAGGACAGGAAGAAGTAAAGAAAAAAGAAAACAGAAACAATATGAGAGGAATCAACCTCTAAAGAAAATTCAGTAAAAAGTTAGTGTGAATGCCTTTGTTGAAAAATTTATCTTGTGTGGCATATGGGGTAAATATCCCCTTCGTACTCCTCGTGACTACAACTTCTAGGTGAGGGAGGGATAGGTGATCCGCTCACAACAAATGGAAGAGGAATTTCCCTATTGTAAGCTCCCTCTAATGCAAGAGGGCGCGAAGATGAATTGCTACTATCTACCCACTGAATTCGGAGCTAAAACCCTTCCTTCAAATAATTAAACCTCCAAATATATTCCTTCTAAATTCTGAACATGGCTGTGAACTATAGGAGAAAGCTGGTGATCCTCAACACGAACTACAAGTTGTTTGTTCCATTCTTCCATGCTACGTGTTCGTGGCTTACTCACAGTGAATATAAATAAATTAGGTGGATGCCCTTGTTGCCCGTCCTCTTCCGAGTCATATAAATCATCCCAGTTCTCCTTTTCCGTGGGCAATCTTGGCTATCTTCTGGGTCTCCTTGAACCGAGGATTGAACCTTTGCATTGCTAGCCTCACCATCGACATCACCAACATTCTAAAACAACACAACCTTTTTACCCGAATTATTAGGGGCACCGTTGCCACTGCAATCATGATTCTTGTGTCGCTGCCTTCGGAACTCATCTTTTTACGTGTTCCTTGCTGGAATTTTTGGTTGCTTGCATGTATTTTTACATAAAAAAAATATGTATTAGTAGACGTGTCCATGGAAACATGCACTAGATAAACAATTAAACAAAATTTGTTGGATTTCTACTCAAGGACACGAGAGTCTTAGAACAAACAAATGGTCAATTTTACAGAATTGATATCTCGATGATTTCAAGCTAAAACGATTCTACAAATGTCAGGCTCGGTTGTTTATACAAAGCTCAATCCACCGCCATTTGCTCAACAACCCCTAATTTTCACTTCGAGCGACCATCGCTATTTTCTCTTTCAATTTTTCTTCTCTTGACCATATTTCATTCCATCCTCCCGATTCACAGTGAATATGTTCTTTAAACCTTTCCTCAAAATTTTAAATGACTCAGACGATCTGAATTTGAATTTCTTGGATTTGTTGTTTCAAGTTTGTATTTGTAAGTCTTGTTGAGTAAGATCTGCTTTATGTGCAATTATGATTATGTCTAACTATCCCTAGTTATGGTTTCATCAAGAAAGGACATTGATGAAGCGGACAAAACTAGCATGTGTTGTCACATTCTCTTGGATTGGATTCAAGTAGCTAATCTTCTAGGCTGAAGGTGGTGCCTTAAGTTAGCACATGATGTGTCCGAATATACATTGGAGACCGCTGTGAGATAAACATATGATAAATATATCTAAGTGTTAGTGTTTATCTTATTGTAGTGGCTTTGTGAATATCCTCATACTAGAGATACTGGTTTCCTTGTGTTGTACTGTCGCTATAATTTGGGTCATACATATTCATTCATTAATTTAGGATGGCACGGATGATTACGGTATAGTGATGACATCATATTTGTAAGCTAGGTAGTCAGATAGAATCTATCGCTCTCGATATATTAAGGAGTTGTACCTGGCTGCTTGTTGAAGTGACGATTGCTTGAAACCTCTGATCAGAGTATGTGTTGATAGAAATGGTTTCTAGTCAACAAATCATGGTAAAGCAATGTACTTTAATAACAAGTCAAACATTGGGATAGCTTGGAGCAACCTCGCCATTAGTGGGTTAGCACTTTAACCAAACCTTTTAAACCAAATGGTACATTATTAAAGAATGAAAGGAGTACATCACATTGGTTAACTATTGAACAACCAAGATTAAGCCACAAGCACGTGACGTTCTGAGTAATGGGGGATGGTAGACCCTTGCTAGAGGCATACTACAGTCTTTCAAAGTCATCGAGTTCTGTTTCTGGTCTAGAACATCAAGCCAATAAGTTCTTAATAAAAAACTAGGATTGGTTAAGCTTTGACAGCTCAATACTACGAGATCATATACGATCACACACATAGGACCTTCATCGGACTTAGTATAGAATTAATAAACCTAGTCTATTATAAGAATATCAATTAATAATGGTTAGACCATTATCTGGTTAGACCATCAATTTATTTTAGCCGGTAACTAATTTATTAGGCAATAAATAAATTACATATTGAAAAGGATTAAAGGGGAATTTTTGGAACTGAGCAAAGGGTTGGACATTATGCGAGTGGGCCCCAAAAACATCAGACATTAGCAAGTAGCCTTTACTACAACAACGGGCTGGGGGCTTTGTGAGGCATTGCTCGGGAAAGGCCCATGATGCAGGTTTGCAAGCTCTACCGAAGTAGCTTGCGGAAGCCCGCAAGGCTAGCCAAACCAACATTGCCCAACAGCACTGGGCTTGGCTAGCCAAGCCTAGTCCACAAACTAGGCTTACAGGACAAGGCATGCAATAATGGCCTGCCTTGTGCGGCACTCTGTGCGCATGGGTTGAACCCGCGATGCTCTAGGCCCCCTAGGTCAAACCACCGTAAGGGATGTGCAATTTGCACATCCAACATCAGAAATGAGGGAGCATTTTTTCTCCCTCTAGCCTATAAATAGGCTTTTCCCGCCTCCTGTCCAATACACACAAATTCTTCCTTTGGGCTCTGACTCGAGATTCTTCAAATAGTTTTCTGGAGCCAACTTAGAAGATTTATTTCTAGGAGCTTGATTTCCTTCGGGCACCCTAGTTATAATTTCAGATGAGATTCAGAATGGTCTAGTTGCTACTCATAGCTCTGCAGTTCTTCCTCTTTGGGAGGTTTTGGTTGGTGGGGTTCATATGGATACTCATAGAGGTTGTCCTACACTTGGATGTTTGTGCAAGAGGTCATTTTGCTAACGTACACTTCAACTGGTAAGTGTTTCTCTAGATTATTAGGTCTTTTTCTTTAATCGTTTTTAGACCTAAGTAATTATGGCTGAGTTATCATATGCATGCTATAGTTTTTATACAAGCATATAACTTTAAAGTTTTGGTAAGCTTAGTATAATTGACTTATGCATAATAACGTGTGTATAGAATTAATTTGGTTAGGGCTTTAATTAATTATATACAACTAATAGGAGTTCCTTGGGACAAGACACAAATTTTTAAAATTCCGTCAGGCCAATTATGCATGTTCAAATTGGCTGTCAGTTTCCAACATAGGGTTAATCAGGAATGGGTTTATTAATCGCGAACTACAAATTTTCAATAAAATAAAGGGTAAAATTTAAAAACATACCATGTGATTTCAACCATTTTCAAAAAGAAGATCATACAATTTTTATTTTCAAAACGACGAGTGAGATGTTAAATGTTATCGAACAAAGGAAAAATTTCACAAAATGTCTCTTTCCTAATGTTACCAATTATATTTTAATGAATTCAGCATTCCTATGATTTAATATAATGTAGGAATTATACATCAAGACTTGGATAAGTTTCACAGATTTTTTTATTTTGTTATGATTTTAAAAAAATATCAACGTCTTTTAATTAAAAAAATATTTACAGTTGTCAAAAAATTTCAAAAATTGTTATGGAGGTGTATTGTATTTTTATTAATTGACCGGCAAAATTTCAGTTTAACATGGAAAAGATTAACATTTATCGTGACATAATTTCAAATTGAGATCTTTTTTATTCATTTGCTTGCTAACTTTTGAATTCTCAAATCCCATTTTGAATCAAGATTGATCCTCTTTTTGAAATCGAGTTAACAAACATGGCATGTTTTTGAATTTTACCCTAAAATAAGTTAATGAAAGTCAATGAATTTCATATCTTTTTTTATTGAAAGAAGAAAAACTTTAATCCTTTTTTAGTCATCATAGTATGTTAGCGATTAAGAGCGTATTTTTTTAATTTTGGCTCAGAACCTCATAATTTTCCAAACTGCTATGTATTATATGCAAGTGTTTTTGGGTAAAGTATCTCAAAGGCTTCGCTAATAGCCTGATCAACTGACCACATTTGCTTAGCTTTCAGCATCAACGACGATCTTCTCCCATTAACATAAATCAATTGGTATATTATGTTTTTCGAAATTAATGAGTGAAGTTAATGGTTTTCAATTTTCATAACAGGATGCATCGGAATTGATCACAATACAAGAAAATAACTAAATTCCTTACAATTCTTCAAGATTGCGAAGAAGAGAGGCTCTTACAACCCTAAATTTTTCTAGATTCAGAGAATTAGAAAGAAATAGCTGCAACCAACTTTTATTCAATAAAAACAGACTAATTTTCTGTCAAACATGGCAATAAATGTTGTCTAGAAGCTAGGGTTAAAACCCCTGATAAAACAAAAAAGCTCATAAATTTTTAGAAAATTGCAATTAAGTCCCTGAAAATTGAAAAACGCAAAATTAAAGCTCTAAATAGCAAAAAAAGGCCTCGAGAGGGCGGGAATAGGGATGAAGCTTCAGCATTGGTCGTTGGGCTATTTTTGATAAGAAAAGTGTCACAAATCATGGAAATATATATATATATATATATATATATATATATATATATATATATATATATATTTGTGTGTGTGATCATTCATTAATCTTGTTAGTTCGATCAAGGAAAACAAAATAAAAACAAACAAGCAACATGCAGAGTAGGATAAAAAGTGTAATTTATTAGGAAAGTTGACACGGTTGATATTTTATAAAAATCACAAAAGCTGAGCCTGAAAATACAAAAGTAAAGTAAACAAGAATGGATTTTTCCTTTGTAAAGCATTACCCCTTATTTGCAATCAGCATTCGAGAAGAAATTAATTTCATATGAATTCATTTTATATAGAAAACTCTTAAATTTTCTGCATAAGTTGAACTGTACTGAATTTCTTCAACAACTGTTATAAATACACCAGTCAGATAGGCTTTCCGATTTTTTAACCTCAGAAGCCCTACGCACAAGCTTGGTTCCATGGACAAGTGATTGACCAAGTAGAAGAGTATCAGGTTGATGATTAAAACTCTGCCAAATATATTTACCATTGGAATCAACAAGAACCATGTTACCATTTTCGAGCAGTTCGAAGCCAACAACGCCTTTATTGGCACTGTTGGTTTGCCAAGCTATGCGGCCATCAGCATCAGCTAGGACAAGATTACCATCAGCTGAAAAGGTCAAAGTGGCATTTTCTCTAACAGGATTGCTGCGATTAGCTTCCCAAACCCAAGGCATGAGTGATTCAGGTCTGGAATTACTGATACGAAGGATAGCAAAGGTAAATGCATCGGGAGTGGTGTTATAGAAGCAAAGTTGGGAAGGGCCGGTAGATATTGGTAAGACACGATAAGTAGCATCATACTTAACTATATATTCCCCGAAATTGCCTTCATTGACATGTATAAAAGTTTGATCAGGAGGAACAGAAGCTGCAGCAGTGGCTGCGAAAATTATGCAGACACATGCTAAAATGATTTTTTCCATTGTTGTGAGTGTGGGTTTGGTGCAAAACTTTGCATTTGTGGCTTCTTTTTATGGATTCGTTGAAGGTGGATGGCATTAATTATTCATTGGGTGGTGGTCGATTATGTCATTCAAAAGAAAGTTTCAAACATTTATCACTAGTGGACTATCTTGTTTTCATGTAATATTGGGATTTCGCCACTCCACTTGGTATAAGTGAGATTTGGAAGTGTAGGAACAAAGCAGTTTTCAAGGATATGGATTTGGATTTATACTCTTGATTTCTTCAATTTTTGGATTTATTGGTGTTTCCGTTATCGTGAGTCAATAATATTAGACATATTGTGGGTAATGTTTGGTGAATTCGCGATGGTCTAGGGCTGCCAGAAATAGTTTGGGTATTGAAGAGTGTTGTGGCCATGACTGTACTCTATTGGAACTACTACATATTGGGTCATGATGCATTAGTTTAGGAAATACAGGAGGTAGTGACTCGTTTTAGGCTGAAATTGATTTTTCACATCGAGACTAGATGCTCTCGATCTAGAATCAATTATGTTTTGAGGAAAGTTGCTCTTTTAAACTCTTTTATCGTGCGAAGTGACAGAACTTGTGGGGGATAAAGTTATTGTGGGATAGTTTGGTGAATGTTGAGCTGCGAAGCCATATCATTAACAACATTGAGAGTTTACTCATAATTGGTGGACGAACTTGGCGTTTTGCTAACTTTTATGGCTACCCAGTTAGACAATTAAGAAATATTACTTGGGACTTACTTTGACGCTCAGATGAGAGTGGTTTATTGTCGTGGGCTGTGATGGGAGACTTCAATGAGATTTTAGATATGTTAGAGAAGTGGGGAGGTCACCCTAAACCAATCTCTGGAACGAATGAATTTCAACAAACCATTGAGCAATGACCTTTTGCCGATCTGGAATTCTCGGGCTATCCTTTCACATGGGAGAGAACAAGAAATGAAGAAGTGGTCTTTAAGGAGCATTTAGATCGGGGTTTGGCTAATAATGCTTGGCTAAATATGTTTGGAGGCTACCGACTGTTTCATTTAAACTCAGCTACTAGTGACCATTCTTTTTTACTACTAAACCTGATACAACAACAGCGCAGTGACTAGCCTAGCTTTAGATTCAATAATATATGGAGTGATAAGGAGATGTGCAAAAATATGATTCACACGGATAGGAGTAGGTCCATCTCCAAGAAGTTAAAGATTTTAGCTCCTACTCTCCTTCGTTGGGGTCATCAATTTTTTGACTCCTTTATACAAATAGCTGATTGTAAGAAGCAAGTGGAAGCTCTCAAAAGGAAGAATATTACCTATGCTAGTGTAGATTATGTGGAGGTTAGAAATCGCTTGGCTAAACTTTATAGCGATAAAGAACGATATTGGAAGGAAAGAGCAAAGCTTCAGTGGTTGAGATGTGGGGATAGTAATACCAGGTTTTTCAACTCATATGCCTTAGCTCGCAGGCGTAAGAATCACATTGACACTCTTTTGGACTCTAATAGGAATCGTATTTTTTGGGATGATGACATACAAAGACATATTGTGGATTACTACAGTAGTATATTTAGCAAGGCACAAGCTTTAGACTTGTCCATTGTTGAACACATTTCTAGTCGGGTATCGTAGGATAAAAATAGGGCTCTTTGTACGGTTGTAACGAAGGAGAAAATTCGCACGAGAAACTTCATTATGCATCCCTACCAGCGGGCTTAGGTCTATCTACCACATTTTCCTTCTATATATGTTTCAAAACTATCCACTAGTTCTTGAGCCCAATCAAGGAAGTGTTACCTAGATAGCCAGTCCTTTTCAAGGATGCATTGTAGTTTGAATGATTGGTTATTTTATTGCAAAAATTTATTTGTTATCTACACAGAATCACCAGTACAAAGTTGAAAATAAAGGTATTTAAAGCCATTAAACAAATTAATTAATCCATATTAATTTATGTTCATGATTTTACCTCGGATTAAATAATACGCTCTTTCAATCTAATATATAATCCGACTTAAATCATTGGCCAGATAAATTTAAAATACCCGTTAATTTTAAAACACGATCTGGTCCAACCGTTTTATCAAAATGAACAGTGGCCAAAATTATTTTGGTAGTCCCCGGACTCGGGGGCCTGCTAGGCAGGCCCACTATCCCAAAACAAATTGTTGTCCACGCTGTGGGCAGCCCTGTCCATGTTGTCGACAGCACTGTCCACCTCATGGACAGCCTGTCCATATTGGGCTTCTATAGATGCCCAAAATCGTACTTAGTGTGGCGTCCATTCATCTGTGGGCAGAAATCCATAGTTCGGGTTCCGGTTTATATTTTTTTTATATATTATTTATTATGTTAAATTAATTAAATTCAACTGAATTAATTAAAACCCTAATAAACACAAATAACAACTCAAGAACCTAGCCACTAAGATCAAACTAGTAATTTGGGAAAATAATAAAAACCTAAATTAATGATTCCGAAATATTTTTTACCGAATAGAAAATTTTTACCAATCAACAAACTTGATCTTTTGACTAAATTCAATACCGACTAATTACAATCATTTTTTTTTGAAAAACCCCCGAAGGAACATTGTGTCCCTTCAAAGGCTAAAAGTTTGGAGCAGGTGAAATTTTCGGGGCAGAGTCCCCAGCTAGGCTGGTTTCCTCGCTTACCTACAAAACACCTACCCCTCTTTTATTAAATAAAAATCAACTCACGGTCTCAAGGCGAGAACATGAGTAAATCAATTACACGAGAGTAGTAAGTTCGGGAAAATAAATACATCAGAAGTAACAAAATTAACATCACGCCTCCTAGTTTTAAAGATGAACCAACATAAATGAATGCATGATCCAATAATGTCTTCTGAGCCCATCCTGCGTTCGAAAACAAATTTGTTCCTTCGTTTCCATAGTGCCCAAGCAATTAAGAACCATAGCGCCGTTCCGAACTCTCTACCCCTTCCATCAGCAAAGAAGCCGCGCCACATGGCTAGAAAATCCACCGCCTTCCACGGTATAGGCAGCGAGATACCGAGCAATCTCATCACCTGCGTCCACACCTTATAACTGTTAATGCAATGGAGCAGGGCGTGATCCATAGTCTCCTCCAAATCACAAAATGGGCATTGACCGTCCGTTATAGATTGGCAGCCTCGGAGGAAAAGGAACATTTTTGTTGGTAATCTTCCATGAAAAACAAGCCACCCAAAGAAGCAAACTTTAGGGGTCACACATGCCTCCTACATTACCGAAAATTCGAGCCTCGGCTTTGGCCATTTTGGCGAACTATAGTAGCCCATACAAAAGGAGCTTGTCGTGTACTCCTTCTTCTCCCCCACCTCCCACATAAATCTATCAGCCGTCCCAGAAAAGATAGGCTGCCGTTGACCCTGCCCCAACTCGTTGTCACCCTCTAGAAACAAGCTCGGACAGCTTATACCGATCCAATTTCGAAGTTCCGCACCTCTCTCCTGTCCTGAAATCCTTAAGTTCCGTTTCCAAAAAGGCCGCAAAAAGGCCGATGACCCGAAAAGATAATGACACCCCTCGGCCACCGAACACGATTTCCTATTACACAATCGGTATAGGTAAGGGAACAAGACCGCCAACTCCGAATTTACCGTCCAGTTGTCATGCCAGAATGAGCAATTTTCCCCACTTCCAATAGCAACCCGAATGCTCGACCTAAAAAATTCCCACCACTCCCCACCTCTAATACAACATGATATAATTCCTCTCCAAGTATGTGACAATGTAGATGAATCATAGTTTCCAATGGACCACCATGAATCAAACCAGTATCGTCTAACGCAAATCTCATACCATAATGACCCATGATCAGCACTCCTAACCTTCCTTACCCACTTCATCAACAAACTACAATTAACTAACTTTAAGTTCCTAATGTAGAGGCCCCCAAGATTTTTGGGTAGGACAATCGTCGCCCAACTAACCTTACTAATGCCCGTAGTAGTTGAATCACCCCTCCACAAAAAATTCCCCATCAGCTGCTCAAGTTTCGTAATTACCGCTCCTGGCATTTTATTCAATGATAATAAAAAGATTGGAAGAGATGATAATACCAATTTCACAAGCACCATTCATCCCGCATAGGATAAACATTGTCCTTTCCAACTCGCTAATCGACTCTGAAACTTGCTTATCAATGGGTTCCAAGAGGAAACGGGAACACGCCTAACGCTGAGAGGGGTTCCAAGATAGGTAATCGGAAAGTTCTCCACTCGACATCCCAGGACTCCTGCACAAGATGAAACGACCGTCTCTTGTATATGAATACCCATAATAGAGCTCTTATTAAAATTGATTTTCAGGCCTGAAATCAACTCAAAACATCGCAAAATTCTAACAAAAATGGGTAATAGAGACTCATCGGCCGGTAAAAAGCATAGCGTATCATCAGCAAATTGCAGGATAGACATGTCCTTCTCTGATCCGTCAACCCGAAAGCCTGGTAAAAGGCCAATTCGAATACTCTCCTCAAACATTAGTTTCAGTCCCTCACTGGCCAGAACAAAAAGAAACGGGGAAATAGGATCACCTTGTTTAACCCCCCTAGCTAATTTAATTGGTTCCGACGGCGTCCCATTGATCAGAATTGAAGTGACCGAATTTCTTCTACCGTAGTCAAGCCATTGAACCCATCTTTCCTCAAAACCCAAGCATGGTTGACGATTCCTATGAACCGAATGGATAATCTCCGAGGCTATGAACGAACATTCATGAATATTACGACCTTTAATGAAAGCAAATTGATTTTCTGATATCAATTTAGGTAGCAATGGTTGCAGTCTTTTAGCGAGCACCTTAGACACAATTTTATATATACCATGGATCAAGGCAATCGGTCTAAAATTATTCAACGAAGAAGAACCTGGTACCTTAGGAATTAGGACTGTATATGACGATTTAATAGCATTCGGCAGCCGTCCCGTCGCATGAAACTTCGCAAATAGGTCCATTAGCTCAGGCTTCAATTCACCCCAAAATCGTTTGTAAAAGAAAAAATTAAATCCATCAGGTCCAGGCGCCTTCCCCTCATTACAGGAACAAATTGCATCCCATATCTCGACTTCTGAGAATGGTTCAACTAGGCGACAATTCTCCGATGCATCGACCGTTCTGAACTTTAGTCTTTCCAACTCAAACGGAATAACTGTAGTTTCCGAAAACAGGTTCAAATAGTAGTTTTGAATCGTAGCTGTGATCTCTATAGGATCGTTAGTGACTCTCCCACCAATTTCCAACTGTGAAATCCGATTACCTCTGAACCTAGCCGAAGCGATGCGGTGAAAAAATGCAGTATTGTCATCACCCAATAAAGTCCACTTCACTCTTGACTGTTGGTGCCGAATTTTTTCTTGGTTTCGTCTAACCTGAAACAATGTAGTTTTCACGTTTTGTAATTCAGACACGGTTGAAGCATCCAAAGGCCGACCCATACTAAAGTCAGTCAACTCTAAAACCCGGGCTTCTAACGATTTCAATCTACTATCCAATTGACCAAAATTAGACGAATGCCAAGGACGGATAAATCCCCATAATTTTTGCAGCTCGTAATCGACATCTCTATTCTTACACCCAGCCGTACCACAAATAGAACGCCACTTACTAGTGATAAATGGCAAAAAAGTATCAACATCCCACCAACAGTTTAGCGATCTATCTACTCTCCTTCCCCGTCTCCTCGAAGTATGCGACTGGAAAATAATGGGTAAGTGATCCGATAGGGTTGAGTCTACCGTCATGAGTTGTAAATTCGGCCAGCTATCTAATAGACCACCTGACACCAACACTCGATCGATCCTCGAAAAGGACTGACTGTTACTCCACGTATAGTCCCTTCCAACTAAAGGAACATCATACAAAGCACTCGCATTCACAAATTCTTGGAATCTTATCATAGAATTAGAAACACTTCCATTCCTACCCGCTCTTTCCGAATAATGAAGAATTTCATTAAAGTCACCACATAACAATACATTACCAACATCCCGAATAAGGGGCAGCAATTCAACCCATAATTGATTCCTCTCAACGGCTGTGACTGGCCCATATAAGCATACAATATCGATCTCAACCTGGTTCACGATCGAGCTCAGAATACACCATCTTACACCAACCGCTCTAACTGTACCCCTAACTACTTTAGAGTTCCATGACACAATTATCCCTCCCGACAAACCTTGAGCAGAAACACAATAATATGAAAAATCGTTATCGCCCCATAATTTCCTCACAATCATCTCTGATATATCCGACCCCTTTGTCTCCACTAACACAACAACATGCAAGGACCATTTGCGGACACACTAACGAACAAAAAATTGCTTTGCTCCATTCGTGAGCCCCCCACGACAGTTCCAAGAAAGAAGGTTTACTGACATAAAGAAACGTGTACCAAACCGCGATTCAGACGGGCTATTCAAACTCTTGGCTCTTCCAGTACCTGCACAATTTGCTCCACATGTTGCTCCTGAAACAGCCCCAGCATCTCACCCACTTTAACGACCATTCTAGCCTCATTCTCGCGCGGTTCTGTAAGCTGGGCATTCATTATCACCCTATTTCTATTTGCCACGTCTGGCCCCGATGATCCAGACATTCTGCCAGTCTCCGAGTTTCCTCTAGCTGCCGAGTTCGCACTCTCATTACCGTCTGGCTCCCGTAAGGTAGAATTTTCCAAAATACCGTTATCCCGCAGCATTCTCGTGTCACAATCTTCCTCCGATATAGCCACTTCTTCAGATATCCTGTCCGCCATTGAACCCTCATCCGACTCGTCCTCCGAGCTAGCTTAATCCTCCTGACACCTCGGACAGCTAACGGCCTGACGCATAGAAGTGGCTACAAAAGAGATATTTGTAATTTGGAAATGTGTGGCTTAATTCAAGTGGGAGTGTCGGTCATATACTCCTTATAAGGAGCTGAATAATGTGAGAGGCTAAGTGTGTGAGTGTTATTTTATATTTGTAAAAGTGTGTTGCATTTTTATGTAAGTTGAGAGTGAACTAAATAAATAATAATAGTGTGAGTAAAAAGATACAGAGAGCTTGAGTGAAAATAAAAAAGGAGAGCAATTCTAATTATCTTGCAATATTTGTGTGTTTATGAAATAGTACTGAATTCAATCTAATAATTTCTCTTCGATATTCTCACAATATATGATGTAGTATCTTTTCAGCTATGTCTTTCTTCAAAGGTTCCACTAGATGGAAAGTGGGGGATGTTGCTTCTATCCGTATCAATGAGATGGTTTGGGTGACCAATGAATTTTATTGAATGGAAGGGATAAGATGCAACTTGATGGAGTTTTAGTGTCTGAGTTCATTAGTGAAGGAAGGTAGGATGTTTCTAAGGTGAACGATTTTTTTTGATGATACAGAGGCTCGTTATATTTTTCATACCCCGTTACCGTTATCAATTTGTTGTGATTGTCCTTTTTGGCCTTTCGAAGGTAATGGTAACTATACGGTAAAAAGTACATATCGGGCTTTGTCAATGATACGAAACAGCTTGAACCCTATTACGGTCTTTAGTTGGAATAAACTTTGGAATTTACATATTCCACCTAAAATTCAGGTGTCTATGTGGCGCTTGGTGATGGTTGTTCTCCCATTTCGGAGTAATTTATTGCAAAGACACGTTGTGGATGATGCTATGTGTCCCAATTGTTTTTAGCAGTGGAATCGGAGTCGCATGTATTCTTTGAGTGCTCTTTTGCTAGGCGTGTTTGGCGTGCCTTTCATCATCAACTTCACTTTCCTCAAAGTTTGTCTGTTGTTTAGTTGCTGAATGATTGGGTTCGAAATAAATCAATTGATTTTCTGCAGCAGTGTTGGCGGGCGATAAGTTGGGTCTCCTCAAGAAGGCAGTGAGTTGTCTTCGCAACAGGTTGCACTAACCGGGATCCTTGGACCAATGGACACTGCACCAGCTTCAACGAGTTTGAATTGGGAACCACCTCATTTGCCCTTTTTGAAATGCAATTGTGATGCAGCAATATTCAATGAAGGAAAGTCAATTAGTTATGGATTGGTGGTTAGAAATTCTGTCGGAGTCTTCATTTGTGCAAAGTCCGACATCTTACCAACTCAATGCTCTATTTTAATGGCAGAAGCATTAAGTGTTCGGGAAGCGTTGACTTGGTTGAAGGGTTATGGCTATTCTCATGTAGTGGTCGAAACGGATAACAAAGTTTTTTTCGAATCCTTAGTTAGTCAAGAGGAACGCTTTTCTTATGCGGCTTCTATTGTTGATGATTGTAGATTATTTTCTCGTCAATTTGTTTCCTGCAATTTCAGTTGGGTTAGTCGCAGTGATAACGTTGTCGCACATACTTTGGCTAGATCAATTCTTAAATCAATCTTCAACAATTTTTAACTTTAGTAAGGAATTTATTGGTGGGTGGAGAAAACCCACCCCCTATTTATTAAACAAAGGAAAAGAAAAAAGTACATGAGTAGAACAAAAAACTAATGGAACTGAAACATGCTTCGGACATTTAAATCATCTATGCAAACATCTAAACAGAAGCAGGAGACAGAGTCCCAAAAAACAAAATCAGCCACTGATCTACCATAACTAGCATGTCTATCCGTAATCCGATTCCCGTCACGAAAAATATGACAAGTGATCAGATGAATATAATCGAGTAAAGGCAAGCATTATTTTCATTTATTAATTCATTCCAGTTTGACTAACCTTTTATGGTTAGCAGGGGCGCCAATCTAGCTGGGACGCCTGCCCAATACCATAGAAGGTCATTGGCCTCCATTTTAAAAAAATTGTTTATGTCACTGCATATACAATTTACAGTTAAACCAATCTTATTTATATGACATATGCTCTTTTAATTTACACATGGAAGCCAAAATAATTTTTTAAGATTATGCAAAATACCTATATAATTAGTAAAAGATAGATTACTGCAAATGCCTATTGCATTTCTAACGTTTTCAATGTGAAAAGTACTTATATTGGCATTGAGTTTTGAAGTCTCTTGGAGTTTGTTTAGTGGGCATTTCTAAACCGGTACATATCTGGCCCACTCGAATAATGTAAAAAACAATTGAAACAAAAAGATGGATAGTATTATTATAAATAGTCGGTTCAACCATCCCATGTATTGTATGAATAAACATTCTTGATCATATAAAACAAAATAAGTTTGTATTAACAGAACTTGCATATTTTTTTCTGAAAAACAAACAAATTTTCTTCAATTTCTACTCAAGAGCACATTTGACCAAACAAATTGCCAACTGTAATTTGTAACACCTAATCAACTGGATCACATTTCACCCTTTCTATTACTTCCTTGGTCCATCCATGTGTTTGCCAACATAATAACTCCACCGTGGCAAGTTGAGAACTGTATGGGATCTTCAATATTTTTTGAGAAACTTCAGTCAGAAAATCGCTACTACCGTATTTTATTATGATGATTTGTTTTTCCAGCACTAGTGCATTGTTGAGTAAGAACTAGGCAAACTTGAGCACTCCCTTGCAATAATCTTCTCTTTCCGATCCAACTTTAATTCGAACAATCTTTAAATTGCTCTTCAAACCACCGAAAACATGTGTAATTTCTAGACCATCTCCCTCTTTTTCCGTCTGAATGTGATAGAGTCTGCAAATATGTAATTAGATTTCAAATTCAAATATTAGTTGAGAGATAAGGATTCTCTACCGTCGGTGTGGATTAAAAAGGCTTATTTTACACTCTAAACTGTGATTAGGATAGAGCTGAAACAACTATACTCTAAACTTTAACCCAAACTTTAGGTGAGATACTTATTCCTAGAAATTGAAAATCATATGTTCTTTTACCTCGGTGAACCGTCGCCCGAATTTTAGCTCCTTCACGTGTTGAAGCTGAAGTAGAATCTCCTTAATTTGACTTATTCCATCAAAATTAAGTGTATCAGATATTAAAGACATCAAATTCACTACAATTTTAGTCATAGTTTTCTATCGATTTGAAAGCTTCAGTTCCTTGAGCATCGGGCAAGAAATTCCTAGATCAGAAATGAAAAGATCTTTAAAACCAGTCGTTCCAAAGATTCAGAAGCGATGACAAGCTCACCCTGTGTTGTAAACCGTATTGTACCAGACAATACAATATTTTCATCATCCGAAGTATAACGACCAATAGATAAGTCGTCGAGCCTTAATTCCTCAAGGTTTAGACATGAAATTCCAATATCAGAAACGTCACTATCTCTCAGAGATTCAGAGCCAATTTTCTCAAAGCTTTTGAAGCAATAACAAGATGAATAAAGTTACAAAACTTTAAACTTAATGATTCGAGTAACGGAATGCCTTGATCAGAAAAGTAACATATGAATGCTCTCAATTCCTTCAGATTTTTCCAATTTACCTCATAAGGCATTAAAGTGCAACAAGATATTTGTAGTTTCACCAGCAAAGTATGGCTGCAGAGAAAATCAGTTAACCAGTCATAACCCACATGAGCTACAGCGAACTGTAAGATGAGAATCTTCACATCTCTGCTAATTGCAAACCTGATTTTGTGTTCCAAGTGAGGATCCTTTACAGCATAAAAACTATTTGCTAAGATGCAGAATTTTTAAACCTTTGAGCACTCATAATGGTTTAGTACATTGTCAATGTGTTCAAAACTTCTTTGACCGAAAATTAGAACAGGAATTTCACGCCATTGATTGCGCCATCTTTTTGATAAAATACCGGTGCGAATAGCGCCATTAACTAAGTCTGTCTACTTTCTCAATCCCTCTACTGCTCAACTTCATATTTTTGTCTACTATTGGTTCCATTGTTTTTCCTATTATAAAAGAAAGCATTTAATGTGTTTCCATTTTTACTTGGAATTCATTGTATTGTAGGAATCCTAAATTGATAAAGATTCCTACTTTGTTATACGATAGCCATAGTTGTTATTGGCGAGAGGTGATCGATGCTCAAGGGTTAGCATCTCGTGGAGGGTCAGGCGAAGCAAGGTTCATCACGCGTGCACCTCATGCCTTGCGCCTTGGGCGCGCCTCAGTGTAAAAAGGTTTTTCTGAATGTTTATTTATCATTGTGTCACACGTATTATATTGATCTTTATAATGTAATAACATATCAGTAAAAAATAAAGAAAAATAAGACTAAAGAAGCAATATTTCATAAGATACAATATCATAAAACTTTACTTACCAAAAAAGGAAAAAAATCGATCCACTCAAATAACAATTTCATCGTTTCTTTTACTGCTAAAGGAGTAAGGGAAAATGACAAAGTAGTATAATCTAGAGCTCAAAATATTGCTCCATCCTCTTTAAATGACTTTGATAAGGATGAGTATAAATATGATGAGAATAACATGTCTGATTTGGAACATGTGCTGATAGTAAGTACTTGAGAAATTAGAACTAAGTTCTAGTTTATTTATGGAGTCTTACTTGGTTGTTTGATTGAACTTTTTTTATTGGATAGTTTCATTGAACTTAGTATCTGGATTTTGAATTTGCACGGATTTGTTTATGAGTAGTTAGATTGAGTGTGATTTAGTATGTTTCTTTACTATTTATTGCATTTTAGGTTTGTTAATGGTAGTAAATAAAAATTTACTGCCTTTTTTTTGTATGCGCCTCGAGTCCGTCAGCGCGCCTAACTCCCTGCATTGCGCCTGTAACAACTATGACATAGTTTATTAGTATTTGCCTAATTTAGTCTAATTATTTGCCTTTGGCTTCAACCATATTACCTGTCAGAGGATAAATAGTCACCAAACAAACTCTCCAAGAGACTACATGCAGATACAATTCCCATAGTTAGTACATAATCAAATATAATTCAATGAATTAGTTTATGAATTATTCAGTCCATAGTACGAACGCAATTCACAAAAAAAAAAAATCTAACCAGGCAGTGCTCATCTTTACCTAAACTAAAAGTATTCACTGAATCAGAAATCTATGGGTGCATTTCAGTAGAGAAGATAATGCAAAAGCTTTCAATAACATAAAGGAAACTTCCAGAAAATAAAGCAGAACTTCACAAACAAACGGAGCATAGAAGATAACAACAAATTGACCAAAATTTCTATAAAGAATACTGTAGGATAGATATGTTAAGTGGCTCTAGAAATTCAGACTTACAAATAATTGGCCATGAAACAGAAAATCCGCGGGAAACTTGATCCAGCAAATCAAAAAATATAATTTCAGATCGTGTACCTCAGTTGAAATCGGAGGAAACGAAGTTGAGAACAATCCACAGTGAATCGGATGAATAGAACGAATTCGGATGGAGAGAGGAGAAAAAAGGAGAGAAAAATCCTAAATTGACAAGGATTCCCAGCCTAATTAGTACTGTTATTATTACATAGTGGCCTAATGCATCAACACCCCCGTTAACTTAGCTTCAAACACCACCTGGCACCCCGAACCAGGGCCGTCCCTAGGCTGGGGCAACAGGGGCGACGGCCAGGGGCCTCAACGAAAAAGGGGCCAATTTTTAATGATTAATAAGTTATTTTTACATAATTAGAGTTTAGGTTATTCATTCTTTAATTAAAAAACAATGAAAATACAATAGTACTATTAAATCTAAAGTAATTAGTTAATTATAAACATGAGTTGCTTTATTTGAATTATTATTAAATAAAAATAAGTGTTAATTATTGAATTTAACTCTTATCTCATTAACTTCTCCTATCTCCATAATCACTATTTTTAATGTTTTCTTTCTAAACTTGAAAATAGAAAATCAAGGGCATTAATCTTCCTTACCATTGATATTACTCTCCAAATTTCATACTCATTCAATCCCTTCGGTACCTATAAATAAGTTTTCATTTCTTCTTTCATCTACATAAAGAATTGTCTTTGTTTATGGTTTATTTCAACTGATATTTCGGTTAAATATCTAAATTGGTTATTGCTTCTAGGAACGCTCATAGACATCGTTTTATTTGATCACTATGATATTTTTTTAGTTGTAAAGTTATTTTTTTAATATATAATGTGAAATTTGATATTTTTGTTCGATCTCTTATTAAATGTTGTGATAGAAATGCAAATATCATAAATTTCATTTTAAAATTTTTACTCATTGATCAGGC
This sequence comes from Euphorbia pulcherrima, assembly GCA_947683365.1. NCBI lineage: Eukaryota > Viridiplantae > Streptophyta > Magnoliopsida > Malpighiales > Euphorbiaceae > Euphorbia > Euphorbia pulcherrima. The sequence goes on along the minus strand of CANTUS010000010.1, from coordinate 17,487,597 downwards.
CCCAATTTTTATATCGCCCATAAATCCCGAAGAAGGTAGGAACGAGTCTGCCACGAACTTACAAAAGGTCCAGTTACAACGTGGTGAGTGTGATATACTTGCCACCACATTATCAATTTGAAAAGTCAAACCTATAATATTGTGACACGTGGAAAGAGACACATGCATCCCTTTCTTGTTTCACTTCCACTTTTAATTTTTTGATTTCGCAGTCCCAATTAGCCTAATTCAACTCCACTGCCGGTCAATCTCAACCAACGATTTCATTTGTTAAATCATTCATAGTTCCTATTGAACACAATTTCACTTTCTTCCCATTTTCAGATTTGTAAATTGAATTATATAACGCAGTTCTACCGCTGGGTGAAATGGGTTGCTTCAGTTAATGAAATCTAAAAAACTCATCGTCTCTAGCCAATTAGGTTAATTAATTGAATGGTAAATATGTCGAGGAGAGAGGGATGAAAGACACGGTTCTTACATCTCATAGTCTATTGTTTGTATCTCTCTCTTTTGAATTTGTAGTTTTAATTTCTGCATATCAAATTCATGGTAGATAAATAATGAAAATTGTAAAATAAAATGGACTTAATAATCGAAGAGAAAGAAAATAACCAGTCATCTCTTTCATGCTAGCTTCGCCGCACTGCTAATGGGTTCCTTCATTGCCTTATCTCCTCTCTACTTCCCCCTCCATGGAATTAGAAAATCTCAGGAATCTGAGGATTCTTAATGGTGGGACTGTTAGCAGTAGAGTTTAATGAAAGAAATTTGTAACTCACCAACAATTGTAGATTGAGAGCTGATGATTTTAGGATCACTTTGATCGGGGAATATGGGTTTAGGGCTGTTGTAGCCAATAATGCGTTCTTTAGGGAGAAATTGAAAGAAAGAATGGCAATGGGGTTCTTTAGGGAGATTACAATGGAGGATACTGATAAAGAAGTATCTGATTTTGTGAAGAGGATTTTGAGAGACGAGGGTTTAGGGCCACGGGAGAGGAGAGAGAGAGAGCCAAGCAAAGGAGAGAGAGGACAAGAAGAGGGAGGGTTTAGTGGACAGTTACACGCGCGGAAAAGTCAAGCAGTGCCATGTCCTATGGCAACTCAACTTGAGGGGTTAAGTGGTTCACTTTTGCCAAGTTAAGGGGGTTAATTGGATCTTTTGTAAGTTCGGGGTGACATTTGGAGTTTGAGCCATGTTGAGGGGGGTGTTGATGCATTAGTCCTTATTTAGTATAAGTAGGAAGTTTATTGACTGAGGTGTTGGCCTAGTGATTAACATTTAAGTTGTGACTTGTAGAAGTCTCAGGTTCGAGTCACTTTCGGGGCGGGTTGAGGATTTTTCTTTTCATTTAATGTAAAACCCAAATGAGGCTAATTTTTATTTTTGAAGTTTATTATTCAATAGCTTAGTTTTTTATTTAATTATTTTAGAATAATTTTCCACAATTTTTCTAAATCGGATTAATAGAACGAATTTAGATGGAAAGAATAGAAAAATGATAAGGAGAAAATAACAGCACAAGAGAAGCCAATGGCGACGAATGTGACAAGTAGAAATTAGGGATTGTTTTGAGGTTTTCGCTTTTACGTATTTGACTCAAAAATACTATAATTAAAAGAGCCGTTTCTATTAGTTGCTTAATGATCTAACGGTAATAAATAATAAAGTAATTCTATTAGTTGCTTAATGATCTAACGGTAATAAATAATAAAGTAATGTTTACTTTGTAAAAAAACATAATAACAACGTCCTATACCTATTATATGAATTTTTTCACAACTGAAAATAATTGTTATTATTAATATTATTTATTATTATTGTATTAATCAATACCCCCTCGTAGCAAAATGTATGACATTTTACTCAACGTAATATTTTTTTCTTTTGTTTGTCATTTTAGAATATCAATGCATCATTCAACATTTTTTTCCTGATTTACCTTTGTATTAATTAGGAAAGAGACCAAGTACAAAAAAATTAGAAAGTAATAATAATTAAGAAGAAAGAAAATTTTATAACAAAGTTAAGGGATACATTAGTTATTTTAATAGTGTAGTAAAGTTTTATTGATTTTTGTATTGAAGTATGAATTGAACTGAACCAAACCCAACTGAACTAAATGCATATGAACTAAACTGAACCTAATGAAAAGAATAGTGCCTAAGTAGGAAGTCTATTATTTAATAGATTTGTTTTTTTTGGGAATATAATTATTTCGGTATAATATTCTTACAGTTTTCTAATCGTAGTGGAATTCTATCTATATGTACCCTAATCAGGAATAATATTCTAGACAATAAGTCATTGTAAATGGGAAATACAGTCTGAACAGGACTCTCCCTTGCAAAGAGAGGCGGCGATACACACACAAGTGGAGACTAGAAAAATCCACAGATCTGAGGAGGGGAAAAGCAAGGGTTCAAAGCCGGCAAGGGTCCGAAAGCAACCCGCGGTGAAATAGTTACGGTTCACTGCACTGGTTTTGGGAAAAACAATGATCCTACAGAGATATTCTGGGATACAAGGGAAAGTGGGCCGAAACCTTTCACATTCCAAATTGGAAAAGGGCATGTCATAAAAGGAAGGGGCGAAGGTGCGTTAGGAATGCAGATTGGAGAAGTAGCTCGTCTAAAGTGCTTTCCTGATTATGCTTATGGAGCCATTGGATTTCCAGCTTGGGAGGTACTGCCTAACTCACTACTCGAATTCGAGATCCAAGTCCTATACATGGTGTAATTAATGAAACCTGTCTTTAGTGTAGCCTAACTTTTCGCATACATATATGTTCGCGCAGTCCTTTTCTTGAGAGGTTGGAATTAGAGGGTAAGATTTTGTTGATCATTTAACTATTGTTTCAAAATCTCTGAAAGGATTGTCTTTGGTTGAAGTTAAAGTTCCAGATGCCAATAAAATTTTATGTCCAAACCTTGTTAAATGTGGTTGCTAAGGAGTCGTCCGAGCGTTTTCAGGCAGTCCATTTATTCATTCATTGAATTAGTCGGTTGTACTGGGTTTGGTAAGCTTGTTACTGATTTAAGTCTTTGAGAGTATTGCATTTAGAACATATCCAAACTACTATAATTGTTACTTTGACTCGGGTACGGGTATCGGATACGTGTGCGGATCCGATTGAGTACACCGATTTTAAAATTTTAGGACACGGGAATGAAAGATTTAAAAAAGAAGAGGAGATAAATTAAATAAATTATGACATGTGAGGGAGAGGAATACCTTGAAATAGATGAAGAGTTTAAAGACTTAACTATTGGATAAAAGATAATTGAAGTTGAGACCAATAACTAATTATATTAAAATATTATTTACTTTCTCCCGCTTTAACTCTCTTTTTTTTCATAAATGTCAGCACTAACTTTTTTTAAGTTATTCTTTTAGGGTAAAACATGTATCTATTCATCATTAGAAAATTAATTACCTTCTTAACCCAAAAATGAGCATGCAATTGATATAAATTTTTTTAACTTTCTCCTAACCTTTATACGCTCTCCACTACGTGCAAATCAGTTCGGCTTAATCAGAAAGTTTCTCTTCATCTCTTCTGAATTTTCTCCCATCGTCAATTTGTTTGTGTATTCCTCAATATCGATTCTATTTTTGTTTTTTTATTTCATCAAGCAATATGTGTTCTTCGATCTCGATTTCTTACTATTTCAAATCAACTATTCCTAATTCAATTCTGTTCTTCATTCTAGATTTCAAAGTTGCAGTCCTAATTTTATTTTCCTTTTCGTATTTATATATGTCTTCTTCTTCCTCAATTTCAGATTTGATTTTTGATTCAAACCTGTTCTTCAATCGCAATTTCTTTGCCTTGCTGTATCCAGATTATGCAAGAATTTTGGTATTCAAAGATGAACACCACTCATGTTTTGCTTCATTTAAATGGATCATGGACTGATGATCATTGGATTCTATGTAGATAGTATTTAGCAAACTAATTTGCATGTTTTTTTTCTACCCATTATGGATATAATACAGACCTACTACATATCTATTATATATGCGCTATATATCTGCTACCAGTCTAATATAAGTATTTGGTGAGGATATAACAGACTTGTAACAGTATTGTATCAGATTGGAAATATGAATGAAGTATTTCTTTTAATTTGTTACATATATAATACAAACCTACTACATATTTGTTACTTATTTGTTGTATATCTGCTACAAGTCTAATACAAGTATTTGTTGAATATATAAGAAGAATATATCAATATTGAATTAGATAGAATCACTAATGAAGTGTTTAACATAATCTTTATAAATTTTTTCTGTTACAATTCTATTATAAACCTATTACAAAGTTTGTTACAAGGCTGTTATATATCTGTTACTAGTGTTTGGTGAATAAAATAGTAAATTTTCATTAGTTTTGATTTAAATTGGATTATTATTGTAGTGTTTGACATTATTTGTCAGTTATTAATTTATTACAAGTTTAAGTTATATCTGTTACGAACCTAATACAAGTCAAATACATGTCTGTTACAAGTCTGTTACAAAACTGTTATATATCTGTTTCAAACCTAATACAATCCGGAGTTCTGCAGGAGCATAGGAAAGTTATAAACAACATATGAAAGATATGGAGGGCGTATGAAGGTTATTAAAAAACATGTCAGGGCCTTTAAGTAATTAGGCTAAAGTTGAGTTGAAAATATTTTACCAAAATGAGGTATAACTGACAATTTCCCATTCTTTTACTTTAAAAGCCCATTGTAGAAAGGCCAAAACAAAGTAACCCTAGCCCAGATAAAAATTATTTCCTCATCTTCTCCAATCAACCGTTTGTGTTGATTTTGTTGTAGCCTCTATTGACGATATTCTAGTTTGCCGCACCCATCTCCATTCCAGCATACCAGACACGGATCCAGTAGCAGTATCAATACTGTCCCAAGCGGACATGGTAAGCCGGATAAGAGTCCGAGTAACATAGGTCTTGATGTAGCGGAAGGAACGAAAAATGATAAACAATTAGAATCCATTGAAATCGCAACCTCAACAGAAATCAATCCTTCTAACCACCTTATAAATCACAACCTCTAAGATAATTAGGCTTCTAAAAACTCTAGAAATCGCAACCTCTAGCAGAATTTAGAAAATCAATAATAAGACGCATCTTATTCAAATGTTCATTATCATATATAAAAACTTATTTTACTCTTTCCTACAACCACATATCTATATCCATACAAAGCGACTCTTAATCCACTACATTAAATGACTCTTATTAATCCTACATATATATTTGTAACATACATGACCCTTGGAACTCCAAATACATTGAATATTTTCGACCACATCATTCCCCCCCTCTTGGACAAAATTTGTCCTCGAATTTCTTATTGATAAATAGAAAACTAAAAAAAATCCTATACGTTTTTTATATATATTTTTATAATTATGAAAAAGTAGAAAATAAAAATAAAAAGGATAGATATGACCCTCGCTGATGCAACAATGCTAGTCTCCCCCTCTTAGATAATCTCGGTCCCTCCTACGACGGAGCTATACTTTGACTGTCGTTAGGCTATGAAACTGATGCAATATTGGGGTTTCCTATTCTTCGGCAATCTTCATTGCCGTTGGGCTCTGAATACCAACTGATGCAGCTGAAGGAACGAAAAGAGATAAACAATCGGAATCCATTGAAATCGCAACCTCAACGGAAACTGATTCTTCTAAAAACCTTACTGATGTAGCGGAAGGAACGGAAAGAGATAAACAATCGGAATCCATTGAAACCGCAACCTCAACGGAAACCGATTCTTCTAAAAACCTTAGAAATCGCAACCTCTAAGATAGTTAAACTTCTAAAAACTCTAGAAATCGCAGCCTCTACGAGAATTTAAAAAAATAATAAGATACATCTTATTCAAATATTCATTATCATATATAAAAACTAATTTTACTCTTCCGTACAGTCACATATCTATATCCATACAAAGCGACTCTTAATCTACTAAATTAAATGACTCCTAATGACTCTTATTAATCCTACATATTTATTAGTAACCTACATAACCCATGGAACTCCAAATACATTGAATATCTTTCAACCACATCAGGTCCAAACCTTGGGAAACTAGATTTTAGTTGGGGTGATAATATTTTCCAAACTGTGAATCTTCCATCTTCAATTGTGCCACCCTTGATCATAAATATCCACTTGACTCAGAACTTAGTATTCGAGTAAAACAATTGCTTCAGCAGTTTCAACACGTGAATAAGCTAACAATCGGGATCAGTTCGTTCTTGAAGGTAACTTCAAAACCAAAAATCATTTAATTTGGAATGGTGATCAAGTAAATAATTTTTTTTATAAGAGCAAAAATACTTTAATTTGGGATGGCGATCAAGCAAATATTTGAAACCATAAATTTAGAATTCATTATATCTTTTCCATAAAAATTTTTAATTTCATTTCTGATTCTTCAGATGTGGAAGTTCGCCTATCTTTCTCATGTTAAGCAACAATTTATTAACTTTGAATGTTCATGCTAATTTAGGTTTGACCCTTCATGGAATTGCTTATGCTCTTGTCACCTGAGACTTTACTTATAAAGTTTTTTTTGTATAAAGATGGTGAGCAGGAAAGAATTAGGGGCGGCAATCCCAACAGACTTTAGTTATAAAATTGGAATCGATGTTTTGTCAAGTAAATTTTCTTGGAACAAATTAATTATATACGTATCTTAATACTAGTACAAGTTTTAACAGTTCCTCAAATTTTCCAAATATTAACTATTTAGTTTTCTAAACTAACCAAGTCTGTCTCCAAGAAACATTGGATAAAGATCTCCAAGACTTGATTATTTATATTTCCAGATTGGACTACTAGAATTCTAAAGGGTCAACTGGTTCTACTTGTTTGACATCACATTTAAAGACCGTTGAGGTAATTCGCCTCAATAAGAAAGATGACAAAGGTAAGCTTGTGCTTGAATTCATTGAGTTTCTATTGAAGAATGCAAGAGTTTTAGAGGTGATGACAGTTTCATCAGAAAAATGGAGAACAGTTTTTGTGATTAAAGTTTATGAGAAATTGTTGAGCTTTCCAAGATATTCCCAATGCCAATGTTGAGTTGTTATGTTCTACTAAATCGACTAAGTGTAGAACTTGTTTAAAAGTTTGCTAAAGATGTATATACTAGCAAAGGTTGTCTTTTACATTTGATCTTACTGTGATTTCTATTACGTAACTGCAACATGTGGAATCTACATGAAATAATTTGGAGGTTATTTTCTAGCTGTTTTGTTGATTTCGGTATGCATTTTAATGTTCATTTTAACGAAATCCTCAAAACTGAGTAATCTAGTGCAAAGCCCTATCTTTATTTATTAAATATTTTCTAGTGCTTTCTTCTGTTTGCCAATGCTAATGCAACTGGAGGTTGAAAATGTGATATTCAATAGTTAGAGTTTCCTTGCTACCATCGTATATTAAAGACATTATCATTACTTAATCGTACGGGTTGATAACAGGTTACATAGTTTTTAGCCGTGTTGGTTACTATAAATAGCAGGTGTCCTGGGCTCTTGGGCGGATTCTGTGGAACGAGAAGAGGCAAAAATGAAAAACAAGGCCAAACAGTGGACACCAGTTAGGCAAGGTTCTTTGTTCTCTTCATGCGATGACAGTTTTTGGCGTGAGACCTATGGGGGAGACGATATATTCCCAAAGAACAAAGGGTAACGGCTGCAGCTAAAGAACAGGCTAAACAGGAGCGTAGGGAGCTTGCTAAACGGGACCGCAGGAAGCTTGCTAAACGGGACCGCAGACCTCCACAGAAGTTTTCTCCGTAGTTGTTAGTTTTTGTTTCATGCCGTAATCGTTGTTTGACTTTCTTTTATTTTTATTTTTGTATTTTTTTTCTTTTCTTTAATAATACAAGTCTAGGGAAGAGTTTTTAACTGCAGTGGGGCTTCAAAACTCCATTTGCCTTTTCCCTCTCTCTAGGTAAATTTTAATTAAAAAAACAGCAGATGCCGTTTTTTTAATGAAGGTTGGGGTCGGAAAACCGGACTCCATTTATCAAGAAGTAAAAGAAAAAGAAAAATGAAAAATAGGACAGGAAGAAGTAAAGAAAAAAGAAAACAGAAACAATATGAGAGGAATCAACCTCTAAAGAAAATTCAGTAAAAAGTTAGTGTGAATGCCTTTGTTGAAAAATTTATCTTGTGTGGCATATGGGGTAAATATCCCCTTCGTACTCCTCGTGACTACAACTTCTAGGTGAGGGAGGGATAGGTGATCCGCTCACAACAAATGGAAGAGGAATTTCCCTATTGTAAGCTCCCTCTAATGCAAGAGGGCGCGAAGATGAATTGCTACTATCTACCCACTGAATTTGGAGCTAAAACCCTTCCTTCAAATAATTAAACCTCCAAATATATTCCTTCTAAATTCTGAACATGGCTGTGAACTATAGGAGAAAGCTGGTGATCCTCAATACGAACTACAAGTTGTTTGTTCCATTCTTCCATGCTACGTGTTCGTGGCTTACTCACACTGAATATAAATAAATTAGGTGGATGCCCTTGTTGCCCGTCCTCTTCCGAGTCATATAAATCATCCCAGTTCTCCTTTTCCGTGGGCAATCTTGGCTATCTTCTGGGTCTCCTTGAACCGAGGATTGAACCTTTGCATTGCTAGCCTCACCATCGACATCACCAACATTCTAAAACAACACAACCTTTTTACCCGAATTATTAGGGGCACCGTTGCCACTGCAATCATGATTCTTGTGTCGCTGCCTTCGGAACTCATCTTTTTACGTGTTCCTTGCTGGAATTTTTGGTTGCTTGCATGTATTTTTACATAAAAAAATATGTATTAGTAGACGTGTCCATGGAAACATGCACTAGATAAACAATTAAACAAAATTTGTTGGATTTCTACTCAAGGACACGAGAGTCTTAGAACAAACAAATGGTCAATTTTACAGAATTGATATCTCGATGATTTCAAGCTAAAACGATACTACAAATGTCAGGCTCGGTTGTTTATACAAAGCTCAATCCACCGCCATTTGCTCAACAACCCCTAATTTTCACTTCGAGCGACCATCGCTATTTTCTCTTTCAATTTTTCTTCTCTTGACCATATTTCATTCCATCCTCCCGATTCACAGTGAATATGTTCTTTAAACCTTTCCTCAAAATTTTAAATGACTCAGACGATCTGAATTTGAATTTCTTGGATTTGTTGTTTCAAGTTTGTATTTGTAAGTCTTATTGAGTAAGATCTGATTTATGTGCAATTATGATTATGTCTAACTATCCCTAGTTATGGTTTCATCAAGAAAGGACATTGACGAAGCGGACAAAACTAGCATGTGTTGTCACATTCTCTTGGATTGGATTCAAGTAGCTAATCTTCTAGGCTGAAGGTGGTGCCTTAAGTTAGCACATGATGTGTCCGAATATACATTGGAGACCGCTGTGAGATAAACATATGATAAATATATCTAAGTGTTAGTGTTTATCTTATTGTAGTGGCTTTGTGAATATCCTCATACTAGAGATACTGGTTTCCTTGTGTGGTACTGTCGCTATAATTTGGGTCATACCTATTCATTCATTAATTTAGGATGGCACGGATGATTATGGTATAGTGATGACATCATATTTGTAAGCTAGGTAGTCAGATAGAATCCATCGCTCTCGATATATTAAGGAGTTGTACCTGGCTGCTTATTGAAGTGACGATTGCTTGCAACCTCTGATCAGAGTATGTGTTGATAGAAATGGTTTCTAGTCAACAAATCATGGTAAAGCAATGTACTTCAATAACAAGTCAAACATTGGGATAGCTTGGAGCAACCTCGCCATTAGTGGGTTAGCACTTTAACCAAACCTTATAAACCAAATGGTACATTATTAAAGAATGAAAGGAGTTCATCACATTGGTTAACTATTGAACAACCAAGATTAAGCCACAAGCACGTGACGTTCTGAGTAATGGGGGATGGTAGACCCTTGCTAGAGGCGTACTACAGTCTTTCAAAGTCATCGAGTTCTGTTTCTGGTCTAGAACATCAAGCCAATAAGTTCTTAATAAAAAACTAGGATTGGTTAAGCTTTGACAGCTCAATACTACGAGATCCCATACAATCACACACATAGGACCTTCATCGGACTTAGTATAGAATTAATAAACCTAGTCTATTATAAGAATATCAATTAATAATGGTTAGACCATTATCTGGTTAGACCATCAATTCATTTTAGCCGGTATCTAATTTATTAGGCAATAAATAAATTACATATTGAAAAGGATTAAAGGGGAATTTTTGGAACTAAGCAAAGGGTTGGACATTATGCGAGTGGGCCCCAAAAACATCAGACATTAGCAAGTAGCCTTTACTACAACAACGGGTTGGGGGCTTTGTGAGGCATTGCTCGGGAAAGGCCCATGATACAGGTTTGCAAGCTCTACCGAAGCAGCTTGCGGAAGCTCGCAAGGCTAGCCAAACCAACATTGCCCAACATCACTGGGCTTGGCTAGCCAAGCCTAGCCCACAAACTAGGCTTACAGGACAAGGCATGCAATAATGGCCAGCCTTGTGCGGCACTCTGTGCGCATGGGTTGAACCCGCGATGCTCTAGGCCCCCTAGGTCAAACCAACGTATGGGATGTGAAATTTGAACATCCAACATCAGAAATGAGGGAGCATTTTTTCTCCCTCTAGCGTATAAATAGGCTTTTCCCGCCTCTTTTCCAATACACACAAATTCTTCCTTTGGGCTCTGACTCGAGATTCTTCAAATAGTTTTCTGGAGCCAACTTAGAAGATTTATTTCTAGGAGCTTGATTTCCTTCGGGCACCTCTAGTTATAATTTCAGATGAGATTCAGAATGGTCTAGTTACTACTCATAGCTCTGCAGTTCTTCCTCTTTGGGAGGTTTTGGTTGGTGGGGTTCATGTAGATACTCATAGAGGTTGTCCTACACTTGGAAGTTTGTGCAAGAGGTCATTTTGCTAACGCACACTTCAACTGGTAAGTGTTTCTCTAGATTATTAGATCTTTTTCTTTAATCGTTTTTAGACCTAAGTAATTATGGCTGAGTTATCATATGCATGCTATAGTTTTTATACAAGCATATAACTTTAAAGTTTTGGTAAGCTTAGTATAATTGACTTATGCATAATAACGTGTGTATAGAATTAATTTAGTTAGGGCTTTAATTAATTATATACAACTAATAGGAGTTCCTTGGGACAAGACACAAATTTTTAAAATTCCGTCAGGCCAATTATGCATGTTCAAATTGGCTGTCAGTTCCCAACATAGGGTTAATCAAGAATGGGTTTATTAATCGCCAACTACACACTTTCAATAAAATAAATGGTAAAATTTAAAAACATACCATGTGATTTCAACCATTTTCAAAAAGAAGATCATACAATTTTTATTTTCAAAACGAGGAGTGAGATGTTAAATGTTATCGAACAAAGGAAAAATTTCACAAAATGTCTCTTTCCTAATGTTACCAATTATATTTTAATGAATTCAGCATTCCTATGATTTAATATAATGTAGGAATTATACATCAAGACTTGGATAAGTTTCACAGATTTTTTTATTTTGTTATGATTTTAAAAAAATATCAACGTCTTTTAATTAAAAAAAATATTTACAGTTGTCAAAAAATTTCAAAAATTGTTATGGAGGTGTATTGTGTTTTTATTAATTGACCCGCAAAATTTCAGTTTAACATGGAAAAGATTAACATTTATCGTGACATAATTTCAAATTGGGATCTTTTTTATTCATTTGCTTGCTAACTTTTGAATTCTCAAATCCCATTTTGAATCAAGATTGATCCTCTTTTTGAAATCGAGTTAACAAACATGGCATGTTTTTGAATTTTACCCTAAAATAAGTTAATGAAAGTCAATGAATTTCATATCTTTTTTTATTGAAAGAAGAAAAACTTTGATCCTTTTTTAGTCATCATAGTATGTTGGCGATTTAGAGCGTATTTTTTTAATTTTGGCTCAGAACCTCATAATTTTCCAAACTGCTATGTATTATATGTAAGTGTTTTTGGGTAAAGTATCTCAAAGGCTTCGCTAATAGCCCGATCAACTGACCACATTTGCTTAGCTTTCAGCATCAACGACGATCTTCTCCCATTAACATAAATCAATTGGTATATTATGTTTTTCGAAATTAATGAGTGAAGTTAATGGTTTTCAATTTTCATAACAGGATGCATCGGAATTGATCACAATACAAGAAAATAACTAAATTCCTTACAATTCTTCAAGATTGCGAAGAAGAGAGGCTCTTACAACCCTAAATTTTTCTAGATTCAGAGAATTAGAAAGAAATAGCTGCAACCAACTTTTATTCAATAAAAACAGACTAATTTTCTGTCAAACATGCCAATAAATGTTGTCTAGAAGCTAGGGTTAAAACCCCTGATAAAACAAAAAAGCTCATAAATTTTTAGAAAATTGCAATTAAGTCCCTGAAAATTGAAAAACGCAAAATTAAAGCTCTAAATAGCAAAAAAAGGCCTCGAGAGGGCGGGAATAGGGACGAAGCTTCAGCATTGGTCGTTGGGCTATTTTTGATAAGAAAAGTGTCACAAATCATGGAAATATATATATTTATATATATATATATATATATATATATATATATATATATATATATATATATATATATATATATATATATATATATATATATATATATATATATATATATATATATATATATATTTGTGTGTGTGATCATTCATTAATCTTGTTAGTTCGATCAAGGAAAACAAAATAAAAACAAACAAGCAACATGCAGAGTAGGATAAAAAGTGTAATTTATTAGGAAAGTTGACACGGTTGATATTTTATAAAAATCACAAAACCTGAGCCTGAAAATACAAAAGTAAAGTAAATAAGAATGGATTTTTCCTTTGTAAAGCATTACCCCTTATTTGCAATCAGCATTCGAGAAGAAATTAATTTCATATGAATTCATTTTATATAGAAAACTCTTAAATTTTCTACATAAATTGAACTGTACTGAATTTCTTCAACAACTGTTATAAATACACCAGTCAGATAGGTTTTCCGATTTTTTAACCTCAGAAGCCCTACGCACAAGCTTGGTTCCATGGACAAGTGATTGACCAAGTAGAAGAGTATCAGGTTGATGATCAAAACTCTGCCAAATATATTTACCATTGGAATCAACAAGAACCGTGTTACCATTTTCGAGCAGTTCGAAGCCAACAACGCCTTTATTGGCACTGTTGGTTTGCCAAGCTATGCGGCCATCAGCATCAGCTAGGACAAGATTACCATCAGCTGAAAAGGTCAAAGTGGCATTTTCTCTAACAGGATTGCTGCGATTAGCTTCCCAAACCCAAGGCATGAGTGATTCAGATCTGGAATTACTGATACGAAGGATAGCAAAGGTAAACGCATCGGGAGTGGTGTTATAGAAGCAAAGTTGGGAAGGGCCGGTAGATATTGGTAAGACACGATAAGTAGCATCATACTTAACTATATATTCCCCGAAATTGCCTTCATTGACATGTATAAAAGTTTGATCAGGAGGAACAGAAGCTGCAGCAGTGGCTGCGAAAATTATGCAGACACATGCTAAAATGATTTTTTCCATTGTTGTGAGTGTGGGTTTGGTGCAAAACTTTGCATTTGTGGCTTCTTTTTATGGATTCGTTGAAGGTGGAGGGCATTAATTATTCATTGGCATTAATGTTATTTTGCCATCTTGTATATTATTTTATTGGCCATCTCATTAATGCTTGCGATTTGTAATAATTAATTCCATCGGATTGGTTGACTATGTTAATTAAAGGGAGAAAATTTTAGATAAAAAAGGATGACGAGCACCCGATGGTATCAACTTATTTAAATAATGATAAATCGGTTTTTGTTCTTGTAATTGGATGGGTGAAAACATCAACCCACCTCAGTTCCAAATAAAACAATTGGGTGGTGGTCGATTATGTCATTCAAAAGAAAGTTTCAAACATTTATCACTAGTGGACTATCTTGTTTTCATGTAATATTGGGATTTCGCCACTCCACTTGGGATAAGTGAGATTTGGAAGTGTAGGAACAAAGCAGTTTTCAAGGATATGGATTTTTTTTGAAAAACCCTTGGAGAGACAGTGTATGTCTCCAACGGCTAAAAGATTGGAATGGGTGAAAATTTCGGGGCAGAGTACCCAACTAGGTTGGTTCCTCTGCTTACCTACAAAACACCCACCCCGCTTTTATTAATAATGGTTCTCGAAACAAGAACCAAAAGTACATCAAAGTTACATAATAAGAATCCTCGGGTTCGTAAACAAATCAGAAACCGAAAGGCTAACGTTGCGCTTATAGGAATGAAAAAGAAACCAACAAAAATTGATACTCGCAATTAAAATATCCCCATCGTCAGTTTCATCTCGAAAAATCTTCTTGTTGCGGCGCTTCCAGAGATTCCATGATATAATGAATCAGAGAGACCTACCAAATTCACGGGAGATTCCAGGTTTGAAGAATGTGCACCATAACAAAAGGAAGTTGTAACTATCATTCGGCATCACAACCTGAATATCCAGCCACCGGAATGCATCTCTCCAAATCTGATAATTCGCGTGACATAAAAAGAGGCTATGTTCCAAAGATTCAGGTAGTGGACAGAACGGACAACCGGCGCTAGTTAACATACGATATCCCCTCTGGAAAAGGAACTCACGTGTCGGTAACCTATTGTGAAAGACCAACCAGCCAAAAAATTTTATCTTGGGGAGCATGTGGGAGGACCAAATGAGTGTAAAGTCTCTCAATGGATTCGGCCATAATCGTTGTTGATAATATCCATGATAAAAGGACGCTGCTGAATATTTTTTCTAAACTCCAATGTCCCATAGGAAGCAACCTCTTCTCAGGAAGAAGGTGGGGCTGTTTACGGTTTCCTGGTCTTGGAAGAGCGTTGGGCATGAAATTGATATCCAGGTTTTCAGTTCATTGCATCGTTGTTGGTTCGTAATGCGGAGGCTTCTTTTCCAAAAGGGGCGGGTTTGGGAATGATTGGAAAAAATATGACTGCACCCTTCGAAAATGGTTGAGAATTTCCTGTTGCAAATCACAAATAAGTCGGGGAAGAGTGATTTGATTGGAGTGTTCGAGGTCCAATTATCGTGCCAGAACAACCCGTTTTGACCATCTCCCACTTGAACACGCACCCGTGATGAGAAGAAGGACCAAATTCTCTCCTTTTTAAAGCAACATTTTATAATTCAACGCCATAATGGAGAAACAAGCTTGGAGTCGAGAAGAGTCATTTCATGCCACGAGCTAATCCCGTAACGCCGAACACAGTACATTGACCACAAGGAGTCATCATTGCGGTCTCCCATTTTCCAAATCCATTTAAAGAGTAGGCTGGAGTTAACAAGATTTAGATCCCGAATTGCCAATCCCCCAAGGTGATATGGTAAATTGATCGTAACCCAGCTTACTTTGCATATGCCATTGATCGAAGAGTCGCCTCGCCACAAAAAATTGCGCATTAATTGATTTAGTGAAGAAGATACAGAGCAAGGCATGTAGAAGATTGACATTAAATAAATGGGGAGGGAAGAAAGTACCGTTTTGATAAGCATGGTGCGTCCAGCATATGATAGACAATTTCCTTTCCAATTTGCCAAACGAGACTTGAACTTGGCGATCAAAGGATCCCAATCGGAGATATGTGGCTGTTTAATACATAGTGGTGTACCTAAGTATTTTATCGGAAAGTTGTCCACTCGGCATCCCAATTGAGCTGCATAGGAGGCCAAGGAGGCTTCATTGACGTGGATTCCCATAATCGCACTCTTGTGGTAGTTGATACGCAATCCTGAGATTAGTTCGAAACACCTTAGGATCCGAATGAAACTGGGAATTATGGATTCTTCTGCTGGAAGGAAGCAAATCGTATCATCAGCGAACTGTAACAAAGAGATATCTGGAAGGGATTCCTCCAAACGAAATCCAGGTAGAACGCCTATTTGAATGCTACGATCTATAAGCTGTTTTAGGCCCTCCACTGCTAACACAAAAATAAATGGCGATAAAGGGTCTCCTTGTTTGACCCCCCTATGGATGTGAATAGGAGGGCTTGGTGAGCCATTAATTAGAATCGAAGTAGTGGATTTTTTCCTGCTATTTGACAACCATGAAATCCATTTCTGATCAAAACCCATCCTTTGGAGAACCGAGTCAATATAGGTCCAAGAAATGCTATCAAAAGCTTTGTGAAAGTCTAGTTTCAGCACCACACATGGTTTCCTTTTAATGTGGAGGTCATGAATTACCTCGGAAGCCACAAAAGAACACTCATGAATGCTTCTACCTTTGATGAAAACAAACTGGTTGTTTGAGATAAGAGACGGTAGAACAGCCTGAAGACGAATCGATAGCAATTTTGCAACAATTTTATAGATACCATGGATGAGCGAGATAGGTCTAAAGTTGTTCAGAGAACAAGAACCTGGGATTTTAGGTATTAGCACCGTGAAGGATGTCTTGACCGAATCAGGTAGCTGAGATGTAGCATAAAAACGATCCAAAACTTGCAGTAATTCGGGTTTTAAGTCATCCCAGAACCTTTTGTAGAAGAAAAAATTGAAGCCATCTGGTCCCGGTGCTTTATTCTCCCCACACGCACATATACTGTTCCAAATTTCCTCATCCCGAAAAGGGGCGATAAGAGCTGCATTTTGTTGCAAAGTAACAGTGTTGAAACGTAACTTTCTAAGAGAGAATGGCGTTATAGGGGCAGCCTTGAATAATTGGGCGTAATAGCTGCAAATAGTATCTGAAATGACCTTCAAGTCCGTAACAATTACTCCCTCGATGTCCAGTTGCGATATACGGTTGTTGCGAGATCGGGCTGAAGCGGTACGGTGGAAAAACGATGTATTATTATCACCCAGTAGCGTCCAATTCACCCTTGATTGTTGGTGCCGTAATTTTTCCAAAGAAGCCCTCTTTTCCTGAAGGAGGGAGCGATTATGATTTAGTACTGAATTTTGAATTGAGGTGAGCGGTCGAGGAACACTACTCGATGTAAGGGCCAATATAGTTTCCTCTAAATCACCAATCTTTCTCTGTAGGTTTCCAAAATTTTCCGAGTGCCAAGGGCTGATTGCACGACCCAACTTTGTCAATTTATAAGATAGGTCTTTGTGAGCATAGGATTGACAAATGAGGTGCCATTTATTACGAATGAAAGGTAAAAAATCTGCCATATCCCACCACATGTTTAACGATCTAAAGGGTCTTGGGCCGGCTGAGTGAGCAACGAAGGAGCGTAATAAAATCGGTAAATGATCGGATAGGGTGGTGTCCACCGTTGATATAGATAAGTTAGGCCATAACTGCAGTATCCCATTCGAGGCTAGAACACGATCAATACGAGAGAATGAAACTCTATTAGACCAAGTATAATCACGGCCGTGTAGGGGTAGATCATGGAGTTCAGATTGCAATACAAAGTCTTGAAAAGCCGACATGGAAGGGTAGGAGCGATCGTTTGCCCTTTCCGACACATGTAATACCTCATTAAAATCACCACAAATCAAGATCATCTGAAAGTCTCGAATAATCGGGATACGTTCCTGCCATAAATCATATCTATCCATATGATTTGTTGGGGCGTATAGACTAAGAACGTGCAAATCTTGCTGCTGAAGGGGAAATTTAACTAACACCCATCGGGAAGTAGAATGGAGAACCGAAACCGAAAGCAACGAGGAGTTCCAAGAAAATAGGATGCCACCCGAAAGACCATTAGAGGGGATATGGTGATAAGCAAAGTCATTGTGCCCCCAGAACCGTTTTACCACTTGCTCAGAGATACTTTCTATCTTTGTTTCTAACATGACAAAAAATTGGAGATTGTGTTTACGAATGCAAGAAGAGACAAATTGCTGCTTTGCCCTGTTATTAACACCTCCTCTACAATTCCAACATAAAAAATCCATCGACATAATAGAAGAAAATAAATACCTTGATGAATGTGAACTAATCAGTTCACCAAATTATCCATAGCTGTCAGAACAGCTTGCTTATTTTTCTCCGAGAATATTCCTAGTTTTTTCCCCATTTCCATAGTCAGCTCTTTTTCGAGGGTCGGAGATGTCCTTGACTGAGATAAAATGATCACCCGATTCATATTAGAAATGTTAGGTCCTGACGAAGCTGAGGTAACAGGCTGGTTGGCTTCCGTCTGTGGGTTGACTAGCCTTACAGGTTGTTCGGCTTCCATTAAAACTTCATGTATAGCTGGGTTTGATTCCGGGACAACACTCAAATTATCATTTGATTGATTTGGGAGGGGGATAATTCGGAGATCCGGGCTAATATAATCTGCAGTTTCCACTTCCTGGCAGCCGGAACTACGCGAGTCGTTGGAAGTGTCAAAAGAAGCATCGGATGGGATATCGGACGGGGCATCGGAGATTTCGGAATCATCATCTTGGTAATGTTCACAGCCAACACCTTGTCTTAGATTAGTGTGGATGAGCACTTCTTTAGTATTCACCAACAGTTTGAAGGAGCGATTGGTTGTCCCAAAGGGGACCGAAACCAGACAGGAAACCACATCCAGACGATCCGGGAAATCAAAATTGAAGTCTACAGAAATAACACGGCCAAAGGAGCTCGCTAAGTGTCTGATCAGCTCCTCTCGAATCAGAGTGGGGGGAATTCCCATAAAGTCCAGGTACATGATGCATTCTGTCGGTATAAAATCAGCCGGCAACAACTGCACATTTCAAGGATATGGATTTGGATTTATACTCTTGATTTCTTCAATTTTTGGATTTATTGGTGTTTCCGTTATCGTGAGTCAATAATATTAGACATATTGTGGGTAATGTTTGGTGAATTCGCGATGGTCTAGGGCTGCCAGAAATAGTTTGGGTATTGAAGAGTGTTGTGGCCATGACTGTACTCTATTGGAACTACTACATATTGGGTCATGATGCATTAGTTTAGGAAATACAGGAGGTAGTGACTCGTTTTAGGCTGAAATTGATTTTTCACATCGAGACTAGATGCTCTCGATCTAGAATCAATTATGTTTTGAGGAAAGTTGCTCTTTTAAACTCTCTTATCGTGCGAGGTGACAGAACTTGTGGGGGATAAAGTTATTGTGGGATAGTTTGGTGAATGTTGAGCTGCGAAGCCATATCATTAACAACATTGAGAGTTTACTCATAATTGGTGGACGAACTTGACGTTTTGCTAACTTTTATGGCTACCCAGTTAGACACTTGAGAAATATTACTTGGGACTTACTTTGACGCTCAGATGATAGTGGTTTATTGTTGTGGGCTGTGATGGGAGACTTCAATGAGATTTTAGATATGTTAGAGAAGTGGGGAGGTCACCCTAAACCAATCTCTGGTACGAATGAATTTCAACAAACATTGCCCAACAGCACTGGGCTTGGCTAGCCAAGCCTAGCCCACAAACTAGGCTTACAGGACAAGGCATGCAATAATGGCCAGCCTAGTGCGGCACTCTGTGCGCATGGGTTGTACACGCGATGCTCTAGGCCCCTAGGTCAAACCAACGTATGGGATGTGCAATTTGCACATCCAACATCAGAAATGAGGGAGCATTTTTTCTCCCTCTAGCGTATAAATAGGCTTTTCCCGCCTCCTTTCCAATACACACAAATTCTTCCTTTGGGCTCTGACTCGAGATTCTTCAAATAGTTTTCTGGAGCCAACTTAGAAGATTTATTTCTAGGAGCTTGATTTCCTTCGGGCACCTCTAGTTATAATTTCAGATGAGATTCAGAATGGTCTAGTTAATACTCATAGCTCTGCAGTTCTTCCTCTTTGGGAGGTTTTGGTTGGTGGGTTCATGTGGATACTCATAGAGGTTGTCCTACACTTGGAAGTTTGTGCAAGAGGTCATTTTGCTAGCGCACACTTCAACTGGTAAGTGTTTCTCTAGATTATTAGATCTTTTTCTTTAATCGTTTTTAGACCTAAGTAATTATGGCTGAGTTATCATATGCATGCTATAGTTTTTATACAAGCATATAACTTTAAAGTTTTGGTAAGCTTAGTATAATTGACTTATGCATAATTGACTTATGCTAGGCTGGTTTCCTCGCTTACCTATAAAACACCTACCCCTCTTTTATTAAATAAAAATCAACTCACGGTCTCGAGGCGAGAACATGAGTAAATCAATTACACGAGAGTAGCAAGTTCGGGAAAATAAATACATCAGAAGTAACAAAATTAACATCACGCCTCCTAGTTTTAAAGATGAACCAACATAAATGAATGCATGATCCAATAATGTCTTCTGAACCCATCCTGCCTTCGAAAACAAATTTGTTCCTTCGTTTCCATAGTGCCCAAGCAATTAAGAACCATAGCGCCGTTCCGAACTCTCTACCCCTTCCATCAGCAAAGAAGCCGCGCCACATGGCTAGAAAATCCACCGCCTTCCACGGTATAGGCAGCGAGATACCGAGCAATCTCATCACCTGCATTCACACCTTATAACTGTTAATGCAATGGAGCAGGGCGTGATCCATAGTCTCCTCCAAATCACAAAATGGGCATTGACGGTCCGTTATAGATTGGCAGCCCCGTAGGAAAAGGAACATTTTTGTTGGTAATCTTCCATGAAAAACAAGCCACCCAAAAAAGCAAACTTTCGGGGTCACACATGCCTCCCATATTACCGAAAAGTTGAGCCTCGGCTTTAGCCATTTTGGCATACTATAGTAGCCCATACAAAAGGAGCTTGTCGTGTACACCTTCTTCTCTCCCAACTCCCAAATAAACCGATCAGCCGTCCCTGAAAAGATAGGCTGCCGTTGACCCTGCCCCAACTCGTTGTCACCCTCTAGAAACAAGCTCGGACAGCTTATACCGATCCAATTTCGAAGTTCCGCACCTCTCTCCTATCCTGAAATCCTTAAGTTCCGTTTCCAAAAAGGCCGCAAAAAGGCCGATGACCCGAAAAGATAATGACACCCCTCGGCCACCGAACACGATTTCCTATTACACAATCGGTATAGGTCAGGGAACAAGACCGCCAACTTCGAATTTACCGTCCAGTTGTTATGCCAGAATGAGCAATTTTCCCCACTTCCAATAATAACCCGAATGCTTGACCTAAAAAATTCCCACCACTCCCCACCTCTAATACAACATGCTATAATTCCTCTCCAAGTATGTGACAATGTAGATGAATCATAGTTTCCAGTGGACCACCATGAATCAAACCCGTATCATCTAACGCAAATCTCATACCATAATGACCCATGATCAGCACTCCTAACCTTCCATACCCACTTCATCAACAAACTACAATTAACTAACTTTAAGTTCCTAATGTAGAGGCCCCCAGGATTTTTGGGTAGGACAATCGTCTCCCAACTAACCTTACTAATGCCCGTAGTAGTTGAATCACCCCTCCACAAAAAATTCCGCATCAGCTGTTCAAGTTTCGTAATTACCGCGCCTGGCATTTTATTCAATGATAACAAAAAGATTGGAAGAGATGATAATACCGATTTCACAAGCACCATTCATCCCGCATAGGATAAACATTGTCCTTTCCAACTCGCTAATCGACTCTGAAACTTGCTTATCAATAGGTTCCAAGAGGAAACGGGAACACGCCTAACGCTGAGAGGGGTTCCAAGATAGGTAATCAGAAAGTTCTCCACTCGACATCCCAGGACTCCTGCACAAGATGAAACGACCGTCTCTTGTACATGAATACCCATAATAGAGCTCTTACTATAATTAATTTTCAAGCCTGAAATCAACTCAAAACATCGCAAAATTCTAACAAAAATGGGTAATAGAGACTCATCTGCCAGTAAAAAGCATAGCGTATCAACAACAAATTGCAGGATAGACATGTCCTTCTCTGAACCGTCAACACGAAAACCTGGTAATAGGCCAATTCAAATACTCTCCTCAAACATAAGTTTCAGTCCCTCACTCGCCAGAACAAAAAGAAACGGGGAAATAGGATCACCTTGTTTAACCCCCCTAGCTAATTTAATTGGTTCCGACGGCGTCCCATTGATCAGAATTGAAGTGACTGAATTTCTTCTACAGTTGTCAAGCCATTGAACCCATCTTTCCTCAAAACCCATTTGTCTAAAAACTGCATTCATATAGTTCCACGAAACACAATCATAAGCCTTATGGAAGTCTAACTTAATAGCCAAGCATGGTTGACGATTCCTACGAACCGAATGGATAATCTCCGAGGCTATGAACGAACATTCATGAATATTACGACCTTTAATAAAAGCAAATTGATTTTCTGATATCAATTTAGGTAGCAATGGTTGTAGTCTTTTAGCCAGCACCTTAGACAAAATTTTATATATACCATGGATCAAGGCAATCGGTCTAAAATTATTCAACGAAGAAGAACCTGGTACCTTAGGAATTAGGACTGTATATGACGATTTAATAGCATTCGGCAGCTGTCCTGTCGCATAAAACTTTGCAAATAGGTCCATTAGCTCAGGCTTCAGTTCACCCCAAAATCGTTTGTAAAAGAAAAAATTAAACCCATCAGGTCTAGGTGCCTTCCCCTCATTACAGGAACAAACTGCATCCCATATCTCGGCTTCTGAGAATGGTTCAACTAGGCGACAATTCTCCGATGCATCGATCGTCCTAAACTTTAGTCTTTCCAAATCGAACGGAATAGCTGTAGTTTCCGAAAATAGTTTCAAATAGTAGTTCCGAATCGTAGCTGTGATCTCTATAGGATCGTTAGTGACTCTCCCACCAATTTCCAACTGTGAAATCCGATTACCTCTGAACCTAGCTGAAGTGATGCGGTGATAAAAAGCAGTATTGTCATCACCCAATAAAGTCCACTTCACTCTTGACTGTTGGTGCCGAATTTTTTCTTGGTTCCGTCTAACCTGAAACAATGTAGTTTTCACGTTTTGTAATTCAGACACGGCTGAAGCATCCAAAGGCCGACCCATACTAGAGTCAGTCAACTCTAAAACCCGGGCTTTCAATGATTTCAATCTACTATCCAATTGACTAAAATTAGATGAATGCCAAGGACGGATAAATCCCCATAATTTTCGCAACTTGTAATCGACATCTCTATTCTTACACCCAGCCGTACCACAAATAGAACGCCACTTACTAGTGATAAATGGCAAAAAAGTATCAACATCTACTCTCCTTCCCCGTCTCCTTGAAGTATGCGACTGGAAAATAATGGGTAAGTGATCCGATAGGGTTGAGTCTACCGTCATGAGTTGTAAATTCGGCCAGCTATCTAATAGACTACCTGACACCAACACTCGATCGATCCTCGAAAAAGACTGATTGTTACTCCACGTATAGTCCCTTCCAACTAAAGGAACATCATACAACGCACTCTATTTCACAAATTCTTGGAATCTTAACATAGAATTAGAAACAATCCCATTCCCACCCGCTCTTTCCGAATAATGAAGAATTTCATTAAAGTCACCACATAACAATACATTACCAACATCCCGAATAAGGGGCAGCAATTCAACCCATAATTGATTCCTCTCAACAGCTGTGACTGGCCCATATAAGCATACAATATCGATCTCAACCTGGTTCATGACCGAGCTCAGAATACACCATCTTACACCAACCTCTCTAACTGTACCCCTAACTACTTTAGAGTTCCATGACACAATTATCCCTCCCGACAAACCTTGAGCAGAAACACAATAATATGAAAAATCATTATGGCCCTATAATTTCCTCACAATCATCTCTGATATATCCGACACCTTCGTCTCCAATAACACAACAACATGCAAGGACCATTTGCAGACACACGAATGAACAAAAAATTGCTTTGCTCCATTCGTGAGCACCCCACGACAGTTCCAAGAAAGAAGATTTACTGACATAAAGAAACGTGTACCAAACATCGATTCAGACGGGCTATTTAAACTCTAGGCTCCTCCAGTACCTGCACAATTTGCTCCACATGTTGCTCCTGAAATAGCCCCAGCATCTCACCCACTCTAACGACCATTCTAGCCTCATTCTCATGCGGTTTTGTAAGCTGGGCATTCATTATCACCCTATTTCTATTTGCCAAGTCCGGCCCCGACGATCCAGACAATCTGCCAGTCTCCGAGTTTCCACTAGCCGCCGAGTTTGCACTCTCATTCTCGTCTGGCTCCCGTAAGGTAGAATTTTCCAATATACCGTTATCTCGCAGCATTCTCGTGTCACAATCTTCCTCCGATATAGCCACTCCTTCAGATATCCTATCCGCCATTGAACCCTCATTCGACTCGTCCTCCGAGCTAGAGTAATCCTCCTGACACCTCGGACAGCTAACGGCCTGGCGCATAGAAGTGTAAATCGTAATCTCCCTCTCCCCCACTGCTAACTTCAGATTGCGGCTCATAGTGCCTATAGGAACTGACACTAGACAAGAAATCACATCCAATCGATCCGATCTCTCCAAGTTGCACTCCATAGCCACCAGCCGACCAAATCTCCCAGCAAGGCTGCGAACTAATGATTCACATATAATAGTTGGTGGAATACACATGAGATCAAGATACATGACACACTCGGAGGGAATAAAATTCCCCGACAGACGCTCAACCGAAAACATAAGGTGGCTGAGAACCTTCCATTCATAACTAACAAAATTACTCATCGCATCTCCAGTAATAAAGGAGACAATCACGCCCTCCCCACCAACAGGAGCGGCAAATTCAACATCAAAACCACGCTCACACAATAAATTATATATATTTCGAATATGAGATATATTATGAAGCCGAATCAGGCAGGCCTTATCTTTCCACGAGGTAGACTGCACCATGCACTCCTCACTCTTCTACGACTCATCCTTCTCCATTGGGCTCGTCACAATCTCAGGCTGCCCCTTACTCGCCTCCTCAATAGAATTACGATGAGGGGCCGCGACAGTAACATATGATCTCCTATCTCGAGGTGATTCGTGAAACACTCGGTTCACACGCCTAGATGGCTTTCAGATCGGCTCCTGGATTTTCTGAACATTCAAAGGCCTTGAGTATCTTGCCTTATACGCCCGCAATCGAACCGCCCCAATTTCAACAGAGTTCATCCTGTTCAAAGCTTCATAAAACGGAACAGTTTCATCAATCGTAATGAACCCAAAATTCAAGTTCCTGGCGTTTCTCTTTTGTGCGACAAACACCCAGCCAGAAACTCCAAATCTCCCAAAAACCTTCTTCAGGTCTAGCGCATCGTAACCATTCGGAAAATTCTCAAAATAGATCTTGTTCGCTGTCGGAGTTCTGGTGTTGGCAATATGATTAGGATTTGAATCCCTAGCCTGCGAAGTGGCAGTAAAGGGCACATAAAAGGGATTACGGCGAGGGTTTGTGGTTTGGCGGTTTCGGGTTGGCTCGTGGAAGGGGTTTCGGTGTTGGGGCTGACGACGGCTGGTGTCCGATCGGAAAAGGTTGGTTGATGGGCGATGGTGGCGGCTGTGTAGGGGGGCGGGATGGGTGCGGGTTAGGGTAGGGTTTCTCTCCATGATACTGTTATTTGATTAATTACAATCATTAATATCAATCTTGTACACTAATCAACTCGAGGAAAAAATACAAAAACCTCAAGAGCATTTCCTTAAACCTTTTTCATCAACATAGAAAAACATTTTGAATCTTGAAATCCAATATAACTTTCTTTAACTCAAATTAAACCATTCCTTAAGAATCTTTAAATTTGATTTAAGAATAATATCGAAATTTCAAGAAATCCACTCCAAACTTTTCCCGCCAAGATTGAAAACTTTTAAAGAATCAAGAAACCCATCAATCTCATTGAAATAACCTCGCTCTGATACCAATTGAAGGAAATTACGATCAAAACTTAACCTTGAAGGCTGAATTACTGGTTAAATTTTATCAAATTCGGAATAGGATCTTTTCAAGAACCATTGATAGGGTTTCAAAAGGATTTTAATTTAAGAAATAAAAACTTACTTAGTTAGTCTCTTTAAGAGACAGAAGTCATGAAGCTTGCAAGTGGAAGCTCTCCAATCTCATGTGCACGAACTACTCTAGAACAGGGACCGAACAAAGGAAAACTCCAAGAACCCCTAATTTTTTTTGAAGTGAAAACGTGATAGCCATACATAGTGAGACTGCTGCTCACATGTCCTTCTGATGTGAAATTACGTTTTATTTTATTTTTAGTAATTTATAGTCCCACTTTAATTAGGGTTAAGTTTAATTTTTCCACATTAATTTTCCCAATTATTCAATTAAACCTCATTAAAGTTTAATATTCTAAATTGATACTAATTGGTAAATTATAATTCCTAATTATAACATAGCCAATTACAAAACAATACAATTTAATCAAGTTAAATGCCATACTACAAATATATTTAATTAACCCTATAAGTTAATTAAATTATTTTAGTATGCAAACTATATTGATTAAATTTCATTCAACTAAATTATTTGACATATGAATTTATTTAAATGTCAATTAAATAAGTACCATATGTAAATACATTTAATCAACTTAATTTAAGTTTAATGAATAATATAAACTACATTATATTATATCATTAACAAAATTAATTTCTTGGAGTTACATATATTATTCAATTACATTGACTTGACATGTCAATTATTTAGTAATCAATTCTTCATCTAGTCTTGTAACATTGCATGTATAAGGAAACCCAGATCAATGGTTTTGAGTGAACGATCCTTTGGGTCTGTCCATATGTTGGCAATGAGGTTCACCCATAGACTGTAAGCGAATTCTAGCAGACCATTACAACCCTCAATTAGGACAGAGTATAGCCATCTCTAAAAGATAATGAACCCAGTAGTTATCTCACAAAGTCCTTTACCAGCTGACATCAATATGATGAACAAGAGGCATGGTGCTTGTCACCCTCTTATGCAGTTCATCTTATTTCTTGATCTAAAATAAAATGATAAAATAAGTCAATGACTTATTGGACGTCCTTATCCTTTTTATTCATCAAGTGGTTGGTGATTCATTTTGATTTATCAAACCGAATGGCAATCCTATCACTTAAACACTACTATTAACATGGTTATGAAATATATCGAGCATACCCATACTTGTAATCTAATATTTATGGACCCATTAGTAATATGCTACAACATACCCACTTCCACATTAATAATAAGTTGAAATCAGGTCTGAGGACTATTGAGACCTACTAAGCAAACTATCTATGACATACAACCATGTGACCTTGCTGTATGGATCGGTCCGGCCCCATGTTCTCAACATGTGCCTATGTTCGTGATCTACTTACCAAGTGACATAATAACTACATTGCTATAGATCATCCAACATACAAGCCTTTCGCTTTTTTCATTCCCATGATTAAAACAAACTTGGGACGTTTATGATTATCAATCAATGGATACTCTACTCATATTATAGCACAAGATATATATGCAATAGATTATTGCCTTTATAATGTGACACCATTAGTATATACATAATGTAAGAACCAGTCCTTGAGAACTAGGGCACACCAACATTTCCAATACTCATCCCACAATATATTATTTTCATTGTACAGAGTATTATAATAATACAAGCCCTTCAGACATAATTCCTCATGGTTTGGACATGAAATTCCAACATCGAAAACATTAAGTCCTACCAGTGTCAATTTTTGCAGAGATTTAGAAGCAATAACATGACAAACGAAATTTACAATGCCTTAACTCTAATGATTCAAGTAATGGACTGCCAAATAAAATATTTCCAATGGCTCGATCAGATAATTGACAATAGAATGCACTCCATTCCTTCATATGTTTCCAATTTACCTTCTCATTAGGTAGTAAGGTGCAACCTGTTATATGCAATTTCGCCAAGAACCTATGGTTGAAGAGAAATTTGGTAACCCAAAAAACCTGAATTTGTTATCCAAAGAACAAAAAACTATGAACTCTAAGTTAACCACCTTCACGTTTCTGCTAATAGCAAACCTGATTTTGTGACCCAAGTGAGGATCCTTAAAAAATTCATAATCCAATTCCAATATGTTGAGTGAGAATTTCTCGACTTCTGAGTACTCATATTGGTTTAGTACATTGTCAATACCTTCAAAATCTTCGCAAAAAAACTGAGGGTAGGAACCTGACACCATTGATTCCGCCATGTTTTTGATAAAATACTAGTGCAAATAACGTGTCTCGTACTAGGCAGAAAACAAATGATATGGTGAATGAGAGAATCGGGTAAATCATTGAGTCTGTCTACTTTATCAGTCAATGAATCCAACAACTCGCTGGTTTTGCTCTCTTCCTCTGATAAATCACTACTCAACTTCATATTTTTGTTCATAGCTCATTCAATGCAGAGAACTTAATTTATCTAGTCCACATTTATTCAAATGTGCTAAAATCACTCAACCAACACAAAAAACGTGCTCTAAAATATTCCTATGAACTAAAAGAGAGATTTAAGCAAAAAAGGACTGGTTAATTATGGTGACTCTGCCGCCGGCAAATTTAGACTAATCCACGACAGACCTTAGCCAGTTACTGGTCTATTTACTTCTTCTTTTTCTATTTATTTAACGTCTTTGATTTCTCCTAGGGTTTGTAACCACTGGGTTTCGTTTTCTCCTGGGGTTCATATCAGTGGGTTTTGTGTTGTTCGATTCTGCATTTTGGTGCGTAATAGAGGGTCTGCAATTGTATTTCATTTGGGTTTTCATGACTAAAAATTCTAAAAACTAGTTATTGTCCATCATTTTCATTTCAATTTTGCAACATGAGTCTATTTGGTTGGAATTGTTGTGGGTTAGGCTCTTCAGCAAAAATTCAAGAATTGAAGAGGGTTGTGACTAGATTTCAGCCTAAATTGATCTTCTTGTTAGAAATTAGATGTAATAGAACACGAATTGAAGATTTAGGTAGGCATGCTGGTTTGGATAAATTCTATGGGATTGGCTATTCTATGGGATTCATCATTAAGTGTTCAATTACTCAATTATAGCATTTCCCCTATTGATGTAGAGATTGAGTTCCCTAACGCCATTTGTGCCATCAATCGTGATCATTACTCCGTCAATTGCCATCCTCAAAAAATTTGCCTTGGGTTGTTCTAGGCCACTTTAATGAAATTCTCAGTGTTAGGGAGAAGAAGGGAGGAGTCGCTCATCCAGCAAGATCGATTATGAACTTTCAGAATGCTCTTATTGACTATAAGTTATCTGATATGGGATTTATGGGCTCTCCTTTTACTTGGCACAGGATTCGTAATGGTGAGGTGGTCTTGCATGAACACCTTGATCGAGGTGTTCACTAGTGACCATGATGGTGTTATGTTGGATTTGATTAAGTCATGTCGAGTAAGAGGAGATGTCTTCCGGTTTTGTAATGAATGGAGAGCAAAACCAGATTGTCATGAGCGGGTACAGACCTGTAGGAGTTCGACTAAACTCACTTTGGTGCAATGAAAAATGCAGCAGCTTTCCTTGATTCTAAAAGAGTGGAGAAAACAGAGGAGTGACACTCTTCACCAACATATTTTGGATTGTAAGAAGAGCATGGAAGACAACAAACGTTGGTTTTATCCAAGTTCCTCTACACGCTATCTTCAAGCATGTTATTGTTTAAATCAGTTATACAATGATAAGAAGATTGCTTGGAGGTAGAGGAAAAAATTTGTTGGCTTAAGTGTGGTGATAACAACACTCAGTATTTTCATAATTATGCATCTTCTAGACAAAGAAAAAATAATCTTCACTTCCTTGTTGATGAAGATGGCAGCGGGTTGAATGGGATAGGGGATTAGAGGATAATATATTGGGTTATTATCAGTCTCTCTTCTCTAGTAATAAGGATATCAATCTTGATTTTTTGAACCATATTACTTCTCATGTAACAGTTAAACAAAATAATGATATTTGTCATTGTATAACCAAAGATGAAGTTAAAGCTACTATGTTTGCTATGCACCCCGACAAAGCACCTGGACCGGACGGTTTCAATCTAGGTTTTTATCAATCCTTTTGGAATATTATTGGCGATGATTTTTATCAATACATTGTTGAGATTTTAAGAGATAAAGTTTTACGTCATGAATTGCATAATACGTCTATTGTGCTTATTCCTAAACTTAAAAATGTAGTTAAACTTTCTGAGTTCAAACCAATTGCATTGTGCAATGTTTTGTATCATGTCATCTCTAAGGTGTTGGCCAATAGATTGAAATGTATTTTGAATGATCATGTGTCAGAGAACCAAAGTGCTTTTATTCCGGGTAGGCTTATAACTTATAATGTGATGATTTCTTATGAGGTTGGACATGCTTTACATAGAAAAAAGTCTGGGTATGATGGTTTTGTTGCCTTGAAAATTTATATGGCCGAAGCCTATGATCGTATTGAGTGGCCTTATGTCAAGGTTGTTCTTAACCAAATGGGATTCTCAGCTAAATGGATTAGCCGGATGCTAATGCGTGTCTCATCGGTAAAATATTCTATTTGCACTAGTGGCCGTAGTTTTGGCTCCTTTGTTCCTGAAAGAGGACTTTGATAAGGGGATCCCCTTTCTCCTTATATTTTATATTATGTGCTCATGGGCTATCTGCTGCATTATCTAATCTACAGAGAGCAGGGTTGATCCATGGTTGTAGTGTAGCTCAAACTGCACCATCAGTTTCTCATCTTTTCTTTGCAGATGACAGTTATTTATTCTTTTGTTTGAACTTAGTAGAATGTCAATGAATTAAGGATTGTTTGGCGGATTACGAGAGAGCCTCTGGGCAGCTGATTAATTTTTCGAAGTCATCTATTTCCTTTAGTGAGAATCTAGACAAGATTTAGAACAAGATTATTTTTTATTTCTTTGGGGTTTCTATGTCCTCATCTTCTTCTTCCTATTTAGGGATGCCTATGAAGGTGGGCAGAAGTAAAATTGTTTCATTTGGGTTCATCTGTGATCGCATATGGAAGCGAGTGAATTCATGGAGATCAAAATTTCTAAACTGGGGGGTAGAGAGGTTCTTACTAAATCGGTTCTTCAATCCATCCAAGCTTATTTGATGTCTTTATTTTGTCTTCCAGTTTTGCTTTGTGATGCAATTCATAAAATGTTAAACTCATTTTGGTGGGCATCGAAGAATGGGGACCAAAGAGGTATTAATTGGCAGCTTTGGGATTTACTTTGTGGAACTAAAATGCATGGGGGAATGGGCTTTAGGAATCTCTTTGATTTCAATAATGCTTTATCGTGCAAACAAATATGGAGATTTTTTATATTTCCTAATAGTCTTGCATGCCAGATTTTCAAGGCTTGATACTTCAAAGATGACTCAGTTTTGTCTGCTACACTTTCTGATTCCCCTAGCTATATATGTTAAAAATAAAGATATTAAACTTAATTAAAAAGAAACTATGAAAAGGGGATGGAAACGTACACGTATCAAGTGTAGGAAACGAAAAAAAATCATGGTGTTAGTTATAATAAAACAAAAAAACTATAAAGTATGATCTGTTGGTTAGGAGACAAGATTTGTTTGATTAGCTTGTTATAGGTGAGAAAAATCTAATTGACAAAAGAAATATCTTAATTTGGAAATGTGTGGCTTAATTCAAGTGGGTGTGTCGGTCATATACTCCTTATAAGGAGCTGAATAATGTGAGAGGCTAAGTGTGTGAGTGTTATTTTATATTTGTAAAAGTGTGTTGTATTTTTATGTAAGTTGAGAGTGAACTAAATAAATAATAATAGTGTGAGTAAAAAGATACAGAGAGCTTGAGTGAAAATAAAAAAGGGGAGCAATTGTAATTATCTTGGTGGTTAGAAATTCTGTCGGAGTCTTCATTTGTGCAAAGTCCGACTCAATGCTCTATTTTAATGGCAGAAGCATTAAGTGTTCGGGAAGCGTTGACTTGGTTGAAGGGTTATGGCTATTTAGTCAAGAGGAACGCTTTTCTTATGCGGCTTCTATTGTTGATGATTGTAGATTATTTTCTCGTCAATTTGTTTCCTGCAATTTCAGTTGGGTTAGTCGTAGTGATAACGTTGTCGCACATACTTTGGCTAGATCAATTCTTAAATCAATCTTCAACAATTTTTAACTTTAGTAAGGAATTTATTGGTGGGTGGAGAAAACCCACCCCCTATTTATTAAACAAAGGAAAAGAAAAAAGTACATGAGTAGAACAAAAAACTAATGGAACTGAAACATGCTTCGGACATTTAAATCATCTATGCAAACATCTAAACAGAAGCAGGAGACAGAGTCCCATAAAACAAAATCAGCCACTGATCTACCATAACTAGCACGTCTATCCGTAATCCGATTCCCGTCACGAAAAATATGACAAGTGATTAGATGAATATAATCGAGTAAACGCAAGCATTATTTTCATTTATTAATTCATTCCAGTTCGACTAACCTTTTATGGTTAGCAGGGGCACCAATCTAGCTGGGACGCCTGCCCAATACCATAGAAGGTCATTGGCCTCCATTTTAAAAAAATTGTTTATGTCACTGCATATACAATTTACAGTTAAACCAATCTTATTTATATGACATATGCTCTTTTAATTTACACATGGAAGCCAAAATAATTTTTTAAGATTATGCAAAATACCTATATAATTAGTAAAAGATAGATTACTGCAAATGCCTATTGCATTTCTAACGTTTTCAATGTGAAAAGTACTTATATTGGCATTGAGTTTTGAAGTCTCTTGGAGTTTGTTTAGTGGGCATTTCTAAACCGGTACATATCTGGCCCACTCGAATAATGTAAAAAACTATTGAAACAAAAAGATGGATAGTATTATTATAAATAGTCGGTTCAACCATCCCATGTATTGTATGAATAAACATTATTGATCATATAAAACAAAATAAGTTTGTATTAACAGAACTTGCATATTTTTTTCTGAAAAACAAACAAATTTTCTTCAATTTCTACTCAAGAGCACATTTGACCAAACAAATTGCCAACTGTAATTTGTAACACCTAATCAACTGGATCACATTTCACCCTTTCTATTACTTCCTTGGTCCATCCATGTGTTTGCCAACATAATAACTCCACCGTGGCAAGTTGAGAACTGTATGGGATCTTCAATATTTTTTGAGAAACTTCACTCAGAAAATCGCTACTACCGTATTTTATTATGATGATTTGTTTTTCCAGCACTAGTGCATTGTTGAGTAAGAACTAGGCAAACTTGAGCACTCCCTTGCAATAATCTTCTCTTTCCGATCCAACTTTAATTCGAACAATCTTTAAATTGCTCTTCAAACCACCGAAAACATGTGTAATTTCTAGACCATCTCCCTCTTTTTCCGTCTGAATGTGATAGAGTCTGCAAATATGTGATAGAGATGAAACAACTATACTCTAAACTTTAACCCAAACTTTAGGTGAGATACTTATTCCTAGAAATTGAAAATCATATGTTCTTTTACCTCGGTGAACCGTCGCCCGAATTTTAGCTCCTTCACGTGTTGAAGCTGAAGTAGAATCTCCTTAATTTGACTTATTCCATCAAAATTAAGTGTATCAGATATTAAAGACATCAAATTCACTACAATTTGGTAAGCAGAGGAACCAACCTAGTTGGGTACTCTGCCCCGAAATTTTCACCCACTCCAATCTTTTAGCCGTTGGAGAGATACACTGTCTCTCCAAGGGTTTTTCAAAAAAAAAAAATTCACTAAAATTTTAGTCATAGTTTTCTATCGATTTGAAAGCTTCAGTTCCTTGAGCATCGGGCAAGAAATTCCTAGATCAGAAATGAAAAGATCTTTTAAAACCAGTCGTTCCAAAGATTCAGAAGCGATGACAAGCTCACCCTGTGTTGTAAACCGTATTGTACCACACAATACAATATTTTCATCATCCGAAGTATAACGACCAATAGATAAGTCGTCGAGCCGTAATTCCTCAAGGTTTAGACATGAAATTCCAATATCAGAAACGTCACTATCTCTCAGAGATTCAGAGCCAATTTTCTCAAAGCTTTAGAAGCAATAACAAGATGAATAAAGTTACAAAGCTTTAAACTTAATGATTCGAGTAACGGAATGCCTTGATCAGAAAAGTAACATATGAATGCTCTCAATTCCTTCAGATTTTTCCATTTTACCTCATAAGGCATTAAAGTGCAACAAGATATTTGTAGTTTCACCAGCAAAGTATGGCTGCAGAGAAAATCAGTTAACCAGTCATAACCCACATGAGCTGCAGCGAACTGTAAGATGAGAATCTTCACATCTCTGCTAATTCCAAACCTGATTTTGTGTTCCAAGTGAGGATCCTTTACAGCATAGAAACTATTTGCTAAGATGCAGAATTTTTAAACCTTTGAGCACTCATAATGGTTTAGTACATTGTCAATGTGTTCAAAACTTCTTTGACCGAAAATTAGAACAGGAATTTCACGCCATTGATTGCGCCATCTTTTTGATAAAATACCGGTGCGAATAGCGTCATTAACTAAGTCTGTCTACTTTCTCAATCCCTCTACTGCTCAACTTCATATTTTTGTCTACTATTGGTTCCATTGTTTTTCCTATTATAAAAGAAAGCATTTAATGTGTTTCCATTTTTACTTGGAATTCATTGTATTGTAGGAATCCTAAATTGATAAAGATTCCTACTTTGTTATACGATAGCCATAGTTGTTATTGGCGAGAGGTGATCGATGCTCAAGGGTTAGCATCTCGTGGAGGGTCAGGCGAAGCAAGGTTCATCACGCGTGCACCTCATGCCTTGCGCCTTGGGCGCGCCTCAGTGTAAAAAGGTTTTTCTGAATGTTTATTTATCATTGTGTCACACGTATTATATTGATCTTTATAATGTAATAACATATCAGTAAAAAATAAAGAAAAATAAGACTAAAGAAGCAATATTTCATAAGATACAATATCATAAAACTTTACTTACCAAAAAAGGAAAAAAATCGATCCACTCAAATAACAATTTCATCGTTTCTTTTACTGCTAAAGGAGTAAGGGAAAATGACAAAGTAGTATAATCTAGAGCTCAAAATATTGCTTCATCCTCTTTAAACGACTTTGATAAGGATGAGTATAAATATGATGAGAATAACATGTCTGATTTGGAACATGTGCTGATAGTAAGTACTTGAGAAATTAGAACTAAGTTCTAGTTTATTTATGGAGTCTTACTTGGTAGTTTGATTGAACTTTTTTTATTGGATCGTTTCATTGAACTTAGTATCTGGATTTTGAATTTACACGGATTTGTTTATGAGTAGTTAGATTGAGTGTGATTTAGTATGTTTCTTTACTATTTATTGCATTTTAGGTTTGTTAATGGTAGTAAATAAAAATTACCTGCCTTTTTTTTGTATGCGCCTCGAGTCCGTCAGCGCGCCTAACTCCCTGCATTGCGCCTGTAACAGCTATGACATAGTTTATTAGTATTTGCCTAATTTAGTCTAATTATTTGCCTTTGGCTTCAACCATATTACCTGTCAGAGGATAAATAGTCACCAAACAAACTCTCCAAGAGACTACATGCAGATACAATTCCCATAGTTAGTACATAATCAAATATAATTCAATGAATTAGTTTATGAATTATTCAGTCCATAGTACGAACGCAATTCACAAAAAAAAAAAAATCTAACCAGGCAGTGCTCATCTTTACCTAAACTAAAAGTATTCACTGAATCAGAAATCTATGGGTGCATTTCAGTAGAGAAGATAATGCAAAAGCTTTCAATAACATAAAGGAAACTTCCAGAAAATAAAGCAGAACTTCACAAACAAACGGAGCATAGAAGATAACAACAAATTGACCAAAATTTCTATAAAGAATACTGTAGGATAGATATGTTAAGTGGCTCTAGAAATTCAGACTTACAAATAATTGGCCATGAAACAGAAAATCCGCGGGAAACTTGATCCAGCAAATCAAAAAATTTAATTTCAGATTGTGTACCTCAGTTGAAATCGGAGGAAACGAAGTAGAGAACAATCCACAGTGAATCGGATGAATAGAATGAATTCGGATGGAGAGAGGAGAAAAAAGGAGAGAAAAATCCAAAATTGACAAGGATTCCCAGCCTAATTAGTACTGTTATTATTACATAGTGGCCTAATGAATCAACACCCCCGTTAACTTAGCTTCAAACACCACCTGGCACCCCGAACCAGGGCCGTCTCTAGGCTGGGGCAACAGGGGCGACGGCCAGGGGCCTCAACGAAAAAGGGGCCCATTTTTAATGATTAATAAGTTATTTTTACATAATTAGGGTTTAAGTTATTCATTCTTTAATTAAAAAACAATGAAAATACAGTAGTACTATTAAATCTAAAGTAATTAGTTAATTATAAACATGAGTTGCTTTATTTGAATTATTATTAAAAAAAAATAAGTGTTAATTATTGAATTTAACTCTTATCTCATTAACTTCTCCTATCTCCATAATCACTATTTTTAATGTTTTCTTTCTAAACTTGAAAATAGAAAATCAAGGGCATTAATCTTCCTTACCATTGATATTACTCTCCAAATTTCATACTCATTCAATCCCTTCGGTACCTATAAATAAGTTTTCATTTCTTCTTTCATCTACATAAAGAATTGTCTTTGTTTATGGTTTATTTCAACTGATATTTCGGTTAAATATCTAAATTGGTTATTGCATCTAGGAACGCTCATAGACATCGTTTTGTTTGATCACTATGATATTTTTTTAGTTGTAAAGTTATTTTTTTAATATATAATGTGAAATTTGATATTTTTATTCGATCTCTTATTAAATGTTGCGATAGAAATGCAAATATCATAAATTTCATTTTAAAATTTTTACTCATTGATCAGGCCCCAATTTTTATATCGCCCATAAATCCCGAAGAAGGTAGGAACGAGTCTGCCAGGAACTTACAAAAGGTCCAGTTACAACGTGGTGAGTGGGATATACTTGCCACCACATTATCAATTTGAAAAGTCAAACCTATAATATTGTGACACGTGGAAAGAGACACATGCATCCCTTTCTTGTTTCACTTCCACTTTTAATTTTTTGATTACGCAGTCCCAATTAGCCTAATTCAACTCCACTGCCGGTCAATCTCAACCAACGATTTCATTTGTTAAATCATTCATAGTTCCTATTGAACACAATTTCACTTTCTTACCATTTTCAGATTTGTAAATTGAATTATATAACGCAGTTCTACCGCTGGGTGAAATGGGTTGCTTCAGTTAATGAAATCTAAAAAACTCATCGTCTCTAGCCAATTAGGTTAATTAATTGAATGGTAAATATGTCGAGGAGAGAGGGATGAAAGACACGGTTCTTACATCTCATAGTCTATTGTTTGTATCTCTCTCTTTTGAATTTGTAGTTTTAATTTCTGCATATCAAATTCATGGTAGATAAATAATGAAAATTGTAAAATAAAATGGACTTAATAAACGAAGAGAAAGAAAATAACCAGTCATCTCTTTCATGCTAGCTTCGCCGCACTGCTAATGGGTTCCTTCATTGCCTTATCTCCTCTCTACTTCCCCCTCCATGGAATTAGAAAATCTCAGGAATCTGAGGATTCTTAATGGTGGGACTGTTAGCAGTAGAGTTTAATGAAAGAAATTTGTAACTCACCAACAATTGTAGATTGAGAGCTGATGATTTTAGGATCACTTTGATCGGGGAATATGGGTTTAGGGCTGTTCTAGCCAATAATGCGTTCTTTAGGGAGAAATTCAAAGAAAGAATGGCAATGGGGTTCTTTAGGGAGATTACAATGGAGGATACTGATAAAGAAGTATCTGATTTTGTGAAGAGGATTTTGAGAGACGAGGGTTCAGGGCCACGGGAGAGGAGAGAGAGAGAGCCAAGCAAAGGAGAGAGAGGACAAGAAGAGGGAGGGTTTAGTGGACAGTTACACGCGCGGAAAAGTCAAGCAGTGCCATGTCCTATGCCAACTCAACTTGAGGGGTTAAGTGGTTCACTTTTGCCAAGTTAAGGGGGTTAATTGGATCTTTTGTAAGTTCGGGGTGACATTTAGAGTTTGAGCCATGTTGAGGGGGGTGTTGATGCATTAGTCCTTATTTAGTATAAGTAGAAAGTTTATTGACTGAGGTGTTGGCCTAGTGATTAACATTTAAGTTGTGACTTATAGAAGTCTCAGGTTCGGGTCACTTTCGGGGCGGGTTGAGGATTTTTCTTTTCATTTAATGTAAAACCCAAATGAGGCTAATTTTTATTTTTGAAGTTTATTATTCAATAGCTTAGTTTTTTATTTAATTATTTTAGAATAATTTTCCACAGTTTTTCTAAATCGGATTAATAGAACGAATTTAGATGGAAAGAATAGAAAAATGATAAAGAGAAAATAACAGCACAAGAGAAGCCAACGGCGACGAATGTGACAAGTAGAAATTAGGGATTGTTTTGAGGTTTTCGTTTTTACGTATTTGACTCAAAAATACTATAATTAAAAGAGCCGTTTCTATTAGTTGCTTAATGATCTAACGGTAATAAATAATAAAGTAATTCTATTAGTTGCTTAATGATCTAACGGTAATAAATAATAAAGTAATGTTTACTTTGTAAAAAAATATAATAACAACGTCCTATACCTATTATATGAATTTTTTCACAACTGAAAATAATTGTTATTATTAATATTATTTATTATTATTGTATTAATCAATTTGCAACGTATGACATTTTACTCAACATAATATTTTTTTCTTTTGTTTGTCATTTTAGAATATCAATGCATTATTCAACATTTTTTTCCTGATTTACCTTTGTATTAATTAAGAAAGAGACCAAGTACAAAAAAATTAGAAAGTAATAATAATTAAGAAGAAAGAAAATTTTATAAGAAAGTTAAGGGATACATTAGTTATTTTAATAGTGTAATAAAGTTTTATTGATTTTAGTATTGAAGTATGAATTGAACTGAACTAAACCCAACTGAACTAAATGCATATGAACTAAACTGAATCTAATTGCAGTTGAAAAGAATAGTGCCTAAGTAGGAAGTCTATTATTTAATAGATTTTTTTTTTGGGAATATAATTATTTCGGTATAATATTCTTACAGTTTTCTAATCGTAGTGGAATTCTATCTATATGTACCCTAATCAGGAAAAATATTCTAGACAATAAGTCATTGCAAATGGGAAATACAGTCTGAACAGGACTCTCCCTTGCAAAGAGAGGCGGCGATACACACACAAGTGAAGACTAGAAAAATCCACAGATCTGAGGAGGGGAAAAGCAAGGGTTCAAAGCCGGCAAGGGTCCGAAAGCAACCCGCGGTGAAATAGTTACGGTTCACTGCACTGGTTTTGGGAAAAACAATGATCCTACAGAGATATTCTGGGATACAAGGGAAAGTGGGCCGAAACCTTTCACATTCCAAATTGGAAAAGGGCATGTCATAAATGGATGGGGCGAAGGTGTGTTAGGAATGCAGATTGGAGAAGTAGCTCGTCTAAAGTGCTCTCCTGATTATGCTTTTGGAGCCATTGGATTTCCAGCTTGGGGGGTACTGCCCAACTCACTACTCGAATTCGAGATCCAAGTCCTATACATGGTGTAATTAATGAAACCTGTCTTTAGTGTAGCCTAACTTTTCGCATACATATATTTTCGTGCAGTCCTTTGCTTGAGAGGTTGGAATTAGAGGGTCAGATTTTGTTGATCATTTAACTATTGTTTCAAAATCTCTGAAAGCATTGTCTTTGGTTGAAGTTAAAGTTCCAGATGCCAATAAAATTTTATGTCCAAACCTTGTTAAATGTGGTTGCTAAGGAGTCGTCCGAGCGTTTTCAGGCAGTCCATTTATTCATTCATTGAATTAGTCGGTTGTACTGGGTTTGGTAAGCTTGTTACTGATTTAAGTCTTTGAGAGTATTGCATTTAGAACATATCCAAACTACTATAATTGTTACTTTGACTCGGGTACGGGTATCGGATACGTGTGCGGATCCGATTGAGTACACCGATTTTAAAATTTTAGGACACGGGAATGAAAGATTTAAAAAAGAAGAGGAGATAAATTAAATAAATTATGACATGTGAGGGAGAGGAATACCTTGAAATAGATGAAGAGTTTAGAGAGTTAACTATTGGATAAAAGATAATTGAAGTTGAGACCAATAACTAATTATATTAAAATATTATTTACTTTCTCCCGCTTTAACTCTCTTTTTTTTCATAAATGTCAGCGGTAACTTTTTTATAGTTATTCTTTTAGGGTAAAACATGTATATATTCATCATTGGAAAATTAATTACCTTCTTGACCCAAAAATGAGCGTGCAATTGATATAAATTTTTTTAACTTTCTCCTAACCTTTATACGCTCTCCACTACGTGCAAATCAGTTCGGCTTAATCAGAAAGTTTCTCTTCATCTCTTCTGAATTTTCTCCCATCGTCAATTTGTTTCTGTATTCCTCAATATCGATTCTATTTTTGTTTTTTTATTTCATCAAGCAATATGCGTTCTTCGATCTCGATTTCTTACTATTTCAAATCAACTATTCCTAATTCAATTCTGTTCTTCGTTCTAGATTTCAAAGTTGCAGTCCTAATTTTATTTTCCTTTTCGTATTTATATATGTCTTCTTCTTCCTCAATTTCAGATTTGATTTTTGATTCAAACCTGTTCTTCAATCGCAATTTCTTTGCCTTGCTGTATCCAGATTATGCAAGAATTTTGGTATTCAAAGATGAACACCACTCATGTTTTGCTTCATTTAAATGGATCATGGACTGATGATCATTGGATTCTATGTAGATAGTATTTGGCAAACTAATTTGCATGTTTTTTTTCTACCCATTATGGATATAATACAGACCTACTACATATCTATTATATATGTGCTATATATCTGCTACAAGTCTAATAAAAGTATTTGGTGAGGATATAACAGACTTGTAACAGTATTGTATCAGATTGGAAATATGAATGAAGTATTTCTTTTAATTTGTTACATATATAATACAAACCTACTACATATTTGTTACTTATTTGTTGTATATCTGCTACAAGTCTAATACAAGTATTTGATGAATATATAAGAAGAATATATCAATATTGAATTAGATAGAATTACTAATGAAGTGTTTAACATAATCTTTATAAATTTTTTCTGTTACAATTCTATTATAAACCTATTACAAAGTTTGTTACAAGGCTGTTATATATCTGTTACTAGTGTTTGGTGAATAAAATAGTAAATTTTCATTAGTTTTGATTTAAATTGGATTATTTTTGTAGTGTTTGACATTATTTGTCAGTTATTAATTTGTTACAAGTTTATGTTATATCTGTTACAAACCTAATACAAGTCAAATACATGTCTGTTACAAGTCTGTTATAAAACTGTTATATACCTGTTTCAAACCTAATACAATCCGGAGTTCTGCAGGAGCATAAGAAAGTTATAAACAACATATGAAAGATATGGAGGGCGTATGAAGGTTATTAAAAAACATGTCAGGGCCTTTAAGTAATTAAGCTAAAGTTGAGTTGAAATTATTTTACCAAAATGAGGTATAACTGACAATTTCCCATTCTTTTACTTTAAAAGCCCATTGTAGAAACGCCAAAACAAAGTAACCCTAGCCCAGATAAAAATTATTTCCTCATCTTCTCCAATCAACCGTTTGTGTTGATTTTGCTGTAGCCTCTATTGACGATATTCTAGTTTGCCGCACCCATCTCCATTCCAGCATACCAGACACGGATCTAGTAGCGGTATCACTACTGTCCCAAGCGGACATGGTAAGCCGGATAAGAGTCCGAGTAACATAGGTCTTGATGCAGCGGAAGGAACGAAAAGTGATAAACAATTAGAATCCATTGAAATCGCAACCTCAACAGAAATCAATCCTTCAAACCACCTTATAAATCACAACCTCTAAGATAATTAGGCTTCTAAAAACTCTAGAAATCGCAACCTCTAGCAGAATTTAGAAAATCAATAATAAGACGCATCTTATTCAAATGTTCATTATCATATATAAAAACTTATTTTACTCTTTCCTACAACCACATATCTATATCCATACAAAGCGACTCTTAATCCACTACATTAAATGACTCTTATTAATCCTACATAGATATTTGTAACCTACATGACCCTTGGAACTCCAAATACATTGAATATTTTCGACCACATCATTCCCCCCCTCTTGGACAAAATTTGTCCTCGAATTTCTTATTGATAAATAGAAAACTAAAAAAAATCCTATTCGTTTTTTATATATTTTTTTATAATTATGAAAAAGTAGAAAATAAAAATAAAAAGGATAGATATGACCCTCGCTGATGCAACATTGCTAGTCTCCTCCTCTTAGATAATCTCGGTCCCTCCTACGACGGAGCTATACTTTGACTGTCGTTAGGCTATGAAACTGATGCAATATTGGGGGTTTCCTATTCTTCGGCAATCTTCATTGCCGTTGGGCTCTGAATACCAACTGATGCAGCTGAAAGAATGAAAAGAGATAAACAATCGGAATCCATTGAAATCGCAACCTCAACGGAAACTGATTCTTCTAAAAACCTTACTGATGTAGCGGAAGGAACGGAAAGAGATAAACAATCGGAATCCATTGAAACCGCAACCTCAACGGAAACCGATTCTTCTAAAAACCTTAGAAAACGCAACCTCTAAGATAGTTAAACTTCTAAAAACTCTAGAAATCGCAGCCTCTACGAGAATTTAAAAAAATAATAAGATACATCTTATTCAAATATTCATTATCATATATAAAAACTAATTTTACTCTTCCGTACAGTCACATATCTATATCCATACAAAGCGACTCTTAATCTACTAAATTAAATGACTCCTAATGACTCTTATTAATCCTACATATTTATTTGTAACCTACATGACCCATGGAACTCCAAATACATTGAATATCTTTCAACCACATCAGGTCCAAACCTTGGGAAACTAGATTTTAGTTGGGGTGATAATATTTTCCAAACTGTGAATCTTCCATCTTCAATTGTGCTACCCTTGATCATAAATATCCACTTGACTCAGAACTTAGTATTCGAGTAAAACAATTGCTTCAGCAGTTTCAACACGTGAATAAGCTAACAATCGGGATCAGTTCGTTCTTGAAGGTAACTTCAAAACCAAAAATCATTTAATTTGGAATGGTGATCAAGTAAATATTTTTTTTTATAAGAGCAAAAATAATTTAATTTGGGATGGTGATCAAGCAAATATTTGAAACCATAAATTTAGAATTCATTATATCTTTTCCATAAAAATTAATTATATACGTATCTTAATACTAGTACAAGTTTTAACAGTTCCTCAAATTTTCCAAATATTAACTATTTAGTTTTCTAAACTAACCAAGTCTATCTCCAAGAAACATTGGATAAAGATCTCGAAGACTTGATTATTTATATTTCCAGATTGGACTACTAGAATTCTAAAGGGTCAACTGGTTCTACTTGTTTGACATCACATTTAAACACCGTTGAGGTAATTCGCCTCAATAAGAAAGATGACAAAGGTAAGCTTGTGCTTGAATTCATTGAGTTTCTATTGAAGAATGCATGAGTTTTAGAGGTGATGACAGTTTCATCAGAAAAATGGAGAACAGTTTTTGTGATTAAAGTTTATGAGAAATTGTTGAGCTTTCCAAGATATTCCCAATGCCAATGTTGAGTTGTTATGTTCTACTAAATCGACTAAGTGTAGAACTTGTTTAAAAGTTTGCTAAAGATGTATATACTAGCAAAGGTTGTCTTTTACATTTGATCTTATTGTGATTTCTATTACGTAACTGCAACATGTGGAATCTACATGAAATAATTTGGAGGTTATTTTCTAGCTATTTTGTTGATTTTGGTATGCATTTTAATGTTCATTTTAACGAAATCCTCAAAACTGAGTAATCTAGTGCAAAGCCCTATCTTTATTTATTAAATATTTTCTAGTGCTTTCTTCTGTTTGCCAATGCTAATGCAATTGGAGGTTGAAAATGTGATATTCAATAGTTAGAGTTTCCTTGCTACCATCGTATATTAAAGACATTATCATTACTTAATCGTACGGGTTGATAACAGGTTACATAGTTTTTAGCCGTGTTGATTACTATAAATAGCAGGTGTCCTGGGCTCTTGGGCGGATTCTGTGGAACGAGAAGAGGCAAAAATGAAAAACAAGGCCAAACAGTGGACACCAGTTAGGCAAGGTTCTTCGTTCTCTTCATGCGATGACAGTTTTTGGCGTGAGACCTATGGGGGAGACGATATATTCCCAAAGAACAAAGGGTAACGGCTGCAGCTAAAGAACAGGCTAAACAGGAGCGTAGGGAGCTTGCTAAACGGGACCGCAGGAAGCTTGCTAAACGGGACCGCAAACCTCCATAGAAGTTTTCTCCGTAGTTGTTAGTTTTTGTTTCATGCCGTAATCGTTGTTTGACTTTCTTTTATTTTTATTTTTGTATTTTTTTTCTTTTCTTTAATAATACAAGCCTAGGGAAGAGTTTTTAACTGCAGTGGGG
This sequence comes from Euphorbia pulcherrima, assembly GCA_947683365.1. Taxonomy (NCBI): domain Eukaryota; kingdom Viridiplantae; phylum Streptophyta; class Magnoliopsida; order Malpighiales; family Euphorbiaceae; genus Euphorbia; species Euphorbia pulcherrima. The sequence goes on along the minus strand of CANTUS010000010.1, from coordinate 17,443,007 downwards.
CTTCAAAACTCCGTTTGCCTTTTCCCTCTCTCTAGGTAAATTTTAATTAAAAAAATAGCAGATGCCGTTTTTTTAATAAAGGTTGAGGTCGGAAAACCGGACTCCATTTATCAAGAAGTAAAAGAAAAAGTAAAAGAAAACAGAAACAATATGAGAGGAATCAACCTCTAAAGAAAATTCAGTAAAAAGTTAGTGTGAATGCCTTTGTTGAAAAATTTATCTTGTGTGGCATATGGGGTAAATATCCCCTTCGTACTCCTCGTGACTACAACTTCTAGGTGAGGGAGGGATAGGTGATCCGCTCACAACAAATGGAAGAGGAATTTCTCTATTGTAAGCTCCCTCTAATGCAAGAGGGCGCGAAGATGAATTGCTACTATCACCCACTGAATTTGGAGCTAAAACCCTTCCTTCAAATAATTAAACCTCCAAATATATTCCTTCTAAATTCTGAACAAGGCTGTGAACTATAGGAGAAAGCTGGTGATCCTCAACACGAACTACAAGTTGTTTGTTCCATTCTTCCATGCTACGTGTTCGTGGCTTACTCACAGTGAATATATATAAATTAGGTGGATGCCCTTGTTGCCCGTCCTCTTCCGAGTCATATTAATCATCCCAGTTCTCCTTTTCCGTGGGCAATCTTGGCTATCTTCTGGGTCTCCTTGAACCGAGGATTGAACCTTTGCATTGCTAGCCTCACCATCGACATCACCAACATTATAAAACAACACAACCTTTTTACCCGAATTATTAGGGGCACCGTTGCCACTGCAATCATGATTCTTGTGTCGCTGCCTTCGGAACTCATCTTTTTACGTGTTCCTTGCTGGAATTTTTGGTTGCTTGCATGTATTTTTACATAAAAAAATATGTATTAGTAGACGTGTCCATGGAAACATGCACTAGATAAACAATTAAACAAAATTTGTTGGATTTCTACTCAAGGACACGAGAGTCTTAGAACAAACAAATGGTCAATTTTATAGAATTGATATCTCGATGATTTCAAGCTAAAACGATACTACAAATGTCAGGCTCGGTTGTTTATACAAAGCTCAATCCACCGCCATTTGCTCAACAACCCCTAATTTTCACTTCGAGCGACCATCGCTATTTTCTCTTTCAATTTTTCTTCTCTCGACCATATTTCATTCCATCCTCCCGATTCACAGTGAATATGTTCTTTAAACCTTTCCTCAAAATTTTAAATGATTCAGACGATCTGAATTTGAATTTCTTGGATTTGTTGTTTCAAGTTTGTATTTGTAAGTCTTATTGAGTAAGATCTGCTTTATGTTCAATTATGATTATGTCTAACTATCCCTAGTTATAGTTTCATCAAGAAAGGACATTGACGAAGCGAACAAAACTAGCATGTGTTGTCACATTCTCTTGGATTGGATGCAAGTAGCTAATCTTCTAGGCTGAAGGTGGTGCCTTAAGTTAGCACATGATGTGTCCGAATATACATTAGAGACCGCTGTGAGATAAACATATGATAAATATATCTAAGTGTTAGTGTTTATCTTATTGTAGTAGCTTTGTGAATATCCTCATACTAGGGATACTGGTTTCCTTGTGTGGTACTGTCGCTATAATTTGGGTCATACCTATTCATTCATTAATTTAGGATGGCACGGATGATTACGGTATAGTGATGACATCATATTTGTAAGCTAGGTAGTCAGATAGAATCCATCGCTCTCGATATATTAAGGAGTTGTACCTGGCTGCTTGTTGAAGTGACGGTTGCTTGAAACCTCTGATCAGAGTATGTGTTGATAGAAATGGTTTCTAGTCAACAAATCATGGTAAAGCAATGTACTTCAATAACAAGTCAAACATTGGGATAGCTTGGAGCAACCTCGCCATTAGTGTGTTAGCACTTTAACCAAACCTTATAAACCAAATGGTACATTATTAAAGAATGAAAGGAGTTCATCACATTGGTTAACTATTGAAAAACCAAGATTAAGCCACAAGCACGTGACGTTCTGAGTAATGGGGGATGGTAGACCCTTGCTAGAGGCGTACTACAGTCTTTCAAAGTCATCGAGTTCTGTTTCTGGTCTAGAACATCAAGCCAATAAGTTCTTAATAAAAAAACTAGGATTGGTTAAGCTTTGACAGCTCAATACTACGAGATCCCATACGATCACACACATAGGACCTTCATCGGACTTAGTATAGAATTAATAAACCTAGTCTATTATAAGAATATCAATTAATAATGGTTAGACCATTATCTGGTTAGACCATCAATTTATTTTAGCCGGTAACTAATTTATTAGGCAATAAATAAATTACATATTGAAAAGGATTAAAGGGGAATTTTTGGAACTGAGCAAAGGGTTGGACATTATGCGAGTGGGCCCCAAAAACATCAGACATTAGCAAGTAGCCTTTGCTACAACAACGGGCTCGGGGCTTTGTGAGGCATTGCTCGGGAAAGGCCTATGATGCAGGTTTGCAAGCACTACCGAAGCAGCTTGCGGAAGCCCGCAAGGCTAGCCAAACCAACATTGCCCAACAGCACTGGGCTTGGCTAGCCAAGCCTAGCCCACAAACTAGGCTTACAGGACAAGGCATGCAATAATGGCCAGCCTAGTGCGGCACTCTGTGCGCATGGGTTGAACCCGCGATGCTCTAGGCCCCCTAGGTCAAACCACCGTAAGGGATGTGCAATTTGCACATCCAACATCAGAAATGAGGGAGCATTTTTTCTCCCTCTAGCGTATAAATAGGCTTTTCCCGCCTCCTTTCCAATACACATGAATTCTTCCTTTGGGCTCTGACTCGAGATTCTTCAAATAGTTTTCTGGAGCCAACTTAGAAGATTTATTTCTAGGAGCTTGATTTCCTTCGGGCACCTCTAGTTATAATTTCAGATGAGATTCAGAATGGTCTAGTTAATACTCATAGCTCTGCAGTTCTTCCTCTTTGGGAGGTTTTGGTTGGTGGGGTTCATGTGGATACTCATAGAGGTTGTCCTACACTTGGAAGTTTGTGCAAGAGGTCATTTTGCTAGCGCACACTTCAACTGGTAAGTGTTTCTCTAGATTATTAGATCTTTTTCTTTAACCGTTTTTAGACCTAAGTAATTATGGCTGAGTTATCATATGCATGCTATAGTTTTTATACAAGCATATAACTTTAAAGTTTTGGTAAGCTTAGTATAATTGACTTATGCATAATAACGTGTGTATAGAATTGATTTAGTTAGGGCTTTAATTAATTATATACAACTAATAGGAGTTCCTTCGGACAAGACACAAATTTTTAAAATTCCGTCAGGCCAATTATGCATGTTCAAATTGGCTGTCAGTTCCCAACATAGGGTTAATCGGGAATGGGTTTATCAATCGCCAACTACACACTTTCAACAAAATAAAGGGTAAAATTTAAAAACATACCATGTGATTTCAACCATTTTCAAAAAGAAGATCATACAATTTTTATTTTCAAAACGAGGAGTGAGATGTTAAATGTTATCGAACAAAGGAAAAATTTCACAAAATGTCTCTTTCCTAATGTTACCAATTATATTTTAATGAATTCAACATTTCTATGATTTAATATAATGTAGGAATTATACATCAAGACTTGGATAAGTTTCACAGATTTTTTTATTTTGTTATGATTTTAAAAAAATATCAACGTCTTTTAATTAAAAAAAATATTTACAGTTGTCAAAAAATTTCAAAAATTGTTATGGAGGTGTATTGTATTTTTATTAATTGACCCGCAAAATTTCAGTTTAACGTGGAAAAGATTAACATTTATCGTGACATAATTTCAAATTGAGATCTTTTTTATTCATTTGCTTGCTAACTTTTGAATTCTCAAATCCCATTTTGAATCAAGATTGATCCTCTTTTTGAAACCGAGTTAACAAACATGGCATGTTTTTGAATTTTACCCTAAAATAAGTTAGTGAAAGTCAATGAATTTCATATCTTTTTTTATTGAAAGAAGAAAAACTTTGATCCTTTTTTAGTCATCATAGTATGTTGGCGATTAAGAGCGTATTTTTTTAATTTTGGCTCAGAACCTCATAATTTTCCAAACTGCTATGTATTATATGTAAGTGTTTTTGGGTAAAGTATCTCAAAGGCTTCGCTAATAGCCCGATCAACTGACCACATTTGCTTAGCTTTCAGCATCAACGACGATCTTCTCCCATTAGCATAAATCAATTGGTATATTATGTTTTTCGAAATTAATGAGTGAAGTTAATGGTTTTCAATTTTCATAACAGGATGCATCGGAATTGATCGCAATACAATAAAATAACTAAATTCCTTACAATTCTTCAAGATTGCGAAGAAGAGAGGCTCTTACAACCCTAAATTTTTCTAGATTCAGAGAATTAGAAAGAAATAGCTGCAACCAACTTTTATTCAATAAAAATAGACTAATTTTCTGTCAAACATGCCAATAAATGTTGTCTAGAAGCTAGGGTTAAAACCCCTGATAAAACAAAAAAGCTCATAAATTTTTAGAAAATTGCAATTAAGTCCCTGAAAATTGAAAAACGCAAAATTAAAGCTCTAAATAGCAAAAAAAGGCCTCGAGAGGGCGGGAATAGGGACGAAGCTTCAGCATTGGTCGTTGGGCTATTTTTGATAAGAAAAGTGTCACAAATCATGGAAATATATATATATATATATATATATATATATATATATATATATTTGTGTGTGTGATCATTCATTAATCTTGTTAGTTCGATCAAGGAAAACAAAATAAAAACAAACAAGCAACATGCAGAGTAGGATAAAAAGTGTAATTTATTAGGAAAGTTGACACGGTTGATATTTTATAAAAATCACAAAACCTGAGCCTGAAAATACAAAAGTAAAGTAAACAAGAATGGATTTTTCCTTTGTAAAGCATTACCCCTTATTTGCAATCAGCATTCGAGAAGAAATTAATTTCATATGAATTCATTTTATATAGAAAACTCTTAAATTTTCTACATAAATTGAACTGTACTGAATTTCTTCAACAACTGTTATAAATACACCAGTCAGATAGGTTTTCCGATTTTTTAACCTCAGAAGCCCTACGCACAAGCTTGGTTCCATGGACAAGTGATTGACCAAGTAGAAGAGTATCAGGTTGATGATCAAAACTCTGCCAAATATATTTACCATTGGAATCAACAAGAACCGTGTTACCATTTTCGAGCAGTTCGAAGCCAACAACGCCTTTATTGGCACTGTTGGTTTGCCAAGCTATGCGGCCATCAGCATCAGCTAGGACAAGATTACCATCAGCTGAAAAGGTCAAAGTGGCATTTTCTCTAACAGGATTGCTGCGATTAGCTTCCCAAACCCAAGGCACGAGTGATTCAGATCTGGAATTACTGATACGAAGGATAGCAAAGGTAAACGCATCGGGAGTGGTGTTATAGAAGCAAAGTTGGGAAGGGCCGGTAGATATTGGTAAGACACGATAAGTAGCATCATACTTAACTATATATTCCCCGAAATTGCCTTCATTGACATGTATAAAAGTTTGATCAGGAGGAACAGAAGCTGCAGCAGTGGCTGCGAAAATTATGCAGACACATGCTAAAATGATTTTTTCCATTGTTGTGAGTGTGGGTTTGGTGCAAAACTTTGCATTTGTGGCTTCTTTTTATGGATTCGTTGAAGGTGGAGGGCATTAATTATTCATTGGCATTAATGTTATTTTGCCATCTTGTATATTATTTTATTGGCCATCTCATTAATGCTTGCGATTTGTAATAATTAATTCCATCGGATTGGTTGACTATGTTAATTAAAGGGAGAAAATTTTAGATAAAAAAGGATGACGAGCACCCGATGGTATCAACTTATTTAAATAATGATAAATCGGTTTTTGTTCTTGTAATTGGATGGGTGAAAACATCAACCCACCTCAGTTCCAAATAAAACAATTGGGTGGTGGTCGATTATGTCATTCAAAAGAAAGTTTCAAACATTTATCACTAGTGGACTATCTTGTTTTCATGTAATATTGGGATTTCGCCACTCCACTTGGGATAAGTGAGATTTGGAAGTGTAGGAACAAAGCAGTTTTCAAGGATATGGATTTGGATTTATACTCTTGATTTCTTCAATTTTTTGATTTATTGGTGTTTCCGTTATCATGAGTCAGTAATATTAGACATATTGTGGGTAATGTTTGGTGAATTCGCGATGGTCTAGGGCTGCCAGAAATAGTTTGGGTATTGAAGAGTGTTGTGGCCATGACTGTACTCTATTGGAACTACTACATATTGGGTCATGATGCATTAGTTTAGGAAATACAGGAGGTAGTGACTCGTTTTAGGCTGAAATTGATTTTTCACATCGAGACTAGATGCTCTGGATCTAGAATCAATTATGTTTTGAGGAAAGTTGCTCTTTTAAACTCTTTTATCGTGCGAGGTGACAGAACTTGCGGGGGATAAAGTTATTGTGGGATAGTTTGGTGAATGTTGAGCTGCGAAGCCATATCATTAACAACATTGAGAGTTTACTCATAATTGGTGGACGAACTTGGCGTTTTGCTAACTTTTATGGCTACCCAGTTAGACACTTGAGAAATATTACTTGGGACTTACTTTGATGCTCAGATGATAGTGGTTTATTGTCGTGGGCTGTGATGGGAGACTTCAATGAGATTTTAGATATGTTAGAGAAGTGGGGAGGTCACCCTAAACCAATCTCTGGTACGAATGAATTTCAACAAACCATTGAGCAATGACCTTTTGCCGATCTGGAATTCTCGGGCTATCCTTTCACATGGGAGAGAACAAGAAACGAAGAAGTGGTCTTTAAGGAGCATTTAGATCGGGGTTTGGCTAATAATGCTTGGCTAAATATGTTTGGAGGCTACCGACTGTTTCATTTAAACTCAGCTACTAGTGACCATTCTTTTTTACTACTAAACCTGATACAACAACAGCGCAGTGACTAGCCTAGCTTTAGATTCAATAATATATGGAGTGATAAGGAGATCTGCAAAAATATGATTCACACGGATAGGAGTAGGTCCATCTCCAAGAAGTTAAAGATTTTAGCTCCTACTCTCCTTCGTTTGGGTCATCAATTTTTTGACTCCTCTATACAAATAGCTGATTGTAAGAAGCAAGTGGAAGCTCTCAAAAGGAAGAATATTACCTATGCTAGTGTAGATTATGTGGAGGTTAGAAATCGCTTGGCTAAACTTTATAGCGATAAAGAACGATATTGGAAGGAAAGAGCAAAGCTTCAGTGGTTGAGATGTGGGGTATCGTTGGATAAAAATAGGGCTCTTTGTACGGTTGTAACGAAGGAGAAAATTTGCACGAGAATCTTCATTATGCATCCTGATAAAGCGTCGGGCCCTGATGGCTTTGACCCAGGTTTCTACCAAAGCTTTATGTCTAGTTTTGGTGATGATGTATATGCTTGTGTCTTGAAAACGTTAAATGATTGCATGTTACCTGATGATTTGCATGAAACTCGTATTGTCTTGACCCTTAAATCTAAAAATACTTAAGTGTTGAAGGATTTTAGACCAATAGCCCTTTGTAATTTTATTAACTGAATTATATCTAAGGTGTTGACTAATACATTAAAGGGTGTATTTGGAGATTCAGTTTTTGAGACACAAAGTGATTTTATCCCAGGGCGGTTGATAGCAGATAGATTACCGATGAAGTAGGACATTATATGCGTAGGGAAACATCATGGCAAGAGGGGATGGTGGGCTTAAAATTAGAAATGTCAAAAGCATATGATCGTATTGAGTAGGACTATGTGAGTGCAGTTTTACCTCATATAGGATTCTTAAACTTATGAGTTGAGTGGATGTTAATGTGTGTCCCTTCTATCAAGCATTCCTTCATCTCAAGTGGGAGGATTTTTGGGTCTATCATTCATGGGAGGGGTATTCGGTAGGGTAACCCTCTTTCCTTCTATGTATTTATCCTTTATGCTCAAGGATTATCTGCATGCTTATCTAATCTTAATCAAGCTAATAGTATTCATAGATGTAAGGTGGCTATATATGCTCCTTCAGTTTCCAACCTATTCTTTGTGGATGATAGTTATCTTTTTTCTCAATGCTTCTCTAGCTGAAAGTGTCGCCATTAAGAATTGTTTACTAATTTATGAACGAGCATCAGGCCAACTGGTCAATTTTCATAAATCTTTGATTACTTTTAGCTCCAATATTGTTGACCACTACAGACAGTTGCCATGACATTTTTTGCACTACTCAGTCATCAGAAGCTACCACTTATCTTGTTATGCTAATGTGTGTTGGAAGAAGTAAATTTGCATCTTTTGGTTTGATCAAAGACCGAATTTGAAAGCATATAGATCCTTGCCGTGCAAAATTTCTTAGCCGTGGTGAGAAGGAGGTCCTAATCAAATCTGTCGTCCAATCTGTCCCAGCTTATTTAATGTCTATTTCCCAGATTCCCCAAATCTTATGTGAGGCAATTCATAAGATGTTAAATTCTTTCTGGTAGGCTTCAAATAATGGAGATCGGAGGGGGATACATTAGTATAAATGGGAGTTACTCTGTAGGCTGAAAAAATTAGGTCGCATGGGATTTCAGAATCTGTTTGATTTCAATTCTGCTCTATTATGTAAACGGCTTTGGCAGATGTTAACCTAAACTCATTGGTGTGTAGAGTTTTCAAAGCTCGGCACTTTTCCAATTCATCTCTCCTTCATGCTAAACTAGCAAGTAAGTTTGGTGAAGTTTTTTCTCACATCTTGATTTCTTAAAAAGCCATATAAGATGGAAAGTTAGAGATGGCCACTCAATTTCCATCATAGAAGCCGCATGGGTTACTGGAGTGTTAGCACGATCCGCTCTAGCCTGATGATGATATAAACCTTATTTGACATAGCGATCAAACAAAGAGCTAGGAATGGAGCTAAAGCTATAAATTCTTTTTCCCTTAGCTCTGAATATCTCTCAGTATGATATCCTAGATCCTAAGATTCTCCCGATGTGAAAATTCCTTAAAGCTTGAAATATCGAGAATCCTTAAGATGTCTAAAAGAGTTCAAATGTCCCAATGACATTTAAAAATTTGGCGTAGCTAAATTCAGAAGTTTCCATCTCTTTACCGTAGGGTTTTCATTACCCTAAAAATGTCAACTGTGGAAACTACCCGATCCGGTAGTTTCCCTCTAATGGTTATTATCCATTCAGACAATATATATGTACTATTTTGGATTAGATAGTAAATAACCGACCAAGTTTTTTCCCTGAATTTCATCCGACCAGGTACTTTCCCAATTCACTATTTTGGATAATTGGATTAGGCAGAAATTAACTGATCGGATATTTTGCCCTAGAAACGACCCTATTGGATAATTTCCACAAGCTATAAATAGGCATCTTGCCTCCTCATTTAAAATAAAAACACATCATTTTCATTTTTGCATGTAAAAGTTAGATTATAGAGAGAGAAATTCTGAGCTTAGAGGGAAAAAGAAGGCATTTTAGTCCTTCATTTATCCTTTGTCTATACTTTATCCATACTCCGTATAGATATCCCCGGATATACCCCGAAACTCTGCCGGAGTCACTCAAGTCGCTTGAGATCTCCTAAGAAAACTAATGCCTCGGTTCCATAAACTAGGTATTCCTCGAAAATCTGCCCAAGGACTAACACTTCGGTTCCCCAAACTAAGCGCCCCCTCAAATCTCTGTAAAAATTTTGAAATCAATCCCCAAAAGATTGATATTTAAAACTTATAGTAGAAAACTACAGCCAAAATACTCCTAGAGATTCAGTATTTGGAACTCATAGTATTGAATTACAGCCAAAATACTGCCAAAATTCCCTCTTGGAGATTCAATATTTAGAATTAATAGTATTGAATCACGGTCAAAATACTCAGGTTTTTGATATCCATAATATCGAATTAAAGCTGAAATATCATCAACATCCCCCACAAATCAACATTTGAAATTCATAGTGTTGATTTAATCATTCAATCCATCCAAGATATCAAAACGACAACTACGGTTCCTAACTAGCTCTCACATCATCCTAGACAAACAAAAAGGTAAATTGAGGGTAATGTCGTTGAAAAGTCAACTTTCTAATTTTATTTTGATCTCTCTAATCTATGTTATTTTTCTTTACGCTTTCTTTCTACTGTTTTCATTTTAGTTTGTTTATTTGCACATTTCCATTAAATTGCATTAACGTAAAGATCAAGCTTATAAGAAAGTAAGCAGGGTCATACCGTTACTATTAAACATCAAAAAACCCGCTGTAAAGTATTTATATCCTTTCCTATTTACTTTTTTTCTATTAAACCCATGATGCATTATCAAATTTAATTTAGTTTTCAAATATAAAAGTTTGATTAGTAACTATTTCGTCCGAACTAAGAATCTCATCTTTTGGTATTAAAATCCAATTTTGGATCGGTATAGAACAATTCCTGGTGGAGCAGAACCGGGTGGTGACTCTATCTTTATTAGAAAAAGGAATAAGCGTATTTCTATTTCCTTACAATGAACATTATTATTATTTATATAATTATATTTTGTAATATGATATACTTATTTTTAGAATCCGAATTTAGTAAAATACTACCTATTTTGGCAATTATTTTATCTTTCTATATATGAAAATCAATTGTCACATATTTTCTAGAATTTTTCCCATAAACCAGAATTTTCCATTAAACCTTATTCAACTTCAAAATGCTTTCTCCACACTAGCGACTCTAATGGGGAGTATTCTCAAAAAGCTTTGTTTTAACTTTTATTTTCACATAATTTTTTACATTTTGCTTTTTTCTTTTTGATAAAATAATGAACTCAGACTTTGTTTGAAGGCTATTGCATATTTGATATTATCATCATTATACTAGGATTGAATATGCATTTGCATTTGGACCACCCTGAATACCCTCGATGTTTTCGGTAAACTATTCCTCCTGCTCGTATTAGGGTTTGATGGTACAAAACTGATCGCACCACTTGTGAGACTTACTTTCGATCTTTGACTCGCTTAGGGTAATTATTCTAGGGTAAAGATTTAGAAAGGGTCTCTTGGTCATTTTAGGGCCATTGGATCTTAGTATATTAAGGCACAAGCTAATTCGTAAACTCCTCTCACGAGACCTGATGCCACATATAGATGAACGATAGCAACTACCCACTAGGTTCTCGAAACTTGTGTGATAAGTGAATTAACTTTGCTGGTTTCCAGTTGACTAAAAGCGAAGTAACCTCATCAAGGAGAAATAAGGTCGGAAGGCACAATCTAACCATTTGTTCCATGTGCAGCTTACATAAACCATTCATAAACATCATTTCGCATGATACTAATCACATTTTTTTGCAGCCATATTGTGTGAGCATATAGTTAGTCTAATATAAGTCTAAAAATAAAAACCAAAAAATGAATAGTGCCATGCATATAATCATGCATTTTCATGCATTCATGCATTAACTCACCATAACAAGTAAAGATAAAATAAAAAAAAACTTAAAAGGGTCGAAACCTCATGCTGAACTCCTCAAGAATGCATTTTTAGGTTTGAAATATTGTAAAGAACAGTCTAGACGAATTCCCCACCAAAAGAGTCTTTTGAGTCCGAATTCAAATGTACCATTGCCAAAAAAAGAAACCATAGCCCTTGCAATGAGGGAGTTCATGAACTCACCCGAATTCTTTCAAGCTATGCGAGCAGGCTTTGAGAGTTACAAAACTTCCACTTCCAATGGAGAAGCCTTAGAGGTAGCCGAGTTGAAGGCAAAAGTGGCCAACATTGACGCTTTAATTCTGAAGATTGAAAAGCTAACCAATCCTTCCCTATGGAAAAACCTCAGTGTAAACAGATTTTATCTTAAGGATTCTCAAGCACTACCTACAAATTTTGTAATGCCCTATATTGCCCAATGCAAAGGAATGAGCTCGCCAAAATCTCACCTAGAGGCTTATCTCAAAATCATGAACAATATGGTAATCCCCAAAGCCAAGTCATTAATTTGTTCCAATCCACTTTGCAAGATGAAGCAATGGATTGGTATACGATGATGATGACCCTGGAAGTAAGAATTGGGAAAAGTTGAGTGAGGCATTCCTTAACAATTTTTCCTTCAAGTTGAAAGTCGAGACTACTCTTCAATATCTCGAATGCATCAAGAAGAAGCCTAATGAGTCATGACAACAATATTATTTATGATGGATGGCAATCCAAGTACTCGCAGATGGTGCCCCTAAGCTTGATTCACTAATTATCAAGCTAGTGGAAGGTTCGAGCCAGAAATATCAGGATGTAATGAAGATGAAGAAACTCGAGTCATTCAATGAGGTGGTTGGTTATGCAAAAGAATAGAAAAGTATTCTGAACTAGTAAAAGAAAGAAGAACTTGAAGCTTTTAACAAGGCTAATTATCAATAGAAAGGAGGCTACTTCAAACCAAGCGCTTCAAAGTATTCAAAGATGAATCCAACTACGGGAAAACTAGTAGTGGTAACAGCGCAAATACAACCCACTCAACTTATAACACGATGGGTGGGGTCATTATCTCAAATCTTTACAAATTTATGAAGGTCTAAGATACTTGGTAGCATGATGGAATTTGAAGCTCCATCGCCTGAAGATAGTGACAACTTTTATGTCTTTCATATTATAAAGGGGCATAGAACTAGCAAATTATCAAAAGTTGATGAAAGATATATAATAACTCATCGGGTACAAGAAGATAGAAGAGCCTGAGAGAAAGCCGAGTACGCATACTAATCTATTGCCTAACTTCCAACCAATAGTCAATGTTATAAATTCTTAAGGAAGAGGAGATCCTCTAGAGCAGCCCAATTTCCAACATATTGGGATAACTCAAACCAATGGTGAATAAATAATGATCCAAAATGTGGAAAAATATAATTGCTTGATTTCATTCGAAAAGTTGGATGAATATGAAGTTCAACCTAACATGATTTATTGGGGTAATATTGACCCTCAATAATTCTTGAATGTCTTCTATAAAGAGATGAACAAACGAGGAGTTCATGCACTTGGATTCACATCTCAATTTCCATGATTTTTGGGAGAACATCTGCTGAATTTGTATTATGGCCTTACTTACCAACGTAACTAGGATTAGGATTTCTTGCAAGCATGCTTGGTGGAATGCTATTCATTCCAATACTATTATCACTTTAGGACCCGATGTTGGGGACAACTATAGAACCATATCAAATGAAATCCATATCTAGATCATGTCTCATTCACTTTTGATTCTATATAGGATAGGATGCATGCCCAAGAGACTAGAGGAAAGGCTCCTTTGTTCGAAGAAACACCTCCTAAATAAGGAAGTTCTAGCGATTCCATTCAAATCACAACCCATGATCAATACAAACCTGAAACATGTTGGCAAACTTCTGGATATGTCAACAAATATATTCTCAATCATGATATGCCCTGATTGGATTCATTCTTTGAAAAGCCACCAAGACTCTAGAGTCCTTACGATTTCCACAATGACACATGTTATCATCAGGCGGACTTTAACGATTTAATAATCATTGGTTCATTACAAGAGTTTTTTGATGCACTCTTTGTGCATAGTCCCGATCAAGCACAAATGCTTGAACCACTTCTTGAGGAAGATCCTAAGGAATATCTTTAAGAAGATTTGGAAGAAGATCTGGAGGAAGAGGAAGATCCAAATGAAGTCTTTTTCATGCTAGATGATTCATCAGAAGACCAAATAAATGAAGATTTCAAATTGAATGCACCTATCAAAGGTGAAGTCAATAATCTTAGAGAAATTGACCATGGGATATGTAATGAGATCGATTCCGGCTCAATTGGGCCAGTAAAAAGTCAAGAATCATGAGAAATAACTAGTGAGAACCAAGATGCTATCATAAATAGACACATCTATATGCTCAGGATCCAAGTGCAAAAACCGTCTAAAGAATTTATCTAGGAAAGGATAAGGATCGAGAGTGAACTCACGCTTCTCAGCAAGTAATTTAGAGAACCTCAGGATGGAGATCTCCCTATGCTATACAGTAGTGCTACTGGCCCAAGGACCCACTTGTATCGATTTACAAGGATGATGAACAAGAGGTGTATACACTACTCCTTTTTGCCTTAGATATTTCGACTGACTCTCCCAGACATAGCCCTTGTTTAGTTCAAGATCCTGAAGCATCATCAAAAGGCCTTCTAAGATAAGCTGTGCAATTACTTCCTTGACTATTTCACATGGATAGATCCCTTAAATTATTTACCTCCGAAGAGAAACAAACAAAGCAATCCCATCCTATACTGGTACAAGGATATGACCAAGAGTTTATGTCCTAAGAGTTATGAAATTTCAAAGAATATCCTTGGTATGTCCCCAGAATCAGTGGAGGAAGTGGAGGAATCACTTTGTTGCCAATCCATTATAATGACAACATCGACAAGTTAGGCGAAAGGAAATCCATGCCTAGAGAATCATCATCATACTCATAATTTTCTATCAATATGATCAATAGGAGTAGCCCTACTAAAGAAAGTACTCGAAAGCACAAACGAGGTGGTGACAATGAATCTAATTTTTGACAAGCATGAAGAGTCGAACAAGGCCTAGAGGAAGTTCAAATTTAGTGACAAATAGAAGAAGAATGATGTTCAGCATTCGAATAGGAAAGGAGGCACGAGTTTGTCCCTCTCCTTTAATTACTGCCAACTCTATTGTACTACAGAATAGGGTGTCCATACATTCATATAGACCAGTTTCCAAAGGTGATGAATGAAGCATTGATCCACTTCTATCATTGGGCTATATTTTTCATTAAGACACTTTGAGGAAAAGCCATGAAGTGGACTTAGAATTTACCTTCGCCATAGTGTATGTGCTGGAATTTCCTAGTAAAAATGTTCTTAGAATGATTCCTAGAGATAGAACCAGTAAAAGCTACAAGAAAGGCGACACCATGTCCCAACAACATCGAGACTAATGCAATACAAGATAAAGCTCTGACAGAGTGCCATGTCTAGGCAAAGATCAAGCACGAGAATCAACTCAATGACACACTATATCCCATGATAGAGAATGTATCTAATTTAAAGCATTCAGAGATAGTAAATATGCTTAGAAGACCTGATTCTTGGGAAGAAGAAGTCTGAGGCTAGCACAATTGTGAAAAAGATTTCCTACACCGATTTGATGAAGAGAAGCACCCGTGGAAAGGATTTCCTCAAGTCCTTCCTCAACTTCTATATGATGGAGAAACTCATCCTTGACTTTATTTGGCTCACTACACTAATTTCATGAATTTCATAAAAGTGAATTGTCTTTATTGGGTCTACCTCTTTATGGACACCTTAAAAGGAAGAGCATGGCAGGGGTATTCACACTTACCTAATCACCGTATCATGATTTAGGATTTGTTCAACCAGTATTCCTTCATCATTTCATAGTGGTATTGCCTTAAAAAAGGACATGTAACTCCCTATCCAACTTCCCTTGCCTTATCCCATGGGAGAAAGTGCAACACGATCATATCCTTGGTATACATTAGATCAGGAATCTTTCAATGATGATGCCATTAAAGCACTATACTTTGATACAATTAGGAGATCCACCTCTGAAGTTCACACAATTTGTCATGAAGATAGCATTGACCTGTTCTATGTAGAAGTCATGAAAGCTGATCCAGCGAGATGATTTTGTACCATTTATGAATTGGCCATTTGTCACCAATGACTCTCTCATTGCTACCACAAATAAGAAACATGTTAATCTAGCGGACATCCATTGGGAGGATAATTTTGGTGTGGTCAAGATCTTTGAACATCTTGTCTTCTCGGCAATAAGAGGATGAAAGATCATTGGGGCAAGTGAGCCAATTATCCCTAGAAATGAACCAATTCATAGACCAAGCCTACGTATTAAGGATCCTTTGATTGATCAACTTAGTGTAACATCAACTAAGTTGTCCAATTGGGAATTGCTTCTCATATGTCGTCCAAGGAACATAGGGAATAGTATCGTAGGGCGGCTATTATTAAAACGCTCATGGACATAGAAACATCTTCCATAGTTTGCCCACTCAAGTGTGCTCTCTTATTGGTAATCAACAAGCAATAGTTATACCTGATATAACTTTCACCAGTGCCAACTTACCTAATGTCAGCACTGATCATAATAAGGCCCTATATTTGAAGGCAAAACTGTTTGGACATATCATGACCTGTGTAATGGTTGACAATCAATTTGCATTCAATGTCTGTACAAGAAAGGTTTTACCCATCTTGGGGCTCAATGAAGAGTCTCTAAGAAAATCTTCCACTATCATCAAGGCTTATGATGATTCCAAAAGGACTATCATTGGTACATTTAAAGCAGAAGTGATTACCAGGGAGATATTATCAATAGTTATCTTCACCATTATCGATATTCCTATGACTTTCTGACTTTTTCTCGGACTCCTATAGTTCCATGCATTAGGCGGAGTTCTGTCCACCTTGCACTAGAAAGTGAAGATACCATTCTAAGGAAAAGTTATAACTTTAGAGGCAGATGAAGCATTCACTATAGCTGCATTGGAAAATTAGAAGGGGAGCTTATAGGGATTTTCAGTAGCAACATTAGAAGGAAAGAGCATCGGTAGAACATTGGGGACCATGGATCCAGATGTACATGGAGCGATATCACACTCCCGGCAGAGGACTTAGGCCATAAGACCAAGGAATGACGACCTTCAACATTGATATAGGAACTTTAAAGCTGACAGGTTTTAGTTACAAAGAAACTAATGCTAGATCTAAGTAAGGAAAG
This sequence comes from Euphorbia pulcherrima, assembly GCA_947683365.1. Lineage (NCBI taxonomy): Eukaryota > Viridiplantae > Streptophyta > Magnoliopsida > Malpighiales > Euphorbiaceae > Euphorbia > Euphorbia pulcherrima. Next base: position 17,426,215 of record CANTUS010000010.1, on the reverse strand, counting down.
ATAAGCTTCACGCGAGCAGAAGAAAAGCCATATACTGGAGTTCCTGAAGTAATTTAGCACCAAGGAAAGAGAGTGCCTAGATTTAAGATTTTCTCTGATGTGGTAGACTATAGCAAGTTCATACAAGGACCAGTTATCAGCATGCTCGAGATAAGAGAAGAACCAACAGACATCACTATCACTCAGAAGGAGCACCTACGCAATCTGAATTGAAGAAAAAAGACTCCAACATACTTCTTGATGAACTTCTTGGAATCCTACAAACTCACTTAAAGATAGAGGAATACGGCACAAAAGAAGAGTAGATGAACCAAGTGAAGGCAGAGATGGCTAGGGTGGTCAAAGGGAAAGCCAAACTTCATAATGAGGCAACTCCAGCTGAAGCTAACAATCAAGATGAATAGACTTCCACTAAAAAAAGATGAGTCTTCTATATCTATCTGTAATTTCTTTGATATTAATAATGTAATGTATGAATCATATAATATGATAAAGAACTTTGCTTACGCGCGTGGAGTTTCTAATAATTATTTCATGCATCCATTCCAGCATAAATCTTGCATTTTCAATATCAACGATGACATAACAAAGAAAATAAACTTAAACATAGAAGAAAGTTCGAAAATGGTAATCATTTCTAGAGAATTGACCATTGAACAGGAGAGAGAATTGGTAAAAATGTTAAAGTAGCTTGTTTCAGCATTTGCTTGGTCCTACAAAGATATGCCATGAGTCGATCATCACATTGCCAAAGATAAGATCCCGACAAATCCAAAGATTCGTCCAATATCACAGAAACTAAGAAGAATGCGACCTAAATGGGCTAAAAAGGTGAAAGAAGAAGTAACCAGTTACTTTGAAGCCGGCTTTCTAGAAGTTGTAAAATATCCCATATGGTTGGCAAACATAGTTCCTGTTAGATATGATATATGCCCTTAAGGCAATTAGGGCAATATATCTTAATTATGTATTGGTCTGAACAATTTGTTTAATTCATAAAGGCATTTGATCTTTTGTTTATAACGATGTGTTCATATATGTTATGATTGGTTAAAATATATTCATTGGTATCATTGTACAAAGGTCCTTGACATAATAGATAGCATGAAGTAAGAGATATTATGGTGAGACTATGTGTAGTGAGACCTGCTTCATGTGCAATTATGATTATGTCTAAACTATCCCCAGTCATAGTTTCATCAAGAAAGGATATTAATAGAGAAGTACGACTAGCATGTGGTCAACTCTCTTGGAAAGGGTCCAAGCAGTTAAACTCCTAAGACCGAAGGTGGTGCCTTGAGTTTGACAGATGGATATATCTTGAAGATAAATTGGAGACCATAGTAAGATAAACACTTGGTATATAAATAAATGTGTTAGTGTTTATCGTCACATAGCTTTGCGAATATCCTAATACATGGGATATTAGTTACCTTGTGTGGTACTATTGCTATACTTTGTGTCATACATATTCTCTCATTAATTTAGGGTGCCACGGGTGATTACGTGTATAGTGATGATAATACCTTGGTAAGCTATATAGTCACAAAGAATCCATCGCTCCGGATATATTAAAAGTTTTTATCTGACCACTTGTTGAAGTGATGATTACTACAAACCTTTCATCAGAGTAGGTGATTCATAGAAATAGTTTCTAGTCAAACACATTATGGTAAAAAGTAGTACACTTGGGTAACAAGTAAATAACTGGGATAGCTTGGAGCAACCTTATTATTGGTCGGCTAACACTTTAATCAAACCCAACAAACTAGATGTTACTTATATTAAAGAATAGAAGGAGTTCATCGCAGTGGGCAACAATTGAATTAACCAGAATTTAGTCATAAGCATAAATGACGTTTTGATTAATGGGGGATGGTAGACCCTTGCTAGAGGCGTACTATAGTCATTTAAGTAATCGAGTTCTATTTGTGGTCTAGAACCGGGAGCCAGTAGTTCCTGATCAGCAAAGCTTGGCAAAACCTTAAGAGCTCAATACTATAGGATCCTATAAGGTCACACATATTGAACTTTCACTGGACTGAGTAAAGAATTAATAGACTCAATATAACATGAAGATATTAAAGGGATGGTTGAACTATTACCTCGTTAGACCAGAGATTTTATTTATTGACAAGTAACTAATTTTATTAGAGTCATAAGTAATTTAAAGTGTTCATTAAAATGATTAGATCATTTTATGGTTAAGCCAGGAATTTATTTTGACCAGTAACTAATTTTATTAGGGCATAGGTAAATTAAAGTGTTGATTAAAATGATTAAATCATTTTATGGTTAAGCCAAGAATTTATTTTGATTGGTGACTAATTTTATTAGGGTTAAAAAATAAATTAAAAGAAAGGAGGATTAAATTTAATCTCATATTAAATTCACATTTAATCCACATTTAATCCCGGATTTAATCTCGCATTAAATCTGCATTTAATCCCGAGTTAAATCCTCGTATCCCTCATATAAAGCTAGCCTCTCTTCTTCATTTCTTACACCATATCTTTCTATGAGCTCTTACTTGAGATTCTAACACGTTTTCTCAATGTCAACTAAAAAGATAAAATTATGCAGTCCCTTTGGTTAATATTTTGGGTGGGTTTTGGAGTGGTCTAGCAGCTACTCACAACTCTGCGGTTCTCCCTAATTGGGAGGTTTCGGTTGGTGGGGTTCATGTGGATACTCATAGAGGCTATCCTATACTTGGAGGCTTCGGTAAGAAGGTTCTACTAAAGCACACTTCAACTGGTAAGTCCTCTAATTCTCTTTTAATTATTAAGTCCTTTTATTAAGCGTTTTAAGACTTAATAATTATTATGCTTAGGTTATTTTGCATGCTTAATTTATTTTATACCCTGGCTATAACTTAGAGTTATAACATGTTTAAAATAAAATATTTTTATGCCAGGATATAATTTAGTATTATGGTACGCTAGCCAATGCGTGCTAACTTTAGTAGAGAATTAATTTAGTTAAGACTTTAATTAATTTATATGCAACTAATAGGAGTTCCTGAGACAAGGGAAAAAATTTTAAATTTCTACCATGCTTGTTTTGCATGTTCAACTTGACTGTCAGTTCCCAACAGTGGTATCAGAGCCTGCCTATTTAGTGCATAATTAAGTTAAAAGTAAACTGAATTTTATTTTTTGTATAAAATGATTTAAAGTTTATTATTTTGTTTGGCAGAATAGATGAACTAAGACTTTCTTTTCAAGGTTGGAAAATGGATATAGACAATTTCGTATAAGTCTGCTCAACTTACTCAAAATTATCAAAGACTCAATAAATTATATAAGTTACAGGAGTTATAGATGGTTTCAATTTACATGAATTGAACGAAAAAAATTTATTAGTCCAAGAGAATCCATGTTTTTTCAAGCTTGTGCTCGTATATGTTCTGCTGAGGATTGGACTTGGTGTCAACTCCTCATAGGGCACCTCTCCTACCTGGGAATATATAACGATGCAGCTTGAGTTAACAAAGAGGGGATTAAATATGGACTGATTTATTTCTAGTATATAAGATGGTTCTTATATATGTTTCTATAACAAAGTAAATATTAAATTATTGAATAAAAGCTCAAAGGAAATGCAATATAAACATAACAAATAAAAATGTTAATTATTTTGCGTATAATTAAGGTTGATGGAGTAATTATAATAAAAAGCTTGAACTCACCTAAGGTTAGACCTAACAAATTAATTATGTGATTCCATGAATTAATATAAATTATTATAAATTTATCCATCTAATAAATCCTAAATTGGGTGAGACGTCCAACACCAATAAAATCCGAAAGTAAATATATTAAGGCAAGTTATAGTCTTCCTTACTCAAATTTGTAATACGGTCTTTTTCGGCCATGAAAGTGTTATGCAAAGCGTTCCTTTTCTCTTACATCGACCGGTTATAAAAATTGAGATAGGGTCTACCTTAACACGAATGGGTAGTCTACCATAAAATTAGGGGCTAGCCGCAGGACTGAGACACGATCAAGGAGATGTAGATATAAGAGCACACAACCCTTGGAATTAGGGAACTTGAATAAACTAGCAATTGCTCGAAGGTATGCAAACTACAAAAGTCTACTTATGGACTTAAGCAAGCATCCAGGAGTTAGAATATTAGGTTTGATTAGACAATCCATGAATTGGATTTCTGACTAAACATTAATGAGCCCTTTGTTTACAAGAAGGTTAGTGGGAGTGCAGTTGTTCTCTTAGTACTATATGTCGATGACATTCTACTATTAGGAAACAAAATTTCTCTTATTTAAAGTGTTAAAATACGGTTACAAAGAAATTTGTCCATGAAAGACCTTGGAGAAGCAGCATTTATACTAGGTATAAAGATCTATAGAGATAGATCCAAGAAGCCATTAGTGTTAGTCTAGATTAAGGGTTTTAGTAAGTAAAACAGGTGCAGCAGAAATTCAAAATTTAATCTAGTGTCCAAGACCTCCTAAGCATGACATGATTGATAATAGTGCTAGTCTTAAATTATTCTAGGTCATAAATACTTATTAAAAGGACGTAATAATAATTTAACCACTTACCGGTTGAAGCTTGCATCCTATAGTCAATAGAAAGAACCCTCAACTACGTGCATAGACTCCAAAGTAGAAGCCCTCTATAAATAGTCCACACAAGCACCACAGATAAAAACCTTCAAGAAATGTAGTACCCATAAATAGTGGAAGATAGCTAGATATTCCCTACTAATTTATTCTGGAAGAAATTCCCTTAGTTTTCTATTCTAAGTAAACATGACTTTCGATGGATTACTTTTAAGAATCAGAACAACTAAGAGAATAAGAGAGCAAGAGAAGGAGTATGAAATTAAGGACGAAAAATAATATAGGAGGAGGCCTCTATATATAGGGGTTAGGAATTATTCAAAGGACAATAAAGTCTCTAACCTCAACCAATTAGAAATATAATAAAAAGGGGGAAATAGGTATTTTAATTAACCTAATAGAGTTGGAGAACAACTCAAACACTAGGAGCTTGCTCATCAACTCAAACACTAGGAGCTTGCTTCATACAAATAAAACTAAATAAGACATATCACCCTAATTGCCTCTAGGGCATACATAATATCTAACAATCTCCCACTTGCACTAGAGCCAATTAGCTACATGCTGTAAGCCATAACTATTAACATACTGGTCATGCTTGATCTATTTCAAAGGTTTGGCCAGACCATCTGCCAGGTTCTGATCTATGGGTACATATTCCATCTGTATATCCTTATCCCTTATCATATCTTGAACTATATGATATTTTCTTTGTACATATTCGTTACTTTGATGAGACTGAGGTTCTTTTTGCCGGAGCAATAGCCCTAGTGTTATCATAATATAATACTATTGGATCCTCATTATTAGATACCATACCGAGATCACCAATAAATCTCTTTATCTTGACAGATTATTTTATTGCTTCTGAAGTAGCAATGTACTCAAATTTAGTGGTTGAATCGGCCGTTGTATCCTATTTGGAACTTTTTCGGACAACCGCCCCTTCATTTAACATAAACAGGTAATCTGATTGTGACTTGCAGTCATCTTTATATGATTGAAATCTCGTATCTCTGAATTTGTTTACTATGAGATCACTTCCTTCATATACCAAGAACATTTCCTTAGTCCTTCTCAAGTACTTAAGAATATTCTTAACAGCCTTCCAATGCTTCTCACCTGGATAAGATATAAATCTGCTCGTGATGCTCAATGCGTGTGAGACATTAGGCCATGCACATACCAAAAAATACATGATAGATCCTATTGCGGATGCATAGGGTATTCCATTTATGCGCAATCTCCCCTTCTGTGTCCCCGAACACTTAGATTTAGAAAGGTTAATTCCATGAGACATTGGAAGACAACCCTTTCTTGATTGCTCAAGGTTGATCCTAGTCAATACCTTGTCTATGTATGTATCTTATGAAAGGCCAAGCAGCCTATTGGATCTATCTCCATAGATCTTTATACTTAGTATAAATGCTGTTTCTCCAAGGTCTTTTATGGAGAACTTTCTTGACAACCACGGCTTAACCATTTGAATAAGAGAAACATCATTTCCTTTTACTAGTATTTCATCGACATATAACACAAAGAAAATGACTGCACTCCTACTAAATTTCTTATACACACTTTTGGTCCCTATGAGAATAATTATTAGGGCAGAGGGGGTTGAATGGCCCTTTTTCACGGAATTTATAGACTTAGAGAAAGTCTTATTGTAGCGTGTTTGATTATAATCTAGAAGATGGTTCCGGATAATGAATATAATCCGGAGAATGAATCCGGATGATGCAAACGAGTAAAATACAGTAAAAGAAAAAGTAAATCAAACACAAGTGTTTTGTACTGATTCGGCCTCGCGTATGTCCAGTCCCTAAAGTTTCCTTCTTCCGAGCTTATCCACTAGTGGATTCCTTTACAACCAACAGGAATCAAGCCTTACAGATTTGCCTCCGTATGGCGACCCCTTCCAAAAGAAGGATATACTACTAGAAGCACTCACTCCTAGCTGAGTCCTCTTATCTTTAGTAGGATATACTACTTAGCCTTCTACTTTGAATCGAAGCTGAGTCCTACATGGAGATGTCACTCAAAGCACCTACTTTAAGTTCTATCCCAATCTCCCAACTCACCCAAGTTGGAGATTCTTACTCTTTGGTGCATAAAAAAGGTTGGTTTTTAGAGTTCCTCAAGTTTGTAGTTTCACTTGGGAATCCTTATAAACATATTTTGAATCTAAGGTTCTTGGGGGGATTATCTTGACTGATTGAATGTGTATTGCTTCGTTACTTACTTTTGTAAGTCAATCAGTTGCTCTTCTTAATTGGTGAAGAGCTCTCTTTATAGGCTTTGATCATACATGTAGCTGTTTATGGTTGGTAAGCTTTCATTCAATCTTCACTGTTGATCCGATTGTGATATGGAGCTTTCAAATCTGTTGATCAGTCTGTTGGACTGTGTTTTAATCCATTAAAATTCTTAGGATTGATGCTGGAAAGTTGTCAGTGATCATTTTGTTTGTCATTTTGTGATACACCAACTTTCATACTAAATATACTGTGAGCTCCACGCGTGCCTTTATTGGTCTAATAGAGAGAGTAGGTAGACTTTCTTTGTACTGTATTAGAACCTTTTGACTTTTCCCTGATGTGTACAAGCTGTCTTTTTATACTTATTTCTCGGGAAAAGGAATCTTTGACTTTAGTAGACCAAAGAGGCAGAAGGAAAGATATGTTTTAGACTTTGCTTAGCTTTTAGATACAGGTCTTCTGGATGAGTCATTCGGATGTCCTTTAGATCTATTCATTCCGGATCTTCCTTCCGGATATGGCTTCAATCAATTTTTCCGGATACAAGTCTGGGGGAATAGAAGTTTGTTTCTTTTCCAAATTTTGCCTTGATTTTCTCCTTTGGTTAGGTTTCTGATTTTGTCTTAATAAATGGTCTTGGATTTGTCTAGATGCTTCCATTTGGATTTAAGAGAATTACTTACATTTGTTTTTATTTCTTTCAAACTTGATTCGGATGGATGTTAGATTTTATTATCCGGATCATTATTTTCCACAATCTCCGCTATTTAACGGAAACAAAAACTTTGAGATTTTTTAACTTTTAAGATACTCCTCCATGATTTTAGTATCCAGGCTCCCCCATAGTTTTATGACTTCTGCTTCTAAGTTTGTTGTAGTATAATTATAGATTGTACTTTAGAAGTATTTGTTTTGGTAGTTAAGAATTTTTCCCTTTGTATATAATTCTACTGTTAATAATAGTTGACATCATGAAGTTCAGAGTTACAAGATATAGAAATAAATATAAAGAGAGTCTAGCTTTTGCATTTTTATCTAGCTAGCTTAACTATCTCTTCGGACGGACCACTCTTCCAGACTTGTAGTGTTTTTCCTTTCCCCCTTCCGTCTCCTTGCTGACTATCTTCTTCCTCCCCTCTTTGCTTCCATCAAGGGGGTCATTGACCATATAGGTATGTTTATCCCAAAATTTCTGCCAGGCAGAGGAGTAGACAGAGTAGTCTTTGTTTCCTTTGGCTCACTCATCAATAATGTGATTTACAATAGGTGGAGTCAATTAGTAAGGATGAACGGCACTCTGAAGCTGATCATATGGTTGTGAGCCTTGAGGGAGGACGCATAGAATCTATTCTTGGTCTTTAGGATCAAAGTAAGCGAACATGGCCTTGGTGAGTATAGTCAAGCCTTTTTGGCTCATAAACCCTGAATCCCCTATATACTGAACCAGATTGTGCAGGATAGGAATGAGCTGGCATTCAGGTGTATCTAGAGAGGAGGAGGGTTTAGAGATAGACAATTTGTTCACTCCGGTTTGAAGAAGGGTGGTTTCATCCCTAAGGCCACTCCGGATGTTATGGAGAGACTCCGTTTGATCTTTTATTTCTTTGGAGACAATTTTCTTCCACTCTATTATTGCCTATTCAATGCTAGAGTTCCTTGCTTGCATCTCATCACCCAAATCATCAAGGAGCTTCTCTTTCAATTGGGGGATGGTTTTGTCTATGAAAGTAACAAGCATTTCTTGAGTAACCTGCTAATTAGTCTCAATATTCAGCAGAGTTTGTTTTAAATCTCTATCCTCCATGAATTTTTATAAGTTTTCAAACTTGGTATCTATGTAGTCTTTGAGTTTTGTGGAGAGGTCTGTGGCGATGGAGGACATCCTTTCGAGCACTGTTGCACAGTTATCAAAGGCCAAGTTATTGGCTTGACTGGCATTGCGATTTGATTCATAGGTGCTTTCCTTTACCTCATTCAAGAGAGGATTAATCTCAAAAAGGGTGACTGCCGCTAGAGCTATGGGTGTTGGGAAGTTCATGACTTGTTGCTCAATTTTAGGGAGGCAGTTCGGCCTTTCTTTGATTTCACCTAAGTCCTTGTGGACCTCCTGATTCAACGTTTGCCAAAGTAATTCCTTTTCCACAGCCTTGAGATAGGTGCTGATGGTCAGGAGGTGCTTTTTGATAAAACCCTCTTTATGATGTTCAACAGTTGCCTCTTGAAGGAGTTTGAGAGCTGTACTGACTTTGGATTCTTTGGAGTTTTCATCATGAAGAGTCACTAATTTGGTGCGAGAAGGGAAGTGTTTGTTGGAGGGTCTGGATGATTCACTATCGGATGAGCTGGATTCACTTTTGGAGCTTGAACTGCTTCCAGATGGGCTATTATCTGGCAAATGTAAGCCTCCAACTGCTCTTTCTACTTCACCCTTGCTCATTTCCCTTTCCTCTGAATTAGCCTCGCCCATAGGATCCCCTTCAGAAGTGTATCCCTTGGAACTCAGACTTTCTCCCTCCTTTAGAGCTGTTGCATTCAGGTTTGGCACTATATCCTTAGTTACATTATGAGAGATTGTAACTAAGTTGTGCTTTTCATTTTCAGAAGAGAGATGAAGAAGATTGGAGGTTACCTCAATTGTTTGTAGCATTTGATCCTCATCCCTCCTTTCTTCTTCCTGCCTTTCCTCCGGATGGTTAGAACTGTCCTTAGCCACCCCTATAGTTGCCTTTTCAGGACTTTCTTTTTCTTCTTTGGGCATGTTGGTATTTTCCTCAATAGCCTTTTCCAATGCCTTTTCAGGATTTTCAAGATTGATGACTTCAATGCTGGATCAAAGCAGATTTTCTGAAAGTGATTCTGTTCTTTCAGCAAATAGGAATTTATGTGATTCCAGAATTTTTGATAGGGTCTTCATATCCTCTGGATGTACTAGTATTAGGGGAGCTTGGGATGATTCACCAGGTCATTCAGTTGTTTTCCTCTGGTTTATTGCGTTGTTTTCCTTGATAGCTGCCTGAATCTCAGCATATTGCTCATCATCTTATTCTACAAATTCTATTGTGCTGGGAACATTTTTCCTTATACTGGATTATACTTTCTCTGAGGTAGCTCTCTCCCTATACTACCTTGTTTCCTCATTTAGTATGATCCCAGCTAGCCTCCTGCCTTCACTAGCTCTCTTTTCTTGAGTAGCAAGAGCTTTATCAAATGCTAGCCCTTTTCTCTAGAGCTGCTTTTTAGGAGGAGCCTCATCCTCTATTTTCTCATCATCTGCCTCTTCTTTCCTCTTAGCCAAAGTTCTCTTGGCTTTCCTTCTTTCGGTTGAAATCACCTTTGTAGACATTTTAGGTAGACCCGTAGTAAGCCCATGCAGTCCCTTCTTAGTTGCGGCTTTAATCAATCTACCACTAGATCTTGGCTATTTAGAGACTAGGATTTGTGTGAGAGGCAGAGAGTATCCTCATCAATCTATTCTGATATCAGTTCCACTTGTCTTTTGGCTTTAGCTTTGGTGGTTCTAGGCCTTTTGGGAACTGGGGCTTCTACTTTCGGATCAGCTGCCTTTCTGGATTTAACTTTTCATTTGTCCCTTTTTAGCTTCAGCTTTTCTTCATCCCATTGTTTATTAAAGCGAAGGTTCAGGAAATTTTTCTCTAAGATGGGTTTGCCATAAATCCCTTCAAACCCTGTTAGATCCACTTCTGCTGCTTGGAGGACTCTTGTAATCAAGGCACCAAGGGAGTTTACATGGGTCTTGAGATAATGGATGATCAAGACTGGCCAGTTTACTTCCACACTGCCTATCTAGTCCTGCAGAATGCAGTGCTGGAGGGAAGAGACTATAGTCAATGACCTTTTCCTTATTATAATAAGCTTTGCTAAAGCATGCTATAGGAATCTGGGCGTTCTGGGGAATTGTGTTGAGAATTTGTCGCCGAAGTAGTTCTGGTGAAGCCATAGCTTGGAGTCATACTCAATTCTGATCTCATCCCCATCTTTTCTCAATAGTACTCTTGAGTTTTTCAAATTTAGTTTCTTCTCAAAGAACTCTTGTGTTAGAAGAATAATCTTTCCTTGTACCTCAGTGCGTAGGGCATCAAAATGATTGCATGCACTTAGATTTGAGTAGAACTCTTTCACTAGCTTGGGATAGGTTGGGCAGATTATTTTGAGAAGATCACTTAGATTTTGATCTTCAATTAGGTTGAAGAAGGGTAGAGTTTTGAATAGATAGTCATCTCCTAGATGATCAGTAGGGATGGGAAAATCGGACGTTTTGAGATTTAAGGGTTCAAAATCTGCTTCTTTTAAGTCAGATACTTGGAAGAGGTTTTTGGTTGGTAGGATTTCAAGGGTGCTTGAGGTGTTTTTGGCTGCCATTTTTAAGTATTTAAGAGATGGTGTTTTAGGTTTGAATTTTTGTAGAGTTATAGTGAGATCGTTGCTCGTGTGAAGAAGAGAAGGGATTTTGAGGGTATTTATATAGACTTTTTAAAGTGAGGGTATAACTGTAATCTGGACTCCGGTGTTTTTGATTGGATTGATGACATGGCAGTTGGATTTTTAGGAGAGAGGTGAATTCAGTTTAACCAGAGAATGGGAATGGTTTATTTTTGAATTAACTGCTGTATTTACGGCGCGTGTAACAATAATTGGACTTTTGAAATTCAAAAAGTAATAGTTACCTTGATGGGCTTTTACTGCCATACACCATTATTGTCGGCTGACGTGGCAATCTACTGGAATATACTTTTTCCACTCTTCTTTTCTTTCAGAGTAAGAATTTTATCTCAACATCCGGCTTGATTAGATGCTATCTTTTGGAGTTTTTCTAGATTAGATTTGATATTCCAATTGATTCTCTCAGTTTCCCATATTGATCTGTACTTAAAGGTTTGGTAAAGATATCAGCTCTTTGTTTGTTTGTTGGGATATATACCAGTGCAACATCCTTTTTCATTACATGATACTAGATGAAGTGATGCCTTATGTTGACATGCTTCATCCGGCTATGAAGCATCGGATTTTTTGACATATCAATACAACTTTTTTATCACACAATACATCCACACATCCGGATTGCACTCCATAATCTTCAAGTTGTTGTTTGATCCATAGGTGTGAGCGGACGACTGGTTCGAGCGGCTGCGGCGCGGGGCCGGGCCCTGTCGGGCGGGCCCTCTTTTTGTGCATCGGGGAGACGAATGTGATATGGTTGAAAAGAAAATGATTTTGTGTATTGTAATGCTTAAAAGATACGAGATCAAAACCCCGTATTTAGAATAGAGTCGCCACCCGGTTCAGCTCAACCGGGAAATTTTCAGTACGATTTTCCCACCGGGTGGTTGGACCATACCTTAAGTAGAGATTCCGAGTTCGGATGATGTTATGTACTTTTCATTAGGCCAAGTTAGGATACTTCATTCTTTCTTAATCGGTTTAATCCACCCTATTTATTCGTATTTTCAGTTATTTTGTGGTTTTCGTGTTTATCAAGCAATTGAAGCGATAAATAAAATATTTACAATCGCAAAAGAAAAGTAAGTGCGGAAAGTAGAATCATTACAAGATTTTGAAGTCCTGTACTTTTTCTACGTAACAGATAAAATACCCGAATGTCCGACATATACCCACCTGCAGATGATAGTTAACACGAATATGGCATATCTATTTATAATATCATAAAGCCCGATTGAATGGCTAAAATGAGGTTCGAATGGCGTTTGAGGGGAAATTCCATTTTTGTCCAAATTTTAGATTCGGTTGTCGCTTTAGTCGGATTACAAATGAATATACCACTTGTTGTAGGGCGGGTCTATTTTCAGGAGATTTCGAATCTCCATCGTTGCACTATAGATCCTAGCTTCAGAAAATAAATTAGTTCGGAAACAAACGAAAATGATACTGCTGTCCAGAAAGCCAAGCCGCCGATTGCATCTGATGCCGCTGGCGGCATGGATGATGCCGCCGGCGACATTAACTATGTCACGGGCGACATCAGCATGCAGATGGGCATAGGGTTTTCTGAATACCGTAAAGAAAGGGTTTCGCGAGAAAGCGAGGTCTCCGGGGAATATGACGCTAGCGGCGGTACCAACGATGCCTCTCGCGACATGGGTGATACAGCCGGCAACATTACATGTCTCTAGCGACTCCAATTCCTTGCTATAGCAGTGGTTTGTAGTCAAAGTGACCGAAAACTCAAAAGATCGTAAATGAACGAAAATTCTTACAAATCACTAATAACAATGCCAAAGAGCTATGAGACTCAGGATTTTTACCTCGGGGTTGTGAATCCACCTCTTCGTGATCCGAATAAAACACCTCCGGGGAGCTTGTTACAGTGATTTAATAATGATTTTTAGTGTCTTTTGGTTTCTAAGTTCTACCAAGATGATTTTGACTTAAAGATTTGTCGATTTCAACTCACAATCAGAGAGTTCAAAGAAGAAAAACCAGGAAAAATGGGTCGGAATCCCGTTTTTTCTGTTTTAACTAATTCTTATCTCACTATTATCTATTTCTACCTTCTCCTCCTTTTCAAGTGCAGCCCAAGGTGCCCTTTTATAGGTGAAATGGGGTGCTTTTTGGGGCCTTTTTTAATAATTCCATCGAAAGTGGTCGGAAAGGCTGTCTGTAAGAGGACCCGCTTCGAGTCATATCGCCGGCGGCATCATAATGTCGCCGGCGGTATGATCCATGTCGCCGGCGGTATGGTCATATCGCCGGCGACATGGATGATGCTCTGGGCGGCATCAGCCTTCAACATGCCTTCAGTTAGTGGGTCAAAAGAAGCCAAAAAACCGGGAAAAAGTGGCTTATTAGTGGAAAAAAGCATCTTTATGGCCCTTAACAATATTTTAATGGACATTATTTAATTTGGGTGTAAATCATCGGTTCAAGCTCCTACCGAACGCATTATCGGCCACGCCGAACTAGATTCTACCAATTATAAAATTCACAAGGAATATTATTTTGGTAATAAAAATTCTGAAGCGAACTTTTATTTTGAGGTATTGAAATCGGGTACACGTCATCATCGTCTCGCGAGAGGGACTGCAAAATCCCGTGCTCACAGGCTGCCCCTCGGGGGATCACTGCTGCCATAGGTCAGTATGATCACCCGAAAGAGCAAGGGATAGGAATGATACCTGAAGGATGACTGGTTCATCCCTTGGTCGGACTTATGCTCTGTCGACGGTTCGTCCTTTAGTCGGACTTACGCTGTGTTGACGGTTCGTCCCTTGGTCAGACTTATGCTTTGTTGGCGGTTCGTCCCTTGGTCAGACTCGCTTTGTTGGCGGTTCGTCCCTTGGTCGGACTTACGCTTCGTAGAGAATTTGTACTTTGGTCGGACTTGTGCCTCGTAGAGAATTTGTCCTTTGGTCGGACTTGTGCCTCGTAGAGAATTTGTCCTTTGGTCGGACTTGTGCCTTGTAGAGAATTTGTCCCTTGGTCGGACTTCTGCTTTGAATAAAGAGGTTTGCCCCTTGGTCGGGCTCCTGCTTTGGATAAAGAGGTTTGCCCCTTGGTCGGGCTCCTGCTTTGGATAAAGAGGTTTGCCCCTCGGTCGGGCTCTCATTTGGTACAGTGATTGTCCTTCGGTTGGGCTCATTTTGAAGAGGTTGCCCTTCGGTTGGGCTTGTTCTGTTGAGATTGCCCTTCAGTTGGGTTCGTGTTTGGAGAGGTCGCCCTTCGGTCGGGCTTGTTTGAAGAGATCGCCCTTCGGTCGGGCTCGTTTTGAAGAGATCGCCCTTCGGTCGGGCTTGTTCTGTTGTGATCGCCCTTGGGTCGGGCTTTCGTTTCTGAAGTGATTGCCCTTTGGTTGGGTTCATTTTGAAAATCTAATTTGGAGGGGCAACATTGCCTGAGTTGATGTTTCTGGCGGTTTGAGTGATGTCGCCGGCGGCAAGGACTGATGTCGCCGGTGGTATGGATGCCACGTGGCAGCTTTGACTGGTCAGATAATTTCAAAAGTTGAACTAAATACGGCGATATCGCCGGCGGCATGGATGATGTCGCCGGCGGCATGGATGATGTCGCCGGCGGCATGGATGATGTCGCCGGCGGCATGGGCTGATGTCGCCGGCGGCATGGAGGGACAGTTTCAGATAAATTAAAACTCCTCGAATTCCGCGCGGCAGTTTTAAAAAGAGATTGGAACTCTTTTCTTCCCCCATTCTCTCTCAAAACCGTATCCCTTCTCTTCTCTCCCAAAGCTCTTTGATTTTTATCTTTGCTTTTTCAAATCATGAAGAGGATTAGTAATGCTTTCAGGGGCAAATCCAAGGCTAGGGAGAGCCTGCCTGATTCTTCCGTCGAGGGATTGAAAATCCTTTCTGTTCCCACTGCATACGGCCTCAAGGAGACGGCCAAAATGTATGGCTATGGCATTAACTCTCCTATCACCAACCTGACTCCGGAGAAGGAGAAACATCTCTGTTATATCCAGGTAATCCCACAAAAACCTCGATTACTTCGTTTTGAATTTGATTCGATTTTGCTTTAGATTTGAAAACATGCTATTATAGGGGTTTAAAATGTGGAATATCTCAGTCATATTGCATGCTTTAGGATCGGTTTTTGCCTTGTTATTTGATTGATTGTGATTTTTGGCACGATAGTTGCGATTTAGGGAGAAAACAGGTTCTGCCCGCGATGCGTGATGCCGCTGGCGGTATGAGTGATGCCGCTGGCGACATCAATGTTGTTGCTGGCGACATCAGCCTTTGTCAAAGGCTTTATGGGAGTCTGGTGTCGCTTCTGTTGGAGCTGATGTCGCTTCTGTTGGAGCTGATATCGCCGGCGACATGAGCCATGCCGCTGGCGGTATGGGCTGATGCCGCCGGCGATATCGCTCTTAATAGAGGCGACATCAGCAGCCTTTTTGACAGAAATGCACAGAATTGATCCATTTTGCTTTCGATTTTGCAGCCATACGAATTGACTTACACAGGAGGGATTGGCACCATCGGTGAGTGGTGGCATCATATTTCAGAGAATGATCCCGAGCTTGCGCTCGCGATTAACGAGACGGGGTTTGGGGATTTAGCTCGAATCATGCCTATGTTGATGCCTAAGCTACCTCATTCTTCGGTAACGGCCTTGACTGAAAGGTGGTCCGAGACTACCCACACCTTCCATCTCCCCTTTGGAGAAGTTACAATCACCCCTTCTGATGTGGTAGCCATGACCGGCCTTCCTTGGACGGACGAGGTTATCCATTTTGACGTCTACATGGACAAGTACCATGTTGAGAGGCCCGTGGTGAGGCGGGTAAAGGAGTTGTTCGGACTGAAGCCCGTTTCTGGGCGGCTGTCCTATGGTGAGTTGTACCGTTATTGGACCCAGGTGGATGTGGTGCCTGAGGAGGAAAGGGAGGCATGTGTCCGTTCCTTTGTGATCTCACTACTCACCGTGCTGTTCTTCCCAATCTCGGGTAGTAAGATCAACTACATACTCATAACCGCGGTGGAAGATGTGCCGGGAATCAGGAGGAAGAATTGGCCGAGGGCCATCTTGGCCCAATTGTACCACGGGCTGGACGTGGGAGCCCGGAAGAATGAAAAAGCCCTTCGCCTTTGCCATCTGCTACTCCAGGTATAAATTTTTTTATTTTTTTTATTTTTTTTTATAACATGTGTTCTTATGACGTCTTTTGAATTGATCGGTCGTTATTTGTGCAGGCTTGGGCATTCGAGCATCAGATCCTCCCACCGATGGAGTTTAAGAAGGTTGTGCCGTCGGGCTCTCATTTCCTTGCCCGCTGGTGCGGGTGCATCGGTGGGATGGCGAAGTACCCTACGCTGTATAGGGAGGTCCTAAGGAGCGTGCGACTGAGTTCGGTACGGTTTTTTTTTTTTTTTTTTTTTTTATTTATTTGGTCTATGGACTTATGTTGGTTGTTTTGATGTAGCTCGTCTTGGACCCGTTCGATGGGGTGGAGAACTTCGCTGAGGTTGCACGGGTTCGGAGGGAGGTGGACGACCGCCGATTTGTGATTGAGTGCCCCCTGTCCCAGCAGTGGTATCTGGGCGAGCGCGTCCGGGGCTGGAGGTCCATTCCGGTTGCAGCTAGGCCGGTGCCTGCCGATCCACCGCGGGGCTTGTGGTGGCCTCATTTGGTGATTTCTGCCGAGACCGACAAAGCTGATTACATTGAAGGAAATGGCCGTGTGATCCCTAGCGTTCCTGGCCTCTATGAGCGGCTTTTTCAGCATCTACTCCCCGTGTGTCCTCGTATCCATGGCAATGATACAATTGAGTATCATAACGAGCAACGGTTGGAGGATGAAAAGAGGCGCCTCGGAGGCGTTGTGGACGTTGAGGAGGAGGATGATGATGAGGATGAAGCGTTGGAAGGGGATGTTGCGGTCGACCCCAAGGGGGAGGATGAGGTAGGTGCGGGTGTAGCTGGCGGGAGTGTGCCGACGTCCCAGGGGGAACATCGTTCTTTCGAGGTATAATTGTGCTTGTGTGTATGATTTTGAAGTTGTTTAGGGATGTTGTTGACGTGTGACTTTCATGTTTTGCAGGAACCTGCGAGAAAGAGGGGTCGGGATAACCAGAGTGGGACCCGACATTACGGCGCGCCGGAGGGCATGACCTTCGTGGAGGGGAGATTGGTCAACCCGCTGGAAACAGCTTTCCTATTGATGAACTCCCGAGGCGAATTCTCTCATAGGAATGTTGGCTAGAGCCGGCAAGCCCCGATTTTTATGCCCAAAAATACAACCTACGTAAGTCCTAATAGTTATTTTCTTATTAAGTCTTAGAAGTGGGTGTCTAAGGGTATGCTTTTTGGATTTTCTAGGTGGCGCGGAGTCATGTGGAGCAGCTGGCGGAGAACAATTTTGTTCTCCGGGATACCCTCATTGGGCAATCGCTTCTTGTTCAGGTATTTTATGCACATGTTAAGATGGGATATATGTATGGATGTTATGCATGATATGCAAGGCTGATATTTTCTCCGGTTTGCAGGATTTTTTAGCCCTTTCTATGTCTAATGCTGACGCAGCCCAGCGGCGATATGAGGAGGAGACTGCAGCTTTACAGCGCCGCGTGAGCGATCTCAAGGGACAGCTGGCGGCCACCGCTCAAGAACAGAGAAGTAAACAGAATCTGGACCGCGCACACCCTCGGGGTACCAGTCGTAGGGGGGTCAAGAAGTCTGCCTGCCGGCGTGCATTTACCGCGGCTGAGGAGTCTAGTAGCGTTCCCATGACGGAGGGAAGAGAGGCAGACGATGTCGACGATTGGTTCGCAAGTCCCGATGACGTTTCATCACGTCCAGCCGGTAGTGGCGGATATGCTTAGTTTTGCTTTTCCTTTTTGTTTTGCCTTGTTCTTGTTTGTACCTCCGACACATTGGGGTTTTGATATTTTTGTTATGGGCCAGAGGATTCGATACAATTTGAGCAATTTGTGCCCCCGGGCTTCTATTTTGAATATAAAGATGAATACGATTGTTTACAGGTTTTGCATAGGTCTGAAATGGCAGAAATGTTTCTGATGTCGCCGGAAAATTCACTCCATGCCGCCGGCGGCATGACCCATATCACCCAAATGGTTCGAGCTAAAATAATATATACAGGGCTGTCTGAAGTCCATATCGCCGGCGGCATCGTCTGATATCGCCCTAGTTGGTTCCATAACGCCGGCGGCATCAACCAAATCGCCGGCGGCATCAACCACTTCGCCGGCGGCATCAACTTTCCAGCAGTCTGATTTCAACCATTCTGTCCACTACTTGTCATGGCAACCCATAATCAAAAACTACGGGGTTTTCTGCAGAGTTTGGGGAATGTCGATTGGAAGAGGCTCGAAAAATTCAGGCTTTGGGGTTTTCGATATGCCGTGGCATGGCCTGTGAGCCGCGAATTCCTTCGAGCGGTATTGTCCTTTTGGGTTCCAATGGACCATGTTTTCCGCTTTTCATCGTTCGAGCTTTGCCCCTTGCTCGAAGAATTCCATGCTATTTTAGGGACTCCGTGTCCTAAGCGCGTTTCGCTGGCGTTACCGGATCTTCAATTTGGCATAAATGGAATACCACGCGGGCTATGGAATTTAGATTCCATCGACCCATTTCTATCTCAGTTGCCTGACAGACCTGGTTTTCAGCTCGAAGCAGTCTTGGAGTGGTGTCGTGGAGTGTCCCGATCCCATCCTGCTTGGCCATTTATGATGGCCTTATTACTTATGGCGGAGTTTATGTGTGGAGTGAGCCTGGTTGCTCCACTGAGGTTAATTTCCCTCATTGGTCCCATGTCGACAGGGGCTTCCCCCGTGGCCGTGGGATTGGCCGATGTTTTGTTAAACGTGGATGCTACTTCTGTTGACTCGTCACTCATTGGGGATCAATTCACATTATTACAGGTATCTCTTGTTCTTTTTGATCCCGGTATTTCTTTCTCCTATCCTTACCCGAGTTCTGCATTTATAGGTCTGGTTGATGGAGAAGCTAAAGCTGAGGGAGGCACCTCGAGGGAATCCAAAAAAGTATCTTACGGTCCATCTGAGGGAGAGAGGGCTTATGCGGGCCGATTTCGATGAGCTGACATATGACGATTGGGTGACTATCCTGAGGGGGTATACTGACATGCAGGTTCAGTGGGTTAGTCCGTGGTGGAGAATTCAGGATGTGGTCGTAGAATCTTGGGGAGCCTGTGTTCAATTGATAGGCTTGGAGAAATCTTCATTTTATACCCCATACCGGCTATGTCGTCAGTATGGTAAGAGGCAGAGAGTCCCGATCAAATTGCCCCATAACCAGATCGGAGTTTACAAAGCTAGGTGGGTCAACCATATTCAGGAGAAGTGGTCAAGGGAGGCCGTGTTCGATATTCTAGATTATGATCAACTAGAAACCACTGAAACTGACACATACTATAGAGGATGGCTTGCCGAGATAAGAGGTTTGCCGACCCGTCGAAAGCGGTCATGGGCCCGTTTGGAGGGGGAATGTGCAGAGCGAGGGGAAGATTCTCTCTCTACTAGCACACCAAGGCGGATCTCTAGGTACCAGGGTGATGATGCGGGAAGTTCGTTTTAAGTCTTGTCATTGTCGGAATCATCAGTTTTTAATTTTTTTTTTTTTTTTTATCTAAAATGGAACAAAATGAACCCTGTTCAAAGCTTGTCGAAGTTGTCTTGAATTTATGAATACATGATTCACGTAAGCATAAGCATCTAGATTTTTAACAAAAGAAAACTTTTTATTAATCGAGATAAAATAAAGTACATGATGTTTGGTTGCCATTTCCATCGACTTAACTCCCGGTGCCGACTAGCCGAGTTCGGTTTTCTAGAAGGCACTCACTCTGTGCTCACATACCCTAACTTTTGCCTAGATCGCCCTGTTCGGGTTTTCGATCTATCAGGTTTGTCTTATCCCCTAACTTTTACACGGTTGGTTCGCAGAATACCAATCGTCGGGTATCATCCTAATTTTTGCCCGATCAGTGAAAGACTGAAAGGCGGGAGATTATTATGTATGTGTTTTTTCGTGTGCTGCTTTTCTGATTTGATTCTTTTAAACATGATAACGCTTAAGCCTGTCTTGGTTTACTGGATTTACGAACTCGTTCCCATCCATGTCCATAAGTTTAGCCGCCCCTTTGCTAAGCAGCTTCTTTATCACGTACGGTCCTTCCCAGTTCGGCCTGAATTTTCCCCTCACATCAGTGGTAGAGTGTTTCAACTGCTTGAGGACCAGATCACCGACCTTTAGGGGGAACTTTTGATGTTTTACCCGACTATTATATGCTCGAGCCACACGTTGTTGGTACATCTGGAGGTTGTCAAGGGCTTTCAACCTTTGTTCATCCATCATGTTCAACTGTTCGAACCTTGTCCGAGTCCATTCGGATTCTTCTAACTTAGCTTCCAGGGCAACTCTTAATGAGGTCACCTGAGTCTCAACTAGCAAGACCGCTTCCATTCCGTAGACCAAAGAAAATGGAGTTTAGCCTGTCGGAGTGCGTATGCTGGTGCGGTATCCCCAAATAGCGAAGTGCAACTTATCCGCCCAATCTCTATAACCGGCTATCATCTTAGAAAGAATCTTTTTTACCGATTTATTGGCTGCCTCAACAGCTCCATTGGCTTGTGGTCTATATGGAGAAGACCTGTGGTGTTCGATCCCATACTTCTCGATTAATGAAGCGGTTGCTCCTTGAAACTGTACCCCGTTATCTGAGACTATATGATGTGGGAGCCCATACCGCGCAAAGATATGCTTTTCTATGAATTTGGCCATCTGTCTGGCAGTGACATTGGTGAAGGATTCGGCTTCAACCCATTTTGAAAAGTAATCTACTGCTACCACAATGAATTTGTGGCCATTTGTTGAGGAAGGACGGATTTCACCAATTATATCTATACCCCATGCCGAGAATGGCCAAGGGGTGGACAAGTGATGGAGCTCGGTCGGTGGCAAATGTCGCATATCCCCGTAAATCTGGCATTGGTGGCATCGTTTGACTTGGGCGATACAATCGGCTGTGAGAGTGAGCCAAAAATACCCTAGTCGCTGGATCTTCTTTGCAAGGGCTAGACCATTCATGTGAGGGCCACAGTCGCCGGCATGGACCTGGATCATTACGTTCTGAGCCTCGGTATCAGTGAGACAACGGAGGAGTAGGCCCTCACTGGTGTGCTTGAATAGATCATTATCTATAATACGAAATTGGGTAGCAAGCCGCCGTAGGGTGGTATGGTCTGAGTCTGAAGAATCTGTGGGGTATTGGCCGGTCTGAAGAAATAAGACTATGTCAGAATACCAACAAGGTTCGGATGAAAGGGCGAGAACGGGAGGAGTCGTTTGAACACGATATGGGGTCTTGGTGGATAGCAAAACCAACGGGCGGATAGGTTGCTGTTGGGGTCCTTCCCATAAGGACGCGATAGTGGCGAGAGCATCTGCCATTTGGTTCTCATCTCGAGGGACATGGCGGTAGAAGCATGAGGTAAATTTCTCAGACAATTCGCGAACGGCCTCAACATAAGGGCGAAGGGATTCTTCTTTAACTTCCCAATCTCCAACAACCTGACGAACTACTAGAGCCGTATCTCCGATGACGGATACATGGTGTGCTTGAACCTGAAGAAGAGCCTCGAGGCCAAACAAGCAAGCTTCGTATTCAGCGCCGTTGTTGGTGACAGTGAATTCTAAACGTTTGGATAACGGGATTATCTCATTATCTGGTGTGACGATGATGACTCCGAGACCTGCTCCCCGGCGGTTCACAGCGCCGTCAAAGTACATTGTCCAATTGTCAACAAGGGTTGTAGCAGAGGCTAGCTGTTCGTCAGGGAACTCTAAATTTTCCTTATAATCGGAGCTGAGGGGTTGATTAGCCAAGAATTCGGCTACAGCCCTCCCTTTAATGACCTTTCGGGTTACATATTCAATGTCAAACTCAGATAAGAGAAGTAGCCATCGTGACAATTTACCGGCTAGAGTAGGGGATTGACAAAGAAACTTCATTGGATCAATTTTGGCCACGGCCTGGACTCGATAGGATTGGAAATAATGTCGCAACTTCTTAGTGAGCCAAACCATGGTAGCACAAGTCTTCTCTACAATTGAATATCGGGTTTCGTAATCCAACAGTTTTTTACTTAGGTAGTAGATGGCATGCTCGCGCTTATCATCATGTTCTTGGACAAGCATGGCTCCGACGGACGTTTCTTCAATGGCCAGATAAAGGATGAGAGGTTTCCCTGGGATGGGAGGCGTCAAGACCGGTGGGTTGACAAGGTATGCCTTGATTCTGTCGAATGCTACCTGGCAGTGATTGTTCCATACCATGGGTTGCTGTTTCTTTAATAACTTAAAGATGGGTTCGCAGACAGTAGTGAGGCGAGCAATGAATCGACTAACATACTGTAAGGACCCCAAAAACGATCGGACCTCTTTTTCTGTCTTAGGGGAAGGCATATCCCTGATGGCTTTGGCTTTGTCTGGGTCCATTTCAATTCCTTTTTGGCTAACCACGTGTCCTAATAGCTTGCCGGAGGTAACTCCAAACACACATTTCTTCGGATTTAGACGAAGATTGTATTTTTCAATGCGAGTCATGAACTTGTCAAGAACAGCAGGGTGTTCCTCTCGAGTGGTGGATTTCACAATCATGTCGTCCACATACACTTCCACTTCTTTATGGATCATGTCGTGTAGCAGGGCAGTTACAGCTCATTGATAAGTGGCTCCGGCATTTTTTAACCCGAATGGCATTACCTTATAGCAATAAACCCCCCACTCAGTAATGAATGCTGTTTTGACTTTATCGGCAACATCAACCAGGATTTGATTGTATCCTGAGAATCCATCCATGAACGAATACATAGCCGCCCTGGCGGCACTGTCAATTAGGACATCAATGTGCGGGAGAGGGAAGTCGTCCTTCAGTGAGGCTTTATTGAGATCTCGAAAGTCTACGCAGACTCGAACTCTACCATCCTTCTTTGGTACCGGGACGATGCTGGACAACCAAGTCGGGTATTCTACTACTTCTATGAATCGAGCTTCGATCAACCTTGAAACTTCTATCTTAACTTGTTCCGCCCATTCAGGTCTCAACCGGCGGAGCTTTTGTTTGACAGGTCGGAATTTAGGATCAGTTGGGATCCTGTGTTCGGCGATTTGTCGATCAACTCCAGGCATGTCCTCGTATGACCAGGCGAAAGCATTAACATGATTCTTAAGCACTTTTATGATCTCACTTTTTTCCTCGGGAGTTAAGTCTTTGGAAATGGTTACCATTTTTGGATTGTCATCCGTACTTAGGTTTATTTCACTTAATAGAGTTTCACCAATGCCAAAAACGTTATGCATATTGTTACATGAATGCATGGATCCATTCGGGAAGACATCAAACAAGTAAGCTGAACGGGGGTTATTCATTGCGTAAAAAGCCTCATAAGTGGCATTGTTCGTATCAAAAACATCAGAAATATTGAAAATTACATCATCCATATCTTCCTCCACATGCGGAGGGACTTCAGCGGTTGTATCGATGGGAGGTGTATTCCCTGTATCATCTATCGGCTGGTGTTTAGGTTGTGCTCCCAGGTGGTCTTTTGGGTAGTGGTGAGCGACGGTCCCTCAGACAGGTCAGCCTTTTCGGTTATAGCCCTGGCGAGCTCTTCCACTATAGTTATCGTTGCATCTTCTTTCCCATTACCTTTCCAGCCTTTCTTCATCAGTAGTGCCATAGCTCTCGTCACGGTTGCCACGCATCCTCAATTTCTGGATCGACAGACTCACCTTCGGGATACATCTTATCTTTCCCCTTATCTTTTTCAGAAATCACGTTGACAGGCACATTAGACTCTGCAGGTTCAGGTTCAGCTGAAGTTATCATGTCACCGGCCTCAAAGTCGTAGACATCTTTAAAGATTTCAAAGCCGGGCCACATTTTCCCGTCATGCTCGATTGGTTCGGTCTCCCCTTTATAAAGCCTCTTTCCCTGGATTTCATAACTAGTGACCATGCGGCAATAACAGTGAGGGACGCGACGATAGGCTTTTCTAGGCTTATACCCCAGTCCAGCTCCACGAATGAGGATCTTTGGTTCCAATGCCTCAATAATCCCCTGTTCATGTATTCCTCCACCCTTGCCATGCCTGTAACCAGACTTCTTCATTAGCTTGCCCATACCCGCGTGGAGGTAGCTGTGCCAAAGGGGAAGGGATCTTTCAGCCTTACTAATTACGGCAATCTGGAGGCTCTTTTCTAGGTTTGCTTCGGCTTCCATAACGGCCATGCCAGAAGCAGGATCGGCCTCTATAGTTATCATTCTATCGCCATGGATTAGCTTGATCTTTTGGTGTAATGTGGAGGGTACAGCACCCAATGCATGGAGCCATGGCCGACCAAGCAGCAGAGAATAGGTAACAGGAATGTCAACGACGGTGAAACGTACATTGTTTGTGATACCTTCGACAGTAACCCCTGCCTCAAAGACCCCAATTACATTGCGCTTTGAGTCGTCATAAGCTCTGATAACAGTGTTGGACCTTTCGAGCATGTCCTCTGACAGTCCCAGATGAGGAAGGATCTTTAAAGGGCATAGGTTTAGGGCGGAGCCATCATCTACCATGACGCATGGGATGACCTTATCAAGAATTTGAACCCGGATGAACAAGGCCCTATTGTGATCCCTTCCTTCAAGTGTAAGATCAAAACTATCAAACACGATCTGAGGCCCTTTTCTTGGGGGAATGCCTTCTCCTATCGTAGCGCATATCTCAACGACCGAAGTGGTCGGACTAGCCTCCAGGTTAAGGAGCCATTTGATCAAACCCTTACGATGCCTTTCTGAGTCAATTACCAGTTGCCAGATGCTGTATCGGGCTTGGGTGTTTTTCAACTGGGTAATGAGGGGGTCAACCTCAAGACTAGTAGGGACAGGTGGAGGTGGAGAAGGGGGCCTCGCTGTAGTTCCAACCCTGCCAGGAATCGGGTCTTTGTTTAGACGGAGATACCGATCTTCCGGCTGATATACACGACCACTCCGGGTGATATTGAGGACATTGTCGAGTAAGATGCTCTTGGTGGCTCGCGTCTCAAATAGGTACTGCTGCTCTTCAGAGTCCGAATCTGGGTCTTGTAGTTCATATTTATCCACACTAAAAAGGTCATGGTGGTCGACCTTGAACAAGTTGGTACTTACGGCCTTGGATTCCCGAGCCATTTCCCCCTCCTCATCAGAATAGTTCTCCTTTGAAACAAAGGAATCTACACTGAATAGTGCCTTTCCCTCAGCTTTCCTTCTCTTCGCCACAAATGGTCTAGACCTACGACCCTTTTGTTTTGGTTGGCTTGGATCCCTTTCCATTCCTTGAATGGAGTTAACTCCTGGGTTAGCCTGATTGATAAGTTCAAAAACTGAGCAAGATGGAAGTCCTGAACCGATGACCAGGACGAAATTACTACTGCCCGGCCCCTGGGCAAGGAGGTCGAAGACCGTGGCTTCAAGTAAACCAGATTGGACCATTCTGACCTTACTTTCGAAGCTTGGTAAAGGGTTATTCATAGTGCTCGGGGCTTTTTCTGGTTCAGCAATCTTTGCCTCGCTAACCAATCGCTGAATAGCTGAGAGTAGGGCCTTGCAGTTGTTGGTTTGGTGCCCCACCTGAACGTGATAATTACAGAAGTTATTCTTATCTTCAGGTTTGGGTGGCTTGTATTCTTGAAGGGACTGTATAAAACCCGCTTCTCTCAACCGTTGGAAGATGACCCGGAGGGGTAATTTATAGGGGTTGGTCAAAACAAAAGGGGGCCGAGGAGTCTGGACCGAGGCAATTGTTGATGGTGGCGTAGCAGGGGTATGAGAAATGGTTTGGATAGCAGCCAGTGTTTTTGGCTTAACCGGCGCTAGGGTCGAGGGTTGCGCTTCATTTTTCCTGAACCATGGTTTTCCTGCCCTCTCGGCCTTCTCGCGTTCTGCCTCACGCTCAATCTTTTCTGCTTTCTCAAACACAGCTTTGTAAGAAAGGAAAGAATCCGTAGCCATTTCCTTACGGAATAAGGGGAGAGATCCTTCGAGGAGTTTGACAATCATTTCCTCAAGGCTAAGCTTAGACTTCATCAAGACCTGGGTTGACATCCACCTATTGAAGTACTGTTTAAAGGTTTCGTTGGGCATTTGACGGATCCTCTCAAGATGTTGGAGGGTCGTCTCCATCATAGTATTGAACCCATAGTGTACTTTCAAAGCCTCAGATAAGAGCGTCCAGTCGGTGACAATATGCTGTGGTAAATTGTGGTACCACTCGAGTGCCGGTCTCCGAAGAGAACAAGGAAACATCTCAGCCAGTACTTTGTCACTTAGCTTCTTTACCCGCATCACCCTTTCGTACATAATGATGTGAGAGGCGGCTGCTCCCGAGCCATCATAATGAGCCATGTTTGGCATATTAATGATGAGGCGGTTGATGTAAGCTTGGATTTCTGGTGTCACGCTCGGAGGTTGCGTGACCTGGTCGCTGATCGGTCCTCGAGAGATGGTTGGGGCTTGGGGTGTCGCGCTCGGAGAATGCACGACCTGGTCGCTGACGGTCTGAGAAGCTATCATTTGTCGAACGAAAGCGGCTACCTCAGGTGTCACACCCGGAGGTTGTGTGACCTGGTCGTTGAATGTTGAAGGCAGCGTAGGACGGACAGTCAAATGGCTGGCAAATGGATTCTGGGGGTAAGTTGTGCCTTTAGGAGTTACGACAAACTGTGGAGGTGTGAATGAGGGTAGAGGCCGAGACGATGGGCTTTGGTGATTGAATGTCAGAGGAGTTGAGGTTTGGGTGAAAGGTCTTGGGTTGAAAGGTACAGCTGGTGGAGTGGTTGAAGTCGACAAGAGAGCCGAAGCCTGTCCAAACTGGAATGGACTCGTCAGGGGTTGGATTGATTGAAGTACAGGTGCGACAGGTCCTGCCTCTACCAGACTGGTCAGTATCCGAGTTATACTGTTCGGGGCATGGATGTCGGATGCTGATACTCTATCGGAATTCCTGTTTTCCAGAGCTTGCTTAATTGCTACATCAACCGTAGTTTGGATTGAGGTTTGGAAAGCATCCGAGTTTAAGAACTGCAACATAGCATTGGTCAAGTCAAAGCCAGGAGGCGGTTGGGATCCTGTTCCCGAGCTGGAAGTGGGACCAAGGGGCTCTTCTGGAGGGGGGGTCCCTTCATTTCTCGGGAAAGACATGGTCGGTCGAAGGAAACTTTGGCTTAACTGCACTTGTTCTGAATCTGATTCCTCGCTGGAATCGGTATGGGGGATTCCTTCAACTTCCGTGGTGGCAACCGGGGTCGGAGGATGACGTATTAGGCGATGTTCTATCCTTCTCCAGGCCGGGGTGCGACGGTCAGTGCACCTCCTCCTAGCTGAAATGGTAGGCAGCGGATCAGGCTATACGTGGATGGGTGAATGATATGCGTGGTATGCATGCTTTTCGTGTACTGGGAGTGACATGTAGTGCACATGGCTGCACGTAGATGTGGTTAAGGATGATGTGATGGCTTAACCCTCCAACATATATGAGACGTGTGTACTTCACGTCATACATAGCGATATGTGGTGACGCAACGGAGGTACAAGAGAAGTCCTACACTTGTTGCTAAACCTCTTCCACAGGTGGAAGTGGTAAGGGCAAGTTGATTCATTTTCGGCCCTTAAAGCCGATGTATGAGGGTGCATGATCATAGAGCACTTAGCATGCGAATCGGCCCTGTTCCAACCTTTTGACTCCCGCGTAACACCTCTTTGGTAGGATGGAGTTTGGCTGCTTCACCGGTAATGGCAAAAGTAGCGCGTCCCAATTATTTTATTCATTTTGGGTAATCCTAAGGGGAATGATGTGCTAAAGCTTTTTTCTAACGCGGCTTTGGTATAGGGTTGTTGATGTAGAAGGTTCCCGTTTACCTTGATTCCACGTTTACTCAATCACTACCCGAATGGGCGTGGTCATAGGAGTTTACGTGTTGGTTGAAACGAGTGATCCACCCACTAGGCATCCTCAATTCCAACAGGGCATGAGTGATACTTTGTGAGCTTCTCGGCTAAAATAGGGCACCTATAATTACCGATCTATCTACACGCGTGAGGACAAGGCGTCATAAGAAAAGAGTGAAGTTTTAATTTGGCCAATGATTTCAATACATCATCAAAATCTTTTAAACTATGAAGGAAGATTCAAGTTTAAAGAAAAAAATCCCCAGCAGAGTCGCCACTGTGAGCGGACGACTGGTTCGAGCGGCTGCGGCGCGGGGCCGAGCCCTGTCGGGCGGGCCCGCTTTTTGTGCGTCGGGGAGACGAATGTGATATGGTTGAAAAGTAAATGATTTTGTGTATTGTAATGCTTAAAAGATACGAGATCGAAACCCCGTATTTAGAATAGAGTCGCCACCCGGTTCAGCTCAACCGGGAAATTTTCAGTACGATTTTCCCACCGGGTGGTTGGACCATACCTTAAGTAGAGATTCTGAGTTCGGATGATGTTATGTACTTTTCATTAGGCCAAGTTAGGATACTTCATTCTTTCTTAATCGGTTTAATCCACCCTATTTATTCATATTTTCAGTTATTTTGTGGTTTTCGTGTTTATCAAGCAATTGAAGCGATAAATAAAATATTTACAATCGCAAAAGAAAAGTAAGTGCGGAAAGTAGAATCATTACAAGATTTTCAAGTCCTGTACTTTTTCTACGTAACAGATAAAATACCCGAATGTCCGACATATACCCACCTGCAGATGATAGTTAACACGAATATGGCATATCTATTTATAATATCATAAAGCCCGATTGAATGGCTAAAATGAGGTTCGAATGGCGTTTGAGGGGAAATTCCATTTTTATCCAAATTTTAGATTCGGTTGTCGCTTTAGTCGGATTACAAATGAATATACCACTTGTTGTGGGGCGGGTCTGTTTTCAGGAGATTTTGAATCTCCATCGTTGCACTATAGATCCTAGCTTCAGAAAATAAATTAGTTCGGAAACAAACGAAAATGATACTGTTGTCCAGAAAGCCAAGCCGCCGATTGCATCTAATGCCGCCGGCGAAATAATTGATGCCGCTGGCGGCATGGATGATGCCGCCGGCGACATCAACTATGTCACGGGCGACATCAGCATGCAGATGGGCATAGGGTTTTCTGAATACCGTAAAGAAAGGGTTTCGCGAGAAAGCGAGGTCTCCGGGGAATGTGACGCTAGCGGCGGTACCAACGATGCCTCTCGCGACATGGGTGATACAGCCGGCAACATTACATGTCTCCGGCGACTCCAATTCCTTGCTATAGCAGTGGTTTGTAGTCAAAGTGACCGAAAACTCAAAAGATCGTAAATGAACGAAAATTCTTACAAATCAC
Source organism: Euphorbia pulcherrima (assembly GCA_947683365.1). Lineage (NCBI taxonomy): Eukaryota > Viridiplantae > Streptophyta > Magnoliopsida > Malpighiales > Euphorbiaceae > Euphorbia > Euphorbia pulcherrima. The sequence continues at coordinate 17,396,494 of CANTUS010000010.1, read as the reverse complement.
TAATAACAATGCCCAAGAGCTATGAGACTCAGGATTTTTACCTCGGGGTTGTGAATCCACCTCTTCGTGATCCGAATAAAACACCTCCGGGGAGCTTGTTACAGTGATTTAATAATGATTTTTAGTGTCTTTTGGTTTCTAAGTTCTACCAAGATGATTTTGACTTAAAGATTTGTCGATTTCAACTCACAATCAGAGAGTTCAAAGAAGAAAAACCAGGAAAAATGGGTCGGAATCCCGTTTTTTCTGTTTTATCTAATTCTTATCTCACTATTATCTATTTCTACCTTCTCCTCCTTTTCAAGTGCAGCCCAAGGTGCCCTTTTATAGGTGAAATGGGGTGCTTTTTGGGGCCTTTTTTAATAATTCCACCGAAAGTGGTCGAAAAGGCTGTCTGTAAGAGGACCCGCTTCGAGTCATATCGCCGGCGGCATCATAATGTCGCCGGCAGTATGATCCATGTCGCCGGCCGTATGGTCATATCGCTGGCGACATGGATGATGCTCTGGGCGGCATCAGCCTTCAACATGCCTTCAGTTAGTGGGTCAAAAGAAGCCAAAAAACCGGGAAAAAGTGGCTTATTAGTGGAAAAAAGCATCTTTATGGCCCTTAACAATATTTTAATGGACATTATTTAATTTGGGTGTAAATCATCGGTTCAAGCTCCTACCGAACGCGTTATCGGCCACGCCGAACTAGATTCTACCAATTATAAAATTCACAAGGAATATTATTTTGGTAATAAAAATTCTGAAGCGAACTATTATTTTGAGGTATTGAAATCGCGTACACGTCATCATCGTCTCGCGAGAGGGACTGCAAAATCCCATGCTCACAATAGGAGTTGAGCAACACAACTTCCAACTGCCATATATTCGACTTCTGTGGTGGATAAGGAAAATGAAGTTTGTTTCTTGCTATACCATGAGACTAAGTAGTCCCTAAGAAAATGACATCCTCCGGATGTACTTTTTCTCTCAAGAGTATCTCTACCATAGTCTGCATCCGTGAACCCCAGAAGAGTAAAGTCTCCATTACTAGGATACCATAACCCAACTTCAGTGGTTCCTAATAGATATCTCAGTATCCTCTTGATAGCCTTGAGATGAGAATCCTTGGGATTAGCTTGCTATATTGTATAGTAGCATACCGGATAGTGTATGTCAAGTCTGCTGGCTGTTAAGTATAGGAGTGAGCCAATCATTCCTCTATACAGCTTTTGGTCAACATCTTCTCCTTCTCAGTCCCTGGATAAGATTGTGTCTAAACTCATTGCAGTAGACATTGGTTTGCTGCTGTCCATTTCAAACTTTTTCAGGGTCTCCTTGCTGTATTCTAATTGATTTATGAAAATCCCATTTGGACTTTGTTTGATTTGTAGACCAAGGAAGAAGTTAAGCTATCCCATCTTGGACATCTCAAATTCCTTCTGCATTTGAAAACTAAATTCTTTGCACATCCTTTCATCAGTGGTGTCAAAAATGATATCATCCATATAGATCTGGACTAGAATAATATCATTTTTCTTCTTCTTGATGAAGAGTGTGGTATCTGCCTTACCTCTAGTATATTCCTTGGATATAAGGAATGAGGTCAATCTTTCATACTAGGCTCTTGGTGCCTGCTTTAATCCATAGAGAGCTTTCTTTAGTCTGTAGACGTGATCCGAATGCTTTGAATCTTCAAATCCAGGTGGTTGCTTGACATACACTTCTTCTTCAATGACACCATTTAGAAATGCACTTTTGACATCCATTTGGTATAATGTGAACCCCATGAATGACACAAAAGAACATAGGATCCAGATTGCTTCCAGTCTTACTACTGGAGTGAATGTTTCTTCGAAATCAATTCCTTCTGTTGATTGTAGCCTTGAGTGACTAGTCTCGCATTGTTTCTTACTACTGCTCTGGATTCATCAAGTTTAATTTGGAGCACCCATTTAGCGCCTATAATTGACTTTCGTTTAGGAGAGGGCACAAGATCCTATACATCATTCCTGGTGAATTAATCTAGCACTTCCTGTATCGCCAACATCCAACTTTCATCCCCTTCAGCTTCTTGAAATTTCTTTGGCTCTGTGAGAGAGACAAAAGCGGCATGGCTTATCATTCGATTGATCTGACCTCTAGTTCTAACTAGATTGTAAACATCATCTAGAATATTCTTTATGGAAAGCTCTTTATGGGTTCAGATCTCCCATTCTAGACCTTCATGTTGAATTTGAACTTGTTCCACTGCAGCTTCATCCACTCTTTCATTGAAGTCAATTCCTTGTTGAATTTCTGGACCAAAAGCCATTCCTTCATCTTCCTCTTTGTACCTCTTGATTTGAAATGAGTCAGGAATTCCTCTTTTCTTCCTTTCTTAAGATCCTTCAGCTTCCAGAATTTGAACTTCAGGAGTGTAGCCTTTCTTTTCTACAGTGTTAGTCTCATCAAAATCTACATGTATAGAGTCTACTATAGTTTGGGTTCTTTTATTGAAGACTCTATAAGCCTTGCCATGTGTTGAGTAGCCAAGGATAATTGCTTCATCAAATTTAGGATCAAATTTTCCTAATTGCTCTCTATCATTAAGGTTGTAGCATTTATATCCAAATGTTTTGAAGTATCCAATTTTTGGTTTTCTTCCCTTCCAAATTTTATATGGGGTATTTTCTATAGTCTTTCTAATGAGAGCTCTATTTAAGATGTAGCTTGCTATGTTTACGGCCTCACCCGAAAAATATTTTGGCAAACGATTTTCACTTAGCATTGTTCTAGCCATTTCTACTATGGTCCTATTTTTTTTATCTCTACCACTCCATTCTATTGAGGAGTGTGAGGGGTAGAGAAGTTGTGTTCAATGACCTTGGAGTTGTAAAATGCTTATTTTTGAACTCTCCACCATTATCGCTCTGGATGCGTGCAATGTGTGTGCCCTGTTCTACTTCTATCCGGATGAATGTTTTGGAGAATTGGTCACATGCTTCATCCTTGCTTATTATCAGGAGAATCCAGGTATATCGAGAATAGTCATCTATAATGACCATGGTGTATTCTCTTTTACCTTAGCTTAGTGGCTTAATTGGACAAAAAAGATCAATGTGTAAGAGCTCAAGTACTCTTTTGGAAGGAATGTATGATATGGAAGGGAAACTTTTCTTATGTTGTCTACCTAGTTGACATGCGGTGCATAGATGATCCTTATCAAAAGCAACCTTAGGCAAACCCTCAACTAATTCCTTTTCGGCTAATTTGGATAGGAGATTCATGCTTACATGTCCCAATCTCTGGTGCCATAGCCATGACTCTTCTTCTTTAGACACCAGGCATATATTCTTCTTATCATTTTTAATGTTTACAGAATAGACATTATTTACTCTAGGTGCATAAAGAATAAGTTGATTAGACTTACTGTCATAAATTGAGCAGCCTCTAGAGTCAAATGTGACTTTTCTTCCTTTGTCACATAATTGAGCCACGCTAAGTCGGTTGAATTGCCGTCCATCGACTAGTGAGACATCTTCAATCTTTAATCCAGATCCAATGGTTCCATGACCAATGATCTAACCCTTTTGACTGTCTCCAAACTCACTTTGCCTCCCTTTATCCAGGTTAATGTAATAAAGGCCTTCTCTTCACCTATCATGTGCATTGAGCATCCATTATCAATGTACCAAGTATGATGATCTATTGTTGATTTAAGGCATACCTACAAAACAAATCAAGTGGGTTTGGGTACCTAATTAGATTTGGGTCCTCTTGGGTTAATAACCATCTCAGGCCAAGGATAATCATCGTAATAGCCATTTTTTAATCTACATGATTTAGTTATATGGTTATTTTTCCCACAAAACCTGCACCCTAAAATAGGTATGTTTTGCTTTTGCTTCTTGCTGATCTTCTTAAGATCCTCCCTTCCGTAGTTGCCTTTATACCCAGCTTCATGCACACTGGTGGATGGTCCGGTACAATTCTAAGAGTTAGTTGGAGGTGCAATTTTAGATCTGTAATTTTTTCTTTTCTTGATAGGTAGTTGGTTATAAGCTACCTTAGCCTTTCCCTTATGAGTAGCAGTAAATCTTTGAGCTTGTGGTTATCTTCTTACTTCATTTGTCCTTTGATGTGAGTTTCTTTGAATCCTATTCTAAGGAGGAGAGGGATTATCTCTTCTTGGATTCCTTGTTTTAGGTTTCTTTCTAGATGCTTCCTTTTGTAGGTTGACTTCTCTATCCAGTCCCGTCACATTTGCATTCAGAATCAGGACTTGATTTCTCAGAAAGTTTTGTTCTACCACATCAATATGCTTGGTTGCTCTAACAAAATTGATGTCTTGTGCCATCACCTCAGCATCCTCAACCAATTCTAGTATCGCTTTTTTTAGAGACTTGATGGCTTTCGCATTCTTTTTCACTCCCTTGATAACAATAGAAAGAGCTTTTGCAAGATCAAAGTTAGAGGTAGAGTTAGAGCAAGAATTTACCTCAATGTTCTCTGAATCTGATTTTGTTTCTTCAATTTGCGCTTTTTCTTGCCTTGAGGCATTCTTTTCGGATTGCTTTGCTTCTGGTTCAGTTAGAGCCATGAATGCACAGTTAGCAGTTTCCTCTTCTTTTATTGAAGATGAGTTGCTGCTTTCTTCACTATTGCTCCATGTAGCGACCATTGCCTTCTTTTTAAATTTGTTAGCTTTCTTGAGTTTGAGACATTTTGTTCTAAAATGGCCTTTTTTGCCACATTCAAAACAGGCAGCATCTTTCTTCGGATCTTTCTTTTGTTCTGGATTCCTTCTATGCTTACCTTTCCCGGAGGTGCCTTCTCTTGGTCTCCGAGATTCATACATTTTTCATCTTCTTTTATCCTTCTTTTGTATGAATCGATTTAGTCTTTTGGTCAATAGAACAAGTTGGTCTTTAGTACTCATTGAGTCATCTATTTGCTCTTCCTCTCCGGATGAGCCCGATCCGATGGATTCCGCCTTAAGAGCAATGGCCTTCTTTCGCTCCTCAAGTTTCTTTTCTTATTGGCTGTATCTTTCCAAGGATAATTCTTGAGTTATAAGATTACCAATGAGTTCATCATAACTGTAGAAATTTAAGTCATGAGCTTCCTTAATGGAAGTCTTTTTATTGTCCCATTCCTTGGTAAGACTCTGTAGCACTTTCTTGACCATTTCTACTTCTAGAATCTCCTTCCCTAGCCTCTTCATTTCGTTTATAGATTTATGTATCTAGTGTTCATGCTGCTGATTGATTCTTTAGGCTCCATTTAAAAAGATTCAAACTTTTGTTGGAGTAGATCAAGTTTAGCCTCTCTTACTTTGGTAGTTCCTTCATAGGTTACTTCCAGCTTCTCCCATATCTCTTTTGTAGTCTCACATTTGGATATCTTGCTAAATTCCACTGCACTAAGAGCATAATGAAGCATGTTAATAGCATTTATGTTTTCACATAATTTTTTAAATTCATTATCATCCCACATACTTGATGGCTTTCAGGTAGTCATACCCTCTACTTCATAAGTAGGTTTATATGGACCATCTTTAATAACTAACCATGCTTGCATACTTTGTGACCGGATAAAGTTCTTCATTCAATTTTTCCAGAATGTGTTGCTCACCGGTGAAGAGTGGAGGACGGGTAACAGACATACCCTTGGGAAGAAGTTGTAACTTGTGGAAACTTATTTTGATTTATGAATCAAAATATGTGGCCCTTTAGCTCAAGATTGTTAGATCTCTAGTTTGAGCACTTGCTCTGACACCACTTGTCCCTGTAAGAATAATTATAAGGGCAGAGGGGGTGAATGGCCCTTTTTCGCAAAATTTATAGACTTAGAGAAAGTCTTAGTGTAGTGTGTTTGATTATGATCTAGAAGATGGTTCCAAATAATAAATATAATCCAGGGAATGAATCCGGTTGATGCAAATGAGTAAAATACAATAAAAGCAAAAGTAAATCAAACACAAGTGTTTTATACTAGTTCAGCCCCGCCTACGTCCAACCCTAGAGTTTCTTTTTTCCGAGCTTATCCACTAGTGGATTCCTTCTCAACTGGCAGGAATCAAGCCTTATAGATTTGTCTCTAGATGGTGAACCCTTCTGAAAGTAGGATATACTACTAGAAGCACCAACTCCTAGCTGAGTCCTCTTATCTTTAGTAGGATATACCACTTAGCCTTCTACTTTGAATCTAAGTTAGTCCTACAGGGAGATGTCACTCAAAGCACCTACTTCAAGTTCTATCCCAATCTCCCAACTCACCCAAGTTGGAGATTCTTACTCTTTGGTGTATAATAAAGGTTGGTTTTTAGAGTTCCTCAAGTTTATAGTTTCACTTGGGAATCCTTACAGACAGATTTTGAATCTAAGGATCTTGGAGGGATTATCTCGACTGATTGAATGTGTATTGCTTTATTACTTCCTTTTGTAAGTTAATCAGTTACTCTTCTCAATTGGTGAAGAGCTCTCTTTATAGGCTTTGATCATAAATGTAGCCGTTTGTGGTTGGTATGCTTTCATTCAATCTTCCCCCTTGATCAGGTGGTGATGAGGAGCTTCCAAATCCGTTGATCAATCTGTTAGATTGTGTTTTGATCTGTTTGAATTCTTGGGATTGATGCTGGAAAGTTTTCAGTGATCGTTTTGTTTGTCATTTTATGATACACCAACTTTCATACCAATTGTCATATACTGTAAGCTCCATGTGCACCTTCATTGGTCTAATAGAGAGAGTAGTTAGACTTTCTCTATACTGCATTAGAACCTTTTGACATTTCCCTAATGTGTGCAAGCTATCTTTTTGTACTTGTTTCTTGGGAAAAGGAATCTTTGACTTTAGTAGACCAAAGAGGCAAAAAGAAAGATATGTTTTAGACTTTCCTTGGCTTTTAGATATAGGTCTTCTGGATGAGTCATCCGGATGTCCTTTGGATATATTTGTTCTAGATCTTCCTTTTGGATATCACTTCAAACAGTTCTTTCAGATACAAGTCTTAGGGAACGGAAGTTTGTTTCTTTTCCAAATTTTGTCCTTGATTTTCTCCTTTGCTTAGGTTTCCGATTTTGTCTTAATAAATGGTCTTGGATTTGTTCGGATGTTTCCATTTGGATTTAAGAGAATTACTTACATTTTTGTTTGTTTCTTTCAAACTTGATTCGGATGGATGTTAGATTTTGTTATCCGAATCATTGTTTTCCAACACACACAAGGCTCATAAGCGCTTGATACAAAATCTAACTCTTTGATTATATTATCAAACATTATATTTTAAATCCTGGATGCCTACTTAAGTCCACAAATCGATCTTTATAGCTCGCATACCTTCGAGCAATTCTGAGATGTAAAACCTTAGGTTGTATCATGTATACATCTTGATCCAAGTTTCCATTCAGGAAAGCGGTTTTCATATCCATACGCTAGATCTCATAATTACAATGAGCAGCAATGGCCAAGAGTATCCTTATTGATTTAAGCATGCCTACCAGTTAAAAGGTTTTATCATATTCAATACCTTCTCTTTGAGTATAACCCTTTTCTACCAACCTTGCCTTATAGGTAACTACATTACCATCCATGTTGGTTTTCTTCTAGAAAACCCATTTGCAACTTATAGGTCTAACCTCATCAGGTGCATCGACCAATTCCCATACTTGGTTTTCATACATGGAATCCATTTCTGATTTCATGGATTTTAACCATTGATAAAATTCTAAGCACTCCATTGCTTCCTTGTAGGTCTTAGGTTCATCATCCTCCATTAGAAAGATTTGTTTATCATCCATAATAAAACAATCCATCTCTTTCAGGAGCATTGATCTACACAATGGTTGTTGTGTAACAGGTTGTTCCTCAATCACACTCTATTGTGTATTAGGTGTAGGAATTATCAGTTGATCATCTTGTTTGCCTACTTGAACCTTAAGTTCAAGGAGTTGGATATAATGTATGCCCTTAAGGCAATTAAGGCGATAAATCTTAATTATATAGTAGTACAAATAATTTGTTTAATTAATAAAGGCATTTGTTCTTTTGTTTATATCAATGTGTTTCTATGTATATATATTATAGCTGGTTAAATATATTCATTGATGTATATGTAAAAAAGTCCTTGACACATCATAGCATAAAGTCAGAGAAATTATAGTTGGACTATATCTAGTGGAATCTACTTCATATGCAATTATGATTATGTCTAAACTATCCCTAGTCATAGCTTCATCAAGAAAGGATATTGATGAAGTGGAAAGACTAGCAAGGGTCCAAGCAGTCAATCTCCTAAGGACTGAAGGTGGTGCCTTAAGTTTAATAAATGGATATATCTGGGAGATATATTGGAGACCGCCGTAAGATAAACACTTGGTATATATATATCAATGTGTTAGTGTTTATCTTCATGCAATAAGCTTTATGAATATCCTCGTACTTGAGATGCTAGTTACCTTGTGTGGTACTATTGCTATACTTTGGGTCATTACTATACACTCACTAATTTAGGGTGATATGGGGTGATTGCAGGTATAGTGATGATAGCACATTGGTAAGCTAAGTAGTCGAAAAGAATCCATCACTCAGGGATATTAAGGAGTTGTGTCAGGCCATTTGTTGAAGTGATGATAGCCATAAACCTCTGATCGAAGTATGTGTTTGATAGAAATGGTTTTTAGTCAAACACACTACGATAAATGGCATTATACTTTGGTAACAAGTAAACTACTGGGATAGCTTGGAGTAACCTCGCTATTAGTAGATGAACACTTTAACCGAACCCTATAAACCAGATGGTACTAATATTGAAGAATGAAAGGAATTTATCGCACTAGATAACTATTGCATTAACTGGGATTAAGTCATAAGCATAAATGATGTTCTGAGTAATGGGGCATGGTAGACCTTTGCTAGAGGCGTACTACAGTCATTTAAGGTAATTGAGTTCTATTCACAGTCTAGAGCATCGAGCCAATGGTTAAGCCTTAACAGCTCAATACTTCGGGAGCCTATAAGGTCCCACACATTGGACCTTTATCGGATTAAGTAAAGAACTAATAGACTTATTCCATTATGAAAATATAAATTAAATAATAATTGGATTATTATTTAATTGGTTAGAATTGATTAGATCAATTTTAGATAAACCAAGGAATTTGTTTTGACTTGTAACTAATTAATTAGAGTAATAAATAAATTGTAATTGATTAGATCAATTTTGGTTAGACCAAGAAATTTATTTTGACTGACAACTAATTTATTGGAGTCAAAAATAAATATTTATTTGAAAGGTTTAGAAGGCAATTTTGCATTGGGGAGTTAAAACTGAAAAGTATGAAATATTTTATACAAAGCTTGGTTGCGCGGAGTACACCAAAAGGTGGGCGTACACTGCTAGGCAGTATTCGTGGCAGCCCATGTTCATAGGCTGCACAAAAGGCAGCCCATGAAAGGGCACTGCAAGATGGGCTAGTGGCATGGGCTGTGAGGCCTAGCTCAGGTGCAAAGCAAGCCCACAAGGGCTTGCCTTTCAACACGCTGAATGTGAGTGGGTAACACACGGATCCTTTGGATCCGTGTGTGCAATCCACATCGGATGGGAGTAAAACTCCCATCCCACACTTCTAATGGGTAGCAAAATTTTGCTCGCCAAGCCTATATATAGGCTATCCCCTCTCCTATCAATGTACACAGTGCACCCAGCTCAAATCGTAAATCCCAAGCTAGATATTTTTCTCTCGGGTAATTGAGCAACATTTTTTTGAGGAGCCTGAATTTATTCGGGCACCTCTAGTTTATATTTTCGAGTAAGACTTCTAGAGTGGTCTAGCAACTACTTGAGGCTTCTTAGTTCTTCCTCCCAAGGAGGTTTTGGTTGGTGGGGTTTGTGTGGATACTCATAGAGGCTGTCCTATGCTTGGAGGCTTGTGCAAGAGGGTTCTGCTGAAGCACGCTTCAACTGGTAAGTTTCGTTTTCTTTCTCTTTTATTATTAGGTCTTTTTCTTTAAGCATTTTTAGACTTCATGATATGTTTAGGTTGTTTTGCATACTTAGTTTATTTTATGCTTAGGTTATAGCTTAGAGTTATAACGTTCTTAGTATAAAATAAATGTGCAAGGATATAATTTGGCATTATGGTATGCCTAGCCCTTTTTTGTGCTAACCTAGGTAGAGAATTATTTAGTCAAGGCTTTATTCAATTCATATCCAACTAATAGGAGTTTCTGGGGATAGGGACAAAATTTTGAACTTCCGCCATGCCTATTATGCATGTTCAATCTGACTATCAGTTTCCAATAGTGGTATCAGTGCCAGCCTATTTAGTGCACAATTAAGTTAAAAGCGAACTAAATATTATTTTCCATATGAAATTATTTGTTTATTTAATTGTTTGGAACAATATATATAAACTTGTGCCTTTCATTTCAAGGTTTGTAAATGGTTATGAATAATGTTGAATAAGCTTGCTTAACTTACTCAAATTATATAAGTGTCAGTAATTTATTTGAATTACATGGATTATAGATGCTTCCAATTTACATGAATTGGATGAACGAAATTTATTAGTTCGAGAGAATCCAATGGTCTTTAGGTTTGTGCCCGTATTTGTTCTGGCTAAGGATTGGACTTGGTGTCTACTCCTCATAGGGCACCTCTCCTACCTGGGAACCTATATCGGTGAAATTTGAATTGACCAACGGGGGGATTGATATGAACGAATTTATTTCTAGTATATAAGATGGTGCTTATGTATGTTTCTATAACAAAGTAAATAAATTAAATTTATTGAATAAAATCTTAAAGGAAATGCAATAAAAATAAAACAAATAAAAGTGTTAATTATTTTGCATATAATCTAGGATGATGGAATAATTATAATAAAGTGCCGAACCCACCTAAGGTTAGACCTTATAAATTAATTCTAAAATTCTCTAAATTAATACAAGTTATTATAATTTTGTCCGTCTAAAAAAATCCTAGATTCTGTGAGATGTTTAACAGCAATAAAATCCCAAAGTAAATATATTAAGGCAATTTGTAGTCTTGCTTACTTAAATTTATAATATAGTCTCTTTGGGCTATCAAAGTGCTACGCAAAGCATTCCTTCTAGTCCATATTGATTGGTTGCAAAGTTTGGGATAGGGTCTGCCTTAACAGAGCTGCGGTAGTCCACCATAAAATTTGGGGCTAGGCCCAGATCTGAGACATATTCGAGGAGATGCTAATATAAGAGCACACGTACCTTAGGATTAGGGAGCTTGAATGAATTAGCAATTGCATGAAATGCAAATTTAATGAGATTCCAACTATGACTTACTATTATGACTTGACTCATAAGATTAGGGGTTGTAATAGACTAGTTACAAATGCTACCTACTAGGAAATTGAGCTGGGCTAAAATTCCCGAATTCAATAGAACGGCTATTGTAAATTTCGAAGAAAATAGTAGGAAAATGTATTTAATTGAAAGTCCTTATATTAAATCCATGTACTTAAACTGATATCTAAACTCTTTTCTTTCCTTATATCTTAGGTTGAAAATGACTTCCAATGTTAATCTCCGTATGTTACTTGACACCGAATTGAATGGCTCAAACTTTTCTGACCGGTTCTGAGCTGTGAGAATAGTTCTCAGATCCGAGGGAATTGCCTATGTTCTAAGTGAAATTTTCCCTATAGAACCTGATATTGAGGATCATGTAGAACATGATGCCTAGTGGAAGCACAGGAAAGAACGTGAACTACCACGTGTATTATGTTGGGGTCCATGAATCCTGAACTTTAGAAACAACATGATAACATGCCCTTGGAGGACATAGTTCTCCATCTTGAAGAACTCTTTTCGGAGAGGGAAAGGACAGAGAGGTATGAGACCTCCAAGTTCCTTTTCGAGGACCAAGATATAGGCTAGCACCTCTGCCTCTCAGCATGCATTGAAAATCTTTAGATACCTTGAGAAGCTGAATCAATTGGGATTCAAGATGAATCAATACTTGAGCATTGACCTTGTGTTGATGTCCTTGATAGATAGTTACTTAGGCTTTATGACTAACTATTACGTGAACAAGATTAATTCTACTATCCCTAAATTAATCAACATGCTATAAATAGTAGAACCTTAGATCAAGAAGGATCAGAAACCTCTACTGTTGGTTGAAAAAGACAAGGCTTTGAAGAAGAAGACGCAGGCACTGGGTGCCAAGGAAAGAATCAGAAAGAAGAAGAAAGAAAAGAAGGCATCTAAGTATGTCTGCTTCCAATGTGGGAAAAAGGACATTGGAAGAGGGATTGTAAAGCTCCAGCTTCTGAGCATTTGAAGAAGAAGCCTACAGAGGCATCTAGTTCAGGTATGTTTGTAATTGAAAACTTTGCTACTTTTTTGCGTGAATGCACTTGGGTATTAGATACTGGTTATGGTTCTCATATCTGTACTTCTTTGCAGAGACTAAGGAACTACAGAAAACTTGTAAAAGGGGACGCATGGAAAATGGAGCCAGAGTAGCTGCATTAGCCATAGGGAGCTTTAGTCTTGTTTTGCCAAGTGGACTTATTTTAGTTTTGAATAATTATTACTACATTCCAAGAGTTACTAAGAATATTGTATCTGTTGCTTGTTTAGCAGTAGAGGATTTGAAATTTTATTTTCGATTAATAATTGTCTGATTCTTTTGAATAATGTTCTTTATGGTTATGGAATGTTGAAAGGTGGCATTTATATTCTTGATACTGAAATAGAACTTTTCAATATAAACAATGTGAAGAAAACTAAATTAGATAATGCGAATTCCTTCTACTTATGGCATTGTTGTTTAGGCCACATAAACAAGGATCACTTAACCAAGTTGCATAACCATGAAGACTTAGGCCCAATAGACATGGAGTCTTATGGTGATTGCGAACCTTGTTTAAAAGGAAAAATGATGAAGTTACCCTTTCAAGGAAAGGGTGAGCGGGCCACAAGTATATTAGAACTTATACATACTGATGTGTGTGGTCCAATGAGTGTTCAGGCACTAGGAGAATACTCCTGTTGATGATTACTCACGATATAGTTATTTGTACTTGATGAAGCACAAGTCTGAAAGTTTTGAAAAGTTCAAACTATTCAGAGCTGAAGTAGAGAAACTGCTTGAGAAAAGTATTAAAACACTTAGATCGGATCGAGTTGGAGAATACTTAAGTCAGGAGTTTCAGGATTATCTAAAGGAAAACTGGATAGTTCCCCAGTGGACCTCTCCTTATACACCCCAACACAATGGAGTGTCAGAAAGGCGGAATCAAACTTTATTAGATATGGTTAGGTCCGTGATGAACCATGTAGATCTTAGTAAATCCTTTTGGGGATATACACTGGAGAGTGCGGTTTATGTTTTAAATAGAGTGCCCTCTAAATCAGTTGATTTACACCTTATGAAAGATGGTGTAACAAGAAGCCATCTCTAAGTCACTTAAGAGTATGGGGCTGCCCTGCTATGGTAAAAAGGATAGCGTTAGATAAGCTAAATGCTAAGGCTGACAAATGTCTATTCATTAGATATCCAAAGGAAACAATTGGATATCTATTTTACCAACCCGAAGCATAAAAGGTATAAGTGTTTTGGAATGCTCACTTTTTGGAAAAGGAACACTTGCAAAATTCAGTGGGAGCAATATTGAAATGGAAGTTCAAGAGGAAGAAATCGATAATCAACTAATTGACCCCGTTCTAGATACACAAGAGAGTCTAATCCAAGAATAACTTGTCGAAACACAATCATTACAAAGATCAGGTCGTGTTCATGAGGGTCTCCGATAGATATGGGATTATCATCACTGATGGTAAGGAACTATATCTTATGGAGGATGATGAACCAAGGACATATGATGAGGCAATAAAAAGCTCTGATTCTGATAAATGGCTAAAACCCATGAAATTAGAAATGGATTCCATGTAGGCGAACCAAGTTTGGAATTTCGTTAATGCACCGTAAGAGGTTAGACCAATTTGGTGCAAGTGGGTTTTCAAGAAGAAGACAAACATGGACAGTAATGTAATTACCTATAAAGCAAGGTTAGTTGTGAAAGTTTATAGTCAACAGGAAGGTATTGACTATGATGAAACCTTTTCTCTGGTAGCCATGCTTAAATCCATAAGGATACTCCTTGTCGTTACTGCTTATTATAATTTTGAGATCTGGCAGTTGGATGTAAAAACAACATTCCTAAATGGGGATTTAAACCGGGATGTGTGTATGACACAACCTGAGGGTTTTACATCTCAGAATGGCTTGAAGGTATGCAAGTTGCAAGGATCCATTTTTGGACTTAACCAGGCATCCAGGAGTTGGAATATAAGGTTTGATCAGACAATTCGGGAACTAGATCTCTGCCCGAATGCAAATGAGCCTTGTGTTTACAAGAAGGTTAGTAGGAGTGAAGTCATTTTTCTAGTATTGTAGGAAATGACATTTCTCTTCTTCAAAACGTTAAAGTGTAGTTGTCAAGAAAGTTCTCCATGAAAGACCTTGGTGAAGCCACATTTATACTAGGTATAAAGATCTACAGAGATTGATCTAACAGGTTGTTAGGTCTTTCTCAAGTTACATATATAGACAAGGTATTGAATAAGTTCAACCTTGAGCATTCTAAGAAAGGTTATCTCCCAATGACAAAGGGGATAAACTTATCTAAGGCTGAGTGTCTGAAGATAGCTCAGGAGAGAATACACATGAAGGATATACCCTATGCATCCACAATAGGATCCATCATGTATGCTATGATATGTACTAGGCCAGATGTCTCTCAGGCTTCGAGCTTTACGAGCAGATATCAGTCAGATCTAGGTGAAAAGCACTATATGGCCGTCAAGGCAATCCTTAAGTACTTAAGAAGGACTAAGGATGAGTTCTTGATTTATGGAGAAGGTGACCTCACAATTGGAGGTTACACTAATGTGAGTTTTCAATATAATAAGGATGACTTTAAGTCTTAGTCAAGTTTTGTGTATGTGTTAAATGGAGGGGCGGTATGCTGGAGAGTTCCAAGTAAGAAACTATTACTGATTCAACCATAGAATCTTAATACATTGCTGCATGTGAAGCAGCAAAAGAAGCTATCTGGTTAAAGGGATTTATTGGTGATATCGGTAAGGTGCCTGAGGCTGTTGATCCAATTACTTTGTATTATGATAACAATGGTGTCATAACTCAAGCAAAGGAACCACGTTCTCATCAGAAAAACAGACATATATCCAGAAAGTATCATATAATTAGTGAGGTTGTTGATGCTAAGATAATAAGATTATAATATGTACCCACTGATCAGAACCTCGTGGATGGTCTCACAAAGCTATTGACACAAGTCAAACATGATAAGCATGTTAAAGCATATGGATTAAGACATATGGCTAATTGGCCTTTGTGCAAGTAGGAGTTTGTTGGATATATCTTAATTATATAATAGCACAAATAATTTGTTTAATCAATCAAGGCATTTATTCTTTTGTTTATATCAATGTGTTTCTATGTATATATATTATAGCTGGTTAAATATATTCATTAATATATGTATACAAAAGTCCTTGACACATCATAGCATGAAGTCAAAGAAAATATAGTTGGACTATATCTGGTGGAACCTACTTCATGTGCAATTATGATTATGTCTAAACTATCCCTAGTCATAGTTTCATCAAGAAAGGTTATTGAAAAAGTGGAAAGACCAGTATGTGGTCAACTTTCTTGGAAAGGATCCAAGCAGTCAATCTCCTAAGGACTGAAAGTGGTGCCTTAAGTTTGACACGTGGATATATCTAGGAGATATATTATAGACCACAATAAGATAAACACTTGGTATATATATCAGTATGTTAGTGTTTATCTTCATTCAATAAGCTTTGCAAATGTCCCCGTGCTTGAGATGCTAGTTTCCTTATGTAGTACTATTGCTATACTTTGGGTCATTACTATACACTCATTAATTTAGGGTGCTACGGCTGATTACAGGTATAGTGATGACAACACATTGGTAATCTGAGTAGTGGAAAAGCATCCATCGCTCCGGATATATTAAGGATTTGTACCTGGGCACTTGTTGAAGTGATGATTGTCATGAACCTATGATCAGAGTATGTGTTTAATAAAAAATGGTTTCTAGTCAAACAAACTACGGTAAAAGGCAATATACTTCGGTAACAAGTAAACTACTGGGATAGCTTGGAGCAACCTCGCTATTAGTGGGTTAACACTTTAGCCAAACCCTATAAACTAGATGGCACTAATATTAAAGAATGGAAGGAATTTATCGCACTGGATAACTATTGCATTAACCGGGATTAAGTTATAAGCATAAATGACGTTCCAAGTAATGAGGGATGGTAGACCCTTGCTAGAGGTGTACTACAATCATTTAAGGTAACCGAGTTCTATTCCCGGTCTAGAGCATCGAGCCAATTGTTCCATTAGAATAAGAGTTGGTTAAGCCTTAACAACTCGATACTTTGGAATCCTATAAGGTCAAACACATTGGACCTTCAGCGGACTAAATAAAGAACTAATAGATTTATTCTATTATGAAAATATAACTTAAATAATAATTGGATTATTATTTGACTGGTTAAAATTGATTAGATCAATTTTGGATAAACTAAGGAATTTATTTTCACCGGTAACTAATTAATTAGAGTCATAAATAAATTATAATTGATTAGATCAATTTTGATTAGACCAAGAAATTTATTTTGACTGGTAACTAATTTATTAGAGTCAAAAATAAATATTTATTTCAAAGGATTAAAAGGAAATTTTGCATTGGCAAGTTAAAACTTAAAAGTGTGAAATATTTTGTACAAAGTACGGTTGCGCGGAGTACACCAAAATGTGCACAAACACTGCTAGGTAGTGTTCGAGGCAGCCCATGTTCATGGGCTGCACAAAGGTAGCCCATGAAAGGGCACTGCAAGCTGGGCTCGCGGCACCGTGAGGCCCAGCTCGTGTGCAAGGGAAGACCGTGAGTGAGTCACACGCGGATCCTTTGGATACGCGTGTGCAACCAATGTGGGATGGGAGTTTTACTCCTATCCCACATTGCTAATGGGGAGCAAAATTTTGCTCCCCAAGCCTATGTATAGGCTGTCCCCTATCCTTTAATGTAGACAGTGCACCAAGCTCAAAGCGTAAATCCTAAGCGAGAAATTTTTCTCTCAAGTAATTGAGCAAGTTATTTTTGAGGAGCCTAAATTTGTTCAGGCACCTCTAGTTTATATTTTTTAGTGAGGCTTCGGGAGTGGTCTAGCAACTACTCGAGGCTTCTTAGTTCTTCCTCCTGGGGAGGTTTTGGTTGGTGGGGTTCATGTGGATACTCATAGAGGCTGTCCTATGCTTGGAGGCTTGTGCAAGAGAGTTCTGCTAAAGCATGCTTCAACTAGTAAGTTCCTTTTTCTTTCTCTTTAATTATTAGGTCTTTTTCTTTAAGCGTTTTTAGACTTAATAATATGCTTAGGTTATTTTGCATGCTTAGTTTATTTTATGCTTAGGTTATAGCTTAGAGTTATAACATGCTTCGTATAAAATAAATGTGCAAGGTTATAATTTGGAATTATGGTATGCTAGCCCTTTTGCATGCTAACCTAGGTAGAGAATTATTTAGTGAAGGCTTTATTTAATTTATACGCAACTAACAGGAGTTCCTTGGGATAGGGACAAAATTTTGAATTTCCGCCATGCCTGTTTTGCATGTTCAATCTAACTCTTAGTTCCCAACATAAGGTCGCTCCCACTAGCTTTTGCAAGCGAGTGTTTCTTCTCAAGGGATTGAGCGGTCCTAGAAATAAAAACCTTTTATTCATTAGGATCATAAAAGGTATATCCTACTGTCTCTTTAGGATAACCTTTTTTTCCCTGTGAGGGTCTCAATAAGGACAGAGGGGGGTGAATGGCCCTTTTTTATAGAATTAATAGACTTTAAATAGTCTTAGTGTAGCGTGTTTAATTATGTTCCAGATGTGATGGATCTAAATGTTGCAAGTATGAATTATAATGCAAATAAAGAAAGAGTAAGGAAAATCAAACATAGAGTTTTATCCTGGCTCGGCCCCGCCTACTCCACACTCTAGAGTTTCCTTCCTCTGAGCTTTTCCACTAGTGGATTCCTTTCCAACTGGCAGAAATCAAGCCTTACAATTTGTTTCCAGATGGTAACCACTTCAGGACGTAGCATATACGACTAGAAGCACAAACTCATAGATGAGTCCTCTTATCTGTAGTAGGATATACCACTTAGATTTCTACCCAAACCTAAGCTAAGTCCTACAGGGAGATCCCATTTAAAACACCAACTCAAAGCTATATCCCAATCTCACCACTCACCCAAATGTGAGATTTTTTACAATTTATTTCTCAAAGGTTTTGGTTTTAGAGTTCCTCAAGTTTATAACTTACTTGGGAATCCTTACAAATAGATTTCAAATTGTTTTATTGTTGGAGGGATTAAGTAACTGATTGCTGTAGTGAATTATCTTATGTATGCTTTCTTGAAACAACCAGCACCTCCTCAACTTGTGAAGCTTTCCTTTTATAGGCTTCTATCATAAATGTAGCCGTTGTGAGCTGTTAAAACTGACTTTAATCTTCACTATTGATTAGGTAAAATGTGGCACTTCCAAAGCCGTTGATCAATCTGTTACACTCAGATTTTTACTCTTTTAAATCATAAGGATTGGGGCTGAAAAGTTATCAGTGATTGTTTTCCCTTGATTATAATGTTTTACCAACTTTTTCGCCAGGGGTCTGGAGTCATGATCTTCACGCACCATTCCTATCGGTCTAGGTGAATTCTCTTTCCTATGTCAGTCCTTCTATCCTTTTCTGAAAAGTGCAACCTATCATTTTTGTCTTTCATAAGGGGAAAGGGTCTTTGACTTTCTAACCAAATAGGTGGAGGGAATGTAATTTTTGAATTATTCCCTTTGTCTAGATATTCAAGTCTTCCGGATGTCTTCAGACTTAATATCTCCGGATCTGTGTTCTTTCGGATGCTTTCATATTCAGTTCTTCTGAATGCTAATTTTAAGCAGTTCAAAGTATGTTTCATTTCCAATCTTTAACTGGATGCTTCCACTATTTTCTTAGGTACTTTTGATCTACAATGGATGTCCTTGTAAGTTGATTTGGACTAGTTGCTTCTATTTGGATTTAGAAGTTTATATGTTTAGGTTTTTACAAGTTTTTGTTTTCTTCAAACTTGATCCGGATTATTACTTTACTGTTCTCCCAGATTGTTATTTCCAAACAATCTTCCCCATTTGATGGAAAGAAAAACTAAGCACATGGAAAAGGAGTTATATTTGCTAAGTATGATTCTTGATACTTAGTCATATACAAGTTTTACTCCCCCATAATCTAAGCATCGTAGGTCCCCTAAATATTTTTGAATTCTAGTTTCTAAGTTTTTGAAGTACAATTACCTATTGTACTTAGAAGTAATTTTGAGTATAAGATTTTCACTATATATACATTTATTGTTAACAATAGTTAACCTTATAAAGTTCTGGATTACAAATACAGAAATATATATAAGTGAAATTAGAACTAGCTATTACAGATTTTTACATTGCAGAAAAATAGCTATTCTAAGGATGATTTCTTCATTTGTTACTACTTTTGGATCACTCTCCCTCTATGCTTTTTCCCTTTTCTTCCTTTGGTCTTCTCCCCTTTTGGTTTGTATCAGATTTGGGGTTCATAATCAAATACAATTTGCAATCCCAACTCTTTTGCCAAGCATCTGAGTAGACATAATAGTCCACCTTACCTTGTAGGTGTTTTTCAATTATCGTATCAACCAGTGCCGGAAGAAGGTCGAGTGGCCTTGTGGAATTCTGGAGTTCCTCATGAGATTTGCTCATTGAAGGGATCATTTTCAAGGCATAGGCTAGGTCTTCCTTATCAAAATAGGGAAACATGCAGTTGAGGAGAGTTAGATAGCACTTATAGCCAAAGAAACTATTATCTCCTATGTGCTGGACTAGATTGTTGACCACCAGAATGAGAAGATTGTCTGGTGTAAAGGATGGGGATCCAGAGGAGAAGATGAATAGATTTGTGATACCTGACTTTATAAGATCTATATCCTGGCAGATATCTCTCCAGATATTGTGGATGGTTGTGTTGAGCATAGTGAGATCCTTGTGAAAAGCCTCTTGAAGATTTTTGATTAAATCATTTGTTCCAGATGCATTGTTGCCACTATCACAACTGATCTTATCCACCTGCTTTTTAAGATTTCAAACTTTTGATCCATATATTCTTTAAGGTCAACTGTTGTCTCTATAAAGGAGAAGGTGATTTTTTCCATCAAGGTGACACAATTACTATTGGCTCCGGTGTTGGCTTAATCAATAGAGCGATTTGCTACTGCTATGTTGGAGTTTGTTTGATCTAACACCAGAGTAATCTTTGAAAGAGAGGCTTCTATAACTTGTTCTACTGAGGGATACCCTTGCATTCTTCTTTCAATACTCTGTACCATCCCTTAATTTCTCCCAACTCAGACTTCAAATTTGGAGCAAGTGATTTATCATTAATGACGCTCTCCACGGACTTGAGTGGAGAGCAGATATTTTGAAGTGTCCTTTCGACATGGTTCTCCTTATGTCTCTTGACTGCCACCTCTTGGATCATTTATAGTGTGGTGGTCAGCTTATCAACTCTTGCAAGATTTTTCTTGGGATTATTTAGGAGGTTCTTCAAAGGAAGTGGTTTCCTCAGAACCACTTCCAGAATTCTCTGAGTTGGATGATTCCTTAGCCTTTTCTTGACTACTCTAATCTTTAGTAGATTCATCCTCCTCTTTCTCTTCTTCTTCCAATCTTCCCTCCAGAGTAGCCTTGTCCTCAGAGTCCACTTCATAAGTGCGCTCTATGGATCGCAGACTCACTCCCTCCTTTGGAACTACGTGTTCCGGGTAAGAGTGGTCATCCTTAGATGTAGTTTGAGAGTCTCCACACATATTGTCTTCTATCTCAACGGCATCAGCAATCAAAATCTCATTAGTAGTCGGGATAGATGGGAGAATGATTACCTAATTGTCTGGTTAAGTTTCTGCATTTTCTTCTTCATTCTTCTCCAGAATCTCCATATTCATAAGACTAGAACTATCCTCAGTCTCCCCTCCTAAAGCCTGTAGAGGACTTGTAACCATAATTATCTATTGTCCTAGAATGGTGGTATTATCCTAACCATTCCCTCCAATTGGCTTTTCAAGACTTTCTAGCTCTACCACTTCCGGCTCTACATTTAGTAAGTTATCAGGAAGAGGCCCTAATCTAGCTTAGAAGTTGAATAGGTCCTCATCCTGATACTTGCATTCTTTAAGAAGCTCCAAATCTTTTGGTGCTAGCAGGATTGGTGGACCATTTGATTTTGGTTCTTTAGATGAACCTTCGGGTCCCTCCTTGGTCAGTAGATTCATCTTTTGGTTACCCTGGACTGCAGACATCAATTCAGCTAATTGGGGGTCTTCGGGAAATAAATAATCCTGAGGAATTAACCTCTCAGTTAATACTACTAGCTCCTTTCCCTTGATTAAATCAACTGGAGTGGCTTCTTTGGGATTTGGTTCCCTAATGGTTATTCTGGGAGCAGGCTTCTTGATGGGGAGCTTTGCTCTTTCTTTTGCTTTTGCTGTCTTTAAAGCTTCTCTGAATGGCAATCCCTTCTTTCAGAGTTGCCTTTTGGGTACTGGTTCTCCATCTGCGGTCTCTTCACCGTCAGACCCATTTCCCTTAGCTAAGATATCATCTATACCCTTTCTTAATTGCAGCAGCAACTACTACAATATTTTCTCTCGCTTCCAGTTCACAGACTGGCTTTTTCATTTTGTCAGCAGGTTTAATAAGCCTCATTCTGGATTTCTTGGTTGGACATTTAGCCATTAGTTGGGTCTAGGATTGAGTGTCATCATCCTGCTACTCAACTACTGGCTTAATGTTAAGATTCCCTTGGGCTTTTGGCTTATTTTTTCTAGACTGCTTAGCTTTCGGTGCATTATCCACTATAGCTCTTCTAGGCTTGCTCTTTTACTTTTCCTCATCCCTTCGTCTAATGGCTTTTTCCTCATCCCATGTTTCTCCAAAAGATAGATTCATGAAGTTTTTCTTTAAAAGGTCCTTTCCATCCACAAATTCTTCTATGGTAACATAATTTTCGTTTTCTACCAAGATTTTGGTGATAAGGCCTCCATGACTATATTTGTGCTGCCAAGTAAAATGGATCAGAAGTACTAGCTTATTGACTATTATGCTATCTATCTAGTGCTAGATAACACAATGTTGGAATAAGGAGACTGTAGTGAGGGATCCCTATCAGATGAGCACAAACGTTGCCAATACGAATTATAGAAGCCTGGGAACTTCTGGCCAGTAAGTGGAGCATTTGTCTTCAAAATATCTCTGTGGTGGACACTTTAATGGTTCATAGTTCACCTTCTTCTCATCTCTATCTGATCTCAATATTGTTCCATCATTCTTTATGTTGAGATGAGCAATAAAGAATTTCGGAGTTAAGGTAATTACCTTACCATCTACAGTGGTCCGAAGGGCGTCATAGTAGTTATGAGCCTTGAGGTTGTCAAAGAATTGCTTTACAAACACCGAATAGGTAAGGTTATGCATGGTAAGGAAGGTTTCCAATCCTTGATCTCCGAGAAGCCGGTTGAATGGGTCAGTTGAGAATAAATAGTTGTCGCCTAGGTAATCTAAAGAGAAAATGGTGTCAGAGGCAATTTTCTTAACCGGAATGAAATCAAAATCATTAAGGTCTTCTACTTTGAAGATGTTCCTTGAGGGAAGGATGATTTTGGTTTGAGACTTTATGGGCGCCATTTCAGAGACTGAAAGATGTTTGGGAATTTAAGGTACTGAGTTTTGAAATTTGTAGAGTAACAGTAAGAAATTACTTGCGTGAAGAAGAAGAAGGATTTTTGGGGGGTTTCATAGAAATCCCAAAGTGAGGATAAAATCGTAATTCAAACATCGTTAACTTTGGCTAGATTGATGATGTGGTAGGTAAAATTTTAGGAGAGAGGTCAATTGCATTTAACTGGAGAATTGGAACTATTTATTTTCCAAAATAATGGTTGCTTTTGCCCGACATGTAATGCCTAATAAAGGTTTAAAATTCAAAAAGTGGACAATTACCTTTACATGCTTTTACTGCCATATGTCACTCCTATCTGCTAAGCTGGCATTATTCTCTTCCGGACCCAGAGTCAAAAGTACTTCTTATTTCCTTCTTGACTCTTTACGTTGAAAAAGTCCAAGCTAGTCCCTGATTTTATTTCGGATTTTTCTTCAAATTGGATTGGACATTCCAATTGATTCCCTTAGCTTGTTGAATTGATCTTTACTTAATGGCCTAGTAAAGATATCTACTCTTTGCTTATTGGTTGGAATGTATACCATTGCCACATCCTTCTTCATTACATAATATCAGATGAAATGATCCGTCATGTTTACATGCTTCATCCTACTATTAAGTACTAGATTATTTGACACATCAATGGAACTTTTATTGTCACACATTACTTAATACATTCGGATTGAACTCCATAGTCTTCTAATTGTTGTTTGATCCATAGGAGTTGAGCTACACAACTTCCTACTGCCATATATTCTACTTCAATAGTTGATAAAGCAACTGAAGTTTGCTTCTTGCCATATCATGATACTAGGCAATCTACAAGAAAGTGACAGCCTCTAGATGTACCCTTTCTCTCAAGAGTGTCTCTTCCATAATCTGCATTGGTGAAATCTTGGAGTGTGAAATTCCCATTACTAGGATACCATAATCAAACTTCAGTGGTTCGTAGGAGATATCTAAGGATTCTCTTTACTGCCTTGAGATGTGAATCCTTAGGATTTAATTGGTATCTTGCACAGTAGCAAACTGCATAATGTATTTCAGGTCTTGTAGCTGTCAAGTACAAGAGTGATCCAATCATTGCTTTAAAAAGCTTCTTATCTACTTCTTCTCCTTCACAATCCTATGATAGGACTGTATCTAATCCCATGGGAGTGGACATTGTCTTGCTTTTGTCCATTTCAAACTTCTTCAAAATTTCCTTGATATACTTGGATTGATTGGTGAAAATGCCATCGGGACTTTGCTTGATTTGTAGAGCAAGGAAGAAATTTAGTTCTCCAATCATAGACATCTCCAACTCCTTCTGCATTTGTGTGCTAAATTCTTCACACATCTTTTCATCTGTTGCTTTAAAGATGATGTCATCTACATAAATTTGGACTAGAATTAAATTATCCTTCTTCTTCTTGATGAAAAGAGTTGTATCTGCCTTGCACCGGATGTACCCCTTGGATATGAGAAATGTAGTGAGTCTCTCATACTAAGCTCTTGGTGCTTGCTTCAATCTATAACGGGCTTTCTTTAGCTTGTATACATGATCTGGATGCTTTGAGTCTTCAAACCTAGGTGGCTATTTGACATAGACTTCTTCTTGAATGACTCCATTTAAAAATGCACTTTTGACATCCATTTGGAATAATGTGAATCCCATGATTGATGCAAAAGCACATAGAATTCGGATTGCCTCCAATCTTGGTACAAGAGCAAAAGTTTCTTCAAAGTATATTCCTTCCTGCTGATTTTAGCCTTGGGCGACCAATCTTGCTTTGTTTCTCACCACTATTCCGGATCCATCTAGCTTGTTTTAGAATACCCACTTAGTGCCAATGATTAACTTTTCCTTTGGTGGTGATCCCACACTTCATTCCTGGTAATTGATCTAGTACTTCTTGCATGGCCATCATCCAGCTTTCGTCTCCTTCTGCATCTTGGAATTTCTTTGGCTTAATGAGAAAGACAATCTCAACATAGCTCATCATCCAGTTGAATTGTCCTCCGGTTCTCACTAGATTTTGGACATCATCCAAAATGGCTTCTATAAGATGATTTCTGTGAGTCCGAATTTCTCTTTGAAGATCTGCATGCTGGTCTGGAGCTTGTTCCTCAACTACTATAGCCTCTTCTTGATTAATAAAGTTTATCTCATGGTTATTAAGATAACTTTATGGAACTTCTAAGTTGAGATTCATTCCTTCATCTTCTTACTTATATTTCTTGATCTAGAAGGAATCTAGAATCTGCACTTGTTCTTTTTTTTCTATTGTTTTCAGCTTTCGAAATGAAATCTTCCGAATCTAGCTTCTTGTTCCTGCATGGTTAATCTCATCGAAATCTACCTGTATTGACTCTACTATAGTTTGGGTTCATTTTTTATACACTCAGTAAGCTTTGTTATGTGTTGAGTAGCCAAGGAAAATTGCTTCATCCGACTTAGGATCAAATTTTCCTAATTGCCCTCTATTATTTTGGATGTAGCATTTACATCCAACGGCTTTGAAATACCCAATTTTGGGTTTCTTACCCTTCCAAATTTCATATGGGGTCTTTTCTAAGGTCTTTCTAATGAGAGCTCTATTTATAATGTAGCATGCTACATTAACAGCCTCACCCCAAAAATATTTAGGAAGATTGTTCTCACTTAGCATTGTCTGGGTTATTTCAACTAAGGTTCTATTTTTTCCTTTCAATAACCCCATTTTGTTGAGGTGTATGAAGAGCAGAAAAGTTATACTCAAGGCCCTTGGAGTCACAAAATTCAACAAAGTGCTTATTTTTGAACTCACTACCATTATCACTCTGGATGCATGCAATGCTTATGCCCTATTCTACTTCTATCCATATGAACATTTTTTAGAATTGGTCAAAGACTTCATCTTTGTTAGCAAGCAAAGCAACCCAGGTATAGCAAGAATAGTCATCCACAATGATCATGGAATATTCTCTTCTACCTAAACTCAATTGTTTGATTGGACCAAAGAGATCAATATGTAAGAGTTCAAGAACTCTCTTGGAAGGTATGTACGAGATGGAAGGAAAGCTTTTCTATGCTGTTTACCTAATGGAAATGTAGTGCACATGTGATCCTTATAAAAAGCTACCTTAGGTAAACCCACAACCAATTCCTTTATGGCTAATTTGGAAATGAGGTTCATGCTTTCGTGTCCCGACCTCCGGTGCCATAGCCACAGTTCTTCTTCTTTAGACACCAAGAATATATTCTTTTTCTCATTTTTAATGTTAACACAATAAACATTATTTAACGCTAGGTGCATAAAGATTAGTTGATTTGACTTACTATCATTGATTGAGCATCCTCCGGAGTCAAAGGTGACTTTTCTTCCTTTATTACAGAGTTGTGCTACACTAAGCAAGTTGAACTTCTGTCCATCAACTAATGACACATCTTCTATCTTTATTTTAGAATCCAATGGATCAATGTCCAATGACCTGTCCTTCTGAATTAAAGTGATGAAGGCTTTCTCATCACCAGTCATGTACCTTGAGCATCCACTATCAATGTACCACGTATGTTGACCTACTGTAGATCTTAGGCATACATCAGTACTGGGTGTTTCTGATTTTGATTCTTCAATTTGCACCGTTCTTGCTTAGATTGATTTCTTCAGGATTATTTCTGCTTTCGGATCAGTCAGTGGCATGAATGCATAGTTGCCAGTTTCTTCTTCTTCCGTTGAACATGAGGTACTACTTTCCTCACTGTTTTTGAAGGTGGCCACCATTTCCTTCTTCTTGTGTTTCTTATCTCTTTTAAGCTTGGGGCATTTGGTTCTGAAGTGGCCTTTTTCTCTCTTTTTCTAGATCCTTCTTTTCTTTCGAAGCCTTTCCATGCCTATCTATTCTAGAGGTTCCTTTCTTTGTTCTTTTGGATTCATATCTTCTGCATCTCCTTCTGTCTTTCTTCTTTATGAATCTATCAAAATATTTGGCCAACATAGCCATATTTTCTTTGCTATAGTTAGATTCCTATGGTAGCTTATCTAATCTGGAAGAGGCTGATCTGACAGAGTCTACCTTGAGTGCAATGGCCTTCTTCTTTTCTTTAGGCTCTTTCTCTTGTTGGCTACATCTCTCCTAGGATAACTGTTTAGTTATGAGATTACCCATGAGCACATCATAACTATAGAAGTCTAAGTCATGAGCTTCTTCAATAGGAGTCTTCTTGATGTCCCATTCCTTAGTAAGACTCCGGAGCACATTCTTTACCATCTCTACTTTAGAGATTTCCTTTCCGAGCCTCTACATTTCATTCACTACATTTATGTATCTAGTGTTGATGCTACTAATTGACTCTTTTGGCTCCATCTTGAAGGTCTCAAGCTTTTGCTAGAGTAGATCAAGTTTGGCTTCTCTAAACTTGTTCATTTCTTCATAGGTCACTTCTAGTTTCTATCAAATCTCTTCTATAGTCTCATATCTGAATATCCTGTTCGGCTGCACTAAGAGCACAATGAAGCATATTAATAGCATTTGTATTTTCTCGCAAGTTTTTATAATCATTCTCATCCCATAAACTTAAGGGCTTATGGGTAGTTATACCTCTACTTAGTGAGTAGGCTCATATGGGAAATCTTTAATGGCAGTCCATGCTAACATGCTTTATGCTTGAATGAAGTTCTTCATCTGGTTCTTCCAGAACATGTAGTGTTCGCCGGTGAAGAGTGAAGGATGGGTAGTAGACATATCCTCGGGAAAGAGTTGTGAGTTTTGAAAACTCATTTTGATTCTTGGATAAAAATTTGGACCTTTAGCTCAAAATTGTTAGATCTCTAGTTTTAAGCACTTGTTCTAATACCACTTGTTGGTCCCCATAAGGGTCTGTATAAGGTCAGAGGGGGGGTTAATGACCCTTTTTTTGTAGAATTAATAGACTTTAAAAAGTCTTATTATAGCGTGTTTGATTATGTGCTAGATGTGACAGATCTAGATGATGCAAGTATGAATTATAATGCAAGTAAGTGAAGAGTAAGGAAAATCAAACACAAAGTTTTATCCTCGTTCAACCCCACCTACTCTAGTCCCCAGAGTTTCCTTCCTCCAAGCTTTTCAACTAGTGGATTCCTTTCCAATTGGCAGGAATCAAGCTTTGCAATTTGTCTCGAAATGGTAACCCCTTTCGAATGTAGGATATACCACTAGAAGCACCAACTCCTAGCTGAGTCCTCTTATCTTTAGCAGGATATACCACTAAGTTGAGTCCTATAGGGAGATCCCACTTAAAGCACTAACTCTAAGCCATATCCCAATCTCACCACTCACCGAAGGTGAGATTTTTTACACTTTGTTTTACAAAGGTTTTGGTTTTAGAGTTCCTCAAGTTTATAACTTACTTGGGAATCCCTACAAATAGATTTCAGATTGTTTAATTCTTGGAGCGATTAAGTAACTGATTGTTATAGCAAATTCTCTTGTGTATGCTTTCTTGAAACAACCAGCACCTTCTCAACTTGTGAAGATTTCCTTTTATAGGCTTTTATCTTAAATATAGCTGTTGTGGGTTGTTGAAACTGATTCTAATCTTCACCGTTGATAAGGTAAAATGTGACGCTTTTGGAGCCGTTAATTAATCCGTTAGACTCAGATTTTGACCCATTTGAATCCTTCGAATTGGGACTGAAAAGTTGTTAGTGATCATTTTCCTTGGATTTTAGTGCTTTACCAACCTTTACACTAGAGGTCTGGATTTGTAATCTTCGAGCGCCATTCCTATTGGTCTAGGTGAAAAAGGCTGTTACCTTATTCTCTTTCTTGTGTCAATCCTTTTGTCCTTTTCTGAAAAGTGCAAGCTATCATTTTTGTCTTCATAAGGGGAAAGGATCTTTGACTTTCCACCAAATAAGCGGAGGGAATGTAATTTTTGAATTATTCCCTTTGTCTAAATATTTAAGTCTTCTCGATGTGTTTAGACTTAATATCTCTGGATCTATCTTCTTTTGAATGCTTTTAACAATTAGTTCTTTTGGATGCTGATTTTGAGCATTTCAAAGTTTGTTTCTTTTCTAAACTTTAACTTGATGCTTCCATTATGTGCTTAGATACTTTTGATCTTCAATGGATGTCCTTATAGCTTGATTTGGACATGTTGCTTCTTTTTGGATTTAGGAGATTATATGTGTAGGTTCTTACAAGTTTTTGTTTTCTTCAAACTTGATCCGGATTGTTACTTGAATGTTCTCTTGTATCATTATTTCCCAACAAACCTACCAACAAACATTTGTAAGCCCTAGCTCCTAGCTTGTCTGGCATTTTCCTTTTAACATAGGTAGGACATCCCCACACTATCATGAGAAAAAGAGAGGGTTTATTACGATACCACCTTTCATATGGTGTTGTATTTACTGATTTTGAGGGCACACAGTTTAGTAAATGAACTGTGCTGTCAAGAGCATATCCCCAAAAGGATTTACTGAGACTTACTTGGCTCATCATGAACAAAACCATGTCTAACAAAGTTCTATTCCTCCTCACAAATGTTGGAAACAATGATCCAGAACAACAATTAATCCGAATCAGGTTTGAAGTAAACAAATCACCTAAGTGCAAAAAGACCTAAGTCACTTTATCCTGACATATAACCAAAACATCCAAAGTCCAAGTCAACTATCAAAGTGAAGAAAGTCCTAAGCATGAAAGGCAAGCATCCAGTTAGAGTTTGGAAAGGAAACAAACTGCTAACTATTTGTACAAAAGCATCCAGAGGTAGACTGATTGAATAGCATCCAGATATCAAGAGAAAAAGTAATCCAGAAGACACAATGATAAAGATAAAGGGAAAAGTTTCAAAAATAACTTTTCCTTCCATTTTTTAGTCTACAAGTCAAAGATCATTTTCCCTTAAGCAAAACAAAAATAACAGCTAGCACTATTTAGAAAAAGGTTGGAGGACTAACACAGGAAAGAGAAAAGGTAACAATCTTTTTCCCATAGACCAATAGGAAAGGCGCGTGACACATACACTTTGGACTACTAGCATAAAAGTTGGTGAATCACTAAAATACAAGGAAAACAATTACTAACAACTTTTCAGCCTCAATCCAAAGGATTCAAATGGGTAAAAATCTCGATATAACAAATTGATCAACGGTTCTGAAAGCGCCATGTATTACTGTAAGCAGACAACATTTTATGTACTGCGAGGCCAGGCCGTAGGACCGATCTCCAAAAAATGATGTTGTGATGGTGATTGTGAAAATGGTTTATCGTGTTTTGATGTCCAAGAGATATGAGATCAAAATCCCTTACTTAAAATAGAGTTGCCACCTGATTCAGCTCAATCCGGAAATTTTGGTACTATTTTCCAACCAGTTGGTAGACCATACCTTAAGTAGAGATTCTGAGTTTGGATGATGTTATCTATTTTGCATTAGGCCAAGTTAAAAGATTTCATTCTTTCTTAATCGGTTTTAATCCACCCTATTTATTGTATATTCAGTTTATATATGGTTAGCGTGCTATTTAGCAAGCATTCAAAGAAATAAATAAATTATTACAGTTATCCAAAAAAAAATGCGGAAAGTAAAATAATAATTACACGGTTTTCTAAATCCTATACATTTTTCTATGCAATAAATAAAATACCCAAAGGCCTATCATTCATCTAACCCAAATCTAACTACATAAAATGATTAGCATATATACGGCACGTCGTACAAGGTATATAACATAACATGCATAGTTAGTAAACAAAATAAGGCCCGAGTTATTGTGAACTTCTCATACTTTATTTACAATTTATGGATCCTAGTTGGATGGCTAAAAATGCAGTTTAAATGGCGTTTGTGGGAAAATTCCATTTTTTTTCCAAATTTTAGACTCAATTGTTATTTTAACCAGACTATTAGTGAAAATGGCACATGTTATGAGGTCAGGACCCTTTTTAAAAGGTTCTTGACCTTCATCATTGCACTATACGTTCTATCTTTCAAAATTAAAGTAGGACATAAATAAAAACAAAACTGCTGTCTAGAAAGCCATACTGTCGGCAGTATGACTGATGCTACCGGAGCATCAATAATGCCGTTGGTGATCTCAGCTATACAAGTAGGATACATGAGTTTCTGGATACCATAAAGAAAAGGTCCTGCAAGAAAATAGGGCCACTGGGGGCAAATGACGCCACGAGCAGTATCAATGATGGCATGGCAGCATGGTTGATACCGCTACGATTTTAAATGCCTCTGGCAGCTTTAGTTTCTTGTAGTAGGTATTTTTGGTCGGAAAGGGACCAAAATCCCAAAACTAAGCACAAAAAGCAACTAAAACACAATAAACAAGAAAAGAGAAAGCCAAAGAGTTATGAGACTAAGAATTTTTACCTTGGGGTCTTGAATCCACCTCTTCGTGATCCGTATGACACCTCTGGTGAGCTCAAAATGATGATTTAGGAAGAAAAAGGGAATTTAAGGCTCTAAATCCTAATTTGGGGATCTCTAAACCTAAATTGGACCTAAATATTAGAGAGTTCAATAGAGAAAAACCAAGAAAAGATGAATTGAAAACTCTTTTCTTGCCTTTTCTACACTTTATCCCACTAGAACTAGCTAAGATGCTCAAATTCTCCTCAAGATTTTGAGTGGTGGAAGTATTGAACCCCTATAATGGCCGAAAAATGCTGGTTATATAGGCTAAAACCCATTGTAAATTGTTATGGATCAGTTATCTGTCGGATATCGAGTAAAAAGGCATACAGTTGTTCTACAGCTGAAAGCCATATCACCGGCGGCATGGTTGATGCAGCTGGCGGTATCATCAAGGCTACCGGTGGCCTCACTCTCTTAATAGGTCTAAAAAGCTAGCACAATTCATGCCTGAAATCGGGGAAAGGGAGAGGAAATCTGGCAAAAGGTGATTTTGATGGAAAAACTGAAATATTTTGCTCATTTTTTGGCTTTTTATGGGCATTTTGGACTAAATTATTTTTAGGGTGCAAATCATCGGTCTGAGCTACCACCGGATACATTACTGGACACGCCAAATCGAATTTTTTTAAAAATAAAATTCATGGGGAATTTTATATCGGTAATAAAAATTCTAAAAAAAAGAATTTTTATTATAAGGCATAAAATCAGGCATACGTCATCATCGTCTTACGAGAGGGACTGTAAAATCACGTGCTCACAGGCTGCTCCTAAGGGTATCACTATTGCCACATGTTAGTATGTTGGCATGAAAGAGCAAGGGTTAGAAATTGCACCTGATGGATGATGAGGTTTTGATTCTGCCAGTGACTCTTTTTGGTGACTTGTTGTCCCCTTGGTCGGGCTTGAGCTTTGTCGGTTTGCCAAGTAGGGATTGGGCTTTGAGATTTATTTGCCCCTTAGTAGGGCTTAAGCTTTGTTAGTTTACCAAGTGGGACACGGGCTTCGAGATTGATTTGCCCCTTGGTCAGGCTTGAGCTTTCTTGGTTTGCCAAGTGAGGCTTAGGCTTTGAGATTGATTTGCCCCTTGCTCGGGCTCGAGCTTTGAGATTTGCCAAGGGGGCTTGGGCTCTTAGAATTTGCTAAGTAGGGCTTGGCTTTTAAGATTTCCCAAACAGTGCATGGGCTTTGAGATTTGGCTACAATACTTGGGCTTTGACACTTTGAGATTATAGTGTGTCGTTCTTATAACAAGTGACGAGAAAATGATTAGACTAATTTTAGATGACATTTTTACTGCTTGATCAATTTTGTGAAATAAAAATTATTTTTACCCCTTCGATCTACAAAAAAAGCATAATAATAAAAAGTATAAAGGGTTTTAGAAGTCCTGGGATGTCGGGGCTGGAGCCAGGATTTCATAGGAATTGCTGAAATATACAGGGGGAAATTTTGATATCGCCGCCGACTTGGCTGATGTCGCCGGCGATCTAGATCGATACCGCCAGTGATATTAGTGCCATGTAGTATCCTTGACTGGTCAAACAAATTCAAAATTTAAACTAGGAAAGTTAAGGCCACGGGCAGTATGACTGATACCACTGGCAGTTTGACTGACTTAGCCGACGGCTTGGATGGACAGTTTTAGATTTTGTCTGGGTCTTTAATACAGGATTAAACTCTATTTTCACCTATTTTAGCATCCAAAATCCAAAAACTCTACTTTTCCTCTCTACTCTCCTTCAAACAAACTCAAATCTCTTTGCTTTTGATTCCAGCCATGAAGAAAATCTTTCATAAAAAACCTAGCAGTACCGAATTACCTGAGTCTCCTATTGAAGGGCTGAAGCTTTGCCCTGTTCATGTTGCTTATAGTTTGAAGAAAACCGACAAGATGTATGGCTACAAAATTACTTCTCCTATATTAGATTTGACTCCTGAAAAGAAGAAACACCTCTGCTATGTCCAGGTAATCCCGTAAAACCTGAATTTTCTTGCTTTGGTTAAGTTTCAATTTCATCCTTATGCTCAAAATTTTACCATCATAGGGTTTATAAACATGAAATTAAAAGAACGTAAACTAATATTGCATGCCATAGATTTGATTTTCATTGTTTTTATGCTTCAGTTTTGATTAATTGCATTTTTTTGTGATTTGGTGCAACTAGGTTTGATTTTGGGGCAAAACTGAGTTTTGCCTGTAGGAATGATATCACTAGTGGTATGAGCCATACCGCCAGTGGAATCAGGCCTTGCAAAAAGGCCTGGAGCTTTACCATGTCACTGCCGTCTACGGTAATGTCCCTAACAACATCATTCATACCGCCAATGGTATGGCTGATGTCGCCGACGGCATCAATGCTTACGGCAGTGGCATTAACAACATTCCAGCAATTAAAGGGATGAAAAAATGAACCAAAAACTTATTTGCTTTATTCCTTTCTAATTTTTGTAGCCATACGGATTGACTTGTACAGAGGTATAGGGACCATTTATGAATTATGGTAGCATATAAAGGAGAAGGATCCCGCACTTGTGAGAGCCATTAAGAATATAGGTTTCAAGGACTTGGCCCATATCATGCCCCTGCTAATGCCAAAACTCTCTCATTCATCCTTGACTATGTTAATCGAAAAATGGTTCGAGACCACTCACGGATTCCATCTCTTATTCGGTGAGGTGACCATCACCCCTTTTGATGTGGTAGCCATGGACGAGCTCCCCTAGATGGATCATCCTATCCAATTTATATGCATATAGAGAGGCACTACCTGAAGAAGTTCGTGATAAAGCGGGTGATCAAGTTGTTTGGTTTGAAGCCCGTCTCAGAGCGATTGCCTTATGGAGAATTACATAAATATTAGATTGGAGTTGGAGTGGTTCCCTAGATAGAGCGGGATGCTTGCGTCTATTCCTTTTGTATTTCCTTGCTCATGGTGTTGTTCTTTCTAGTCTTGAGTAGTAAGATTAACAACGAACTGATATCTGCCATTGAGGATGTAGCGAGTATCAAAGAAAAGAGTTGGCCTAAGGCCATTTTATCACAGATTTATTACAGGTTGGATGCGAGTGCGAGGAAGAACAGTAAAGTCCTTCAGCTTAGCCATTTACTTGTGCAGGTATACCTTTCCTAAAAGTATTTAATTTTACACTTTGCTTGATTAGTCCATTTTTCTTCTTTTGGATGCTTGGACTGATTAATTGCTTATTTGTGTAGGCATGGGCTTTTGAGCATTAGATTCTCTTGTCGATCAAGCCCAAAGTCACCATGCTAGCCAATTCTCACTTCCTTGCCTAGTGGTATGGTGGCATTGGAGGAAAGAGCAAGTACACTACCAGATATAGGGAGTCCTTGTGGAGTGTGCGGTTGAGCTCGATATGCGATTTTTTTATCTTCGTCCCTATTTCACACTTAAACAAAACATTAGTAGACAAAAATTATATATGAATTCACATTATGCGTACATTGATTGCTTGCTTTTATTTGGTCAGGTTGTTCGTGAGCCCTTTGATGAGATGTCAAACCTTCTAGAGGTAGCTAGGGTCCGAAAATATGTGGATGATTGTCGGTTTGTTATGGAATGCCCCTTATGCTTAGAGTGGTACTTGGGGGAGCATGTTTGAAGTTGGGGGTTTGCCCCTTTCACTAGGCCAGTGCCCAGTGGACCCTCCTACAAGCCTGTGGTGGCCACACTTAGTTATTACTTCTGAGGCTGACATATCCGTATACCTAGAGGGGAATGATCGGGTGATGGAGAGTGTCCTAGGTCATATGAGCAGCACCATCGGAGCCTACTTCCTATATGCCCACATATCCAAAAGGAGGGTACGATTGAGTACCAGAAGGAAAAGAAGAGGGAGGAGGAGAAAAGGTGACTAAAAGGCGGAGTGAGCAATAAAGAGGAGGAAGAGGAGGAAGAGGAGGAAGGGGTTGGCCTAAGCAAGGGCAAACCTAAGGGAGAGGGTGAGGTAGGCGAGTAAGTGGTTGGCAAGGGCGCGCCGATATTTCATGCGGAGTACCACTCCTTTGAGGTAAGACTGCGTTTATTTACATGTATATCAATTGTTTGAATCAAAGAAGGTTGCTAATGCCTGCCTTTGTGTTGTCATTATTTTAGGACCCTTTGAGGAAGAGAAATAGGCCTAAGAGTAGTAGTGTGCGAGGCCAGGGTAGACCCCAGGGCATAAGTTTAGAGAGGGAAACCTTTCGATCGCCCTGAAACTTCCTTCTTGCTTATGAACTCAAAGAGCAAAATCAGGACTAGGAACATAAACCCAAGCAGTCATTGATTGGATTTCATCTTGAGCGACACTATGCATGTAAATCTTGGCCGAGTTCATATGCATGCGATAACTCTTTTTTGAATCCCCTATTTAATTGCTTTTTGGATTTTACAGGTTACCCCGCAGGGAGGCAGAGCGATTAGCTGGCAATGCCTTTTCTCTCATGGAAAACCTCGCTGGTAAGTCCTTGCTTGCTCAAGTATATTTCCTATTATGACATAATAAAATAATATGCACGTATGGATGTTTAGGAATGACAAGGGTTTTTACTGTTTCTTTATCTATAGGATTTCTTGCCGCTTGAACTATCGGATGTTAACGTGGCCCAACTGAGGTATAAGGAGGAGACTACAGTGCTTCGATGCCATGTGAGCAAGCTGGACTAGAAGTTAGATGGTACTGTGCATAAAAGAAGCAACAAACATTACCTAGATCATGCAAACCCTGGTAAGCCCAGTCGTAGAGGAGTAAAGGTGGTGGCTAGCTGTTGTCTTTTAGTTATGGCGGCTGAATCAAGCAGTGTCCTAATGACAGAGGTTAAGGAAGAGGACGAGGCTATGATCAACTGTTGGCTTCTTAGCAAGGAGGATGTCTCGTCTCACCCAATTGATTGTGGTGGGCGGGTTTTAGATTTATATGTGATTCATACTACCCCATTTCTTTTTATTGATCTTGGTTTGTATGCCTTTGATACATTGGGCTTGAATGTTTTGAGTTTGATTTTGGATTTTGGATAATTTTTGCTTAGGGTTTGGATATTTGGATGGTTTGCACCTTTGGGCTTTTGATTTGAATAAGATTTGAATATTATGCTTGCACATCTTCTGGAAATAGATTAAAGATTTTTTACAGGTTTTACACATGTTTGAACTGATGAAAAAAGGTCTTAAATTCGCAGAAAATAGCATGACTGATATCACCATCCACATGAGAGATTAGGCTGTTAAATAATACAGATAAAGTCACCTACTGTTCATACTGTTGACGGCATCACCTCATGCAGCCCAACACTCTCTCATACCTTCAGCGGCATTGCAAAGTCTAGAAACCCAAATTCGGCCATTTTCTCAAATCTTACCATCGCAAACCACAATTAGCAGCTGCAGAACTTCTTGGAAACCCTAGGAAATGTAGATTAGAAAAAGTTGGAGAAATTTAAGCTACGGGGCTTTCGATATGATGGATATGATGTATGCCCTTAAGGCAATTGGGGTGATATATCTTAATTATGCAATAGTACAAATATTTTATTTAATTAATAAAGGCATTTAATCTTTTGTTTATATCAATGTGCCTATCTATAGATTATAGCTAGTTAAATATATTCATTAATGTATGTATACAAAGGTCCTTGACATATATAGCATGAAGTTAGAGAATTATAGTGGAACTATATTTGGTGGAACCTGCTTTATGTGCAATTATGATTATGTCTAAACTATCCCTTATCATAGTTTCATCAAGAAAGGACATTGATGAAGCGGAAAGACTAGCATATGGTCAACTTTCTTGGAAATGGTCCAATCAGTTAATCTCCTAAGGACTGAAGGTGTTGCCTTAAGTTTGACATATGGGCAGCAAGATAAACACTTGGTGTATATTTATCAATTTAGTGTTTATCTTCATGTAATAAGCTTTGTGAATATCCTCATAGTTGAGATAGTAGTTACCTTGTGTGGTACTATTGCTATACTTTGGGTCATTCCCACACAATCATTAATTTAGGGTGTTACGGGTGATTATGGGTATAGTGATGATAGCACATTGGTAAGCTGATTAGTCGGAAAGAATCTATCTCTCTAGATATATTGAGGAGTTATACCTAGCCACTTGTTGAAGTGATGACTGCTATAAACCTCTTATCAGAGTATGTGTTTGATAGAAATAGTTTCTAGTAAAAACACACTACGGTAAAAGGCAACACACTTTAGTAAAAAGTTAATAACTGGGATAGCTTGGAGCAACCTTGCAATTAGTGGGTTAACACTTTAATCAAACCCTATAAACCAGATGGTACTAATATTAAAGAATGGAAGGAGTTCATCGCACTGGACAACTATTGCATTAACCGGAATTAATTCATAAGCATAAATGACGTTCCAAGTAATGGGGGATGGTAGACCTTGCTAGAGGCAAACTGTAGTTGCTTCAGGTAATTAAGTTCTATTCACGGTCTAGAACCTCAAGCCAATGGTTCCATTAGAACAAGGGTTGGTTAAGCCTTAACAACTCAATACTTCGGGATCCTATAAGGTCACACACATTGGACCTTCATCGGACTGAGTGAAGAACTAATTGATTTATTTTATTACGAAAATATAATTCAATAATAATTGGATTATTATTGAAATGGTTAAAAATGATTAGACCATTTTTGGATAAACCAAGGAATTTATTTTTGATCGGTAACAAATTTATTAGGGAGAAAAAGAAATATTCATTTTAAAGGAATTGGAAACATTTTAGTAGGTTGGACCTAGATAAAATCACCAAAAAAATTTTCCAAAGAAGGGGACCGAATAGCAAAAGGGGATTGCAGACTCGTAGCACGCTGCTGGGCAGCATGCTC
Organism: Euphorbia pulcherrima; assembly: GCA_947683365.1. Taxonomy (NCBI): domain Eukaryota; kingdom Viridiplantae; phylum Streptophyta; class Magnoliopsida; order Malpighiales; family Euphorbiaceae; genus Euphorbia; species Euphorbia pulcherrima. The sequence goes on along the minus strand of CANTUS010000010.1, from coordinate 17,358,394 downwards.
GAGAGCAATACGGGCTAGGAAGATCTCACACTGGGGAGCATAGCGTGATATTCACTACAAGCTGCGCTGTCAAGAAAGCCCATTGCCCCAAGCTTGCGGTGGCGCACAATGTGTGTAGCACAGTGTCCTCTCGGGCACAGCCCGCGGATCTACGTTGATCCACAGGTCAAACCTGCGTGGGATGTGCTAGTAAGCACATCCCACATCAGTTTTAGGGGAGCAATTTTGCTCCCCCAAGCCTATAAATAGGCTTCACTTCTCCCCTTTTAACTTGCACCATCAGCTCAAAGCTAAATCCTAAGTTGGGATTCGCAAAGATTAATCTCTCAGGTAAAGCTCATTTTGAGGAGCTTGAATTTATTCGAGCACCTCTAGTCTATATTTTTGGGCGGGGCTTCTGGAGTGGTCTAGCAACTGCTCGAGGCTCCCTATTTCTTCCTCTTGGGAAGGTTTTGGTTGGTGGGGTTCGTGAGGATACTCCTAGAGGCAATCCTACGCTTGGAGGCTTGTGCGAGGAGATTCTGCTAAAGCACGCTTCAACTAATAAGTTTTCTTTCTTTCTCTTTTAATTATAAGGTCTTTTTCTTTAAGCTTTTTTAGAGTTAATAATTATGCTTAGTTTGTTTTACATGCTTAGTTTATTTTATACTTAGGTTATAGCTTAGAGTTATAACATGCTTTGGTTATAGCTTAGAGTTATAACATGCTTTGTTTGAAATATATGTGCTACAATATAATTTAGAATTACGGCATGTCCAGCCTTTGCATGCTAACCTAGGTAAAGAATTATTTAGTTAAGGCTTTATTTAATTTATATGCATCTATGAGGAGTTCTTGGGGACGGGGACAAAATTTTAAATATCCACCGTGCCTTTTATGCATGTTCAATTTGACTGTCAGTTCCCAATAGTGGTATCAAAGCCAGCCTATTTAGTGCATAATTAAGTAAGAAGCAAACTGAATATTATTTTCTATGTGAAATGATTATTGTTTATTTAATTGTTTGGAAAAATATATATGAACTTGTGCATTTCATTTCAAGGTCAGAAAATGTTTGTTAATAATTCTGAATAAGCCTACTCAACTTACTCAAATTATACAAGTTTTAACAATTTATACAAATTATATGGGTTATAGATCCTTTCAATTTATATGAATTGAAAGAACAAAATTTATTACTTCAACAGAATCCATTTGTCTTCAAGTTTATGCTCGTATTTGTTCTGGCGAAGGATTGGACTAGTTGTCCACTCCTCATAGGGCACCTCTCTTACCTGGGAACCTATATCGGTGTAGCTTGAATTGACCAATGAGAGGATTATATATGGACTAATTTATTTCTAATATATAAGATGGTTCTTATATATGTTTCTATAACAAAGTAAAAATTAAATTTATTGAATAAAGGCTTAAATGAAATGCAATATAAATATAACAAATAAAAGTGTTTATTGTTTTGCATATAGTCTAGGTTGATTGAATAATTATAATAAAGACGTTAAACCCACCTAAGGATGGACCTTACAAATTAATTCTAAAAATCCCTAAATTAATATATGTTATTATAAATATGTCCATCTGATAAAATCCTAGGTTAGGTGAGAAGTTTAATACCAATAAAATCCCAAAGTAAATATATTAAGGGAAGTTATAGTCCTCCTTACTCAAATTTATAATACGGTCTCTTTGGGCTATCAAAGTATTGCGCAAAGCATTCCTTCTGGTCCACATTGATTTATTATAAAGTTTGGGATAGGGTCTACCTTAACGAAACTGGGGTGGTCCAAACTAAATTGGGGGCTAGGCCTAGATCTGAGACATATTCAAGGAGATGCTAATATAAGAGTACACGTCCCTAGGATTGAGGGAACTTGAATGAATCTACAATTGCATACGATGCAAATGGAATGGGATTCCAACTGTAACTTACTATAATGACTTGACTCATAAAATTTGGGGTTATAATAGACTAGTTACAGATGCTACCTACTAGTAAATTAAGCTGGGCTAGAATTCCTGAATTCGATAGAATGGGCTATTGTAAATTTCGAAGAAAATAGGAGGACAAATGTATTTAATTAAAAGTCCTTATATTAAATGCATGCACTTAAACTAATATCTAAACTCTTTTTCTTCTCTTCTATCTTAGGTTGAATATGAACTCCATTTTAAAAATTCGTCCTAAATACATCCAAGTTTTAACAGTAATTAACTACCAAGAATGGATCAGGGATGTGAGGGACACCCTTAAGGATTATGAATTTGCATATGTTCTTGAAAATCCTTTCACAGAAATTCCTAGCACTGATGCACCAGCTACTATTAACCAGGCATGGTTGAAATAGCTAAAGGATTTGGTTTATTTGTCATACTTCCTATTAGATACTATAAATCATGTGATAATTCACAGTGCGATCACATGAGTCTGGAAACCATGTTGATCCATCTGAAGGGTTTGCCTAAAAATGCAAGGTATGAAAGGTTCAAGTTGACTAATGAACTTTCCAACTCTAAGATGAAGGAAGGAACAAGTGTCGTAGCACACATCAATAAGATTAGAGATTTCATGGTGAAGTCGGAATCACTGGGATCTACAGTCAGCCAATCCTTGGGAATGGATATCCTGATGGATTCTTTACCCATCAACTATGCTAATTTTATAAAGGAACATTGCCTCAAAGTTCATGGCTGTACATTTCTGAAATTGATTAATGTGTTCAGAAAATTTGATGCCAAAAGCAAAGAATTTTCAAGTAAGTCTGCAAATGAGTATTCTCTAGAAAATAGCTGGAGGAATACTATCACTAAAGGTGGAGTTAAAGGGTTTAAAAAGAAGAAAGAAAAGAAGACATCTAAGTATATCTGCTTCTAGTGTGGGAAACCGATACATTTGAAGAGGGATTGCAAAGCTATTGCTTCTAAACATTTGAAGAAGAAGCGTACAGAGGCATCTACTTCAGGTATGTTTGTAATTGAAAGCTATGCTACTTTTCCTCGTGAATCCACTTATGTATTGGATAATAGTTGTGGCTTTCATATCTGTACTTCTGCACAGGGACTTAGGTATAGTAGAAGGCTTATTGCATTAGCCGTAGGAAGCTTTAATCTTATTTTGCCAAGTGGACTTGTTTTAGTTTTGAATAATTTTTACTACATTCCTAGTGTAACTAAGAGTATTGTATCTGTTGCGTGTTTAGCAGCAGAAGGATTTGAGATTTTATTTTTGAATAATAATTGTTAGATATGTTTGAATAATATTCTTTATGGTTATGGGATGTTGGGTGGTGGCATTTATGTTCTCGATACTAAAATAGAAGTTTTTAATATAAACAATGTGAAGAAAGTTAAATTAGATAATGAGAGTTCCTTCTACTTATGGGATCAGCTTTTAGGCTACATAAACAAAGATCGCTTAACCAAGTTGCATGAGTGTGGAGACTTGGGCCCAATAGACTTGGAGTCTATTCATGATTGCGAACCTTATTTAAGAGGAAAAATGATGAAGTTAACCTTTTCGAGGAAAGGGTGAACGGGCAATGTGTACATTGGAACTTATACATACTGATGTATGTCATCCAATGTTTGTTCAGGCACTAGGAGTGTACTCCTACTTAATAACCTTTATTGTTGATTATTCACGATACGATTATTTGTACTAAATGAAGTAGAAGTCTGAATGTTTTGAAAAGTTCAAACTATTCTGAGCTAAGTAGAGAAACAACTTGAGAAAAGTATTAAAACACTTCGATCGGATTGAGGTGGAGAATACTTAAGTCAAGAGTTTCATGATCATGTAAAGGAAAACGGGATAGTTCCCTGATAGACCCCTCCTTATACACCCTAACATAATGGAGTGTCAGAAAGGAGGAATCGGACTTTGTTAGATATAGTTCGATCCATAATGAGCCATGCAGATCTCAGTAAATCCTTTCCGGGATATACACTAGAGAGCACGGTTTATATATTAAATAGAGTGCCCTCTAAATCAATTTATTTTACACCTTACATAAGATGGTGTAATAAAAAGCCATCTTTAAGTCACTTAAGAGTATGGGCCTATCCTGCTATGGTAAAGAGGATAGAGTCGGATAAGCTGAATGCCAAATCTGACAAATGTCTATTCATTGGATATCCAAAGGAAACTATTGTATATTTATTTTACCAACCCAAAGCATAGAAGGTATTTGTGTCTCAGAATGCTCACTTTTTTTGAAATGAACACTTACTTGCAAAAATAAGTGGGAGCTATATTGAACTGGATGTTCAAGAGGAAGAAACAGACAATCAGCTGATTGACCCTATTCTCGATACATAAGAAAGTGTGATACAAGAACAACCAGTCAAAACACAATCATTGCAAAGATTAGGTCGTGTTCATAAGCGCTATGATAGATATTGTTTTATTATCACTTATGATAAGGAACTATATCTCATGGGAGATGATGAACCAAGGTTGTATGATGAGGCAATGAAAAGCCCAGACTCTAATAAATGGCTAAAAGCCATGAAATAAGAATTGGATTCCATGTATGAGAATCAAGTTTGGAATTTGGTTGATGCATGGCAAGAAGTTAGACCAATCAGGTGCAAATGGGTCGTCAAGAAGAAGACTGACATGCGCGGTAATGTAATTATCTATAAAGCAAGGTTGGTTACTAAAGGTTATAGTCGACGTGAAATTATCGACTATGATGAAACTTTCTCACCAGTAGCCATGCTTAAATCCATAAGGATACTCCTCACCATTGTTGCTTATTACGATTATGAGATCTGGCAGATGGATGTTAAAATAGCGTTCCTGAATGGAGATTTAGACCAGGATGTGTATATGACACATCTTTAGGGTTTTACATCTGAGAATGGCTCAAAGGTATGAAAGCTATAAAGATCCAGTTATGGACTTAAGCAGACATCTAGGAGTTAGAATATAAGGTTTGATCAGACAATCCATGAACTGGATTTCTATCCGAACATTAATGAGCCTTGTGTTTGCAAGAAGGTTAGTGAGAGTGTAGTCGTTTTCTTAGTGTTGTATTATAATGACATTCTGCTAATAGGAAATGATATTTCTCTTTTTCAAAATGTAAAGTGTGGTTGTCAAGAAAATTCTCCGTGAGAGACCTTGCTGAAGCAGCATTTATACTAGGTATGAAGATCTATAGGGATAGATCAAGGAAGCTATTAGGTGTTTCTCAAAGTACATATATAGACAAGGTATTGATTAGGTTCAAACTTGAGCATTCAAAAAAAGGTTATCTCCCCATGAAAAAGGGAATTAACCTATTAGGAGAGAATGTGCATGAAGGATAAACCCTATGCATCCACGATAGGATCCATCATGTACGCTATGATATATACTACACCAGATGTCACTCAGGCTTTGAGCTTTATGAGCAGATATCAGTCAGTTCTAGGTGAAAAGCAATGGATGATCCTTAAGGCAATTCTTAAGCACTTGAGAAGGACTAAAGATAAGTTCTTGATTTATGGAGAAGGTGACCTCAAAACTAGAGGTTACACTAACGTGACTTCTTGGTTGGTTGTAAGCTAATGGACATAAAAGTCGAAGCACTAAAATAAATTAAAGCTCTAAACAATAATAAAAAGTCACAAGCTTCACCTACCCACAAACAACATAATGTTTCCTCATAGTAAGACCTGTAAAACTACTTGATTAAGTTCATAGATCTAAGGTTTCTTAACTAAATTTCCCCAAGCTTACCCCTAGGCCTCACTTGATTTCTAAGATTACTAATTTAAATCTCCCCTAGGTACTTGTTAAATCAATAAACTTGCATTAAGATTAGTTAAACATCTATTAAATAATGAAACCCTTAGCATGCACCCTATCTCCTCTAGGTAGAAAGGTGTTCACCCTCTCAATCTTAAGGTATGAATGAGTATGTTTGTAATTCCCGCTATACTAAGTCTCCCCTAGGTAGTCGTTGATATAGCAATGCATTAGTTTCATCGAAACCCATTTAAGAATGTTTGCTAAAACATTAATCATCAAAAGATTCGAAATAACATTATTACAAGGTTGCATTGGAGGAAGATCTTACCTGCCTGCTTGGATAGGCTCGGCTTGCGAAAAGTTCACTTAATCATAATGAAGAAAAAACTAAATTTTATTATGAAAAATAAATTACAAAAGGAAATCCCCCAAAGCGGCACACTTCTATCAATGGAGAAGAAGACCATAAATAGCCATCAATTGATAAAGATGAAAGTAAATAAAAATATTAAAAGATAACTATCCTACTTAGTCTTTATCTAAAAAGGAAAAAAACTCTGACCTAGAAAGGACTCTAAACTTGTCCAACAAGAAAATAGATGACTAAGAATATTTAAATGATAAACTCTCTCATTTCATTTATAGATCACGTCCACATCAGCTCCCAAATAAGTGGTCCAACTCTGCCATGATTCTTTTCCTTTTTGTCCACTTTTTCCTGAGATTTCCTACTTTAATAGTCTACTGGCAAGATCTTCCTAATTCGGCAGAAAACTTGAGATTGGGCCAAAAATTAGTAAAAGCTTATTTAATTAAAATCAATTAAGCACATCAATAACACAATATTTCACTACTAAATTTCACTTATCAGTTAATATGCTCTTTAGCATGGCCAATTGGTCTGGGTTAGGGACAATTGGCTAGGATGGTACTGACTGAGTGGATATCTGTTGGGCGAAGGCACTTGGGTGAATATTTCACGCTATAGAGGGCATAAATGTCTGTCTGAAGGGAACATAGATGAATTATGAGAGGAGGTTTTGATTGATGCCTGAAGTAGATGGGAATAGGGTTTTAGAACTTTGAGCCTCTCCCACGATTTGGCCATGGGCCTTATAATGATTATAGATGGAAGACGTCATCTGATTTTGCTCTTCTATAGTTAAATTGTGTCTCCTAGCTATTGAGATGAACGTGCCCAAGGCATTCAGGGCATTGAGAGGATTACCCTCATGTGTCGGGTGAGTATTAACCCTCGTGAGTGGCGAATCTTAATCAAAGCTGGCATTTTCAAGACCACTGTAGGTGTTTCCAACTCTGGAGCTGTTGAGTAGGTCGCTATATTCAAGAGTCATTCTTGAGAAGCAAAAAACTTGAGCTTGAGAGGTTTGTGTTCTTTCAAGTGAACCATGATTCTCTCCTGAGCAAGTAAATGTAGTCCACGCTCACCGCACCACTAAAAATATATAACCTGGATTGCGATATTTCAGAATGCAAGAGATGGATTGGGTCTTCGATTATATTCTTGCAAAACAAATTACACACTTAAGGTCGATCGAGGTTGCCTCTAGGTGGACTCTCCGATGCTTAAGTTAGAAAGATGTGAGGTATAGAGTAGCGAGTATGAGAATGTGCTACCTTTGATCTTACTAAGAGGGCATATATATTGGCGTGTGAGGTATCTCAATTAGATTGGGAAAGGGAGTCTTAATCATAATAGGAGTGGAACTCCGATAATATATATATATATATAATCCTGTAGTCCAAATCATATTAGGATTAGATCTTCTGTAGGAGAGAATATAGGGTTTGGAATCCTACTTGGATTCTATCTCCTTATATGGGTACAAGCGTACTACATGTCATTACCTGGTTCTAATGATACCAGCTGGAATATTGTCCGAGTCGGGCTCTATTAGACTAAGCATTGGCTATTACCACTTTATGAGATGTAGTCATGTTGGACTAAGTTGAATCGGTCTTTATGGTTGAGACAGATTGATATAGTTTACTAAGTTATCAAGGGGTCACATGTTCAGCCTTAGCGGCATTTCCAAAAACCTTTCGTTGCTCATAACTGATACATTCTCCAATAATCAAGTTTTTAAAAATTGATCAGCACTTGTTGGGATGCTAGAGCCTAATCAGACCTTGATGAGATTTCAAAGAATTTGTACTTCTTATTTTTTAAATATAATATATTATAAATTTATCTAAAATGTGAATTATATTATGAAAATATATCAAAAAGTTTAATATGCATTTAAGATAAAAATAACTGAAAACATAAAATTTTAGTTAAATCTTGAGTACATTATTTTTCTGTTTAGGACTCAAAACGAGACTTCTATAATAAGAACACTATGATTTGTCATAGTTTTATCAATTGATCTAAATTTTGCCAGTTAAAACAGTTCAACTATAACTATTATAACACCCTATGAGCATAAAATCAAGCGGCAACTCCTTGATATCGATATACAATAATTCTCTCAATATCGAAGCAGCAACTATTTTTTTTGTGGAATTAACGAAAGACAACTAAACTTGATTGAGAATGGAATCGAGGGTCGGAGCAATAACAGAAGTTCAACAAATAGGGCAAAGATTATTCCTAAGAAGCCACTAAAGGATGCATAATTTATGATAAATATGTTTGCAGCTTCTAATTACTCCATACTTTTCTCCTTCCTTGAATTCTTCTAAGCATATTATGCACTTTTCCGTACTGCTGTAATTTTCAATAGTTTCAAATTCAACAACATCCACCGCGGCTGCCACTTGCTGGAGCACTTCGCCAGCGTCAGTCGGCTCAATAGATGAATATGTTGTTGGCTTGAATCGGCACTCAATGAATCATTACATCTGAGGAAAACTTAGAAGAAAATCCCGATCATCGTAACTGTCATGGCTGCAGTACAATAAATCAGAACGAATTCTAATTGATCGTAATCCATCTCTACAAAGTGATGACCAAAAATTAATTTGGGAACGTTTTTCTATTTGGGGACTCTTAAAAGAGAACTAATAATGTATTAGTTAACAATAATCCATGAATTTATATAGTGTGTTAGAGATGTTAATTCCCTGATTAATCTAGTTTCCGAATCCTACTTGTAATAGTATTTTATAATTCAGGCCATAATATCAAAGAATTCGGAGATGTAAATTGATACAACATCGTTCACCGTCTTGACTTTCTTTTCCTTAATTTGTCACACTGACCTTTGTCAGCCACTTTCGAGCTCTGTTTCTAAATCCCGCCGAGTCCCACTAATTAGACTCCGCCTACGCCCTATTTTAGAGTTTGTCGTTCGACTTTTCGTTCTTACGGATGTTTTAGGCCCTTGACCGGATTTATTGTTGTTTAGGCACCGTCGAGTCCGATTTTTACCGCTAGACGGTGCCTAAACTCAATTTTTAAATATATTAATACCTATAATATTTTTAGTTAAATTTTTTAACCCACAAAAAATAGCTTAGTTGCTAAAATAAAAGTACATCAAAATATTCTCACGATAAAAATCTTGTTTTCATTTTTAAACCTTCACTAAATTATGTTTTTTAATTTATATTACATTATAATTTAATTTGTAGTTGAATTTCTATTTTTGTGTATTAATAAGAATTAAATTCTTTTAAAAAATACAAGTACGTCTAGACCTCTCCTAGGCCCTTGGAAGCCCGACTAGCACCCACCACTTTTAAAAACATTGTTTTCAAGTTAATTTGGATTTTAAGATTTTGGGATTGAATATTCGAATGTGGAGATTCAAAACTGGATTGAACCCTTGATTTTTTATGAGATCGAAATTGAAAAATAAAGACCAGAACAAGAACCCAACAAAGATTGAATAATTCCAGAGCTACCTCGGCTCCCCCACAGGGCTATGCCCCTTACCCAAAGTCCCAAATAAATGCTAAGAACTCAAAATAACCATATTTGTAAGGCCAAATGCATTATTTGCCCTTCAAACTTGGCACGAAAAGTCTAGTGTCACCCTGAACTTTCAAAAGTTCCAACTAACCCATTGAAAGTGCAATAGTTCCCCGCACACCAACATGGTAGTTTCGGATTAGAAAAGGAAAAATCCAAAAAATTGCATCTTTTAAAAGTCAAACCAACCAGAAGCTGACATTTGGCATTAAGTGGGAAAACGGGGGCACTTTTGCCAAGTTCACGGGGCTATTATGAAAGGTTTAAAACTTCAGGGTGGTATCTGATTTCTTATGCCAATTTTAGCGTGGTCTTGATGCATTTGGTCTATTGCTAAACACTATCCTCCCACTAATGCGCAGGTTTGGGTGAGGCTTACGACTTTACCTTGGGAGTATTGGGATCCACGAACATTAGCTTAGATTGTTAGTAGTTTCGAGTCCTGTGAGTGGATAAAAACACGCTTGAAGGGACTTTTGGCCATTTTGCTTGGGTTCTAGTTGATGTGGACATGTCTACAACTTGTCTAATTTGATTGGAATAGCAAAGGAGGGACATGAGTTATGGACTGATATTCTCTTTGAAAATCCCCCGTCTTTCTGTGAGATTTGTAGCTTGGTAGGACATGAAACCTATGATTGCAGAAGAAATAAGAAGCCTGAGCCATCAGTGACTCCTAAGAACAATAAGCAGAACCATGAGGTCAGGAATGGGGTAAAACTTCCCAATTTGGAACTCCGTCTAAGAGGTAAGCCGAGGCAACGTAACCTTGAAGAAAGGAATAAAAAAGTTGTTCCTACCACTCGCGTCTTTCCCAATTTGGAAGACAACCTTAAGAAAAAACAGCCTCTTCTGCCAAGTCCAAGCCAATGCTCTTCGGACGAATTGCAGGATGAGGGACCGAGGATAAACGGGTTCTTGAAGGGCAAAATAATGTCCTAATCCTGGTTGAGGAAGGAGTTCGTACTCCTAATCAACGATTTAAAACCGTAGATCTTGATGGCATTAATTTAGTGGTGTGATTGACGGATGGAAAATCTGCTGAACTAAATGGGAATTCGGATGTAGCTCACAAGAAGGTGATCTTAGATCCTAATGCTTCCAGAAGTGGCGGTGTAATTTGGGGAGTGTTGGATGAAGGAAGATAATACTTGGGAAGCAGTCAAGAGAAAAAATAGAACTCGTCGGTGGAGTTTATCGCCTCTTATGAGAGCTTTTAGGGATTCTATTATTGCTCCTGCTTCCAAAAGCACCGGTTCTAGCCCTAATGGAAGCTTGTCTACATGCAATATGATTGTGGATCATGATTCTGCTACAAGATAGGAAGACATTACGCGAACCTCCGCTTGGAAGCCATTTTCGGTCCATAAAAAGAAAGGTTTAGTGGTTGCTATTAGGGAGCAAGCCCAGCGCGACCGCAGGAGACCTGACAAATTTTCTCCTACATAAGGATTTTATTTTGCTTTTCTTCTCTTATTTTTCTATTTTTATTTTCTTCTTCTTTTTCCTTCCTTTTTTGTTGCTTTTTTCTTTTTCCTTTTCTAATAAATGGAGGCCGGATCGCAGTACTCAACTTTTAATTTAAAAAAAAACGCTATCCTCTTTACCTTACTAAACTCTGCCTGTATATTCCCATAAAAGACCTAACACATGTCCACACATTAATTTTATTATTCTACCCTTCATGTTAACCGCATCAATACTACAGCCAATGGCTGTGTGCTTTACCATTGCTGAAAAACTTATAATCTCCTTCATCTGCAACAGTGGATTATTTCATATATAATCATTAAGCGCACACCATTATCAAATGTTGCATTGCATAATCAAATGAAGGAACGACAGAGCAGATATTTATCAAAAGATAGTATCAACAATTTTAAGGCAATTAATAGACTTAACCACACTTTAGTTCATTTGATGTTTGATATATACCTCAACCAGTGCTGGCCCTAGGGGTGGTGCAACGGGTGCCACGGCCCAGGGTCCATACTTGGAAGGGGCCCAATATTTGTAGTTTTTTTATTTTTTATATTTTTAATTTTCAATAAAAAATTCTAGGTAATTTTCATTAAATCATAGTATAATAGTATAGATTACAAATTGAAGTGGGGTTTTACCCATTTAGGTTTTTAGTCTCATTTTCCTCAAAACAGTTAGATATAATTAATTTTCATTATTATTATTCAATCATGTATTTTATTTTATAATTAGATTCAAAATGTATTGATCATAGTGGTAGAATGAATAGTTGAAACCCAAATGTTGAAGGTTTGTTCCCAAGAAAAAATGTCTTAATCATGTCCATGTTGGAATTATGTAAACAAATATCTCCCAATTTATTCAAAAAATTGTAATTGGACCATTTTTTAATAAAAGGGCCCAATGTATATGTTTTACGTACTATTTTGTCTAGGGCCTCAAAAAATATTAGGACCGGGCCTGACCTCAACAAGGTCCAAAACATCACATCTCAAGTACGACCTCTAGAGAGCATCTTAGCATGCCAAACAATCTCAGAGAAACGTCGATCAGATGGTCTTTTTTGCCCATTTCTAATACCATGACCAACTTCTCCAATACTCTACCATTCTTCAGCAAGAACTCCACAAAATTGAACACATGCTCTTAGTCCACATCATGTGTCGAGAGGTTAATAATGTCAACATACTTCAGATGTAATTCCAAACATTTGAAAACAGTTCCATTCAAAATCCAGTAGTTCCCAGTTAAGTTTTTCGGGTCTTAAGTTTTTACAGTCTATTAATGTTGAGGATAGAATCGTTATAAGGCCAAAGATCTCGGTGGCAATAAAGTCCAGTATACTAGCCATGTCAATCATTTCTAATAGCATAATTCAAATCGTATATGCATTAAACTCTAGACTTAGCGAACAAGTCAATCATTTCCAAATGTCATGGATCGGATACATAGTTGATATGCATAGTAAAATCCACCATATACACCACTTGAATAAAAAATTAAATGTATGATTGGTTTAAGGAATTTTTACCTTATCATGAAAGCTATCCTTCTCGTTTAATTCAATACTAGCTATGCAAAATTTTGTAGGTGGTGAATGGAAGGTCATGCTGCATATTTTTAATGATGTGCAGTTGTTGCCGGCTGATTTTACACCGACAGAATGCATCATGTACCTGGACTTTATGGGGATTCCCCCCACTCTGATTTAAGAGGAGCTGATCAGACACCTAGCGGGCTCCTTTGGCCGTGTTATTTCTGTGGACTTTAATTTTGATTACTCGGATTGTCTAGATGTGGTTTCTTGTCTGGTTTCGGTCCCCTTTGGGACAACCACTCGCTCCTTCAAATTACTGGTGAATACTAAAGAAGTTCTCATTCACACTAATCTGAGACAAGGTGTTGGCTGTGAACAATACCAAGCTGATGATTCTGAAATCTCCGATGCCCCATCCGATGCTTCTATTGCTACTTTCAATGATTTGCTTAGTTCCGGCTGCCAGGGAGTGGAAATTGCAGATCATATTAGCTCGGACCTCCAAATTATCCCTCTCCCAAACCAATCAAATGATAATTTGAGTATTGTCCCAAAATCAAACCCAGCTACACATGAAGCTCTTATGGAGACCGAACAACCTGTAAGGCTAGTCAATTCACAGATGGAAGCCAATCAGCCTGTTACTTCAGTTTCGTCAGGACCTGACATTTCTAATATGAATCGGGTGATCATTTTATCTCAGTCAAGGACATCTCCGACTCTCGAAAAAGAGTTGACTACGTAAATGGGGAAAAAATTAGGAATATTCTCGGAGAAAAATAAACAAGCTGTTCTGATAGCTATGGATAATTTAGTGAACTGATTAGTTCCTATTCATCAAGGTATTTATTTTCTTCTATTACATCAATGGATTTTTTATGTTGGAATTGTAGAGGAGGTGTCAATAATGGGGCAAAGCAGCAATTTGTTTCTTCTTGCATTCGTATACACAATCTCCAATTTTTCGTTATGTTAGAAACAAAGATAGAAAGTATCTTTGAGCAAGTGGTCAAACGGTTCTGGGGGCATAATGACTTTGCTTATCACCATATCCCCTCTAATGGTCTTTCAGGTGGCATATTATTTTCTTGGAACTCCTCGTTGCTTTCGGGTTCGGTTATCCACTCTACTCCCCGATGGGTGTTAGTTAAATTTCCCTTTCAGCAGCAAGATCTGCACGTTCTTAGTCTCTACGCCCTAACAAATCATATGGATAGATATGATTTATGGCAGGAACTTATCCCGATTATTCGAGACTTTCAGATGATTTTGATTTGTGGTGATTTTAATGAGGTATTACATATGTCGGAGAGGGCAAACGATCGCCCCTACCCGTCCATGTCGGCTTTTCAAGACTTTGTATTGCAATCTGAACTCCATGTTCTACCCCTACACGGTCGTGACTACACCTGGTCTAATAGAGTTTCATTCTCTCGTATTGATCATGTTCTTGCTTCGAATGGGACATTGCAGTTTTGGCCTAACTTATCCATATCAACGGTGGACACCACCCTATCTGATCATTTACCGATTTCATTTCGCTCCTTCGTTGCTCACTCAGCCGGCCCAAAACCCTTTAGATCGTTGAACATGTGGTGGGATTAGGCAGATTTTCTGCCTTTTATTCGTAATAAATGGCACCTCATTTGTCAATCCTATGCTCACAAAGACCTATCTTATAAATTGATAAAGTTGGGTCGTGCAATCAGCCCTTGGCACTCGGAAAATTTTGGAAACCTACAGAGGAAGATTGGTGATTTAGAGGAAATTATATTGGCCCTTACATCGAGTAATGTTCCTTGACCACTCACTTCAACTCAAAATTCAGAACTAAATGGTAATCGTTCCCTCCTTCAGGAAAAGCGGGCTTCTTTGGAAAAATTACCTCATCAACAATCAAGACTGAATTGGACGCTATTGGGTGATAATAATACATCTTTTTTCCACCGCACCGCTTCAGCCCGATCTCGCAATAACCGTATATCGCAACTGGACATCGAGGGAGTAATTGTTACAGACTTGAAGGTCATTTCTGATGCTATTTGCAGCTATTACGCGCAAATATTCAAGGCTGCCCCTATAACGCCATTCTCTCTTAAGAAGCTACGTTTCAATACTGTTACTTTGCAACAAAACGCAGCTCTTATCGCCCCTTTTCAGGCTGAGGAAATTTGGAATAGTATATGTGTGTAGTGAGAATAAAGCCCGGGACCAGATGGCTTCAATTTCTTCTTCTACAAAAGGTTCTGGAATGATTTAAAACCCGAATTTATGCAAGTTTTGGATCCTTTTTATGTTACATCTCAGCTCCCAGATTCGGTCAAGACATCCTTCACAGTGCTAATACCCATAATTCCAGGTTCTTGTTCTCTGAATAACTTTAGACCTATCTCGCTCATCCATGGTATCTATAAAAGTATTGCGAAATTGTTATCGATTCGTCTTCAGGCCGTTCTACCGACTCTTATCTCAAGCAATCAGTTTGCTTTCATCAAGGGTAGAAGCATTCATGAGTGTTCTTTTGTGGCTTCTGAGGTAATTCATGACCTCCATATTAAAAGGAAACCATGTGTGGTGTTGAAACTAGACTTTCACAAAGCGTTTGATAGTATTTCTTGGACTTATATTGACTCGGTTCTCCAAAGGATGGGTTTTGATCAGAAATGGATTTCATAGTTGTCAGATAGCAGGAAAAAATCCACTACTTCTATTCTAATCAATGGCTCACCAAGCCCTCCTATTCACATCCGTAGGGGGGTCAAATAAGGAGACACTTTATCACCTTTTATTTTTGTGTTAGCAGTGGAGGGCCTAAAGCAGCTCATAGATCATAGCATTCAAGTAGGCATGTTACCTGGCTTTCGTTTGGAGGAATCCCTTCCAGATATTTCTTTGTTACAGTTCGCTGATGATATAATTTGCTTCCTCCCAGTAGAAGAATCCATAATTCCCAGTTTCATTCGGATCCTGAGGTGTTTCAAACTAATCTCAGGATTGCGTATCAACTACCATAAGAGTGCGATTTTAGGAATCCACGTCAATGAAGCCTCCTTGGCCTCCTACGCAGCTCAATTGCGATGCAGAGTGGACAACTTCCCGATAAAATACTTAGGTACACCACTATGTATTAAACAGCCACATATCTCCGATTGGGATCCTTTGATCGCCAAGTTCAAGTCTCGTTTGGCAAATTGGAAAGGAAATTGTCTATCATATGCTGGGCGTACCATACTTATCAAAACGGTACTTTCTTCCCTTCCTATTTATTTAATGTCAATTTTCTACATGCCTTGCTCTGTATCTTCTACACTAAATCAATTAATGCGCAATTTTTTTATGGCGAGGCGATTCTTCGATCAATGGCATATGCAAAGTAAGCTGGGTTACGATCAATTTACCCTATCACCTTGGGGGATTAGCAATTCGGGATCTAAATCTTGTTAACTCTAGCCTACTCTTTAAATGGATTTGGAAATTAGGAGACCGCAATGATGACTCCTTGTGGTCAATGTACTGTGTTCGGCGTTATGGGGCTAGTTCGTGGCATGAAATGACTCTTCTCGACCCCAAGTTTGTCTCTCCGTTTTAGCGTGGAATTCTAAAATGCTGCTTTAAAAATGAGAGAATTTGGTCCTTCTTCTCATCACAGGTGCGTGTTCAAGTGGGAGATGGTCAAAACGGGTTGTTCTGGCACGATAATTGGACCTCAAACACCCCAATCAAATCACTCTTCCCTGACTTATTTGCTATTTGCCATAGGAAATTCTCAACCATTTTTGAAGGGTGTAGCTGTATTTTTTCCAATCGTTCCCAAACCCGCCCCTTTTGGAAAAGAAGCCTTCGCATTACGAACCAACAACGATGCAATGAACTGAAAACCCGGATATCAATTTCATGCCCAACGCTCTTCCAAGCTCATAGAATCGTGAACAGCCCCACTTTCTTCCCGAGAGGAGATTGCTTCCTATGGGACATTGGAGTCCAGAAAAAATATTCAGCAGCGTCCTTTTATCATGGATATTATCAACAACGATTATGGCCAAACCCGTCGAGAGACTTTACATTTATTTGGTCCTCCCACATGCTTCCCAAGATAAAAATTTTCGGCTGGTTGGTCTTTCACAATAGGTTACCGACATGTGAGTTCCTTTTCCATCGGGGATATCGTATGCTAACTAGCGCATGTTGTTCGTTCTGTCCACTACCTGAATCTTTGGAACACAGCCTTTTTTTATGTCACGCGAATTATCAAATTTGGAGAGATGCATTCCGTTGGCTAGATATTCAGGTTGTGATGCCGAATGATGGTTACAACTTCCTTCTCTTGTGGTGCACATTCTTCAAACCTAGAATCTCCCGTGATTTTGGTAGGTCTCTCTGGTTCATTATATCATGGAATCTTTGGAAGCGCTGCAACAAGAAGATTTTTCGAGATGAAACTGATGATGGGGATATTTTAATTGCTAGTATCAATTTTGTTGGTTTCTTTTTCATTCCTATAAGCGCAATGTTAGCCTTTCGGTTTCTGATTTGTTTATGAACCTGAGGATTCTTATTATATAACTTTGATGTACTTTTGGTTCTTGTTTCGAGAACCATTATTAATAAAAGCGGGGCGGGTGTTTTGTAGGTAATTAGAGGAACCAGCCTAGTTGGGAACTCTGCCCCGAAATTTTCACCCACTCCAATCTTTTAGCCGTTGGAGAGATACACTGTCTCTCCAAGGGTTTTTCAAAAAAAAGCACATGTGAACTTCGAAGCGAAAATGCAATTCTAGCAGAATGGGCACAAAATATAGAGGTCGCAATATTAAGAATTTGTTGTTTGACAATGGAGATAGACTGGATCCAATATCTTTAGATGGTAGAATCTTCAAACATAATATGGAAATTTAGCACATAAACAATAATAATTAATAATTTTACTAAAAAAACAAAGGATAAAATGGATTTTTTTATCCTTGAAAGTTACCTCAATATATTCACCCCAGAATTTTAGCTCCTTAGGATGCTGAAGCTCTAGCAGAATCATCTGAGGCAAACATATATCATACTCGTCCACCTCAAAACAAAAATCCGGAGTAACACGAAACAAAGATGACAAATTTGTAAATTTAGTTGTCATAAAACCAAAACTACCTAATAAATAGAACTCTTCAATGTTTGGGCATGAAATTTTAAGAACTCTAATTCCATGTACTCTAAATTCCAGCTTTTTCAAGGATTTGAGAGTAATAACAAACTGATAAAACCCTAGATAGTTTGTTAAACCCAACGATTCAAGTAACCGACAGCCATAGAGAACATCGTTTATGAGATTATCAGGAGAACTACAATCCTGTATTTCCAATTGCTTGAGGTATTCCCAATGTACCCTCCCATTAGGAATAAAAGTACATCTAAATGTCTCTAGTCTAAGCAAGGAAGCACAATTAAAAATGAATTTGATATCACGGTTACTGAATGCTAAAATAAGCTCCTCCACATGCTTTTGCTACTGCAAAACTGATTTTCTGATTAAAGTAAGGACACTTATCCATGCCATAACAATCCGAATACTACATGGGTCTTGGAGCAGTCATAGCAACTTAGGGTACTGTCAATGAAGTTAGAGGAGTATTTGAAGGACTTAACAAATTATTCGAAGATGAGAACTTGTATGTAAGTCCATTGATTCTTCCATCATTTTGAAAGAAAGCAAGTTTTCCTCAAAATAAGTCCATTGTTGTAATCTTTTCATATTTTTACTTCAAATTCCATTTTGTAACAAATTCCTTATACGATTTACCTAACTTCGGAAAATGCATCTAAAACAACAACATACCACATAAAATCTTATAAAATGCGATAATAAAACTCAAGAAATTTTTACAATTCAATAGTGTTTAGCCACAAGATAACTGTAGTTTTCACACTTATCACTAATCTGCAAACCATATTAAAAAGATTTAAATACCCAATTCCCAATTAGGTCCTTCACTGTTAGCAATTAGGCCAGGCCAGGGATGCTCATTGTGAGCGGACGACCTTTTTCTCACCCCGAGGACTGCATGAGATGGGTAGCATGAGGGGTAGAAATAATGAGGGCTATGAAGCATGCTAAGGGAGGATCCTTATTTTAGGCGTGATGAAAATAATAACGAAAAAGCAATGTTCATATTGAATTTAAGTCCAATTTCGATGTTAAGAGATACGAGACTTGAAAACCCATATTTTAAAGTAGAGTCACCACCCGGTTAAGCTTCACCGGGAATTTGGGTACCATATTCCCACCGGGTGGTTAGACCGTACCCTGAAACAGAGATTCCAAGTCCGAAGGATGTTGCTTACTTTTCAATTTTTTAAATCAAACCGTTTATTTTGGTAAGCGTTACTTTAATTCTTATGAGATTTAAGTTCAGTTATCGTTTGGAGTTTTCAGATTATACACCACACATCACACAAAAGCAGTAAATAAGGCAAATAAATAATTATTATACGGATTTACAAATATGTATACATTTTTCTAATTTGGGAAAGTAAATGAAGCGGATAAATATAGCGAATAAAGAGAAACCGAAATAATAATGCATAAATAATAAAAGGCATGAAAACAGAATTTATTATGGAGAAAAAACATTTTTTGGGAATTTTTAGGGTTGAAAAGGCATTTTTTAGACATTTAACAGTTATTTAATCAATTTAAATGACAAATAAATAAATAAATCAGATTAAAATTAAATTAAATATTTACAGAATATTAAGATTTATAGAAAATATGTTGGGCGAAAATTGGGGTAAAAACGCAAGAAAATGGCAAAAAAGGACTTAAAATTTAATTTCGGCGGCCAAAGCTATAGCGTGAGCTTTGATCGCCGTCACTATAGCCTTGACCGCTATAGTGGTAGTGGTGGAGGCTCTAGCACCAGTGGTCAAGGCTGTCGCTATACCCTTCGCCGTCGAGATATGTTTTTAAGGGGGAAATCGGTGTTTTTGCATCCATAAACTCGAAATCATTGATGTTTTAAGTCATAATCAACCACATTTCAATAGATCTAGACTTAAAACACACAGATAATATCGATTTTATAGATTTAGGTAAGAAAATACCCAAAAATTGCAAGAAATAAAGAGACCTCTATAGAGGTCGAGTTCACCTCTATAGCTATAGCCTTTACCACTATAAGCGTAGCGGCCAAGGCTATAGGGATAGAGGTAAAGGCTATCCCTATAGAGGTCAGATTATTTTGTAACGGTTTCCAAAAAATACTAAAGAAAAACCAAAACAAACGCGAAAAAATGAAAGAACAGCAACAATACAGAAATAAAAAAGAGTAAATAGATAAGGGTTCTCAGTTTTGTTACCTCTACGCCGTGAATCTAACTTGGGAGGCTCAAACCGGACGTTTGTCAAGCTTTTGATGATTTTCAGACGAAATGGTGACAGACTCAGTGACAGAAATAGTGACAGATTATTTAGGTCGTATTTGAGAAAAAGTCTCTAAAACCCTATTTAATCCATTTTAACCTATGATTTCTAATTGATTTTAGTGTGTAAGCTATAAGATCGAGCCTAAGAACAACTAAGAATCAAGATTAGAAGGATTAAACCCAGATTCTATGCTTTTCTTAGGCTTTCTCTCTCTAGTTCTTCCCTTTCTCTCTCTCATTCTTCCTTTCCTCTCAAAAATGTGATACTAATTCTAAATTCAAGAGAAAAGTCCCTTAATCTCTCTCTTGGATTGGCTTAAATACTCTCACACTCAAAAATCGACCAACTTAGGAAATTTTTTAGGAAAAATACATAGTAAAATCATAATGAGAGGGAGGGAGCAAAGTGGCACAACTTGTAATAGGTCGTGCCACACCCAACGCTTTCAGCATGGCGGTGCCCGTATGTAATAGGTCATACCACACCCAATACTTTTGGTATGGTGGTGGCTACCATAGAGGCAGCGGCCACTGCCATGACTATAGCAGCCACCGCCACAACGGTGGCAGTGGCAGCTGCCATGGTGACGGCCAAGCCACCATGGAGGCGGGGGTGGCCATGATGGGGGTGGCAACCACGGTGGTGTTCACTGCCAGAAAGGGTGGTGGTGAAGGCCACCACGGTAGCAGCAGCAAAGCCTATGGTGCTAGGGGTTAGATATTAGGGTTTCAGCTAGGTTTAGGTTAATTAGGGTTTTTAGGGTTTAGGCTAATTAGGGTTTCTTGGGGGCAGATTAGGGTTTAAACTTCTGATGCCTATAACTTTCACTACAGTTATTCGATTAAGGCAATTCTTGACATTCCAAAAGTCTCGGAGAGTATAGAATCCAACGATCTAAATGATACTTGCTGAAAAATATTTGGATCTTACAAAAAAATTGCAAAACAAATTACTACACCCTAGGGAAAGAACACAGTTAATTATAAATGCGTATGAATGATTTTTAAGCGCCGCTAAAGGTCAAAAATCATCAAAAAAGGTACTTGCCAAACGTGATTCAACCTTCAAAGAATAGAACAACTAGACCATACAAGGTCAGACCTATAAGTCACCATCGTTCTAAGGGTCACCGAAAAGCTCGTGCTCGCAGGCTGCCCCTTAGGAGATTAGCACTTGGCGGGCCGAGTGTGATCTTACAAACGAGCAAGGGTTAGGAAGGTTATACCTAAGGGGTGAATTCTTGAACCGGTTGTGTACAGATGGTTTGGGGATGCATCGATGGACCTCTCAAGAATGAAGCTTGGCTAAGAGATTGGGATTCGGTATTACCTTCATTGCCCTTAATGGATTCGAGTTGGACTGCTAGTTGCCATGTGGTTGGATTTGCCAAAAGTGCCAAAAGAGTCCCTCGGACTTTCAGCATTGCCGAGAGCATCTGAAGAGATCCTTGGACCGAATGATTTGCTTGGACTGAAACACATGCTGAGAATGCCTATTGAGATCATTGGACTTAAAAGACTTGCTTGGATTGAAATGCATGTCGAGGATGACTAATAAGATCTTTGGTCTGGAACCCATACCAAGAACACCACTAAAAGACACCTAGGATTTCTATCGAGATCATCGGACTGAAAGGTTTGCTTAGATTAAAATACATGCCAAGGATGACTGACGAGATTCCTGGACTGGAACACATACTAAGAACGCCACTAAAGATGTCAAGAACATCTAACGAGATCATCAGACTGAAAGCAGACTTGTTTGGATTGAAACACATGCCAAGGATGACTAACGAGACCCCTGGACTAGAATGCATACCAAGAATGTCACAGAAAGATGCCGAGGATGTCTAATGAGATCAATAGAATGGGGAGACTTGCTTGGATTGAAACGCATGCCAAGGATGACTAACAAGATCCCTGGACTAGAATGCATACCCAGAACATCACTGAAAGATGCCGTGAAGGTCTGACAAGATCACTGAACTAGAGGATTTGCCAAAAAAGCCTGAGAAGACCGTCAGACTAAAGGATTTGCCAAAAATGCCTGAGGAGAACGTCGGACTATACACATTATGCATGTCAACAAAGTTTTGAAATATTAGTAATTGACACGAGTTGCATTTTTATTGCTTAATTGATTTTGTGGAACAAAAAATTTTTTGCCCCATCAACTAGGCAATAAAAATGGAAGAATGAAAAAATATAGTCGAGTTATGATTTTAGGAGTTTGAAGAAACTAGGGTGCCCATCGGGAATTGCTGATATGCCCCTTGGATTCTCTATCGTTGAAAGTAGCTTAGAACATGTGTTGAGATGCCTTTGATGATTATATCAAGGTGTCCCTGGGCAAGTGCATTAAGGTGCCTCTGGGAGAAAATCTGAGTTGTGATTTTAGAATCCATCGGATTGGTTGTACATCTTGATTGCCACATGGTGTACCTATGAAGGTAGTTTCGAAGCATTAGTAAACGATATAAATTGCGTTTTTATTACTTAATTGATTTTGTGGGAAAAAAATTTTTGCCCCTTAAATTAAGCAATAAAAATGGAAGAATGAAATAAAAGTTTAGATTTCTGGAAGTCTGGAGAAAATGTCGAGGTTGAATGTAGAGCTCAAAGACATTAGTTGACATGCCACTTGGGCAAGGCCTAGAATATCGGGTGGAAAACAATACCGAGATAGCCCTTGATACGGGTCCTTGCTTGGAGGTCGAGTGTATAGCCCATTAATATTTTTCTGTTCTTTATTTCCTGTAGAAGTCAGTATAGGATAATAGACATGACATTTATGGATATTATGCACGGATGCATGAATGCATGAGCTTCTTGGACTGATCATTCTTCACATCTGAGCTACATGACTGCTGGCATAATCAATTTTTTTCAATTCAGTTGCTTGCTCGATTGACTTATCCAACCCAGCCTCTTGCTAAGAGAGGATATATGGAATCGAATCATGGCACGGACAAGACAAGAATGCCATTAGTAGAGGATTAGGGATGTCATATGGATTAGATGGGAATACCCTTAGGGGAGAACTATAGAAGTTGTGGCGTACACGTGAGGCTCGTGTGTTTGGATACCATGGCTAAGAAAGGACCCGTGAATTTTGTGCTACCTACACGACAAGTGATAGAAGGCTCCTCATGAGCTATTCAAAGTAGCGATTTGACTGCAAATTAGTTGTTGGATTGTGTGTATCGAAGACAAGGGGTGCACAAAGTGAAGTTCAAGATTCTGGATAGAGAAAGACTGGATGCTATCACTACCAATGTATTCTACCAAGGATGGTTTCGGGAGATTGCAGACTTTTCCTAATGGTTAGTCACGGTCAAGATTAGAGTGGACAACCGTAGAGGATAGATTTGAGCCTTCGAGTCCATCAAATTGCAGAAGATATTCAGGCACTATGATGATGTGGGTATTTCGATGAGATCAATGGCAGTCATTTATCTTCATTTCTATTTGTCTTAATTTTTGCATAGACCCAAACATTGTGATGGGCCTATTAGACTTTTTTATTTTTCTTTTATGTCCTAATTTTTGCCTGGACCGCCCTTTTTGGGTTTTCAATCCATTGGACTTTTCCTGACTTTTGGATTGACCTCGATGTTTTTAGTCTATCAGGATTTTTGCCTTTTGTCATTATTCTCATTTCTTTTTAGGAATTAGGTCGACTGCATGGAATCCTATGTTCGACTTATTTACGACATTTTGCCTTTTGGGCCCAATATATTCATTCAAGCACAAACACAAAGGATTCAATAAAATGACATTTCCATTATATAAAGTAAGTTTGAGTACATGATGATGATAACCATTTCTATTGACCCAAACTCTGGTGTTAACTAGCCTATAGAGGTTTTCCAGCCAACACGCTTTCTTAGCTCACTTTACCCTAACTTTTGCCTAGACCGCCCTTTTCGAGTTCTTAGTCCAGCGGGCTATTCTTGCTCCCTAACTTTTTCCTGACTAATTTGTAGGATACAGATCTGCGGGATACACGCTAATTTTTGGCTGAGTAATAGAGGACCACTCAATCGGTGGTTGATTTTATTTATACTTTTATGTGCCGCTTTTCTAGATTTGATTCTTTTTGGTCAGATATGATAATGCTTCAACCTATTTTGATTGGTAGGGTTCATAAATTCACTACCATCGATAATATTGCCCCTTATGTTGAGTACCTTTCTAGTTGCTTGAGGTATTTCCCATTTGGACAGAATTTCCCCCTTCGGTCAGGGTTAGAAGGCTCCACTTGCTTCAGAACTGGATTGTCGGCTTTTTACGGATACTCTTAATGTTGGGTTCGGTTGTTGTACGGCCTCATTATGTTCTTTTGATACATCTAAAGACTGTTCAAGTCATTTGAACCGTGCTTTAGTCTATGGGGGTCCTTTTGACTGCAACTCTTAAGGAGTTCATCTCGGTTTTGGTTGGTAGCACAATTTCCATTTCGCAAGCAAATGAAAAAGGCATTAAATTTGGGTGAATTCTGACATTTGTTTGACATCTTTGAAGGGTGAATGATAGCTCATCAGATCAATATTTGATCCATATGGTAGTTTTAGAAATGAACTTCTTGGTAAGTTAGTTCATGGCTTCGGTTGCCCCATTAGCTCGTGGTCAGTGAGGCGAAGCCCTGTGACACTCGGTCCCATATTTCTTGATCAATTAAGTGGTAGCCCCTTCGAGATTAAAATCCATTGTCCAAAATGATATAAATAGGTAGGCCACACCGAGTGAAGATGTGTTTCTTGATGAACTTGGCCATCTTCTCGGCGGTAATGTTGGTGAGAAGACTCAGCTTCCCCTTATTTTGAGAAGTAACTAGCCCCTATGATGATGAGGCAGTGTTCTTTTATTGATGAGGGTCAAATCTTGTTAATCATATGTGTGCCTCTCACCGAGAATGGTCAAAGAGGAGAGAAATAAGGAAGGTTTTTGGATTTGGAAGGTAGATGATACTAGGAAGAATCAATTGTGTATCAGAAGGGAATCTGAGAATGGGTGGGCGAAGAAAAGGTAAGCCTTTGTCGGAGGATGATTTGGCGATGCTCTTTCTCCACAATAGGCAAACACTTATTTGGTGGCTTGAAACAAGCTTGTGAGTGATGAACCGATTGACATATTGGATCTATCCAGGGAAGGATTGAGCTTCTTTTTCTATTCTGGGTGTCAGAAGGTGGTGCTCAGTTTTATGGCAAAGAACTCTAGGTGTGGCCAGTTGTGACCAGGCAAAAGCGTTATCATGATCCTTAAGCACTTATTATCTCTCTTTCTTTCAGAGGTTAGGTAATTAGCAAACGGTTATCATTTTAGGTTATCATCTATAATCAAGTTTATTTCAGTTAAAGAAACATCATGAATACTGAACACATTATGCTTATGATAAAATAAATGCATGAACCCATCGGCGAAACATCCAACATATAAGAAAAAAGAGTCTTTGATTGAACTAAAATGCCTTAAAAGTTGAATCGTTCATATGTAAGTACTAGAAAAAAGAAAATTACATAATAGATAGTCATCCTCCACAGGCGGAGGGTCTTGATTTGTAAAGTTGGTAGATTAGGCATCCCTGGTAACTTCCATTGATATGTTGTCCAGGATAAGATCCAGAACTTTCACTTGCTAGGCTGATGACCTGTCTCCTTCATTCGCTAGAAACCTTGTGGTATTCTTGTCGGTGTTGATGATAGAATCGGCTTGGATAGGGGTGTCAACTAAACTAGAGAAGATTATGGCCATAATTTCTTCAGGGAGACCGGAATTGACTCCACTCACCTCATCAGAGCTCAATGATGGTTTCTCCTCAGCTTCAGTCTTCCTAGCTGGTTGAGTGATTTTCCCTTCTCCCACTAAGCACCAAATGGCCCTGCCTAGAGGTTTGCACTGGTTTGTTGTGTGTCCCTTCTGAACATGGTAGCGATAAAAGTTGCCTCTTTCTTTGGGTGTAGGACCATGATATTCACGAAGAGAATTAGGTATGCCTTTCTCTAGCAACTTGGTAAATAGAACACTAAGAGGGAGCTTCCATGGAGACACGAACGCTTTCTGAACAGGCATCTGAGCAGGTGCAGCTAGAACTGCGAAAACATTTTCTTGAGCGATGACTTGAACTACAGCTGCCTTCTTCACTGTTGGAACTAGAGTAACTTCAAAAGATTGCGAATTATTGATTTTGTTAACCTGGGGTTTGCTGCTGCTCGACTTGTTAGCTTTCTCTTTCTCCTCATAACGCTCAATTTTCTCGGCCTTTTCAAAGACCTTCTAATAAGGTTCAAAAGAATTGGTTTCCATTTCCTTATGGAGAATCGGGAGAGCCCCGTTGAGTAGTTTTAGAATCATTTCCTTCAAACGGAGCTTCTATTTCAACGAAACCTGAGCGGCCATCCACCTATTGAAGTAGGACTTAAAAGGCTCACCTTGCTTTTGTTTAATAGCTTCAAGGAGCTAAATAGTTGTTTTCATGGTGGAATTGAACCCAGAATGACAAACCCGGGCTTCAGAAAGGAGCTTCCAATCTAGGATTATTGACTCCGAGAGAGTATTGTACCATTCAAGGGCTGGACCTGATAGAGTACATGAAAATACTTGGCAAGAACTTTGTCCCCAATTTTCTGGACATGAAAAATCCACTCGTGTATCATGATGTGGGATTAGGGAGGTCCCCCACCGGAGTAGGCTTCTATTAGAGGCATCAATAAGTTCTTGGGAACCTAATCTTCATCCCTTACCTCTTCCTTCTCTTCATTCTTACCCAGACACTATTTAAAGAAAGTCACCAATTTTTATGTCACAACCAAAGGCTGCGTGACTTGGTCATATAGTGTCACACCCAGAGGCTACGTGACCTGGTCATTGTGCACAGAAGAGGCCCCGAATTAAAATGGCGGAGGAGGAGTTAAAATCTCAACCTGGGGATGAATTTGTAAGATACGAGCAAAAGGATTTGGGGGATAAATAGTCCCCATTAGGGAGATCGTGAAATTAGTAGGAGAGGGCGAAAACAACATCAAGGGTGCTGGAGGAAGGGTAAAACCACTTAAAGGTACAATCATCTATGGAGTAAAACCCCCTGAAAAAGTGGGGAAAGTAGAAGCCAGAGGGGAAGGCCTCAAGTTTAGAGGAGGAAAGCAAAAGGTTGGTGGAACAAAGGATGAGGGAGGTTGAGAGGAACTCTGACCAAACTAAAACTGACTCTGTTGGATAGGTCCGATAGGCGGTACCAGGAGAAAGATAGGCGGAGCTTAAACTGACGAAATCTGACCTAAACTATTCTAACTTGAACCGTCTTGAACTACCCCATTGTGAATGATCCCATTCTATCCCTTAGCTTGAGAAAATGACCCTGATGGTCCTTGAATATTCCTTTCTTCTCTAAGAGCCGATCGAACCTGATCTTGTATGGCATTTCTGAAGAGATCAGATTGAAGAAATAGCATTGGCTAACTATACACCCATCTGAGACTAACCCCGACCCTGACTCTGATGAGGTGGGGAGGGAGAAGGGGAAGGAGTACTCTCATGAGGTGCATCATTCAAGTTCAGATCAGACATGGTAGGAGGAACTGATTCTGATGCTGAACTCATTGGTCGGTGAACCAAACGGTGATGAAGTTGGAGCCAAAGAGGACTACGACATGTCTCGTCCTAACTGATAAAGTCGGAAGATGATCAGCCCGAATCGAACCATGAATGAAATGTATGATTACATAATATTTGGAGTGATGAATGCCATATATACAGGAGGTTTAGAGAGGTAGAGAACAAAAGAGCTTATAATGCAAAGCTTAACCCCAAAGTACGGGAGACATGCGAATTCCTCACCATGCCTAGCAAACTATACGGGTCATCGGGACTCAAACGATCTCAGGCATTTTGTTAAATTACCCTTCAAGTGAGGGGAGAGTAGAGGTAAGCAAAACATAAATTAAGAGTTGGCCACTCGCGGCCTATGCATGAGTTTTGCATAAACGAGCACAACACAAGTAGCACATGAAAGTGAAAAAATCCCTTCCAACCTTATGACTCCCGCACAACACCAATTTGAAATCTGGGGTTAACTCTACCACCAGGGAACGATAAGAGAGTATGCGACCTAAAGCTAAATTGTTTTGTTAAACCTAAGGGGCAGTTTCTATTGCTAGATTTATCGATGTTCATAGTTTGAAACTGCTTGTATCGTGGAACGACACTGTAGAAGGGTCTTATTTACCTTGATTCCACATAACTTAACCACTCCTCCAATGAGTGTGATCACGGGAATTACGCGTTGGTTGAAATGAGTCTTCCACCCACAAATATCCCTAATTCCTGGCGGACATGAGGTATATAAGTTAGCTTCATGGGGATGAAATATTGGTACCTTAAACTTAGAACTAAACTAAGCGGTGGATTTAAAAGACACAAGAAATAAAGCGTCGATTTAAAAATGATTTAGGCACATCATCAAAATCCTTTAACCAAACTTTGAAAATGAAAGCGATTGTCAAGTTTTAAGTTAACATGAAATCCCCAGTGGAGTCGCCACTATGAGCGGACCTCCTTTTTCCCACCCCAAGGACCATATGAGATGCTTAGCATGGGAGGTGGAAAATAACAAGCCCTATGAAGCGTGCTAAGGGAGAATCCTTATTTTAGGCACAATGAAATAATAATGAAAAAGTGAAGTTGATGTTGAATTTAAGTCCAATTTGCATGTTAGGCGATACGAGACTTGAAATCATGTATTTTAAAATAGAGTCGCCACCCGGTTAAGCTCCACCGGAAATTTGGGTACAATATTCCCACCTAGTGGTTAGACCATGCCTTAAAATAGAGATTCTGAGTCCGGATGATGTTGCTTACATTTCAATTTTTCAAATCAAATCGTTTATATTTTGATAGGCGTTACTTTAATTCTTATGCGATTTAAGTCCAATTATGATTTGGAGTTTTCAGTTTATATGCCATACATCACACAAAAGCAGTAAATAAAGCAAATAAATAATTATTACAGGGCTTTATAAATACCTATACATTTTTCTAATGCGGGAAAGTAAATAAAGCAGATAAATAGATCGAATAAAGAGAGACCGAAATCGGGCCTCAAACCAACTTACCAACATCGAAATGGCTCAAAACACGATAAATAAATCACAAATAATCATTAATAATGCATAACTAATAAAAGGCAGGAAAACAAATTTTATTATGGAGAAAAACATTTTTGGGGAATTTTTAGGGTTAAAAGAGGTATTTTTTAGACATTTAATGGTTATTTAATCAATTTAAGTGACAAAATAAATAAATAAATCAGATAAAAATTAAATTAAATATTTACAGAATATTAAGATTTTTAGAAAATATTTTGGGCTAAAATCGGGGTAAAAAATGCAAGAAAACGGCAAAAAGGGACTTAAAATCAAATTTCGGCGGCCAAAGTTATGGCGACAGCTTTGACCACCATCACTATAGCCTTGACCGCTATAGTGGCAGCGGTGGAGGCTATATCGGCGGCGGCCAAGGCTGTTGCTATAGCCTTGACAGTCGAGATTCTCTTTTGAGGGGGAAATGGTGTTTTTGCATCCATAAACTCGAAATCAATGAAGTTTTAGGTCGTAATCAACAATATTTCAATAGATCTACACTTAAAACACACAGATAATGTTGATTTTATAGATTTAAGTAAGAAAATACCCAAAAATCGCAAGAGATAAAGAGAGCTCTATTGGGGGTTGAGTTCACCTCTATAGCCATAGCCTTCACCACTATAACAGTAGCGACCAAGGCAATAGGGATAGAGGTGAAGGCTATCCCTATAGAAGTCAGATTATTTTCTAACGGTTTTCCATAAATACCGAAGAAAAACCAACGACAAACACTAAAAAATGCAAGAACAACAAGAATAAAGAAATAAAAAAGAGTAAATAGATAAGGAAACTCAGTTTTGTTACCTCTATGCCGTTAATCTAACTTGGGATACTCAAACTGAATGTCTAGCAAGCTTCTGATGATTTTCAGACAAAATGGTGATAGAATCAGTGATGGAAATAGTCATGGATTATTTAGGTTGTATTTCAGAAAAAGTCTCTAAAACCCTATTTAATCCATTTTAACCTATGATTTCTAATTGATTTTAGGGTTTAAGCTATAAGATTGAGCCTAAAAACTACTAAGAATCAAGATTAGAAGGATTAAACCCAGATTCTATGCTTTTCTTAAGCTTTCTCTCTCTAGTTCTTCCCTTTCTCTCTCTT
The DNA here is from genome assembly GCA_947683365.1 of Euphorbia pulcherrima. Taxonomy (NCBI): domain Eukaryota; kingdom Viridiplantae; phylum Streptophyta; class Magnoliopsida; order Malpighiales; family Euphorbiaceae; genus Euphorbia; species Euphorbia pulcherrima. Next base: position 17,328,048 of record CANTUS010000010.1, on the reverse strand, counting down.
GTTCTTCCTTTTCTCTCAAAAATGTGATTCTAATACTAAATTCCGGAGAAAAGTCCCTTAATCTCTCTCTTAGATTGGCTTAAATACTCTCACACTCAAAAGTCCACCGACTTAGGTGAATTTTCAAGAAAATTACGTAGCAAAATCACAAGGAGATAGAGGGAGCAAAGTGGCACATCCTGTAACAGGCCATGCCACACCCAACACCACCGGCACAGCCGTCATTTCCTCTGACCTACAAGAGCTGTAACTTTCTTCTGAAGTTCCTTGAGACTTTTCTTGTTTCTCTTTAGAAGCATGTATATGTTCATGCCATGCCACACCCGCCACCGGCACGGATGTTAAGGCTCCAATACTAGGTCAGAGCAACAAGTCATCATCGTTCCAATGGTCATCAAAAAGCCCGTGCTCACACTCATCATAGTATCCATTTCAAAATGTACAAACACTGGTATTATGATTTTTTCTTCCACTTAATCTGCATTGATTCATAGTGGGTTCTTTTCCTTATATGTCGTTGGAATATTGGTTATCCCTCCTCTGAGGTTGGTCCTTCTTAGGAAGGTAATTAACCTTTTGAGCATCTCATTGTGAGAAGTAGACGCTTTGTTGTATTCTAGTTCCAACAAACCTTCTTGAAGTAGAGTCACTTCTCTTTTAAGAGCATTTTGCATTTATTGCTAGTTGAGTGATGTTTGTCTTAGTGAATTCATATGCTAAAGTACTTTTTTGATCATTGATTATAAAGGATTCAAGATCTGTGGATAATTTTTCTTCCTCATACTCAAGATCTGTAACTTTCTTCTGAAGTTCCTTGAGACTTTTCTTGTTTCTCTTTAGAAGCATGTATATGTTCATCAACATTTGCATCACTTCATTAGGTAAAATATGATTAGAGTCTACCTCATTTTGAAATTCTAATGCTAATTGAGATTCTTTATTGTATGAGCACTTTGCCTAAGAGTTTGCAGCATCCGTAGCCATGAAATAGATTTGTTTCTTTGTTCTTCTCATATTCTAAAGTGCTTTCTCCTTCATTGTTACTCTAAGTAGCAGCAAACACTTTCTTCTTGTCCTTTCGTGATCTTGGACAGTTGGCCCTTTTGTATCTAGGCTGATTGCATTCATAGTAGTTCATATTTTTGTTGTGATCCTACTTTTCTTTATCTTCTGAGGTTTTTCGTGGAAAATCCTTTCTTGATGAGTTTCTCCTTCGATGGTCTTTTTTTTATAAGATTCATATCTCTTTGATTTCTTCTGAGGGAAACTTCCTCCTCTCCTCGTCATTCTTCTAAAGTTTCTGGTGAACATAGCTATTTCCTCATCTTATGAGGAATTTGCATCAGAAGATTTATCTTTTAATATGATAGCTTTCTTTCCTACTAATTTAGCCTTTTCCTAATTCTCAAAGGTTTGCATAGAGATCTCATGTGTAATTAGAGATCCAACGAGCTCATCATGTTGGCACTTTGTAAGCTCTTGAGCCTCCTCTATAGTTGTCTTCTTGGCTTGCCAGTCTTTAGTCAAGCTTCTTAGAATTTCATTGACCTCCTCTTCTTCTGAGAGCTCCTTTCCTAGTTTTTTGAGTTTATACACAATGTTTGTGAACCTGGTGTTCATGCTAGAGTTGGATTCATTCTCTTCCATTTCGAACAACTCATTATATCTAAGATTCTGATTAACCTGAGATTCCTTTACTTTGTTAGTTCCTTCATAAGTCACTTCCAGCTTCTTCCATATCTCTTAAGTCGTCTCACAGCCTAAAATTGTATTAAACTCATCTACGTCTAAAGCACAGTGAAGCAAGTTAATAGCATTTGTATTACTTTGATAACACTTAACTTCAAGCCCTGTCCATAGGTTTTTAGGTTTGGGCCAGATTTGGTTGTTAATAGCTATAATGGCGCTAAAAGGGCCATTAACAATAGCTTGGTGGACATAGTAATCTTGAGACTGTATGAAGTTTTTCATACAGTTCATCTACAATGTATGTTTTTAGACATGGAACAGGGGAAGTCTCGTTACAAGGAGTCCTTCAAGGAGGGTCTGGGCAATTTTCCTATCTCCTCCTAGTAGTTCTCTCATGCTTCTATCACCCACAGTGATCTTTAGACACTATAGGCCATTTAGGTCTAAGCTTTTCAGAGCTTGCTCTAATACCACTTGTTGGTATCATGAGGGTAATTAGGAGTTAGAGCTTTACTTATGTTAGCTGTCAGGTGGCTAAAAGTAGTCGTTGCTTTCTTATTGTCAACTCACTTTTCAAAATCCTCTTAACTTTTTCATATTACGTTTATCACCTATCTTTTTGGATTACAAATTATAGAGGCCTATTTTTAGGACTTATCTTCGCATGAGTTCTTGTATAGGGATTTAAGCTTGACTGTAGAAGATGATTTCCTTCTCTTATACGCCTGGATAGTCTTCTGAGACTTCTTTGACCTGGCTTCTGAGATTGTCGTATGCAGTCTTCCAGTTCTAGTCTTGCCTCTGAGATGTTCTATCTTCTAAGCGCATATGTCTTCTGAGTGCACAGTTTCTGATTTTTTATTATCTTCAAAACTTGAACTCTAGATTTTGAACCTTCGCTTTGGAGAATCTTTCTTCTAAGCTAAGTTCAACATATATTAAATTATAAATTTATTAAAAATATGAATTATATTATAAAAATATATCAAAAAATATTTAATAATATGCTTGTTTTTAATTAAAAGTAGAGAACTGGATTTTGGTCTCCATTTATTAAAAATCGAAAAATAAAAAATAAAAAGCAAGAAAAAATAAAATAAAAATAAAATAAAAAGCAGAAAATAAAATAAGAAAAAATAAAGAAACTCCTTATGATGAAGACAATTAGCCTGGTTTCCTGTGGTCACGTTCAGCTTGCTCCCTTGTAGTGATCACCAAGCTCTTGTTTTTCTGGATCGAAAATGGCTTCCAATTAGAGGCAGCGGTCTGTGAAATCGTGATCATGTTGCCTATAGACCCACTTCTAGCAGGGCTAGATCCCGTGCTTTTGGAAGCACTTGCCATAATAGAGTCTGTAAAAACCTTCATTCTCGCATTTGGCGATAAACTCTGCACTAGCTTTCTTTTTCCTCTTGACTGTTTCCCAAGTATTATCCTCTTCCGTAGCCTCATCCTGCTTGACAGCCTAAGATTCCCTCTTCTCAATAATGGCAAGACTTTGAGGTCCCTTATTGTGATACAAAGACATTTCTAGCTCAATCCCTTCACTGATGTCAATTTGTTCCGTGACTGGCGGTGTGTGCTCGAGTTCCTACACATTCTACTTCCCATAAAAAATGTCAGCAGAATCTTCACTGATAGCATTAGAGTTATACAAAAATTGTTGAACCAAACTGCATCAACTTGTGTCGTAGGTCTTGGAGCCTTAGTAAGGCTGTTTTCGAGATTATGAAAAACCTTAAGAGTGGGAACAACATTCCGAATTTTGGCCCTTTCTTCCAAGCTTTGCTGCCTTTGTTTGCTTCTCTAAAAAAGATCAAGATTCGGGGCCACAACCTTCTTGCTAGCTGCAGTTTTCTTTTCTGATTGCATAGTCGACTCCTTTCCATTCTTTGTACAATTTGCCGACACATGTCCAATAGAACTGCAAGTAGTGCATATCTCGGGCAAATTCTCATAAAATAAAGACACCCACAGTTTGTCAGAGTCTGTATCAACCCAAATTTGATCTTTGAGAGGTTGTGCTAGATCGATATCGATCAATATCCTAGCATAGTGTCCAAATTAACCATCTATCGTGTTGCTATTAAAGCAAAAAGGAACCCCAATTCCTCTAGCAACATCGGAAAGGATTTATCGATCCCAAAATTCCCACGGCAAATGGTAGAATCGAACCTAAATCTTTGAGTTCATAGGTTTAAAGCTATCCGGATCGAAACCTGGCTTCCAAGTTGAAAAACGCAGAATACTCGGGTGTAAGTTCAGATTACCTTTACTCCTAACATGGTTCAATGTATTCTTATATGCCATGATAACATGGTAATAGCCCTTTCCAATGGATATGAGCTTCCAATTGAACTGTAAATTCTGTACCTGAGATAATTTCATTTTCAAATCCGCGTGTTTCTAAGGGGAATCGCCTTTTGACAAGGATAATTTCCCAATAACGGAGTGCTTACACTCTGCAATACATCCCTCATATAGTCCCTAAGGGATTTTCACCACTTTGTAACCACTCCCAACATCAAGGACTTAGTTGTTCCTAGCAAAAAAAGGCTGCTTCTGAGGCCGGAGACGATTGCTTGATGAAGAGACGATCTTTGCAAAAGAGGGCTTCGGTTCAAAGGAACTACCTAAATCAAAATCTGCAGCAGACCTGTCATCCTAACGAACCTCTGTTGGTTTTTTTGCGGCTGATTTGTGAGTAGGCGTGCCCAAACTTGATTAAAGACTGAAGAGATTTGCAAGAAAATTCCGCTTGGGATTCATGATAGAGAGGTCATGAAATCAGTTCTGAGTCACCGGAGGCCATGGAATCGGATTAAACAAGAGGCAGCTGAAACTAGGGTTAGGTGCCTCCTCTCATGTCGAGGTACTCTTCAATTTTGCTGTTCTAGGAAATAATTTAATAACCAAATTCCCACATTTAATAATATGCATTTAAGATAAAAAAAACTGAAAACACAAAATTTTAGTTAAATATATATTGAGCACATTATTTTTCGGTTTTAGACTCAAAACGAGACTTCTATTATAAAAACACCATAATTTTGTCGTAACTTTTTCAATTGATCTAATTTTTGTTAGTGAAAATAGTTCAACTATAATTATTATAAATATAGTCCTAAGCGAAAAAAAAATTAGACTAGGTGCATGGTGCCTAAGCGGCAATAAATAAGTCATACACCTGATAACATCCTATGAGCATAAAATCGAACGACAACTAATAAAACAGTGCCTAGACAATGCGTAGACGGGACTAAACCGAGATATTAATTAAAAAAGTGCTGATAATAACCACTTTGATATCGATATACAATAATTCTGTCCAAACTGAAGCAATTGTTTTCTAAATTAAAGAAAGATAATTAAACTTGATTGAGAATAGAATCGGTTGTCAGAGCTTCAACATAAGTTCGACAAATAGGGCAAATTCTTTTCCTAGGAAGCCACTGATAGATGCATAATTTATGATAAATATGTTTGCAGCTTCTAATTACTCCACATTTTTCTCCCTTCTTGAATTCTTCTAAGCATATTATGCACTCTTCCGTACTGCTGTAATTTTTAATGGCTTCAAAGTCAACAACATCCACCGCCACCGCCACCTCCACTTGCCAGAGTACTTCACGGGCAGCAATCCGGCCAATTATTTGCTGAGTTGGCTGCAAAAGACGAATATGTTGTTGGCTTGAATGGGCACTCAATGAAACATTTAATCTGAGGTAAAAGTAAATGAAAATCCGGATGAATAAAACTATAATGCCTGCAGTACAATAAACCAGAATAACTTCTAATTGAACAGGATCCATCTGTACAAAGTGATGACGGAAAATTAATATAGGAACGTTTTTCTGTTTGGGGACTCTGAAAAGAGAACTAATAATGCATTAGTTAAAATTTATACATGTATTTATATAGTGTGTTAGAGATGTTAATTCCATGTTTGTTTTAGTTTCCGAATCCTACTTGTAATAGTATTTAATAGTTCAAGCTGTAATGTAGAAGAATTCGGAGATGTAAATTGATACGACATCGTTTACGGTCCTGACTTTTTTTTATGTTTCCATAATTTGCCACACCGATTCTTTTTAGCTATTTCAAGTTTGGATTTTATGATTTTAGGACAAAGTGTGAATTTTGAACTAGACCAAATATTCACATAAAGATTTAAAATTGGATTGAACCGTTTGTTGTTTATAGAGTAACGCACCTAATTGAACAAGATTTGTGAAATAGTTACCTTTTTTGCTCAAAAAAACATGTGTAATCAACATGGAATTTCTCAATCTGTTGGTAACCTTCATAAGCCATACATAAACACAGAAAACTCACCACATATTGCGTTATTCAGTCAAATTGCAGTCCTGAATTTATTTTGCTTTTCGATTTCATCTGTGTTATTCGTTCTCAATTTTAGATTTGATTTATGTGTCTAATATGTTCTTCAAATCAGTTTCATATGTGTTAATCATTCTCAATTTCTCATTTGATTTCTGATTCAAATTAAATCGATTTCATCTGTGTTCTTCGTACTCAATTTCAGGTTTGATTTCTTATTCAGATATTTTCTTCATTCGCTATTTCTTTGCTCTACTACAATCCAGATATGGAATCAAATTTCATAATTCAAATTTCATGTGTTCTTCGTTCTCAACTTTATCTGTGTTCTTCATTCTCAATTTCAGATTTGATTTATGATTCAAATATGTTCTTCTTTAACGATTTCTTTACTCTACTGCGATCAAGATTCCGAATCGAATTTTTGAATTCAAAGATGAACACTCATGGACTGATGATGACATTTTTATTTTATTTGCATGTTTTTACACATCTAGTACATACCTACTACATACATGTTACATATATGTAACATACCTGCTACAAGTCTAATTAGAGTGTGTGATGAGCATATAAAAGACTTATAACAACATTGTATCAGATAATAATGTTGTTGAAGTGTTTCTTTATATTTGTTACACATCTAGTACATATATAGTACATATCTGCTACATATCTGTTACACATCTAGTACAAACCTATCTGTTATACAATTTCTACAAGCCTAATAAATGTACAATACAAAATATCTGATGAATATATAGCAGACATGTAATTGTACTAGATAAAATTCTAAATGAAGTGTTTGGCAAAGCCTTTAAGTCTTTTATGTGTTACAAGTTTGCTACATACTTGTTTCACGACTTCTTTTTTTGGACTAAAGCTAAAAAAAATTATATGTGCACATGAATATGAGTAGTATATAACCAATTAGAATGTTTGGAATCCTAAAAAGGCATATTCAATCCATTTTTATCATTACAGAGGAGTTTCATATATTATGTGACCTTCATGTTACAAGTCATTTACAAAGCTGTTATATATATCTATTACAAGTCTATTACAAACCTACTACAAATCTAGAATTCGGCAAGAATGTTGGAAAGTTAAGAATAGCATATGAAAAATATGGAGCGTGTATGAAGGTTATTCAAAAAATAGATCAGGAGCTTTAGGTAATAGGGCTAAAGTTGGGACGAAATTATTTTGCTCAAATGGGCCGAATCCAACAATTACCCTTGTTTATGATATCGAATCGAATTTTACTGTAGACAAATAGACTCGAGCACTAATAGAACTTGTATTACTCAACAGATATACGAATAGCGGAAATTATGGCAAACGTCAAAAAAGTACTATGCAGTTTTACACATTTGTAAAATGGGGTTCGAGAATTTTTATTTTGCAAAATAAGATATGTGGTTTAAAAAATTGGTAAAAAGAAAATTTTCAATATTGTTATTTTCAAAATGGGTAATCTTTTTATTTTTATTCCAAATTTTGTAGATTGATTAATAAAAATGCAGTATATATCAATGATAATTTTTGAATTTTTTAAACAGTACATATATTTTTTCAATTAATATATGATGATAAACTTTAAAAAAGTTATAAAGAATGGAAAACATTCTTCCAAACAAACTCAAATCTTGAAGTAAATTTTTTAATATCAACGTTAAATTATTAGAATGTTGAACAGATTAAAATAACTTCTATAACATCACTAATCTAAAAAAAAAATATTTTTTTATCGTCTTTTTACTAATGTTTTGAAACCATACTCATTTTGCAAAAAAATAATTTCTCAGACCTCGTTTAGCAAATGAGTGAAACCACAAAGTTTTTTTTTAAGTTTTCCCTAGAAATGACAACCTATAGAAAGATAAAGACTAGAACAAGAACCCAATAAAAATTGAATAATCCAAGAGCCACCTTGGCTCCCCCACAGCGCTATGCCCCTAACCCAGAGTCCCAAACTAATAATGTTGAGAACCCAAAACAACCATATTTCTAAAAGCTACACTCTTTACCTCAGTGAACACTCCCTATATATTCCCTAAAAGACCTAACACAACAACAATAACATTAACCTATGCCTAAAAAACCTAATGCATATTTCTACATATTTGTTTTACTATTCTACCCATTTGTGTTAACCACATCTCTAATGCCTAGCCATCCACCGTCGAAGAGTACCGTATCAACATTACATCCAATGGCTATGTGCTCTGCCATTTCTGCAAAACCTATGGTCTCCTTCGTCTGCATTAGTGGATTATTTCATACAAAATCATTAAGCACACACTGTTATCAAATGTCGCATTGCATAATCAAATGAAGGAACTATGAAGCAGATGTTTATCAAAAGGTAGTGTCGATAGTTTAAGACAATTAAAAATTAAAGGACATTTTAGTTCGTTTGTTGTTTGATATATGCCTCATCATTAATCCAAAACATCGCATCTGAATCATGACCTGTGTAGAGCATCTCGGAACGCCAAAAATCTCAGAGAAACGTCGATCACAAGGTCCTTTTCGCCAATTTCTAGTACCGCTACCAACTTCTCCAACACTCTAACATTCTTTAGCGAGAATTCCATAAAGTTGAGCACATGCTCATAGTCCACATCACGTTTCGAGAGGTTGATAATATCAACATACTTCAGATGTGATTCCAAACACTTGAAAATAATTCCATTCAAATTCCAGTAGTTCCCTCTGAGGTTTTTTGTGGTTGAGGATAGAATTGTTATAAGGCCAAGGAGCGAATAGAGTATAATAGTCATTTCAATCATTTTAATGGCACAATTCAAATCATAGCATTAAACTCTAGATATAGCTAACAAGTCATAGCATTACACATTACGAAAAGTTACAGCTTTGTAGAGCACAAAGTTCTTTTTCTTATGTCAAGGTTGAGCATGGCGAAAACCGGCTCCATTTATAAAAATGAAAAAGAAAAAAGCAACAAGAAAAATTAAAAAAGCAAAGGAAAATAAAAAATATCTCTAGGATGTTAACAAAGCCAATCACAATAAAGTGTGATCCTAATGATCTAAAGAACTCAAAATGAAGGGGACTAATAGCCGAGTTTCCTGCGATCACATTGACCTTGCTCCCTAGCAGCAATCACTAACCTTTTCTTTTTTAGACCGAAACAGGCTTCCAATTTGAGGCAACCATAGTCATATTGCATGTAGACCCTTTTTCATAAGCCTTCTTTTTCTTCTTGACTGTTTCCCAAGTATTCTCCTCTTCTACAGCCTTATCCTGCCCTTCTAAAGCCTTACCATGTTGCAAACATACTACTAAATTAATCCCCTCTGTATTGTCCACCCTTTCCTTAACCAATGGGGTATTTATGATGTTGATCTAAGCGTCAATATGATCATCCCAAAACTCTCTTCAGAATCTGAAGCGGGCTTGACACTATCTTCCAAGGAACGGAAAACATTCTCTGTTGGAACCATGCCAACAATTTTAAGCCTCTCCTCCAAATCTCAGTGTCTCGGTTTGCTACTTTGAAGGAGTTCTAGGTTGGGTATCGCATCAATCACTTTTCGAACATGTAGAACAAGTGCATTAGAATTAATATTTTCATTGTCACTATCTATTTCTTCACACGCATCTGCCTAAGAGGTTGCCTTTTGATGGGTGTCGAGACCACCAAAAATAAATCCCTTCACAAAATAAACTGGTAGTTAATAATGAGTAGAGGTTGAATCCACAAGGAACGGTATTTGACAATGTTATTCTTAGAAGATAACACATAGTGTGACCTAGAAGTACTCTCGATGGGAATTTGTAAATTAAGACTAAAGAAAGCACGTAATAAACAATGAGAAACAATGACTCAACCAAAGTATAGCAAGAGTGAACATTATGGTGATCAAGGGACGAGAAATTAATTGCACCAGGACCTAGATCTAGTTATACTAGTACTCATGCACTATAGAGCACTAGCAACTTTTCCTAACAGTGTATGGAGATCGGACTTCGTGCCACAATATCCCTCTTACACACTTTGACCCTCGACTTCACGCTAAAGAGCTCGCCATTGGATAGTAATAAATAATAGAAAAGCCTAAATCCTTACCGACAGGTAGTGAAGCACTCGCAACAGGCGTAAAATTACCTTTGTCTAGTCTCGATGGAGATTATCATTACTTTATTCCTTTTCACGCACAAGCAAGTATACAAGAATTAGAATTAACAATAATCACGAAGACTTAACAAATGGTTGATTAGGCCAAATAGCGACACTAGGTGATATCCTTACCATAAAACCTTTGAAGTACTGAGATTGGTAAATAGGTTGCCTTATGAACTTTTGTGGTCCTCACACCATTTAAATTCAGCCTTGACCCTTTCTTGGTCAGGTCACAAAGAATTTAGTTCGACATGAATGAATTTAAATATGCTAAAATATAAAGAGACATAAAGTAAATTATACTGATATGTAAAGACTTCAAATCAAAATAAAGCAATAGAATTGAAAATGAACTTGTAATTAAACTTAAAAAGGTTCAAAAACTAAAACTGTAATTTAAGATGTACTTGGAACTAAGAACACAAAGACTGAAAATGGTGAATGGTAGATGATCTTTTGAAATGCACCAACCTTGGTATTTTTAGCTGAATTCCTCTCCTTGTGCATCCTCTTTTGTGATAGAATAGGACTCTTAGCATTTATCTCGTTGGATTCATTTCCTTTTAGTCTCGATCTTCAAATGCAATTTAAACCCTATCTTTATCCCCCATAAATGGGATTACGATAGAAATTAAACTCTTTCTTTAATTGGACTCTTCTTCAATAGGATTTGCCCGAATTAGGAGGTCTTCTAGTTCTATAATTTGGTATTGATGTCGTCCTGGTCATTCTGGAATGCTCTGGAATCACAAGGACCAGCTATTGCTTCCCGCTGTCTGCTTCAGGTATTTGTGAAAGGCTCTTTTCTTCCAAATATTCCATGTTTTCTCCAAATTGCCTTAAAAACCTGAAAAGAGAGAAAAGGAAGTAATAGCTGCCAAAAAGACTAACGACATGGTTTCAATGATATGAAAATAATTACAAATACATTTTGGAAGTACAACCCATCAAATCTCCCCACACTGATTCCATGCTTGCCCTCAAGTTTGCATAAAATATCAGAAAGAAGAGAAATTTAAACCACGCAAGTAACCTTTAATAACTTTACAAAGACCATATTCTTTCACCGAGACCTATGTCGAGTCCCTTCATCAATTATTGAGTATTCAAATATAAGAAATTGTCAAGAAGACTTTGTTGAGAACTTTATTTGAGAGTATTTACCAAATTAAAGGACAAGTGTAAAAAATATTGATATTCTTCAGGAATTACATTGATTTGAAATTTAGCACGTACTAGTGATCACGATATGACTCTTACAAAACCTTTTATTTATTTGAAGCACATTTTTACTTCGTGGGGTCCCTATGATGTATCTAACCATTGTTTGGGTTTCTCTTTGAGTTTTTAAGAACTTTGCTAGCTTTGCTAGGCCATTTTTTTTAAATTTGCTAACCCATTTCGTCTTATTATGTACTTTGCCATTTTATTTAGGTCTTGCTGCATCTTCCAACCATCAATTCTTCCAAACCTATCTCTCCCTATGTAAGAGTCTTCTCTCAATTTTTAGCTGTGGATAGCTCTCTCTCTTCTATCTCTCCTTATGAAAGAGTCTTCTCCCGGCTTTTAGCCATTGATAGCTCTTTCTTCTTTCGGCCTTATGAAAGATATAAACAAGGTTGCAAGCCAAGTAAGTCTCATTTCGACTGATTGTAGAACTCCCTATAGAATGTAACCACCAAGATTGATACCAGGATTGTAAGGTCTCGATGGAGGATCTCAAGATACACAGGGACTAACTAAAATCAAATCAAGTCTAGGTTAAAACATTTAAATAATTAAATCATGTTACACTATTTTGTACTCTTCGAGATTAAGAATTTTATAGAGTGATTTCCAAAAATCTTTGTAATATCAATGTTGAATTCATGTCTCGATGATAAGTTTCAATTAATCGAAATCATCCTGTTTGTCATTTAATTGCTGATGTTCAAAATATTTCTTATCTTGATTATCATCGCATCTCAATGATAGGTTTGAGAGCGAAAAAAGGTCATTACAGGGATGAAAAGATAAAATATGAGTCCTTGTGAAACTTTTTCTTAGAGCGAAAGGAAAATATATATTGATAATAAAGAAAAAGATCAAGCAGAAGAAGCTAAAAGCATAAAGCCCCTCCCCACTCTTAAATATTATATTGCCCTCAATGCAAAAACAAAAAGAAGAAGAAAAAAAGAAGAAAAAAGAAAAATAATAAAAACAGGAGTGCAAAAGGAACATTACTTTCCTGGTGGGGGAGAAGAGAGGCAAAAGAGACCCAGCTGGTCTTGCTATATCCTTCGGATTCCGAGTTGCTGAATATTCAGGTCCGCATTAAGCTATAGGGCATCTTAAGAGGTCTAGAGGTTATGATTTTCACCATCAAGCTCAAAGAGGCTCTTGAGAAGGTCCTTGTATTGGTTTGCCAGACTAGTGAATTTCCGGAGGAGCTCGGTATAGGCGACAGAAGGAGTAGAGTCATCATGAGCAGGCAAGTTTGGTTGGGGGTCCTCAAGAGCAGGTAGAGAGGACAAATGACGGCGTATAATAGTGATCTCATGGATCATTTTAGTAAGCAACATGTTCCCAAGAGTCTCTAGGTCTAGGAGCAAATTTTTGGGGTCCTAGGGGTAATGGATAGGCTCGAAATGCTTCATGCCATGTGCAATCATTATGATCATATGCCTAAGATTGGTGGGCTCTTTGGGTGGGTGAGGACATTTTGAAAATGCTTGGCCAGCCAGGCTCCCAGGTGGAGCCTCTTTTTGTTCTTCATGCACCATAGAATGTGCACTTCTTTGTCATTCAAGGTCCCGATGCTTCTATGGCGACCAGAAAAATTATAGAGGATTTTATGGGTATACGGGAGGTAGGGCTCATGAATGTAGAAGTCTTGAGAGTCACCAGCCTTCTAAACGGTGACTCTAGGATCATGATTGCAGAGGTAGAAATAGGTCTCGACGTCATTAAAATCAGAGGGAAGAGCATCACACATGTCAACAAAGGGGTTAGTTTCCTCTTAAAGCCTTGTTGAAGTCATCAAGACTCCAACTCACACTCCTTCCAAGGAGATGGAACTTGATTACCCCCTCATCTCGGTAACTTGTACAGTCCTACTTGAACTAGCTAGTAGCATAAAATTCCTAGACAAGCTCTTGGTAGGAGGGGAAACAGATGAAGAGTAGGGGAAACCATAATATTACGATGAATGCATCAATTATGGGTTGATTGATGCTGAGAGTGGTCATGGTCTCTTTATAGGCTGGTTTTTAGGGATTTAAAGGAGGTGATAGGAGTGGGAGCACCTTGGCGTCACTTTACCATGGTCTTTTGGAGAGTGATAATGGCAGCAGGAGTAGGAACTACTTTAGTAGTGGTGATGACGGTAGTGACGGCAGGAGTAGAGTCTGCTATGGTGATGGTCGTAGTGACGATAGAGAAAGTGGCCACCGCTGGGATACTGGCCGCAGGAATGGTAGTTATAGTAGCGGTAGTGGTGGTGGTGAAAGGAGTGGTATCGCAGACGATGCTGCCAATCATGGCTTCACTAGACATGGGGTTGGTGGTGGTGGTAGTGTCTTGGTTGGAAGCCATTATGGTGAGTGAGTGGTGGTGGAGAGAAAAGTTCATTGGAGAAGAAAAGGTGTTTTGAGTCTGAGAGGGAGCTTAAGAGTTTCAATGAGAGCAGGACAATTGAAGGTGAAGGAAGGAGTTTTAAATAGGGATGTTTGGCGTGCAAAGGGTGGGTCACAGGGTATTAACAGGATCAGTAGCAATCATGGCCTCGATTTAGCTCAAAATCATCATAAATCTCTATGAAATTCACATGACTTCCACATCAGCCACTATGCATGCATCAGGGTAAGTGAACCATTTCCTATCCCTTGTCCCTTCAATCTTGTCTTTTGTTGTGTCATGCTTTGACTCCCAGTGTATTTATAGAGACCTATATCTTTAATAAATGATAAGGGGAGAAATCAGTCCTAGTTTAGATATGAAGAAACTAACTAGAAAAATGAAAGAGAGACAGAAAAAGTTAGAAATGCTTGGGTTGCCTCCCAAGAGCGCTTTGTTTAGCGTAGGTGAGCTCGATGCACCACACCGAGATCACGATGTGGTATTAGTAGTCTCTGTGAGAGTGATCTCCTCAAAGTGAGCTTGGAATCCTTTATAGTACGGCTTGAGAAGATGCCCATTGACTTTTAGAACTTTTCTACTCGCAATGCTCTATATAATGACTGCACTATGTGGAAAAACCTTGGTCACGGCGTATGGTCCATCCCACCAGGACCTCAACTTTCTAGGAAATAGTTTGAGATGAGATTGGAATAGAAGGACTATCTCCCCCACTTTGAAGACTTTCCTAGACGCGGAAAGGTCATGGTGATGCATAGCAGTCTCCTTGTTGGCCTTGCTCCTTTCATAAACATTATTGTGGATTTCCTCAAGTTCATATAGTTGCAACCTCTTATTCTCCTTAGCTGCATCGAGCTTGAAATTGGTATCTTTGATGGCCTAATATGCCTTGTTCTCGATCTCAATAGGTAAGTGGCGTGTCTTCCTATAGACAACTCTATAATGTTGCATCCCGATGGGATCTTTCTATACTATGCAAACTGCCTAGAGAGCTTTAAAGAGATAGAGACTCTAGTCTATCCTATTGGAATTGACTGTCTTCTCCAGGATATGCTTAACCTCTCTGTTGCTCACTTTAGCTTATCCATTTATCTATGGGCAGTATGTTGTGGAAGTCATATGCAGGACCCTCATTTTGCCAGTAATGCTGAGACTATCCAATTGAAAAAATGTGTACCATGATCACTAATCAATAGTATCAGTGTCCCACACCTATAAATGATATTATCCTTGATGAAGTCTACTACGGTGTTTCTGTTGTCATTCTTGGTCACCTTGGCTTCTATCCATTTGGAGCTACAATCTACTGCATGGAGGATGTACTTGAACCCATAAGAAGGAGGAAAAGGGCCCATAAAACTGATACCCCAGTCATTAAAGATCTTGGTGACCAAAATAGAAGTCATCAGGAGCTAATCTCGACGTCCAAGATTACTAACCCATTGACAGTTGTCGCATGCCTTGCAAAACATATAGGTGTAACGAAAGATGCAGGGATAGTAAAATCCTCACTCAAGGATGCATTGCATTATTCTCCTTTGCCCACCGTGACCTCCGCAAACCTCAGAATGACATGCTTGCAAGAGTCTCGGTATCTCTTCCCTATAAACACATTTTCTCAAAACCATATTGTTGCCTTATTTCCATAAATAAGGATTATCCTAAAAGTACCTGTCAACTTCCCTCTTTATTCTTTCTTTGTCATTTCGTGTGAAATCTTTTAGAAATTTCCCAATTGCAAGAAAGTTAAAAAGATCTACATACGATGGAGACTCAGTGATAGCAAAGAGACTTTCCCCAAGATATTCATCCTACACTTTCCTTGGTTCTTCTAAATTGGCTAGCCTACTAAGATGATCGGTCACCAGGTTCTCTGTCCCCTTCTTATCTCTGATTTGGATGTCAAATTCTTAAAGCAAAAGGATCCACTAAATCAGTCTTGGCTTGACTTCTTTCTTGGTTATTTGGTACCTCAATGTAGCATGGTCTAAGTATATAATGACCTTGGAGCAGAGAAGGTAGGAATGGAATTTTTCCAATGCAAAAATGAAAGCAAGGATTTCTTTCTCAATCACGGTGTAGTTCCGCTGAGTTGCATCGAGAGTCCGAAAGGCATAATAAATAAAATGAGGTTCTCAACCAACCCATCATCCTAATACTTCTCCTACGGCTTTATCGCTTGTATCGCATATGATCTCAAAGGGCTAGTCCAAGTTGAGTGCTTGGATAATGGGTGTAGAGACCAGCTTCTTCTTGGTAGTGTCAAAGGCTTCTTTGCAAGGATCGCCAAAATCAAAGTTATCAAGACATGCGTTAAAAGAATCGCCATATAGTATAAAATCATCTATGAAGACTTCAATTATGCTTTCCACATAATAAAAAAAGATACTCATTATAGACCTCTAGAACATAGCGGGAGCATTAGTGAGACCAAAAGGCATCCGTCTGTAAGCAACGGTGCCAAAGGGACACATAAATATTGTCTTCTCTTGGTCTTCTGGTGCCACCTAATAGAAACATGACATTCTATTGAGATAGTAGAAATGAGACTTGCCTACTAGTCTCCCTAGCATATGATCAATAAATGGAAGTGGGAAATCATCTTTCTTGGTCATGGCATTGAGCTTGCAGTAGTCAATGCAAACTCTCCACCCACTATGCATTCTCATTGGGACTGATTCTCCTACTTCATTTATTACCACCATGATCCTAATCTTCTTTGGAACAACTTATACAGGGCTAACCCACTCACTGTCAGAGATGGGGTAAATCAGATTAGCCTCCATGAGCTTGATCACCTCTTTCTCTGTAACTTCCATCATGGGAGGATTGAGTCGTCTCTGAGGTTGGTGATAGGTCTTTGTATTCTCCTCTAGCTTGATCTTGTGTATACAAGTGGTAGGACTAATCCCCTTGATATCGGCTATAGTCCACCCAATTGCCTTCTTGTGCTGCTGGACCAAGGAGATTAGTCACTTCTCTTCACCGGGACTCAACTTAGCAGTGATGACCACTAGGAGCGTATCATTATCCCCAAGGAAAGCATACTTGAGGTAACTCAGGAAACTCTTAAGTCCAAGCTCTAGTGGTTTGTTGATGGAAAGGGTGAGCTTCTGGAAAGGTGGTATAGGAAGCTTTGGTCTAGGTCTTGATGTAGGTTGAGATGAGTCGAGACTATGGATAGCTTCTTTCACCTTCTCATCGAAACCAGTGTCATTGAGACTCTCAGTGTTAAGAGTTTCATTTAGTGTGACTACATATTTGTCTGAGAGATTGAGCTAAAAAATTTGTTGGATGATGCGATCAAGACTATCAATGCTACATAGGCTCAATTCTTCTTATGGGGTCTTCATAGCATCATAGACATTGAAAGTGGCTACTTCCCCATTGAATTCTATAGTGAGATAACCATTGTGTACATCGATCTTGGTCTTAGCAGTGCTAAAAACTGGTCTCCCTAATAGCAAATCTGAGCTCCCCTTCTTACCTGCATCACACATATCAAGAATGTACAAGTCAATGGGAAACACAAAATCATTTTCCTTGACCAATACATCCTCCTAAATTCCTAAAGGATAGTCCATAGAGCGATCCACGAGCTGCAAGACTATCTTGGTCTCCTTGAGCAGCATATTGTGGTTGGCTTATATCTACTGGTAGATTGAGGAAGGAATGGCGTTTATAGATGCACCGAGATCACACATAGCCTTATGAATTCTAACCTAGCCTATGGTACAATTGATTGCAAACATTCTGTGGTCCTTTAGCTTAGGGGGTAATTTGCATTGAATCACGATAGATACATTCTCCACCATCACAACCTTATCCAGGTCATGCTGCTTCTTCTTGTTGGTGCACAGCTTCTTAAGGAATGTCACATATTTGGGTATCTGGTTAACCACATCGAGCAACGGGATGTTGATCTCGAATTTCCTCAAGGTCTCAAAGATCTCCTTCACCTCTTTTAGTTTTTGGTCTTTACCAGTCTCTCTAGAAAAAGAAGTTTGGTCTCGGTAGAAATCACTAGTTCCTTTGTGTAATCGGGAATCACTATG
The DNA here is from genome assembly GCA_947683365.1 of Euphorbia pulcherrima. NCBI lineage: Eukaryota > Viridiplantae > Streptophyta > Magnoliopsida > Malpighiales > Euphorbiaceae > Euphorbia > Euphorbia pulcherrima. The sequence continues at coordinate 17,310,198 of CANTUS010000010.1, read as the reverse complement.
ACTTCATCCTCCATTTCTGTTCTTGATGGTTTCCATTGAGCTTCTTTCTTTTTCCTCGATGTGATTGTGCTGACATTCTTTCTAGGATTGTCCTCCATTTGGGTTGGAAGTCTCCCCATGTTCTTGTTCTTGGAGAGAGTGCTAGCTATCTAGGCCATCTATTTTTCTAAGTTTGAGAAGTTACCTTGCACTCCCTATATCCGATCGTCTACCAACTCTCAATGAGAGCACTAAAAAGTTCATAAGGATTGGGTTATGGCTACTGAGGTGGGTTGGGTTGTACTTATTGAGGAGGTCTCGGTATGATCATATTCTTCTGATTCCTCACCACAAGCTGATTCTGTGGCCCCTGTGGTTGTTGGTGGTCATTATTTCCCCAAGCGAGTGCTGGACGATCTTGCCACCCTATCTGATTTCTTTTTGGATGTGGAATGTAAGGTTGCTTATTTCCCTGATTACCATAGTTATTATGGTTGCCATAATTTCCATAGTTTCTATAGTTACCATAGTTTCCCATAGCATGAGTGGGTTTTTTACAAAATTCACACTCCTTCGTGACCTTGGTCTGGAAAGCTATCTTGTGCACAAGCTCAGTGAGTCTCTTTAATTTGTCATTGAGATCACAAGAACTGATTTCATTGACTGCTCTCGTTTTAGATTTTCCTTCATGATCGCCAAATTGTTGAGCAGTTTCTGCCATAGTCCTGATGAGCTCTCAAGCCTAAGTTGGGGTCTTATTAATGAGAGCGTCCCTACTAGCGGCATCCATCATAGATCGCTGGGAGAGCAGGAGTTCCTTATAGAAGGTCTAGACTAAGGCTTGATTAGTGAATATGTGGGGGGGCAGGTTGCCAAAAGGTCCTGGAAACGCTCATTATACTCATGGAGACTCTCAGTGTCCTTCATCTTGGCCGAATAGATTTGTCTTTTAAAGTGGTAACTCTTGATTCGGGGAAGTACTTATCAAGAAAAATTCCCTACATATGGTCCCATAATGTAATGGATCCTGGTTTTAAATGACAAAACCAGTCATTAGCTGAGTCCTTAAGAGAAAAAGCAAAGGACTTCAATTTTTCTAGGCCTCGATCAACCTTGGGTGCATTCATGGAACAAAATGTCAAATGGAACTTCTGCAAATGTTTATATGGGTCATTAGTGGCCCTTCCAGCGAATTTGGTAAGCTATGGACAATCCTAGATCTCATCTCAAAGTTGTTATTGTCAGTCTCGATCGGATAAGTGATACAAAGTGGTTATTGATACATTAAGGCAAGTGTAAGGTCTTAGATTGACTGCTCTGCATTAGCCATGGTCACGATGGCTCTTTATGGTGTAGAAACTGAGTCTTTTGGATCGTCAGATAGACCTTCTATATTAATTGGGTCATCGTTGGGTCCGCTTAAAGTTTTTGCCAGATGTTTAGACTCTCTAAGCTCTCGAGCTTACTTAGCACAAGATCTGTTAGATCTTTCGATTTCCATATCGTAGAAATATTCGCTGCCATGACCTGTGGCTCCGGTCATCCACGTCGAAGAACTACTCAAAAAGAACTGATCCCTGACAATAGCGCCAAAATTTGATGGGTGTCGAGACTAAATAAAGCATGAACTAAAAGTACTCTCAATGGGAATTTGTAGATCAAGACTAAATAAAGCAGGTAATAAAACGATGAGAAACAATGACTCAACTAAAGTATAGCAAGAGTGAATATCATGGTGATCAAGGGATGAGGAATTATTTACGCCGAGTCCTAGATCTAGTTATAGTACTTATGCACTATAGAGCACTAGCAACTTTTCCTTATAGTGTATCGAGACCATACTTTGCGCCACAACATCCTTCTTACTCGCTACGTCTCTCGACTTCGCTCTAAAGAGCTCGCTAATGGATAACAATAAATAATATAAAAGCCTAAATCCTTACCGACATGTAGTGAAGCACTCCCAACAGGCATTAGATTACCTTTCTCTAGTATCGATGGAGACTACCGCTACTTTATTCATTTTCAGGCATAATTACGGATGCAAGAATTAGAATCAACAATAATCACGAAGACTTACCAAATGGTTGATCTAGCCAAACAGCGAGACTAGGTGATATTCACCATGGACCCTTACTTGGTCAAGTCATAAAGAATTTAGCTTGACATGACTAAATTTAAATGTGCTAAAATATAAAGAGACTAAAAGTAAATCATATAGAAATGTAAAGACTTGAAATCAAAATAAAGCAATAGAACTAAAAATGAACTTGCAATTAAACTTCAAAAGGTTCGAAAACTAAAATTGTATTTTGAAATGTACTTAGAACTAAGAACACAAAGACTGAAAAATAGACTAGAGAGGCTGAAAATGGCTAACGGTAGATGATCCACTGAAATGCACCGACCTTGGTATTTATAGCTTAATTTCTCTCCTTATGGTTCCTCTATTATGATAGAATCGGACTCCTAGCATTCATCTCGTTGGATTATTTCCATTTAATCTCGATCTTAAAATGGAATTAAACCCCTATCTTTATCCCCCATAAATAGGATTAGGATAGAAATTAAACTCTTCCTGAATAGGATTTTCCAAAATTAGGTGGTGTTCCAGCTCTCTAATTTGGTATAGATGTCATCCTTGTTGTTCTAGAATGCTATGGAATCACCGAGACTAGCTTTTGCTCCCGCTATCAACTTCATGTATTGGTGAAAGATTAGTTTCTTCCAAATATTGCATGTTTTCTCCAAATCGCCTTAACAACCTGAAAAGAGAGAATAGGAAGTAATAACAGCCAAAAAGTTTAGAGACATGGTCTCAATGATATGAACATAAGCACAAATACACGTTGGAAATACAACTCATCAAAACTTCCCAAACTTATTCCATGCTTGCCCTAAAGTATGCATCAAAGGTCAAAAAGAAGAGAAATTTAAACCGCACAAGTAACCTTAAATAAATTTATAGAGAGCATATTCTTTCACCGAGCCCTATATTGAGGCTCTTCATTAATTATTAAGTATTCAAATGTAAGAAATCATCAAGAAGACTTTGTTTAGAACTTTATTTAAGAGTATTCACCAATTTAAAGCACAAGTACACAAAATATTATTATTCTTCAAAATTACCTTGATTTGAAATTTAGCGCGTCCTGGTGATCACAAGATGACTCTTTCTAAACCTTTTATTTATTTGAAGCACATTTTTACTTGGTGGGCCCTCTAAGATTTATCTAACCATTGCTTGGGTTTCACTTTGTGATTTTAAGAACTTTGCTAGCTTTGCTAGGCCCTTTTTATTAAATTTGCTAACCCATTTTGTCTCATTATGTACTTTGACGTTTTACTTAGGTCTTGTTGCATTTTCCAACCATGAATTCTTACTAATCAATCTCTCCCTATGAAAGAGTCTTGTCCCAGTTTTTAGTCGCGGATAGCTCTCTCTTTTTTATCTCTCCTTATGAAAGAGTCTTCTCCCGGTTTTTAGCCATGGATAGGTCTTTATTTTATCGGCCCTTTGAAAGATATAAACAAGGTTATAAGCCAAGTAAGTCTCATTTCAACTGATTGCAAGACTCACGGTAGAAAGTAACCACCAAAATTGATACCAGGATTGTAAGGTCTTGATGGTGGATCTCAAGATACACATGGACTAACTAAAATCAAATCAAGTCCAGGTTAAAACATTTTAACAATTAAATCATGTTACATTATTCTGTACTCTTTGGGATTAATAATTTTATAAAGTATTTATTAGAAATCTTAGATTGGAATATCAATATTAAATTCAGGTCTCGATGATAAGTTTCAGTTAATCAAAATAGTCCTGTTAGTTATTTAATTAGTTATTTACATATCATTTCTTATCTTGATTATCATCACTTCTCAATGACCCGTTAGAGAGCAAAATAAGGACATTACAGGGATGAAAAGATAAAACATGAGTGCTTGTGAAACTTTTTCTTAGAGCAAAAGGAAAATACATATGGATAATAAAAAAAAGATCAAATAGAAGAAGATAAAAGGTCCCCTCCCTACACTTTAATATTGCATTGTCCTCAATGCAAAAACAAAAAGAAGAAGAAAAAAAGAAGGAAAAAGAAAAAGATTAAAAAAGGAGGGCAAAAGGAACGTTACTATCCTAATGGGGGAGGAGAGAGGCAAAAGAGACCCAAGTAATCTCACTATGTCCTTCGGATTCCGAGTTGCTGAATAACTAGGCCCACATTGAGCTCTAGGGCATTGTAATAGGTTCGGAGGTCATGATTCTCCCTACCGAGGTCAAAGAGGCTCTTGAGAAGGTCCGTGTACTAGTTCCCCAAATTGGTGAATTTTTAGAGGAGCTCGGTATAGGCGGCAAAATGAGTAGAGACATCATGAGCAGGCTGGTCTAGATAGGGGTCCTCAGAAGTAGGTAGAGAAGGTTTTTCTTTAGGAGGACCAGGATGAACCATAACTACCTTCCCGTCGATCATTTTAGTAAGCAAGATGTTTCCAAGTGTCTCTAGGTCTAGGACCAGAGTTTTGGGGGTCCTAGTGTAGTGGATATGCTTGATATGCTTCATGCCATGTGCAATCATTGAGACCATGGCTCCTAGGATAGGGTGAGTCTTCAGGTGAGTGAGGATGTATTGAAACTGCTTGGTCAGCCAGGCTCCCAGGTGGAGCCTCTTTTTATTCTTCATGCACCACAAAATGTGCACTTCTTTGTCATTCAAGGTACTAGAGCTTCTATGGCAATAAGAAAAGTTATATGCTAGGATTTTGTAGGCATACCTAAGGTGGGGCTCATGAATGTAGAAGTCTCGAGTCACCAAACTTCTAAGTGGTGACTTTAGGATCATTATTGCAGAGGTAGAAATAGGTCTCGACTGCATTAAAATTAGAGGGAAGAGCATCACACAAGCCAATAGAGGGTCCAGTTACCCGTAAAGCCTTGTTGGAGTCATTAAGACTTGAACTTAATGTCCTTCTGTGGAGACAGAACTTGATTTACCCCTCCTCTCGGTAATAATTGTTTTCCTACTTGAACTGGAAAGTAGCATAAAATTTCCAAACAAGCTCTTGGTAAGAGGGAAAATAGATGAAGAACAGGGGTAACCATTAAACCATGGTAAAGACATCAATGACGGCTTGATTGATGTCGAGAGTAGTCATGGTCTCTTTACAGGCAGACTTGTAGAGCTTTAAGGACTGGCCTTTGAAACGAGCGTAGGCAGTGCAGGGAGCAAGATGATTAAAAGAACTGTGGATCTTGCTCTTCACACCGAGAGCATGGGTTTTCTCTTCTTTGGCCATTTTGGCTCTATTTGAATTCTAGGTACTTTTGGCGGTGCTCCTGGTGAGCATCTTCCTTTTGGTAGGGAGAGAGGTTGGTGTATAATGACTTCCCTCACCAAAGTCGATGTCGATGAGGTCACCCTGTGGCTTAACCTCTCTCCGAGGTCTCTTTTCCTTTTTCACCAGAGTCTCACCGAATGCCTCTTGATCAGCGACGATGGGAAATATGGTGGAGATAGGATCAATGGCGAGAGGCAATTCGGCCAAGGCAGTAGTGGGGCTGTAGGAGGTGGCGGGATTAGGGGTGCCTTGGCTTTGCTTTGTCGTAGTCTTTTGGAGAGTTACCACGACAGCGTGAGTAGAGTCTGTTGTGGTTATGGTGGTAGTGATGGTGGAAAAACTAAATGCTAGGATAGTGGTAGCGGGAATGGTAGTTAGAGCAGCGATAGTGGTGGTGGTGAAAGGAGTGGTGTCGTAGGCGATGCTACCAATCATGACTTCATTGGTCATGGGGTTGGTGTCTTAGTTGGAAGCCATTACAGTGAGTGAGTGGCGGTTAAGAGAAAAGTTCACTGGAGTAGAAGAGGAGTTTTGCTTCTGACAGGGAGCTTAAGATTTTGAATGAAAGCTTGATTATTGAGGGTGAAGGAAGGAGTTTTAAATAGGGAATTTTTGCATACAAAGGGTGGCTCATAGGTTATTAATAGGATTAGTAGCAATTATAGCCTCTATTTAGTACAAAATCATCATAAATCTCCATAAAATTTGCATGACTGCCACGTCACCCACTGTGCATGCATCAGGGTGCATGACCCATTTCCTATCCCTTATCCCTTTAATCCTGTCTTTTATCATGTGATGCTTTGACTCCCAGTGTTTGTATGGAGACCTATATCTGTAATAAATGGTAGGGGGAGAAATTAGTCCTAGTCTAGATATGAAGAAACTGACTAGAAAAATAAAAGAGAGAGAGAAAGAGTCGAAAATGCTTGGGTTGCATCCCAAGAGCGCTTTATTTATCGTCGGTGAGCTAGATGGACAACACCGAGATCACAGTGTGGTGTTAGTAGCCTCCATGAGATTGATCTCCTTAGAGTGAGCTTGGAACCCTTCATAATAGGACTTGAGATGATGCCTATTGACTTTCAGAACTTTTCCAGTTACAATGCTCTGTACAACGAGTACTCCATATGGAAACACCTTGGTCATGACATATGGTCTAGCCCACTGAGACCTCAACTTTCCAAGAAATAGTTTAAGATGAGATTGGAATAGAAGGACTCTCTGCCCCACTTTGAAGACTTTCCTGGAAGCGAAAAAGTCATGGTGATGCTTAGCAGTCTCCTTGTAGGCCTTACTCCTTTCATAAACATCATCGCGGATTTTCTCAAGTTCATGTAGTTGCAACCTCTTATGCTCCTTAACCTAATCGAGCCCAAAATTAGTCTCTTTGATGGCCCAATATACCTTGTGCTCGATCTCATTGGATAAGTGGCACGCCTTCCCATAGATAACTCTATAAGGTGATATCCCGATGGGAGCTTTCCATATTGTATGAACTGCCAAGAGAGCTTCAAAAAGATGAAGACTCCAGTCTTTCCTATTGGGATTGACTATCTTCACCAGGATGAGCTTAACCTCTCTGTTGCTCACTTCAACTTGTCCATTTATCTGTGGGTGGTATGCTGTGAAAGTCATATGCTTGACCCCCCATTTTGATGGTCATGCCAAGACTGTCTTGTCCATTTGTCTTATTGCAAAAATGTGTACCATAATCACTAATAAGTAGTCTCGATGTCCCGTATCTGAATATGATACTATCCTTGATGAAGTTCTCTACGGTCTTTCCATCATCGTTCTTAGTTACCTTGGCTTCTATCCATTTGGGGACGTAATCTGCTATAAGGAGGATGAACTTGAACCTATAGGAAGAAGGAAAAGGGCCCATGAAATAGATACCCCAGACATCAAAGATCTCGATGACCAAAATAGGAGTCATCGGGAGCTGATCTCGATGTCTAAGATTACCAGCCTATTGACAGTTGCCACATTCCTTGTAAAACATAATAGAGTCATGAAAGATGTGGGGACAGTAAAATCCGCACTCAAGGATGCATTGTGCTATTCTCCTTGGCCCATCGTGACCTCCACAAAATAGAGAATGACATGCTTACAAGAGTCTCGGTATCTTTTCCCCATAAACACATCTTCTTAAAACAAGGTCGTTCCCTTGTTTCCATATATAAGATTTATTCCAAAAATACCTTCCATCTTCCCTTTCCATTCTTTCTTTGTCATTTTGTGTGAAATCTTCTGAAATTTCCTGATTGAAAAAAAGTTGACAAGATCTGCATACCATGGAGTCTTGGTGATAGCAAAGAGACTTTCCCTAGGATATTCATTATGCACTTCCCTTGGTTCTTTTGAATTATTCAGTCTACTCAGATGATTGTCCACCATGTTCCCTATCCCCTTCTTATCTCTGATCTTCATGTCAAATTCTTAAAGCAAAAGGATCCACCAAATCAGTCATGGCTTGGCTTCTTTCTTGGTCATTAGGTACCTCAAAGAAGCATGGTTTGAGTATATAATGACCTTGGAATACCTAAGGTAGGAACATAATTTTTCTAATGCAAAAATGATAGCAAGGAGTTCGTTCTCATTGGTGGTGTAATTCCACTGAGCTGCATCGAGATTCTGGGAGGGCTGTAATTCCACCCGTTGTCCCAATACTGCTCCTACTGCTTTATCGCTTGCATCACACATGATCTGGAAGGGCTAGTCCTAGTTGGGTGCTTGGATAATGGGTGCAGAGATCAGCTGCTTCTTGGTAGTGTCAAATGCTTCTTTGCAAAGATCTCCAAACTTGAAGTTAGCTTCTTTCTAAATTAATCTGTATAGGGGCTCGGCGTTCTTTAACAAGTTCTTAATGAACCTATGATAAAAACCTGCATACCAAAGGAAAGACCTAACTGCCTTTTACAGAAGTAGGGTAAGGTAACGATTGAATAACATCGATTTTACCTTTATCTACCTCGATACCCTTCTTAGAAACAACATGACCTAATATCATCCCTTGGTCTACCATGAAGTGGCATTTCTCATAGCTAAGTACTAAGTCAGACTAGATACAGCGTTTAAGGATCTTAGTGAGGTTATCGAGACATGCGTCAAAAGAATTCCCATACACTATAAAATCATCCATGAAGACTTCAATGATGCTTTCCATATAAAGAAAAGATACTCCCCATACACCTTTGGAATGTAGTGGGAGCATTATAGAGACCAATAGGCATTCATCCGTAAGTAAAGGTGCCAAAGGGACACGTAAATGTTGTCTTCTACTGGTCTTCTGGTGCCACCGTGATTTGATAGAAACCTGACATTCTATCAAGACAGTAGAAATGAGACTTGCCTGCTAGTCTCTCTAGCAACCGATTAATAAATGGCAGTGGGAAATAATCTTTATAGGTCTCTGCATTGAGCTTACGGTATTCAATGCAAACTCTCCACCGGTTTCATATTTCAGTTGGGATTGATTCTCCTGCTTCGCTTGATACCACCGTGATCCCTATCTTCTTTAGAACAACTTGTACCAGTCTAACCTACTCATTTTCAGAGATGGGGTAAATGAGGTTAGCCTCCATGAGCTTGATCACCTCTTTCTCTAATCCTTCCATCATAGCAGGATTGCGTGGTCTTTGAGGTAACCTAGAGGTCTTGGCATTCTCCTCTAGGCGATAGGTCTTGGCATTCTCCTCTATCTTGATCTTATGCATGCAAGTGGTAGGACTAATCCCCTTAATATCGGAGTCCACCCAATTGCCTCCTTGTTCTGCTGGAGCAAGGAGATTAGCCACTTCTCTTCACCGAGACTCAATTTACTAGAGATAATCACCAGGAATGTATCGTTATCCCCCAAGAAACCATACTTAAGGTGACTCAAGAAACTCTTAAGTTCAAGATCCAGTGGTTTGATGATGGAAGGGGTAAGCTTCTAGAAGGGTGGCAGAGCGAGCTTCTAGAAGGGTGGCAGAGCGAGCTTCTAGAAGGGTGGCAGAGCGAGCTTCAGTCCGGGGCTCGATGTAGGTTGAGATGAGTCGAGACTATGAATAGCTTCTTTCACCTTCTTATCCAAATCTATGTCATCGAGCCTCTCGATGTCAAAAGCTTGATTCAGGCTGACAAAATATTCATCTAAGAGATTGAACTCAAAAATTTGTTGGATGATGGGATCAAGACTATTAATGCTGCATCGGCTCGAATCTTCTTCCAGGGTCTTCATGGCATCATAGACATTGAAAGTGGCTACTTCCCCGTTGAATTCCATAGTGAGATAACCATTGTGTACAACATTCTTGTTCATGGTAGTGCTCAAGAACGATCTGTCTAGTAGCATATCAGAGTTTCCCTTCTTATCTGCATCACACATATCAAGAATGTAAAAGTCATTGGGAAACACAAAATCATTTATCTTGACCAATACGTCTTCTAAAATTCCCTCACAATAGACAATAGAGCAATCCGTGTGCTGTAAGACTATCCTAGTCTCCTCGAGAGGCATATTGTGGTTGGCTGATATATGCTGGTAGATAGAGAAAGGCATGACATTTATAGATGTACTGAGATCACATATAGCCTTCTGAATTCCAACCAGACCTATGGTACAATTGATTACAAACATTCCCTCGTCCTTTAGCTTAGGGCATAATATGCATTGAATCATGACATATACATTCTCCCCCATAACTACATTATCCAGGTCATGCTGCTTCTTCTTATTGGTGCACAGCTCCTTGAGGAATTTTGCATATTTGGGTATCTATCTAATCATATCGAGAAACGGGACATTGATCTTGACTTTCCTCAAGCTCTCAAAGATCTCCTCCTCCTCTTTCAGTTTCTTGGTCTTTACTAGTCTCTCTAGAAAAGGAGGTCTGGTCTCGGTAAAAATCACTAGTTCCTCTATGTCATCGGGAATCACTATGACTTCATGCTCCATTTCTATTCTTCATGGTTCTGATTAAGCCTCTTTCTTTTCCCTCAATATGATTGCGCTAACATTCTCTCTTAGATTGTCCTCTATATGAGATGGAGGTCTACCTATGTACTCAATCTTGGAGAGAGTGCTAGCTATCTAGGCCGTCTATTTTTTCAAGTTTGAGATGATAACTTGTAGTCCCTATATTTGATCATCTACAAACTCAAACCTCTTATTGGAACCCTCAATGCGAGCAGTAAAAAGTTTATAAGGATTATGTTGCAGCTGCTGTGGTGGGCTGGTTATATTTGTTGAGAAATACTCGGTATGATCGCATTGTACTGATTCCTCCCCATGAGCTAATTCTGTGGTCCATGTGGTTGTTGGCGGTCGTTATTTCCCCTAGTAAGTGCTAAACGATCTCACCACCCTATCTGATTTCTTTGTGGTGGTGGAATGTAAGGCTCCTTATTTTCTTGATTACCATAGTTATTATGGTTGCTGTAATTTTCATAGTTGCCATAGTTTCCCATGGCGTTGACCTGCTTAAAATTTGGGTCTCCTATGCGAGGGCATTCATTAGTAGCATGAGTGGATGTTTTGCAAAATTCACACTCCTTTGCGACCTTAGTCTGGACAACTATCTTGTGCTCAAGCTCAGTGAGTCTCTCTAATTTTTCATTGAGATCATAAGAACTGATCTCATTGACTAATCTTGCTATAGATTTTCCTTCACGATCCCTAAACTGTTGAGCAGTTTCTGCCGTAGTCCTGATAAGCTCCTAAGCTTGTGTTATTGATGAGAATGCCCCAACTAGTAGCTTCCATGAAAGATTGCAAGGCGAATGAGAGACCTTCATAGAAGTTTTGGACTAAGGCTTGATTAGTGAATCTATGGGGTGGACAGGCTGCCAAAAGGTGCTAGAACCACTCATAATACTCATGGAGACTCTTAGTGTCCTTCATCTTGGCTGAATTGATCTATCTTTTTAAAGGGGTAACTCTCGATGCTGGAAAGTACTTATCAAGAAAGAGTCTCAATATCTGGTCCCATGATGAAATGAATCCTGATTTTAAACGACAAAACCAGTCATTGGCTAAGTCCTCGGGAGAAAAAGCAAAGACTTTAATTTTGCAAGGTCTAGATTGACCTTGGGCGACTTCATGGAACAAATCGTCAAATGGAACTTCTCCAAATGTTTATAAGGTTAATCAATGGCCCTTCCGGCAAATTTGGGTAAGCTATGGACAAAACCAGATCTCATCCTAAAGTTCTTATTATCAATCGCAACCGGATAAGTGATATGAAGTGGTCGTTGATCCACTGGGACCCCTATAAGTTCTCGGAACGACTGCTCTGCGTTAGCTATGGGCACAATGGCTATTTCAGGTTCAGAACCTGAGTTATTTGGATTGTCAGGTAGTCCTTCTATATTGATTGGGTCATCGTTGGGTCCGCTTAAAGTTTCTTCCTGATGCTTAGACTCTCTACGCTATCGAGCTTGCTTAGAGCGAGCTCTGCTGGATCTTTTGATTTCGGGATCGTAGAAGAATTCGCTGCCACGTCCTATAGCTCTGGTCATCCATGTCGAATAACTAGTCAAAAGGAACCAATCCCCGGCAATGACACCAAAATTTGATGGGTGTCTAGACCACCAAAAATAAATCCCTGTACAAAATAAACTAGTAGTTAGTAGTGAGCAGAGGTCTAATCCACAAGGGATGGTATTTGACAATGTTATTCTTAGAAGATAACACACTGCGTGACCTAGAAGTACTCTCGATGGGAATTTGTAGAATAAGACTAAATAATGTAGGTAATAAAATAATGAGAAACAATGACTCAACCAAAGTAGAGCAAGACTGAATATCGTGGTTATCATAGGGAGAGGAATTAATTGCACCGGGACCTAGATCTAGTTATATTAGTGCGCATGCATCGTACAACACTAGCAACTTTTACTTACAGTACATGGAGACCGGACTTCGCGCCACAACCTCCCTCTTACTCATTGTGTCTCTCGACTTTGCACCAAAGAGCTCCCTAATGGATAGCAATAAATAATTGAAAAGCCTAAATCCTTACTGACAGGTAGTGAAGCACTCCCAACATGCATAAGATTACCTTTCTCCAGTCTCAATGGAGAGTGTCATTACTTTATTCCTTTTCAGGTATAATTATGGATGAAATAAATTAAAAATAATCACAAAGACTTCACAAATGGTTGATCAGGCCAAACAACGAGACTAGGTGATATCCTTACGATAAAACCGTTGAAGTACCGAGATTGGCAAATAAGTCGCCTTATGAACTTTTTTATTCAATTGCGGTCCTCACACCATTTTAATTCAGCCTTGACCCTTACTTGGTCAAGTCATAAAGAATTTAGTTAAAGACGACTATATTTAAATGTGCTAAAATATTAATAGACTGAAAGTAAATCATATTAAAATGTAAACACTTGAAACCGAAATAAAGCAATAGAACTAAAAATGAACTTGAAATTAAACTTAAAAAAGGTTCAAAAACTAAAACTGTAATTCGAAATGTACTTGGAACTAAGAACACAAAGACTGAAAACTAGACTAGAAAGGCAGAAAACGGTGGATGGTAGATGCTCCTTTGAAATGCGCCGGCCTAGTATTTAAATCTGAATGTCTCTCCTTATGCTTCCTCTTTTGTGTTAGAATAGGACTCTTAGCATTTATCTCGTTGGATTCATTTTCTTATAGTTTCGATCTTCAAATGGAATTAAACCCCTATTTTTATCCCCCATAAATAGGATTAGGATAGAAATTAAACTCTTCCTTGAATTGGACTCTTCCTGAATAGGATTTGCCCACATAAGGTGTCTTCCAATTCTGTAATTTGGTATTGATGTCATCCTGGTCATTTTGGAATGCTCTTAAATCACCGGGACTAGCTATTGCTCCTATTGTCTGCTTTTCAGGTCTTGGTGAAAGGCTCTTTTCTTCTAAATATTGCATGTTTTCTCCAAATTACCTCAAAAATTGGAAAAGAGAGAAAAAGAAGTAATAGCGGCCAAAAAGACTAAAGACATGGTCTCAATGATATGAAAATAAGCACAAATACATGTTAGAAATACAACCCATCACCTTTCATACCTTCCTGCTGAACTCGCTTGGAATTGACTTTATTCATTAGAATAGGGCTGGATTATGGATTGGATTCGTAGTTGATATGCATAGTAAAAACCACAATAATAGTTTAATCAAAAATTAAATTTATGATTGGTTCAAGATATTTTTACCTTATCATAAAAGCTATTCTTTTCTATAACCAACTTCTCAAGCACATGTTCGGTATCAAGCCTGCCCATGCAAGGGGATGGGTGAATATTTGAGTGATTCAATGTACGTGGTAAGCTTGTTGAAGCAAAAACACCATTCAGTTTCGTGGAAATTTCATTCGGAATGGGCTAATTTTCTAGCTCTTTTACGAACAATGAATCATATTACGGTGGATTATTAGATGATCACATTTGGTGGGATTGCACCCCCAACTTTTGCCTTGATGTCTTTTTACATGACTTGAATGGCCGAAACATGTTTCGGTTCAACTAGTCCTCCTTGTTCGACTTTTTTGTATTTTGTTCTTTTAATAAATTCGGGGGTTGATTTCCCACTCGCTGGCTCTTAAAAAAAACATCTCAAACACATGTGAATTGCAAAGTGCAAATGCAATTCTAGAACAACGCTCATCAAAATTAGGATGCCGCAATGTTAAGCATTTGTAGTTTCACAATGGAGACCGGATCCAATATCTAAAGATGGTAGAATCTTCAAACATAATATGGAAATTTAGCACATGAACAATAATAATTAATAATTTTACCAAAAAAAAAGGATAAAATGGATTTTATATCCTTGGAAGTTACCTCAATAAATTCACCACCAAATTTTAGCTCCTTAGCTTGCTGATGCTCCAGCAGAATCGTCCTAGGCAAACATATATCATGCTCATCCACCTCAAAACAAAAATCCAGAGTAACACGAGGCTTGAAGATGACAATTTTGTAAATTCACTTGTCATCACACCAAAATCAGCAAATAGATAGAACTCTTCAAGGTTTGGGCAAGAAATTTCAAGAACTCATGCCATGTACTCCAAACTCCAGTTTTTTCAAGGATTTGGAAGCAATAGCAAACTGATCAAACCCTAAAAAGTTTCCTAAACCTAACAATTAAAGTAACGAACAGCCACAGAAAACTACAATCTTGTATTTCCGATTCCTTGAGGCGTTCCAATAGGAATAAAAGTACACCTAACTGTCTAATCAACGAAGCACAATTGAAAATGAATTGCGGCAACACGACATTATGGTTACTGAACTTAAAATAATCTTTTTATAAGCTACTCAACTTTTACCAAGTAAAATTTCATGAACTCCATTTCGTTAGATATACCAAAAAATCACTATTTTTTAATTATATTTGTAGTTATTTTATAGTTTCTTATGAACCAATTTATCAAATATTTTGAATACCTACAGTGAGTCCAACTATATTCCCCATTTACCATTTTACAGGATCTACAGTGTTTTTGCTCCAACCATCTGCCCCATTTTCTATTCCCCATATTAGATTCCCCTATAATAATCTTTTATTATTATTATTATTATATTATTATTATTATTATTATTAATTTCTTTACATCATCGCTACTATCAAAAACTAACAAAATATTTAAAAAAATAAAAGTAATAAAATATTAATATTATAATCATTCCCCCAAAATAGGATTTTAGGGAAAACTACATGGGAAATGGTTGGATTGACCCATTCCCCATATTTATTTCCCATTTTGAAGAATACTATAAAATGGGGAATGGTTGGACTCGCCCCTAAGGGCAAGTCCAACCATTCCCCATATAGTATTTGCCAAAATGGGGGTTCCCTACACATGGGGAATGGATCTATTCCCCATTTTGGAGAATACATTAAAATAATATTACCTTTGTAATTTTATAGTTTTTAGTATTTGTTTTCTTATTTTTTTTGTTAGGCCGTCTCGAACCGCACGCTAAAAGTGGGGATGGAGTGGAATTTTAGCTCGAATGGGACGCTAAATCCCACGACAAAAATTGGGGAGCAACAGGGGGCCGCCAACAATGGCGAGAAACTGTAGCTCCCCAATTTTTTAATTAGTTTTTGTTTTTTTAATTTCCTTTATAATTAGGTTTTTTGTATTTTTAATTTGTTGTTCGGTAGAAAGTTAGGTAGAAAGTAATAGAATAATAACATTGTAGTTCGGTGCGAAATTTTTGAGTGAATGGTTGTAGACGTGGACACTATAGCAACACCAAATTAAAGAGGAAAATAGGATTTGTTGTGAAAAACTGAGTGTGGGGTTGGAGATGGTCTTAGTTTAACAGTAAAATAATAATATTTAAAGGGACTTTGAATTGGAGAATGTAAAATGGGGAAGATGGCTAGAGCAAAAACACTGTAGGCCCCTCAAAATGGAGTTTGGTGAATTGAAAATGAAAAATATGGTTGAACTTAAGGGCATCTCCATCGCCTCTTCAAAAGTGGGGTTGGAGTCACAAATGATGCTCCAATGGAGCTTCATTTCCTGTCCCATACTTTGGGGTTTGCAACAATGCAACTTCAAATGAAGTTGCACTGTTGCAACTTCAAAATATATTTTATTATTTGTTTTTGCTTTTGCTTTTGCTTTTTTAATTTATTAATTTGTGTTTACTTTGTTATTTGTAGTTTTGAGTTAGGTAGAAAAGAAAAAAATAGTAATAATAATTTAGTTTTGAAGTGGAAATTTGAAGTGAAGGTTGAAGGATAAATATTGTACCAACTTCAAATTATAAAGTTTGAAGTGAAAAATGGTGATGTTGGGTTGGAGAGATGCTCATATACTAGTTTCAAGAAAGACTTCGAAAACTTTTTTTTTTACAAATTCAAAAAATTATTTTCAAACACAGTATAAGTTAAAATATGTGGTTATAAATAATGAATACAGAGAAAGGTAGGAAAGAGAACGACAAAAACTATTAATAATTTATTTTTATCCTAAAATGCTTAATAAATACTAGGGTAAATTTCGAAAATATATCATATGGTTTAACTAATTTTTGAAGGAGGACCACATTTTTTATTTCAAAACGGGTTCTGGTTTCAAAATTTAGCAACATATGACAAAAAAGATCCTCAATTTGAAAATATATCACAACAAAAAATAATCGTAACCATTTCGAACCGAACTTTTACAGGTTGATTAATAAAAATACAATACACCTGCATAATAATTTTTGAAATTTTTTGAGAAGTGTAGATATTTTTTGTTATTTAAAAGACCATGATAATTTTGAAATATCATAACAAAATGAAAAATCTCCGAAACTTATTCAAATCTTTATATATAATTCGTAAATATTATGGTTAATTTATAGGAATGTTGAATAGGTCAAAATATGATAAGTGAAATTTAGTAGAGTTTTGGTCTTGATTAAATTTACAAATTATGTAAAGAAATTCAGCTTTTAACCTTTATTTGAGAACAATTTCAAGAAGTCAACAGATTTGGGGAAAGTCTTACTGAATTCGGGAAAGGCAAAAAAATATGGTGGAAAAAGATGGAGTAAATAGTGGAAGAAAAATCAAAAGTTGATGAAAAGTAGGATGATGTGACATGTACTATGTGGGAGAGAGAAAAAAAAGAAGAAAAACTTTTTTACTTTTGACATAAAGCTGATTTTAGGAAGTTGCTTTTGCTTCTGAGACAAAAAGTTCTCGGACAAAAAGATCTTACTTTTGTAATATTTCATTCCTAGTATCTTTTGACCAATTAGAGTTATTTTGCAAACTCTATCTCTCTCATTGGTTCATCATCTTCCTGATACTAAAAACTCATTTTGCTGTGATTTTTTCTCCATTAATGGATTTTCATTTCCCTTAACAAATATGAGTGAGTAGTCTCTAGCAGGCATAGCTTGTCTAGCACTGGCTGTCTAAGCCTTCCTCCAGCACATGTAATGTATTTCTTGCTTGTGTCTTTTGTTGATTGTGTTATTGACTGTTTCTTTCTTATTGAGTTTAGTGCCCAAAATCCTACTTAACTATATCAATGAGGCCTAGCGAAGATTTTGTATGGTGGAATCATAATCACACACACTAGTAACATGAAACTGAGAGGAGATTGTGCTAGTGCTAAGGGTTTTAGCTTTATGTTAAATACTCAACTGAACTTAATACAAAGTTTTTGGTTTATTGTGACCTAGCGGAGATTTATGTTAGTAACCTTAGAAATCAGGTGAGGCCGAGAGGTATACTCGGGAAGATTAGGTTGGAAAACCTTAGATCTATGTGTTTAACACAAGCTGTCTTCAATGTGAATGGAGGAAAAGCTAAGATAGCTCTAGCGATGGGTGATGCTTGTGCTTTTTACTATTGTTATTTCATATATTTTAGTTCATAATATTTAATTTCATGCAATTGTAGTTTTAGAAGAACAACAACCTTCATTAAAAAGAAAAAATTTTAGCAACAATCTACCAAGGGAATTTCAGACTGTTCGTGCTTGCTTCTTCTAGAATACAACACTTGTGCTTGCCTCTATACACAACCTGACCCTAGTATACTTGCTAGATGGCACCATGTAGGCGCAATAAGTTTTTGGCATCGTTGCCAGGGGGCAACATTAGAAAGTTTGTACATTTAACTGTAGATTGATGCTCTTTACCTTTTTTTAGCTTTTCAGGAATAGGTATTCTGGAAAGACTTTCCCGCTGGAAATGGAAGGAATCCTAAACCCTAATCCTAACGGCGATGATCAAGCAAGAGATGAGATGGATGAAAACCATACACAACCCCGAAGGCCCACACTTTGGACATATGTGCAACCCAATACTAAGGGACACTC
Source organism: Euphorbia pulcherrima (assembly GCA_947683365.1). NCBI lineage: Eukaryota > Viridiplantae > Streptophyta > Magnoliopsida > Malpighiales > Euphorbiaceae > Euphorbia > Euphorbia pulcherrima. The sequence goes on along the minus strand of CANTUS010000010.1, from coordinate 17,292,061 downwards.
TTCTTGTATTTTGATACCTCAAGAAGGGGACAATCTATTTGAAGTAAAGGCTTCCATGATATAGATGGTTTAGGTTTCCATCCAATTTGGAGGGTTGCCTAGAGAAGACCCAAACTCACACATCCAAGACTTTATCACTATGTGTAATAGTTAGAACTAATAGAGGAGTCTCGGATGATGTCATAAGATTGAAGCTTTTTCCCTTCTCTTTAAGGGATAAGGCAAGACTGTGGTAGGAAACACTAGAACTAGGATCCATAATAACCTGGAATGTCATGGCGAAGGCTTTCCCGAATAAATATTTTCAACCAAAGCTAGCCTTGAAGCTGAGTAATGAAATCACATTGTTTTCCCACTTTCTAGATGAGTCTTTATCTGAAGCTTGGGAAAGGTTGAATTAAATGCTAAGGAAAGTGCCAAATTATGGTATCCCTACAAGGATACAAGTGCAAAACTTCTACAATAGGTTGACAAATGCCCATAAAATGCAAGTGGAATTAGTTGCTAATGGTGAACTAGAAGACTTCGTCCCTGGGGAAACATTTGAGATTATAGAAAGGCTTGTTAATACAAGCTCAAAATGGCACTCTGCAATTGAAGATAGGCCAAAGGCTATCCAATTAGAGGATGTCACCCAACTTTCCAACAAATTTGACATGCTTCTCTAACACTTTTCAAAGAAGAATGTCTCAGCCATCATAAGCTCACATCCAAGTTACTGTGGGTATTATGGAGGTAACCATAGGAGCATTGACTATGATGTTGCTCTTATATAAGAGCAATGTAATTTTATGCAAGAAAATCAAGGGGGAAACCCTTTCTCCAATAATCAAATCCAACTTAGGGAAACCTTTCCTAGAATAAGCAGAGACAACCTCAGGAACACCTCACTTTCAATAGCACAGTCATTTCCAGCAACCTCATAACCAACAAGTAGGACAATTCAGACTTCCATAAATTCTGAATTAGATGAAATGAAAGACACAATGGCCTAATTCGTGAATCAAATTCAATTTTCCATTTAACTTTTAGAGACTCAAATTCATCAACTGGCACAAGCTATTACCCCAAAGTGAAAGGAAACTCTTCCTAGAAATACCGAGAATAACCCTAAGGAGGAATGCAAGGTGATCTTGTTGAAAAATTGTAATATTATCGGTCAGACTGCCCTATTGTCATTAATGTTGTTGGAAATGCAGGTGAGAAGGCTAAAGAAGCTGAGATCGGAAAACCTAAGGAGAAAGGACAACCTTACGAAGAAGCTGAATATGAGACTATTGATAAAACAAAGAAACTTGAGTTTGTGTCAGATAAAGAAGAGCTTGTAGATTGTGGAAAGCATGTTATCCAAACATGCCAACCAAGGATTTCATATCCTTAAAGTGCTAAGAAACATGAGATGCCTAAGCATTTTGATAAATTTCTTGTAGTCTTTAGAAAATTGCATATCAATATTCCTTTTGTTGAAGCCTTAACTAATATGCCTATGTATGTTAAATTTTTAAAGGAACTTTTGGCCAGCAAAACCAAACTGGAGAGTGTGGCTATGGTAAAATTAAATAGAGATGGTTCCTCCATTCTACAAAGTAGACAACCTTTTGCCCACAAAACTAAAAGATCCAAGGGGTTTTTACATTCCTTGCTCTATTGGCAATCTTGAAATTGAAAATGCTTTCTGTAATTTAGGAGTAAGTATTAATTTCATGCCATACTCTATGTACAAACAACTTGGCTTAGGAGAACCTCATCCTACTAGGATCTGAAATCAATTAGCGGATAGAACTATGAGATATCTTAGGGGTATAGTTGAGGATGTGGTTGTTAAGGTTGGGAAATTCATTTTACCTGTGGACTTAATAGTTATGGATATGGATGATGACATGCATGTTCCTATTATTTTAGGAAGACCTTTTCTACCCACAGGTCGGGCCTTGATAGATGTACACAAAGGAAAGCTAATCTTTAAAATTCATGGTGTAGAAGTCATGTTTAAAATAAATGAAACCATAAATTGTCATTCTTCTTGTAATGAGCAATGCAATCTCATTGATGATGCTGATGTGCATTTAAATCCAAATTTTCTTCAGGACCTTGATGAAGAAGAATTAAAAGAAAAGGATAAGAGTATCAAGAAGGGAAAATCTGAAACTGAGTGCCAGACAACCTCAAGGGGCAGAAAGAAAACTGAGCCTTTGGCAAAGTACCTTGAACCTGAGATTGTCTCGCAAGAAATCAATCAACAAACCCATGAGCTAAAACATTGGCCTAATAATCATGAATTTGAGGTTGGGGAAGCCAAAGGATTACAACTTATGGACTTGAAGAGTTCAAAGCGTCTAGCTTTGAGAATGCCATAGACAACAAAGAGAAAACCAAAAATTGGCATCATCAAAGACTTCAAGTTAAGGAATTCCATCCCAGTGAACAAGTATTAATATTTAACTATCATTTAGAACCCTCACCAGGGAAGCATGTGTCTCTTTGGACTGGACCATACTATGTGGTGAAAGCCTTCCCCAATGATGATATTGAAATTGCAAATCTAAAGGGGGAAATCTTCAAAGCCAACAAAGAAAGGTTGAAACCTTACTTGACATCAAGACAAGCTTACAAGGGGAAGGAAACCTTCATCCTCATTTTGGGAAACAATGAACTGGATCACAAAGTTAAACCCATTTATCCGGATCAGGTTTGAAACAAATAAAATCTTAAACTATATAGATCCTAAATCCAAATGAAAACATCCAGAAAAAATCTAGCTACAAGGTTGTCCATCAAAGATATCAAGTACGTAAGCAAATGGAATCATCAGAATAAAGCTTGGAAAGGAAACAAGGTTTAATCCCTCCAGAATAGCATCCGAAAGTGCTAATTACCATATCTTCAGAAAAAGGCAGATCTAGAGAATATGAGTCTAAAAATATCTGGAAGACTCATGCTTGAAGACAATGGGAAAAGATCCTTTCCCGAAGACAAAGACAAAATGACAGCTTCCAGCTTTTAGAGAAAGGATAAAAGGACTGACACTAGACTGAAAAAGCCAACATCCTTTTTTACCTAGACCAATAGGGAACTCACGCTAAAAAGTTAATGGTGTGAAAGTTGGTGCATCACAAGAAGCCAAGTAAAATGATCACTGACAACTTTTTAAGATCAATCCCTAGAATTGAAACGGGTCAAATTACAGTCTAACGTATTGATCAACAGTTCTAAAAGTGCCATCTATAACCTGATCAAGGGTGAAGATTTATTACAAGTTCAACAACCAACAATGGCTACTTTTATGATGGAAGCCTATAAAAGGGAAACTTTACTAAATGAGAAGGTTGGTTGTTTGATTGACAATAACAAGTAACAAAGAACAAGCGTTCAATCAGCTTACAAATCCCTCCAAGAATCAATTAATTCCACATCTATTTTAAGAATTCCTAAGTGAGTTATAAACTTAAGGAAATCTAAAATAAAAACCTTTGTGAAAACAAGAGTGTAAAGATCTCCAACTTGGGTGAGTTGTGAGATTAGGATACAACTTAAAGTTGGTGCTTTGAGTGGGAACTCCCTGTAGGACTCAGCTTAGATTTGGGGTAGAAGTCTAAGTGGTATATCCTACTAAAGACTAAAGGACTCAGCTAGGAGTTGGTGCTTCTAATGGTATATCCTACATCTGAAAGCGGTTACCATCTAGGGACAAATTGTAGGCTGGATTCCTGTCAGTTGGAAAGGATTCCACTAGTGGAAAAGCTCGAAGGAAGAAAACTCTGGGGACTAGAGTAGGCGGGGCTAAACAAGGATAAAAACCTTCTGTGTTTTATTTCTCTAACTTTTATTATTAGCATTATATTATCATAACTGCATCATCCGATTCATAATCAAATATGCTAAGCTAAGACTTTTTAAAGTCTTTATATTCTCCAAAAAAGGGTTATTCGCCCCCTTCTAACCTTATAAAGGCCCTTATAAGGACCAACAAGTGGTATCAGAGTAAGTGCTCAAACTAGAGATCTAACAATCTTGAGCTAAAGGTCCATGTATGTTGGTTCACATATTAAAATGAGTTTTCAAAACTCACAACCCCTTCCTGAGGGTATGTCTGTTACCCATCCTCCACTCTTCATAGGTGAACAATACACATTTTGGAAAAATTAGATGAAGAACTTTATCCAGTCACAAAGTATGCAAGCATGGTGAGTTTTTAAAGATGGTCCATATGAGCCTACTTATGAAGTAGAGGGTATGACTACCTGAAAATCATCAAGTATGTGGGATGAGAATGACTTTAAAAAGTTGCATGAAAATGTAAATGTTATTAACATGCCTCATTATGCTCTTAGTGCAGCTGAATTCAATAGGATATCCGGATGCAAAACTGTAGAAGAGATTTGGGAGAACTTAGAGGTAACCTATGAAGGAACCACTAAAGTAAGAGAAGCTAAGTTTGATCTACTCCAACAAAAGTTTGAATACTTCAAGATGGAGCCTAAAGAATCAATCAGCAGCATGAACACTAGATACACCAATCTAGTGAATGAGATGAAGAGGCTAGAAAAGGAGATCCTAGAAGTAGAAATGGTCAAGAAAGTGCTCCAAAGTCTCACCAAGGAATGGGATAGCAAAATGACTGCCGTTGAGGAAGCTCATGACTTAAACTTTTATAGCTATGATGAACTCATTAGTAATCTTCTAACCCAAGAATTATGCTTGGAGAGATATAGCCAATAAGAAAAGAAGCCTGAGAAGAAGAAGAAAGCCATTACATTTAAGGCAGAATCCACTGAATCAGCTTCATTTGGAGAAGAAGAGCAAATCAATGAATCAATGAGCACCAATGATCAACTTGCTTTATTAACCAGAAGGCTTAATCGATTCATACAAAAGAAAGATAGAAGGAAATCAAGAAAGTATGAATCCCAAAAACCTAGAGAAGGCACTTCCAAAAGAGACAGGCCTAGAAGAAATCCGGAAGAAAAGAAGGATCCAGAGAAATAAGCTACATGTTCTGAATGTGGTGAGAAAGGCTATTTTAGAACAAAATGTCCCAAGCTTAAGAGAACCAAGAAGTTCAAAGAGAAGGCAATGGTAGCTACTTGGAGCAACAGTGAATAAAGTAGCAGCTCATCTTCAATAGAAGAAGAGGAGACTGCCAACCGTGGATTCATGGCTCTGATTGATCCGTAAGCAGAGCAATCTGGAAGGAATGCCTCCAAGCAAGAAATAGTGCAAATTGAAGAATCAGAATCAGATACAGCAAACACTGAGGTAAATTCTTGCTCAAATTTTTCTTCTAATCTTGACCTTGCTCGAGCTCCATCTATTTTGATTAAGGGTGTAAAGAAGAATGCAAAAGTAATCAAGTCCCTTAAAAGAGCAGTAATGGAGTGGTAGAACATGCTAAAGTAATGGCATAAGACATCAATATGGTTAGAGCAACCAAGCATATTGATGTTGTGGAGGAAAACATCTTGAGGAATCAACTTCAGATCCTAAACGCAAATGTAATGGGACTGGATAGAGAAATTAATCTATTAAAGGAAGTATTCAAGAAGAGGCCATAGACAAAAGCTCCAAGAAGAGATAATACTCCTCCTCAGAATAGATTCTAAAAGACCCTTAATCAAAGGATGAAGGAAGTTAGCAGGATACCACAAGCTAAAAGTTGTACTACTACTCAAAAGGGAAAGGCTAAGGTGGCTTACAATCAATAGCCTATCAAATAAAGAAGAAACTATGGAGCAGAAGTTGCACCTCCAACAAGTTCCGGATTACCATCGGACCATCCACTAGTGTGTGAAAATCTGGGTATAAAGGACACTATGGGAAGAAGGATCTAGAGAACATCAACGAGAAGTAAAAGCAAAATATACCTATTTTGGGGTACAGGTTTTGTAGGGAAAATAATCATATTACTAAATCAATTAAAAGCCGGTTATTATGATGTTTACCCTTGGATGGAGATGGTTATTAACCTGAGAGGACCCTAATCTGATTAGGTACCCAAACCCACTTGATCTATTTTATAGGTATGGCTTAGATCTATAGTAGATCAACACACTTGGTAAATTGATAGTGGATGCTCATGGCATATGACAGGTGATGAGAAGGCCTTCATCACATTGACCCAAAAGAAGGGAGGCAAAGTAAGCTTTGGAGACAATAAAAAAGGAAAGATCTTTGGTCATGGAACCATTCGATCCGAGTTAAAGATAGAAGATGTCTCAATGGTTGATGGTCTGAAATTCCACTTGCTAAGTGTGGCCTAACTCTGTGACAAAGGAAGAAAAGTCACATTTGATTCTGGAGGCTGCTCAATCTATGATAGAAAATCCAAGCAACTCATTCTTTATACACCTAGAGTAAGTAATGTCTATTCTATAAACATTAAAAGTGATAAAAAAGAATATCTGCTTGATACCTAAAGAAGAAGAATCGTGGCTATGGCACCGGAGGTTAGGACATGTCAGCATGAACCTCCTGTCCAAAGTTGCAAAAAAGGAATTAGTAGTGGGTTTGCCTAAGGTTACTTTTGATAAGGATCATCTATGCACTGCATGTTAATTCGGTAAACAGCATAAAAGAAGTTTCCCTTCCATCTCATACATTCCTTCCAAAAGAATACTTGAGCTCCTTCATATTGATATCTTTGGTCCAATCAAACCATTAAGTTTAGGTAGAAGAGAATACACCATGGCCATTGTGGATGATTATTCTCGATATACCTGGGTTCTCTTGCTAGCAAGCAAGGGTGAAACCATTAACCAAATCTCAAAAATATTCATCTGGATAGAAGTAGAACACGGCATAAGCATTGCACGCATTCGTAGTGATAATGGTGAAGAATTCAAAAATAAGCACTTTGCTGACTTTTGTAACTCTGAAGGAATTGAACATAACTTCTCTACCCCTAACACTCCTCAACAGAACGGAATTGTTAAAAGAAAGAATAGGACCATAGTTGAAATGGCTAGAACAATGCTCAATGAAACTTGTTTGCCAAAATACTTTTGGGGAGAGGCCGTGAATATAGCATGTTATATTCTAAATAGAGCTCTAATTCGAAAGACCTTAGAAAAGGCCCCATTTGAATTCTGGAAGGGAAGAAAACCCAAAATTAGGTACTTTAAAGCATTCGGATGTAAATACTACATCCTCAATGATAGAGAGCAACTAGGAAAATTTGAACCCAAATCTGATGAAGCAATTTTCCTTGGCTACTAAACACATAGTAAGGCTTACAGAGTATTCAATAAACGAACCCAAACTGTGGTAGAGTCAATACATGTAGATTTTAATGAGACTAACACTATAGGAAAGAAAAGCTACACTTTGAAAGATCCAGTTCTAGAAGCTAAAAAATCAGGAAAAAAGATTGAAGCAGGAATTCCTGATTCATCTCAAATCAAGAAGTACAAAGAGGAAGATGAAGGAATATCCTTTGATCTAGAAGTACAACAAGTTAATCTCAACCCATAGGAGATTGACTTTAATGAAGGCCAAGAAGGAGTAGTTGAAGCTGAAGTGGAGCAAGTCCTAGTTCAACATGAAGGCCTACAAAGGGAGATCCGGACACACAGAGATCATTCCATCGAGAATATTTTGGATGATGTTTATAATCCAGTAAGAACCAGAGGTCAGCTCAACAAATTGATGAGTCATGCCACTTTTGTCTCTCTCATAGAGCCAAAGAAGTTTCAGGATGCGGAGGGAGATGAAAGTTAGATGATGGCAATGTAGGAAGAGCTAGATCAATTTACCAGAAATGATGTATGGGATCTAGTACCACCTTCTAAAGGAAAATCAATCATTGGCACCAAGTGGGTGTTCTGGAACAAGCTTGATGAATCCAGAGTGGTGGTGAGAAACAAGCCAAGATTAGTTGCCCAAGGCTACAACCAGCAGGAAGGAATTGATTTTTAAGAAACCTTTGCTCTTGTAGCAAGGCTAGAAGCAATCCAGATTCTACGTGCTTTTGCATCATTCATGGGGTTCACATTATACCAAATGGATGTCAAAAGTGCATTTCTAAATAGTGTTATCCAAGAAGAATTCTATGTTAAGTAACCACCCGGATTTGAAGATCCAAAGCATTCAGATCATGTCTACAAGTTGAAGAAGGCTCTCTATGGATTAAAGCAGGCACCCAGAGCCTAATATGAGTGGTTAACCTCATTCCTTATATCTAAGGGTTATATTAGAGGTAGAGTAGACACTACCTTATTCATCAAAAAGAAGAAAAATAATATCATTCTAGTCCAAATCTATGTGGATGATGTCATATTTAGAGCTACCGATGAAAGTATGTGTAAAGAATTCAGCTCTAAAATGTAGAACAAATTCAAGATGTCCATGATGGGAGAACTCAACTTCTTCCTTGGTCTACAAGTCAAGCAAAGTCCGGATGAGATTTTCATTAACCAGTTAAAGCACACTAAGGAAATCTTAAATAAGTTTGAAATGGACAAAAGCAATCCTATGTCCACTCCCATGGGATCAGTTATAGTCCTATCCAAGGATTGTTAAGCAGAGAATGTTGATCAAAAGCTCTTTAGAGGGATGATTGGCTCACTTCTATACTTGACAGCTAGCATACGTGACATACACTACATAGTTTGCTACTGTGCAAGGTCTTAAGCCAATCCTAAGGATTCTCATCTTGAAGTAGTTAAAAGGATCCTTAGATACATCCTAGGAACCACTAAAGTTGGACTATAGTATCCTAGTAATGGAGATTTTGCACTCCAAGTGTTCACTGATGCAGACTATGGCAGAGACACTCTTGAGAGAAAAAGTACATTCAAAGGCTACCATATCCTTGAAAATTGCTTAGTATCATGGTATAGCAAGAAGCAAACTTCAGTTGCTTTATCTACTACAGAAGCAGAATATATGGCAGCTGGAAGTTATGTTGCTCAACTCTTATGGATCAAACAATAACTTCAAGATTATAAAGTGCAATCCAGATGTGTTGATGTCTTGCGTAACAATAGGAGTACTAATGATGTCTCAAAGAATGCAGTACTCCATAGCCGAATGAAGCATGTCAATATAAGGCATCATTTCATCAAGGATCATGTGATGAAGAAGGATGTTGCATTAGTATATACTCCAACTAATGAGCAAACAGCAAATATCTTTACTAAGCCACTATGTAAAGACCAATTTAGGAAGCTAAGAGAGTCAACTGGTATGTCCAATCCAATTTAGGATCAATCCGAAAGACTGCTTGACATCAAGCCAGATCCTAGACTAAAAACTCAATCTGGAAGAGAAGAAGTATTGGGAGAAATCTACTCCAGAAGCATGCCACGTCAGTGGAGAAGAATGACAAATGGTAGTAAAAGCTCATAAAGGTAACAGTTACTTTTTGAATTTCAAAAGTCCATTGCCTATTACACGCATGGTAAATTCGACAGTTATTTTAAAATTAAACCATTCCTATTCTCTGATTAAACTAAATTTACCTCTCTCCTAAAAATCCGACTGCCATGTCATCAATCCAACCAAAATAACCGGCGTCTGGATTACCAAACTACCCTCACTTTGAAAATTCTATATAAACCCCTCAAATTCACTCTGCTTTCTCACGCAAGCAACTACTCTACTATTACTCTGCAAAAATCAAAACCTAAAACCTAATTTCTTCAAATCCTTTCTAAAAAATGGCCGCACTTATGACAAGCAAAGGCCCCATAAAGCTCCCTAACATCTTTACAATCTTTGATCTCAAAGATGAAGACTTAACACTTGTGACCCTCAAAGAAAGCGACTATGCAGTACCTACACACTATCTAGGGGATAGATTCCTGTTCGACACAGACCCCTATTCTAAATTAATTTAGGATCAAAGACTTAAAGAGTTTCTCTAGATCAATTGTCCAACTTATGCTAAGTTGGTAAGAGAATTCTATGATAACCTTCGTGCTCACAAGAAACTAGATGCTCTGCACACAAAGGTCCAAGGCAAAGAAATTATGATAACTCTGGACTTCTTTGAACACTACCTTCATATGAAGAATAGTGGAGTGCAAATGAGGGTGGGTGAAGATGAAGCAAACGTGAAGTATGATTCGGTGATGTGGCTTCTTGAGAGATATTTTGGGGATAAATTCACCACTTACTGGCCTCAGGCACCTCAAATCTTGCAGCATGTATTGGCCAAGCTAATCCTTATCCGGAAAGGAACTTTAACCACAGTGTCAACATTACAACATTACGAGCTGCAACACTAGGCGGAATGCAGTGAAGTGAATTTCCCAGTCCTAATAATCCACTTCCTAAAGCATCATAGGAACTTACATAGTGCTTTGATCCCTAGGATCCTTTAGGCCTTTGAAGTCAACCTCACCAGATTCTAGGGTGTTAATGGAAAGGCTATCCTCCAGAAGAATTTTCTGAACTTTAGGTTCAATGAAACATGGGATGAAGCCAAGGCTATAAGGCAAAGCGATTAGAAGAAGAACAAGGCTCAAAAGAAATTAGTTGTGATTCGGGATGAAGTGGAGGATGAGGATACCTACACCATCTCCCAACTGCTCAAAAATTCCCCAGAGAAGCCAAAACTAAGGGGAAGCCTAATTAAGACAACTGATTTATTAAAGAGACTAGTGTGTGATCTAGAGGCAAAGGAAACCATTACAATAGCTGCTATTGTAATAAAAAAAGGGTTATCAAAAGGGCCAAAAAAGGAAAGCATCAGAACTGCTAAAGGGGAGAGATCGGTCTAATGAAGAGGAGATGGAAGATGACATGCTTGCACCCAAGAAGCAGTTCACCCAAAAGGGGTGCACTTTTGATAAAGTAGCTAAAGCATAAAAGCATCAAAAGCAAACTGCCAAAAGGCCCACTGTGATCATCATTAATTAAGAGGTAGCTAAATGAGTTGTGGTGGAAGATTTGGCTAGGGCAAATGCAACAAAAGGGAAGAATGTGCCCTAATCCAATGAGGACAATCTTCCAGAGGATCCTCAATATAAGGAGATGATGGCCATAGTGGCAGATAACTATCAGACTAATAACCTGCAAATTGAGGGACCCAAAGGATCCTACACTACACCTATCCTCATAGACTCGTAAGCCATGGCATAATTATCACGGATACTAGAATCAAACTCCTTCCCCTTTTAAGCCACAATAGAGCCTCTACCGGAAAACTTGGTCAATCTGGAAGATGAGATTCCTACAGAACTAAGTCATATGAAGGCAGTAGGAGAGGGCATTGAGGATAATTCTAATGCGCCTGTTGTGCGTCAAAGTCCTAAAAAGGCATTAGTGGGGATGACTGAGGACAGTTTCAGTCATCCGACGGTTGAGGTTGGAAGAAATGAAGATAAGAAAGCCTCAAGCATCCATATTCCATCTACATTAAATGAGGTACTTCCTATCACAACTACCTTAAACAATCACGCTAATATTACTGCTGTTGATTACAAAGTAGTTCAAACAAGGGACAACTTAGATAAATATATTCCAAATGTATCCAAGGAAGGTGTGCCCAACCCAGACTATCTTACTCTAGAGGAGGGATACTATCTGGGAGCCAATGATAACACTCCTAGAGTGGACTTAATGAGCGAGGCAAGTACAAAGGATAGGTCAGAAGAGAGGGAAAAGGATCTAGAGGAGAGCGGTAACAAATAGATAATGAACCCTCTAGAAGCATCTCCAGCTCCGGAGATGAATCCTCTAGCTCCTCCGAAGAAGAATTTCCTCCTAAAGTATGCCCAATGAAAGTGCCTGCTATTAATATAGTTAAAGCCAAAGTTTCTACATCACTCCATCTTCTAAAAGAAGCTGCCCAAGAAGAAAATAAGGAAGGGTATGTCAAACAAAACCTTCAGACCATATGCACACATCTCAGAGGGGTTGAAAAGTAACTACTCAAACAAGATGTTGATCAGGATGTGAAAAAGGAGTTGGGAGATATCAAATTATTAGTGAAGAAAATAGAAGACAAATTCTTCGATTTCCTCACTCCGGGTAGAATTACAGAAGCATCTCTCTCTCCAATCCAGCCAACCTTGAATAAGCTTAAGGAGAATGGTTCCACAGCAAACTAGACTGCTGATCAAGCCAACACACTGGCTTCAAATAACTATGGAACTGTGCTTGATAAGATCACAACATCCTCCTCCAAGCAAATAAAAGAAATTAAGGCTTATCTGGACTCTAAGTTTGAAAACTTGTCAAAATTCATGGCGGAAAAAGACCCCTCTCCTGCCATAAAAGATTTGGGAGTAGACCAGCAAGTCACCCAAGAAATGCTTGTACACTTTATAGAGAAAATTCTTCCCAAATTTAAGGAGAAAATTTTTAATGATATGGGTGACGAACTGCAAAGCCATATAACTGGATTAGAGAAGCAAATAAATGATTGGAAGGCATCCATCTCAAAAGAACTCTCCCTCCAAACCAAATCCTTGCATAATGTCCGAAAAGGGCTTAGTGAAGAAATCGCCCTACTCTAAACCAAAAACAATAATCTTTCAATATCTAGATCCTCTTCCTCTCCTGCCATTTTGGAAAGCCAACTCCTTCCAATCTTCCATAACCTTGTTCAAGCTATTGGAGATTTCCGGCTTCTTCGATCAGAAAGGAATTATAACTCTCCTAAATGTCCTCTTCCCTTACTATGACCCAAATGATCAAGAGTTTATCCTGAGCATTCATCCCTCCATCAAGCAATCCTATGAAAATCTAAAGAAGACCATCCAGCCCTTCAATCTCACACCTATGGTTGACAAGATTATTAAGGAAAGGACCAAAGGCAGCGCTGACTACACGATGTATTCAAATGCATGGCAAACAGCATGGGATAACAAGACGTATATGGTTATAAACCCCAAAGCTATAAAAAAAAGGGGGAGAAGAGTATACAAGAACATGGATCCGGAAAGGGAAAGGAGAAAGAGGGAGCATCCAGAGGGAATCAGAGTTAGACTAGCTATAATATGTACTCGTAAAATTTTATAATAGCTAGATTCACTATTATATATTTCTGTAATTTGTAATCTGAAATTCATTGATGTTAACTATTGTTAACAGTAGAAGTATATATTGCAAAAATGTCTGATTCTCAAAATATTGCTTCTAAAAGTACAATATGCCATTGCACTAAAACAAACTTAGAAGCTAGAATCAAAAAATTTTAGGGGAGTTAGGATGCTAGAATTATTGGGGAGTAAAATTTGTAAATGTTTAAGTATCAAGAATCATACTTAGTACATATATACTCCATTCCCTTGTGCTTAGTTTTTATTTCCATCAAATGGGGGAGATTGCTGGGAAACAATGATCCGGATCACAAAATTAAACTAATTTAACCAGATCAGGTTTGAAGGAAACAAAAACTTAAACTATATAAATCATAAATCCAAATGGAAACAACTGGACAAAGATCTATCTACAAGGTTTTCCATCAAAGACATCAAGTACCTAAGCACATCAAATCATCAGAATAAATCTTTAAAAGGAAACAAGCTTTAATCCCTCAGGAATAGCATCCAAAAGAGCCGATTGCCATATCTGTAAAAGAAAGGCAGATCCGGAGAATATGAGCCTAAAAACTTCCAGAAGACTCATGCTTGAAGACAATGGGAAAAGTTTCAAAGACAACTTTTTCCTCCACCTTTTGGTCTATGAAGTCAAAGATCCCTTCCCCGAGATAAAGACAAAATGAGACAGCTTGCATTTTTCAGAGAAGAGAAAAAAGGATTGACACCGGACTAAAAAAGCTAACATCCTTTTTCACCTAGACCAATAAGGAGGCACGTGGAGCTCCCACCAAAAAGCTAATGGTGTAAAAGTTGGTGCATCATAAAAAACCAAGTAAAACGATCACTGGCAACTTTTCAGCATCAATCCTTAGAATTCAAATGGGTCATATTATAGTCTAATGGATTGATCAATGGTTCTGGAAGTGCCATCTATAACTTGATCAAGGGTGAAGATTTATTACAAGTTCAATAACCCACAACGGCTACATCTATGATGGAAGCCTATAAAAGGGAAACTTCAACAAATAAGAATGTTGGTTGTTTGATTGACAAAAACAAGTAACAAAGAACAAGAATTCATTAAGCTTACAAATCCCTCTAAGAATTAATTAATTCAACATTTGTTGTAAGGATTCCTAAGTGAGTTTTAAACTTAAGGAAATCCAAAAACCAAAACCTTTGTGAAAATAAGAGTGTAAAGATCTCCAACTTGGGTGAGTTGTGAGATTGGGATACAACTTAAAGTTAGTGCTTTGAGTGGGAACTCATTGCAGGACTCAGCTTAGATTTGGGGTAGAAGTCTAAGTGGTATATCCTACTAAAGATCAAAGGACTCAACTAGGAGTTAGTGCTTCAAGTGGTATATCGTACTTCCGAAAGGGGTTACTGTATGGAGACAAATTGTAAGGCTTGATTCCTGCCAGTTGGAAAAGAATCCACTAGTGGAAAATCTCGGAGGAAGGAAACTCCAGGTACTTGAGTAGGCGGAGCCAAACCAATATAAAAACCTTCTGTGTTTGATTTCTCTAACTTTTATTATTTGCATTATATTGTCATAAGTGCATCATCCGGATCCATCATCCGGATCCATCATCCTGTTAATAATCAAACATGCTACACTAAAACTTTTTAAAGTCTTTATATTGCATGAAATAGGGTCATTCACCCCCCTCTGACCTTATAAAGACCCTCATAGGGACCAACACCTGGAACCACTATGAGAAAGTCTTGACCTTATTACCGCTTCATGCACCAAGTGAAGCAATTTTGGAAAAGCCTTATGGTTTTCAAAATTTTGTTGTACATATTTTTTCATAGGCTGAGTATGGGGGAATCTTGTCTGCAGTATCCTTTTTGTGCATATATTTTATGTCTCTTCTCTCTCCCTCTGGTGCATGGCACATTTGAAGTCTTTCTCTACATCTGTTTTCATTTATCAGTTTTTTACGTTCCCTGCTGGTTGTCTTTACCTATTTGTTTTTCATTTTAATGCTCTAAGGACAAAGCTTATTTTAAGTATGGGGAAGGGAACAAACTGTCTTGCCTGAATGATTGTTGATTAGTTGATTGTCCTCTATTTGTTTATGCTAAATTGGTATATTCTTATCAATTTTTGCTTGAAATTTTTCCATTATTGAACTTACTTTCCTAAGATAGCCTAATTCGGTGCATTGATTGAGTGCCTTAATGATTGTGAACCACGGAAGTCTGTGTGATTTGGAAACTTAGTAGTTACCTATGAATATGCAGAATGTAACTTGAGGATTTGTAAAGCTTTAGTTAGGTAATTTTTTAGAGCCTACTAAGATGTCTAAGGTGTTCAAATTTCAAACTTTTACTTCAAAATGATAGCCTAAATCAGACTCGTAACCCTGTTTTAGTGAGAATCTGAGCCTTGATACTCAAGGATAGACTATTTACATGATATTCTTGCTGAGGTGAAAACTTTTCACTGTCTAGCTAGGACTTAGGTTGGGAAATTTATGTAATACATGTTATTATGTGCTAGTACTTGTCAAGACTACACATTGTATGTTCATGTCAAATGATTAAGGCATTAGGTTTTCCCCTTCTTAGCCAAAAGCTTAACCCTTAACAGAATTACTACTAGATAACACACTTTGAGCCTTTTGCCTTTACTTTCTTACACCACATCACGTAACAAGAAAAATGACAAAACCTTTTACTTTGATCCCCTAAAACAACTAGAATTTTCCAATAGAGATTGTCACCATTCACGAAATGCAACAACACTATTAAGAGTGGAAGATTTTCCCTACGCAGAATAACAAAAAAGTTATTTCAAAGGAAATAACATCAAACATGTAGAAGATGGCGTCATTTTGGTATAACCTTGTTTAACTTTTTTAATTTAGTTTGATTCAAAAAAAAGAAGAAAATGGAAAAAAAATGAAGAAGAAGAAGAAAATGAAAAAAAGAGAAAAAGAAAAGAAAAGATTTAGACAGTTTCATCTTTATTCTATCATTTTTAGAGGAATAAACAATATTTTTAAGAAGGTTATGTACTTCAAGGAGAAGCTTTTACAATCAGAAAACTTCAAGGTTTCCTCTGCTCAACACAGACAATTTGCTATCAGACAAGGTTTTTACAGAATATCAGAAAGGCTGCATAAACTCTTTTACACTAAATTACCTTTTTTCCATACCCCTAACCTAAACCTTGCATTACCACCCTTTAAATACCTTTTTGATGGAGTGAACATTTAATAACTAAGTGGTGGAGATTTGACCAAGGGGCAAGCATATGGTCTAGAGTTTGTTTAGGTTTTGCTAACTGAGGGAAGTCTAAAAATTCACTCTAAACACTAAGAGTGATTGTGTTGCTACCCAGAGGGTCCTCCTAGCAAGTGCGCTAGGGTCAGTTTGTAGTATGGGCAAGACCAAGTGTCGTATTCCATAGGGAGCAAGTATAAATAGTCTGAAGGTATCCCTGGTAGACTAGCTCTGAGGTTCTTTATATTTTGTTGGTGGTTGGATAAACAAAAACAAGACATAAAAGTAAAATGCATAAAATAAAGATAAAGCACAAGTTCACCATATACAAACAGTACAAGGTCTTCTTCCTAACATGCATATAATAACTTAATGAAGCATAGAGATCCAAGGTATCTCAACCACAAAAATTCAAGCATTTCGATCGGCCATCTTGAATACTAATGTTATTAACTTAATTCTCTCATCAGTCTCCTTAAGCTAACAACAAACCATTAGGTTTAGTTAAGCATTTAGATAAATCTAAAACCCTTGGCATATAACCAATCTCCGGTTGGTCTCATGCATTATATGAGTGTATTTTGTTGGTCCTAGTGAGGGTGTATATACGGTTAGAGGGGGATGAATGACTCTTTTTTGCAGAATTAAAAGACTATAAAAAGTCTTAGTGTAGTGTGTTTGAATATGATCCAGATGATGGATCCATATGATGCAGTTATGAAAATATAATGCAATAAGATAAAGAGCTAAGGAATTCAAACATAAGAGGATTTTATCCTAGTTCGGCCCTGCCTACTCCAGTCCCGGAGTTTCCTTCCTCTAAGCTTTTCACGAGTGGATTCCTTTGTAACTTGCAAGAATAAAGCCTTACAATTTATCTACGGATGGTACCCCCTTCTGGATGTAGGATATACCACTAGAAGCACCAATTCCTAGTTGAGTTCTTTGAGTGTTTTGTAGGATATACCACTTAGCCTTATACTCTAAATCTAAGCTGAGTCCTACAGGGAATTCCCGCTTAAAGCACCAACTTTAAGTTGTATCCCAATCTCACAACCCACCCAAGTTTGAGATTCTTACACTCTAGTTTTCACAAAGGTTTTGGGTTTTGGATTTTAGGAATCCTTACAATAGATTTGGAATTGGATGATTCTTGGAGGGATTTGTATATTGCTTGAAAGCTTTTTCATTGTCACTTATTTTTGCCAATCAAAAAGCCAACCTTCTCATTTGGTGAAGCTTCCCTTTTATAGCCTTCTACCATAAATGTAGCCCTTGGGTTGTTGAACTTATATTAATCTTCACCATTGATCAGGTTAAAGGTGGCACTTCCAGAGCCGTTGATCAATCCATTAGACTATAATTAGTCCCATTTGAATCCTTAGGATTGCTATTGAAAAGTTGTCACTGATTGTTTTACTTGGCATTTTGTGATGCACCAACTTTTACACCATTTGCTTTTTAATATGAGCTCCACGTGCCTTATTATTGGTTAAGGTAAAAAGACTGTCATCTTTTTCTGTCCGATGTCAATCCTATTGTCCTTCTACTGAAAAGTGCAAGCTGTCATTTTTATCTTGCTTGAGGGGAAAGAATCTTTGACTCTGTAGGCCAAAAGGATTGAGGGAAAAGCTATCTTTGAAACTTTTCCCTTTATCTTGATATCTGTCTTCTTCTGGATGCTATTGAACTCAAATCTCTGGATGTGTTTTCTTCCGGAGCTAGATAAAGTAGTTCTTTCGGATGCTATTTTTGAGGAATTAAAGCTTGTTTCATTTCGAAGCTTTATTCAGATGATTACTTGCTTAGGTACTTGATGTCTTTATTGCATAGTCTTGTAATAGGATCTTTGTCCGGATGTTTCCATTTGGATTAGGGATTTATATAGTTTAAGTTTTTATTTCTTGGGATAGTTTTTGTTTCATTCAAACCTGGTCCGGACAGATTTAATTTTGTGATCCGGATCATTGTTTCTCAAATAATCTTCCCCATTTGATGGAAATAAAAAATAAGTACAAGGGTATGGAGTTTTTTTTAGCTACATATGATTCTTGATACTTAGTCATTTACAAATTTTACTCCCCCATAATTCTAGCATCCTAACTCCCCCAATATTTTTCAATTCTAGCTTCTAAGTTTGTTTTAGTATAAATACAGATTGTACTTTTAGAAGCAAATTTTGAGATTTAGATATTTCACTATATATATACTTCTACTGTTAACAATAGTTAACATCAATGAAGGTCGGATTACAGATTACAGAAATATATAATAGTGAATCTAGCTATTACAAAAATTTTACAAGTATTGATAGCTAGGCTAATTCAGATATTCCTTCTGGATGAACTTCCCTCCTTCTCCTTTCCTTTGCTGGATTCATGCTTTTGTATACTTTTCTCCCCCTTTTTATTTCCAGCTTTGGGGTCTATTACCATGTATGACTTATTTTCCCAAGCTGCTTGCCAAGTATTAGAATAGATTGCATTATCAGCACTCCCCTTGGACCTTTCTTCAATAATTTTATCAACTATTAGAGGAGTGAGATAATAGGGTCGGATAATCTTCTTCAGATTATCATATGTGTGCTTGATGGAAAGATGAATGCGCAGGACAAACTCTTGATCTTTTGGATCATATTAAGGGAACAGTACCTTTAAAAGAGTTGTCATACCTTTTTGACTGAAGAAGCCTGAAACCCCAATGGCTTGAACAAGGTTATGGAAGACCGAAAGGAGCTGCCTTTTCAAAATGGCAGGGGAAGAAGATCTGGATATTGCAAGGTTATTCAGTCCGATCTGGAGTAGGGTTATTTCTTTACTAAGGCCTCTTCGGACATTATGCAGAGATTTAGACTAGAGAGAGAGTTCCTTGCAGATTGATGCCTTCCAATCACTTATTTTGTTTTCTATTCCGGTTATATGTCTCTGTAGTTCATCACCCATACCATAAAAAATTTTGTCCTTCAATTTAGGAAGAATTTTTTTCTATGAAGTGCACCAGCATTTCTTGGGTGACTTGCTAGTCTACACCTAAATCTTTGATGGAAGGAGAGGGGTCTTTTTTAGCCAAGAATATTGAGAAGTTTTCAAACTTGGAATCCAGATAAGCCTTAAGTTCTTTAGTTTTCTCAAAGGAGGATGATGTGATCTTGTCAATCATAATTCTATAATTATTTGAAGCTAATGTGTTGGGTTGATCTGCAGTACAATTTGCTTTAGAACCACTCTCCTTAAGCTGATTCAAGATTTGAGTGATTTGAGAGAGAGAGAGAGGCTTCTGCTATGTCTCTGGGAGTGGGGAAATCAAACACATTGTCTTTAATATTTTTCACTGATAACTTGATCTCACCCAGCTCCTTCTTCATCTCTTTATCATTAGGTTGTCTTAGCTGCTCTTTCTTAACTCCTCGAAGATGGGTGCAAATTATCCAGAGACTCTGTTTGACATAGCCCTCTTTATTCTCTTGCAGAGCAGCTTCCTTAAGCAAATGAAGAGCTGCAGAGACTTTGGATTTGATGGTATTATTTGCAGGCACTCTTATTGGGCCAGCCTTAGGAGGGAATTTCTCCCTATTAGATGAGTTTGAAGATTCATCTCTAGAGCTAGAGCTTCTTCCAGAGGGTTCAGGTTCTAACTCTTTCTAATTTTCCTCTTAATCTTCTTGCCATTCCTCCAACTTATCCTTCAGACTTGCCTCTCCTGTTGAGTCAACTCTATAAATGTGCTTATTGGATCCCAGACATAGTCCCTCCTTTGATATGGAATTATTCGGGTTGGGCACATCTTCCTTGGATACTTGTATATCTAAGTTCTCCTTTATTGCAATTGCTATTACAACAGTACTAGTATGATCAGTATTAATAATAATATTTTTTGAGATAGAATTTACCTCAATGGATGGCAGCTGAACTTGATCATTTATAGCTTCATCTTCCACCACAACCCCCGCATGACTGGAACTGACCTCAGCTATTCCTACAGTTGCCTTTTTAGGACTTATAATATCTCCTCCAGGCATATTAGTATTGTCCCCAATGCCCTCTCCTATCGCCTTTAGAGGACTTATTTTTGCAGGAATCCAAGCTTCTAGGCCTAGCAGATTCTCTGAAGAGTTTTTATAAAGGGCATAAAATTGAAGGTTCCAGGTTCAGGAATTTTAGAAAGCTCAACCATTGCATTTGAGTCAATGAGGATTAGCTGAGCAGAAGATCCCCTGGGTCCCTCAATGGCTAGATTGTTCAGCTGGTAGTTTTCTGCCACGAATGCCATCATTTCTTCATATTGAGGATCCTCCGGAAGGATGTCATCATTGGATCCGGGCACATTCTTGCCTTGTGATTCTTTTGCTCTAGCCAATTCCTCTACCATAACTCTTCTTGTAGCCTCCTCATTAATTACAATAGAGGTTGGGTTTTTAGTAGGTTTCTTTTGGTGTTTTTGGGCTTTGCCTACTTTATCAAAAGCACACCCCTTCCGGGTGATCTGCTTCTTGGGTGCAGGCATACCATCTTTTGTTTCTTCTTCTTTCGACCCATCTCCCCCTTTCATTAATTTAGAGGCTTTTCTCTTTCGCCCTTCTTGGTATCCTTTTCTAATTGCAGCTATGGCGACTGCAATTGTTTCCCTTGCCTCCAGATCACATATTGGTTTTTTCAAAAGGTTAGCAGTTTTGATCAGCCTTCCCCTTGGCTTTTGCTTTACTGGGGAATTCTTTAGCAGTTGGGAAATTGTTTGCTCATCTTCATCTTCCACTTCTTCTATTCGAACCTAGGCGAATGGTTGTACTGCTTTCGGTTTCTATGTTCTAGCATTTTTAGGAACAGGGGCAAGGACATCTGGATTAGCAGTCTTCCGGGCCTTGTTCCTTCTATCAACCCTTAGCTTCTTTGCTTTCTCCTCATTCCATTCTTCTCCAAATGTCAGTCTTCTAAAAAATTTCTCAAGAATATCCTGTAAATTTTTAGCATGGAACCCATTTAGATGTACCTCATTAGCTAGGAGGATCTGGTGATTGGAGCCCTGTGGGTATTAACATGGTTCTTGAGGAAGCTTATAATTAGTACCGCCAATTAATTTCTACATAGCTAACCCAGCATTGAAGGATCCAATGTTGTAGTGAAGAGACTATTGGCAAGGATCCCTTTCGAATCAGAATAAGCTTTGCCATCTCATACTGGAGAAGTCTAGGGGTTTCTGGGAAGTAGGTGGAGAATTTATCCCCAAAGTAGTTGGGATGTAACCAGATCTTTGTATTAAATTCTACTTCTACTTCATCTCCATCTATTTGCATTTACAGTCTCGAGTTTTTCATATTGAGTTTCTCTTCAAAGAAATCAGGTGTGATGGTGATCTCTTTCCCTCAAACCTTAGTTCGAAGGGCGTTAAGCTCCTTGTGGACTTGAAGGTTATCATAAAATTCTTTGACTAGCTCCAATTATGTTGGGTAGTTGATTTTGAGAAAATCTTTTAAATTTTGATCATCAGTAAGAGTGCGGAATGGAGTTATCTCAAAGAGGAAATTGTCTCCCAGAAAATCCATGGGGATTATAGAGCTGCTGGGTTTGAGTTTTGATGGCTCAAAGTCATCATCTTTTAGGTCAGATTTGGAGAATAGGTTTTGGGTAGGGAAATTTTAGGTTTCTTGGTTTACGATTGCGGCCATTTTGAGTTTAGAGTTTAAAGGAATTGGGGTTGAGATTTTATTTTTGCAGAGTAATAGTGCTTAGTTGCTCGCATGAAGAAGAAGGGCGATTCTGAGGGATTTATATAGAATTTTCAAATTGAGTGTATTTTGGTAATCCAAACTCTAGCTATTTTGGCTGGGTTGATGACATGGCAGTCAGATTTTGAGGAGAGAGGTAAATTCAGTTTAGCTGGAGAAAAGGAATGGTTTATTTTTAAAATAACTGTCGCATTTACCGCGCATGTAATAGCTAATGAACTTTTGAAATTCAAAAAGTAACTGTTACCTTTAGGCGCTTTTACTGACATGTATCATTCTTGTCAGCTAAGATGGCAATCTTTTGGAATAGACCGCCTCCCAATACTCCTTGTCTTCCGGAATGAGTTTTTAGCTTAGGATCCAGCTTAATTTAAAGTTGTCTTCTAGATCCTCCCCAAATTGGATTTGACATTCCAATTCACTCCCTTATCTTCCCAAATTGATCTTTACTTAAAGGCTTAGTAAAGATATCAACTCTCTACTCATTGGTTGGAATGTATACCAATGCAACATCTTTCTTCATCACATGATCCCTGATGAAGTAGTGCCTTTTTTTGACATGCTTCGTCCTGCTATGGAGTACTGGTTCCTTTGACACATCAGTAGCACTTTTGTTGTCACACATCACATCCACACATCCGGATTAAACTCCATAATCTTCAAGTTGGTTTTTGATCCATAGGATTTAAGCAACATAACTTCCAGCTGCCATATTCTCTACTTCTGTAGTGGATAAGGCAACTAAAGTTTGCTTCTTGCTTTACCTTGATACTAAGCAATCTCCAAGGAAATGGCAGCCTCTGGATGTACTCTTTCTCTCAAGATTATCTCTACTATAATCTGCATCAGTGAACCCTTAGAGTGTGAAATCTTTATTACTAAGATACCTTAACCTAACTTCAGTGGTTCCTAGGAGGTATCTAAGGATCCTTTTGACTGCCTTGAGAAGAGAATCCTTAAGATTGGCTTGATACCTTGCACAGTAGTAAACTACATAGTGTATAACAGGTCTGCTAGCTGTCAAGTATATAAGTTAGCCAATCATCCCTCTAAAGAGCTTTTGATTAACATCCTCTCCTTCACAATTCTTAGATAGGACTATATTTGATCCCATTGGAGTGGACATAGACTTGCTTTTGTCCATTTCAAACTTCTACAAGATCTTCTTAGTATACTTTGATTGGTTGATGAAAATCCTATCCGGACTTTGCTTGATTTGTTAACCAAGGAAAAAATTTAATTCTCCCATCATGGACATTTCAAATTCCCTTCGCATTTGAGAGCTGAATTCTTCACACATCTTATCATCAGTGGCTCTAAATATGATATCGTCCATATAAATTTGGACTAGAATGATATCATCTTTCTTCTTCTTGATGAATAAGGTAGTGTCTTCTTTGCCTCTGATATAACCCTTAGATATAAGGAATGAGATCAACCTCTCATACCAGGCTCTGGGTGCCTGCTTTAATCCACAGAGAGCCTTCTTTAACTTGTAGACATGATCTGGATGCTTTGGATCTTCAAATCTGGGTGGTTGCTTAACATAGACATCTTCTTGAATAACACCACTTAGAAATGCACTGCTAACATCCATTTGGTATAGTGTGAACACCATGAATGATGCAAAAGCAGATAGGATCCGGATTGCTTCCAGCCTTGCTATAGGACCAAAGGTTTCTTTAAAATCAATTCCTTCTTACTAGTTGTAGCCTTAGGCAACTAATCTTGCCTTGTTTCTCACCACCACTCCGGATTCATCATGCTTGTTCCGGAACACCCATTTGGTGCCAATGATTGATTTTCCTTTAGGAGGTGGTACTAGATCCCAAACATCATTCTGGGTAAATTAATCTAGCTCGTACTACATTGCCATCATCTAGCTTTCATCACTATCAGTATCTTGAAATTTCTTTGGCTTTATGAGAGAGGCAAAAGCAGCATAGCTCATCATTCGATTGAGCTGACCTCTGGTTCTTACTAGATTCTAAACATCATCCAGAATATTTTAAATAGAATGCTCTCTATGGGTTTGGATCTCTCTTTGTAGGCCTTCATGTTGAACTAGGACTTGCTCTACTTCAGGTTCAACCACTCCTTCTTGGCCTTCATTAAAGTCAATCTCTTGTGGGTCGAGATTAACTTGTTGTACCTCTAGATCAAAGGAAATTCCTTCATCTTCCTCTTTGTACTTCTTTATTTGATATGAATCAGGAATTCCTGCTTCCTTCTTTTCTCTAGATTTTTCAGCTTCTGGGACATGATCTTTTGGAGTGTAGCTTTTCTTTCTGTCATAGATTAGGCAGCCTCAGGAGTTAAATGTGACTTTCCTTCCTTTGTCATAGAGTTGGGCCACACTCAGCTAGTTGAACTTCAATCCATCAACTAGTGAGACATCTTCAATCTTAAATTTAGATCCAATGGTTCTATGACAAATGATCTGTCCCTTTTGATTATCTTCAAAGCTTACGCTGCCTCCCTTCTTCCAAGTCAATGTGATAAAGGCCTTCTCATCACTTGTCATGTGCCTTGAGCATCCACTATCAATGTACCAAGTGTGTTGATCTACTTTGGTTCTAAGGCATACCTGCAAAACAAATCAAGTAGGTTTGGGTACCCAATCAGATTTGGGTCCTCTCGTGTTAAAAACCATCTCAGGCCAAGGGTAAACATCATAAAACCTATTTTTTAATCTACATAATTTAGTAATGTGATTGTTTTTCCACAAAACCTTCATTTCTTTGATCTTTTCAAGATCCTCCTTCCTATAGTTCCCTTTATATCCAGCTTCTTCCATACTGGTGGATGGTTCAGATCGTGTCTGGAAGCTGGATGGAGGAGGAATTTCTTCCCTATGATTCTTCTACTGATTAGCAGGTTATTGATTGTTAACCACCTTAGCCTTTCCTTTTTGAGGAGCTGTATATCTTTAGGCTTGTGGTTGCCTGCTAACTTCCTTTAACCTTTGATTAGGATTCTTATAGAATCTGTTCATCACAGGAGGATGATGATCTCTTCTTAGAGCTTTTATGTCTAGCTTCTTTCTGGATACTTCCTTCAATAGATTGATTTCTCTATCAGTCCCATCACATTTGCATTTAGGATCTAGATTTGATTCCTCGGTAAGTTTTCCTCCACAATATCAATATGCTTGGTTGCTCTAACCGAATTGATGTCTTGTGCCATTACTTCAGCATCTTCTACCAACTCTATTACTACTCTTTTAAGGGACTTGATTGCTTTTGTATTCTTCTTTACACCTTTCATTACAATGGATAGAGTTCTAGCAAGGTCAAGATTAGCAGCAGAATTACAACAAGAATTCACCTCAGTGTTTTCTGCTTCTTATTCTGGTTCCTTAATTTGTACTGTATCTTGCTTAGAGCCTTTTCTTTCGAAATTTATACTTTAGGACCAGTTAGTGCCATGAATGCATAATTGGTAGTCTCTTCTTCTTCTGTTGAAGATGATCTGCTACTTTCTTCACTATTGCTCCAGGTGGCCACCATTGCCTTCTTTTTGAATTTCTTGGTTCTTTTGAGCTTGGGGCACTTTGTTCTGAAGTGGCCTTTCTCACCACATTCAAAATATGCAGTTTCTTTCTTCGGATCCTTCTTTTTTTCCAGATTCCTTCAAGGCTTGTCTCTTCTAGAAATGCATTCTCTTAGTTTCTAGGATTCATACCTTTTTTATTTCCTTCTATCTTTCTTTTTCATGAATCTATTGAGCCTTCTGGTTAATAGAGGAAATTGATCTTTGGTGCTTATTGATTCATTGATTTGCTCTTCTCCTCTGGATGAAGCTGATCCGGTGGATTCTACCTTAAGAGCAATGGCCTTCTTCTTCTCCTTAGGCTTCTTTTCCTATTGGCTATATCTCTCTAAGGATAGTTCTTCGGTTAGAAGATTACCAATGAGTTTATTATAACTATAATAGTTTAAGTCATGAGCTTCCTCAATGGCAGTCTTTTTGTTGTCCCATTCCTTGGTGAGACTACGGAGCACTTTTATAACCATTTCCACTTTTAGAATCTCCTTCCCCAGCCTCTTCATTTCATTCACTAGATTGGTGTATCTAGTGTTCATGCTGCTGATTGATTCTTTAGGCTCCATCTTAAAGGATTCTAACTTTTATTGGAGTAGATCAGGCTTAGCTTCTCTTACTTCGGTGGTTCCTTCTTAGGTTACCTCCAACTTCTCCCAAATCTCTTCTATAGTTTTGCATCCGGATATCGTATTGAATTTAGCTGCACTAAGAGCACAATGAAGCATGTTAATAGCATTTGCGTTTTCATGCAACTTTTTAAAGTCATTTTCATCCCATATACTTGATGATTCTTGGGTAGTCATACCCTCTACTTTATAAGTAGGGTCATATGGACCATCTTTAATAACTAACCATGCTGGCATACTTTTATGACTGGATGAAGTTCTTCATCCAGTTTTTCTAGGACATGTAGTGTTCACCGGTGAAGAGTGGAGGGCAGGTAATAGACATACCCTCGGGGAGGAGTTGTGAGTTTTAGAAACTTATTTTGATGTCTGAATCAAAATATATGGACCTTTAGCTCGAGATTGTTAGATCTCTAGTTTGAACACTTGCTCTGATACCACTTGGTTGTCCATATGAGGGTCTATATAGGGTCAAAAGGGGATGAATGACCCTTTTTCGCGAAATTAAAAGATTATCAAAAGTCTTAGTGTAGCGTGTTTGAATATAATCTGGATGATGCAATTATGACAATATAATGCAATACGATAAAGAGTAAGGAATTCAAACACAAGAGGATTTTATCCTTGTTCCGGCCTGCCTACTCCAATATCTGGAGTTTCCTTCCTCCTAGCTTTTCACTAGTGGATTCCTTTCCAATGGGTAGGAATCAAGCCTTACAATTTGTCTCCGGATGGTACCCCCTACCGGATGTAGCATATACCACTAGAAGCACCAACTCCAAGCTGAGTCCTTTAAGTCTTTTATAGGATATACCACTTAGCCTTCTACCCCAAATCTAAGCTGAGTCTTACAGGGAGTTCCCACTTAAAGCACCAACTTTAAGTTGTATACCAATCTCACAACTCACCCAAGTTGGAGATTCTTACACTCTTGTTTTTCCAAAGGTTTTGGGTTTTGGATTTCCTTAAGCTTATAACTCAGATACAAATCCTTACAATAGATTTAGAATTGGATGATTCTTGGAAGGATTTGTAAACTGCTTGAAAGCTTGTTTGTTGTTACTTGTTTTTGTCAATCAAATAGCCAACCTTCTCATTTGGGGAAGTTTCCCTTTTATAGGCTTCTATCATAAACGTAGCCATTGGGTTGTTGAACTTGTATTAATCTTCACCCTTGATCAGGCTAAAGGTGGCACTTTCAGAGCTGTTGAATAATCCGTTAGACTATAATTTGACCCGTTTGAATCCTTAGGATTGGTGTTGAAAAGTGGTCACTGATCATTTTTCCTGGCATTTTGTGATACACCAACTTTTACACCATTTACTTTTTGATATGAGCTCCACAAGCCCTCTTATTGGTCAAGGTAAAAAGACTGTCAACGTTTTCAGTCTAGTGTCAGTCCTTTTGTCCTTTTACTAAAAAGTGCAAGCTGTCATTTTTGTCTTGCTTGAGGGGAAAAGATCTTTGACTCTGTAGACCAAAAGGATGGAGGAAAAAGCTATGTTTGAAACTTTTCTCTTTGTCTTGATATCAGAGTCTTTCGGATGGTATTGAATTCAGAATCTCCAGATCTGTCTTCTTCTGGATGGTATTGAACTCAAAATCTCTAGATGTGTTTTCTTTCGGAGCTAGATAAACCAATTATTCTGGATGCTGTTTTGGAGTTCTAAGCTTTATTCAGATGATTCCTAGCCTAGGTACTAGATGCCTTTAATAGACAGTCTTGTAACAGGATATTTGTCCGGATGTTTTGATTTGGATTTGGGATTTATATAGTTTAAGTTTTTGTTTCTTGGGACTATTTTTGTTTCTTTCAAACCTGAACCGAATTGATTTAATTTTGTGATACGGATCATTATTTCCCAACATGTTTGTGTTCCATTATGCTAAATCTTCGATCTGTATCAATAACATAACTAACTATGAGCTAGACCGTTGACTCATAAGGATTAAGCACTCAAACAATCAACAAAGAATTTTAAGTTATACATACACTGTTTTAGAGTTCTCCTAGACAGTTTGCTTGGAGAAAACTTGCTGCTGGAAACTTAAAAATACATAATAAAAAGAAAGAAAATAAAATCTTCCATTCTAGAAGAAGAAAGTTATGGAAGAAGAAAGAAGAAGAAAATAATATGGCAAACCTCAAAAGCGGAGCAAATCTCACTAATGGTGAAGGTGGGTTTGTATAGGCCACCAACCCAAAGGAGAGAGATAAAATATCTACAATAAAATAATCCAATTTAATCAAAATATGTAGATATTTTATATAAAGAAATAATAAAGTATTCCCACAACAAAAAGTCTTCTAGAAAGTGGCAAAGTTATAAATATTAAAATATAACTTTTCCCCACTTTTTACTCCTCTTTTCTGGCAAGTGTCACATCAATCAACCCCACTTATACTTTGCACTTGATTGCCAATATTTGGAGGGAATTTTTCCACCATTTTCAGTCTTCTTCGCGAAATGGCAAAAGATCTCTTCATGACAAGATCTTGTAAATTATGGAGATCTCCAATAAATACTACACTTTTTCGTCAGTTTTCAGCAACAATGCCGAAGTTCTCCTGGCTTTAGTAAATACCTAAAATCTGTAGAGATCTTCATAAAAATTGATCTTTTTTACACAAAATGTTATCATAAAATGGATGATTTACTTATCCAATTTTTTTAAAAAAATATTATGGATTTTTGAATAGGCTGGGTGTTAGACCTAGGACCTCCCACCACTACATTGAGTGGTATACAAATTGAACTACACTCAATTCGTTACTTATCCAAATTTTCACGTATCAGATTGCATCCTTGGTAAGGTATTTTGATTTATGTCCTATTTTGTTCAAGTAAGGATTCTAATTTATTCACTTTGCATGTTGTATGTGAAAATTTGAAATTACTTGGCTAAGATTTTCCTTATCTTGAAATTAATTTCTGATTTTACAATTGATTACTAGACTTTTCCGAATTATACATGAGTTGCTTGTTTCACATAAAGTAGATGTTTCTATTTTGCACATAATAGATTGCTTGAGGGCAAGCAATATTCAAGTATGGGAGAATTTAATAAGTGAAATGCAGTATAGTTTTGGTCTTGATTAAATGCACAAATTATGTAAAGAAATTCAGCTTTTAACCTTTATTTGAGAACAATTTCAGGAAGTCAGCGGATTTGGAGAAAGTCTCAATAAATTCGGGAAAGGTAGAAAAATATGGAGTAAAAGATGGAACAAAAATCTAAAGTTGCTGAAAAAGTGGGATAATGTGACATGTACCATGTGGGAGAGAGACAAAAAAGAAGGAAAACTATTTTATTTTTGACATAAAGCTGATTTTAGGAAGTTGTTTTTGCTTTTGGAACAAAGAGATCTTACTTTTGTAATATTTTATTCATAGTATCTTTTGACCAATGAGAGTTATTTTATAAACTCTATCTCTCTCATTGGTTCATCATCTTTCTCATACTAAAAACTCATTTTGCTGTAATTTTCTCTCCATTAATGCAGTTTTCATTTCACTTTCACAAATATAAGTGAGTAGTCTCCAGCAGGCAAAGCTTGTCCCGCACAGGCTGTCTAAGCCTTCCTCAAGTACATGTAATGTATTTCTTGCTTGTATCATTTGTTGATTATATGGTTGAATGTTTATTTCTTATTGAGTTTAGGGCCCAAACCCACACTTAACTATATTAATGAGACTTAGCGGGGATTTGGTATGGTGGAATCACAATCATACACACTAGTAACATGAGTTCGAGAGGAGATTGTGCTAGTTCTAAGGGTTTTAGCTTTGTGTTAAATGTTCAACTAAAATTAATGCAATGTTTTTAGTTTATTGGGACCTGGCGGAGATTTAGATTAGTAACCTTGAAAACCGGGTGAGGCCGAGTGGTAAGCTCGGGGAGATTAGGTTGAGAAACCTTAAATCTATGTGTTTAACACAGGCTGTCTGCAACATGAATGGAGGAAAAGCTTGGTTAGCTCTAGGGATGGGTGTTGCTTGAGCTTTTTATTATTGTTATTTCGTATATTTTAGTTCATAATATTTAATTTCATGCAATTTTAGTTTTGGATTAACAACAACCTTCATTAAAAATAAAATGTATTAGCAACAATCTATAGGGAATTTCAGACTGTCTGTGCTTGCTCCTTGTGAAATACGATACTTGTGTTTGCCTCTATACACAACCCGACCCTAGTATACTTGCTAGGTGGTACCATTTAGGCGCAACAAAATATCATTTGTAATATTAGAAAATAGACATGTTGTAAATTTTTTCCTTCATTTGACATCATTTTAAACTTCAGTCCTCGTTTCGAAAATAAAATTTTTATGATCCCATCTTTAAATCGAACACTAACAAACATCTATTTCAAAATGAACGGCCAAGATGTCTCTACATTTTATTTTAGTTTTTCACTGTAGTAACTTTAAAATTATACCAAACCAAAATTGGAATCCAAGAAATATCACATGATTGAGTGATAGAGATAGACGTAACAATTTTACACATTACCGATGTGATTGCAAATAAAAAAAAAGTGACCTAGTTGTCTTCAGTATATTATCCTCTCTGTTCCAATATCGCCTTTGAGTCTTCAACAGCAGCCATTGGCAGAGCCAGGGGCAGCCGAGGTCGGCGGCCGGCTCCCCAGGCTGCCGGAAATCACCTATATACCATGCGTTCACTCCCCTAATTCTAGTAAATGAGCACAAATCGCCTCCTTATATGCAAACCGTTACGAGACCAAAGAAATTAAGGGGACAATGATGGGCCACTTTAAAGATATTCTTTTCTGACAGTGATTGGAAGGTGAAGATAACAGGAAAACCGAGGCGGCAAAAGATGAGGAGGCCGGTGGCATTTGGTGAAGCAAGAAAGGATTATAACATGTCAATGGCTTTTTTTGTTTAGAGAAGGTGAAAAGTAAATTGTTGGGCTCTGTTCATATTTTTGATTTTTAGCTGTTCAGGTTTCTAGGAACATGTGTGTATGAGTTGGATATTTAATTAACTACAAAACCAAGAATATTTTTTTTATGATTTTAATTACCTCTTGTAAAACAAAGCTTTCTGAGTTATTGTTTATAATAGGTTTGCATCAATTTATAAACTCACAATCTTGTTCTGTCTATAGTGCGTCTATAGTGTAAATTTGTAATAGTTAATTGAATAACTAAATTTTGAGGTAAAATGTGTACGTATATTGAAAATTCAGTATATGGGTGGATGGCGTATATATTGTACATACTAACTACTCAGTTTAAAAATCAAGTGGGGTTAAAGTTGAACTTACAACAAATAAAAAGGCAACTATAAATTTATAGGTTAAACATAAAAGAGAGTTTATTTTTCTTCTCTTCTTCCTTCATTTCAAATTACATTTACTAACAATTTTGTTATTATACTAATTAGGATTATAAATTCTAAATAATTAATGGTAGATGTATTAATATCTTACAAATATATATTAAAAATAATTTTCAATGAAACTGCAACAAAAGTTCACCCCCTCTTTCGAGATCCTGGCTCCGCCACTGATAGCAGCCACATTTTATTATCTTCACTCTTGGCTCGGCTTTTTCTGATATTTTTATTCTCGAGTTTATTGATTTTAGATCTACACCAATCTAATACTGGAGTTTAGTAAGATATGAATTTAACCCAAAGAATCTTCAAATTAAGCTGAGGAGATAAACAAGTTGTGGTCTTTTCACAGTCAGATCCTACAAATCTGAAGAAAACTAACACAGTAGAAAGAGAGATCTATTGAGCTCAGTTTTGAGGGGAGTCGGGAGCAATTTACAATCTATGTCTCGTATGGAGTCGGGAAATTCACAGGTAATTTTATTCAGATTACATTGAATTTCAGATCTTTATTTATTGTTCTAATGGTTAGAAAGTTGTTTTGTTCTTAGTTGAAAGCTTATAAATTGGTTTATTTTTCGAAAGGCTGAAATTGGAGAAGAGCACAGATCGAATCTGTGCTTTATCATTATCCATTTCAACATATCCTAAAAACAGAGATGAAAGAATGAAATCGATAGAAAGATATTTTGTTATTTTCTGAAAGGTTAATTGTAATTACAACGGAAAGTCTATGTAACACCCCCTTTATAGGGGGTGCCACAGTAACAATAATCACCCAGTAAACAACTCTACTTCACTATATAGAGTTCAATACTTATAGATTTAATATATAGAAATACAAATATAGCGTTTCAAACTCCAAATTATTCTCCAAATATTTCTTACATTGCCACTTTACGTTTCTCACACTATCTAGTACATGTGATTATTCTACAAACCATAATATTAAATTAAATAACAAATCCACCTCGAGTCTTTCCTTATCCTCTTCAAGCTGATCCACTTATTCCACTTTGGTCCAAGCTATCTACAAGTTCTCCACCTACGTGTAGAAAAAAAACTACACGCTAAGCAATTTGCTTAGTGGTGTCCATAAAAGAAATATAACAACTTTGAACATTTTCAAAATAGAAACAAAGTATATTTATAAGTCAAAAATAAATTAACCAACTTTATGGAACCAAATCACATAACTTATATAGTAATCCTTTCAAAGTACAATCAAATTTGTATCCAATTTTTCCAAACATTTTAACCACGTATTGCCCAAAGTAAACAAGTTCTGAATAACGGTAAAATGGATACGGGAGCGGACAATCCCGAAGCCGAAGCTTCAAAATCAATGTATCGGTCAAGCCCGAAGCCGAAGCTTCAAAATCAATATATCGGTCAAGCCCGAAGCCGAAGCTTCAATATCAATATATATATATATATATATATATATATATATATATATATATATATATATATATCAGAATATCGGCCAAAGCCTGAAGCCAAAGCTTCAATTGTTTATACAGTACTGTACCCCCCTTTATTGGCGTCAATCTACCCTGACCCGTATTCTACTCGTTTAATAAGGGCAATAAATCAAAGTAACATCTTAAAAATTCCAGTATAAACCATCAATCATAATTCGAATAACTTCAGTAATTAAGAAATTCAAATCCCAAATTTTAAAGCATTAAACTTCAATTAAAACTCAATAAAATCAATATTCATACTTTTTAGAAATTTCCAGATTCTGTGACCTGACTTCCCTTGCATTTTTAACTATGAAAACATCACCCAATCGAAGAACTTTCTACTAAACATAATTAGCCACATGTCTCAGCTTTCCAAAGCCACTGCAATCATAGAAATAAAAATTGTATAACCAAAGTTATGATCAAAATACTAAGCAGTGTACAAAGCTGAGATTTTCCGAAAATAGATTTCATGACTCAACTTCAAAAGAAAATTTCACATTGAAAACGAATGAAATTCAACAAGGTTTCCTCTAAACATATATTTCTTATATTCTGTAGATATCAATAGAATCAAGAATCATTAAAATCGGATTTATATAACAAGAGAAAACATTAAAACAAAACAGGTATACAATCTGGAAAATTTTTTGAAAACCGAGAAATCGAAATTCGAGACACAAACATTTTTCTAAGCTCTTTCTACCTCTCTTCTACCACTTTTTGCCTTTGATTTGCTTGCACTAGCTTCCTTTACAACAGCCATATATAATTCTATGAAGATATTGTATAAATAAACTTCCTAATACCGTAAATATGCTTAATCTATCATGAATTCTACTAATTAAGCTTTAATTTCACCAAAAATCACTCACCAAAAATTTGGGTTACTATTCATCCGAATCTTAAAATCTGAAATCCTCCTCTTCTAGTCTTGATTCACTGAAATTGATGATGATAGAGGGCTTAAGGATTGATTTCTAACAGGAAATCGAAGTTGAATCGAAGAAATCGAAAGTTTTTAGATTAGGGAAAAGTTTGTTATGGGATGGGAAGAAATGGAGAAGGAAATGAAGAAATGATCGAGAAGAAGAGAAGAGGCTGGAATGTATTGGGTTTTTATTTTGTTTTTTTTTTCAATTTCCAATATTGCCCTTGAACAAATAATTAAATGCCCAATTCATCCCTCTTACTTAATTAACTCTTATTTCCTCATGCATTATATCCAATAACAATAATAACAATAAAAATAATTTTCATGATATTTTAATACCATAGTAATTTATTATAAGCAAATTTTGGAAATTTTGGTTCGTTACAATTCTCCCCCTCTTACGAATTTTCATCCCGAAAATTCCCTGAAAACAGTTGCGGATATTGAGTTTTCAGTGTATCCTCCATTTCCCAAGTTGCTTCTTCAACCTTATGATTCCTCCAAAGTACTTTTACCAAAGGAATAGACTTGTTTCTCAATTGTTTAACATCTCTAGCAAAGATTTGTATCGGTTCCTCTTCATACGTCGTGTCGGGTTCGATTTCTATGACATCAGGAGATAAGATATGTGATGGATCTGATCTCTATCTCCTTAACATTGACACATGGAACACATTATGAATTTTATCGAGTGTCGGGGGTAGTGCCAACCGATAAGCTACCGGTCTAATCTTCTCTATAACCTCATATGGGCCAATGAATCTCGGACTGAGCTTGCCTTTCTTGCCAAATCGTAGGACTTCCTTCCAAGGAGATACTTTGAGAAATACTTTATCCCCCACTTCATAAGTAATATCTTTTCTTTTTAGATCAGCATAAGACTTTTGTCTATCCGATGCAGCCTTCAATCTCTCTTGAATAAGTTTTACCTTCTGCTTTGTCTCCTGAATCAAATCCACTCCCACAATCTTGTTTTCACTAAGCTCGGTCCAATGTAATGGAGTTCGACATTTTCTTCCATACAATGCTTCATATGGCGCCATTTGTATGCTTGACTGATAGCTGTTATTATAGGCAAACTCCATGAGCGATAAATACTTATCCCAACTCCCCTCAAATTCAATGATACAACTTCTCATCATGTCTTCCAACACCTGAATTACTCTTTTAGATTGACCATCTTTTTGAGGATGAAATGAAGTACTAAAATAAAGTTTACTACCTAAGGCTTCTTGCAACTTCTTCCAAAATCTCGAAGTAAATCTTAGATCTCGGTAAGAAATGATTGAAATAGGCAGTCCGTGTAGCCTTACTATCTCATCTACATATAACTGAGCCAACCTATCAAGTGAATAATCCATCCTAATTGGAAGAAAGTGGGTAGAGTTTGTCAGTCTATCTACAACAACCCACACTGCATCATGTTTCTTCTGTGTTAGTGGTAAAGACGTCACAAAGTCCATTGTGATTCTTTCCCATTTCCATTCTGGAATTGTTATTGGTTGCAACAATCCAGATGGAACTTGATGTTTGGCTTTCACCTGTTGACAAGTTAGACATTGAGCAAGATAGTTAGTAATTTCTTTCTTCATTCCATTCCACCAATAATGGCTCTTGAAATTTTGGTACATCTTGTTTGCTCTTAGATGCATCATGTAAGGACTACTATGCACCTTATGTAGGATATTCTTCTTTAATTCTTCATTGTTTGGCACACATAGTCTATCTTTAAAATATAGACACCCATCTTCTCGAACCATATAGTCATCTACGATACCCACTTGTGTCCTTGCTGGAGTGACCTTGAAGTCATCATCTTCATTTTGTGCTTGCTTCACCTATTGTAGCAGTACAGCTTGAATCTTCAATTCTGCAATTAAGGCTCCACTACTGGTAAGAGCTAACCCGGTATTCATAGCCCTTAGTGCCATCATTGTCTTTCCTAGATGGTAATCAATAAGACAATCGTAATCTTTAATGAATTCCATCCACCTTCTTTGCCTTAAAATCCACTCCTTCTGTGTTGGCAAATATTTCAAGCTTTTATGATCTATATAAATATAACATTTTTCTCCATAAAGATAGTGTCGCCAAATTTTCAAGGCAAAGACTATTGCAGCCATTTCCAAATCATGAGTAGGATAATTCCTTTCATGATTCTTCAATTGCCTGGAAGCATAGGCAATCACTTTTCCTTCTTGCATCAAAACACACCCAAGACCACTATGAGAAGCATCACTATAGATTACAAAGTCTTTCTCAGGATCTGGTTGGGTAAGGATGGGCGCTTTTGTCAACATCGCCTTCAACTTCTCAAAACTTTCTTGGCTCTTATCATTCCACTCAAATTTTGCATTCTTTTGAAGTAGTTTCGTCAGTGGGGCAGCAATGACTGAAAATCCCTTCACAAATCTTCTATAATACCCTGCCAAGCCAACGAAAGTTCTGACTTCCATAGGGTTCTTTGGTGGTTTCCATTCTACAACTGCTTCTATCTTTTTAGGATCCACTTTAATTCCCTCTGCAGAAACAACATGGCCTAAGAAAGAAACTTCTTCAAGCCGAAACTCTCATTTGTTAAGTTTGGCATACAATTTATTTTCCCTCAAAGTTTGGAAAACTATCCGCAAATGTTGATCATGCTCTTCCTATGACTTAGAATACACCAAAATATCATCAATGAAAACCATTACAAACCTGCCTAAATATAAATAAAAGACACAGTTCATAAGGTCTATAAATGTTGTTGGTGCATTAGTTAGACCAAATGGCATCACTAAAATTCATAGTGCCCATATCTAGTTCGGAAAGCCATCTTTACAATATCAACATCTTTTGCTCTCATCTGATAGTAACCCGATCTCAAATCAATCTTGGTGAAATATTTGCCACCCTTGAGTTGATCAAATAAGTCTTCAATCCTTGGCCATGGATACTTGTTCTTCATTGTTAATTTATTGAACTCCCGGTAATCAATACATAAATAGAGTGACCCATCTTTCTTCTTAACAAACAACTCTGGTGCACCCCACGGGGATATACTCGGGCATATGAATCCTTTGTCTAACTATTCTTGCAACTGAATCTTCAACTCTTTCAGTTCAGCAGGCGCCATTCTGTATGGTGCTTTAGATACTGGTGTGGTATCCGGCAATACATCAATTGCGAATTCTACCTCTCTTTTTGGTGGCAACCCCGGTAGTTCTTCTGGAAATACATCAAGAAAATCACATACGGCTAGGAAGATTAGGTAGGCCTGACATCCCTTCCTAACCAGCCTTTTAGTCTTCATAAAAGAAATTATGTTATAAAGATAATCTGATCTTTCCCCCACGATAACTATTTCTTCTCCATCAGAAACTTGAAATGACATTCTTTTGTTTTTGCAATCCACCACAGCCTGATGTTTCGATAACCAATCCATTCCCAAGATAACATCATAATCTCAGAAAGGTAACTCAATTGAATTTGCGAGGAAAAGTTGATGTTGAATCAAAATAGGGCAATTCATATACACTTTGTTTACTATCACACTATGTCCTAAAGGATTAGTCACTTCAATATTTTCCCCTAATTCTTCTACATGTAATCCTTTCTCTTATGCTAATGTAGTACATACATATGAATGAGATGAACCGGGGATCTATCAAAGCATAAACATTATGATTAAAGAATGAAAATTTACCAATAATAACTTCAGTAGATTCCCGAGTCTCAGGGCCTCGGATTGCATAACTTCATGCCATTCCTCCCGGTCTACCACTCTGTGGTGCTTGTTGAGCCATATTATGTCCACTTACCTCACTAGCATTTCCTCTTCCCCTTCCTTTTCCACCTTGCATTGTAGGAGTAGGAACTACTGTAGGTGCAGATGTACTTATCTGTCTTTGAGGACAATTTGCAATCAAATGTTCCCTCGAGCCATATTTAAAGCAGACTCTACATTTTCCCCACGTTCCCCTACATACATCCTTCCACAATTAGAACATTGAGGAATATTTACTCTGCCTCTACCTGAAGGTACACTAGCCGCTGACCTCATACTTATGGTTTGTCTCGGTGAAAACCCTCTGAAATGAGATTGTGTTTGTTCTGATGTTCCCTTCTATTTCTTACTTGGAGATTCTGAACTAACTGGACCCTGCGATCCCTTTTGAAATCCAGATCTTTTAGCCATTCTTTATTGCCTATCTGAATTGATCTTCTCATTGCCTGTAGCAGCATCAATCAAGTCATTGAACACCCTAATCCTTTGTGTAATTAAGTGCACTCTAATTTCATCATTCAGCCCATCCTCGAATCTCTTACATCGCCTTACTTCGCTGTCAACAATATCACAAGCATACCTCTTGAGTTTGAGGAATTGAACTTCATATTCTGATACACTCATTTGTCCTTGTCTCAAAGATAAGAACAATTTCCTCTGCTCATCCTTAAATCATTCAGTAACGTACTTCTTGTCAAATTGTTCCAAGAAAAGGCCCCAAGTGATTTCTCCGGGTCACCTTTCTCTTACAATATTATCCCATCAACTCCTAGCTTGTTCTTTGAGTAAACCTTGCACACAGTCTAATCTATCTTCATCAGTAAAATGAAGCCTAGTCATACACCATTTAGTATGATCAAGCCAATTTTCTGCAAATGCAGGATTCACTATGTCCCCTTTGAAGTCATCAGCCGGAAGCTTCTTGATTCTTTCAAGAGGAATTCTGTCCTCTCTTCTTTCGATGTGAGGTACTATAGGAACTTGAGGGATTTATATGTTTCGTAGTACCTATGTGATTACTTCAGTAGTCATATGCTGAAGTAAAGCAGCTTGTGCTGGAGTAGGTTGTTGGGGATAGCCATGAACTGGTGGGGGTTCATGTCTTTGTTCATCCCCTCGTTTAATACGGACTGTACTCTCAGCATCCTCTTCCTTACTCTGGTTGTGACTACTACTAGCCATTACTTATTCCTGAAAATTAGACCAAAGTGGATCAAACAACTAACATAACATATTTATATCCTAAATGCCATGTACATACTAGTCCTAGAATCGCTTAAACCTCGCTCTGATACTAACGATTGTAACACCCCCTTCATAGGGAGTGCTATAGTAACAATAATCACCCAATAAACAACTCTACTCCAGTATATAGAGTTCAATACTTATAGATTTAATTTATAAGAATACAAATATAGAGTTTCAAACTCTAAATTATTCTCCAAATATTTCTCACATTGCCACTTTACATTTCTCACACTATCTAGTACATGCCATTATTCTACAAACCATAATATTACATTAAATTACAAATCCACCTCGAGTCTTTCCTTATTTGCTCTTCAAGCTGATCCACTTATTCCACTTTGGTCCAAGCTATCTATAAGTTCTCCACCTACGTGTAGAAAAAAACTACACGCTAAGCAATTTGCTTAGTGGTGTCCATAAAAGAAATATAACAACTTTGAACATTTTTAAAATAGAGACAAAGTATATTTATAAGTCAAAAACAAATTAACCAACTTTATGGAACCAAATCACAAAACTTATATAGTAATCCTTTCAAAGTACAATCAAATTTGTATCCAATTTTTCCAAAGACTTTAACCACATATTGCCCAAAGTAAATAGTTCTGAATAATGGTAAAATGGATACAGGAGCAGACAAGCTTGAAGCCGAAGCTTCAATATCAATGTATCGGTCAAGCCCGAAGCCGAAGCTTCAAAATCAATATATCGGTCAAGCCCGAAGCCAAAGCTTCAATATCAATATATATATATAAGAATATTAGCCAAAGCCCGAAGCCAAAGCTTCAATTGTTTGTAAGTACTGTACCCCCCTTTATTGGCCCCAATCTACCCTGACCCGTATTCCACTCGTTTAATAAGGGCAATAAATCAAAGT
Source organism: Euphorbia pulcherrima (assembly GCA_947683365.1). NCBI lineage: Eukaryota > Viridiplantae > Streptophyta > Magnoliopsida > Malpighiales > Euphorbiaceae > Euphorbia > Euphorbia pulcherrima. The sequence continues at coordinate 17,252,286 of CANTUS010000010.1, read as the reverse complement.
AACATCTTAAAAATTCCAGTATAAACCATCAATCATAATTTGACATAACTTCAATAATTAAGAAATTCAAATCCCAAATTTTAAAGCATCAAACTTCAATTAAAACTCAATAAAATCAATATTCATACTTTCCAGAAATTTCCAGATTCTGTGACCTAACTTCCCTTGCATTTTTCACTATCAAAACATCACCCAATTGAAGAAGTTTCTTCGAAAATAATTAGCCACATGTCTCAGCTTTCCAAAGCCACCAGGATCATAGAAATCAAAATTGTATAACCAAAGTTATGATCAAAATACTAAATAGTGTACAAAGCTGAGAATTTTGGAAAACGGATTTCATGACTCAACTTCAAATGAAACTTTCACATTGAAAACGAACGAAATTCAACAAGGTTTCCTCTTAACATATATTCCTTACTTTCTGTAGATATCAATAGAATCATGAATCATTCAAATCGGATTTATATAACAAGAGAAAACATTAAAACAAAGTAGGTATACAATCTGGAAATTTTTTTGAAAAACTGAGAAATCGAAATTCGAGACACAAACCTTTTTCTAAGCTCTTTCTAGTTATCTTCTACCTCTTTTGCCTTTGATTTGCTTGCACTAGCTTCCTCTACAACAGCCATATATAATTCTATTAAGATATTGTATAAATAAACTTCTTAATACTATAAATATGCTTAATCTATCATGAATTCTACTAATTAGGCTTTAATTTCACCAAAAATCACTCACCTCAAATTCGGGTTACTATTCATCAGAATCTTAAAATCTGAAATCCTCCTCTTCTAGTCCTGATTCACTAAAATTGATGATGATAGAGGGCTTAAGGATCGATTTCTAACAAGAAATCGAAGTTGAATCGAAGAAATCGAAAGTTTTTAGATTAGGGAAAAGTTTATTAAGGGATAGGAAGAAATGGAGAAGGAAATGAAGAAATGATGGAGAAGAAGAGAAGAGGCTAGAATGTATTGGGTTTTTGTTTTATTTTTATTTTTTCAATTTCCAGTATTGCCCTTGAACAAATAATTAAATGCTCAATTCATCCCTCTTACTTAATTAACTCTTATTTCCTCATGCATTATATCCAATAACAATAAAAATAATTTCCATGATATTTTAATACCATAGTAATTTATTATAAGCAAATTTTGGAAATTCAGGTTCGTTACAGTCTATATTTATACAAGTACTGATGTAACAAGATGAACAGAATTGGCGCTAAACTTATTTAGGATTTGTTGGTGGAGAATGAGCCAGCTTAACAATCCGTGCGAAGGGTGATGTGTGGCTGAGATTCAACATCCCCCCTCACAATGGAACATCTAGATTCTGTAACAATGCATCAAAGTTTTGCAAGCCCATTCTCTACAAGTATGGCAACATATGGTTAAGCCCTTTAGCTTTTGTGAATAAGTCCACCAACTGATCATTTGAGTGCACATATGGAGTGTGTATAAAACTAGAATCAACCAAATCTATGAGCAAGTAGCAATCTATCTCAACATGTTTGATTTGATCATATGATATAGGATTTTTTGCAATGGCTATAGCAGCTTGATTGTCACACCTCCAAGTTATTGGAAGTTGAACTTGTATCAGTGGATCATTGAGAAGATACGAAATACTCTTTAGCTCAAAACATGTGATGGCCATGCTTCTGTATTCAGCTTCAGCAGATGATCTGCTAATAGTTTGTTGTTTCTTTGTTTTCTATGAAATTTGAGTTGATCCGAGGAATAAGCAGAAACCAAAAACTGATTTTCTTGTTATTGGACAAGCAGCCCAGTGAAAGTCACAATAACCACAAAGCTATAAATGGTTTTGTGAAGGATAGAATAAGCCAAGTTGTGCAGTCCCCTTCAAGTACCTCAAGACATCTAGACCTGCTTATAGGTGATATTTATAGGGTTTCAGTATATGTTGGATTAGTTGTTGTGTCCAAAAGGAAATGTCAAGCCTGGTGAAATTGAGGTACAATAATCTTCCTACCAGCCTTCTATATTTCTCAGGATCGTTTAGTTCTTTTCCTTTATTGTTTAGATTATTGCCTTGTTGGATAGGACTTGGAGCAGGTTCACAATTTTGTAACCCTGCATCTTGCAGTAGATCTGCAATGTATTTAGCTTGGGATAAAAGGGTTCCATTCTTGGTTTGTGCCACTTCCACTCCTAGAAAGTACCTTGCTTCTCCAATATCTTTTATGGTGAACCAGTATGTAATAGATCTTTGACTTCTTGAATGTAGGCCTGTCTTGGCCCTATGATTAGTATATCATCCACATATAGCAACAGTGCTATGTACTCTCCATGTTCTCTCTGCTTTATGAAGAGACAGTAGTCATTTTTTGACCTTATGAAGCCAAATTCTACCAGCTTGCTTTTGATTTCCTTATGCCATTATATGCCTGCTTGTTTTAGTCCATAAAGGGACTTGACAAGTTTGCAGACTTGGCCTTGTTTGGCTTTAGTATATCCCTATGGTGGTAATAGATATAATTCTTCATTAATATAGCCATGTAGATAGGCATTGTTGATGTCTACTTGATGTATAGGCCACTATTTTGCAGCACTAATTGCAAACATCATTCTCACAGTCATTGGTTTTGCAACAGCGCTAAAAGATTCAAAGTAATCAATACCTTGAATTTGGCCAAAACCCTTTGCCACCAGCCTTGCTTTGTATCTATCAACCTCCCCATTTGATTTGAACTTCACTCTATACATCCATTTCGATGTTATGGCCTTTTTCTATGGAGGAAGTTATGTTAGTTCCCATGTACCACTATCTTCAAGAGCCTTTAATTCATATTGCATAGCTTGGATCCAGTTCTTGTCCTTGCATGCTTCAGCATAGTTTTGTTGTTCTTTAATCTGGCTTGTTTGAGCTAAGAACATGAAATGTTGTTGTAGCTCTAGATTTCCTGAGTTTTGTGTTTTCATCACATAGTCTTTGTGCCAGCTTGGTGCAGTAGTTATCCTACCACTTCTTGTACCCCCTTGAGGATCTACTTCAGTAGTGTTTGTAGTTTTGACTTCTTCATGTTGTACATCACATTTTTCTGCGAATGGAAATTTGGACTCCATGAATTCCACTTCTCTACTTGTCACTACTCTATCCTCTTCCATGTCATAAACCCTATAGCCTTTCTAGCCTGTGGCAAATCCAATCAACACACCCTTGCGTGCTCTACTTGAGAATTTGTGTTGAGGATTAAGCTATTTATAAAAACACAGTGAGCCAAAAACATGATACTTCTTATAATCTGGTTTTTCACGAGTAAATACTTCCATTGGGATTTTCCAGTCCAACACTCTAGTTAGTAGGACATTTATAGTAGCAGCTGCCATTTGTATTGATTCCCCCAAAAACTTTTTATGCAATTTACTCTAGAACATGATTGCTCTAGCAGCTTCTACTAAATGCCTATGTTTTCTCTCAGCTACTTCATTTTGCTATGGGGTATGAGGGCAAGTTCTTTGGTGAATTATTCAATTACTTTGTAGCAATTCTGTACAGGCTGAGTTTATGAACTCAGTGCCATTGTCACTCCTTATGACTTGCATATCTGCTTTATACTGTTTCTCAACAATGGCAGAGAAAACACTTATGGCTTCTGGGACTTCACTTTTGGAATTTCAACATTATAATCAAAGTGACTCTACTATAGTCATCCATAATTGTTAAAAAAAATCTAACTCCAGTTAAAGACATCACATTGAATGGCCCTCATACATCAAGATGCAACATTTTTTAAATCCATATTTTGTGGAAATACAACTTTTATTGAAAATCAACCTGTGTTGTTTGGCACGAGGAAAAATTTCACACAATAGAAAATTACACTTCAATTCTATATCATCTATATGGCTTAAGCTATTGGAAGAAGCATGGCCTAGTCTTAATTGCCAAATGTCTACAAGTTCTTCTTTGTTTAAGCTATTAGCATATAAAGCGTGGCTAATTCTGCATTTTAGGAATTGATCAACTGCCAATTCACTTGTTTTAGAGAAGGGGACGCAAGCTCTGCTAGGGTTATGGTGTCGCTTACCATTCCTTGACTTTCTGGCCGGTTTTCCTTTCTCGGGCCTCCTCTTTTCTCTCCTTTTCAATGGTTGCTTCTTATCTCAGCTATTACGGCAAAAGTAAGGATAGGATTCAGCCCAAGCAATAGCCTCTTATTTCGAATGATAGAAACCCTAATCCACAACAACCTCAACACAAATCCTATGCGGCGATCACAAATCCGGCTGCTCTAGTCGCTTGGGTGGCTCTCCCTATCGATCAGAAGGCATCTGCCACTATCTCCGATACCGGAAATGGATATAAATCCATTAAAATCCCACTAGAATTTTACAAGGATTGACTCTCCTCACGTCGATTCTCGATTGTTGGGAGACTGACACTTGTAAAGGGTGATACACCATGGAAACACGGCGATATCAAGAAGAGATTGGATACCTTATAGAATCGGAATATGGACTGGAAATTAATATCCCTTGGAAATGAATTTTATCACATTATCATGCCCTCAGTAGAGGCAATTGAGAAAATATGGACTACGGGAAATCTGAATCTCAGGCCTGGGATTATAAGATTTTCGGTATAGAAGCCAAGGTTCGGTCCCACAACTCATAAACAAATGACTTCTCAGGTTTGGATAAAGCTCCATAATCTCCCGTGGGAATATTCGGATCATAGATTGCTATCTTATGTTGCACAAGGGTGTTCCCATTCGATTTGATAACAACATAATTGATGGTGAATTTGGCCACTTCGCAATAATATTGGTTGACATCGATCTATAAAAGCTGATTATGGACCAAGTTAGGGTCGATACTATTGACAAAAAATTTTAGGTGAGTATGGAATATGAAAATATTCCAGATTTTTGTTTGACATGCCAATCTACTGGTCATACTGTTGCTAATTGTAGAAGGAACCAATTTCAGGAAAAGCAACCTAGGTATCAAAATAGCATTCCCAAGGTTGGAAAAATTTAGAAGGGTGCTCAATCTAATCTTGAAAACTCAGAACGAGCTAATCCGGGTTCATCTCAGACTACTAAAGAAAGAACAAATGTTTGGAAAAGAAAGAGATACAACTCCATTCCGAAGGATATAGCTCATATCAATGCTAGTTTCGAGAGAACTAAGTCAGTTTTGCCAATCGGCAATCATGAAGCCAGTTTAGAGATTGACGTAGTAGTTACTGAGGCGATTGAGGCTGCAGTAACTGCAGTGATTGAGGCTGCAGCTAATGAGGTGTTTGATTGCCTGAAAGATAGTGAAATACAGGTTGACAAAAGCCCATTAAGAAAGGAAAATAAGATCATCTCTTGGGCAGATGAATGTGAAGAAAGTGATGAAGATTCTGAAAATATTAATGCAAATGCAATTATTCTTCATAACCAGCCCAATTTGGCACTCCTCCACCGTAGCAAACCGAGACAATGAGATTTGGAGGAGAGGATTAAAAATGCTGCAGTAGTTTCAACAGCGAATGCTTTTCAAACTGTGGATGGTCTTAATTTGGATGAGATTAATTTGGAAGTATGTTTACAACATGATAAGGCTCTAGAAGAGCATAACTCTCCTATTGATTGTGCCTCCAATAGCACGGGTTCTCCTGTTGATAGTGCCTCTAATAGCACGGATTCTAGTTGAAAACCATTTTCAGTCAAGGAAAAGGAAGGACTACTGATTGCTACTAGGGAGCAAATTCAGCGTGGTCATAAGCTGGGATTTTAATCTCCTTCATAATGTGTTCTTTCATTTTTTTTATTTTGTTTTCCTTTTTCTTTTTTATTTTTTTCTTTTCTCCTTTTTTGTGTTTTTCTTTTTCTTTTCCCTATTAATAAATAGAGGCCGGGTTCCAGTACTCAACCTTTAACTAAAAAAAGAGAATTGCTCAACCACCTTCTTATCAAAAGAGCTCCTATCAAGCTGGTATAATCCAAGCTACAGCCAGTATGTCTTTAGAAGCCTGGTCCGGTAAACAACAACTATTAGCCCCAAATACCACTTCTACTTTGGAACCTTTAATGAGTTGTCCAATTGATAATAAGTTATACTTAAAATCTGGAATGTAAAGTACATTTCCTAATTTTATTTTACTGTGCAATTCAATATCTCTAGTGAACTCTATTCTTTTTACACTCTTATAAGGCAACACTACTTCGTGGCTTTGCCCTATCCTTTTAAAGTTTCTGAAAAATTATTTGTGTAAACACATGTGGGAACTAACCCCACTATCAAGAATCCAATTACATGAATTTTGAGAGTAAAAGTTTTCACCTGAAAGTCCAGAAAAAGCAGAGAAATCTGCTGAACTTAATGGAGTGTCCACTTGCTGTTTGCCCTTCATCATTCTATACACTTCACTTATCATGTGATTCAGGTTTTCTTGTTCTTCTTTGGAATAGTTTGAGGCATTTTAATCTGCGTTTGAGCTCCCTACATGATTGGCATGAGTTTGGTATGTTGGATTGCCCTACTATCGTGGACTTGGCCCTGTCCACTAGTAAGGATAACCCATTAATTCAAAGCAAGTGTCTCTGGTATGCTTTGTTTGGCAGTAGTGAATACAATAGAGGTGATCTTTGTATATTTTCTTATATTTTGCCCCTTGTTTACTGCCTCCTTTCGAGAAGTTTGCCACGTCTTGGCGACTTTCACAGCGCGTGGTGTTCTCTAGTGAGAGGTTAGCAATCTCAAAGCCTTTTTCCACCTGAGTTTCAGTTTGCCTTTCCACTCTACTAAGCATGGAATAAGCCTTATCAAAAGATATTAGTGGATCCATGAGGAGTATCTGATCCTTGATGTGACTGTACTGGTTGTCGAGCCCCATCAAGAATTGAATCAATTTGTCTTCTTCCACCTGATCTGCCATCTTCTTGGAAGCACTGCAATTGCAATTTCTTGCAGCGCCACATTTGCAATTTGGAATCGACCTTAACATCAACATTTCATCCCAATACTTGTTTAGTATATTGAAATGCAAGAGGATAGAAAGATTACCTTGATTGAATAGGCTAATCTCTCTTTTGATTTTGTATAACATAGGTCCATTGTAATCTCCGAATCGATGTTCAATGGCTTTCCAAAGTTCCCTTGAACTTGAGACATATGAGAATCCTTCAGAGAGTTCCTTAGATATTGTGTTTAATATCCAGGAAGTCACGAGACAATTGTTTTTCCTCCATCGATTGAACTCAGTTGTGCCTTCTGCCGGTGAAATCTCATCTTCTTGAATGAATTGCAGTTTATCTTTTGCAATTAGGGCTCTTGTGATCGAATTTTTACAGGACAGAAAATTAGCTCCTCCAGTTAGAGAGAAGTTTATCAGGAGTAGGCCGGGATTATCAGAACTGCTTCCTCTTTCAGCCATAGCTTCTCTGTCTTCTTCTCTGTCGACTTCTTCTACAAATGGATCTGTAAAAATCTCTGTTCGTCTTCAATTATTTTTCTTCCCCACCTGAGACCATGAAAACAGAGATGAAAGAATGAAATTGATAGACAGATATTTCGTTATTTTCTGAAAGTTTAATTGCAATTACAACCGAAAGTCTATATTTATATAAGTACAGATCTAACAAGATGAATAAAATTGGCGCCAAAATTAGTTAGGATCTGTTGGTGGAGAATGAGCCAGCTCAGCAATCCGTGTGAAGGTTGATGTGTGGCTGAGATTCAACATATCCTCTCGTTCTTTCCCTCAACCAAACAGGGCATTTCATTAACAGGGAGAACTATTTTAGCAAGCTAAGTGATACAGGGCATAGGTTGACAAGTCCAACTTGGGCAAAGTTGGAATGCTACTGAGATTGATTATATTTAGTTGTTATCATTTGGAATTGGCTTTTAAATATGATATCGTAGTTAGAAATTACTCATTTGGTCAGTTTTATCCAACCATTATGTTCTTTGCGATTTATATGCCATTGGTTTACTGTTGATTCCAAATAATTTGGTTTTTGCAATTGGACATAATAATTTGCTTAATCCGTTGCCATGAAATTTGGTTTGCTTCATGCTACTAACTGGCATTGTCTAGTGCATCTCATTCAATTTGTGCTCTTTTGTTGGGAAAATTATGCGGCGTTTTTTTTTCTAGTAGTGATTATTGCCAATATGGTCAGTGAGCTCTGCTATACCAACTATTTGTTTGCGTCATTTGTTGTTAAAATTCTTCTACCTATTTATCATAGCCACGCAATTTACCTCATATTCGGTCATTGATTATCAGTACCTTGAAGATGGAGCTCAAGAACATGGGCTGTTAAGTTATTGCCGATGACTCCAGACAAAGCACATTAGTCTACCTCGCCGTCCCAAGATGCAAGCATGTCTAAAACAACAAATGAGACCTCTCTTCAAGAAAATGATTTAAAAAGAAGTTATATGAAGAATATTATTAAGTGGCTACAGAACTGAAGCAACTACAATGAATGGAGATGTGGTCTATATAGTGGCGGAGGGGCGGATTTTTAAACAAATATTTCATTTTGATGTATGATTCTATAGTAGATGTTTCTTTCAACTTTGTTAGATGGCCTGCGAATCAGCTCATCCATAGACTAAGGTCCAGTTTGGGATTACTTTCCCAAGCTGCTTATTTTGAAAGCTCCATTTTCAAACTTTTCCTATTAGCAGTAGATTTAATTTTGGAAAAAACAAGTCAGACGGTACCTAATTAATTGGTATGAATAACCAAAATGTGTTATTCAAAGCCAAAATATACAGTTTTGTTCAATGTTTGTAAGCACAACTTATTTTGATAACAACTTAATAAATAATACCAAACTGGCACTAACGCGGATAACTGATTCTTTTATTTATAGAGGCGAGTGGGATAATTATCCATTGTTATTTTGAATGTATTGATTATTTGATTTATTAAAATAGCTCATTTGAAATGTAAAAATAATTATTATCAAGTGGTTTCACCGAAATAACTTATATTTTTATAAGAAAAAACTATTTGGCAATATATAAATGAATAGTTAAATTTCAAAGTAAATACATAAGTTAAAGTTTTTTAAATTGAAGTTGGTGGCTGTAGAAGTAGAACCCAATTACATATCATGGCTTTAGGTAAATATTTCCCTAATAAATCAAGACCCCCTGAACTTGTCCTAAAATATCTATTTGCCCCGTAAACTTTCAAGCGTCTCAAATAACCCCCTGAATTTGTTTAAAATGTACCTCATAACCCTCGAAAACATACAAAACTAAACAACTTACAAAGAGTGAACTATGCTCTTCGTCACGTGTCACTTTTGAAAAGTCAAACAAATTACAAAGTGAGATGTGGCATATTTTTTTTTGTAAAAAATCTATAAACTCCATTAATAAATTTTGTTTCAGTCCCTACTAATTAATTTGTCTCCCAAATACCATCTTCCTCAATTTCCACGTTCAAATATTCTCCATTTTCTTCCCAATTAAAAAATAATCAACTAACCAACAATTCAAGAAGCAAATTCATACTTTAATACATGAAAAATTAAATCTCAATTAGTTTGACTTATTAGTCTTCATAATCAAACCAAAAATCCCAAAAATGAAATCAGCCGAAATTCATCGACGATCACCGGTAATAATAAAAAAGAGGAGATGCAGCAGCTATAAATTAAATTCAACCATTCACAAATCTAACCCTGTAAGTTCAAAATTTTTTGGTTTGAATAAATTCAAAAGTTAGAGATAGAAATAGAAAGGAGAAATCTGTAATCATAGCTTGAACATTGCTTCTCCCGGCTTCCACAATTTATGCCTGGTGCGTCGAATTTGTTTTACATAAATAATCCAATAAAAGTTAACGTTTTAAGTGAAAAGATTAGTTTTTATGAAGCTCTCTATAGGTTTTAGGTCTCTATTGAAGGAAGGAGAACTTCTGCTTTGATTGCTTGAAATTGATGAAAAAGTGAAATTTTCCCTATAGATCTTCATGTTTTACCAGATCTTGACGTGAAGAGATCTCATGACATTTCGGAAGACTGAAAAATAGTGGGAAATTTCCCTCCAAAAATTGGCAATCAAGTACAAAAGTGCAAGTGTGTTGATTGATGTGACATGGATCAGGAGAGAGGAGTGGAATAGTGGAGAAAAGTGACTTTTTGTTATTTAAAAAACTGCAACTTCTAGAAGACTTTTTGACAAGTGGGATTAGTTTAGTATTCTTTTAGTAAAATATCTAGATATTTTTAATGGATTAGAATAGTTTATTGTACATATTTTATCTATATAAACCCACCTTCACCATATGATAGATTTGCCTCCCCTTTGGGGGATTACAATTTTCTTCTTCTTTCTTTTCTATAACTTTTGCTTCTTTAATGGAAGATTTTATTTCCTTTATTTTTATTATGTTTTATTAAGTTTCCAACAAAAAGAACTCCTCAAACACACATTTCAAGAGAACTCCGAAACAGTGTATGTATACCTTAAAACTATTTGTGATTGATGTGTTTGCATGCTTAATCCTTATGAGTCAAGGATCCAACTCAAATTGACTTACATAATCGACTTCAAAAAGGATCTCATGTGATGGACCCGAACACATACATGTGGTGCAAGAGTCCGAAAGGAGATTGGTCATATGCCAAGTGTTGGTCCCTATGCGTACACTCACTAGGTTAGAGGGGGGGTGAATGACTCACTCATGAACTAATGAAACTTTTTTGCGATAGTAACTTGCTGCGCTAAGTGAGGTCAGCTCATTGAGTGAAAATCTGGAAAATGCGATTAAGTAAATGACACAGAGATTTTTGTACTGGTTTAGCAACCTGTGCTTACATCCAATCCTGAGAGAGTGTCTCGGCTTTAATCCACAAATCTTAACTCCTTTACCTTAGGCAGAGAAGCCTTTCACAAATTCTCTAATTACAGTAAGTACCCTCCAAACTGCAATCACTCCCCACTGACTAGAATACCCTCTTCTATCAGCAACTCACAAAGAGTCTAAACAAGAGCGGGATTCAACTTATGAAAACATTGATCCAGTTACAAATGATCTAATATTACAATTGATTGATCTAATCTATTCTCTCTTATTCTAAAGAAGATTCTAGCTAAGTTATGCTTTCTTGGTAGAACTCCTTTAAAGCTTGTAAACTGAAAGAGTTTTTTCTTCTAGGAAATTCAGGTGTAATCACCAAGTTCTAATGCTTGCATTCTTGCTCCTTTCATAGTTGGATTCAGAAAGTAGCCGTTGAGCTTATCTTAGCATCTTCTGTAGTTGACAGCTCAGTAATTCACCCGTTACTTCTTCAAATCGATCTATTAAGAGATAGAAATGCACCTTTGTGAAATACATTTCAATTCGTTAGATTGAAATTTGAGATCCAATTTGAATTCTCTGTCGTTTGATGCCAGTCTTCCATTAAAGAGAACTCGTGCTTACTCACCACGTGTGTCTTCATTGCGTTCCCTCGGGTATTCTGACATGTTGCAGAGTGCACGATGGAAGTTTGGTAGATCTACAGAATTACTGGTAATTGACTTGTTGCAGCTTTGCATTGGAAGACTTTGTCATCTTCTTCATAATTCTGTGTCTCATCAAGGGATTAATTTTTTTGTCTTTATTTCATTAATGTTCCTGCAAAAAGCAACACTAAAAGCAAAGATACCTTTTTACCTTAAAAGGTAAGGTCAGCAATGTTGATAGACATAAAGTAACTCAGTAGAAATGATAAAGTGTAAGGCACACATTGAAACAAAATCTAAATATCAATCACCGAGTGAATACTACTAAGTTAGCGACTAAGTGAATACTCAGCCCAGAAATAGCTCAGACTTAAACTAAATACCTAGGTCAGCGGAGACTTGAAATTCTATAATTAAATTTACTAACTCCCCTACAACCATAGAGTATTTATTTTAACATCATTATTGATTTAATTATCTCATTCTTAACTTAATTGTTATGATCAACACTCAAGCACTACTGAGTAATCCCCTAAGTCAGTCCAAACTCATGCTTGGATCAATAATCTCCCCCATTTTGATTAATGGCAATTAACTAAGCGAGAATTAAATCAATAAGATATTTAGATCAGAGTTACCTTATACTTATGCTTGATATTTCTTTGTTTAGCATCTTCAATCTGCTCAGAGTGAATGCTAACTCCCCCATAATTCTTGAATCTTCTGAGTTCGGCATCCCTCAATACTTCTCATATATTTTTACAAGAGATTAGAGCATATATATATATATATATATATATATATATATATATATATATATATATATATATATATATATATATATATATATATATATATATATATATATATATATATAGAAGAAAATATATGAAGTGAAGAAGATCTTAACATATAACAGATATTGTAATCTTTCATTAATTAGTAACTTGAGTACAGATAACAAAGAGTTAATCTATACTAAGTTTTACATTGAGCTCTAACGATTACAAATATTCTATTCTAATCTTTTAGCATAAGCGGAGCTCCCAAATTCGCTCTCCTTTCTTCATGCGCTTGCTGATTCCATCTGGTCTTCTTTTCCTTGGGCATCACAATCTCCTTGCCTTTCCTCTTCCTTACCATATGATATTCTCTTTGTATTTGCTCCAGATCCATGGACAGATTATATGAAAATTTAGCAATCCTATGCTCTCTTTCCTTTTCCTCGCAATCCTTCTCCCCCATTTCCATTGCATCCAAAATGGCTTGGGCTCAATGATCAAATGAGCCCAGAGATGCCTCAGTAGTCTCAAGTTGTCCATGAACATTGGATGAAAAGTTCTGCACCAATAGCTTATAGATTTCTTAAGATATAGCATCTTGCTTTCTAAGAAAAGCAAATAAGCCTACTAAAGCACGGGATTGAGAGAGATTGAGCCTATATTGAGCGCTCAGACCTTCCTTGGATATCTGGGTTAGATTCACAAGAGCCTTGGCCTGATTATTTTCTCTTAGAATTCGCCCTAGCATGGGATTGCTCCTGATATGAGTAGTGACTTCATCATGAATCTTATGAATGGCTTCTCCATCATCGATGACATATTCTTGAACTTGCTTGATTTGGTCCCTGATATGACCAAGTTTTTAAGGAAGAGTAGGCTCTAGTTTAGCATCTGCTATAACTATGTCACTACTCAGACCATCTAAAATATTCAGTCGCTTTAAGCCATTAAGCACAGCTCCCTCTGAGTACTTGACTCCCTTCAACATTTCCTCCTTCTCTGTCCTTGAGTCAGTGTGTAACCTATGATGCTTAGTTACCACTATTATTAGAGCATTTGGGCCATCAACTGCAGCATTCAAAAGAGCTTATTATCTTCATTCTCCTTGCTGAGTATGCTATATCCATCAAGTACCTTTAGTATAGCTTCAAGTAAGGGATTAAATTTATCAATCATAAAGTTTTTGAAATCCCTTTCATCATTAAGTACTTTGTTGTTGCTCTCATAAATTTTTGCCATTTGCTTCTTGAGCTCTGCAACTTCTAGTTTTAATCCACCAGCCTGCCTACCTGCAACAGATAACGAGGGCAATACAGGGGATACTATTGCTTTGACCTACTAAAATTGAGTAGGTATAGATCTGATGTAGGCTTTCATCTCCTCAACTGCTTCCATAAATCCTTGCACTGGCTCTATAGCCTTCACAATCCTCCTCAGGACTTCCACAACTAGTAAGGATTTTTCTATCTTAGCATTAATATCTACATCCATCCTCAATCTTGGAAATCTTACTCTCCCCATTCTCCTTATGTCTCCCAATAACTCAGCTTGAGGGTTAAACTGGGGTTGTGGTTATGGTTGTTGAGGTTGTTGTGGTTGTTTCAGAGTCTTTTCAATGATTGGAGGCCCTCTGACAACTGTGGGTCCTTCTAAAAGTAAAGGTTCATGTGCTAGAGATCCTATAGGGTAAAAGGTATAGGATGATGGCTGTTTAGTCTAGGTTATTTTAGTTAGAGGCTTGCGTGTTTTGGTTTGAGTTGGATGTGGATGGTGTTTGGCTTTCTGGTAGGGGTAAGGCAGAAATAGGTGAAGGTGAGAGTGGTGTTTTAGTGGATGTGTTTGGGAAAGTGAAAGGTTCTACGAGTTCTTCCTCCCTTTCTTCCTTAACACCTTTAACAGCGGACTCGCTGACCTGAGTTAGAGACTCCTTAGTCAGCTGAGCTCCATGCTTAACTAAATTATGCTCTTTCTCCTTATCTTTAAGGTCACCTTCATCCTCATCTATCACAATCTTCATTCTTTTCAACAACCCTCTTTTCCTCTCCTTCATAGCTTCCTTAGCATCCTCAGCAGTCAGAATGACTTGCTGGTCAGAGTTTAGCACATTTAATTCTACAGCTTCTATCTCTATAACTTTATCTTCCTCCTCCTGGTCTTCTTGATTTTTAATTCCCTCAAGAGCTCTTACCATTTCTTCTACAACTTTTGGTACTTCCCTCTCAGCCAAGCTGGCTACAACACTTTGCAAAATCTCTTTAGTGCTAGCCTTAGCTCTAGATGCTGCTTCCTCAGCCTTTCTTCTGATAGTAGCTTCAATTTCCTCCTGCTTCTTCCTTATTCTTTCTTCCTCAGTAGCCTTTACTCTCTCAGCTTTCTCAACATCTTGGACTACTACAGTCCTTCTTTTAACCACGAGCTTTTTCTTTAGTTGACCTACTTGGGAATAGGAACTTATGTAGCTTCCTTTCCCTTTATAGTCCCTTCATTTAGCTGAGCAACATCTGCCTTCCTCTTCTTCTCCCTCTTCAAGGGCATCCCTTCCCTTAATTCTTCCTTAGCCTACTTCTCTTCCTCTATTTCCTTGGGATCAACAGGATGGAATTTTCTTCCTTAGCCCCCTTAGATGATCTTGTCTTTTTTGGGTGCTTGGGAAAATATAGGAATAGAGCTTGCTGAGCACCCTTTCTTGGCATTTTTAGAGTCCTTCCTGACCTCCTTCTTTCCTCCTTGCTTTCCTAGAACTTCTTCTCCCTTCTCAACTCTAAGCTTGGCAATTCACTTAAGCTCGCTAGCCACAAAGGAATCTAAAGTTTGATCTTATTGATGGGCCTGGATAGACTTCATTTCCATGATTGCTTTAGGATCCTTTACTCTAACCTCCCCTCTTTTTAGCTTTATGTACTTTGTATTGGAGGGTCTGTCATTTTCTCCAAGTCTATGAAAGTGGGTATTGCTGAGTACCCTAGACTCAATTTTCTTTAGATGAATATTATTCTTTGTTGCCCATCCTTCCATGACAAGCTCATAAGCTCTGCAGATTTCCATTACATGATGCCCATATACCAAAGGCTTGGTAACCTTTCAAAATCTATACAAAATGGCTAGAGGCCATTTGATACTCATCCCATGCATTAGGGCATATACAAATACCCTTTCAAATTTTGAACAGATCCTTCTAGAGCGTATTTTGGGCAACAAAACTTTAGTAACAATCTCATGAGCTTGCTTCCCTTCCTTGGTGAACATAGAGGTAATTAGTTCACCAACCTTGTAGTCTTCTGGGACCTTATAATCTATAGGAATAACTATATGCTCTTCATCCTTTATTACCCTCCGCCTGATTCCCCTTTCACGTATCCCTAATACCCCTGCTATAAACTTAGAGTAATATAGACTTTCCTTCCCATCATTGTGCTTACAAATAGGTCCTTCTGACCTTCTACCATATGGATTCCATGGAAGAATCTTAAGATAATTTCTTTATAGCAGCCGTTTGGAAGTTCAAAGTAGCCTCTCAAATGATGTTGCCGTGCCTATTTTCCAAATCTCTCATCACTGCAGAAGCTTAGCATATCTACAACCATTGGACTATCCACTTCTGTTTTCTCCATATAACACCATTCTGCAGGGCTATACTTTATCTCAGTAGGGATATGTAGATTCTCTCTCTTATTAAATCAACTGCTACTTGAGCAATATGATCTTGTGTTGTAATCCAACAAGTATCTTTCTTGTTTCTTATAAAAAGATCAGATTTCCTCCCTGATTTGCTCGTCATTGAATTTTCTTTGAAAGAAATTAGAGAATTGGGGATTTTAGAGAGGAAATTATAGAGAAAGGAATTTTGGTAAAGTAACAATTCCTCTTTTTGTATTTCTCCTTTAATAGACAAAAACTCTTCACTTAAACCTATAAAGCTACATGTACAACTCACAATCCATGGTCTTAAGATTCAATGATTTGATTACATAACGTATACCGTAGGATAAATGAATACGAGAAACACGGGATAACTGCTACTAAATATGGATCATTTTATAACTTGCTACTATTTTTGTTAAGTTTAAATTTGAAATATAACTGGTGACAATTAATGATGTGTCCAAAATTCAAGCAGAAAAAGAAATACATAACCTAATTTGCTGAAGCTTAGAGTGTGCTCTAGTTTGGTAAGCTCCAAAATAGGTTAGAGTGGACTGTATTTCTTTCAATTGGATTGGTCAATCCGATCAGCTATCTGAGAATGTTGAATTGATCCTTTCCAATAGGCTTTGTGAATATGTTAGGTCACTATTCTTTAGTAGGAATGTAAGTGATCTTGACTTCTGCTTTTAGCACATGATCCCTTATGAATTGATGTCTAGTATTTATATGATTCATCTTACCATGTTGAATTGGATTCTTCGATAGGTCAAATAGTACTCTTTTTGTCACACATGACTTCTAGACAATTAGACTTTATACTATAATCCTGCAGTTGCTGCTTGATCTATAGTAGTTGTGCTACACAACTTCCTATAGCCATATACTCAGCCTTAGCTATACTTAGAGCTATAGAAGTCTGCTTCTTGCTATACCACGTAACTAGACAATCACCAGGGAAATGACATCCTCCTATGGTGCTTTTCCTTTCAAGTTTGTCTCTTCCATAGTCAGCATTTGTGTATCCTCTCGTAGTGAAATCTCCATTACTTGGATACCATAATCCTGCATCAATAGAGCCTAGAAAATAGCTGAGAATTCTCTCAATAGTACCTAAGTGAGATTCTCTAGGGCCAGCTTGATATCTTGCACAATAATATATAAGGTATTGAATGACAGGCCTGCTAGTAGTTAAGTAAAGTAGAGAACAAATAATACCTCTAGAGAGCTTACTCTCTATAGGTTTACCTTCCTCATCCTTACTCAGAATTGTATCAGTAGCCATGGGTGTTGACATTGGCTTGGCTTTATCCATGTCAAACTTCTTGAGTACTTCCTTGGCATACTTAGATTGGTTAATGAAGATTCCATCCTTTCCTTGCTTGATTTGCAAACCAAGAAAGAAACTAAGGTCTCCTATTATTGACACTTCAAATTCTCTATTCATCTATTGGCTGAATTCTTTACATAGCTTTTCATCAATTGCTCTAAAAATGATGTCATCCACATAGATTGGACTAGCAACACATCTTGAAGCTTCTTCTTGATAAACAGAGTTGTATATGCTTTTCCTCTGACATGACCTTTGCTAATCAAAAAGTTAGTCAGTATCTCATACCAAGCTCTTGGAGCCTGTTTCAGTCCATATAGAGCTTTCTTTAGCTTGAAGACATGGTCTGGATACTTGGGTTCTTCAAAGCCTGGGCTTTGTATGATATAGACTTCTTCTTGAATATGACCATTTAGAAATGCACTGTTCACATCCATTTGAAACAATTGGTAGTTCATATCTGATCCAAAGGCACAGAGAATTCTTAGGACTTTAAGTCTTGCTACTAGTGCAAATGTTTCTCCATAGTCAATCCCTTCTTATTGATTGTAGCCTTGAGCAACTAGTCTGGCCTTATTTCTGATAACATTGCCATCTTCATCTATCTTGTCCTTGAAAACCCATTTGGTGCCTATGATTGAATTTCCTTTGGGTTTCTCCACCAAATCCCAAACTTCATTTCTTCTGAATTGGTCTAGCTCTTCTTGCATTGCAACCATCCAATTGTTATCAAACTCAGCATCTTCAAACTTCTTTCGTTCAATCAATGAAACAAATATTGAATGACTCATCATTCTATTCAGCTAACCTCTAGTCAGAATTAGATTTCGCATACTATCAAGAATCTTGTCAATTGGGTGATCTCTTCTTGCTCTGACTTCTTTTAGTAGATCAGGATCAGATCGCTGAGCTACAGTCATTGGTTAAGCATCCATATCATCACCAAAGTTGATTGATTGGTTGAAGTAAACTTCTTCATCTTCTTTTTCAGTACTGGATTAGGAATAATAATGGGTTGGCTGACTGATCTAGTGACTTGTTCCTTTTCTCTTTCATCATCACTGGCTTCTCTACCTCCATTGTTAGTTTTATCGAAATCTACATACATGGACTCCTCTAAGATACCAGTCCTCTTGACATACACTCTATATGCCCCACTGTGTGTTGAGTAACCAAGAAAGATTCCTTCATCAGCCTTGGAGTCAAATTTAGCCAGTTGGTCTTTAGTGTTTAATATGAAGCATTTACAACCAAAGGCCTTGAGATGACAAACCTTGGGCTTACACCCCTTCCAAAGTTCATAAGGAGTTTGGTTCAAAACTGGGCGAATTAAAACCCTGTTTAGAAAGTAACAAGCTGTGTTAATAGCCTCTCCCTAGAAATACTTTGGCAGATTGTTATCACTTAGTATAGAATGACCCATCTCCGCAATAGTGTGATTCTTTCTCTCAACAACCCCATTCTACTGAGGTGTTTGAGGGGCAAAAAAATTGCAGTCAATACCATGCTTGGAACAGAATTCCTTAAACTTCCTCTTTTTGAATTCTCTTCCATGGTCACTGTGGATTCTATTAATTTAAAGGTCTTTTTCATTCATGATCCGGGTAGCCAACCTAGAGAATAATTCAAATGTCTCATCTTTGCTAGTTAGTAAGATAACCTAAGTGAACTTAGTCAGATCATCTACAACCACAAGGGTGTATTTCATTCTATCTAGAATTATTAGCACAACAGGCTCAAACAAATCCATGTGTAGAAGATTAAGGGGATGAGAATAAGATATATTAGCTAATGATTTAAAGGTCTTCCTAAATTGTTTCCGAAGTTGGCATGCTGAGTAGAGTCTATATTTTCAAAGGCTAGATTGGGTAATCCCTCAACAAGTTCATTTCTGGCCATGAGTTTTCGTCCTTAGAAACTAAGCATATATCATTAGAGCCGGGGGATAAATCAAATATATAGACATTATTAATTCTAGGAGCATAAAGAATAGTTTGGTAAAAGTTACCATCAATGACTGAGCATCCCTCCGAGTCAAATAGCACTTTCCTGCCTTTATCACATAGCTGAGCAATGCTTAGCAAGTTAAACATTAAGACTTTCACCAGAGATGCGTTATCAATTGAAGGCTTGACTCCCAATGAGCCACTGCCAACAATCTTTCCCTTTTTGTTGTCTCTAAAACTGACACTTTTATTTCTTCTTCGCTCTAATATGACGAATTGCTTTTCATCACCTATCATATGCCTCGAGCATCCACTACCGAATACCATATTTTTCTGTCATCAGTGGATCTCAGGCTCACCTGCAAAACAGTTAAGTTTTCTTAGGTACCCTTGCCTTTTTCTTTTTGGGTCCTCTTTTATTAGTGGCGGTCATCCTTAACCAGTCATACTCATTATAGTAACCATTTTTGTGCCTACACATGACTGTGGCATGTCCTAGCTTACCATAAAAACAACAGGCGGCCTTAGGATTAGGCCTGCTCACTTTAGTCTTTTAAGAAACCTTCTTATAATGGTGAGTTCGTTTACTCTGAGTATTCCTGCTAGGTTAAGGAGGGACCCGCACCTTTTTTAAGGTTGTTAATTCAGCAGCTAGCTCATCCAATTTCTTAGAGAGTTTGTTGTTATATCCATTTTGGTACTCATCTTTTTCCATCAAATATAAGATGTCAAGTGAAGTAAAAGGGTTGACATCTTCTATATCATCACACATCCTCTGAAGTACTTTGATGTATTTGGTTGACTTCTTAGTCACATTAATAACATCATTAAGTACTACGGCAAGCTTGTTTGAAGAAAAAGGGGGTTCAGAATTTACCTTAGAGTGATTTCCTTTATCTCTACTTTGGTCAGCTAATTGTCTGGCAGCGGAAGTAGTTGGTTGGTTAGCTAAATCTGAGTGAACTAGATCATCCTTAGCCATGAGACACACATTGGCAGAATATTATGCCTCTTTATCTGAGGTTGATGACTCTTGTTCAGAGTCACTCCTGGTAGCAGCAAAGGCTTTGCTACTCTTCTTCTTCTTGAACTTGTCCTTCTTGGCTGTAGAATAGCTCGACTGAATATGCCCCTTCTTATTGGATATAATATATGCCCTTAAGGCAATTAGGGCGATATATCTTAATTATGTATTAGTACGAATATTTTATTTAATTAATAAAGGCATTTACTCTTTTATTTATATCGATGCATTTATAAATGTATTATAGTTGGTTAAAATATGTTCATTGATGTATGTATACGAAAGTCCTTGACGTATCATTGCATGAAGTTAGAGAAGTTATAGTTGGACTATATTTAGTGAGACCTGCTTCATGTGTAATTATGATTATGTCTAAACTATCCCTAGTTATAGCTTCATCAAGAAAGGATATTGATGAAGCGGAAAGACTAGCATGTGGTCAACTTTCTTGGAAAGGGTCCAAGCAGTCAATTCTCCTAAGCACTGAAGGTGGTGCCTTAAGTTTGACACATGGATATATCTGGGAGATATATTGGAGACCGTAGTGAGATAAACACTTGGTGTATATGTATCAATGTGTTAGTATTTATATTCATGCAATAAGGTTTGTGAATATCCTCATACTTGTGGTACTAGTTACCTTGTGTAGTACTTTTGTTATATTTTGTGTCATTCCCACACACTCATTTATTTAGGGTATTACTAGTGATTACAAGAATAATGATGATGGCACATTGGTAAGTTGAGTAGTTAGAAAGAATCCATTGCTCAAGAGATATTAAGGAGTTGTACCTGGCCACTTGTTGAAGTGATGACTGCCATAAACCTTTGATCAGAGTATGTGTTTGATAGAAATGGTTTGTAGTCAAACACACTTTGGTAAAAGGCAATATACTTTATAACAAGTTAATAACTGGGATAGCTTGGAGCAACCTTGCTATTAGTGGGTTAACACTTTAACCGAACCCTATAAACCAGATGGTACTAATATTTAAGAATGGAAGGAGTTCATCACATTGGACAACTGTTGCAATATCCGGGATTAAGTCATAAGCATAAATGATGTTTTGAGTAATGGGTGATGGTAGACCGTTTATAGAGGCATACTACAGTCGCTTAAGGTAATCGAGTCCTATTCACGATTTAGAACCTCAAGCCAATGGTTCAATTATAACAAGGGTTGGTTAAGTCTTAATAGCTCAATACATCGGGATCCTATAAGGTCACGCACTTTGGACCTTCATCGGACCAAGTAAAGAATTAACAGATTTATTCTATTATGAAACTATAATATAAATAATAATTTGATTATTATTTAATTGGTTAAAGATGATTAGATCATTTTTGGATAAACCAAGGAATTTATTTTGACTAGTAACTAATTTATTAGGGTTAAAAAAATAAATATTATTTGAAAGGGATTAAGATAATTTTTTTGAATGGGTTAGACCCGGTAGAAAATTGTTGGACAATTTTGAAACTGCAAATGGGCTGCGGGATTTGCGACACGCTCGGTGCTCAAAGTCCCGCATCTTGTGCTTGTTAGTGCTACCTTTGGTAGTGTTGGACAAAGCCTAACGCGAGATATCTCACAAGCGCTGTGCCCGCGGGTTAAGCCCGTGTGTGGGATGTGCAATTGAACATCCCATATCGGAAAAAGGGGGATAAATTTTACACCACCAAGTCTATGTATAGGCTTCTCCATACCCCTTTCAATTTGTACCAAGTTTGAATAGTAATTCCTATTATAAAGGTTATTTGAACAAGTTATATTTTAAGGAGCTTGATCTTATTTGAGCACCTGTAGTTTATATTTTCGGGTGGGGCTTCTGGAGCGGTCTAGCAACTACTCGAGGCTCCTTAGTTCTTCCTCTTGGGGAGTTTTTAGTTGGTGGGGTTTATGTGGATACTCATAGATGCTATCCTATGCTTGGAGGCTCATGCAAGGAGGTTCTGCTAAAGCACGCTTGAACTAGTAAGTTTTCTATCTTTTTCTTTTAATTATTAGGTCTTTTTCTTTAAGCATTTTTAGACTAATAATGATGCCTAGGTTGTTTTGCATGCTTAGTTTATTTAATGCTTAGGTTATAGCTCAGAGTTATAACATGCTTAGGTTATAGCTCAGAGTTATAACATGCTTAGCATGAAATATATATGCTAGGATATAATTTAGAATTATTGTATGCCTAGCCCTTTGCATGCTAACCTAGGTTGAGAATTATTTAGTTAAGGCTTTTATTTAATATATATGCATCTAATAGGAGTTCCTAGGGATAGGGACAAAATTTTGAATTTCTGTCATGCCTGTTATGCATGTTCAATTTGAATGTCAGTGACCAATTATGGTATCAAAGTCTGCCTATTTAGTGCATAATTAAGTTAGAAGCAAACTGAATATTATTTTCTATATGAAATGATTATTGTTTATTTAATTGTTTGGAACTATATATATGAACTTGTGCCTTTCATTTCAAAGTTAGAATATGGTTATAAATAATTTTGAATAAGCCAGCCTAACTTACTCAAATTATACAAGTTTCAATAATTTATTTAAATTACATGGGTTAAAAACCGAACCTATGGAAAGAAACCCTACCCGTACCCTTCCCACCCCCTTCCTTAGCCGCCGCCTACGCCACCGGTCATCAACCATCCTGAACCGATCGAAGAACAACCATCGCCAGCCACAATATCGAAACCCTCTGCCCCCCTGCAATCGCCATACCCTAAACCCTAATCCCCCGAAAATTTACTTTGAGAATTTCCCAAATCACTTTGATGCAGCGGCTATGAAAAGAATGTTCAATAGGTATGGAGTGTATGGATGGGTCTATATTGCTCGGAAAAGGAATACGAAGAACCTTAATTTTGGGTTCATCACACTCGATGGATCTATGCAGATACAGGAGGCGTTGGAAGCATTGAATATGATAGCAATTGGTGCGATAAGACTCAAAGCTTTCAGAGCTAGGTATGACAAATCGAGAACAGCCCCTCAAGCACGGTCTAATCCCGTGGTACCAGTCCAGAAGGCGACGTTCCGAAGCTCCCCTCGAGATCATCAGTCATTTGCGAATGTTGTGGCAAATCAAGCTCCACGAGAGGAGTCAACCATCAACCTGATCCAGGTGGCATCCACTCCTATTATACCTGCTGAACCTTTACTGAACAGTGAGGTAGTGGTTAAAACTGCCGCTTGGAAATCAAAATCTTGTTTGGTTAAACTCAACAATATTTCTCACATCCGTAATATACAT
This sequence comes from Euphorbia pulcherrima, assembly GCA_947683365.1. Lineage (NCBI taxonomy): Eukaryota > Viridiplantae > Streptophyta > Magnoliopsida > Malpighiales > Euphorbiaceae > Euphorbia > Euphorbia pulcherrima. The sequence continues at coordinate 17,228,867 of CANTUS010000010.1, read as the reverse complement.
GATCTTCTGAGTGATCACGGTTTTGAGTTTAGGTTTGCTGCTCCTGTTGGTGGATATTGTGTGATTATTTCGTTTGTATCAGATGTGGCTCTTAAGGATTTTATGAATGGTGATTGGAAGGTTATAGAACATATTGTGGAGTCAGTTTGTGCACTTCCAGTAGATTTCGCGCCGTCGGAATGTATTATGTATCTTGATCTCATGAGAATTCCGCCAGCTCTTGTTTGTGAACCTGTGGTGCGAGAATTAGCAGCGAGATTTAGGCGAATTGTTACGATCGATTGTAATTTCGAAAAACCAGATCGTTTGGACGTAGTATCGTGCCTTGTTTCTGTACCGCTTCGGACAGCCAATAGGAATCTGACGCTGGCAGTAGGGGATAGGGATATAACGATATACATAAACCTTAGACAAGGAATTGGGTGCCAACACAGTCAAGAGTTCGGATCGGAAGAGTGGAGTGAACCAGAGGAGGATCCTTCGGACAGGAGTAGTTGTGAATCATCGGGGAACGAAGCTGAAATTAGATCGGGCGAGGATGATGAGATTGTTGCAGATAGCAATAACACAATTCCGGGAAGTAACCATCCTCCTGGCTACAGCCCGTTAATTGGGGGGAATAATGCGTTGGTTCCAGATACGGAGGATTCAAGCTCATCGGGCCGAAATATCCCAAATATGAATAGAATTATCATCCGTAGGGAAGGAAATGAGCCAACTATCAGTGAGGAATTAATGACATTCCGAATTAGGGAAAAGCTTGAGTTGTTTAATGAACAAAACATGGGCTTGATTATAGAGGCATTGGCAGGGCAACGACGTTGAGAGGGCTGTTGTCCTAGCTGGGATATCGTTAGTATTATCATGTCTTTGAGTTTTACGAGTTGGAATTGTCGTGGGGGCCTGTTGATTGGGGCCAAACAGTTTTTAGTGCGGTCATGTGTTCGAAAGTGGCAGCTTCAGGTTTTCATTCTGATCGAGGCAAAGTCCCTGTCGGTTTCAGATCAGTTGTCAGGAAGTTTTGGGGCCAAAATGAATTTCAATCTCATTGTATCCCGTCGCATGGTTTGTTAGGGGGTCTATTGATCTCATGGAATTCTAATTTAATTCATGGCTCGATCACTGCTTCTACAGATAGATGGTGCTTGCTACATATTGTGTCTAGTCAACTTGAGGTAAATTTACTATGCATATATGGTCCCCCTATCCCCAGGGATAGGAATCAATTTTGGTTTGATATGCTGCCCCATATTCAAAACATAGATAACTTGTTGCTATGTGATGATTTTAATGAAGTGTTACATAGTTCTGAGCGAGGTAGAAGTGGGAACACGGGGTTGAGTTCGATGATTAGGTTCTAGGAGTGTGTTAATGAATGTGCTCTCTTTGATTTGCCATTACATGGCCGTGACTATACGTGGTCTAATAGCCTATCCTTCTCGAGGATTGATCGTGTCTTGGTGTCATGCAATATTCTTGATAGGTGGTTGGGTCAGAGTTTGATGATGGTTGATTCGACGTTATCAGATCACTTCGGATTATCTACCGATCCCACGCATCGGTATGGGACGGCAAAAAGATGTTTCGATCCTTGAACGTTTGGTGGGAGAAGGACAGGTTTCTACCTTTTCTAAGATCAAAGTGGGAGGCTATAGAATTGGCGGATCTGGGGCGCGACATTGATTTTAAGCTATGCCGACTAAGGAGCTTTATTCGGCCTTGGCATCTATCTAATTTTGGTGGGTTAGAGGGAAGAATAAAGAAGCTAGAGGCTCGTGTTATATTTTTGACATCTAGTTCGGTGTCCCGACCCTTGGAGGAGGAGAGTAGTTTGGAGCTTCAGTGCGTGAGATCGGAATTACTTACCTGTAGACGGAACCTTGAACAAATTCATCATCAACAATCACGAGTTAACTAGACTATATTGGGTGATGATAATACAAGTTTTTTTCGCAGGATGGCATCAGCGAGGGCTAGGGGGAATCGGATCTCACAGCTGGAAATTAATGGGGATGTATCTTCTAACCCGGAACTTATTAAATCCAAGATACAGAATTTTTATTCCAGGTTGTTTTCGAAACAAGTGGAGGTGCCATATTCTTTGGGAGAGCTAAAATTCCGTATGGTTGATGAGACAGCCAATTCTCGGCTTGTTGTATCTTTTTCAGAGGCTGAAGTGTGGGATACAGTGTGTGCTTGTCAAGAAGGTAAGGCTCCGGGGCCGGACGGATTTAATTTTTTCTTCTATAAACGCTTCTGGGAGGAACTGAAACTGGATGTGTTAGCACTGTTCGGCAAATTTTATAGGTATGATCATCTGCCCAATTCTATTAAGTCATCCTTTACCGTGTTGATTCCTAAAGTCCCGGGGTCGTCGTCATTGGGGAACTATAGACCGATTGCCCTTATCCATGGTATATATAAAATTGTGTCGAAAGTACTCGCGAAAAGATTACAGGCTGTGTTGCCTCAGCTGATCTCTGACAACCAGTTTGCATTTGTTAAAAGCCGTAATATTCATGAATGCTCGTTTATAGCTTCGGAAGTGATCCGATCAATCCACCGCCGTGGTCAGTCTTCTATGGCACTCAAGCTTGATTTCCATAAAGCATACGATAGTGTTTCTTGGACTTATATTGACTCAGTTTTGAAGAGGATGGGTTTCTCTGATAAGTGGATTAGATGGATGGCGGCTTGTAGAGAGAACTCGGTAACATCTATTCTTATCAATGGAAGCCCTACTGATCCGATCTATTTGGGTAGAGGGGTTAAACAAGGCGACCCCATTTCTCCATTTATTTTTGTCTTAGCAGTGGAAGGTCTTAAACAGCTCATTGATGCAAGTGTCTTTAAGGGCATTTTACCTGGGTTTCGTATTGATGGGTCAGAGATGGATATATCTATTCTTCCGTTTGCGGATGACATGATGTGCTTCTTACCTGCAGATGAGTCCCTCTTACCTATTTTTATCCGTTTATTATGTTGTTTTGAGCTGATTTCAGGTCTACGAATTAATTTTGTTAAGAGCTCAATCATGGGTATTAACGTGCAGGACGACATGTTGAATCGATGTGTGGAGACTATGGGTTGTAAGATCGAAAAATTTCCCATTACTTATCTAGGCGCCACTCTCAGTACGAGATGCATCCCGGTGTCTTATTAGAACGTGTTGATTGGTAAGTTCCAAAATAGGCTGGCAAGTTGGAAAGGTCAGTGTTTATCGTATGCTGGCAGGGTGGTCCTTATAAAATTGGTTCTGTCCTCCATCCCGATTTATTTGTTATCACTGAATAAGATGCCGGCCTCTATTAATAACAAGCTTGTACAACTGATGCGAAATTTCTTATGGCAAGGTAACTCGGACTCTAGTGGGATCTGCAAAGTGAGTTGGGAGACAATTATGCTACCGAAAAATCTAGGTGGCCTTTATGTTAGGGATCTCAGACTAGTAAACTATAGTTTATTGTTGAAATGGACATGGCGGGCTAGAGTAGACGGATAGGGATCGTTGTGGTATGAGTTGTGTGTCCATAGACATGGCTTTGATTCATGGAACTCATTTGAAAATGTTGATAGTTCCCGCCTTTCGTATGTTTGGCGAGGCATTTTATCTTGCTGTGTAAAGAACTCAACCTTCTGGGAATTGTTTAAATCGAATGTAAGAGTGAAAGTGGGGAACGGGGCTTGCGAATCCTTTTGGTATGATAATTGGACTGCAAATGTGTCATTATCTGTTCTTTTCCCTGACCTGTATCTCTTATGTAATAGAAAAAGCTGCTCGATTCGGGATGGGTGTCTGTCAATTTATGAGGGAGCTGCACTATCTAGGCCTTTTTGGAAACGTAGTCTAAGGATTACAAGTAGGGAGAGGTGCTTCCAGCTGCGGAATTGGATTTCCCAGACCTGCCCTGCTATTTTTGGGGGGAATGGGGCTGATGGCAGTAGGGGGCAGCAGCTACATGCTGCGTTTCAGGTGGTGGTAGATAGATTTGAATGGGATTTAGGAGCTAATAAGGTATTTTCAGCTGCATCTTTTTATTTAGGGTTCTATAGGATGCCTCAATGGGCTTCGCCGGAAATGGATTACATGGTGGTTTGGAATACATGTCTTCTTCCTAAAGTTAAATTCTTTGGCTGGCTATTGTTACATAGACGTCTTCCAACGAAAGTCTTCCTGGTTTGTCGCGGATGCCAAGCAGTAATGAATGATAAGTGTCCGTTTTGTGATGAGTCTGAAACAATTGATCATGCTTTGTTTCACTGTTTGGGTAGTTATCGTATATGGGTTCAAGCTTTTCTGGTGCTAGGGATTTCAGTAACAATGCCATTCAAGGGGGCTGATTTTCTAGTAGTATGGCGAGCGCATTTTTCCTCCGGGATCGGACATGAGTTTGGTACGGCTTTATGGTTTATGATTGCGTGGGCTATTTGGAAAAGGAGGAATAAGTTTGTGTTCGAGGGTGTCTTAAGCACAGATGATCATTTGGGGTCATGCATTCATCTATGCTGGTACTTCTTCAAGTACCGAAGGCGGAATCTTAATTTTGTCATTTTTGATGTATTTAATTTTCCGAATTTATTTCTAAGTTGTAACTAGTTAGCTGGCATTCTTTGGCCTCATTCATTGTATAGGCATGTCTTGGGATCAGACTTCATATCCGTATCACCTTTAGGCTGTATTTCTGTCCACTGACGCTCTCATCTTGTGAGCGGTCTTTGGATATCTTTAATAAAGAGAGGTAGGTGTTTTGTAGGTAAGCGGAGGCATCAACCTAGTTGGGACGCCCGCCCCGAAATTTTCACCTATCTCGATCTTTATCCTTCTAGGGGAACACAATGTTCCTCCGGGAGGTTTTCAAAAATTACATGGGTTATAGTTGCTTTCAGTTTACATGAATTGATAGAATGAAATTTAAATTTATTAGTTCAAGAGAATCCATTGGCCTTCGAGTTTGTGCCCACATTTGTTCTGCCTAAGGATTGGACTTAGTGTCTGCTCACTTCAAGGGCACCTCTCCTACCTGGGAACCTATATGATGTAGCTTGAATTGACCAATCGGGGGATTAAATATGGATTAATTTATTTCTAGTATATAAGATGGTGCTTATATATGTTTCTATAACAAAGTAAAAATTAAATTTATTGAATAAAAGCTTAAAGGAAAGGCAATATAAATGCAACAAATAAAAATTTTAATTATTTTGCATATAATCTAGGTTGATGGAATAATTATAATAAAGAGCGTGAACTCACCTAAGGTTGGACCTTATAAATTAATTCTAAAATTCCTCGAATTAATATAAGTTATTATAAATATGTCCATCTGATAAAATCCTAGACTGGGTAAGACGTTTAACACCAATAAAATCTCAAAGTAATTATATTCAGGCAAGTTATAGTCATCCTTACTCAAATTTATAATACGATCTCTTTGAATTATCAAAATGCTACGCAAAGCCTTCCTTCTAGTCCACATTGATTAGTTGTAAAGTTTTGGATAGGGTCTGCCTTATCGAAACTGGGGTAGTCAACCATAAAGTTGGGGACTAGGGCTAGATCTGAGACATATTCAAGGAGATGCTAATATAAGCGCACAATCCCTAAGGATTGGGGAACTTGAATGTATTAACAAGTGAATATGATGCAAATGGAATGGGATTTCAACTATAACTCACTATTGTGACTCGACACATAAAATTAAGTGTTATAATAGACTAGTTATAGATGCTACCCGCTAGGAAATTTAGCTGGGCTAAAATTCCCGAATTCAATAGAATGGGCTATTATAAATTTTGAAGAAAATAGTAGGACTAATGTATTCAATTAAAAGTGCTTACATTAAATACATGTACTTAAACTAATATCTTAACTCCTTTTCTTTTCTTATATATTAGGTTGAAAATGACTTCCAAAGTTAATCTCTATATGTGACTTGACACCAAACTGAATGGCTCAAACTATTCCGATTGGTTCCAAAGTGTGAGAATTATTCTCAAATCCGATGGAATTGCCTACATTCTAAGGGAAATTTTCCCTATTGAACCTGATGTTGAGGATCATATGGAACATGAGGCCTGGTTGAAGCACTGGAAAGATCGTGAGATTGCTATGTGTATCATGTTAGAAACAACATGAGAACATGCCCTTGAAGGACATGGTTCTCCATCTTGAAGAGCTCTTTTCGGAGTGGGAAAGGACACAGAGGTATGAGACCTCCAAGCTCCTTTTCGAAACCAAGATGCAGGCTAGCACCTTTCCCTCTCAGTATTTACTGAAACTCTTGGGATACCTTAAGAAGCTAAATCGATTAGGATTCAAGATGAATCATGACTTAAGCATTGACATTGTGTTGATGTCCTTGACAAATCATTACTCAGGCTTCATGACTAATAATTACGTGAACAAGATTAATTCTAGTTTCCCTAAATTAATAAACATGCTAAAAACAGTAGAACCTGATATCAAGAAAGATCAAAACCTCTACTGTTGGTTGAGAAAGGCAAAGTTTCTAAGGAAAAGAAGTAGGCATGTGGTGCTATGAAAACAATCAGTAAGAAGAAGAAAGAAAAGAAGACATCTACGTATGTCTGCTTCCTATGTGGGAAATCGGGACATTGTAAGAGGGATTGCAAACCTCCTGCTTCTGAGCATTTGAAGAAGAAGCCTGAAGAGACATCTACTTCAGGTATGTCTGCAATTAAAAACTTCGCTACTTTTCCTCGTGAATCCAATTGGGTACTAGATACCGGTTGTGGTTCTCATATCTGTACTTCTTTGCAGGGACTAAGGAATAGTAGAAAAATTGCAAAAGGGGAGATGGATCTGCGTGTGAGAAATGGAGTCTGAGTTGCTACATTAGCCGTAGGAAGCTTTAATCTTATTTTGCCAAGTGGACTTGTTTTGGTTTTGAATAATTATTACTACATTCCGAGTGTTACTAAGAATTTGTATCTATCGTGTGTTTAGAAGTAGAAGGATTTGAAATTTTATTTTCAAATAATAATTGTCAGATTCTTTTGAATAATGTTCTTTATGGTTATGGGATATTGAATGGTGGCATTTATGTTCTTGATACTAAAACAAAGTTTTTAATATAAACAACGTGAATAAAGTTAGATTACATAAATAGAATTCCTTCTACTTATGGTATTGTCGTTTAGGCCACATAAACAAAGATCGCTTAACCAAGTTGCACAAGCGTGGAGACTTGGGCCTAATAGACTTGGAGTCTTATGGTGATTGTGAACCCTATTTAAGAGGAAAAATGACAAAGTTACCCTTTCAAGGAAAGGATGAATAGGCCATGAGTACATTGGAACTTATACATACTGACGAGTATGGTCCAATGAGTGTTCAGCCACTAGGAGGATACTCCTGCTTCATAACCTTTATTGATGATTATTCATGATACGGTTACTTGTATTTGATGAAGAACAAGTCTAAAAGTTTGGAAAAGTGCAAACTATTCAGAACTGAAAAAGAGAAATAGCTTGAGAAAAGTATTAAAACACATCGATCGGATAGAGGTGGAGAATACTTAAGTCAGGAGTTTTAGGATTATCTAAAGGAAAATGGGATAGTTCCCCAGTGGACCCCTACTTATATGCCCCAACACAATGGGGTGTCAAAAAGGAGGAATCGAACTTTATTAGATATTGTTTGGTCCAGGCTGAACCATGCAGATCTCAGTAAATCCTCTTGGGTATATGCACTAGAGAGCACAGTTTATGTATTAAATAGAGTGCCCTCCAAATCAGTTGTTTTTACACCTTACGAAAGATGGTGTAATAAAAAGCCATCTCTAAGTCACTTAAGAGTATGGGGTTATCCTGCTATGGTAAAAAGGATAGCGTCAGATTAGTTGAACGATAAATCTGACAAGTTTCTGTTCATTGGACATCCAAAGGAAACTATTAGATATCTATTTTACCAACCTGAAGCAAAAAAGGTATTTGTGTCACAGAATGCTCACTTTTTGGAAAAGGAACACTTACTTGAAAAATTCAGTAGGAGCAGTATTGAACTAGAAGTTTAAGAGGAAGAAACAAACAATCAACTAATTGACCCCGTTTTAGACACAAAAGAAAGTGTGATTCAAGAATGGCCTATCAAAACACAATCATTGCGAAGATCAGGTCGTGTTCATAAAGGTCCCAATAGATATATTTTTATCATCACTAATTATAAGGAACTATATCCCATGGAGGATAATGAACTAAGGACATATGATGAGGCAATGAAAAGCTCAGATTCTAATAAATGGCTAAAAGCCATGAAATTAGAAATGGATTCCATGTATGAGAACCAAGTTTTCAATTTGGTTGATGCACTGCAAGAGGTTAGACCGATTGGGTACAAATGGGTCTTCAAGAAGAAGACTAACATGGACGATAATGTAATTACCTATAAAGCTAGGTTTGTTGTGAAAGGTTATAGTCAACGTGAAGGTATCAACTATAGTGAATCTTTCTCACCGGTAGCCATGCTTAATTCCGTAAGGTTACTCCTTGCCATTGCTGCTTATTATGATTATGAGTTCTGATAGATGGATGTTAAAATAGCATTCCTAAATGGGGATTTGGACTAGGATGTGTATATAACACAACCTGAGGGCTTTACATCTCATAATGGCTCAAAGGTATGCAAGCTACAAAGATCCATTTATGGACTTAAGCAGGCATTTAGGAGTTGGAATTTAAGGTTTGATCAGACATTATGTGAACTAGATTTCTGTCCAAACATTAATGAGCCTTATGTTTATAAGAAGGTTAGTGGGAGTGTAGTAGTTTTCTTAGTGTTGTATGTCAATGACATTCTGCTAATCAGAAATGATATTTCTCTTCTTCAAAATGTTAAAGTATGGTTATCGAGAAAGTTCTCCATGAAAGACCTTGGTGAAGCAGCATTTATACTAGGTATAAATATCTATAGGGATAGATCAAAGAAGCTATTAGGTCTTTCTCAAATTACATATATAGATAAGGTATTGAATCGGTTTAACCTTGAACATTCGAAGAAAGGTTTTCTCATGATGATAAAAGGGATCAACCTATCTAAGGCTGAGTGTCCAAAGATAGCTTAGGAGAGAATGTGCATGAAAGATATACCCTATGCATCCGCGATAGGATCCATCATGTATGCTATGATATGTACTAGGCCAGATGTCTCTCAAGCTTTGAGCTTTTTGAGCAGATATCAGTCAAATCTAGGTGAAAAGCACTGGATGGCCATCAGGGCAATCCTTAAGTACTTTACAAGGAAGAAGGATGAGTTGTTTATTTGTAGAGAAGGTGACCTCACAATTAAAGGTTACACTGACGTGAGTTTTTAATCTGACAAGGATGACTTTAAGTCTCAGTTAGGTTTTATGCATGCGTTAAATGGAGGGGCGTTATTCTGGAAGAGTTCCAAGCAAGAAACTACTGCTGATTCAACCAAGAAATCTGAATACATTATTGCATGAAAAGCAGCAAAATAAGCTGTCTGGTTAAAGGGATTTATTGGTGATCTCGATGTGGTACCTGAGTCTGTTGATCTAATTACTTTTGTATTATGATAACAATGGTGCTATGGCTCAGGCAAAGGAATCATGGTCTCATTAGAAAAATAGACATGTATCCAGAAAGTGTCATATAATCAGGGAGATTGTTGATGCTAAGATTATAAGACTAGAATATGATCCCACTGATTAGAACCTCGGGGATGGTCTGACAAAGCATATGGATTAAGAAATATGGCTAATTAGCCTTAGTGCAAGTAGGAGTTTGTTGGATATGATGTATGCCCTTAAGGCAATTAGAGCAATATATCTTAATTATGTAATAGTACGAATATTTTATTTAAGTAATAAAGGAATTTAATCTTTTGCTTATATCGATGTCTTTATAAATGTATTATAGCTGGTTAAAATATATTCATTGATGTATGTATACAAAATTCCTTGACGTATCATAGCATGAAGTCAGAGAAATTATAGTTGGATTATATTTAGTGAGACCTGCTTCATGTGCAATTATGATTATATCTAAACTATCCCTAGTCATAGTTTCATCAAGAAAGGATATTTATGAAGTGGAAAGACTATCACGTGGTCAACTTTCTTGGAAAGGGTGCAAGTAGTCAAATCTTCTAAGCACTGAAGGTGGGGCCTATAGTTTGACACATGAATATATCTGGGAGATATATTGGAGACCACAGTAAGATGAACACTTGGTGTATATATATCAATGTGTTAGTGTTTATCTTCATGCATTAAGCTTTGCCAATATCCTCGTACTTGAGATACTAGTTACCGTGTGTGGTACTTTTGCTATACTTTGGGTCATTTCCACACACTCATTAATTTAGGGAGTTATGGGTGATTATGGCTATAATGATGACATCACATTAGTAATCTGAGTAGTCAGAAAGAATCCAACCCTCCGTATATATTAAGGAGTTGTACCTAGCCACTACTTGAAGTGATGATTGCCAGAAACTTCTTATTAGAGTATGTGTTTAATCGAAATGTTTTCTAGTCAAACACACTATGGTAAAAGGCAATATACTTAAAACTGCAATGGGCTGTGGGATTCATCACTTGCTCGATGCACAAAGTCTCGCACCATGGGCTTACAAGTGCCGCAATGTGGCACTTGCGAGAGCCTACAAGGCTGGGCTAGCCATCGCTACATGAGATATCTTACAAGCTAGGTTTATGAGAAATCTCGCAAGCCTGGCTTGTGAGATGCACAACATGCTCCACACTTAGTGCCCGCAAGCCCCGTAGGTTAAGCCCGCTTGTAGGACATGCAACATTGAAAAAAAGTTGGTGCAATTTTGCTCCCCTAAGCCTATATATAGGCTTTTCCATACCCCTTTCAATTTATACCAAGTTCAAATAGTAATTCCTGCGATAAAGGTTATTTGAGCAAGTTTTTTTTAGGAGCTTGATTTGATTCGAGCACCTCTAGTTTATATTTTTGGGTGAGGCTTCTAGAGTGGTCTAGCAACTACTCGCGGCACCTTAGTTCTTCCTCTCGCAGAGGTTTCAGTTGGTGGGGTTCGTGTGGATACTCATATAGGCTATCCTGCGCTTGGAGGCTTGAGTAAAAAGGTTCTGCTAAAGTAAGCTTCAACTTGTAAGTTTTCTTTCTTTCTCTTTTAATTATCAAGTCTTTTTCTTTAAGCATTTTTAGACTTAATAATTATGCTTAGGTTGTTTTGCATGCTTAGTTTATTTTATGCTTAGGTTAAAACTTAGAGTTATAACATGCTTAGGTTATAGCTTTGAGTTTTAACATGCTTAGGTTATAGCTTTGAGTTATAACATGCTTAGGCTATAGCTTAGAGTTATAACATGCTTAGTATAAAATACATGTGCTAGACCATAATTTAGAATTATGGTATGCTTAGCCCTTTGCATGCTAACCTAGGTAGACAATTATTTAGTTAAGGCTTTATTTAATTTATATGCATCTAATAGGAGTTCCAGGAGACAGGGACAAAATTTTGAATTTTCACTATGCCTTTTATGCAAGTTCAATTTGACTCTCAGTTCCCAACACTTCTCACCACATTCAAAGCATTTGAGATCTTTGTTATGCTCTTTGTTATACTCCTTTCATGGTCTATCATCTGCTCCCTTCTTATACTTGCCTATCTTTTTGAACTTTTGAAAGTTCTTATCTTTTCCCAAATATCTCCTGAAATTATTGGTCATTAGAGCTATCTCATTTTTTTTGTCCTCTAATTATCCTTCCTCAGAGGTATCTTATTCTTCATCATCATCAGCTCTCAGAACAACAGCTCTATTAGAGCTATTTTTTCTTTGGACCTGTGCTTCTTCACTCATCTTCATACCGTTTTAAGGACATCTCATGAGTCAGCAAAGTTGTAATCAACTCATCAAACTTATAGGCCTTCAAATCATAAGCCTCTTCAATAGCACTCTTCTAGGCTTCCCAATCTTGAGTCAAGCTTCTAAGGACCTTCTTGATAGTTGTACGGTGTTAATGATGTGTAGGTCACCCTTGGTGCCTATGTAAGAGAGGCGGGTCCCACTAGGGGTTTGGTCGGACTGAGGCGTGACAAAACACCTTTAGTTAAAGTTTGCGCAATAAAGCAATTTTGATGAATAAAAGAATCGAGACCTAAATCTCGATATAATTGATAGAGTTGCCACCTAAGTTGTCTACTTGGGAAAGAGTTTTGGTACAGTTCCCTCCAGGCAGGAGTCTCTTACGTATTGGATCAGAGATTCGAGTATCGGATGAGTCACTTATTTCTCATTTAGTTGATTCAACAGTACATTCATCGCGTAAAACCGTTTTAGTTTTCATCATTTAGGGAGTTAACAAAAAAATCCCATTTCTATACTCTTTCACATTCGTTACATGCGTTTACATATTATAATAAAGCGCAAGCAATAAATGGGGGATTAAAATTACAACCGGGGGAAAAATGGGGGAAGTTGCAAAGAGATCCTATACATTTGTTCTAAGTTATAAAACAAAACGAAAATAAATTCCCTTCCATCCACAGACGTTAGCACAGTTTATAATGCAGCATAAATCAACATTTTATTGTGGAAAATGTGATTTATGTCGTAAAACCATATTTTAGCTTTTGTGGGTTGATTTACCGAATTATTAGTGAAAATGACTGAATGGCAAAAGGTGAGTTTGTTAATTTTTATTTAACCAAAAAATGAAGTCTGTGTTTGGTCCGGAGGCCGGTACCCGTACGGATGAGAGGAGCATGTACGACTATCAGGGAGAACCCATATGGGTATAGAGGACCCGTGTGGGTCCTGTCAGATCCGATAGAACTGGTGTTTAATTTATATCAATAGATTATTTATAGAGGAGATAAAATAGAAGCAGGAATTCCCTTTATACGAGTCTGGTGCACCAGTACAATCACCGTAATGATATATTAGGTAGCAACAAAAGCCTGTATTAATCAAGATTGGTTCAAAATGAGAATTAAAATAATAGTCGATACAGAACAAACTGACAATAATAATATAATGGAGATGTGAGTCTCTTTGAAACTCAGGAGCGTTACCTTTACGATGTCAACCAACTTTGAGCCGATCCCTTTACTATAGATAGGGTCCAGCCAAAGTATGTGCTCAGTTAGGACTATTTAGGAGAGTACTTAAGTGGACAAAATCTCCCCTAAAACCTAATAAATGAAGCTAGGAATGAATAAAATGTGGACAAAACCTCAATGAATGGGTTTCCCCCCTATTTTATACCTCTTATACCCCAACTATACCTTTGGAGATTGCTAGAACTATAATTTTTCTATAGTAATTTTGCTTGTAAATTGTATCCCCCTAAAAACGAGAGGAGAACGTCCCTTTTATAGGGTGAAATTAGGTTAAAATTTGGTGATCCCGAATTCAATACCTGAATTTTCGTGAAATGGTAAGAGACTACTTCCAAATTGGCCTAAACGGGAAACAGGCATACCCATATGGGTAGGGATCCACCCGTACCGTTACCAGGGGACCCGTATAGGTCCCCCTAGGTGTTTAGAAGATAGCCACCCATATAGGTCTACTAGTGGATTCATACCACTAGGCAGCACCTGTACAAGGTACCTTAGGTCAGTCTGGCCTTCGTATTATAGCCAAACTCAATTCTACAGCAGTGGGAATATCTCTGATGGATAACACCTGTAAAAGAATGCATTATCAAGTTCTTATCATCCCTTCGTGAGATATGTAGCTGAAATCTAGTGCTCATAGACTGCCTCTCACGGGATCATTGCAGATAGGGATCTATATGATCTCGTGATATGAGCGAGGGTTGGGGAATTATACCGGAGTGTGTGATGGTAATATGAATAAGTTCCTTTCCTTGGGGCAAACTCTTTTCTTAGGTGGTGCCTTTTTCCGTAGGCATGTGGCTTTTCCTTGTATCCCTTTCCTATAGCGGATCAACTTCCAGACTGATGTATCCCTTTCCTAAGGTGGATCAACTTTCCTGGCTGATGTATCCCTTTCCTAAGGCGGATGACTTCTCCTCTTATCCCTTTCCTAAGGTGAAATGACTTTCTTGACTAATGCATTCCTTTCCTAAGGCGAATCAACTTTCTTGACTGATATATCCCTTTCCTAAGGCGGATGACTTCTCCTCATATCCCTTTTCTAAGGCAGATCGACTTTCCTGACTGATGTATCCCTTTCCTAATATGGATCAACTTTCCTGATTGATATATCCCTTTCCTAAGGCTGATCGACTTTCCTGACTATTGTATCCCTTTCCTAAGGTGGATGGACTTTCTTGACTGATGTATCCCTTTCCTAAGGCGGATAACTTCTCCTCGTATCCCTTTCCTAAGGCGGATCAACTTTCTTGACTGATGTATCCCTTTCTTAAGGCGGATCAACTAACCTGACTGATGATTTTGCATAACATATGAAAAGAGACAATAATCAAACACCGAGTTAATCATTGTCAAAGCTGATACAACTTTATTCTTGATTGACTTTTAGGTGGACAAAAATTTTTGCCCCTTCAATTAAGAATAAAGGTGCGTCGATAGTGGTTGGCCCCTTAATAAATCGTAAACTAAGTGTGAGAAATTTTAGGGTTGTCCTAATTATTTTATAATGAAGTGCCCCTTGGAAGGGTGCCTCTTAAACAATGCCCCTAGGAGGGATGGACTATCGGGGGAATGCCCCTAGATTGACTAATTCCGCTATTGGGGAATGGGGGATGCCCTTGGATTTGATTCCTCTGCTAGGGAATGGAGGGAGGGTGCCCCTGGATTTGATTTTGCTAGGGCATCAAAAGGTGACCCTCATCTTATTCCATTACAAGGGAATGGATCGACATCTTTAGGCAGGTTGCTTGCTCTCAAAGAAGTCCCTCTTTGCAATACCAGTTTGTTGGGGGCAGACCTGCACATGAAAATTGCATTAGTTAGTAGCCAACTCAAGAATAGTCCACTTTAATTCTCAAAAGATCTTAGGAAGACTAGAATCTTTGCCCCTTTTAATCAAGAATCAAAGTAAATTAGGGGTTTTGCACCTATTTTAGTTGAAATAAGGAGTTAAGAGAAGCGGGGTCGGCCCCGAATTTGAATTGGATGAGTCTTTGGTGCTATTTGAAATGCTAGTTCGAAGATCTGTACTTAGATAGGAAAAGAGGGCCCATACAGGTGGGCAGGGACCTGTACGGGAGGGGTCCTAGAAGATTGGGACCCGAACAGGTGGGTGTGCCTCGTACGGGTCCCCATCAAGGGTTTTAAAACTAAAATAGACCCCTCGTATCCTGCCTTACACCAAATCATCCTACACTAAAAATTTCAGCAATTTTTTCCTAAAACTCGATCAAGATGTATAAAAAGATCCCAAAGATTGGCCGTTTCTCTCTTAAGCTTGAAGATTTGCCCTCAATGGGTGATTCGGGGCTTCGAGAATGCCCGGTTTCCATCAGGTATGCTTTCCGTGAAGGGGATTCATTTTTGGGGCTCACTCCGGTCTTCGAAGTGCCCCTAATCCCTTCTCCTTATACTCATGCTTCTCAATCCCAGGTAATTTTATTCGATCTTTCATTTTCTATTTTTGATCTCTTTAAGAATTTCACAAATTTCGGCATGAATTAAGGTGTTTTAGACCTTAGAGCCTAATGCATAGAACTTTAGCCTAGGATGCTTCTAGGATAGTTTTGGATTAGCTTTGGCCGATATTCAAACAATTTGGATTTTTCCAAAAATTCCTTCATGGGAACTACTTGTAGGGGACCCGTATGGGTCGTATCCTCAGGGATAGAATGCCCACTTCCTTGACTTCTACCATGCTTTTTTGATTTCTGACATGTTCGTTGTATTCTAACCTTGTTGAACTATAATTCTGTCTTTGCAGTTTCAGTAGAGGATTGTGGGAGTCCTGAGCTTCTATAGGGAGTGGTAAGAGGAGGTATGCACCATGAAGGATACTGACCTACTGCACCACATTAACGCTTTTGGCTTCAGTGACATCATCAAGGCCATCCCGCAGGCTCCGAGGACGTTGGCCTTGGGGGCCATTTTAGCTTTGATGGAGAGGTGGTCGGAGACAACCCATACTTTCTACTTACCAATCGAGGAGGCCACTATTACTCCTTTCGATGTTTGTGCTATGACAGGGCTAGAGTGGAGCAAGGAGATTGTCCACTTTGATGTGTTTGCTGATAGGTGGCACTCCCGCGTTGAGGTCAAGGCCTATATAGCTGGATTCCTTGGGCTTTGTCTGGGAAGGATGAACAAGCTCAAGTACAGGGATATCCCCTCTTACTGGATTGGGTAGTTGAGGCCTGTTATAGTTAATAGGAGGGATCAGTATGCTAGGTCTTTCCCGTTGATGTTCCTTACTACTATCTTCTTCCCAGTCTACTCAGGCAACCTCAACTATAGTTTGCTTACCACTGTAGAGGATCTTGCTACGTACCCAACAAGAACTTGTGCTGGGCCATCCTAGCACAGTTGTATTATAGGCTGGATATTGGAGTTTGAAGCAAGCAGTCCGAGCTCAAGATCTGCCACCTAATCTTGCTGGTAAAGCTGAAAGCTCATCTCTAGTGTTTTATCTCTTCATTCAAACTATGTTGCGACTAATCCTTGTTTTGCTTTTCAGGTTTGGGCTTTCGAGCACCGGTTCATCCTAGGCTGGGGTTGCCTATGTAGCCCAAGACATTGCATATCATCTCCCAATGGATGGGATTTTGGTAGGACCAGCCCCCGAGTATGACATAGTACAGAGAGTTCCTACGCCTGCTGCACTCAGATCGGGTAAACTTCATCCATATTAAACCTGCATTTTACGTTTTAACAAACCATTAGTAGAAATTGTATTTACAAGGTTATGACACTCATAGTGCACTTATACCATGCAGGTTATCCGAGACCCATGGGAGAGATTAGCAACGTATGGGGCCATGGAGCAGATGCAAGCTAGTGTTGATGACCGCCGCCTTGTCTTGGAGTCACCACTCTTCTATGAGTTATATTTCGGTGAGAGAGTCTGAGATTGGAGGACTAGCATAGTGGTGGAGAGACCAATTCCTCCCTCGATCCCAGCGGGAGTCTTCTAGCCTCATCTTATGCTGGGGACTGACCAGGGGTTCTATTGGTTAGGTGAGGGGGCCCGAGTGCTATATATGTAGGGTTCTTACAGAGACTTCATCAATTCCTCACTTCTTCCTCCTTGCGATAGGATTCATCATAAGGATGTCCCCTTTGAGTTTCACTAGAGTGATGATGTGGATGATGATGGCGATGATGATGACGAGGATGGGCCAGGGGGTGACTATACGGGCCCATTTATGGCTTGGGGTACTGGGGGCTCAGCTAGGTCTACTACCCCTTCTTGCCAGGTATGTTCTTAACTCAAGGCCTTGTGAATACTTTTTGATTTTTTGTGATTGCTTGTTATTCTGAGTATGATGTCTTATTGCTACAGCCTCCCGCCCTTATGTGGAAGAGATCTGCTACCACTGCTGCTATTGCACCTGAGCCACTAGCAAAGCAGTCTCATGCTTTTGGATCCGTAAGAGAGGGGATCCTCTGAGCCGAGCTAGATACCTTTTTTTTACTCCTCGATCATTCAAGGAAGCGAGCTATCAAGGAGCTTCAGGAGTCATTCTAGCCTATTGGTTTCACTCCTTCTAGTTCTACCCATGTAAGGATTTTCTCGCTTTTAACCTTGTCTATTATAGTGATTGCCTGAAATGTTCCATTCTGATGTGACCCTTTATTTCTAGGTGACTATTGTTGAGGAAGAGAGGATCGCCAGGGGGTACTTTTCATGAGAGACTTGCTACTGGCGTAGGATGCACTAGCCTTGGTAAGTTTTACCTATAAAATTTAACAAACTATGCATGATGCATGCTATGACATATATGTATACTGATCTCGTGGTTCTAATGCAGACCTTGCTAGCCTTGGATCTAGAGCACTCCAAGGGTAGTAGGGTCTACATTAGAATCACCAGATCAATATACATATATGTCATAGCATGCATCATGCGTAGTTTATTAAATTTTGCAGGTAAAACATACCGAGGGGTAGCTGAGGGTGGCTACTACTGAGGCTAACCAGGCTAGGGCCGAGACTGCTCAGGTGAGGGCTGAGATTGAGGTACTGAGGGGCCAGTTAGTGATGATGACTGGGGATAGACAAACGCAGGCCCCTTTTGATGAGCAGTCCGAGGAGGATCATTTTACATACCGAGTGACTTAGAGGGGAGGGGGTCAGGATGTTGAGGGAGCTGATGTTGCAATAGGTGCAGAGGCTCAGGGATTAGGCACCTTGTTTAGCTACCTACAGGCACCGATGATGCTAATGACCATATAACAATAGATGTAGATTATCTGTTGGTGGATACCTAGGACCAAACTCAGAAGGGTGGCTAGGGACAGGATCCCCCGGCGTCTTAGACTTGTGATTACTCTAATAGACTTTCGATACTTTTGGGCCTTGCATGGCTTGTTTAGAATGTGAACCTTGAACTGTTAGTTTTGACTTTTAACTTTTATGCATGTGAACTTTCTGAACCGAGACCATTGAATATTGCTTCTTTACAAACCCAAGTCACTTCTTCCCGATGATTCTATAGCGAAGGGATCAGGTGGTGTTCTAATGTTTTCCTAGGCCATTTGATGCGGATTAAAAGCAAACACGCTACACTAAGACATTTTAAAGTCTTTTAATTCTGTGAAAAAGGGTCATTCACCCCCCTCTGACCTTATAAAGACCCTAACAGAGACCAATCAGTGGTATCAGAGCAAATGCTCAAACCAGAGATCTAACAATCTTGAGCTAAGGGTCCACTGATTTTGATTCAAATATCAAAATGAGTTTCCAAAACTCACAACTCCTTCCCGAGGGTATGTCCATTACCCGTCCTCCACTTTTCACAGGTGAACACTATACGTTCTAGAAAAACCAGATGAAGAATTTCATTCAGGCTCAAAGCATGCAACCATGGTTAGTTAATAAAGATGGTCCGTATAAGCCTACTTGTGAAGTAGGAGGTGTAAGCACTTGTAAGGCATCAAGCATGTGGGATGAAAATCAATTTAAGAAATTGCGTGAAAAAGCAAATGCTATTAACATGCTTCATTGTACTCTTAGTGCAGCTGAGTTTAACAGAATATCCAGATGCAAAACTGCAAAAGAAATTTAGGAGAAGCTGGAGGTGACCTATGGAGGAACCACCGAAGTAAGGGAAGCCAAACTCGATTGGCTTCAGCAAAAGTTTGAATCCTTCAAGATAGAGCCTAAAGAATCAATCAGCAGCATGAACACTAGATACACCAATCTAGTGAATAAGATAAGAAGGCTGGGAAAAGAAATCTCTGAGGTTGAGATGTCAAGAAAGTGCTCCGGAGTCTCAGCAAGGAATGGGACAACAAAATGACTGCCAATGAGGAAGCTCATGACTTAAACTGTTATACTTATGATGAACTCATTGTTAATCTTCTAACTCAAGAATTATCCTTGGAGAGATATAGCCAACAAGAAAAGAAGCCTGAGGAGAAGAAGAAAGCCACTGCACTTAAGGCAGAATCCACTGGATCAACTTCATTCAGAGAGGAAGAGCAAATCAATGAATCAATGAGCACCAGAGATCAACTTGCTCTACTAACCGAAAGGCTAAATAGATTCATACAAACGAAAGATAGAAGGAAATAAAAAAGGTATGAATCCCGGAAACCAAGAGAAGGCACTTCTAGAAGAGACAAGCCTAGAAGGAATCTAGAAGAAAAGAAGGATCCGAGTAAAGAAGCTGCATGTTTCAAATGTGGTGAGAAAGGCCACTTCAAAACAAAGTGCCCCAAACTCAAAAGAACCAAGAAGTTCAAAAAGAAGGCAATGGTTACTACTTGGAGCAACAGTGAAGAAATTAGCAGCTCATCTTCGACGGAAGAAGAGGAGACTGCAAATTGTCTATTCATGGCTCTGACTAATCCGGCAGCAGATCAATCAAGAAGGAATGCCTCCAAGCAAGAAATAGTGCAAATTGAAGAATCAGAATCAAATACAGTTAACACTGAGGTAAATTCTTATTCTAATTCTGCTTCTAACCTTGACCTTGCAAAAGCCCTTTCTATTGTTATCAAGGGTGTAAAGAAGATTGCAAAAGAAATCAAAGTCCTTTAAAAGTGCAGTAATGGAGTTCGTATAAGATGCTGAAGTAATGGCACAAGAAATCAATCTGGTTAGAGCAACCAAGCATATTGATGTTTTAGAGGAAAACTTCTTGAGGAATCAAGTCCAGATCCTAAAAGTAAATGTAACGGGACTGGATAGAGAAATCAATCTATTAAAGGAAGCATCCAGGAAGAGGCCAGAAATAGGGGCTCCAAGAAGAAATAATCCTCCTTCTGCTCTGAACTGATTTCAAAGGACCCCCAATTAAAAGATGAAGGGAGCTAGCAAGCAACCACAAGCTCAAAGATATACCGCTGCTCAAAAGGGAAAGGCTAAGGTAGCTTACAACCAACAGCCTATCAAACAAAGAAGAAACCACAGAGCAGAAGTTGGACCTTCAACTAGCTTTCGGATCAACAATGGACCATCCACCAGCGTGTAAAAAGCTGGGTATAAAGGCAACTATAGGAAAAAGGATCTGGAGAAGATCAGCGAGAAGCAAAAGCAAAACATACCTATTTTAGGGTGTAGGTTTTATGGGAACAATAATCATATTACTAAATCATGTAGATTAAAAAATGGTTATTATGATGTTTATCCTTGGCCAGAGATGGTTGTTAACCCGAGAGGACCCAATTTTGATGGGGTATGTGAGCACGGGATTTTGCAGTCCCTCTCACGAGACGATGATGACGTGTACCCGATTTCAATACCTCAAAATAAAAGTTCTCTTTAGAATTTTTATTACCAAAATAATATTCCTTGTGAATTTTATAATTGGAAGAATCCAGTTCGGCGTGGCCGATAACGCGTTCGGTAGGAGCTTGAACCGAGGATTTACACCCAAATAATAAATACCCTTTAAAATATTGTTAAAAGTCATAAAGATGCCTTTTTTCCACTAATAAACCACTTTTCCCGACTTTTTAGGCTTTTTGACCCGTTGGTTGTCGGTATGCTGGAAAATGATGTCGCCACCGATATCATTCATGCCGCCGGCGGCATCATCATACCGCCAGCGGCATGATCCATACCGCCGGCGACATGGCACAAAATAATTCCTCCACAGACAGCCTTTCGGCCACTTTCGGCGGAATAAGTCAAAAAGGTCTCGAAAAATACCCCAATTTGCCTATAAAAGGCACCCAAAAACTGCAATTAAGGGGGGGACTGAAATTATAGAGGGAAGGAGCTAAAATTGGGCAATTAAGAGCTAAAATCGAGAGAATAGATTTTAGTGAGATAAGAACTAGAAAAGGCAGGAAAAAGGATTCTAATCCATTTTTCCCGATTTTTCTTCTTCGAACTCTCTGATTGTGAGCTTAAATCAGTGGGTCTTTGGGTTAAATCAACTCGATAGAATTTAGAGACTTAAAAACTTTAAATTAACAATCAAATTATCGTTGCAAGCTCCCCGGAGGTGTTATTGTTCAGTTCACGAAAAGTTGGATTCACTACCCCGAGGTGAAAATCCTGAGTCTCATAGCTCTTTGGCATTATTATTGTTGTTTTGCACTATTTTTTGTTGATTTGTGTTCGCTTTAAAAGATTTTGATGATGTATTGAAATCATTGGCCAAATTAAAACTTCATTCTTTTCTTATGACGTCTTGTCCTCACGTGTGTAGATAGTTCGGTAATTTTAGGTACCCTATTTCACCCGAGAAGCTCACAAAGTATCACTCATGCCCTATTGGAATTGAGGATGCCTAGTGGGTGGATCACTCGTTTTAACCAACACATAAACTCCTATGACCACGCCCATTCGGGTAGTGATTGAGTAAACGTGGAATCAAGGTAAACGGGAACCTTCTACATCAACAACCCTATACCAAAGCCGCGTTAGGAGCCTTAGCACATCATTTCCCCTTAGGATTACCCAAAACAAATAAAATAATTGGGACGCGCTACTTTCGCCATTACCGGTGAAGCAGCCAAACTCCATCCTACCAAAGAGGTGTGACGCGGGAATCAAAAGGTTGGAACAGGGTCGATTCGCATGCTAAGTGCTTTATGATCATACACCCCCATGCATCGGCTTTAAGAGCCAAAAATAAATCAACTTACCCTTATCACTTCCACCTGTGGAAGAGGTTTAGCAACATTTGTGGGACTTCTCTTGTACCTCCGTTGCGTCACCACATATCGCTATGTATGACGTGAAGTACACACGTCTTATATATGTTGGAGGGATAATCCATCACATCATCTCTAACCACATCTACGTGCAACCATGCGCACTACACGTCACTCCCAGGGCATAAAAAGACATACATACATACCATCCATACCATTTACAACCCATTCATGGTCTGATCTGCGACTCGTGATCCTAAGCAGCCCTCCTCTTGAACCAAGACTTTCACAGCCAACCATGTCTCTTCCCCATGATGACAACCGTACCTCATCCAGAGGCCAAGCTAGCCTTCCCTCCACCGTAGGGGCAACAGCTCACTCGCCGTCCCTTGGATCGGAGATCACCGCTGCTGTCATTCAGTTTCTGAACTCCGATCAGTTTAGAAACATCATTCAGGAGATAGTGTGTGTATCCATCAAGAAGGTCCTAGAAAGTCAGGACTTCGACCAGGTCATGCGATCTCCGGGCATGACACCTGATGGCGATACACTTTGGCGATCACCGCCAACCGCTTACCCTGGACAAAGAGAAGGAGCCCAGAGTCCAATTCTTCCACCATTCTCTAACACCTTACCACCAACTTTGGTCACCCCATCACGATTTAAAATCCCCGCTGCCCCGATGCTTCCTCAATACGACCAAGTCATGCAACACAACGTTGAAGACTTCTCACGTCAATTGATGACAGCAGACTGCTATCAGGGAAGGGTCCAATTAGGGAAAGACCAGTTCTTTCATAACACTGAATCGCCTACACCCCCGCCTCAATTCATGGTGGACCAAGAGACCTATCAGAAGTCGGCACCAGTTGCCATTATTCGGCCAAACGACGGTCTTAAGTATAGAAATAATCCGTGGAAACTGCCACTTAATGTAATCTTCACCGGGTTGAAGGAAGCTGGGATTCTTAAACCTCTTCATGAATTCAATCCCCCTATGAGAGAAGAAGGAAAAGGCTTTTGCAGATATCACATGTTGTCGGGTCATAACACCAACCAGTGCAAAGCTTTGGTCCGTACCATCCAACGACTGGTGGATGAAAAGAAGATTACCGACCCTGAAAGGGCATCCTACCCCTTACCAGAGTCTGGCAACCAGACACGTACGATTAATCCCGGCCTTTCCAAACAACTTAAAGCTCCTCAAGATCTCATCAAGGCCATCTACTCAAATGGTGGGGGAAAACCGCGCTCTGACGGTGAGGATGAAGAATCCCGATTTGCAATCCTTAGAGTTCAGACCTTTTAGCTCCATAAGCCACTTGCATTTTTCTTACTTATGTTGTGTATGTATCCTTTGATCAGCGTATTCATATGAGCATACGTACGACACTTTCTGTGTTTAAGATATTTTTATTAAGTGGAATTAAATTGAGTACATTATATGGTAATCAAATCCAATAATTTAAACCCTGTCAAACACATGAGGGATAATAAAGTGCTTAAAGACCATGATAATGCTTTTGCTCAGTGCAATAATCGGATTGTTGAAACGCCATGGGTCCCTTCTAGAATTGACTCAACGGCCCTACAACGGTACACCTTCAAGCCACCAAAAAAGTATCAATCGGTCCCCCAAAATAGAGAATCAAGGCTTACACCCAACGGAGCCCAACCTTCGTCAAATAAACATCGTAGCCAAAATCTCAGACCAGCATCACCACCGAGAACACGACCAAATTTGAAGAGAAACACATCTTCACCCGGTACAAATCAACCCCATCAAACCCTTCGGCTAACAAAGGTCAGGGGGCAACCACTTCCAAGAACACCAAGTATAAAGGCAAACACCTTCATCCCACAAGCCACGAAGACGATTGTGCAACCAATGTCGCAATCGGCTTACCAAATGAACCACTACAAAGGCACCAAACAAAAGGTCCTTAAGCCGAACATCACTTGTTCACAACCCATCACCCTTAATACAGAATATGAGTTCAGGCCTAAATAAGAAGGGCTTTGCAGACCATGAATTGAAGGAGCAATCAAAATAGCGATCAGGACGATAATCAAACCAATAGATGAAGCTTTGGAGTAAGCACCAAAAACTCCCGCACACTAAACGGCTTGCAATAAGGTCAGCCAAAAACTCCCGCAAACTAAACAGCTTGCAATAAGGTCAGCCAAAAACTCCCACAAACTAAATAGCTTGCAATAAGGTCAGCCAAAAGCTCCCGACGTAACTTTGAAGGTCAAAATGAACTGGGTGATCCAGGCGAAAATCGAACGGGCACCAAGGAACTTGGAGAATCTGCAAAAGCACAACTATGCGCACAATAGCAAATCAGATACCCTATGCCCTTTCCAAGAGTCATAGACCCAGCACTGAAAAGTTTGAGACCTTCCGGTACTAAGGTTAAGTTCAGATTAGATTGAAGAGACCATCATATGATCGGAAATGGCACCAAATAAGCGAGGCTGTTAGAGTCATGAGCGTAAACAAGAAGCGAGTTCATCGATCTAGTCGACCAAGACAACCTTAAGCATTATCAGCTCTAAACAAAAAGAAATAAATCAGAAAAAGCGGCACACTGAAAAATATACAATAATTGCCCGCCTGTCGGTCTTCTACTGACAGGGCAAAAATTAGGGTTACACCCGGCGGTCGGTACCCTGCAAACCGGCTGTACAAAAATTAGGGGATAAGTCAATAACGCCTGTTCAATTGAAAACCCGAAAAGGGCGAATCAGACGAAAATTAGGGCAAGAGAGAAAAACAATAAGATGTTAACTTGAAAACCTGTAAAGGCTGGTTAACACCAGGGGTCCCATTAATAGAAATGATTGCCAACATCTTGTACTCAAATTAAATTCACTCGATAAAAGGGTCTTTCATATTGGAACATCTGTGCTTGTGATTATGTGAATGCCTGGCAATCGAAGGATGGAAACATAACAAGTAAGCTTAATCGAAGACACTACGTGCTCAAAGGTCTGAATAAATCTGTTAGGGCGAAAACCCGAAAGGATAGTCCAAGCAAACCATGGGGTCAAATTGGAGCCCAAAATCTGTGTTCCCCAGGCTCTGCAGAAAACCCTGCAGCTTTTGATTTTGGGTTGCCATGACAGAAACGGACGGAATGGTCAAAACCAGGTTGCTGGAAGATTGAAGCCGCCGGTGATATGAGTGATACCGCCGCCGATATGAGTCATACCGCCGGCAATGTATTTTATGCCGCCGGTGATATAAGATCAATTTGGGCGATATGGGTGATGCCGCCAGCGGCATGGAGTTAAATTTCTGGGCGGCATCAGAAGGATTTCTGCCATTTCGGACCTGTACACAAACTGTAAACAATCCTATGCTACATTTGCAATGACTTATCAAACAGCAATTCATCTTTGTATTCAAAATAAAAGCCCGAAGGCGCAAATTGCTCAGATTTTACCAAATCATCTAGCCCATGACAAAATCAAATTATCGAAACCACAATGTATCGGAGGTACAAACAAGAACTCAAAGGCAAAATAAAAACGAAAAGTAAAGCTAAGCATGCCCGCCACTACCGGCTGGACGGGATGAAACGTCATCAGGACTTGCAAGCCAATCGTCAACATCGTCTTCTTCTCTCCCCTCCGTCATGGGAACACTACTGGACTCCTTAGCCGCGGTAAACGCACGTCGGCCGGTAGACTTCTTGACCCCCCTACGACTGGTACCCCCAGGATGCGCACGGTCGAGGTTTTGTTTACTTCTCTGTTCTTGAGCAGTGGCCGCCAGCTGACCCTCGAGATCGCTCACGCGGCGCTGTAAAGCTGCAGTCTCCTCCTCATATCGCCGCTAGGCTGCATCAGCATCAGACAAAGAAAGGGCTAAAAAATCCTGCAAACCGGAGAAAATATCAGCCTTGCATGTCATGCATAACATCCATACATATATCCCATCTTAACATGTGCATAAAATACCTGAACGAGAAGCGATTGCCTAATGAGGGTATCCCGAAGAACAAAATTGTTCTCCGTGAGTTGCTCCACATGACTCCGCGCCACCTAGCAAATCCAAAAAGCAAATCCTTAGACACCCGCATCTAAAGACTTAATAAGAAAATTAGGTCTTACGTAGGTTGTATTCTCAGGCATAAAAATCGGGGCTTGCCGGCTCGAGCCAACATTCCTATGAGAGAATTCGCCTCGGGAGTTCATCAACAGGAAAGTGGTTTCCAACGGATTGACCAATCTCCCCTCCACGAAGTTCATGCCCTCCGGCGTGCCATAATGTCGGGTCCCACTTTGGTTATCCCGACCCCTCTTTCTCGCAGGCTCCTGCAAAATGTGAAAGTCACACGTCAACAACATCCCTAAATGACTTCAAAATCATACACACAAGCATGATCATACCTCGAAAGAACGTTGCTCCCCCTGGGACGTCGGCACACTCCTGCCAGCTACACCCGCACCTACCTCGTCCTCCCCCTCAGGGTCGACCGCAACGTCCCCTTCCAGCGCTTCATCCTCATCATCATCCTCCTCATCAACATCCATGATGCCTTTGAGGCGCCTCTTTTCATCCTCCAATCGCTGCTCGTTATGATACTCAATTGTATCGTTCCCGTGGATGCGAGGACACACAGGAAGTAGGCACTGAAAAAGCTGCTCGTAGAGGCCAGGAACGCTAGGGATCACTCAGCCATCCCCTTCAATATAATCAGCTTTGTCAGCCTCGGCAGAAATCACCAAATGAGGCCACCACAAGCCCCGCGGAGGATCGGCAGGCACCGGTCTAGCTACAACCGGAAGGGACCTCCAACCCCGGACGCGCTCACCCAGATACCACTGCTGGGACAGTGGGCACTCAATAACAAACCGGCGGTCATCCACCTCCCGCCGGACCCGTGCAACCTCAGCCAAGTTCTCCACCCAATCGAACGGGTCCAGGATGAGCTACATCAAAACAACCAACACAAGTCCATAGACCAAATAAATAAATAAATAAATAAATTTAAAAAAAAAAATTTTGCATACCGGACTTAGCCGCACAGTCCTTAAGACCTCCCTATACTGCGTAGGGTACTTTGCCTTCCCACCGATACCCCCGCACCAGCGAGCAAGGAAATGAGAGCCCGGCGGCACAACCTTCTTGAACTCCACCGGTGGAAGGATCTGATGCTCAAAGGCCCAGCCCTGCACAAATGACGACCGATCGATCAATCCAAAAAACGTCATGCAATAAACGAGAACACATGCTATCAAGGAGAATATCTACAAAAAGTGATACTTGGAGTAGCAGATGGCAAAGGCGTAGGGCTTTCTCCTTCTTTCGGGCTCCCACGTCCAGCCCGTTGTACAACTGGGCCAAGATGGCCCTCGGCCAATTCTTCCTCCTGATTCCCGGCACATCTTCCACTGCCGTTATAAGCATGTAGTTGATCTTACTCCCTGAGATTGGGAAGAACAGCACGGTGAGTAGTGAGATCACAAAGGAACGGACACAAGCCTCCCTCTCCTCCTCGGGTACCACAATCACCCGGGTCCAATGATGGTACAACTCACCATAGGACAGCCGCCCAGAGACTGGCTTCAGACCGAACAACTCTTTTACCCGCCTCACCACGGGCCTCTCGACATGGTACTTGTCCATGTAGACGTCAAAATGTATAACCTCATCCGTCCAAGGAAGGCCGGTCATGGCTACCACATCAGAAGGGGTAATTGTAACTTCCCCAATGGAGAAATGGAAGGTATGGGTGGTCTCGAACCACCTTTCAGTCAGGGCCATTACTGAAGAATGTGGAAGCTTAGGCATTAACATGGGCATGATCTGCGCCAAATCTCCAAACCCCGTCTCGTTAATTGCAAGCGCGAGCTCGGGATCGTTCTCTGAGATATGGTGCCACCACTCACCGATGGTACCCAACCCCCCTATGTAAGTCAGTTCATATGGCTGCAAAATCGAAAACAAAACGGATCAATTCTGCGCATTTCTGTTAAAAAGGCTGCTAATGTCGCCTCTGTCAAGAGCAATATCGCCGGCGGCATCAGCCCATACCGCCAGCGGCATGGCTCATGTCGTCGGCGGCATCAGCTTCAATAGAAGCGACATCAGACTCCCATAAAGCCTTTGGCAAAGACTGATGTCGCCAGCAACAACACTAATGTCACCAGCGGCATCACTCATGCCGCCAGCGGCATCACTCTGCGCGGGCAGAACCAGTTTTCTCACTAAATCGCACCCATCGTGCCAAAATCACAATCAATCGAACAACAAAGGCAAAAACCGATCCTAAAGCATGCAATATGACTGATATATTCCACATTTTAAACCCCTATCATGGCATGTTTTCAAATCTAAAGCAAAATCACATCGAATTCGAAAAGAAGTAATTCGGGTTTTTGTGGGATTACCTGGACATAACAGAGGTGTTTCTCCTTCTCCGGAGTCAGATTGGTGATAGGAGAGTTAATGCCATAGCCATACATTTTGGCCGTCTCCTTCAGGCCGTATGCAGTAGGAACGGAAAGGATTTTCATTCCCTCAACAGAGGAATCGGGCAGGCTCTCCCTAGCCTTGGATTTGCCCCTGAAAGCCTTACTAATCCTCTTCATAATTTGAAAAAAGACAAAGTTAGAAATCAAAGAACTTTGGGAGAGAAGAGAGGGGGATACGGTTTTGTGAAAGAATGGGGAAGAAAAGAGTTCCAATCTCTTTTTAAACTACCATGCGGAATTCGAGGAGTTTTAATTTATCTGAAACTGTTCCTCCATACCGCCGGCGACATCACTCAGGCCGCCGGCGACATCGCCTCATTTAGTTCAAATTTTGAAATTATCTAACCAGTCAAAGCTGCCACGTGGCATCCATACCGCCGGCGACATCAACTCATGCCGTCGGCGATATCAGTCATGCCGCCGGCAATGTTGCCCCTCCAAACTAGATTTTCAAAACGAGCCCAACCGGAGGGCAATCTCTGCAAAGTGATAGTCCAACCGAAGGACAATCGCTATACCAAACACAAGCCCAACCGAAGGGCAATCTCTTCAAACAAGCCCAACCGAAGGGCAATCTCTTCAAAATGAGCCCGACCGAAGGGTGATCTCTTCAAAGTGAAAGTCCGACCAAAGGACAATCACTATACAAAAATAAAAAGCCCAACCGAAGGGCGATCTCATCAAAATGAGCCCAACCGAAGGGCGATCTCTTCAAAGTGAAAGTCCGACCAAAGGACAATCACTATACCAAAATACAAAAGCCCAATCGAAGGGCGATCTCATCAAAATGAGCCCAGCCGAATGGCGATCTCTTCAAAGTGAGCCCGACCGAAGGGCGATCTCTTTAGAACAAGCCCGACCGAAGGGCGATCTCTTCAAAGTGAAAGCCCAACCGAAGGACAATCACTGCACCGAATAAAAGCCCAACCGAAGGGCAATCTCTTCAGAATGAAAGCCCAACCGAAGGGCAATCTCTTCAGAATGAAAGCCCAACCGAAGGGCAATCTCTTCATAATGAAAGCCCAACCGAAGGGCAATCTCTTCAGAATGAAAGCCCAACCGAAGGGCAATCTCTTCAGAACGAAAGCCCAACCGAAGGGCAATCTCTTCAGAACGAAAGCCTAACCGAGGGGCAATCTCTTTAGAACCAAAGCCCAACCGAAGGGTGGTCTCATCAAAATGAGCCCAACCGAAGGGCGATCTCTTCAAAGTGAAAGTCCGACCAAAGGACAATCACTATACCAAAATACAAAAGCCCAATCGAAGGGCGATCTCATCAAAATGAGCCCAGCCGAAGGGCGATCTCTTCAAAGTGAGCCCGACCGAAGGGCGATCTCTTCAGAACAAGCCCGACCGAAGGGCAATCTCTGCAAAGTGAAAGCCCGACCGAAGGATAATCACTGTACCGAATAAAAGCCCAACCGAAGGACAATCACTGTACCGAATAAAAGCCCACCTGAAGGGTAATCTCTTCAGAATGAAGGCCCAACCGAAGGGCAATCTCTTCAGAATGAAAGCCCAACCGAAGGGCAATCTCTTCAGAATGAAAGCCCAACCGAAGGGCAATCTCTTTAGAATGAAAGCCCAACCGAAGGGCAATCTCTTCAGAACGAAAGCCCAACCGAGGGGCAATCTCTTTAGAACAAAAGCCCAACCGTAGGGCGATCTCATCAAAATGAGCCCAACCGAAGGGCAATCACTTCAAAATGAGCCCAACCAAAGGGCAATCACTTCAGAACAAGCCCGACAGAAGGGCAATCTCTTCAAAATACAAAAGCCCGACCGAAGGGCGATCTCTTCAGAACAAGCCCAACCGAAGGGCAATCTCTTCAGAACAAGCCCAACCGAAGGGCAATCTATTCAGAACAAGCCCAACCAAAGGGCAATCTCTTTAGAACAAGCCCAACCGAAGGGCAATCTCTATACCGAATGAAAGCCCAACCGAAGGGCAATCTCTTCAGAATGAAAGCCCAACCGAAGGGCAATCTCTTCAGAAGGAAAGCCCAACCGAGGGGCATTCTCTTTAGAAGGAAAGCCCAATAGAAGGGAAATCTCTTCAAAAAACAAGCCCAACAGAAGGGCAATCCCTTCAGAACAAGCCCAATCGAAGGGCAATCTCTACAAAGTGAAAGTCCGACCAAAGGACAATCACTATACCAAAATACAAAAGCCCAACCGAAGGGCGATCTCATCAAAACTAGCCCAACCAAAGGGTGTGCTCACAAAATGAGAGCCCAATCGGAGGGCAATCTCTGCAAAGTGATTGTCCAACCGAAGGACAATCGCTATACCAAACACAAGCCCAACCGAAGGGCAATCTCTTCAAACAAGCCCAACCGAAGGGCAATCTCTTCAAAATGAGCCCAACCGAAGGGCGATCTCTTCAAAGTGAAAGTCCGACCAAAGGACAATCACTATACCAAAATAAAAAGCCCAACCAAAGGGCGATCTCATCAAAGTGAGCCCGACCGAAGGGCGATCTCTACAAAGTGAAAGTCCGACCAAAGGACAATCACTATACCAAAATACAAAAGCCCAACCGAAGGGCGATCTCATCAAAATGAGCCCAACCGAAGGGCGATCTCTTCAAAGTGAAAGTCCGACCAAAGGACAATCACTATACCAAAATACAAAAGCCCAACCGAAGGGCGATCGCATCAAAATGAGCCCAACCGAAGGGCGACCCCTTCAAAGTGAAAGTCCGACCAAAGGACAATCACTATATTAAAACGAAAGCCCAACCGAAGGGGTAAACCTCTCTATTCAAAGCAGAAGTCCGACCAAGGGACAATCTACAAAGCACAAGTCCGACCAAGGGACCAATTCTCTTCGAAGCACAAGTCCGACCAAGGGATAATCTACAAAGGACAAGTCCGACCAAGGGACAAATTATCTATGAAGCACAAGTCCGACCAAGGGACAAATTATCTATGAAGCACAAGTCCGACCAAGGGACAAATTCTCTTCGAAGCACAAGTCCGACCAAGGGACAAATTCTCTTCGAAGCACAAGTCCGACCAAGGGACAAATTCTCTTCAAAGCACAAGTCCGACCAAGGGACAATCTACAAAGCAAAAGTCCGACCAAGGGACAATCTACAAAGCACAAGTCCGACCAAGGGACAATCTACAAAGCATAAGTCCGACCAAGGGACAAATTCTCTTCGAAGCACAAGTTCGACCAAGGGACAAATTCTCTTCGAAGCACAAGTCCGACCAACGGACAAATTCTCTTCGAACCACAAGTCCGACCAAGGGACAAATTCTCTTCGAAGCACAAGTCCGACCGAGGGACAATCTACAAAGCAAAATTCCGACCAAGGGACAATCTACAAAGCATAAGTCTGACCAAGGGACAATCTACAAAGCATAAGTCCGACCAAGGGACAAATTCTCTTCGAAGCACAAGTCCGACCAAGGGACAAATTCTCTTCGAAGCACAAGTCCGACCAAGGGACAAATTCTCTTCGAAGCACAAGTCCGACCAAGGGACAATCTACGAAGCACAAGTCCGACCAAAGACAAATTCTCTACGAAGTGCAAGTCCGACCAAGGGATAAATTCTCTACGAAGCGCAAGTTCGACCAAGGGACAAATTCTCTACGAAGCGCAAGTCCGACCAAGGGACAAATTCTCTACGAAGCGCAAGTCCGACCAAGGGACAAATTCTCTAGTCCGACCAAGGGACAAATTCTCTAGTCCGACCAAGGGACAAACAGTCGACAAAGCGTATGTCCGACCAAGGGCAAACAATCGACAAAGCGTATGTCCGACCAAGGGCAAACAATCGACAAAGCGTATGTTCGACCAAGGGGCAAACAATCGACAAAGCGTATGTCCGACCAAGGGGCAAACAATCGACAAAGCTTATGTCCGACCAAGGGGCAAACCAGTCATCCTTCAGGTATCATTCCTATCCCTTGCTCTTTCGTGTGATCATACTGACCTGTGTCAGCAATGATCCCCCGAGGGGCAGCCTGTGAGCACGGGATTTTGCAGTCCCTCTCGCGAGACGATGATGATGTGTACCCGATTTCAATACCTCAAAATAAAAGTTCTCTTTAGAATTTTTATTACCAAAATAATATTCCTTGTGAATTTTATAATTGGTAGAATCCAGTTCGGCGTGGCCGATAACGCGTTCGGTAGGAGCTTGAACCGAGGATTTACACCTAAATAATAAATACCCTTTAAAATATTGTTAAAAGTCATAAAGATGCCTTTTTTCCACTAATAAACCACTTTTCCTGACTTTTTAGGCTTTTTGACCCGTTGGTTGTCGGTATGCTGGAAAATGATGTCGCCACCGATATCATTCATGCCGCCGGCGGCATCATCATATCACCGGCGGCATGATCCATACCGCCGGCGACATGGCACAAAATGATTCCTCCACAGACAGCCTTTCGGCCACTTTCGGCGGAATAAGTCAAAAAGGTCTCGAAAAATACCCCAATTTGCCTATAAAAGGCACCCAAAAACTGCAATTAAGGGGGGGGACTGAAATTATAGAGGGAAGGAGCTAAAATTGGGCAATTAAGAGCTAAAATCGAGAGAATAGATTTTAGTGAGATAAGAACTAGAAAAGGCAGGAAAAAGGATTCTAATCCATTTTTCCCGATTTTTCTTCTTCGAACTCTCTGATTGTGAGGTTAAATCAGTGGGTCTTTGGGTTAAATCAACTCGATAGAATTTAGAGACTTAAAAACTCTAAATTAACAATCAAATTATCGTTGCAAGCTCCCCGGAGGTGTTATTGTTCAGTTCACGAAGAGTTGGATTCACTACCCCGAGGTGAAAATCCTGAGTCTCATAGCTCTTTGGCATTATTATTGTTGTTTTGCACTATTTTTTGTTGATTTATGTTCACTTTAAGTTTTCGGTTATTTTGATTGCAAACCGCTGCTGCTGCAAGAAATTGAAGTCACCGGAGACATGCGATGTTGCCGGCTGTATCACCCATATCGCAAGAGACATCGTTGATACCGCCGTTAGCATCGCATTCCCCAGAGATCTTGCTTTCTTGTGGGACCTTTTCTTTACGGTACTCAGAAAGCCCTGTGCCTGCCTGTATGCTGATGTCGCCCATGACATAATCAATGTCGCCGGTGGCATCATCCATGTCGCCAGCGACATCACCTATGTCATAGGCGGCATGGCTTTCTGGACAGCAATATTGCCTTTGTTTGTTTCCAAATTAATTTATTTTCTGAAGCTAGGACCTATAGTGTAACGATGGAGGTTCGAGACCTCCTGAAAACAGACCCGCCCCGCGATGAGAGGCATATTCACTTGTAATCCGATTAAAGCAACGATCAAATCTGAAATTTGAGTAAAAAATGGAATTTCCCCTCAAACACCATTCGAACCTCATTTTAGCCATTCAATCGGGCTTCATGATATTGTGAATAAAATATGCCCTATTCGTGTCAACCATCCTCGGCAGGTAGGTGTATATCGGACGTTCGGGTATTTTATTTGTCACGTAGAAAATGTACAGGACTTGAAAACCTTGTAATAATTCTACTTTCTGCACTTACTTTTCTTTTACGTTTGTAAATATTTTATTTATCGCTTCAATTGCTTGATAAATGCGAAAACCACAAAATAACTGAAAATGCGAATAAATAGGGTGGATTAAACCGATTAAGAAAGAATGAAGTATCCTAACTTGGCCTAATGAAAAGTAGATAACATCATCCGAACTCGGAATCTCTACTTAAGGTGTGGTCTAACCACCCGGTGGGAAAATCGTACCGAAAATTTCCCGGTTGAGCTGAACCGGGTGGCGACTCTATTCTAAGTACGGGGTTTCGATCTCTTATCTTTTAAGCATTACAATATGCAAAATCATTTTCTTTTCAACCACATCACACGCATCTCCCCGACACACCAGAAAACGGGCCGGCACGACCCGGTCCGCTCACAGGGTACCCAAATCCATTTGATCTATTTTCCAAGTATGCCTTACATCCATAGTAGATCAACACACATGGTACATTGATAGTGGATGCTCAAGGCACATGACAGGTGATAAGAAGGCCTTCATCATATTAACCCGGAAGAAGGGAAGCAAAGTAAGCTTTGGAGACACTCAAAAGGGACAAATCGTTGGTCATGGAACCATTGGATCTGAGTTAAAGATAGAAGATGTCTCATTGGTTGATGGACTGAAATTCAACTTGCTAATCGTGGCCCAACTCTATGACAAAGGAAGAAAAGTCACATTTGATTCCGGAGGCTACGTAATTTATGATAGTAAGTTAAATCAACTCATCCTTTACATACCCAGAGTTAATAATTTCTATTCTATAAATATTAAAAATAAAAAGAATATATGCTTGGTGTCTAAAGAAGAAGAATCGTGGCTATGGTACTGGAGGTTAGGACAAGTCAGCATGAATCTCCTGTCAAATACATAAACAACATAAGAAAAGTTTCCCTTCCATCTCATACATTCCTTCCAAAAGTGTACTTGAGCTCTTACATTTTGATCTCTTTGGTCCAATCAAACCATTAAGTTTAGGTAGAAGAGAATACAACATGGTCTCTGTGGATGATTATTCTTGATATACCTGGGTTCTCCTACTAATAAGAAAGGATGAAGCCTTTAACTAATTCTACAATAAATGAACCCAAACTATTGTAGAGTCTATATGTGTAGATTTCAATGAGACTAACACTAGAGGAAAGAAAAGCTACACTCCAGAAGATCTAGTTTCGGAAGTTGAAAAATCTGGAGAAAAGAAGGAAGTAGGGATTCCTAATTCATTTCAAATCAAGAAGTACAAAGTGGAAGATGAAGAAATATCTTTTGATCCAGAAGTATAACAAGTTAATATCAACCCACAAGACATTAACTTTAATGAAGACCAAGAAGGGGTAGTTGAAGCTAAAGTGGAGCAAGTCCCAGTTCAACATGAAGGCCTACAAAGAGAGATTCGAACCCATAGAGTCATTCTATTGAAAATATTCTGGATGATGTTTAGAATCTAGTAAGAACCAGAGGTCAGCTTAACCGAATGATGAACCATGCTGCTTTTGTCTCTCTCATAGAGCCAAAGAAATTTCAAGATGCTGAAGGTGATAAAAGGAAGAGCTAGATTAATTCACCTGGAATGATGTATGGGATCTAGTGCCCCCTCCTAAAGGGAAATCAATCATTGGCACCAAATGGGTGTTCTGGAACAAGCTTGATGAATCCAGAGTAGTGGTGAGAAATAAGGCAAGATTGGTTGCCCAAGGCTACAACCTGCAAGAAGGGATTGATTTTGAAGAAACCTTTCCTCCTATAGCAAGGCTAGAAGCAATCCGGATCCGATGTACTTTTGCATCATTCATGGGATTCACACTATACCAAATGGATGTCAAAAGTGCATTTCTAAATGGTGTTATTCAAGAAG
Organism: Euphorbia pulcherrima; assembly: GCA_947683365.1. Lineage (NCBI taxonomy): Eukaryota > Viridiplantae > Streptophyta > Magnoliopsida > Malpighiales > Euphorbiaceae > Euphorbia > Euphorbia pulcherrima. The sequence continues at coordinate 17,192,776 of CANTUS010000010.1, read as the reverse complement.
AAGTCTATGTTAAGCAACCCAAAGAATCTGGATCATGTCTACAAGCTGAAGAAGGCTCTCTATGGATTAAAGTAAGCACCTAGATCTTGGTATGAGAGATTAACCTTTTTTCTTATATGCAAAGGATATATCAGAGGCAAGGTAGACACCACACTCTTCATCAATAAGAAGAAGAATGATATTATACTAGTCCAGATCCATGTAGATGATATCATATTTGGAGCCACTAATGAAAGGATGTGTGAAGAATTCAGCTCTCAAATGCAGAGGGAATTTGAGATATCCATGATGGGAGAACTCAACTTCTTCCTTGGTCTACAGATCAAGCGAAGTCCGGATGGGATTTTCATTAACCATTCAAAGTACAACAAGGAGATCTTGAAGAAGTGTGAAATGGACAAGAGCAAGCCCGTGCACACTCCAATGGGATTAGATACAGTCCTATCGAAGGATTGTAAGGGAGAAGAAGTTGATTAAAAACTCTATCGATGGATGATTGGCTCACTCCCATACTTGACAGCTAGCCGACCTGACATACACTTTGCAGTTTGCTACTATGCAAGGTATCAAGCCAATCCTAAGGATTCTCATCTCAAGGCAGCCAAAAGGATCCTTTGATACCTCCTAAGAACCACTAAAGCTGGGTTACGGTATCCTTGTAATAGAGATTTCACACTCCAAGGGTTCATAGATGCAGATTATAGTAGAGATACTCTTGAGAGAAAGAGTGCATATGGAGGGCTGCCATTTCCTTCAAAATTGCTTAGTATCACGATATAGCAAGAAGCAAACTTCAGTCACCTTATCCACTATAGTAGCATAGTATATGGCAGCTGGAAGTTATGTTGCTCAACTCCTATGGATTAAACAATAACTTGAAGATTATGGAGTTCAATCCGGATGTGTTGATGTCATATGTGATAACAAGAGTGCTATTGATGTGTCAAAGAATCCAGTTCTCCATAGCAGGATGAAGCACGTCAACATAAGGCACCATTTCATCAGCGATCATGTGATAAAGAAGGATGTTGCATTAGTATACATTTCAACCAATGAGCAGAAAATTGACATCTTTACTAAGCCTTTAAGTAAAGATCAATTTGGGAAGCTAAGGGAGTCATTTGGAATGTCAAATCCAATTTAGGGAAAATCCGAAAGACAGTTCTAAATTAAGCCGGATCCTAAGTTAACAACTCATTTCGAAAGACAAAGAGTATTGGGAGGAGATCTAGTCTAGAAGATTGCCACGTCAGCCAACAAGGATGATGTATGGCAGTAAAAGCGCCTAAAGGTAACAGTAACTTTTTAAATTTCAAAAGTCCATTGGTTGTTACACACTCGGTAAATGCGATAGTTATTTCAAAAATAAACCTTTACCATTCTCTGGTTAAACCGAATTTACCTCTCTCCTAAAAATTTGACTGCCATGTCATCAATCCAGTCAAAATAACTGGCTTCTGGATTACCAAAATAGCCTCACTTTGAAAACTCTATAAACACCCCCAAAGTTCATCCTCTTACTGGTACTCTGCAAATTTGAAAACTCAGAACCCTAACTCCTCAAAATCCTTCCAAATGGAAGCAATCATCATCTCACAAGCACCTAAAATCCTTCCTACCAAGAATATCTTTCAAGAGTCTAATATGAAAGATTCTGATTTTACTCCCCTAAACCTAAAAACTACTGAATCAGTGATTCCCACTGATTATCTGGGTGATGAGTACCTCTTCAAAACTACCCCCTACTCAACTTTGATTAAGGATTAAAATCTGGGTGATTTCTTAAGAATAAACTACCCAACCTACCCTGATCTCATCCGAGAATTCTTTGAGAATCTCTGTGTGCATAATCACTATGATGCCTTACGAATAAAAGTCCAAGGGAAGGACATCACCATCATACTAGAATTTTTTGAAAAGTGCTTTAACATGAAGAACTCTGGAGTCTTGATGAGGAAAGATGGAGATGAAACCGGTGTGGACTATACCCTAAAACTATAGCTTCGTGAGAACTACTTTAGAGATAAGTTCTCCACCTATTTCTATTAAACCCCAAGGTAATTGCAACATGCCATGGCAAAACTAATACTAGTCTAGAAGGGATTCCTGACTATAGTATCTTCTTTCTAACACTACATCGTATAGCATTAGGTTGGGTGCGTAGAAGTCAGTTGGCCGGTACTCATAATCAGCTACCTCAAGATCCACGTAAACTCACACGGTGATCTCATCACTCGGATCCTCCAAGCTACTGGAGTTGATTACACCAAATTTAATGGTCTATCTAGAAAGGCCATTCTCAAGAAGAACTTCAAAAATCTATGTTATGATGCGGTCTGAAATGAGGAAAAGGTTAAGAAGAAGAGGGATGAGAAGAAGACAAAGGCCCCATAGAATTATGGATCCGGACATGGAAGCCCCTGCTCCTAAGAAACCCAGAACCACTAAGGCAAAAGCTCAAAAGCAAATAGCCATAGTTCCGGAAGAGGTTGATGAGGACTCTCTACCACTCACTCAGATTCTAAAAGCCAGTCCTGAGAAGCCTAAGGTAAGGGGGAGATTGATTAAAGCAGCAGCAAAGAAGGGAAGAAATTTTATTGATGCAATTACTACTAAAGCCATTGAGGCAAGAAGAAAGAAAGCCATGAGAAGCCTGGCAGAAATGGAAGATGTTGATGAGGAGACTGAGGATGAAAGACCAATGCCCAAGAAGTAGTTGATCCAGAAAGGCCTAGCTTTTGATGAGACAGTGGTTGTTAAGGCATAGTAGGCAACAGAAGGAAGAAAATTAGCTATAATTGTACTGAACGAAGAAGCCAAGAAGTATAGAAAAAAATCTACCTTGGAAAAAGCCAAACAATCCAAACCATAGAATGTGCCAAGGGCCTTTGAAATTATCGGCCCGGATGATAATCAATTTTACATCATTCGACAAGTCATCAAGGAAAATGCTCAAATCTATTGGGAAAGAATAGAAGGCCATGGTGCCTCATCTAGAGCCACTCCAGCCATGGTACCTCCCATTTTGGTGGATTCAAATGATATAGATACTCTATCCAAGATCCTGAAAGTAGATGCATTCATTTTTGCATCCAGACAAGAGCATCTTTCGGAGAATCTGCTAAATAAGAAGGAAGTGGTCATAAATTTTAAAAGTCTTGTAAAGGCATCTGGAGAGCATGTTAAGGAACATTCCAACAATCCTAGAGAAGTGGTTGTAAGTCCTATAAAGGCAAGTGAAGGGGTGGCTGAGGACAGTTCCAGCCATCTGGGGGTTGAGAACGAAGAAGTGGAAGGAGAAGAAGAATCAAATCAGAATCAGACCCAACAAACCAACGAGGTAAATCTAGCCTTAGTTTAATTTGATTCTAATATTGAGAATATTGCTGCTAAAGCCAAGGACAACTTAGCTACAGACTCTCAAACTATAGTTAAGGATCTAGTGTATATCCCGGATGAAAAGGCTCCAGAGGAGTGATTCGGTCTGGGATTCGAAGGGCACACTTCTGAAGTGGACCCTAAGGGCGAGACCAATGCAGAGGAAAGGTTGGAAGAAAAAGAAGAAGAATGGGAGGATGAAGATATGGAAGGTGAGGACAATAAGGAAGAAAGTTCATCGGATCATTCGGAGATGACTAATTTGATCCCCCGAAAGACAACTTTGCCCCATCCACTACTCCAGTAACCCTACCTGGACATAATTCAAAATAGTCCAAGGTCACTGTGGCACTGAAACTCCTACAAGAGGCCACTCTTGAACAGTCCAAAGAAGGGTTTGTAAAGAAAAGCCTCCTAACCATATGCACGCAGCTGAAAGCAGTGGAGAAAGAACTTATGAAGCAGTCAGGGTCTAAAATTCAAAAAGAACTGGGTGAAATAAAGGGGAGTCTGAAAAGGGTTAAGGAAAAAGTGATGGACTTTCCTACTCCAAGGGCCATACCAGAAGCCTCTTTCTCCCAGATTAATCCAACCCTTAATGAGCTTAAAGAAAATGTTTCCACAACAAACGGAACAGCAGATTAGGGTAACACTTTAAGCTCCAACAACTGTGGTACAATAATTGATAAAATCACCTCCTGCTCCTCCTCCAAGCAAATAGAAGAAATAAATACTTATCTAGACTCTATGTTTGACAACTTGTCAAAATTCATATCAGAAAAAGAAGAGAAAGCAACTCTCCCATGCCTAACAGAGGAACAGTAAGAAATTTCGGACAAGTTGACAAAATTTTTTAAAGAAGATTTACCCAGTAAGCTTACTGCTCATGCCGAAAAAATTGCTCAAGATACATGTGGGCAGTTAAGTGGGCAAGATTCAGTGATTGAGCAAGCCAAAGATGAAGTATGTAAAGAAATCACCACTGTAAACACCAGCATTCACAACATCCGGAAGGGAATCAGTGAAGAAATCACTCTCTTGCAAGTCAGACTCAATAATCTCTCCATCTCCGTGCTCGACTAAATTCAAGTTCCTAAAAAAGAACTTGCTCAAGGTCCTGAAAGAAAAATATCTTGCTTAAGATTTATGCTCTGAGCTATGGTGCAAGTTGAAAGGAGGGATATATAGGCTTGGGGGAGCAAAAACCTCCCCCTTTTTTGATGTGGGATTGGGCAAAACGCACAATCCCATATATGGGTCAACACGTGGACCCCCATAGATTCTCAGGTTGACTAGCATGCAGCATGTAAAGCATTCGCAAGTTGGGCTTGCGGGCCACCCATAAGCCGAGCTTGTTGGCTGAGCCGTGCTGGACATGCCCAGTGCTGCCCAGCAGCGCTGGCGTGGCCCAGCACGTGGGCTCGCTATGGCAAACCCAATGCCCCTTCACCCAACCTATATGGGGCCCCAAAAATTGGGCCTCATTTCCATAGGGTCCGACCTCTTTTGCCTGGTTGGAAAATTCCCTTTCAATCCTTTCAAATAAATTATTTATTTTTTACCCTAATAAATTAGTTACCAGTCAATATAAATTCATTGGTCCAACCAAAATTGATCTAATCAATTATAATTTATTTCAGACTCTAATTAATTAGTTACTTGTTAAAACAAATTCCTTGGTTTATCCAAAATTGATCTAATCAATTTTAACCAATCAAACAATAATCCAATTATAATTTATGTTATATTTTCCTAATAGAATAAATCTATTAGTTCTTTACTTAGTACGATGAAGGTCTAATGTGTGTGACCTTATAGGATCCCGAAGTATTGAGCTATTAAGGCTTAACCAACCCTTATTCTAATGGAACCATTGGCTCAATGCTCTAGACCATGAATAGAACTCAATTACCTTAAATGACTATAGTATGCCTCTAGCAAAGGTCTACCCTCCTCCATTACTTGGAACGTCATTTATGCTTATGACTTAATCCCGGTTAATGCAATAGTTATCTAGTGCGATAAATTCCTTCCATTCTTTAATATTAGTACCATCTAGTTTATAGGGTTTGGTTAAAGTGCTAACCCACTAATAGCGAGGTTCCTCCAAGCTATCCTAGTAGTTTACTTGTTACCAAAGTATATTGCTTTTGACCATAGTGTTTTTGACTAGAAAGCATTTCTATCAAACACATACTCTGATCAGAGGTTTATGGCAATCATCACTTCAACAAGTGGTCAGGTACAACTACTTAATATATCCGGAGCGATGGATTCTTTCTGTCTACTTAGCTTACCAACTTATTGTCACCGTTATACCCGTAACACCCTAAATTAATGAGTGCATAGTAATGACCCAAAGTATAGCAATAGTACCACACAAGGTAACTAGTATCTCAAGTATGAGGACATTCGCAAAGCTTATTGCATGAAGATAAACACTAACACATTGATATATATACCAAGTGTTTATCTTATAGCGGTCTCTAATATATCTCCTAAATATATCCATGCATCAAACTTAAGGAACCTCCTTCAGTCCTTAGGAGGTTAAGTACTTGGACCCTTTCTAAGAAAGTTGACCACATGCTAGTCTTTCGGCTTTATCAATATCCTTTCTCGATGAAACTATAACTAGGGATTGTTTAGACATAATCATAATTGTACATGAAGCAAGTTCCACCAAATATAGTCCAACTATAATTTCTCTAACTTCATGCTATGACACGTCAAGGACTTTCGTATACATACATCAATGAATATATTTAACCAGTCATAATATATATACAAACACATTGATATAAACAAAAGATCAAATGCCTTTATTGATTAAACAAATTATTCATACTATTACATAATTAAGATATATTGCCCTAATTTCCTTAACGGCATACAACATACCCAACAAACTACAACTTGCACTAAGGCCAATCAGTCGTATGTCTTAATCCATATGCTTTAACATGCTAGTCATGCTTGACTTGAATCAATGGCTTCGTTAGACCATCCCCGAGTTTCTGATCTGTCGGTACATATTCTAATCTTATTATCCTAGCATCAATGATCTCCTCGATTATATGATACTTTCTCGATACATGTCTATTTTTTATGAGTCCGTGGTTCTTTTGCTAGAGCTATGGCACCATTGTTATCACAATACAAAGTAATTGGATCAACAGCCCCAGGCACCACACCAAGATCACCAATAAATCCCTTTAACCAGACAACTTCTTTTGCCGCTTTACATGTATTTAGATTCCGTAGTTGAATTAGCAGTAGTTTCTTACTTAGAACTCTTCCAGCATACCGTCCCTCCATTTAACACATGCACAAAACCTGACTGAGACTTAAAGTCATCCTTGTTAGACTGAAAACTCACGTCAGTGTAACCTCTAATTGTGAGGTCATCTTCTCCATAAATTAAGAAGTCATCCTTAGTCCTTCTCAAGTACTTAAGAATTGCCTTGACGGCCATCTAGTGCTTTTCACCTAGATCTGATTGATATATGCTCATAAAGCTCAAAGCTTGAGAGACAACTAGCCTAGTACATATCATAGTATACATGATGGATCCTATCACGGATGCATAGGGAATATCCTTCATGTGCATTCTCTTCTGAGCTATCTTCGGACACTCAGACTTAGATAGGATTATCCCCTTTGTCATTCGGAGATAACCTTTCTTAGAATGCTTAAGGTTGAACCTATTCAATACCTTGTCCATATATGTACTTTGAGAAAGACCTAACAGCTTCTTTGATCTACCCCTATAGATCTTTATACCTAGTATAAATGTTGCTTCACCAAGGTCTTTCACGGAGAACTTCCTTGACAACCATACTTTAACACTTTGAAGAAGAGAAATATTATTTCCTATCAGTAGAATGTCATCAACACATAATACTAAGAAAATGACTGCACTCCTACTAAGCTTCTTATAAATAAAAGGCTCATTAATGTTTAGACAAAAATCTAGTTCATGAATTGTCTGATCAAACCTTATATTCCAACTCCTGGATGCCTGCTTATGTCCATAAATGGATCTTTGTAGCTTGCATACCTTCAGGCCATTCTGAGCTGTAAAACCCTTAGGTTGTGACATATACACATCCCGGTCTAAATCCCCATTCAGGAATTCTATTTTTACATCCATCTTCTAAATCTCATAACTATAATGAGTAGTAATGGTGAGGAGTATCCTTATTGATTTAAGAGTGGCAACTGGTGAGAAAGTTTCATCATAGTCAATACCTTCCCGTTGACTATAACCTTTCGTAACCAACCTTGCTTTATAGGTAATTACATTACTGTCCATAGCTGTCTTCTTCTTGAACACTTACTTGAACCCAATTAGTCTAACCTCTTATGGTGCATCAACCAAATTCTAAACTTGGTTCTCGTACATGGAATCCATTTCTGATTTCATGGCTTTTAGCCATTCATCAGAATCTGAGCTTTTCATTGCCTTGTCATATGTCATTGGTTCCCCATCCTCCATGAGATATAGTTCCTTATCATCAGTGATGATAAACCCATATATATTTGGACCCTTATAAACATGACCTGATGTTCGCAATGAGTGTGTTTTGACAGGTTGTTCTTGGATCACACTCTCTTGTGTGTCTAGAACGGGGTTAATCAGTTTATTGTCTGTTTCTTCCTCTTGAACTTCTAGTTCAATATTGCTCCCACTGAATTTTGCAAGTAAGTGTTCCTTTTCCAAAAAATGAGCATTCTGAGACATAAATACCTTTTATGCTTTGGGGTTAATAAAACAGATATCCAATTGTTTCCTTTGGATAGCCAATGAACAGACATTTATCAGCCTTGGCATTAAGCTTATCTGACGCTATCCTTTTCACCATACCAGGACAGCCCCATACTCTTAAGTGACTTAGAGATGGCTTTTTATTACACCATCTTTCATAAGGTATAAAATCAACTAATTTAGAGGGCACTCTATTTAATACATAAACCGCGCTCTCCAGTGCATATCCCTAAAAGGATTTACTGAAATCTGCAAGGCTCATCATGGACCAAACCATATCTAATAAAGTTTGATTCCTCCTTTGTGACACTTCATTATGTTGGGGCGTATAAGGAGGGGTCCACTGGGGAACTATCCCACTTTCCTTTAGATAATCCTGAACCTCTTGACTTAAGTATTCTCCACCTCGATCCAATCAAAGTGTTTTAATACTTTTCTCAAGCTATTGTTCTACTTCAGCTTTGAATAGTTTAAACTTTTCAAAACTTTCAAACTTGTGCTTCATTAAGTACAAATAACCGTATCGAGAGTAATCATCAATAAAGGTTATGAAGTAGGAGTATCCTCCTAGTGCCTGAACACTCGTTGGACCATATACATCCGTATGTACAAGTTCTAATGTACTCGTGGCTCGTTCACCCATTCCTTGAAAGGGTAACTTCGTCAGTTTTCCTCTTAAACAAGGTTTGCAATCACCATAGGACTCCAAGTCGATTAGACCCAAGTCTCCTTGCTTATGCAACTTGGTTAAGTGATCTTTGTTTATGTGGCCTAAACGACAATATTTAACTTTCTTCACATTGTTTATATTCAAAAATTCTATTTTAGTATCAAGAATATAAATGCCACCTTTCAACATTCCATAACCATGAAGAACATTATTCAAATGAATCTGACAATTATTATTCGAAAATAAAATTTCAAATCCCTCTGCTGCTAAACACGCAATAGATACAATATTCTTAGAACACTTGGAATGTAGTAACAATTATTCAAAATTAAAACAAGTCCCTTTGGAAAAACAAGACTAAAACTCCCTATGGCTAATGCAGCAACTCTGGCTCTATTTCCCATGCATAGGTCCATCTCCCCTTTTGCAAGTTTTCTATAGTTCCTTAGTCCCTACACAGAAGTACAGATATGAGAACCATAACCACTATCTAATACCTAAGTGGATTTACACGAAAAAGTAGCAAACTTTTCAATCACAAACATACCTGAAGTAGATGCCTCTATTAGCTTCTTCTTTAAATTCTCAGAAGCAGGAGCTTTACAATCTCTCTTCCAATGTCCCGGTTTCCCACATTGGAAGCAGACATACTTAGATGCCTTCTTTTCTTTCTTCTTTTTACTAATTCTTTTCTTGGCACCCAGTGCCTGCTTCTTCTTCTTAGAAGCCTTGCCTTTCTCAACCAATAGTAAAGGTTTCTGATCTTTCTTGATCGGAGGTTCTACTATTTTCAACATGTTGATTAATTCAGATATAGTAGAATTAATCTTGTTCATGTAATAGTTAGCCACAAAGCCTGAGTAACTATCTGTCAAGGATATCAACACAAGGTCAATGAGTGTGACCTTATAGGATCCCGAAGTATTGAGCTATTAAGGCTTAACCAACCCTTATTCTAATGGAACCATTGGCTCAATGCTCTAGACCATGAATAGAACTCAATTACCTTAAATGACTATAGTATGCCTCTAGCAAAGGTCTACCCTCCTCCATTACTTGGAACGTCATTTATGCTTATGACTTAATCCCGGTTAATGCAATAGTTATCTAGTGCGATAAATTCCTTCCATTCTTTAATATTAGTACCATCTAGTTTATAGGGTTTGGTTAAAGTGCTAACCCACTAATAGCGAGGTTCCTCCAAGCTATCCTAGTAGTTTACTTGTTACCAAAGTATATTGCTTTTGACCATAGTGTTTTTGACTAGAAAGCATTTCTATCAAACACATACTCTGATCAGAGGTTTATGGCAATCATCACTTCAACAAGTGGTCAGGTACAACTACTTAATATATCCGGAGCGATGGATTCTTTCTGTCTACTTAGCTTACCAACTTATTGTCACCGTTATACCCGTAACACCCTAAATTAATGAGTGCATAGTAATGACCCAAAGTATATCAATAGTACCACACAAGGTAACTAGTATCTCAAGTATGAGGACATTCGCAAAGCTTATTGCATGAAGATAAACACTAACACATTGATATATATACCAAGTGTTTATCTTATAGCGGTCTCTAATATATCTCCTAAATATATCCATGCATCAAACTTAAGGAACCTCCTTCAGTCCTTAGGAGGTTAAGTACTTGGACCCTTTCTAAGAAAGTTGACCACATGCTAGTCTTTCGGCTTTATCAATATCCTTTCTCGATGAAACTATAACTAGGGATTGTTTAGACATAATCATAATTGTACATGAAGCAAGTTCCACCAAATATAGTCCAACTATAATTTCTCTAACTTCATGCTATAACATGTCAAGGACTTTCGTATACATACATCAATGAATATATTTAACCAGTCATAATATATATACAAACACATTGATATAAACAAAAGATCAAATGCCTTTATTGATTAAACAAATTATTCATACTATTACATAATTAAGATATATTGCCCTAATTTCCTTAATGGCATACAACATACCCAACAAACTACAACTTGCACTAAGGCCAATCAGTCGTATGTCTTAATCCATATGCTTTAACATGCTAGTCATGCTTGACTTGAATCAATGGCTTCGTTAGACCATCCCCGAGGTTCTGATCTGTCGGTACATATTCTAATCTTATTATCCTAGCATCAATGATCTCCTCGATTATATGATACTTTCTCGATACATGTCTATTTTTTATGAGACCGTGGTTCTTTTGCTAGAGCTATGGCACCATTGTTATCACAATACAAAGTAATTGGATCAACAGCCCCAGGCACCACACCAAGATCACCAATAAATCCCTTTAACCAGACAACTTCTTTTGCCGCTTTACATCTATTTAGATTCCGTAGTTGAATTAGCAGTAGTTTCTTACTTAGAACTCTTCCAGCATACCGTCCCTCCATTTAACACATGCACAAAACCTGACTGAGACTTAAAGTCATCCTTGTTAGACTGAAAACTCACGTCAGTGTAACCTCTAATTGTGAGGTCATCTTCTCCATAAATTAAGAAGTCATCCTTAGTCCTTCTCTAGTACTTAAGAATTGCCTTGACGGCCATCTAGTGCTTTTCACCTAGATCTGATTGATATATGCTCATAAAGCTCAAAGCTTGAGAGACAACTAGCCTAGTACATATCATAGTATACATGATGGATCCTATCACGGATGCATAGGGAATATCCTTCATGTGCATTCTCTTCTGAGCTATCTTCGGACACTCAGACTTAGATAGGATTATCCCCTTTGTTATTCGGAGATAACCTTTCTTAGAATGCTTAAGGTTGAACCTATTCAATACCTTGTCCATATATGTACTTTGAGAAAGACCTAACAGCTTCTTTGATCTACCCCTATAGATCTTTATACCTAGTATAAATGTTGCTTCACCAAGGTCTTTCACGGAGAACTTCCTTGACAACCATACTTTAACACTTTGAAGAAGAGAAATATTATTTCCTATCAGTAGAATGTCATCAACACATAATACGAAGAAAATGACTGCACTCCTACTAAGCTTCTTGTAAATAAAAGGCTCATTAATGTTTAGACAAAAATCTAGTTCATGAATTGTCTGATCAAACCTTATATTCCAACTCCTGGATGCCTGCTTAAATCCATAAATGGATCTTTGTAGCTTGCATACCTTCAGGCCATTCAAAGCTGTAAAACCCTTAGGTTGTGACATATACACATCCCGGTCTAAATCCCCATTCAGGAATTCTATTTTTACATCCATCTTCTAAATCTCATAACTATAATGAGTAGTAATGGTGAGGAGTATCCTTATTGATTTAAGCGTGGCAACTGGTGAGAAAGTTTCATCATAGTCAATACCTTCCCGTTGACTTTAACCTTTCGTAACCAACCTTGCTTTATAGGTAATTACATTACTGTCCATATCTGTCTTCTTCTTGAACACTTACTTGAACCCAATTAGTCTAACCTCTTATGGTGCATCAACCAAATTCTAAACTTGGTTCTCGTACATGGAATCCATTTCTGATTTCATGGCTTTTAGCCATTCATCAGAATCTGAGCTTTTCATTGCCTTGTCATATGTCATTGGTTCCCCATCCTCCATGAGATATAGTTCCTTATCATCAGTGATGATAAACCCATATATATTGGGACCCTTATAAACATGACCTGATGTTCGCAATGAGTGTGTTTTGATAGGTTGTTCTTGGATCACACTCTCTTGTGTGTCTAGAACGGGGTTAATCAGTTTATTGTCTGTTTCTTCCTCTTGAACTTCTAGTTCAATATTGCTCCCACTGAATTTTGCAAGTAAATGTTCCTTTTCCAAAAAATGAGCATTCTGAGACATAAATACCTTTTATGCTTTGGGGTTAATAAAACAGATATCCAATTGTTTCCTTTGGATAGCCAATGAACAGACATTTATCAGCCTTGGCATTAAGCTTATCTGACGCTATCCTTTTCACCATACCAGGACAGCCCTATACTCTTAAGTGACTTAGAGATGGCTTTTTATTACACCATCTTTCATAAGGTATAAAATCAACTAATTTAGAGGGCACTCTATTTAATACATAAACTGCGCTCTCCAGTGCATATCCCTAAAAGGATTTACTGAAATCTGCAAGGCTCATCATGGACCAAACCATATCTAATAAAGTTTGATTCCTCCTTTGTGACACTTCATTATGTTGGGGCGTATAAGGAGGGGTCCACTGGGGAACTATCCCACTTTCCTTTAGATAATCCTGAACCTCTTGACTTAAGTATTCTCCACCTCGATCCAATCAAAGTGTTTTAATACTTTTCTCAAGCTATTGTTCTACTTCAGCTTTGAATAGTTTAAACTTTTCAAAACTTTCAAACTTGTGCTTCATTAAGTACAAATAACCGTATCGAGAGTAATCATCAATAAAGGTTATGAAGTAGGAGTATCCTCCTAGTGCCTGAACACTCGTTGGACCATATACATCCGTATGTACAAGTTCTAATGTACTCGTGGCTCGTTCACCCATTCCTTGAAAGGGTAACTTCATCAGTTTTCCTCTTAAACAAGGTTTGCAATCACCATAGGACTCCAAGTCGATTAGACCCAAGTCTCCTTGCTTATGCAACTTGGTTAAGTGATCTTTGTTTATGTGGCCTAAACGACAATATTTAACTTTCTTCACATTGTTTATATTCAAAACTTCTATTTTAGTATCAATAATATAAATGCCACCTTTCAACATTCCATAACCATGAAGAACATTATTCAAATGAATCTGACAATTATTACTCGAAAATAAAATTTCAAATCCCTCTGCTGCTAAACACGCAATAGATACAATATTCTTAGAACACTTGGAATGTAGTAACAATTATTCAAAATTAAAACAAGTCCCTTTGGAAAAACAAGACTAAAACTCCCTATGGCTAATGCAGCAACTCTGGCTCTATTTCCCATGCATAGGTCCATCTCCCCTTTTGCAAGTTTTCTATAGTTCCTTAGTCCCTACACAGAAGTACAGATATGAGAACCATAACCACTATCTAATACCTAAGTGGATTTACACGAAAAAGTAGCAAACTTTTCAATCACAAACATACCTGAAGTAGATGCCTCTATTAGCTTCTTCTTTAAATTCTCAGAAGCAGGAGCTTTACAATCTCTCTTCCAATGTCCCGGTTTCCCACATTGGAAGCAGACATACTTAGATGCCTTCTTTTCTTTCTTCTTTTTACTAATTCTTTTCTTGGCACCCAGTGCCTGCTTCTTCTTCTTAGAAGCCTTGCCTTTCTCAACCAATAGTAAAGGTTTCTGATCTTTCTTGATCGGAGGTTCTACTATTTTCAACATGTTGATTAATTCAGATATAGTAGAATTAATCTTGTTCATGTAATAGTTAGCCACAAAGCCTGAGTAACTATCTGTCAAGGATATCAACACAAGGTCAATGCTCAAGTCATGATTCATCTCAAATCCTAATCGATTCAGCTTCTCTAGGTAACCTAGGAGTTTCAGTACATGCTGAGAGGCAGAGGTGCCAGCCTACATCTTGGTCCTGAAAAGGAGATTGGAGGTCTTATACCTCTCTATCCTTTCCCTCTTCTAAAAGAGTTCTTCAAGATGGAGAACCATGTCCTCCAAGGGCATGTTCTCATGTTGTTTCTGAAGCTCAAGATTCACGGACCACAACATGATACAAATGGCAGCCTCATGATCTTTCGTGTGCTACAACCAGGCATCATGTTCCACATGATCCTCAACATTAGGTTCTATAGGGAAATTTTCACTTAGAACATAGGCAATTCCCTCAAATCTGAGAACTATTCTCACAGCTCGGAACCAATCATAAAAGTTTGAGCCATTCAATTTGGTGTTAAGTAACATTCAAAGATTATTATTAGAAGTCATTTTCAACCTAAGATATAAGAAAAGAAAATTATTCAAATATTAGTTTAAGTACATGCATTTAATATAAGGTCTTTTAATTAAATACATTTGTCCTACTATTTTCTTCAAAACTTATAATAGCTCATTCTTTTGAATTTGGGAATTTCATCCCAGCTGCATTTCCTAGTAGGTAGCATCTATAACTAGTCCATTATAACCTCTAGTTTTATGATCCAAGTCATAATCGTGAGTCATAGTTGGAATCCAATTCCATTTGCTTCTCATGCAATTGCTAATTCATTCAAGTTCCCTAATCCCAAGGGATGTGTGCCCTTATGTTAGCATCTCCTTGAATATGTCTTAGATCTGGGCCTAGTCCCCAATTTTATGATGGACTACCCAGTTTCATTAAGGCAGACCCTATCCTAAACTTTACAACCAATCAATGTGGACTAGAAGGAATGCTTTGCGTAGCACTTTTATAGCCCAAAGAGACCGTATTATAAATTTGAGTAAGGAAGACTATAACTAGCCTTAATAAATTTACTTTAGGATCTTATTGGTGTTAAACGTCTCACCCAATCTAGGATTTTATCAGATGGACAAAATTATAATAACTTATATTAATTCAGGGTATTTTAGAATTAATTTATAAGGTCCAACCTTAAGGGGGTTCAAGCTCATTATTATAATTATTCCGTCAACCTAGATTATATGCAAAATCATTAACACTTATATTTGTTAAATCTATATTGCATTTCCTTTAAGCTTTTATTCAATAAATTTAATTTGTTACTTTGTTATAGAAACATATATAAGCACCATCTTATATACTAGAAATAAATTAGTCCATATTTAATTCCTAATTGGTCAATTCAAGCCGTACCGATATATGTTCCTAGGTACGAGAGGTGCCCTACGAGTAATAGACACCATGTCCAATCCTTAGCCAAAATAAATACGAGCAGGAACTGAAACACCAATGGATTCTCCTGAACTAATAAATTTCGTTCTTTCAACCCATGTAAATTGAAAGCATCTATAACCTACGAAATTTAAATAAATTATTAAAACTTTTATTATTTGAGTAAGTTGAGCAGACTTATTTAAAATAATTCATAACCATTTTCTAACCTTGAAATGGAGAGCACAGTATCATATATATTATTCCCAAAGAATCAAATAAACAAATCATTATATAGAGAAAAGACATTTAGTTCGCTTCTAACTTAATTATGCACTAAATATGTAGGCTCTAATACCACTATTAGGAATAGACAATCAGATTGAACATGCATAACAAGAATGGAGGAAATTCAAAATTTTGTCCCTAACCCCAGGAACACCTATTAGTTGCATATAAATTAAATAAAGCCTTAACAAAATATTCTCTATCTAGGTTAGCATGCAAAAGGGCTAGGCATACTAAAATTCCAAATTATATCCTAGGATGTATATTTTTTGCTAAGCATGTTATAACTCTAAGCTATAACTTAAGCAAGTTGTAACTCTAAGCTATAACCTAAGCAAGTTATAACTCTAAGCCAAAACCTAATCATAAAATAAACCAAGCATGCAAAACAACCTAAGCATATTATTAAGTCTAAAAATGCGTAAAGAAAAAGACCTAATAATAAAACAGACAGAAAAGGGACTTACAAGTTGATGCGTGCTTTGGCAGAACCCTCTTACACAAGCCTCCAAGCGTAGGATAGCCTCTATGAGTATCCACATGAACCCCACCAACCAAAACCTTCCCAGGAGGAAGAACTAAGAAGCCTCGAGTAGTTGCTCGACCACTCCTGAAGCCTCACCCGAAAATATATACTCAAGGTGCTCAAATAAATTCAAGCTCCTCAAAAACAACTTTCTCAAAGTCCTTGAGAGAAAAATATCTCACTTAGGATTTATGCTCTGAGCTATGGTGCAAGTTGAAAGGAGGGACAAGGGAGCATATATATAGGCTTGGGGGAGCAAAAAGCTCCCCCTTTTTTTCCAATGTGGGATTGGGCAAAATGTCCAATCCCACATTTAGGTCAACACACGGACCCCTATTGGTTCGCAACTTTTCAAGCCAGCCCACAAGCCAGGCCATGTTTGGCCTACCTTACTCCGCAAGTTAGGCTTGCGGGCTACCCTGCAAACCTAGCTTATGGGCTGGGCCGTGCTTGGCACCCACAGCGCTGTCAAGCAGTGCTAGCGTGGCCCACCATGTGGGCTCGCTATGATGAGCCCACTGCCCCTTCACCCAACCTGTATGCGGCCCCAAAAATTGGGGCCCATTTCTATAGGGTCTGACCCCTTTTGCCTGATTGGAAAATTCCCTTTTAATCCTCTCAAATAAATTATTTATTTTCGACCCTAATAAATTAGTTACCAGTAAAAATAAATTTCTTGGTCCAACTAAAATTGATCTAATCAATTTTAATTTATTTTTGACTCTAATTAATTAGTTACTGGCCAAAATAAGTTCCTTGGTTTATCCAAAATTGATCTAATCAATTTTAACCAATCAAACAATAATCCAATTATAATTTATGTTATATTTTTTAATAAAATAAATCTATTAGTTCTTTACTTAGTCCGATGAAGGTCCAATGTGTGTAACCTTATAGGATCCCGAAGTATTGAGCTGTTAAGGCTTAACCAACCCTGGTTCTAATGGAACCATTGGCTCGATGCTCTAGATCGTGAATAGAACTCAATTACCTTAAATGACTATAGTACACCTCTAGCAAGGGTCTACCATCCCCCATTACTCGGAACGTCATTTATGCTTATGACTTAATCCTTGTTAATGCGATAGTTATCCAGTGCGATAAATTCCTTCCATTCTATAATATTAGTACCATCTGGTTTATAAGGTTCGATTAAAGTGTTAACCCACTAATAGCGAGGTTGCTCCAAGCTATCCCTGTAGTTTAATTGTTACCGAAGTATATTGCCTTTTACCATAGTGTGTTTGACTAGAAACCATTTCTATCAAACACATACCCTAATCATAGGTTTATGGCAATCATCACTTCAACAAGTGGCCAGGTACAATTCCTACATATATCCAGAGCGATGGATTCTTTCTGACTATTCAGCTTACCAACATGATGTCATCACTATACCCGTAGTCAATCGTAACACGCTAAATTAATGAGTGCATAGTAATAACCCAAAGTATAGCAATAGTACCACACAAGGTAACTAGTATCTCAAGTATGAGGACATTCGCAATGGTTATTGCATGAAGATAAACACTAAGACATTGATATATATAATAAGTGTTTATCTTACAGCGGTCTCCAATATATCTCCCAGATATATCCAGGCATCAAACTTAAAGCACCACCTTTAGTCCTTAGGAGATTATCTACTTGGACCCTTTCTAAGAAAGTTGACCATGTGCTAGTCTTTTCGCTTCATCAATATCCTTTCTCAATGAAACTATGACTAGGGATAGTTTAGACATAATCGTAATTGCACATGAAGTAGGTTCCACCAAATATAGTCCAACTATAATTTCTCTGACTTTATGCTATGACACGTCAAGGACTTTTGTATACATACTTTAATGAATATATTTAACTAGTCATAATATAAATACAAATACATTGATATAAACAAAAGATCAAATTCTTTTATTGATTAAATAAATTATTCATACTATTACATAATTAAGATATGTCGCCCTAATTGCCTTAAGGGCATACATCATATCCAACAGAGTCAACATATGTAGGAAGGAAGTGGAAAAGACAAGGAACTAAAAGTAAAGAAGAGTAGACCACCTCGTGAGACAGTTAAGCTAGCTAGATGATATCAAATGTAAAATCTTGTATTGGCTAGATTCCCTCTTATATGTATTTCTGTATCTGTAATCTCGAACTTCATGATGTTAACTATTGTTAACAATAGGAGTATATATAAAATGAACTCTTAACTATCGAAAAATTGCTTCTAAAAGTACAATTTGTTATTGTACTAAAACAAACTTAGAAGCTAGAATTGAAAAACGTTGGGGGAGTTAGGATGCTAGAATTATGGAGGAGCATTATAAATGACTAATTGTCAAGAATCATACTTAGATCATAAACCCCTCTCTTTCTTATGCTTAGTTGACTCAGGTTTTTGTTTCCATCAAATGGGAGAGATTGTTGGAAACAATGATTTGGAACACTAATATCCGGATTAGGTTTGAAGTCTATAAAACCTAGGTATAAGACTTATCCGGATAATCCAAAGCAACAAGACCCAAAACTAGGGTTGAAAGTGGGGCGGGGATTCCCCGAACCCGATGGGGATGGGGAATCCCTGATAAGAATTTCCACGGGGTGGGGCTGGAGATTTTTTAATCCCCAAAACCTTAATCAGGATGAGGATCGGGACTATGTCCCTAAACCCGATAAATCCCCGAAGCTGATAAGAAAAATTAATTTTTTATTTTTATAAGTTCTATCAATAATCTTACAAAAGTTCTTGATTAAGAAGTAGATTGTAAAATATAATAATATAATATTTACAATTATTAAATTCTATATATTAATATTAAAAAGTGACGATATACTTGAAAAATAATGTTCAATACCATTTCATTAATCATCTAATTGATTTTACAATTGAATTGATATTAATAATATCGTATTGTTTTTAATTTTATTTAATTATTTTCACTAATTATATAACTTGTATCAACTTTTTCGACGTATCAATATGAAGTAATTTTAGTTTATGTTACTTTGACAAAAAAATTAGCATATTTTTTATTAACGGGGAATTGGAGATTCCCAGATGGGGAATGGGGAATCCCCGATTTGGAAACGGGGAAAAAATTTTCCCCGAATCCTTAATGGGGATGGGGAATGCATTCCCTGCTCCGATAAGCACAACTTTCAAACCTACCCAATACACCAAAGAACTTAAGCTATATCATTCAAAAAACTAAGATATTACCAAGCCCTAAACAAGGCACTCAAGTCAAGATAAGTTCCTAAGCATAAAATGAATTATCTAGTTAAAGTTTGGAAAGGAAACAAACTATTAACTGTCAAGACTAGCATCCGGCATAAGCTGTACCGGAAACTTAAAGATTTGAACTACAATAAACCAGATGAACTTGACCATTCTTCTTAACTTCGCGAAGAAAGTGATACTTAACTTTGATATGTTTTGTCCTTCCATATTGAACTGGATTATTGGCAATTGCAATGGCAGATTTGTTGTCCACATAAATCACAGTTGGCTCTTTCTACTCCATACCGAGATCATTCAAGATTTTTCTAAGCCATATTGCTTGATTGGCTGCTACTGTAGCATAAATATATTCCACGTCTACAGTTGACTGAGCTACCGCTTCCTACTTCTTTGAATTCTATGAAAAAACACCAGAACCAAATGAGAAAACAAATCAAGACGTGCTTTTCCTATCATCTATGCTCCCAACCCAATCACTATCACAATAGCCTTGCAATTCACCACTTTCATCCTTCGAATACTAAATACCATAACCAATAGTCCCTTTTATATATCTAAGAAGCCTTTTTGAAGCACCAAGATGCTTCTGACTTAGAGCATTCATGAACCTCGAAAGCATACTTACTGAGAACATTAAATCAGGTCTAGTTAGTGTCAAGTAAAGAAGATTACCAACTAGACTTCGATAGTAACTTGCATCAATTGTCTAAGCTTTATCAAATCTTGACATCTTTTTGTTGACATATAGAGGAATGGAAATAGGTTTGTAACTTTCCATTTTAAACTTCCTTAGAACATCCCAAGCGTATTTTCTTTGTTAAAGAAAAATGCCTTTATCATGTTTATCAACCTCTATGCTGAGAAAATACTTCATTTCTCCAAGGTCAGACATATCAAACTCTGCCTTCGTAAGCTGTTTGAACTCTAGTACTTGATCAAAATCTCCTCCTATAACCAATAAATCATCAACATATATTGATACAATAAATTGAACACTAGCATTAGAGCCTTTGACTTAGAGTGTCACTTCAGTTTCACTCCTCCTGAAGCCAATACTAAGCTGATGCACATCAATTCTGGTGTACCAAGTCCTTAGAGCTTGTTTAAGCCCATACAAAGCTTTCTTCAGCCTATACACTTATTCATCACAATTAGAAACTACAAATCCTAGTGGTTGCTCCACAAAGATTTCTTCTTCCAAATTCCCATTTAAAAAAGCTGATTTGACATCCAGGTGATACAATTTCTAGCTCTTCTTTGCTATAAGAGCTATAAGAAATCTTATGGTTTCATGCCGAGCAATAGGTGCGAATGTATCAAAAAAATTTACTCCTGCAAGTTGGGCATAACCCTTCACTACCAACCTAGCCTTATACTTGAAAATAGAACCATCTAAGTTGAATTTAGTTCTGTAAACCCATTTCGCACTAGGCACATTTCTATCCACGGGTCTTTGAGTAAGTTTCCATGTAGCATTCTTGCAAATCACATCAAACTCCTCCTGCATGGCTACTTTTCATTCATGGAACTTTGAGGCTTAATCAAAGTTTGACGGTTCGATAACAACCATGTTGCATCGTTCATAAATTTCATCAAGAGACTTTGTGTTTCGATATGGACTGTTAGTAATAGAATCAATATCCACTTCATGCTCAAGATGCTCATCTTGAACAACATTACTTGGTCCAGCTTCAAAGGTTGCAACAGGTGGACTTTCATCCATTTTCTTTACTTTAACCTGCTTCTTCTTCCAATCCCAACAAGCTTGCTCATCGAAACTCATATCCCTACATTCATCCAAGTTCCCGAATTGCACATTATAGAAACTGTAGCGTTTTGCTTGTGCTGCATATCCTAGAAAGATGCCAATCTCTACTTTGTCATCTAACTTGCTTCGCTTTGCTGAGGGAATGAGAGTATAAAAAATTGAACCAAAAATTCTCAAATGCTTTGCCGATTGTTTTAAGCCACTCCAAGCCTCAATTAGAGTCTTGTCTTTCATGCATTTAGTGGGAAGTCTATTAAGCAAATATACCGACTTGTACATAGCTTCAGCCCAAAGGATCTTTGGCAATTCTTTCTCTGAAAGCATGCACCTGGCCATCTCCATTACTATCCTATTCTTCCTCTTGGAAACACCATTTTGTTCAGGAGTATAAATAACAATAAACTGGTGTATAATTCTATGATGGTCACAGGATTCTTTGAAAGCCGCTGAAGCATATTCACCGCCGTTGTCTGTCCGCAAGGTTGCAATTTGACATCCACTTTGCTTCTCCACATGTGCTTTAAACTTTTTGAAAATAGAAAGCACTTGTGTTTTGTTTGACAGGATATACACCCAAGTCATCCTTGTAAAGTCATTATGAAAAGGATGAAATATCTATTTTTGCTTAAGGAAGCAATGCTCATCAGTCCACATATGTCTTAGTCGACCAATTCTAAATTTATTGTTGCCCCTTTGACACCTTCATCAGGAAAGCTAGTCATGTGCATTTTTCCAAACTGACACACTACACAAACTTCTTCTCCACTGGCAAGAGCGGGCATTTCATACACCATGGCATTATTTTGCATAAACTTCAAAGAGTCAATGTGAGAATGACTAAAACATTTGTGCCACAACCAGGTCTTATCACTTTTGACAGATAAAGCCATATGATTCACATGTTTCAAGGACATCATATAGCTATTATCACAACCTCAACATTTGCAGCATCATAAATATGGCAATAATCATTTTTAAACAAAATGGAATAGCCATTATTTTGCATTTGTGCCACACTCATCAAATTTTGATCCAAACCAAGTATTAACAACACATCTGTAATCAACTTTATACCTTGTTTGGTGTGAATTGGCATGGAACCTTTACCCTTAGTCTCAACAATCACTCCATTTCTAAGATTGACCTTCTTTTCGTAGCTATAATCCAAGCAACAAAACATCGCTTGATCCTTCGCCATGCGACTAGTATAACCACTATCAATGTACCACATATCACTACCAGGTACATGAAGATCTTGAGATACCATAAACAAATGGCTTTCTTGCTAGCCTAGATTTCCCATGAAGTTTGCTTGTTGTTGTTGTTGAGTTGGTATATATTGTCCATCTTGCTAAGTTGGATGGTTCTTCCTCTTTGAGCAATACTTTGCAATATGACCGTTCCTCTTGCAAATTTTACACTGTATATTTTTCCAGCATTTACTTTCAAGATGATTTGTTTTTCCACAAGTGGGATAAGGTGGAAATTTTCCCTTTCTAGAGAAATATTTATGCCCTTGTTGCTCTTTTCCTTAACTTCAGTAAAAGGACCTCCTATTGAACTTGTTGCTATTTTCTTCCCTCTTCGTTTTGCTTGAAAAGCATTCTCAATAATGCCTTCACTTCTTATGAAAACCCTCTACTCCTAAGCTTGCAATTTGCTTAATAACTCAGCCACTGAAAGTGATTCCAAGTCACAAGTATCCTCTATCACTGAGAGTTTTGACTCGAATCTATCATGTAGACTTATCATCATCTTCTCTATTACTCTCTGATCCTTGAAGTCCCCTCCAAGTAATCTGATTTGATTAACAAAATTCATAACTCTAGAAGAGTCAACTTTAAAACTTTCACCGTCTTGCATTTTCATCAACTCAAACTCTTGTTTGAGAGTCAACAACTTTACTCCTCTCACCTTTGCACTTCCAGCATATTCTTCTTTCAAGTGATCCTAAGCCTTTTTAGCTGTTTTGAATACCACCAGCCTGGGAAAGATGTCTACGGATACGGCTGAATGAATAATCCAAAGCGCCTTGAAATTCTTTATCAAGGCCTCTGAGTCATGCTTAATATTCTGTACGAAAGGATTCTTCGGCAAATTTTGCACATAATCCTCTTCTACAACACTCCAAACACTACAAGTAAGAAGATACGATTCCACTCTTACAGCCCAATAATCGTAATTTTCTCCTGCAAACACCGGTGGTAGGGGAAAGTTCACATTCGTTGCCATCTTTTAAAACACAGCCCTTAAGAAACATGCTCTGATACCACTGTTAATTTTTTACTCAGTCAAACTATGTCTATCTCAATTATTTATCTTGAAAAAAGAAATACGTAAGGAAGAAAGTGGTGAGACTAAAGATGATGAAACTGAAGAAAATGTTTTTTTCTTTTACTCTGAACTCCCTTTCTTTTTGTTTTGTTTTGATATGTTCAAATAACAAAACTCAACTCTTTATATAGAGTTTCGAGTTTACAACGTAAAAACAAAAACTAAATACATATCACAAACTTAAATTATAAAAAAACTTAACTGCTTTTAATGCTAATCTAATTTATTCTTTGCAGCTACAAGATGGAAGTATTCACGACATCCGTTTGGGTTCTTCTCTTTTATTCTTTCTTTTATTTAATCATTTAATAATTTAATAAATAGTTCCATGTAAACTCAATATTCAACATTTAGCACCTAATATTCTAGTGCTAAATGTTGAATTTTTTTTTCAAAAAAAAGTATTCAACATTTAGCACTAGAAGAAATGATGAAATTGTGATTTGAGTGGATTGATTTTGTTCCTTTTTGTTAAGTAAAGTTTTATGATATTGTATCTTATGAAATAGATATTGCTTCTTTAGTCTTATTTTCCTTCATTTTTTACTAATATATTATCTTAAAACATTTTGAGATCTCCCTCGTAGACTGGTTCCGAAAGGTTTTCTTATAATTTGTAGTTGGTTGGTTGCAAAAGCATATAAACAAAAGCAATAAAATAAAGGTTGTAAACAATAATAAAAAGGCACAAGCTTCACTTACCCACAAGCAACATAAGATTTCCTCCTAGAAAGACCTGTAAAACTACATGATTAAGAGCGTAGATCTAAGGTTTCTTAACAATATTTCCCCAAGCTTACCCCTAAGCATCACTTGGTTTTTAAGATTACTAATTTAAGTCTCCCCTAGGTACTTGTTAAATCAATAAACTTGCATTAAGATTACCTAAGCATTTAATTGAAATTAAAAGCCTTAGCACTTACACAATCCCCCCTAGGTTTCTTGTAATATGTGTGTGTGTTTGTGTTTGTAATTCTAGCTATAACAAATCTCCCCTAGGTACTTATTGCTATAGCATGTATGAGTCTGGTCAAAACCCAATAAGATGATATTACTCAAACACAATAATCAACAAAAGATTAAAAAGAAGAATATTACGAGGTTGCATCGGAGGAAGATCTTACGCTGCCTGCTTGGGCAGATTCAGCTTGCAGAAATATCACTTACTCATAATGAAAGAAAACTAAACTTTATTAATAAGAAAGAAAGAATGGAATCCTCCAAAGGGGCACATCTCTATCATTGGTGAAGAAGGCTATAAATAGCCACCTAGTGATAAAGCTGAATGAAAATACTAAAAGACAACTATCCTATTTAGTTTTTATCTAAAAAAGAAAACAAACTCTAAACAAGAAAGAACTCTTAAGGTAATTGATATACTTGGAAATATTACAAGATAAAATCTCTCTTTTTCTTCTTCTTTAGTTCACGCCACGTCAGCCTTTTAATTAGGTGGTCTAACTCTTCCATGATTCTTTTCCTTTTTGTCCTCTTTTTGCTGAGATTTCCTACTTTGACAATCTGCTAGCGAGATCTTCCTAATCCAATAGAAAACCTAAGATTGCGTCAGAAATCAATGATAACTTGTTTTATTTAAATCAATTAAGCACATTAATGACACAATATTTCACTACTAAATTTCACTTATCAATATACTATTACATTATAATGATCAATATAATACATGTGACACAGTGATAAATAAACATTCAAAAACACCTGTTTACACTGAGCCGCACCTGAGGTGCAAGGCGTGAGGTGGGCAGGTGATGAACCTCGGTTCTCCTGACCCTCCGCGACATGCTAGCCCTTGAGCATCTATCACCTCGGGCCATTGTATAACAAAGTAGGAATCTTTATTTTGGATTCTTACAATACAATGAATTCCAAGTCAAAAGGAAACACATTAATGAATGCTTTCTTTTATAATAGGAAAAACAATAGAACTGATAGTAGACAAAAATATGAAGTTAACTAGTAGAGGGATTGAGAAAGTAGACAAACTTAGTGATTTGTCGGATTCTCTCATTCATCATGTCCTCTCTTTCATGCTAACAAGTAACGCTATTCGCACTGGTATTTTAACAAAAAGATGGTGCAATCAATTGCGTCAAGTTCCTGTTCTCATTTTTGGTCAAAGAAGTTTTGAACACATTGACAATGTACTAAACCAATATGAGTGCTCAAAAGTCAAAAATTCTGCATCTTAGCAAATAGGTGTTATGTTGTAAAGGATCCCCTCTTAGAACACAAAATTTGGTTTGCAATTAGAACTTGGAAGGCTACTAATCAATAATAAAGATAATATACAAAAAAACAAAAATTAACCAAGCAATGCTCATCT
This sequence comes from Euphorbia pulcherrima, assembly GCA_947683365.1. NCBI lineage: Eukaryota > Viridiplantae > Streptophyta > Magnoliopsida > Malpighiales > Euphorbiaceae > Euphorbia > Euphorbia pulcherrima. Next base: position 17,166,686 of record CANTUS010000010.1, on the reverse strand, counting down.
TTATCTAAACTTCAAGTAATCAGGAATCAATGGCTCCATTTCACTAAAGCATATAACGACAAAATAAAACACCAATAACATTCCATAACACATATGAAACTTCCATAATATAGTGCAAAACTTCATACGCAAATAGAACCGATACAAAGGCTCCTCAAATTTATCACAATTTATTGTTAACATCAGTTTATATGTTAAACTGATGTTAACAATAAATTGTGATAAATTCCTATATTACTCAAATCCCTTGTTAGGAAAAAACCAACAAGTTCGGGGTTGTGAATTCAAACCCCACAATCAATAATTTGGCAAAAATTCCCCATATTATTCAAAAAAAATTTGCAATAAATTCCCATATTGAAATGCTACAGTAAATCGGATGAAGAAAAAAGATACAGAGCAAATGGTGGCAGCAGAAGAAAGGCAAACGATGGCGGTCAGTGGAAATGAAAGGGATTGTTTTGCAATTTTCTTTTTCACTGTATATTACTCAAAATAGTTATAGCCAAAATGTGCGTGTGTCCAATTTAGTTAAATATACCACAAAGTCACTCGTCATTCATTATACTTGTAGCTAGTTTATTTTTTTAAAACCCCCCAGAGGAACGTTGTGTCCCTCCAAAGAGAAAAAAGTTGGCGCAGTTGAAAATTTTGGGGCAGACCTTCCAAATAGGTAGTTGCTTCCGCTTGCCTACAAAACACCTACCCCTCTTTTATTAATAAATCAAACTCAGGTTCTCAAGAAGAGAATATGAGAAAGTCAATTACAAGAAAGCAATAATCCCGGAAAATTAAATACATCAGATGCAATAAACCTAAGATCTCGCCTCCTATATATGAAGAAAAACCAACATAGATAAATATTGGAAACGATTATGTCGTCCGTACTCATCGTACTCAGGACGCCTTCAAACACGAACTTATTTCTTCTCTTCCAAAGTGACCATGCAATAAGGAACTAAAGTGAAGTGGCAAAATCTCTATATATCCCAGAAGAAAAGTGCTACCTCCACATCACCAAAAAAATCATATCCGAACAATGGCATAACAAAAGAAACACCGAAGATCCGAAAGGCTTGAGACCAAACCTTGTAACTCCGATAACAATGAAAGAGTGCATGATCAGTTGTCTCAGCGGCATCACAAAATGGACAGATTTCGTCAATTATGGCTCGACATTGGCGGCTGAATAAAAATTGTCTTATCGGGAGACAAGTATAAAACACGAGCCATCTAAAAAACCAAACTTTAGGAATAAGATAAGCTTCCCAAACCAGCATGAAATTCATTTTATGTTTGGGCCAATTCTAGTAGAAACTGTGACTAAGCAAAGAAGCAGAGAATAATCCACTTTAAATTTCTCACACTATCTAGTATATGCTATTATTCTACAAACCATAATATTACATTAAAATACAAATCCACCTCGAGTCTTTTCTTATATGCTCTTCAAACTGATCCACTTATACCACTTTGGTCCAAGGTATCAACAATCTTCAGTATCTGCGTGTAGAAAATAAACTACATGCTAAGCAATTTGCTTAGTCGTGTACATAAAAGAAATACAACAACTTTGAACATTTTTAACACTTTAAAATAGAAACCAAGTATGTTCATAAGTCAAAAACAAATTTAAAATTCTTTATAAACCAAAACACAAAGCTTATATTATAAACATTTCAAAGTACAATCAAATTTATTTCCAACTTTTCCAAACACTTTAACCATATATTGCCCAAGTAAACAAGTCCAGAATAATGGTAAAATGGATACGAGAGCGGACAAGCCCGAAGCCGAAGCTTCAATATCAATGTATCGGTCAAGCCCGAAGCTGTAGCTTCAAAATCAATATATCGGTCAAGCCAAAAGCTGAAGCTTCAAAATTAATATATTGGTCAAGCCCAAAGTTGAAGCTTCAATATCAATATATATTTATCAGAATAACGGCCGAAGCCCGAAGCCAAAGCATCAATTGTTTGTACAGTACTGTACCCCTCTTTATTGGCGCCAAATCTACCCTGACCCATATTCTACTCGTTTAATAAGGGCAATAAATCAACGTAACAACCTAAAAATTCCAGTATAAACCATCAATCATAATTAAAAATAACTTCAGTAATCAAGAAATTCAAATCCTAAATTTTAAAGCATCAAACTTCAATTAAAACACAATAAAATCAACATTCATATTTTCAAAAAATTTCCAGATTTCGTGACCTGACTTCCCCTGCATTTTTCACTATTAAAACATCATCAAATTGAAGAATTTTCTTCTAAACACAATTAGCCAGATGTCTCAGCTTTCCAAATCCACCAGAATCACAAAATTCAAATTGTATAACCAACGTTATGATCAAAATACTAAACAGTGTACAAAGCTGAGATTTTAGAAAAACAGATTTCATGACTCAAACTCAAACGAAAATTTCACATTGAAAACAAATGAAATTCAACAAGGTTTCTTTTGAACATATATTCCTTACTTTCTGTAGATATCAACAGAATCAAGAATCATTCAAATCAGATTTATATAACAAGAGAAAACATTAAAACGAAACAGGGATACAAATCTAGAAAATTTTCTGAAGAACCGAAAAATTGAAATTTGAGACACAAACCTTTTTCTAGGCTCTTTCTAGCTCTCTTCTACCTCTTTTGCCTTTGATTTACTAGCACTAGCTTCCTCTACAACAGCCATATATAATTCTATCAAGATACTATATAAATAAACTTCCTAATACCATAAATATGCTTAATCTACCATGAATTCTACTAATTAAGCTTTAATTTCATCAAAAATCACTCACCTTAGATTCAGGTTACTATTCATCCGAACCTAAAAAACTGAAATCCTCTTCTTCTAACCTTGATTCACTGAAATTGATGATAATAGAAGGTTTAAAGATTGATTTCTAATAAGAATTTAAAGTTGAATAGAAGAAATCGGGAGTTTTTAGGTTAGGGAAATTTTTGATAAGGAGAAGAAGATGAAGGGGATGAAGGGAATATGTATAGGATTATAGGATTATAGGATATTTTTTTCCAATTTCCAATAATACCATTGAACTAATAATTAAATGCCTAAATCATCCCTCTTACTTAATTAACTCTTATTTTCTCATGTCTTATATCCAATAATAATAATAGTTATAAAAATAATTTTCATGATATTTTAATACCATAATAATTTATTATAAGTAAATTTTGAAATTTCAGGTCATTACATGGGTAATCCAGAACTGTAGTTGATCAGCCCTATCTCGATCTGATATCCTTAAGTTTCGTTTCCAAACGGGAAGTGAGAAAGCATTCACACTAAAGAAAATGGTACATCCCTAAACTACCGAACTCCATTTCATATTACACAAATGATAGAGATCCTCAAACAATAGCGAAAATGGGTGATTAGTTGTCCAATTATTGTACCAAAAAGATCTGATCCTCCCATTCCCTACCTCAACCTGTACCTGCGAAGAAAAGAAATCCCAAAAAGTATTGTTTTTAATACAACATGAAATTATTGCAGGCCATATATGAGACAATCTACTAGATTCATAACTTTCAATCTAAGACCACGATGTGAAACTATATCGATTGACACAAATCTCCGTCTAAAGAGAGTCATGATCTGATAATCGCATCTTTCAAAGCCATTTCAACAAGACTACAATTATCAAGGGAGAGATTTCTAATAAACAGCCCACCCAAATGTTTTGGGCAGGATATCGCTTCCCAACTTGCTTTACTAATTCCACTCAAATTCGCATCGCTCCTGCATAAAAAATTCCACATAAGTGTAACTCGCCTATCATTAACCGTACTAGGCAATTTAATCAATGACAATAAATAATTTAGCAATGACCCTAGCACCGATTTGATAAGAACTGATCGGCCAGCATAAGACAAGGAATGGTCTTTCCAGCTAGATAATCGATTTTGGAACTTTTTAGTCAACACATTCCAATAAGGCACAAGAATTCATTTCACAGTAAGTGGAGAACCAAGATAAGTAATCAGAAAATTCTCAATTTTACACCCAACCTCTCAGCGCAGGAACGTAACATCGAATTGCAAACATTAATGGCTATAATCAAACTCTTATGGTAACTTATTTGCAAACCTGAAATAAGCTCAAAACAACGTAATATACGAATGAAAATAGGTAAAAGGGACTCATCTGCAGGTAAGAAGCATAATGTGTCATCAATAAACTGTAGAAGAGAGATATCCTTGTCAGATCCGTCCACTTTGAATCCAGGTAGCGGGCCTTTTCATATACTCACATCAATAAGTTGTTTCGGTCCTTCAATGGCCAGAACAAAAATAAATGGAGAGATAGGATCACCCTGCTTGACCCCCTACCCAACTGAATTGGGTTACACGGCTCTCCATTGATTAGAATAGAAGTCACAGAGTTCTCACGGCAGCTCTAAAGCCAACGAATCCATTTATTGCAAAAACCCATTCTTCAAAATCCCGCATTAATATATGACCAAGATATACAGTCATAAGCCTTTTGGAAATCTAGCTTTAGAACTAACCCAGACCATCGCCTCTGACTCAAGGAGTGAATAACCTCCATAGCAATAAATGAACATTCGTGGATGCTATGTCCTTTTATAAATCTAAACTAGTTTTCTGAAATCAAATCTTTCAGCATCGACTGTAATCGGTTAGCCAAAACTTTCGACAAAATTTTATAGATTCCATGTACTAGTGCAATTGGCTTGTAATTGCCCAATAAACATGACCTAAAAACTTTAGGGTTCAATACAGTAAAGGATGACTTTATGGACTTTGGCAGTTGTGCAGATTTATGGGATTTCATAAAAAGATCAGTAACCTCCGGCTTCATCTCTTCCTAAAAGCAACTGTCAAAGTAGAAATTAAAACCTAGAACCTTTCCTTCATGGCAAGAGCGAATAGCTCCTAGAATTTCGTCCATCATGAACAATGATATCATGCTCCCACTAGTCGTCTCATTAAGTGTATGAAATTGCATCTCCCTTTGGTCAAAATGAATTTCAGGCCTGTTCGAGAAAATCCTAACATAAAAATTTTGTATCATAGTTACACTGTTAGCTTAATTAGAAACCATAGACGGATGAATCTCCAATTGATTTATCATATTTCCCCTCCATTGTGCCGAAGCCATTCGATGAAAAAAAGATGTGTTGTCGTCCCCTAAAACTTTCCAAGTGACTTAGGATTGCTGATGGCAAATTTTCTCTAGACTACGATGGTGCTCTTATAGAGTAGACCTTGCCAGTTGTAGCTCAGATCCCCCAGATGCAACTACAGGCCGTGTAGCTGAACTAGAGGTAAGATCAATTACCCGACTTTCCAACTCTTTAATACAATGTTCTGAACCACCAAATTTCGTATTGTGCCATAGTCTAGTGTACTGCCTCAGCTGCCCTAACTTAAAGTCAATAACCCTATGAGAATACCTTGACCGAATGTCATTCCATTTGGATCATAAAAAGGGTAAAAATTCCACATTGTCCCACCAACAATTCAGTGACCGAAAAATTCTGCTCCCTCCTCTTCGCACTGCGTGCTAATAAAAAATAATCAGAAAGTGATCAGATAGAGTAGTATCAACAGTCATCAAGCTCAAATGCGGCCATAAGTCCATTATGGCACAAGACACCAACACACGATCAATCCTTGAAAATGATAAGGAATTGGACCGCGTATAATCTCGGCCTTGCAAAGGTTCATTGTATAATGCACACTCATTAACAAACTCTTGAAATTGGATCATAGAATTAGAGGTCATTCCTTCTCTCCCCATCCGATCATCTCGTAATAATGCAACATTAAAGTCACCACAGACTATAATTCGATCAAAACCCTGAACAATCGGTGATAAAACCTACCACAATTGATGTCTAAGAATGGAAATAGTAGGACCGTATAAACATAAAACATAAACATCAATTTGTTTTGAAATGACATGCAAAATACAACACCTATCCGAAGCTTGGACAATTGTGCCATTGAGCAAATGTGAATTCCAAGAAATAACCAACCCACCCGATAACCCCTAAGCATGAATACAGTGAAACAAGAAGTCGTTCTATCCCCAAAATTTCCTAATTACCAAATCCGACACCACAACTGTTTTTGTCTCAATCAAACAATAATCTCTAGGTTCCACTTTCTAATATTAGAATGTACAAAATACTGTTTCACGCCACTCGACAATCCTCCCCATTTTTGTCGCTGAAAACACCAAGTAGGTCCAGGGTCCATCATCTTAACTTACTTATGAACTTCCTAATCCAAACACCTCCGCTTGTAGAAATACATTGCTACTGTGTGTTCAGTTTTTGCTATAAATTTAACAAATATATTGTATAGATCTTTAGTTAATATTACAACTTTCAGCAATCATAACATTACCAGAATACAACTGGTCTTCAGGTATAAACCGATTTTACTTACCCCGTAAATCTAAATATCCATGATTATATTTAACGACGTAAATTTGCCTCATTTTAATAACTTGATTTGATCTATCTCATAGATCGAAATCAATTGGATCAAATCTAAATTCATACATTTCCATTTTAAAGGTCATTCTCTTGGATCTAATCTAACAACTTAGATCAGCATGCAACTAAAATGTCTCGCTTTTGACTAAAGCTTACATTGCATAGTATCCACTACTACTTTAGTGAACCACTTTCAACCTACCCAATCATAACTACACTATCACAATACAACATTTGGAAATGTGACTGCATCACTTGTTAACATCACGTACACAAATTGTATATAAAAGCATCATTGAATTGCTACTTGATTCACTACTACATAAGTGCACAACTGCAATAACATTTTACTGTTGCATTAGGCGCCATAACTGTTGCGATAGGCCATATACCTGTTGCATTAGCAAAAACACTACCGTTGCAAATACTGCTCTTGCAGCAGGTATATTGCAACAGTTATAAGTGTCTAATGCAATGGCTTCACTTAATTTCACTTAACCGTTGCAATATAGAGCTAATGCAATGGCGACCACCGTTGCATTAAGTTCCTCTAATGCAATGGTCAATGCAACAGTTGTACACTGAACCGTTGCATTCGGTGGACCTAATGCAAAGGCTATCTTCACAGCAGTTACATTTGGTGGACCTAAGGCAAAGGAATTACCTTTACAGCCGTTGCATCAAATGAAAAGTACAACCACTGCATTAGGTACCCCCTAATACATCAATTTTACTGAATTCTTTGCATTAACGTGATCATTTTGATTGAAGGGAGCTATCACAAAAAGATAAATAAAATAATTTACAATAACTATGTAATAAGTATATATATTGAATTATATAAACTAGGGGAGTACTAAGTCACATGAAACACACTTACAAAACTATATTCAGAGCACACAAGTTGCATTCGATACATTCCCAAGTCAAATAGAAGTAATTTAACTGCAATGCAAAAAGATATCAATCAAAATAATATCATGACATTTTAGATCAAGTGATAACGAGCTTAATTTGCTAAGACAAATTAGAACACATAATCATAACATATTTTAAATCAAAATGATCTTCCACTATTTGAAATAAAGAAAAAAAAACACTTTCTTTTTGTCATATTCTGGAATTTCAGTAAAGTGCATAGAAATTGTTCACCGGGAAACCTCCATTACCAAATAACCAAGTATGCTTCCTTCACTTAAAAATTCTAAAATCTAAAAAAGTAACAACGTCAGGAGTCTAATGTTAATCAAGTAGAAATAGTCTATAGAACACCCATCAGTAGCATTGACACCAAATGCACAACTACTATATTAAGACCCACAATATTATCTGCTAATTAACTTTTTCAAGTAAAGTTCACAACCAGATCTAGCCATTGATTAAAAAGTCACATCTTGTTCTTACAAATACTTCTTACAGTTACTGGATAAGATACTTAGTATATTGAGGATGTATGTCTTAACAAAGAAAAGGTGTATCATCCAGCACACACTGTTATTAAGGAAAAGATAGGTCTAAGAACTTACTTCATGTGAGGTAAAAGCACTGGAGAGACTTAATAGAAGGACTGGCCTCCGCTATTAAATCAACTTAAGCGCTGAATCCAGCATCTGGACAATATTGTTAGTACGTTTCAAATTGACCACTGATAATGATATGTGCTTTGCAAATTTTAAAAGCTAAGAGCAAAAGAAATTTCAAACAAACTGCATTCTTAGTAAGGCACAAGATATTGAAAAATTCTTTCATTACGGGGTAATTAGAATTTTCACTCCACTACTGTTCTGCCAATAGGTCATTTAAATCTAAAATAATTAAGAAGCCAATCTTCGTTATTATTCTATTGAATTCTACATAACCTGCAACTAAAAAGTTTACGAGAAAATAAGCATTGAATGCAATAATGAAGTTGTATAGTCAAACTGTACAAGCACTCTGAAGTAGCACGGCTAAATGCATTTCAAGGCTTATTCCACGTTTTAAAGGCTATAGTTTTGTATAATAACATGAAATCAGATTCAATATAAGTAATCAATTTCTTAACTTAAATGCTTTACTCAATATATTTTAGCTATTGTATATAACCTCTGTAAGATTATAACAAACATTAAGTATATACATCCTACAGAAAAACAAACCTATTTCAAATTAGAAATTAAACCATGACCTCTCAGATTGGAAGATATCAATCATTCATATGCTGCAACAGTAGAAAAATTATAACTTGATCTTCACATATATAAACTTAACAGGAAACTGCAGGTTATTAGAAAAAGGATAAGTCCAAGAACTTATTACATGTGAGTGTAAAGCACTAGACAGACTTAATGCTAAAGAATGCCAATTCGACTTGCCGATATACTTTAATCAATTGAATAACAAACAGAATCCCATAGTGGATGGGCAGTTGGTTGAAAGGGAACCCTGGAGTTTCATTTCACCACAATTAACCAAATAATTGAAAATTCAGTCAAAAGAGAGACCCAAAAACCATTTTTCATGTCAGCTTTCTGCTCTCTTTAATGTAGCGGAGATATCCGGCACTGATTCAAATATGCAACTGTTAGTAAGGAACAGAAACACTGAACAGAAATAGAAGGACCACAATCTTGAAGTAATTATATTAGCACCCTAAAGAGGAACACCAATTGTTGTTGCAGCTCAACCCTTAATAAAATTGTAAATCGTATGGAGTTCAATCCAAGAACCGTTACTAGAAAATGAACGGAAAAATATATAATAAAAAGAGAAGTAGAACCATGGGTCATTTTGTTGGAATCTTCAAGAGCTGTACCACAACAATTGTTGCTACCAACAGTAAACAAAATTACAAAATCTATAATCAGAGCAATTGTTTGAAGCAGTATATAGGAACATATCGCAGTTCTAAGAAGTATCTAGAGAACACAAACAAAAATAAAATCAAATCAAACGAAGGAAAATAATGTACCTATCGCCATATACAAGAGCTTGGCTCTAAGAATTTCCAGCCCCGGTTGGTATGGGAACAGAGGGAAAATTAAAAGCAGCAAGAGAGAAGAAAGAGTTAGGGTTCCATCTTTAAATCCGACCCAAATTTATTATGCGGTAAATTATATAAGGTTAAATGGAAATATAAACCGTTTTGATGCCTCTGTAATTTGAACATTTTAATTAATAACTTCAAAAATTAAAATGGCCCAACTTTTAATTGACCGTTGTAATAGGCCGACATAGCACATCATTTAATTACCCGTTACATTTGCCCCCATATATTAGTCCATGAAATAGAGTTAACCGTTGCAATAACTTATTTTGTCGGTACAATATTAACTACTATTGGAATAATGCATTTCATTAACCTCAAACATTGCAATTAGGCATTGCATTAACCTCAAACATTGCAATTAGCCATTGCACTAGCTCCAGTTGTTGCAATTGTCGTTACATTAGCTATAACTGTTACATTTGGTTGTTATATTAGCCAAAACTGTTGCATTTGGGTGTTGCATTTGGGCAGTTATGTAGTAGTGATTATTCAATAGCTTCCAAATCTCTTAATCATAAGTCATGATAAGAGTCATCACTATTAGAGGAAATTGCATTTAGTGCAATTGTGTCTTTACTACTTATGCTTCAAACACGTGAAGCTTAAATGTAAAAATCTGATCTATCCTTTCGAAATTTGTGCACCTTGAACTTACAAGTTCAACCATGCTCCCACTACTTTTCTCAAAGAATTCATCCTTTACAAAACACTCTTACAAGCCTCAAACACTATGTTTAGGCAAAGTTGTCGGTGCAATACCATTTGGTCTCCAATGGGTAGTTCACAAATAGGCTTAAGTAGATTTTCTTGTGCCAATCTGACATCAATACCACGACATAGATATTCAATCTCATGTCAACCATTACATTCAGACTTCACAATTTCAAAATCTAGAGAAAGACACATTAAGCTTCAGCCTATCCACATTTCATATTGTGCTCTTTCAGTAGCCTCGTTCAGAGTGTGATGTTGCAAACTAGTAGTCAAATGAGATATGTCCTCAGTTCGGGTCTTAGGAGACAATTCAAACTAGGTTTTAATATGCTTGCATTCTTGGTTACACCAAAAGACTTGATATTATAACCTATGTATTTCACTACTTTATTCTCAGAGTCCTTAACTTAATCAAGGTCCATGCATCTAATCTCATTAGTTATGCTACTAAGATTCAACCCCAAGAATAACTAACAAATGTGTCTATTTTAAGCTACCACACTTCTAGACTTATATACACTCCCACTACGTTTTGGGTCCATCGTGTTAGCCGCTCATTCAATAACTTCGTTGACTAGCATATACGCCTAAGGCACTACACATGCTTCCACTGCCCTTTAGGATCACCAGGATATTTGCTATGCCTACAAGTTTGTTGAATGGCTTCCACTTTATTTCACCAAGTATTCAAAGAACCTATATGATCAGATGATTATCATTCAAATGATCCAAGCATTCATTTTATGAAAATTAACTATATGTTTTAACTCGGCACAAATGACTTTTGGACATAGACTAGATCAAGCATTTCATGCTTATCCCATTTGCATTTATGTTATAGATCAAATTCATTTTGATAAACTCAAGAAAATGACTATTCCTAATATTTAAGTTTAGGAATAACAACTCTCATATATACCAATTATGTTCATTATCAATGAAAAATTGAATATCTAGAGTCATCCTTGACTGAAATAGAAATAATGTCCTCACTCCAAGTGAATACAAAATTTCATCATTTTATCTTCAAGTGACATTCTTTAATCTTAATGGCCGCTACTTGAACTCCATTTGTGATTTGATAATTCCCTTGTCTAGATCTCAATTATCTCTCATCTTAAGTTCTTACACATTATCAATGTTAGGTACACATCTAGTATCAAATACTTGTGATGTTGAAGAGAATTAACCATATCTATAACATAGATACCTCTATTAATGTTTTTCATAGACTCTCCCATATAGTTGAGGACATGTTCTCATTTTGTTTCCAATCTGCTTGTATTTGATAAGAGTATCCTTTGGACGTAGTACAAACTTAACTTCTTGTTTAGTCATGAGCTCCTTAAACATCAAGGTCTCATCTATGCCAAAATGTTGAATAAGTCATCCACTAACAACTCTAGCTGAGTCCTATTTACCAAACTCCTAGTTAGCTCAAGCAACTTTTGTAGCTTAACTATAGTCATACTCATCTATGGCTTGTAGGTCATAATGAAATGGTCATAGGATTTAAATAGGAAGGCCAAGATAGTCACAACTATCAACTCTCGTACTAGTATACTAAGATGAACAAAACTCTTAACATCTTCTACACATTAGTACTATAGAGACCACAATATCCATCTTGTAGGATTGAAACGCGTAAGTGGTCAAGAACCTCTCTTCATAAAGTTGCTCATGAAAATGTCACATTAAGAGACCTTGTCATAGCATAGGCTTGTATATCCTCTAATTGTTTGCACAATTCAAGAAACTTTCTAGCCAACACAAGGTGTTTCACATCTCAGCTATCCCTCTTGAATTTATATACCACCCAAATTGGGCCGGTATAGTATCCCTGCCAGCGGGCTTAGGTCTATCTACCACATATTCCTTCTATATATGTTTCAAAACTATCCACTAGTTCTTGAGCCCAATCAAGGAAGTGTTGCCTAGATAGCCAGTCCTTTCCAAGGATGCATTGTACTTCGAATGATTGGTTATTTTATTGTAAAAATTTATTTATTAAATACACAGAATCACTAGTACAAAGTCGAAAATACAGGTCTTTAAAGCCATTAAACAAATTAATTAATCCATATTAATTTATGTTGATGATTTAACCTCGGGTTAAATAATACGCTCTTTCAATCTAATAAATCATCCGACTTAAATCATTGGCCTAGATAAAATTAAAATACCCGTTAATTTAAAACACGATCTGGTCTAACCGTTTTATCAAAACGAACAGTGGCCAAAATTATTTCGGTAGTCCCCGGACTCGCGGGCCTGCTAGGCAGGCCCACTATCCCAAAACAAATTGTTGTCCACGCTGTGGGGCAGCCCTGTCCATGTTGACGACAACACTGTCCACCTCATGGACAGCCTGTCCATATTGGGCTTCTATAGATGCCCAAAATCGTACTTAGTGTGGCGTCCATTCATCTATGGGCAGAAATCCATATTTCGGGTTCTGGTTTATATTTTTTATATATATTATTTATTATGCTAAATTAATTAAATTCAACTGAATTAATTAAAACCCTAATAAACACAAATAACAACTCAAGAACCTAGCCACTAAGATCAAACTAGTAATTTGGGAAAATAATAAAAACCTAAATTAATGATTTCGAAATCTTTTTTACCGAATAGAAAATTTTTACCAATCAACAAACTTGATCTTTTGACTAAATTCAATACCGATTAATTACAATCATTAATTTAATAAATTAATCTTGTACACTAATCAACTCGAGGAAAAAATACAAAAACCTCAAGAGCATTTCCTTAAACCTTTTTCAGCAACATAGAAAAACATTTTGAATCTTGAAATCCAATATAACTTTCTTTAACTCAAATTAAACCATTCCTTAAGAATCTTTAAATTTGATTTAAGAACAATATCGAAATTTCAAGAAATCCACTCCAAACTTTTCCCGCCAAGATTGAAAACTTTTAAAGAATCAAGAAACCCATCAATCTCATTGAAATAACTTCGTTAAGATACCAATTGAAGGGAATTACGTTCAAAACTTAACCTTGAAGGCTGAATTACTGGTTAAATTTTATCAAATTCGGAATAGGATCTTTTCAAGAACCATTGATAGGGTTTCAAAAGGATTTTAATTTAAGAAATAAAAACTTAAAAGGATTTTAATTTAAGAAATAAAAACTTAGTTAGTCTCTTTAAGAGACAGATGTCATGAAGCTTGCAAGTGAAAGCTCTCCAATCTCATGTGCACGAACTACTCTAGAACCGGGACCGAACAAAGGAAAACTCCAAGAACCCCTAATTTTTTTTGAAGTGAAAACGTGATAGCCATACATAGTGAGACTGCTGCTCACGTGTCCTTCTGATGTGAAATTACGTTTTATTTTGTTTTTAGTAATTTATAGTCCCACTTTAATTAAGGTTAAGTTTGGTTAATTATCAATTTTTCCACATTAATTTTCCCAATTATTCAATTAAACCTCATTAAAGTTTAATATTCTAAATTGATACTAATTGGTAAATTATAATTCCTACTTATAACGTAGCCAATTACAAAACAATACAATTTAATCAAGTTAAATGCCATACTACAAATATATTTAATTAACCCTATAAGTTAATTAAATTAATTTAGTATGCAAACTATATTGATTAAATTTCATTCAATTACATTATTTGACATATGAATTTATTTAAATGTCAATTAAATAAGTACCATATGTAAATACATTTAATCAACTTAATTTAACTTTAATGAATAATATAAACTACATTATATTATATCATTAACTAAATTAATTTCTTGGAGTTACATATATTATTCAATTACATTGACTTGACATGTCAATTAATTAGTAATCAATTCTTCATCTAGTCTTGTAACATTGCATGTATAAGGAAACCCAGATCAGTGGTTTTAAGTGAACGATCCTTTGGGTCTGTCCATATGTTGGCAATGAGGTTCACCCATAGACTGTAAGCGGATTCTAGCAGACCATTACAGCCCCCAATTAGGACAGAGTACAGCGATCTCTAAAAGATAATGAACGCAATAGTTATCTCACAAAGTCCTTTGCCAGCTGACATCAATATGATGAACAAGAGGCATGGTGCTTGTCACCCTCTTATGCAGTTCATCTTATTTCTTGATCTAGAATAAAATGATAAAATAAGTCAACGACTTATTGGACGTCCTTATCCTTTTTATTCATCAAGTGGTTGGTGATTCATTTCGATTTATTAAACCGAATGGCAATCCTATCACTTAAACACTACTATTAACATGGTTATGAAATATATTGAGCATACCCATACTTGTAATCTAATATTTAAGGACCCATTAGTAATATGCTACAACATACCCACTTCCACATTAATAATAAGTTAAAATCAGGTCTGAGGACTATTGAGACCTACTCCGCAAACTATCTATGACATACAACCATGTGACCTTGCTGTATGGATCGGCCCGGCCCCATGTTCTCAACATGTGCCTATGTTCGTAATCTACTTACCAAGTGACATAATAACTACATTGCTATAGATCATCCAACATACAAGCTTTTCGCTTTAATCATTCCCATGACTAAAACAGACTTGGGAAGTTTATGATTATCAATCAATGGATACTCTACTCATATTATAGCACAAGATATATATGCAATAGATTATTGCCTTTATAATGTGACACCATTAGTATATACATAATGTAAGAACCAGTCCTTGAGAACTAGGGCACAACAACATTTCCAATACTCATCCCACAATATATTATTTTCATTGTACAGAGTATTATAATAATACAAGCCCTTCAAAATCTTCGCAAAAAAACTGAGGGTAGGAACCTGACACCATTGATTCCGCCATGTTTTTGATAAAATACTAGTGCAAATAACGTGTCTCGTACTAGGCAGAAAACAAATGATATGGTGAATGAGAGAATCGGGTAAATTATTGAGTCTGTCTACTTTATCAGTCAATGAATCCAACAACTCGCTGGTTTTGCTCTCTTCCTCTGATAAATCACTACTCAACTTCATATTTTTGTTCATAGCTCATTCAATGCAGAGAACTTAATTTATCTAGTTCACATTAATTCAAATGTGCTAAAATCACTCAACCAACACAAAAAATGTGCTCTAAAATATTCCTATGAACTAAAAGAGAGATTTAAGTGAAAAAGGACTGGTTAATTATGGTGACTCTGCCGCCGGCAAATTGAGACTAATCCACGACAGACCTTAGCCAGTTACTGGTCTAGTTTCTTCTTCTTTTTCTATTTATTTAACGTCTTTGATTTCTCCTAGGGTTTATAACCACTGGGTTTGGTTTTCTCCTGGGGTTCATATCATTGGGTTTTGTGTTGTTCGATTCTGCATTTTGGTGCGTAATAGAGGGTCTGCAATTGTATTTCATTTCGGTTTTCATGACTAAAAATTCTAAAAACTAGTTATTGTCCATCATTTTCGTTTCAATTTTGCAACATGAGTCTATTTGGTTGGAATTGTTGTGGGTTAGGCTCTTCAGCAAAAATTCAAGAATTGAAGAGGGGTGTGACTAGATTTCAGCCTAAATTGATCTTCTTGTTAGAAATTAGATGTAATAGAACACGAATTGAAGATTTAGGTAGGCATGCTGGTTTGGATAAATTCTATGGGATTGGCTATTCTACGGGATTCATCATTAAGTGTTCAATTACTCAGTTATAGCATTTCCCCTATTGATGTAGAGATTGAGTTCCCTAACGCCATTTGTGCCATCAATCATGATCATTACTCCATCAATTGCCATCCTCAAAAAATTTGCCTTGGGTTGTTCTAGGCGACTTTAATGAAATTCTCAGTGTTAGGGAGAAGAAGGGTGGAGTCGCTCATCCAGCAAGATCGATTATGAACTTTCAGAATGCTCTTATTGACTATAAGTTATCTGATATGGGATTTGTGGGCTCTCCTTTTACTTGGCACAGGATTCGTAATGGTGAGGTGGTCTTGCGTGAACACCTTGATCGGGGTGTTGCAAATGCTAAATGGTTTGACTTGTTCTCTCATTATCAGATACGCCATTTGAGCATGGGTACTAGTGACCATGATGGTGTTATGTTGGATTTGATTAAGTCATGTCGAGTAAGAGGAGATGTCTTCCGGTTTTGTAATGAATGGAGAGCAAAACCAGATTGTCATGAGCTGGTACAGACCTGTTGGAATTCGACTAAACTCACTTTGGTGCAATGAAAAATGCAGCAGCTTTCCTTGATTCTAAAAGAGTGGGGAAAACAGAGGAATGACACTCTTCACCAACATATTTTGGATTGTAAGAAGAGCATGGAAGACAACAAACGTTGGTTTTATCCAAGTACCTCTACACGCTATCTTCAAGCACGTTATTGTTTAAACCAGTTATACAATGATAAGAAGATTGCTTGGAGGTAGAGGAAAAAATTTGTTGGCTTAAGTGTGGTGATAACAACACTCAGTATTTTCATAATTATGCATCTTCTAGACAAAGAAAAAATAATCTTCACTTGCTTGTTGATGAAGATGGCAGCGGGTTGAATGGGATAGGGGATTAGAGGATAATATATTGGGTTATTATCAGTCTCTCTCCTCTAGTAATAAGGATATCAATCTTGATTTTTTGAACCATATTACTTCTCATGTAACAGTTGAACAAAATAATGATCTTTGTCATTGTATAACCAAAGATGAAGTTAAAGCTACTATGTTTGCTATGCACCCGGACAAAGCACCTTGACCGGACAGTTTCAATCTAGGTTTTTATCAATCCTTTTGGAATATTATTGGCGATGAGTTTTATCAATACATTGTTGAGATTTTAAGAGATAAAGTTTTACGTCATGAATTGCATAATACGTCTATTGTGCTTATTCCTAAACTTAAAAATGTAGTTAAACTTTCTGAGTTCAAACCAATTGCATTGTGCAATGTTTTGTATCATGTCATCTCTAAGGTGTTGGCCAATAGATTGAAATGTATTTTGAATGATCATGTGTCAGAGAACCAAAGTGCTTTTATTCCGGGTAGGCTTATAACTTATAATGTGATGATTTCTTATGAGGTTGGACATGCTTTAGATAGAAAAAAGTCTGGGTATGATGGTTTTGTTGCCTTGAAAATTTATATGGCCAAAGCCTAGGATCGTATTGAGTGGCCTTATGTCAAGGTTGTTCTTAACCAAATGGGATTCTCAGCTAAATGGATTAGCCGGATGCTAATGCGTGTCTCATCGGTAAAATATTCTATTTGCACTAGTGGCCGTAGTTTTGGCTCCTTTGTTCCTGAAAGAGGGCTTTGATAAGGGGATCCCCTTTCTCCTTATATTTTATATTATGTGCTCATGGGCTATCTGCTGCATTATCTAATCCACAGAGAGCAGGGTTGATCCATGGTTGTAGTGTAGCTCAAACTGCACCATCAGTTTCTCATCTTTTCTTTGCAGATGACAGTTATTTATTCTTTTGTTTGAACTTAGTAGAATGTCAATGAATTAAGGATTGTTTGGCGGATTACGAGAGAGCCTCTGGGCAGCTGATTAATTTTGCGAAGTCATCTATTTCCTTTAGTGAGAATCTAGACAAGATTTAGAACAAGATTATTTTTTATTTCTTTGGGGTTTCTATGTCCTCATCTTCTTCTTCCTATTTAGGGATGCCTATGAAGGTGGGCAGAAGTAAAATTGTTTCATTTGGGTTCATCTGTGATCGCATATGGAAGCGAGTGAATTCATGGAGATCAAAATTTCTAAACTGGGGGGTAGAGAGGTTCTTACTAAATCGGTTCTTCAATCCATCCAAGCTTATTTGATGTCTTTATTTTGTCTTCCAGTTTTGCTTTGTGATGCAATTCATAAAATGTTAAACTCATTTTGGTGGGCATCGAAGAATGGGGACCAAAGAGGTATTAATTGGCAGCTTTGGGATTTACTTTGTGGAACTAAAATGCATGGGGGAATGGGCTTTAGGAATCTCTTTGATTTCAATAATGCTTTATCGTGCAAACAAATATGGAGATTTTTTATATTTCCTAATAGTCTTGCATGCCAGATTTTCAAGGCTTGATACTTCAAAGATGACTCAGTTTTGTCTGCTACACTTTCTGATTCCCCTAGCTATATATGTTAAAAATAAAGATATTAAACTTAATTAAAAAGAAACTATGAAAAGGGGATGGAAACGTACACGTATCAAGTGTAGGAAACGAAAAAAAATCATGGTGTTAGTTATAATAAAACAAAAAAACTATAAAGTATGATCTGTTGGTTAGGAGACAAGATTTGTTTGATTAGCTTGTTATAGGTGAGAAAAATCTAATTGACAAAAGAAATATCTTAATTTGGAAATGTGTGGCTTAATTCAAGTGGGTGTGTCGGTCATATACTCCTTATAAGGAGCTGAATAATGTGAGAGGCTAAGTGTGTGAGTGTTATTTTATATTTGTAAAAGTGTGTTGTATTTTTATGTAAGTTGAGAGTGAACTAAATAAATAATATAATAGTCTGAGTAAAAAGATACAGAGAGCTTGAGTGAAAATAAAAAAGGAGAGCAATTGTAATTATCTTGTAATATTTGTGTTGTTTATGAAATAGTATTGAATTCAATCTAATAATTTCTCTTCAATATTATAAGGCACTTGACCTGCAGAAGACCCAATATTCTATATGCAGTTGGACTAGTGAGCAGATACATGAAAGCACCCAAGGAGTCTCATTGGAATGAGGTAAAAAGAATACTCCGTTATATTAAGGTACAACAAATTTTGGACTACAATATTCAAAATCTAAAGAGTTCAAATTAGTTGAGTGACAGTGATTGGGCAGTGATAAAAATGATCGAAAAAGCATTAGTGGATTTGTATTCTTTCTTGGTGATACAGATTTCACATGGAGTTCGAAAAACCAACCTATTGTGACATTTTCAACCTGTGAAGCCGAATATGTTGCTGCAACATAATGTGTGTGTCATGCAATATGGCTAAGAAGATTGTTAAAAGAACTTCAAATGACACAACATGGTCCAACAGATATTTTGGTCGATAACAAATCGTAAGCATATTGATAAAAGGTATCATTTTATCAGAGAGTGCATTGAGCAAAAGGAAGTCAAATTGAAGTATGTCAAAACGCAAGATCAGATAGCAGACATCTTTACAAAGCCATTGAAATACGATGTGTTCAATCAATTACGAGCATTGTTGGGAATAACGAAAAATTAAGTTTAAGGGGGAGTCTTAAAAATAAAGATATTAAACTTAATTAAAAATAAAACATGAAATGCAGATGGAAATATACACGTGTCAAGAGCGGGAAAAGAAAAAAAATCATTGTGTTAGTTATAATAAAACAATAAAACTATAAAGTATGATCTGTTGGTTAGGAGACAAGATTTGTTTGATTAGCTTTTGTTTGGGTCTCCTCAAGAAGGAAATTAATTAACTAACCTTTTGCCTAAGGTTGCATGAAGCTTAATAACGAGGTCCTCTTCTTCGGGGGTAAAGTTGTCATTTTCCATATTAGGCTTTAGATAATTATTCCACCTACTTCTGCAACACTTACCACATCTCTTACCTCCTGCAATTAATTAATCATCTTTATCAAATTCAACCAAAATTAATTCCTTCAAAAATTAGGGTTAGCAGTAATTTTAAAGGCCAGCTTAGAATTATTTTTCCTAGATTCAGCTTTCGAAGCGGACAATCAATGTGACCGTTTACAGCCTATTGACACTTAACAAAATAAATGAAGTAATATAGAATTGTTTTCCTCTTTTAATTGTTATAATATCGGTGATTTGAGCAAAGAAGAATAGTATGATAATTAAATTAAGTTATGATAATTAAATTAAGGTGGTACTTTGTAAAAGTAATCGTCATTTTCCACCGTCAGATTAAATCTCATATGGCTCGGTGGGTCCATAGAAAAATAAAATTAATAAGATGTAATTCAGTTGGCTAAATAGGTTGAGTAAGTTGGAGGAGAATAATGTTCAAATTTCACTAAATATGTTTGTTGGGAGGGGTGAGGAGCTTTAATTATTACTAAGCCCTAAATAAAATTATTTTAATATAAATATTTGTAAATATTAAAAAAATATAGCAGAAAATAAACGGAAAATTTATAAGAAAACAAAACAACCATCAATTACTATTTAAATTAGTATTAAAATACTTGTGGGTAGATTTAGGCCAGAGTTCTCATCGAACAGTAAGTCTAATATGGGGTAATTCATAAAGTTTCATTTGAATAAAGGTCAAAGTATAATGCCATGGCAAAAAGATTTTTGAGTTTGGTCCATTCGTAATGTCACAAATGAAACAACGTTCTTTACAAAACAAAGGCATAAAGCGAGCAGACAACCAAAACACTGTACCAGTAAATTATCTCTCAGCTCCCTATCTTCTTTGCTAATAACTCTTTTGGTATACAAGGACATCCTGCTTCTAACTTCCAATTGAATTTGATTAAGCAAAAAATCAGCTGTGTAACAAGATTTAGAGAAAAAACACAAGTTTCTATTAGACCATATCAAGTAAACCAGTGCCTGCAAAACCACCATATTTTTTAACCTGGAAGTACGAGCATTATGGAGCCAATCCACCCAATTTTGGAACATCACGGTAGCTTGAAGACGTCCAATCCAAACATTAACCTTTTGCAAAACAATCCGAGAAAAGGTGGCGATGAGTTTCAGTGCCATCTCCACAGACTGAGCAACATATTTATTAAAATACCCTACTTTTAATATAGTAATGATATGTAAAATTTATATTAATTGAGACCGATGTTTTATATATATATATTAGTGAGTACTTTTATATAAAGCCAAATATTTTAAAATGTATATATATCTCATTTTATAATTATTAAAATATGTATTATTTATTCCGAGCAAACTATTAAAATACCCCCACTTTATATAAATTTTGACATATATTGGTATCAAAATACTCCAAATAACGGGTCTTGTAAAAAAGTCTTGTTTTGCGAGTCATCCACAACATTCCCTTTTTGAACACGTGTAGGTTGACTAGCCATCTACTCGCCGTTTCTTGTAAACATAATATTTTTCTTCTTTTTGAATAAAATATTTATTGCTGAACCAAATTAATGTTTAGGGTTTCATAGTCATTTACTAAATTAATTAAAAATTTAAACAAGGAAATGGAAATTTCTTGACGCCTTGTGAAAAGCTTCAGGCGCTAATGGAAAGTTTAGAGTTTTAAAATGTTCAGGCAGAGCTTTAATAGGGTTTAAGCGAAATTTAGATAGGATTTAAGTAGGAAATAGAGTTTGAATTGGGAACCACCTCATTTGCCCTTTTTGAAATGCAATTGTGATGCAGCAATATTCAATGAAGGAAAGTCAATTTTATGGATTGGTGGTTAGAAATTCTGTCGGAGTCTTCATTTGTGCAAAGTCCGGCATCTTACCAACTCAATGCTCTATTTTAATGGCAGAAGCATTGAGTGTTCGGGAAGCGTTGACTTGGTTGAAGGGTTATGGCTGTTCTCATGTAGTGGTCGAAACCGATAACAAAGTTTTTTTCGAATCCTTAGTTAGTCAAGAGGAACGCTTTTCTTATGCGGCTTCTATTGTTGATGATTGTAGATTATTTTCTCGTCAATTTGTTTCCTGCAATTTCAGTTGGGTTAGTCGTAGTGATAACGTTGTCGCACATACTTTGGCTAGATCAATTCTTAAATCAATCTTCAACAATTTTTAACTTTAGTAAGGAATTTATTGGTGGGTGGAGAAAACCCACCCCCTATTTATTAAACAATGGAAAAGAAAAAAGTATATGAGTAGAACAAAAAACTAATGGAACCGAAACATGCTTGGGACATTTAAATCATCTATGCAAACATCTAAACAGAAGCAGGAGACAGAGTCCCAAAAAACAAAATCAGCCACTGATCTACCATAACTAGCATGTCTATCCGTAATACGATTCCCGTCACGAAAAATATGACAAGTGATCAGATGAATATAATCGAGTAAATGCAAGCATTATTTTCATTTACTAATTCATTCCAGTTCGACTAACCTTTTATGGTTAGCAGGGGTGCCAATCTAGCTCGGATGCCTGCCCAATACCATAGAAGGTCATTGGCCTCCATTTTAAAAAAATTGTTTATGTCACTGCATATACAATTTACAGTTAAACCAATCTTATTTATATGACATATGCTCTTTTAATTTACACATGGAAGCCAAAATAATTTTTTAAGATTATGCAAAATACCTATATAATTAGTAAAAGATAGATTACTGCAAATGCCTATTGCATTTCTAACGTTTTCAATGTGAAAAGTACTTATATTGGCATTGAGTTTTGAAGTCTCTTGGAGTTTGTTTAGTGGGCATTTCTAAACCGGTACATATCTGGCCCACTCGAATAATGTAAAAAACTATTGAAACAAAAAGATGGATAGTATTATTATAAATAGTCGGTTCAACCATCCCATTTATTGTATGAATAAACATTCTTGATCATATAAAACAAAATAAGTTTGTATTAACAGAACTTGCATATTTGTTTTCTGAAAAACAAACAAATTTTCTTCAATTTCTACTCAAGAGCACATTTGACCAAACAAATTGCCAACTGTAATTTGTAACACCTAATCAACTGGATCATATTTCACCCTTTCTATTACTTCCTTGGTCCATCCATGTGTTTGCCAACATAATAACTCCACCGTGGCAAGTTGAGAACTGTATGGGATCTTCAATATTTTTTGAGAAACTTCACTCAGAAAAACGCTACTACCGTATTTTATTATCATGATTTGTTTTTCCAGCACTAGTGCATTGTTGAGTAAGAACTAGACAAACTTGAGCACTCCCTTGCAATAATCTTCTCTTTCCGATCCAACTTTAATTCGAACAATCTTTAAATTGCTCTTCAAACCACCGAAAACATGTGTAATTTTTAGACCATCTCCCTCTTTTTCCGTCTGAATGTGGTAGAGTCTGCAAATATGTAATTTGATTTCAAATTCAAATATTAGTTGAGAGATAAGGATTCTCTACCGTCGGTGTGGATTAAAAAGGCTTATTTTACACTCTAAACTGTGATTAGGATAGAGATGAAACAACTATACTCTAAACTTTGACCCAAACTTTAGGTGAGATACTTATTCCTAGAAATTGAAAATCATATGTTCTTTTACCTCGGTGAACCGTCGCCTGAATTTTAGCTCCTTCACGTGTTGAAGCTGAAGTAGAATCTCCTTAATTTTACTTATTCCATCAAAATTAAGTGTATCAGATATTAAAGACATCAAATTCACTACAATTTTAGTCATAGTTTTCTATCGATTTGAAAGCTTCAGTTTCTTGAGCATCGGGCAAGAAATTTCTGGATCAGAAATGAAAAGATCTTTTAAAACCAGTCGTTCCAAAGATTCAGAAGCGATGACAAGCTCACCCTGTGTTGTAAACCGTATTGTACCACACAATACAATATTTTCATCATCCGAAGTATAACGACCAATAGATAAGTCGTCGAGCCGTAATTCCTCAAGGTTTAGACATGAAATTCCAATATCAGAAACGTCACTATCTCTCAGAGATTCAGAGCCAATTTTCTCAAAGCTTTAGAAGCAATAACAAGATGAATAAAGTTACAAAGCTTTAAACTTAATGATTCGAGTAACGGAATGCCTTGATCAGAAAAGTAACATATGAATGCTCTCAATTCTTTCAGATTTTTCCAATTTACCTCATAAGGCATTAAAGTGCAACAAGATATTTGTAGTTTCACCAGCAAAGTATGGCTGCAGAGAAAATCAGTTAACCAGTCATAACCCACATGAGCTACAGCGAACTGTAAGATGAGAATCTTCACATCTCTGCTAATTGCAAACCTGATTTTGTGTTCCAAGTGAGGATCCTTTGCAGCATAAAAACTATTTGCTAAGATGCAGAATTTTTAAACCTTTGAGCACTCATAATGGTTTAGTACATTGTGAATGTGTTCAAAACTTCTTTGACCGAAAATTAGAACAGGAATTTCACGCCATTGATTGCGCCATTTTTTGATAAAATACCGGTGCGAATAGCGCCATTAACTAAGTCTGTCTACTTTCTCAATCCCTCTACTGCTCAACTTCATATTTTTGTCTACTATTGGTTCCATTGTTTTTCCTATTATAAAAGAAAGCATTTAATGTGTTTCCATTTTTACTTGGAATTCATTGTATTGTAGGAATCCTAAATTGATAAAGATTCCTACTTTGTTATACGATAGCCATAGTTGTTATTGGCGAGAGGTGATCGATGCTCAAGGGTTAGCATCTCGTGGAGGGTCAGGCGAAGCAAGGTTCATCACGTGCGCACCTCATGCCTTGCGCCTTGGGCGCGCCTCAGTGTAAAAAGGTTTTTCTGAATGTTTATTTATCATTGTGTCACACGTATTATATTGATCTTTATAATGTAATAACATATCAGTAAAAAATAAAGAAAAATAAGACTAAAGAAGCAATATTTCATAAGATACAATATCATAAAACTTTACTTAGCAATTGCAATTAATCCAAAGGGTTGCAAGAACTCAATCATGTGCTTTGTCCTATAACCTAACGTGCCCTTTAGCTAGCCTCTCAGCCGCTACAACTTCCTAGAATCTCAATTATTCTCCGCTATTGCCGCTGTGACTGAGGATCAGCTTATTAAATTCATTGATCGAGTGAGAAAAAAAGTCAGTAATCAATTGGGGTCTCTCATCTACACAACTAGAGATTATGTTCGCTTCTCACTAATAATTCCAGTTGTATACCGCCACCAATTGTTGGCTGCTACCAACCACCACCAACCCTTTCCTCGTTGTCCTACCAGCCTTTCTAATCCCACAAATCCCCTTTCCAATCTAATCCTTCGATCCACCATTCTACCCGCATCCCACCTGCCGTTAGCCAAACACCAAAGTCTGTCTCATCTGGTTTTCATCGCTGCACTCAAGGTGTTTGTTAAAAGTCCTGACTCAGAAAAAGCCTTGATTTTCAATTCTGCATCACCCGGATTCTTTGTAAGATAGTTTTATCGGTTAATCTTTGGTTGAAAGTGCAGTTTAACTGATTTGGGTCAAAATGTTTTGAATTGGGATTTGATTTGGCGATCTGAGTAGAGTTGAGAGGGTCAAAGGATGAGGAAAGATAATAACTCATAAAGTTTAAACAAAAATCAAAAACCATGGAGAGAAACCCTACCCTAACCCACACCCATCCTGCCCCCCTACACAACCGCCACCATCGCCCATCAACCAACCTTTTCCGATCGAACACCAGCCGCCGTCAGCCCCAACACCGAAAGCCCTTCCATGAGCCAACCCGAAATCGCCAAACCACAAACCCTCGCCGTAAATCCCTTTTATGTGCCCTTTACCGCCACTTCGCAGATTAGGGATTCAAATCCTAATCATATTGCCAACACCAGAAATCCGACAGCGAACAATATCTATTTTGAGAATTTTCCGAATGGCTACGATGCACTAGCCCTGAAGAAGGTTTTTGGGAGATTTGGAGTTTATGGCTGGGTGTTTGTCGCACAAAAGAGAAACGCCAGGAACTTGAATTTTGGGTTCATTACGATTGATGTAACTATTCTGTTTTATGAAGCATTGAACAGGATGAATTCTGTTGAAATTGGGGCGGTTTGTTTGCGGGCGTATAAGGCAAGATACTCAAGGCCTTTGAACGTTCAGAAAATCCAGGAGCCGATCCGAAAGTCATCTAGGCGTGTGAACCGAGTGTTTCACGAATCACCTCGAGATGGGAGATCATATGTTGATGTCGCGGCCCCTCATCGTAATTCTATAGAGGAGGCAAGTAAGGGGCAGCCTAAGATTGTGACGAGCCCAATGGATAAGAATGAGTCGCAGAAGAGTGAGGAGTGCATGGTGCAGTCTACCTCGTGGAAAGATAAGGCCTGCCTAATTCGGCTTCACAATATATCTCATATTCGAAATATATATGATTTAATATGTGAGCGTGGTTTTGATGTTGAATTTGCCGCTCCTGTTGGTGGGGAGTGCGTGATTGTCTCCTTTATCACAGGAGATGCGATGAGTAATTTTGTTAGTCATGAATGGAAGGTTCTCAGCCACCTTATGTTTTCGGTTGAGCGTCTGGCGGGGAATTTTATTCCCTCCGAGTGTGTCATGTATCTTGATCTCATGGGTATTCCACCAACTATTATATGTGAATCATTAGTTCGCAGCCTTGCTGGGAGATTTGGTCTGCTGGTGGCTATGGAGTGCAACTTGGAATGGCCGGATCGATTGGATGTGATTTCTTGTTTAGTGTCAGTTCCTATAGGTACTATGAGCTGCAATCTGAAGTTAGCAATGGGGGAGAGGGAGATTACGATTTACACTTCTATGCGTCAGGCCGTTAGCTGTCCGAGGTGTCAGGAGGATTACTCTAGCTCGGAGGACGAGTCAGATGAGGGTTCAATGGCTGACAGGATATCTGAAGAAGTGGCTATATCGGAGGAAGATTGTGACACGAGAATGCTGCGGGATAACGGTATGTTGGAAAATTCTACCTTACGGGAGCCAGGCGGTAATGAGAGTGCGAACTCGGCAACTAGAGGAAACTCGAAGACTGGCAGAATGTCTGGATCATCGGGGCCAGACGTGGCAAATAGAAATAGGGTGATAATGAATGCCCAGCTTATAGAACCGCGTGAGAATGAGGCTAGAATGGTCGTTAAAGTGGGTGAGATGCTGGGGCTGTTTCAGGAGCAACATGTGGAGCAAATTGTGCAGGTACTGGAAGAGCCAAGAGTTTGAATAGCCCGTCTGAATCGAGGTTTGGTACACGTTTCTTTATGTCAGTAAACCTTCTTTCTTGGAACTGTCGTGGGGGGCTCACGAATGGAGCAAAGCAATTTTTTGTTCGTTCGTGTGTCCGCAAATGGTCCTTACATGTTGTTGTGTTAGTGGAGACGAAGGTGTCGGATATATCAGAGATGATTGTGAGGAAATTATGGGGCCATAACGATTTTTCATATTATTGTGTTTCTGCTCAAGGTTTGTCGGGAGGGATAATTATGTCATGGAACTCTAAAGTAGTTAGGGGTACAGTTAGAGCGGTTGGTGTAAGATGGTGTATTCTGAGCTCGGTCGTGAACCAAGTTGAGATCGATATTGTATGCTTATATGGGCCAGTCATAGCCGTTGAGAGGAATCAATTATGGGTTGAATTGCTGCCCCTTATTCGGGATGTTGGTAATGTATTGTTATGTGGTGACTTTAATGAAATTCTTCATTATTCGGAAAGAGCGGGTAGGAATGGGAGTGTTTCTAATTCTATGATAAGATTCTAAGAATTTGTGAATGCGAGTGCGTTGTATGATGTTCCTTTAGTTGGAAGGGACTATACGTGGAGTAACAGTCAGTCCTTTTCGAGGATCGATCGAGTGTTGGTGTCAGGTGGTCTATTAGATAGCTGGCCGAATTTACAACTCATGACGGTAGACTTAACCCTATCGGATCACTTACCCATTATTTTCCAGTCGCATACTTCGAGGAGACGGGGAAGGAGAGTAGATAGATCGCTAAACTGTTGGTGGGATGTTGATACTTTTTTGCCATTTATCACTAGTAAGTGGCGTTCTATTTGTGGTACGGCTGGGTGTAAGAATAGAGATGTCGATTACAAGCTGCGAAAATTATGGGGATTTATCCGTCCTTGGCATTCGTCTAATTTTGGTCAATTGGATAGTAGATTGAAATCGTTGGAAGCCCGGGTTTTAGAGTTGACTGACTCTAGTATGGGTTAGCCTTTGGATGCTTCAACCGTGTCTGAATTACAAAACGTGAAAACTACATTGTTTCAGGTTAGACGAAACCAAGAAAAAATTCGGCACCAACAATCAAGAGTGAAGTGGACTTTATTGGGTGATGACAATACTGCATTTTTTCACCGCATCGCTTCCGCTAGGTTCAGAGGTAATCGGATTTCACAGTTGGAAATTGGTGGGAGAGTCATTAACGATCCTATAGAGATCACAGCTACGATTCGAAACTACTATTTGAACCTGTTTTCGGAAACTACAGTTATTCCGTTTGAGTTGGAAGGACTAAAGTTCAGAACGGTTGATGCATCGGAGAATTGTCGCCTAGTTGAACCATTCTCAGAAGCCGAGATATGGGATGCAGTTTGTTCCTGTAATGAGGGGAAGGCGCCTGGACCTGATGGATTTAATTTTTTCTTTTACAAACGATTTTGGGGTGAACTGAAGCCTGAGCTAATGGACCTATTTGCGAAGTTTCATGCGACGGGACGGCTGCCGAATGCTATTAAATCGTCATATACAGTCCTAATTCCTAAGGTACCAGGTTCTTCTTCGTTGAATAATTTAAACCGATTGCCTTGATCCATGGTATATATAAAATTGTGTCTACGGTGCTGGCTAAAAGACTGCAACCATTGCTACCTAAATTGATATCAGAAAATCAATTTGCTTTCATTAAAGGTCGTAATATTCATGAATGTTCGTTCATAGCCTCAGAGATTATCCATTCGGTTCATAGGAATCGTCAACCATGCTTGGCTATTAAGTTAGACTTCCATAAGGCTTATGATTATGTTTCGTGGAACTATATGAATGTGATTTTTAGACAAATGGGTTTTGAGGAAAGATGGGTTCAATGGCTTGACAACTGTAAAAGAAATTCGGCCACTTCAATTCTGATCAATGGGACGCCGTCAGAACCAATTAAATTAGCTAGGGGGTTAAACAAGGTGATCCTATTTCCCCGTTTCTTTTTGTTCTAGCGAGTGAGGGATTGAAACTAATGTTTGAGGAGAGTATTCGAATAGGCCTTTTACCGGGATTTCGGGTTGACGGATCAGAGAAGGACATGTCTATCCTGCAATTTGCTGATGATACACTATGCTTTTTACCGGCCGATGAGTCTCTATTACCCATTTTTGTTAGAATTTTGCGATGTTTTGAGTTGATTTCAGGCCTGAAAATCAATTTTAATAAGAGCTCTATTATGGGTATTCATATACAAGAGACGGTCGTTTCATCTTGTGCAGGAGTCCTGGGATGTCGAGTGGGGAACTTTCCGATTACCTATCTGGGAACCCCTCTCAGCGTTAGGCGTGTTCCTGTTTCCTCTTCGAACCCATTGATAATCAAGTTTCAGAGTCGATTAGCGAGTTGGAAAGGACAATGTTTATCCTATGCGGGACAAATGGTGCTTGTGAAATCGGTATTATCATCTCTTCCAATCTTTTTGTTATCATTGAATAAAATGCCAGGAGCGGTAATTACGAAACTTGAGCAGCTGATGCGGAATTTTTTGTGGAGGGGTGATTCAACTACTACGGGCATTAGTAAGGTTAGTTGGGCGACGATTGTCCTACCCAAAAATCTTGGGGGCCTCTACATTAGGAACTTAAAGTTGGTTAATTGTAGTTTGTTGATGAAGTGGGTATGGAAGGTTAGGAGTGCTGATCATGGGTCATTATGGTACGAGATTTGCGTTAGACGATACGGGTTTGATTCATGGTGGTCCATTGGAAACTATGATTCATCTACATTGTCACATACTTGGAGAGGAATTATAGCATGTTGTATTAGAGGTGGGGAGTGGTGGGAATTTTTTAGGTCGAGCATTCGGGTTGCTATTGGAAGTGGGGAAAATTGCTCATTCTGGCATGACAACTGGATGGTGAATTCGGAGTTGGCGGTCTTGTTCCCTGACCTATACCGATTGTGTAATAGGAAATCGTGTTCGGTGGCTGAGGGGTGTCATTATCTTTTCGGGTCATCGGCCTTTTTGCGGCCTTTTTGGAAATGGAACTTAAGGATTTCAGGACAGGAGAGAGGTGCGGAACTTCGAAATTGGATAGGTATAAGCTGTCCGAGCTTGTTTCTAGAGGGTGACAACGAGTTGGGGCAGGGTCAACGGCAGCCTATCTTTTCAGAGATGGCTGATAGGTTTATGTGGGAGGTGGGGGAGAAGAAGGAGTACACGACAAGCTCCTTTTGTATGGGCTACTATAGTTCGCCAAAATGGCCAAAGTCGAGGCTCGAATTTTCTTTAATATGGGAGGCATGTGTGACCCCTAAAGTTTGCTTCTTTGGGTGGCTTGTTTTTCATGGAAGATTACCAACAAAAATGTTCCTTTTCCTCCGGGGCTGCCAATCTATAACGGACGGTCAAGGTCCATTTTGTGATTTGGAGGAGACTATGGATCACGCCCTGCTCCATTGCAGTAACAGCTATAAGGTGTGGCCGCAGGTGATGAGATTGCTTGGTATCTCGATGCCTATACCACGGAAGGCGGTGGATTTTCTAGCCATGTGGCGCGGCTTCTTTGCTGATGGAAGGGGTAGAGAGTTCGGAACGACGCTATGGTTCTTAATTGCTTGGGCACTATGGAAACGAAGGAATAAATTTGTTTTCGAAGGCAGGATGGGCTCAGAAGACATTATTGGATTATGCATTCATTTATGTTGGTTCATCTTTAAAACTAGGAGGCGGGATGTTAATTTTGTTACTTCTGATGTATTTATTTTCCCGAACTTGCTACTCTCGTGTAATTGATTTACTCATGTTCTCGCCTTGAGACCGTGAGTTGATTTTTATTTAATAAAAGAGGGGTAGGTGTTTTGTAGGTAAGTGGGGAAACCAGCCTAGCTGGGGACTCCGCCCCGAAATTTTCACCTGCTCTAAACTTTTAGCCTTTGAAGGGACACAATGTTCCTTCGGGGTTTTTCAAAAATAAAACTTTACTTAGCAAAAAAGGAAAAAAATCGATCCACTCAAATAACAATTTCATCGTTTCTTTTACTGCTAAAAGAGTAAGGGAAAATGACAAAGTAGTATAATCCAGAGCTCTAAATATTGCTTCATCCTCTTTAAATGACTTTGATAAGGATGAGTATAAATATGATGAGAATAAGACGTTTGATTTGGAACATGTGCTGATAGTAAGTACTTGAGAAATTAGAACTAAGTTCTAGTTTATTTATGGAGTCTTACTGGGTAGTTTGATTGAACTTTTTTTATTGGATAGTTTCATTGAACTTAGTATCTGGATTTTGAATTTACACGGATTTGTTTATGAGTAGTTAGATTGAGTGTGATTTAGTATGTTTCTTTACTATTTATTGCATTTTAGGTTTGTTAATGGTAGTAAATAAAAATTTACTGCCTTTTTTTTGTATGCGCCTCGAGTCCGTCAGCGCGCCTAACTCCCTGCATTGCGCCTGTAACAACTATGACATAGTTTATTAGTATTTGCCTAATTTAGTCTAATTATTTGCCTTTGGCTTCAACCATATTATAAATAGTCACCAAACAAACTCTCCAAGAGACTACATGCAGATACAATTCCCATAGTTAGTACATAATCAAATATAATTCAATGAATTAGTTTATGAATTATTCAGTCCATAGTACGAACGTAATTCACAAAAAAAAAAATCTAACCAGGTAGTGCTCATCTTTACCTAAACTAAAAGTATTCACTGAATCAGAAATCTATGGGTGCATTTCAGTAGAGAAGATAATGCAAAAGCTTTCAATAACATAAAGGAAACTTCCAGAAAATAAAGCAGAACTTCACAAACAAACGGAGCATAGAAGATAACAACAAACTGACCAAAATTTCTATAAAGAATACTGTAGGATAGATATTTTAAGTGGCTCTAGAAATTCAGACTTACAAATAAGTGTCCATGAAACTGAAAATCCGCCGGAAACTTGATCCAGCAAATCAAAAAATTTAATTTCAGATCGTGTACCTCAGTTGAAATCGGAGGAAACGAAGTAGAGAACAATCCACAGTGAATCGAATGAATAGAACGGATTCGGATGGAAAGAGGAGAAAAAAGGAGAGAAAAATCCTAAATTGACAAGGATTCCCAGCCTAATTAGTACTGTTATTATTACATAGTGGCCTAATGCATCAACACCCCCGTTAACTTAGCTTCAAACACCACATGGCGGCCCGAACCAGGGCCGTCCCAGGGCTGGGGCAACAGGGGCGACGGCCAGGGGCCTCAACGAAAGAGGGGCCCATTTTTATTGATTAATAAGTTATTTTTACATAATTAGAGTTTAAGTTATTCATTCTTTAATTAAAAAACAATGAAAATACAATAGTACAATTAAATCTAAAGTAATTAGTTAAATATAAACATGAGTTGCTTTATTTTAATTATTATTAAATAAAAATAAGTGTTAATTATTGAATTTAACTCTTATCTCATTTTTTTAAAAACCCCCGAAGGAACAGTGTGTCCCTTCAAAGGCTAAAAGTTTGGAGCAGGTGAAAATTTCGGGACGGAGTCTCCAGCTAGGCTGGTTTCCCCGCTTACCTACAAAACACCTACCCCTCTTTTATTAAATAAAAATCAACTCACGGTCTCAAGGCGAGAACATGAGTAAATCAATTACACGAGAGTAGCAAGTTCGGGAAAATAAATACATCAGAAGTTACAAAATTAACATCACGCCTCCTATTTTTAAAGATGAACCAACATAAATGAATGCATGATCCAATAATGTCTTCTGAGCCCAACCTGCCTTCGAAAACAAATTTGTTCCTCCGTTTCCATAGTGCCCAAGCAATTAAGAACCATAGCGCCATTCCGAACTCTCTACCACTTCCATCAGCAAAGAAGCCGCACCACATGGCTAGAAAATCCACCGCCTTCCACGGTATAGGCAGCGAGATACCGAGCAATCTCATCACCTGCGTCCACACCTTATAGCTGTTAATGCAATGGATCAGGGCGTGATCCATAGTCTCCTCCAAATCACAAAATGGGCATTGACCGTCCGTTATAGATTGGCAGCCCCGGAGGAAAAGAAACATTTTTGTTGGTAATCTTCCATGAAAAACAAGCCACCCAAAAAAGCAAACTTTCGGGGTCACACATGCCTCCCATATTACCGAAAAGTCGAGCCTCGGCTTTGGCCATTTTGGCGTACTATAGTAGCCCATGCAAAAGGGGCTTATCGTGTACACCTTCTTCTCCCCCAACTCCCAAATAAACCGATCAGCCGTCCCTGAAAAGATAGCCTGCCTATGACCCTGTCCCAACTCGTTGTCACCCTCTAGAAACAAGGTCGGACAGCTTATACCGATCCAATTTTGAAGTTTCGCACCTCTCTCCTGTCCTGAAATCCTTAGGTTCCATTTCCAAAAAGGCCGCAAAAAGGCCGATGACCCGAAAAGATACTGACACCCCTCGGCCACTGAACACGATTTCCTATTACACAATCGGTATAGGTCAGGGAACAAGACCGCCAACTCTGTATTCACCGTCCAGTTGTCATGCCAGAATGAGCAATTTTCCCCACTTCCAATAGCAACCCGAATACTCGACCTAAAAAATTCCCGCCACTCCCCACCTCTAATACAACATGCTATAATTCCTCTCCAAGTATGTGATAATGTAGATGAATTATAGTTTTCAATGGACCCCATGAATCAAACCCGTGTCTTCTAATGCAAATCTCATACCATAATGACCCATGATCAGCACTCCTAACCATCCATACCCACTTCATCAACAAACTACAGTTAACCAACTTCAAGTTCCTAATGTAGAGGCCCCCAAGATTTTTGGGTAGGGCAATCGCCGCCCAACTAACCTTACTAATGCCCGTAGTAGTTGAATCACCCCTCCATAAAAAATTCCGCATCAGCTGCTCAAGTTTCGTAATTACCGCTCCTGGCATTTTATTCAATGATAACAAAAAGATTGGAAGAGATGACAATACCGATTTCACAAGCACCATTCGTCCCGCATAGGATAAACATTGTCCTTTCCAACTGGCTAATCGACTCTGAAACTTACTTATCAATGGGTTCCAAGAGAAACTTACTTAACTCTTATCTCATTAACTTCTCCTATCTCCATAATCACTATTTTTGATGTTTTCTTTCTAAACTTGAAAATAGAAAATCAAGGGCATTAATCTTCCTTACCATTGATATTACTCTCCAAATTTCATACTCATTCAATCCCTTCAGTACCTATAAATAAGTTTTCATTTCTTCTTTCATCTACATAAAGAATTGTCTTTGTTTATGGTTTATTTCAACTGATATTTCGGTTAAATATCTAAATTGGTTATTGCATCTAGGAACGCTCGTAGACATCGTTTTATTTGATCACTATGATATTTTTTTAGTTGTAAAGTTATTTTTTAATATATAATGTGAAATTTGATATTTTTGTTCGATCTCTTATTAAATGTTGTAATAGAAATGCAAATATTATAAATTTCATTTAAAAATTTTTACTCATTGATCAGGCCCCAATTTTATATCGCCCATAAACCCCGAAGAAGGTAGGAACGAGTCTGCCACGAACTTACAAAAGGTCCAGTTACAACGTGGTAAGTGTGATATACTTGCCACCACATTATCAATTTGAAAAGTCAAACCTATAATATTGTGACACGTGGAAAGAGACACATGCATCCCTTTCTTGTTTCACTTCCACTTTTAATTTTTTGATTACGCAGTCCCAATTAGCCTAATTCAACTCCACTGCCGGTCAATCTCAACCAACGATTTCATTTGTTAAATCATTCATAGTTCCTATTGAACACAATTTCACTTTCTTCCCATTTTCAGATTTGTAAATTGAATTATATAACGCAGTTCTACCGCTGGGTGAAATGGGTTGCTTCAGTTAATGAAATCTAAAAAACTCATCATCTCTAGCCAGTTGGGTTAATTAATTGAACGGTAAATATGTCGAGGAGAGAGGGATGAAAGACACGGTTCTTACATCTCATAGTCTATTGTTTGTATCTCTCTCTTTTGAATTTGTAGTTTTAATTTATGCATATCAAATTCATGGTAGATAAATAATGAAAATTGAAAAATAAAATGGACTTAATAATCGAAGAGAAAGAAAATAACCAGTCATCTCTTTCATGCTAGCTTCGCTGCACTGCTAATGGGTTCCTTCATTGCCTTATCTCCTCTCTACTTCCCCCTCCATGGAATTAGAAAATCTCAGGAATCTTAGGATTCTTAATGGTGGGACTGTTAGCTTTAGAGTTTAATGAAAGAAATTTGTAACTCACCAACAATTGTAGATTGAGAGCTGATGATTTTAGGATCACTTTGATCGGGGAATATGGGTTTAGGGCTGTTCTAGCCAATAATGCGTTCTTTAGGGAGAAATTGAAAGAAAGAATGGCAATGGGGTTCTTTAGGGAGATTAAAATGGAGGATACTGATAAAGAAGTATCTGATTTTGTGAAGAGGATTTTGAGAGACGAGGGTTTAGGGCCACAGGAGAGGAGAGAGAGAGAGAGCCAAGCAAAGGAGAGAGAGGACAAGAAGAGGGAGGGTTTAGTGGACAGTTACACGCCCGAAAAAGTCAAGCAGTGCCATGTCCTATGCCAACTCAACTTGAGGGAGTTAAGTGGTTCACTTTTGCCAAGTTAAGGGGGTTAATTGGATCTTTTGTAAGTTCGGGGTGACATTTGGAGTTTGAGCCATGTTGAGGGGGGTGTTGATGCATTAGTCCTTATTTAGTATAAGTAGAAAGTTTATTGACTGAGGTGTTGACCTAGTGATTAACATTTAAGTTGTGACTTGTAGAGGTCTCAGGTTCGAGTCACTTTCGGGACGGGTTGAGGATTTTTCTTTTCATTTAATGTAAAACCCAAATGAGGCTAATTTTTATTTTTGAAGTTTATTATTTAATAGCTTAGTTTTTTATTTAATTATTTTAGAATAATTTTCCACAGTTTTTCTAAATCGGATTAATAGAACGAATTTAGATGGAAAGAATAGAAAAATGATAAAGAGAAAATAACAGCACAAGAGAAGCCAATGGCGACGAATGTGACAAGTAGAAATTATGGATTGTTTTGAGGTTTTCGTTTTTACGTATTTGACTCAAAAATACTATAATTAAAAGAGCCGTTTCTATTAGTTGCTTAATGATCTAACGGTAATAAATAATAAAGTAATTCTATTAGTTGCTTAATGATCTAACGGTAATAAATAATAAAGTAATGTTTACTTTGTAAAAAAACATAATAAAAACGTCCTATACCTATTATATGAATTTTTTCACAACTAAAAATAATTGTTATTATTAATAATATTTATTATTATTGTATTAATCAATACCCCCTCGTTGCAAAATGTATGACATTTTACTCAACATAATATTTTTTTCTTCTGTTTGTTATTTTAGAATATCAATGCATCATTCAACATTTTTTTCCTGATTTACCTTTGTATTAATTAGGAAAGAGACCAAGTACAAAAAAATTAGAAAGTAATAATAATTAAGAAGAAAGAAAATTTTACAACAAAGTTAAGGGATACATTAGTTATTTTAATTGTGCAATAAAGTTTTATTGATTTTAGTATTGAAGTATGAATTGAACTGAACTAAACCCAACTGAACTAAATGCATATGAACTAAACTGAATCTAATTGCAGTTGAAAAGAATAGTGCCTAAGTAGGAAGTCTATTATTTAATAGATTTTTTTTTTGGGAATATAATTATTTCGGTATAATATTCTTACAGTTTTCTAATCGTAGTGGAATTCTATCTATATGTACCCTAATCAGGAAAAATATTCTAGACAATAAGTCATTGCAAATGGGAAATACAGTCTGAACAGGACTCTCCCTTGCAAAGAGAGGCGGCGATACACACACAAGTGAAGACTAGAAAAATCCACAGATCTGAGGAGGGGAAAAGCAAGGGTTCAATGCCGGCAAGGGTCCGAAAGCAACCCGCGGTGAAATAGTTACGGTTCACTGCACTGGTTTTGGGAAAAACAATGATCCTACAGAGATATTCTGGGATACAAGGGAAAGTGGGCCGAAACCTTTCACATTCCAAATTGGAAAAGGGCATGTCATAAAAGGATGGGGCGAAGGTGTGTTAGGAATGCAGATTGGAGAAGTAGCTCGTCTAAAGTGCTCTCCTGATTATGCTTTTGGAGCCATTGGATTTCCAGCTTGGTGGGTACTGCCTAACTCACTACTCGAATTCGAGATCCAAGTCCTATACAAGGAGTAATTGTTTCAAAATCTCTGAAAGCATTGTCTTTGGTTGAAGTTAAAGTTCCAGATGCCAATAAAATTTTATGTCCAAACCTTGTGGAATTAAATGTGGTTGCTAAGGAGTCGTCCGAGCGTTTTCAGGCAGTCCATTTATTCATTCATTGAATTAGTCGGTTGTACTGGGTTTGGTAAGCTTGTTACTGATTTAAGTCTTTGAGAGTATTGCATTTAGAACATATCCAAACTACTACAATTGTTACTTTGACTCGGGTACGGGTATCGGATACGTGTGCGGATCCGATTGAGTACACCGATTTTAAAATTTTAGGACACGGGAATGAAAGATTTAAAAAAGAAGACGAGATAAATTAAATAAATTATGACATGTGAGGGAGAGGAATACCTTGAAATAGATGAAGAGTTTAAAGAGTTAACTATTGGATAAAAGATAATTGAAGTTGAGACCAATAACTAATTATATTAAAATATTATTTACTTTCTCCGGCTTTAACTCTCCTTTTTTTCATAAATGTCAGCGGTAACTTTTTTTAAGTTATTCTTTTAGGGTAAAACATGTATCTATTCATCATTGGAAAATTAATTACCTTCTTCACCAAAAAATGAGCGTGTAATTGATATAAATTTTTTTAACTTTCTCCTAACCTTTATACGCTCTCCACTACGTGCAAATCAGTTCGGCTTAATCAGAAAGTTTCTTTTCATCTCTTCTGAATTTTCTCCCATCGTCAATTTGTTTCTGTATTCCTCAATATCGATTCTATTTTTGTTTTTTTATTTCATCAAGCAATATGCGTTCTTCGATCTCGATTTCTTACTATTTCAAATCAACTATTCCTAATTCAATTCTGTTCTTCGTTCCAGATTTCAAAGTTCCAGTCCTAATTTTATTTTCCTTTTCGTATTTAGATATGTCTTCTTCTTCCTCAATTTCGGATTTGTTTTTTTATTCAAACCTGTTCTTCAATCGCAGTTTCTTTGCCTTGCTGTATCCAGATTATGCAAGAATTTTGGTATTCAAAGATGAACACCACTCATGTTTTGCTTCATTTAAACGGATCATGGACTGATGATCATTGGATTCTATGTAGATAGTATTTGGCAAACTAATTTGCATGTTTTTTTCTACCCGTTATGGATATAATACAGACCTACTACATATCTATTATATATGTGCTATATATCTGCTACAAGTCTAATATAAGTATTTGGTGAGGATATAACAGACTTGTAACAGTATTATATCTGATTGGAAATATGAATGAAGTATTTCTTTTAATCTGTTACATATATAATACAAACCTACTATATATTTGTTACTTATTTGTTGTATATCTGCTACAAGTCTAATACAAGTATTTGATGAATATATAAGAAGAATATAATAATATTGAATTAGATAGAATTACTAATGAAGTGTTTAACATAATTTTTATGAATTTTTTCTGTTACAATTCTATTATAAACCTATTACAAAGTTTGTTACAAGGCTGTTATATATCTGTTACTAGTGTTTGGTGAATAAAATAGTAAATTTTCATTAGTTTTGATTTAAATTGGATTATTATTATAGTGTTTGACATTATTTGTCAGTTATTAATTTATTACAAGTTTATGTTATATCTGTTACAAACCTAATACAAGTCAAATACATGTCTGTTACAAGTCTGTTACAAAGCTGTTATATATCTGTTTCAAACCTAATACGAGCCGGAGTTCTGCAGGAGCGTAAGAAAGTTATGAACAACATATGAAAGATATGGAGGGCGTATGAAGGTTATTAAAAAACATGTCAGGGCCTTTAAGTAATTAAGCTAAAGTTGAGTTGAAATTATTTCACCAAAATGAGGTATAACTGACAATTTCCCATTCTTTTACTTTAAAAGCCCATTGTAGAAAGGCCAAAACAACGTAACCCTAGCCCAGATAAAAATTATTTCGTCATCTTCTCCAATCAACCGTTTGTGTTGATTTTGTTGTAGCCTCTATTGACGATATTCTAGTTTGCCGCACCCATCTCCATTCCAGCGTACCAGACACGGATCCAGCAGCGGTACCACTACTATCCCTAGCGGACATGGTAAGCCGGATAAGAGTCCGAGTAACATAGGTCTTGATGCAGTGGAAGGAACGAAAAGTGATAAACAATTAGAATCCATTGAAATCGCAACCTCAACAGAAATCAATCCTTCTAACCACCTTATAAATCACAACCTCTAAGATAATTAGGCTTCTAAAAACTCTAGAAATCGCAACCTCTAGCAGAATTTAGAAAATCAATAATAAGACGCCTCTTATTCAAATGTTCATTATCATATATAAAAACTTATTTTACTCTTTCGTACAACCACATATCTATATCCATACAAAGCGACTCTTAATCCACTACATTAAATGACTCTTATTAATCCTATATATATATTTGTAACCTACATGACCCTTGGAACTCCAAATACATTGAATATTTTCGACCACATCATTCCCCCCCTCTTGGACAAAATTTGTCCTCGAATTTCTTATTGATAAATAGAAAACTAAAAAAAATCCTTTACGTTTTTTTATATATTTTTTTATAATTATGAAAAAGTAGAAAATAAACATAAAAAGGATAGATATGACCCTCGCTGATGCAACATTGCTAGTCTCCCCCTCTTAGATAATCTCGGTCCCTCCTACGACGGAGCTATACTTTGACTGTCGTTAGGCTATGAAACTGATGCAATATTGGGGGTTTCCTATTCTTCGGCAATCTTCATTGCCGTTGGGCTCTGAATACCAACTAATGCAGCGGAAGGAACGAAAAGATATAAACAATCGGAATCCATTGAAATCGCAACCTCAACGGAACCTGATTCTTCTAAAAACCTTACTGATGCAGCAGAAGGAACAGAAAGAGATAAACAATCGGAATCCATTGAAACCGCAACCTCAACGGAAACCGATTCTTCTAAAAACCTTAGAAATCGCAACCTCTAAGATAGTTAAACTTCTAAAAACTCTAGAAATCGCAGCCTCTACGAGAATTTTAAAAAATAATAAGATACATCTTATTCAAATATTCATTATCATATATAAAAATTAATTTTACTCTTCCGTACAGCCACATATCTATATCCATACAAAGCGACTCTTAATCTACTAAATTAAATGACTCCTAATGACTCTTATTAATCCTACATATTTATTTGTAACCTACATGACCCATGGAACTCCAAATACATTGAATATCTTTCAACCACATCAGGTCCAAACCTTGGGAAACTAGATTTTAGTTGGGGTGATAATATTTTCCAAACTGTGAATCTTCCATCTTCAATTGTGCTACCCTTGATCATAAATATCCACTTGACTCAGAACTTAGTATTCGAGTAAAACAATTGCTTCAGCAGTTTCAACACGTGAATAAGCTAACAATCGGGATCAGTTCGTTCTTGCAGGTAACTTCAAAACCAAAAATCATTTAATTTGGAATGGTGATCAAGTAAATAATTTTTTTTATAAGAGCAAAAATAATTTAATTTGGGATGGCGATCAAGCAAATATTTGAAACCATAAATTTAGAATACATTATATCTTTTCCATAAAAATTTTTAATTTCATTTCTGATTCTTCAGATGTGGAAGTTCGCCTATCTTTCTCATGTTAAGCAACAATTTATTAACTTTGAATGTTCATGCTAATTTAGGTTTGACCCTTCATGGAATTGCTTATGCTCTTGTCACCTGAGACTTTACTTATAAAGTTTTTTTTGTATAAAGATGGTGAACAGGAAAGAATTAGGGGCGGTAATCCCAACAGACTTTAGTTATAAAATTGGAATCGATGTTTTGTCAAGTAAATTTTCTTGGAACAAATTAATTATATACGTATCTTAATACTAGTTTTAACAGTTCCTCAAAATTTCCAAATATTGACTATTTAGTTTTCTAAACTAACCAAGTCTATCTCCAAGAAACATTGGATAAAGATCTCGAAGACTTGATTATTTATATTTCCAGATTGGACTACTAGAATTCTAAAGGGTCAACTGGTTCTACTTGTTTGACATCACATTTAAAGACCATTGAGATAATTCGCCTCAATAAGAAAGATGACAAAGGTAAGCTTGTGCTTGAATTCATTGAGTTTCTATTGAAGAATGCAAGAGTTTTAGAGGTGATGACTGTTTCATGACAAAAATGGTGAACAGTTTTTGTGATTAAAGTTTATGAGAAATTGTTGAGCTTTCCAAGATATTCCCAATGCCAATGTTGAGTTGTTATGTTCTACTAAATCGACTAAGTGTAGAACTTGTTTAAAACTTTGCTAAAGATGTATATACTAGCAAAGGTTGTCTTTTACATTTGATCTTATTGTGATTTCTATTATGTTAACTGCAACATGTGGAATCTACATGAAATAATTTGGAGGTTATTTTAATGTTCATTTTAACGAAATCCTCAAAACTGAGTTATCTAGTGCAAAGCCCTATCTTTATTTATTAAATATTTTCTAGTGCTTTCTTCTGTTTGCCAATGCTAATGCAATTGGAGGTTGAAAATGTGATATTCAATAGTTAGAGTTTCCTTGCTACCATCGTATATTAAAGACATTATCTTTACTTAATCGTACTGGTTGATAACAGGTTACATAGTTTTTAGCCGTGTTGGTTACTATAAATAGCAGGTGTCCTGGGCTCTTGGGCGGATTCTGTGGAACGAGCAGAGGCAAAAATGAAAAAAAAGGCCGAACAGTGGACACCTGTTAGGCAAGGTTCTTCGTTCTCTTCATGCGATGACATTTTTTGGCGTGAGACCTATGGGGGAGACGATATATTCCCAAAGAACAAAGGGTAACGACTGCAGCTAAAGAACAGCCTAAACAAGAGCGCAGGGAGCTTGCTAAACGGGACCGCAGGAAGCTTGCTAAATGGGACCGCAGGAAGCTTGCTAAACGGGACCGCAAACCTCCACAGAAGTTTTCTCCGTAGTTGTTAGTTTTTGTTTCATGCCGTAATCGTTGTTTGACTTTCTTCTATTTTTATTTTTGTATTTTTTTCTTTTCTTTAATAATACAAGCCTAGGGAAGAGTTTTTAACGGCAGTGGGGCTTCAAAACTCCGTTTGCCTTTTCCCTCTCTGTAGGTAAATTAAAAAAATAGCACATGCCGTTTTTTTAATCAAGGTTAAGGTTGGAAAGCCGGACTCCATTTATCAAGAAGTAAAAGAAAAAGAAAATTGAAAAATAGGACAGGAAGAAGTAAAGAAAAAAGAAAACAGAAACAATATGAGAGGAATCAACCTCTAAAGAAAATTCAGTAAAAAATTAGTATGAATGCCTTTGTTGAAAAATTAATCTTGTGTGGCATATGAAACGCATTACGTGGGTAAATATCCCCGTCGTACCCCTCGTGACTACAACTTCTAGTTGAGGGAGGGATAGGTGATCCGCTCACAACAAATGGAAGAGGAATTTCCCTATTGTAAGCTCCCTCTAATGCAAGAGGGCGCGAAGATGAATTGCTACTATCACCCACTGAATTTGGAGCTAAAACCCTTCAAATAATTAAACCTCCAAATATATTCCTTCTAAATTCTGAACATGGCTGTGAACTATAGGAGGAAGCTGGTGTTCCTCAACACGAACTACAAGTTGTTTGTTCCATTCTTCCATGCTACGTGTTCGTGGCTTACTCACAGTGAATATATATAAATTAGGTGGATGCCCTTGTTGCCCGTCCTCTTCCGAGTCATATAAATCATCCCAGTTCTCCTTTTTCGTGGGCCATCTTGGCTATCTTCTGGGTCTCCTTGAACCGAGGATTGAACCTTTGCATTGCTAGCCTCACCATCGACATCACCAACATTCTAAAACAACACAACCTTTTTACCCGAATTATTAGGGGCACCGTTGCTACTGCAATCATGATTCTTGTGTCGCTGCCTTCGGAACTCATCTTTTTACGTGTTCCTTGCTGGAAATTTTGGTTGCTTGCATGCATTTTTACATAAAAAAATAAGTATGTATCAGTAGACATGTCCATGGA
Organism: Euphorbia pulcherrima; assembly: GCA_947683365.1. Classification (NCBI taxonomy): domain Eukaryota; kingdom Viridiplantae; phylum Streptophyta; class Magnoliopsida; order Malpighiales; family Euphorbiaceae; genus Euphorbia; species Euphorbia pulcherrima. Next base: position 17,123,386 of record CANTUS010000010.1, on the reverse strand, counting down.
AACATGCACTAGATAAACAATTAAACAAAATTTGTTGGATTTCTACTCAAGGACACGAGAGTCTTAGAACAAACAAATGGTCAATTTTATAGAATTGATATCTCGATGATTTCAAGCTAAAACGATACTAAAAATGTCAGGCTCAGTTGTTTATACAAAGCTCAATCCACCGCCATTTGCTCAACAACCCCTAATTTTCACTTCGAGTGACCATCGCTATTTTCTCTTTCAATTTTTCTTCTCTTGACCATATTTCATTCCATCATCCCGATTCACAGTGAATATGTTCTTTAAACCTTTCCTCAAAATTTTAAATGACTCAGACGATCTGAATTTGAATTTCTTGGATTTGTTGTTTCAAGTTTGTATTTGTAAGTCTTGTTGAGTAAGATCTGCTTTATGTGCAATTATGATTATGTCTAACTATCCCTAGTTATGGTTTCATCAAGAAAGGACATTGATGAAGCGGACAAAACTAGCATGTGTTGTCACATTCTCTTGGATTGGATTCAAGTAGCTAATCTTCTAGGCTGAAGGTGGTGCCTTAAGTTAGCACATGATGTGTCCGAATATACATTGGAGACCGCTGTGAGATAAACATATGATAAATATATCTAAGTGGTAGTGTTTATCTTATTGTAGTAGCTTTGTGAATATCCTCATACTAGAGATACTGGTTTCCTTGTGTGGTACTGTCGCTATAATTTGGGTCATACCTATTCATTCATCAATTTAGGATGCCACGGATGATTACGGTATAGTGATGACATCATATTTGTAAGCTAGGTAGTCAGATAGAATCCATCGCTCTTGATTTACTAAGGAGTTGTACTTGGCCGCTTGTTGAAGTGACGATTGCTTGAAACCTCTGATCAGAGTATGTGTTGATGGAAATGGTTTCTAGTCAACAAATCATGGTAAAGCAATGTACTTCAATAACAAGTCAAACATTGGGATAGCTTGGAATAACCTCGCCATTAGTGGGTTAGCACTTTAACCAAACCTTATAAACCGAATGGTACATTATTAAAGAATGAAAGGAGTTCATCACATTGGTTAACTATTGAACAACCAGGATTAAGCCACAAGCACGTGACGTTCTGAGTAATGGGGGATGGTAGACCCTTGCTAGAGGCGTACTACAGTCTTTCAAAGTCATCGAGTTCTATTTCTGGTCCAGAACATCAAGCCAATAAGTTCTTAATAAAGAACTAGGATTGGTTAACCTTTGACAGCTCAATACTATGAGATCCTATACGATCACACACATAGGACCTTCATCGGACTTAGTATAGAATTAATAAACCTAGTCTATTATAAGAATATCAATTAATAATGGTTAGACCATTATCTGGTTAGACCATCAATTTATTTAGCCGGTAACTAATTTATTAGGCAATAAATAAATTACATATTGAAAAGGATTAAAGGGGAATTTTTGGAACTGAGCAAAGGGTTGGACACTATGCGAGTGGGCCCTACAAACATCAAACATTAGCAAGTAGCCTATACGACAACAACGGGCTGGGGACTTTGTGAGGCATTGCTCGGGAATGGCCCATGATACAGGTTTGCAAGCTCTACCGAAGCAGCTTGCGGAAGCCCGCAAGGCTAGCCAAACCAACATTGCCCAACAGCACTGGGCTTGGCTAGCCAAGCCTAGCCCACAAACTAGGCTTACAGGACAAGGCATGCAATTATGGCCTGCCTTGTGCGGCACTCTGTGCGCATGGGTTGAACCCGCGATGCTCTAGGCCCCCTAGGTCAAACCACCGTATGGGATGTGCAATTTGCACAGCCAACATCAGAAATGGGGGAGCATTTTTTCTCCCTCTAGCCTATAAATAGGCTTTTCCCGCCTCCTTTCCAATACACATAAATTCTTCCTTTGGGCTCTGACTCGATATTCTTCAAATAGTTTTCTGGAGCCAACTTAGAAGATTTATTTCTAGGAGCTTGATTTCCTTCGGGCACCTCTAGTTATAATTTCAGATGAGATTCAGAATGGTCTAGTTGTTACTCATAGCTCTGCAGTTCTTCCTCTTTGGGAGGTTTTAGTTGGTGGGGTTCATGTGGATACTCATAGAGGTTGTCCTACACTTGAAAGTTTGTGCAAGAGGTCATTTTGCTAACGCACACTTCAACTGGTAAGTGTTTCTCTAGATTATTAGGTCTTTTTCTTTAATCATTTTTAGACCTAAGTAATTATGGCTGAGTTATCATATGCATACTATAGTTTTTATACAAGCATATAACTTTAAAGTTTTGGTAAGCTTAGTATAATTGACTTATGCATAATAACCTAGGTATAGAATTAATTTAGTTAGGACTTTAATTAATTATATACAACTAATAGGAGTTCCTTGGGATAAGAGACAAATTTTTAAAATTCCGTCAGGCCAATTATGCATGTTCAAATTGGCTGTCAGTTCCCAACATAGGGTTAATCAGGAATGGGTTTATTAATCGCCAACTATACACTTTCAATAAAATAAAGGGTAAAATTTAAAAACATACCATGTGATTTCAACCATTTTCAAAAAGAAGATCATACAATTTTTATTTTCAAAACGAGGAGTGAGATGTTAAATGTTATCGAACAAAGGAAAAATTTCACAAAATGTCTCTTTCCGAATGTTACCAATTATATTTTAATGAATTTAGCGTTCCTATGATTTAATATAATGTAGGAATTATATATCAAGACTTGGATAAGTTTCACAGATTTTTTTATTTTGTTATGATTTTAAAAAAATATCAACGTCTTTTAATTAAAAAAAATATTTACAGTTGTCAAAAAATTTCAAAAATTGTTATGGAGGTATATTGTATTTTTATTAATTGACCCGCAAAATTTCAGTTTAACATGGAAAAGATTAACATTTATCGTGACATAATTTCAAATTGAGATCTTTTTTATTCATTTGCTTGCTAACCTTTGAATTCTCAAATCCCATTTTGAATCAAGATTGATCCTCTTTTTGAAATCGAGTTAACAAACATGGCATGTTTTTGAATTTTACCCTAAAATAAGTTAATGAAAGTCAATGAATTTCATATCTTTTTGTTTATTGAAAGAAGAAAAACTTTGATCCTTTTTTAGTCATCATAGTATGTTGGCGATTAAGAGCGTATTTTTTTAATTTTGGCTCAGAACCTCATAATTTTCCAAACTGCTATGTATTTTATGAAAGTGTTTTTGGGTAAAGTATCTCAAAGGCTTCGCTAATAGCCCGATCAACTGACCACATTCGTTTAGCTTTCAGCATCAACGACGATCTTCTCCCATTGACATAAATCAATTGGTATATATTATGTTTTTCGAAATTAATGAGTGAAGTTAATGGTTTTCAATTTTCATAACAGTATGCATTGGAATTGATCACAATACAAGAAAATAACTAAATTCCTTACAATTCTTCATGATTGCGAAGAAGAGAGGCTCTTACAACCCTAATTTTTCTAGATTCAGAGAATTAGAAAGAAATAGCTGCAACCAACTTTTATTCAATAAAAACAGACTAATTTTCTGTCAAACACCCCAATAAATGTTGTCTAGAAGCTAGGGTTAAAACCCCTGATAAAACAAAAAAGCTCATAAATTTTTAGAAAATTGCAATTAAGTCCCTGAAAATTGAAAAACGCAAAATTAAAGCTCTAAATAGCAAAAATAGGCCTCGCGAGGGCGAGAATAGGGACGAAGCTTCAGCATTGGTCGTTGGGCTATTTTTGATAAGAAAAGTGTCACAGATCATGGAAATATATATATATATATATATTTGTGTGCGTGATCATTCATTAATCTTGTTAGTCTTCGATTATTGATTCGATCAAGGAAAACAAAATAAAAACAAACAAGCAACATGCAGAGTAGGATAAACAGTGTAATTTATTAGGAAAGTTGACACGGTTGATATTTTATAAAAATCACAAAAGCTGAGCCTGAAAATACAAAAGTAAAGTAAACAAGAATGGATTTTTCCTTTGTAAAGCATTACCCCTTATTTGCAGTCAGCATTCGAGAAGAAATTAATTTCATATGAATTAATTTTATATAGAAAACTCTTAAATTTTCTACATAAATTGAACTGTACTGAATTTCTTCAACAACTGTTATAAATACACTAGTCAGATAGGTTTTCCGATTTTTTAACCTCAGAAGCCCTACGCACAAGCTTGGTTCCAAATAAAACAATTGGGTGGTGGTCGATTATGTCATTCAAAAGAAAGTTTCAAACATTTATCACTTAGTGGACTATCTTGTGTTTCATGTAATATTGGGATTTCGCCACTCCACTTGGGATAAGTGAGATTTGGAAGTGTAGGAACAAAGCAGTTTTCAAGGATATGGATTTGGATTTATACTCTTGATTTCTTCAATTTTTGGATTTATTGGTGTTTCCGTTATCGTGAGTCAATAATGTTAGACATATTGTGGGTAATGTTTGGTGAATTTGCGATGGTCTAGGGCTGCCAGAAATAGTTTGGGTATTGAAGAGGGTTGTGGCCATGACTGTACTCTATTGGAACTACTACATATTGGGTCATGATGCATTAGTTTAGGAAATACAGGAGGTAGTGACTCGTTTTAGGCTGAAATTGATTTTTCACATCGAGACTAGATGCTCTCGATCTAGAATCAATTATGTTTTGAGGAAAGTTGCTCTTTTAAACTCTTTTATCATGCGAGGTGACAGAACTTGTGGGGGATAAAGTTATTGTGGGATAGTTTGGTGAATGTTGAGCTGCGAAGCCATATCATTAACAACATTGAGAGTTTACTCATAATTGGTGGACGAACTTGGCGTTTTGCTAACTTTTATGGCTACCCAGTTAGACACTTAAGAAATATTACTTGGGACTTACTTTGACGCTCAGATGATAGTGGTTTATTATCGTGGGCTGTGATGGGAGACTTCAATGAGATTTTAGATATGTTAGAGAAGTGGGGAGGTCACCCTAAACCAATCTCTGGTATGAATGAATTTTAACAAACCATTGAGCAATGACCTTTTGCCGATCTGGAATTCTCGGGCTATCCTTTCACTTGGGAGAGAACAAGAAATGAAGAAGTGGTCTTTAAGGAGCATTTAGATCGGGGTTTGGCTAATAATGCTTGGCTAAATATGTTTGGAGGCTACCGACTGTTTCATTTAAACTCAGCTACTAGTGACCATTCTTTTTTACTACTAAACCTGATACAACAATAGCGCAGTGACTAGCCTAGCTTTAGATTCAATAATATATGGAGTGATAAGGAGATGTGCAAAAATATGATTCACACGGATAGCAGTAGGTCCATCTCCAAGAAGTTAAAGATTTTAGCTCCTACTCTCCTTCGTTGGGGTCATCAATTTTTTGACTCCTCTATACAAATAGCTGATTGTAAGAAGCAAGTGGAAGCTCTCAAAAGGAAGAATATTACTTATGCTAGTGTAGATTATGTGGCGGTTAGAAATTGCTTGGCTAAACTTTATAGCGATAAAGAACGATATTGGAAGGAAAGAGCAAAGCTTCAGTGGTTGAGATGTGGGGACAGTAATACCAGGTTTTTCAACTCATATGCCTTAGCTCGCAGGCGTAAGAATCACATTGACTCTCTTTTGGACTCTAATACGAATCGTATTTTTTGGGATGATGACATACAAAGACATATTGTGGATTACTACAGTAGTATATTTAGCAAGGCACAAGCTTTAGACTTGTCCATTGTTGAACACATTTCTAGTCGGGTATCGTAGGATAAAAATAGGGCTCTTTGTGTGGTTGTAACGAAGGAGAAAATTCGCACGAGAATCTTCATTATGCATCCTGATAAAGCGTCGGGCCCTGATGGCTTTGACCCAGGTTTCTACCAAAGCTTTATGTCTAGTTTTGGTGATGATGTATATGCTTGTGTCTTGAAAACGTTAAATGATTGCATGTTACCTGATGATTTGCATGAAACTCATATTGTCTTGACCCTTAAATCTAAAAATACTTAAGTGTTGAAGTATTTTAGACCAATAGCCCTTTGTAATGTTATCAACTGAATTATATCTAAGGTGTTGACTAATAGATTAAAGGGTGTATTAGGAGATTCAGTTTTTGAGACACAAAGTGATTTTATCCCAGGGCGGTTGATAACAGATAGATTACCGATGAAGTAGGACATTATATGCGTAGGGAAACATCATGGCAAGAGGGGATGGTGGGCTTAAAATTAGAAATGTCAAAAGCATATGATCGTATTGAGTAGGACTATGTAAGTGCAGTTTTATCTCATATAGGATTCTTAAACTTATGGGTTGTGTGGATGTTAATGTGTGTCCCTTCTATCAAGCATTCCTTTACCTCAAGTGGGAGGATTTTTGGGTCTATCATTCATGGGAGGGGTATTCGGTAGGGTAACCCTCTTTCCTTGTATGTATTTATCCTTTGTGCTCAAGGATTATCTGCATGCTTATCTAATCTTAATCAAGCTAATAGTATTCATAGATGTAAGGTGGCTATATATGCTCCTTCAGTTTCCAAACTATTCTTTGTCGATGATAGTTATCTTTTTTCTCAATGGTTCTCTAGCTGAAAGTGTCGCCATTAAGAATTGTTTACTAATTTATGAACGAGCATCAGGCCAACTGGTCAATTTTCATAAATCTTTGATTACTTTTAGCTCCAATATTGTTGACCACTACAAACAGTTGCTATGACATTTTTGCACTACTCAGTCATTAGAAGCTACCACTTATCTTGGTATGCTAATGTGTATTGGAAGAAGTAAATTTGCATCTTTTGGTTTGATCAAAGACCGAATTTGGAAGCATGTAGATCCTTGCCGTGCAAAATTTCTTAGCCGTGGTGAGAAGGAGGTCCTAATCAAATATGTCGTCCAATCTGTCCCAGCTTATTTAATGTCTATTTCCCAGATTCCCCAAATCTTACGTGAGGCTGTTCATAAGATGTTAAATTCTTTCTGGTAGGCTTCAAATAATGGAGATCGGAGGGGGATACATTAGTATGAATGGGAGTTACTCTGTAGGCTGAAAAAATTAGGTCGCATGGGATTTCAGAATCTGTTTGATTTCAATTCTGCTCTATTATGTAAACGGCTTTGGCGGATGTTAACCTAAACTCATTGGTGTGCAGAGTTTTCAAAGCTCGGCACTTTTCCAATTCATCTCTCCTTGATGCTAAACTAGCAAGTAACCCAAGTTATGTTTGGCGAAGTTTTTTCTCACATCTTGATTTCTTAAAAAGCCATATAAGATGGAAAGTTAGAGATGGCCACTCAATTTCCATCATAGAAGCCGCATGGGTTACTGGGGTGTTAGCACGGTCCGCTCTAGCCTGATGATGATATAAACCTTATTTGACATAGCGATCATACAAAGAGCTAGGAATGGAGCTAAAGCTGTAAATTCTTTTTCCCTTAGCTCTGAATATCTCTTAGTATGATATCCTAGATCCTAAGATTCTCCCGATGTGAAAATTCCTTAAAGTTTGAAATATCGAGAATCCTTGAGATGTCTAAAAGAGTTCAAATGTCCCAATGACATTTAAAAATTTGGCATAGCTAAATTCAGAAGTTTCCATCTCTTTACCATAGGGTTTTCATTACCCTAAAAATGTCAAATGTGGAAACTACCCGATCCGGTAGTTTCCCTCTAATGGTTATTATCCATTCAGACAATATATATGTACTGTTTTGGATTAGATAGTAAATAACCGACCGGGTTTTTTCCCTGAATTTCATCCGACCAGGTACTTTCCCAATTCACAATTTTGGATAATTGGATTAGGCAGAAATTAACTGATCGGATATTTTGCCCTAGAAACTACCCTATTGGATAATTTCCACAAGCTATAAATAGGCATCTTGCCTCCTCATTTAAAATAAAAACACATCACTTTCATTTTTGCATGTAAAAGTTAGATTATAGAGAGAGAAATTCTGAGCTTAGAGGGAAAAAGAAGGCATTTTAGTCCTTCATTTATCCTTTGTCTATACTTTATCCATACTCCGTATAGATATCCCCGGATATACCCCGAAACTCTGTCGAAGTCACTCAAGTCGCTTGAGATCTCCTAAGAAAACTAATGCCTCGGTTCCCTAAACTAGGTATTCCTCGAAAATCTGCCCAAGGACTAACACTTCGGTTCCCCAAACTAAGTGCCCCCTCAGATCTCTGTAAAAATTTTGAAATCAATACCCAAAAGTTTGATATTTAAAACTCATAGTATCAAACTACAGCCAAAATACTCCCAGAGATTCAGTATTTGGAACTCATAGTATTGAATAACAGCTAAAATACTACCAAAATTCCCTCTTGGAGATTCAATATTTGGAATTAATAGTATTAAATCACGGTCAAAACACTCAGGTTTTCGATATCCATGATATCGAATTAAAGCTGAAATATCATCAACATTCCCCACAAATCAATATTTGAAATTCATAGTGTTGATTTAATCATCCAATCCATCCAAGATATCAAAGCGACAACTACGGTTCCTAACTAGCTCTCACATCATCCTAGACAAACAAAAAGGTAAATTGAGGGTAATGTCGTTGAAAAGTCGACTTCCTAATTTTATTTTGATCTCTCTAATCTATGTTATTTTTCTTTATGCTTTCTTTCTACTGTTTTCATTTTAGTTTGTTTATTTGCACATTTCCATTAAATTGCAATAACGTAAAGATCAAGCTTATAAGAAAGTAAGCAGGGTCATACCGTTACTATTAAACCTTAAAAAACCCGCTGTAAAGTATTTATATCCTTTCCTATTTACTTTTTTTCTATTAAACCCATGATGCATTATCAAATTTAATTTAGTTTTCAAATATAAAAAGTTTGATTAGTAACTATTTCGTCCGATCTAAGAATCTCATCTTTTGGTATTAAAATCCCATTTTGGAAGGTTATAGAACAATTCCTGGTGGAGCTAAACCGGGTGGTGACTCTATCTTTATTAGAAAAAGGAATAAGCGTATTTCTATTTCCTTACAATGAACATTATTATTATTTATATAATTATATTTTGTAATATGATATACTTATTTTTAGAATCCGAATTTAGTAAAATCCTACCTATTTTGGCAATTATTTTATCTTTCTATATATGAAAATCAATTGTCACATATTTTCTAGAATTTTTCCCATAAACCAGAATTTTCCATTAAACCTTATTCAACTTCAAAATGCTTTCTCCACACTGGCGACTCTGATGGGGAGTATTATCAAAAAGCTTTGTTTTAACTTTTATTTTCATATAATTTTTTACATTTTGCTTTTTTCTTTTTGATAAAATAATGAACTCAGACTTTGTTTGAAGGCTATTGCATATTTGATATTATCATCATTATACTAGGATTGAATATGCATTTGCATTTGGACCACCCTGAATACCCTCGATGTTTTCGGTAAACTATTCCTCCTGCTCGTATTAGGGTTTGATGGTACAAAACTGATCGCACCACTTGTGATACGTACTTTCGATCTTTGACTCACTTAGGGTAATTGTTCTAGGGTAAAGATTTAGATAGGCTCTCTTGGTCCTTTTTAGGGCCATTGGATCTTAGTACATTAAGGCACAAGCTAATCCCTAAACTCCTCTCATGAGACCTGATACCACATATAGATGAACCATAGCAACTACCCACTAGGTTCTCGAAACTTGTGTGATACGTGAATAGACTTTGCTGGTTTCCAGTTGACTAAAAGCGAAGTAACCTCATCAAGGAGAAATAAGGTCGGAAGGCACAATCTAACCATTTGTTCCATGTGCAGCTTACATAAACCATTCATAAACATCATTTCGCATGATACTAATCACATTTTTATGCAGCCATATTGTGTGAGCATATAGTTAGTCTAGTATAAGTCTAAAAATAAAAACCAAAAAATGAATAGTGCCATGCATATAATCATGCATTTTCATGCATTCATGCATTAACTCACCATAACAAGTAAAGATAAAATAAAAAAATCTTAAAAGGGTCGAAAGCTCATACTGAACTCCTCAAGAATGCATTTTTAGGTTTGAAATGTTGTAAAGAACAGTCTAAATGAATTCCCCCACCAAAAGAGTCTTTTGAGTCCGAATTCAAATGTACCATTGCCAAAAAAAGAAACCATAGCCCTTGCAATGAGGGAGTTCATGAACTCACCCGAATTCTTTCAAGCTATGCGAGCAGGCTTTGAGAGTTACAAAACTTCCACTTCCAATGGAGAAGCCTTAGAGGTAGCCGAGTTGAAGGCAAAAGTGGCCAACATTGACGCTTTAATTCTGAAGATTGAAAAGCTAACCAGTCCTTCCCTATGGAAAAACCTCAGTGTAAGCAGATTTTATCTTAAGGATTCTCAGGCACTACCTACAAATTTTGTAATGCCCTATATTGCCCAATGCAAAGGAAAGAGCTCGCCACAATCTCACCTAGAGGCTTATCTCAAAATCATGAATAGTATGGTAATCCCCAAAGCCAAGTCATTAATTTGTTCCAATCCACTTTGCGAGATGTAGCAATGGATTGGTATACGATGATGATGTCCCTGGAAGTAAGAATTGGGAAAAGTTGAGTGAGGCATTCCTTAATAATTTTTCCTTCAAGTTGAAAGTCGAGACTACTCTTAAATATCTGGAATGAGTCAAGAAGAAGCCTAATGAGTCATGACAAGAATATTATTTTTGATGGATGGCAATCCAAGTACTCGCAGACGGTGCCCCTAAGCTTGATTCACTAATTATCAAGCTAGTGGAAGGCTCGAGCCAGAAATATCAGGATGTAATGAAGATGAAGAAACTCGAGTCATTCAATGAGGTGGTTGGTTATGCAAAAGAATAGAAAAGTATTCTGAACTAACGAAAGAAAGAAGAACTTGAAGCTTTTAACAAGGCTAATTGTCAATAGAAAGGAGGCTACTTCAAACCAAGCGCTTCAAAGTATTCAAAGACGAATCCAACTATGGGAAAACCAGTAGTGGTAACAGCGCAAATCCAACCCACTCAACTTATAACACGATGGGTAGGGTCATTATCTCAAATCTTTACGAATTTATGAAGGTCTAAGATACTTGGTAGCCTGATGGAATTTGAAGCTCCATCGCCTGAAGATCGTGACAACTTTTATATCTATCATATTATAAAGAGGCATAGAACTAGCAAATTATCAAAAGTTAGTGAAAGATATATAATAACTCATCAGGTACAAGAAGATAGAAGAGCCTGAGAGAAAGCTGAGTACGCACACTAATCTATTGCCTAACTTCCAACCGATAGTCAATGTCATAAATTCTTAAGGAAGAGGAGATCCTCTAGAGCAGCCCAATTTCCAACATATTGGGGTAACTCAAACCAATGGTGAACAAATAATGATCCAAAATGTGGAAAAATATAATTTCTTGATTTCATTCGAAAAGTTGGATGAATATGAAGTTCAACCTAACATGATTTTTTGGGGTAATATTGACCCTCAATAATTCTTGAATGTCTTCTACAAAGAGATGAACAAACGAGGAGTTCATGCACTTGGATTCACATCTCAGTTTCCATGATTTTTGGGAGAACATGTGCTGAATTTGTATTATGGCCTTACTTACCAACGTAACTGGGATTAGGATTTCTTGCAAGCACGCTTGGTGGAATGCTATTCATTCCAATACTATTATCACTTTGGGACCCGATGTTGGGGACAACTATAGAACCATATCAACTGGAATCCATATCTAGATCATGTCTCATTCACTTTTGATTCTATATAGGATGGGATGCATGCCCAAGAGACTAGAGGGAAGGCTCCTTTGTTCGAAGAAACACCTCCTAAATAAGGAAGTTCTAGCGATTCCATTCAAATCACAACCCATGATCAATACAAACCTAAAACATGTTGGCAAACTTCTGGATATATCAACAAATATATTCTCAATCATGATATGCCCTGATTGGATTCATTCTTTGAAAAGCCACCAGGACTCTAGAGTCCTTACGATTTCCACAATGACACGTCTTATCATCAGGCGGACTTTAACGATTTAATAATCATTGGTTCATTACAAGAGTTTTTTGATGCACTCTTTATGCATAGTCCCGCTCAAGCACAAATGCTTGACCCACTTCTCAAGGAAGATCCTAAGGAATATCTTGAAGAAGATTTGGAAGAAGATCTGGAGGAAGAGGAAGATCCAAACGAAGTCTTTTTCATGCCAGATGATTCATCAGAAGACCAAATAAATGGAGATTTCAAATGGAATGCACCTATCAAAGGTGAAGTCAATAATCTTAGAGAAATTGACCATGGGATATGTAATGAGATCGATTCAGGCTCAATTGGGCTAGTAAAAAGTCAAGAATCATGAGAAATAACTAGTGAGAACCAAGATGCTATCATAAATAGACACATCTATATGCTCAGGATGCAAGTGCAAAAACAGTCTAAAGAATTTATCTAGGAAAGGATAAGGATCGAGAGTGAACTCACGCTTCTCAGCAAGTAATTTAGAGAACCTCAGGATGGATATCTCCTGATGCTATGCAGTAGTGCCACTGGCCCAAGGACCCACTTGTATCGATTTACAAGGATGATGAACAAGAGGTGTATACACTACTCCTTTTTGCCTTAGATATTTCGACTGACTCTCCCAGACATAGCCCTTGTTTGGTTCAAGATCCTGAAGCATCATCAAAAGGCCTTCTAAGATAAGCTGTGCGATTACTTCCTTGACTATTTCATATGGATAGATCCCTCAAATTATCTACCTCCGTAGAGAGACAAACAAAGCAATCCCATCCTATACTGGTATAAGGAAATGACCAAGAGTTTATGTCCTAAGAGTTATGAAATTTCTAAAGAATATCCTTGGTATGTCCCCAGAATCAGTGGAGGAAGTGGAGGAATCACTTGGTTACCAATCCATTATAATGACAACATCGACAAGTTAGGCGAAAGGAAATCCATGCTTAGAGAATCATCATCATACTCATCATTTTCTATCAATATGATCAATAGGAGTAGCCCCACTAAAGGAAGTACTCGAAAGCGCAAATGAGGTGATGACAATGAATCTAATCTTTGACAAGCATGAAGAGTCGAACAAGGCCTAGAGGAAGTTCAAATTTAGTGACAAATAGAAGAAGAATGATGTTCAGCATTCGAATAGGAAAGGAGGAACGAGTTTGATCCTCTCCTTTAATTACTGCCAACTCTATTGTACGACAGAATAGGGTGTCTATACATTCATATAGACCAGTTTCTAAAGGTGATGAATGAAGCATTGATCCACTTCTATCATTGGGCTATATTTTTCATTAAGACACTTTGAGGAAAAGCCATGAAGTGGACTTAGAATTTACCTTCGCCATAGTGTATGTGCTGGAATTTCCTGGTAAAAATGTTTTTAGAATGATTCCCAGAGATAGAACCAGTAAATGCTACAAGAAAGGCGACACCATGTCCCAACAACATCGGGACTAATGCAATACATGACAAAGCTCTGACAGAGTGCCATGTCTAGGCCAAGATCAAGCACAAGAATCAACTCAATGACACAATATATCCCATGATAGAGAATGTATCTAATTTAAAGCATTCAAAGATAGTAAATATGCTTAGAAGACCTGATTCTTGGGATGAAGAAGTCTAAGGCTAGCACAATTGTGAAAACGATTTCCTACACCAATTTGATGAAGAGAAGCACCCGTGGAAAGGATTTCCTTAAGTCCTTCCTCAACTTCTATATGATGGAGAAACTCATCCTTGACTCTATTTGGCTCACTACACTAATTTCATGAATTCCGTAAAAGTGAATTGTCTTTATTGGGTCTACTTTTTATCGACACCTTAAAAGGAAGAGCATGGCAGGGGTATTCACACTTACCCAATCACCATATCATGATTTGGGATTTGTTCAACCAGTTTTCCTTCATCATTTCATAGTGGTATTGCCTTAAAAAAGGACATGTAACTCCCTATCCAACTTCCCTTGCCTTATCCCATGGGAGAAAGTGCAACACGATCATATCCTTGGTATACATTAGATCAGGAATCTTTCAATGATGATTCCATTAAAGCACTATACTTTGATACAATTAGGTGATCCACCTCTGAAGTTCACACAATTTATCATGAAGATAGCATTGGCCTGGTCTATGTAGTAGTCATGAAAGCTGATCCAGCGAGATGATTTGTACCATTTATGAATTGGCCATTTGTCACTAATGACTCTCTCATTACTGCCACAAATAAGAAACATGTTAATCTGGCGGACATCCGTTGGGAGGATAATTTTGATGAGGTCAAGATCTTTGAACATCTTGTCTACTCGGCCAGAAGAGGATGAAAGATCATTGGGGCAAGTGAGCCAATTATCCCTAGAAATGAACCAATTCATAGACCAAGCCTACGTATTAAGGATCCTTTGATTGATCAACTTAGTGTAAGATCAACTAAGTTGTCCATTTGGGAATTGCTTCTTATATGTCATCCAAGGAATATAGGGAATAGTATCATAGGGCGGCTATTGTTAAAACGCTCATGGACATAGAAACATCTTCCGTAGTTTGCCCACTCAAGTGTGCTCTCTTATTAGTAATCAACAAGCAATAGTTATACCTGATATAACTTTCACCAGTTCCAACTTACCTAATGTCAGCACTGATCATAATCAAGCCCTTTATCTGAAGGCAAAAGTGTTTGGACGTAACATGACCCGTGTGATGGTTGACAATCGATTTGCATTCAATGTCTGTACAAGAAAGGTTTTACCCATCTTGGGGCTCAATGAAGAATCTCTAAGAAAATCCTCCACTATCATCAAGGCTTATGATGATTCCAAAAGGACTATCATTGGTACATTTAAAGCAGAAGTGATTACTAGGGAGATATTATCAATAGTTGTCTTCACCATTATTGATATTCCTATGACGTTCTGACTTTTTCTTGGACTCCTATAGTTCCATACATTAGGAGGAATTCTGTCTACCATGCACTAGAAAGTGAAGATACCATTCTAAGGGAAAGTTATAACTTTAGAGGCAGACGAAGCATCCACTGTAGCTGTATTGGAAAATTAGAAGGGTAGCTTATGGGGATTTTCAGTAGCAACATTAGAAGGAAAGAGCATCGGTAGAACATTGGGGACCATGGATCCAGATGTACATGGAGCGACATCACACTCCTGGCACAGGACTTGGGCCATAAGACCAAGGAATGACGACCTTCAACATTGATATAGGAACTTTAAAGCTAAACGGTTTTAGTTACAAAGAAACTAATGTTAGATCTAACTAAGGAAAGATAAGCTTCACGCGAGCATAAGAAAAGCCATATACTGGAGTTCCTGAAGTAATTTAGCACCAAGGAAAGAGAGTGCCTAGATTTGAGATTTTCTCTGATGTGGTAGACTATAGCAAGTTCATACAAGGACCAGTTGTCAGCATGCTCGAGATAAGAGAAGAACCAATAGACATCACTATCACTCAGAAGGAGCACCTACACAATCTGAATTGAAGAAAAAAATACTCCAACATACTTCTTGATGAACTTCTTGGAATCCTACAAACTCACTTGAAGATAGAGGAATATGGCACAAAAGAAGAGTAGACGAACCAAGTGAAGGCAGAGATGGCTAGGGTGGTCAAAGGGAAAGCCAAACTTCATAATGAGCCAACTCCAGCTGAAGCTAACAATCAAGATGAATAGACTTCCACTAAAAAAAGATGAGTCTTCCATATCTATCTGTAATTTCTTTGATATTAATAATGTAATGTATGAATCATATAATATGATAAAGAACTCTGCTTACTCGCGTGGCATTTCTAATAATTATTTCATGCATCCATTCCAGCATAAATCTTGCATTTTCAATATCAACGATGACGTAGCCAAGAAAATAAACTTAAACATAGAAGAAAGTCCAAAAAAGGTAATCATTTCTAGAGAATTGACCATTGAACAGGA
The DNA here is from genome assembly GCA_947683365.1 of Euphorbia pulcherrima. Taxonomy (NCBI): domain Eukaryota; kingdom Viridiplantae; phylum Streptophyta; class Magnoliopsida; order Malpighiales; family Euphorbiaceae; genus Euphorbia; species Euphorbia pulcherrima. The sequence continues at coordinate 17,107,455 of CANTUS010000010.1, read as the reverse complement.
GAGAGAATTGGTAAAAATGTTAAAGTAGCATGTTTTAGCATTTGCTTGGTCCTACAAAGATATGCCACGAGTCAATCATCACATTGCCAAAGTCAAGATCCCGACAAATCAAAAGATTCATCCAATAAAGCAGAAACTAAGAAGAACGCGACCTAAATGGGCTAAAAAGGTGAAAGAAGAAGTAACCAGTTACTTTGAAGCCGGCTTTCTATAAGTTGTAAAATATCCCATATGGTTGGCAAATATAGTTCCTGTTAGATATGATATATGCCCTTAAGGAAATTAGGGCAATATATCTTAATTATGTATTGGTCTGAACAATTTGTTTAATTCATAAAGGTGTTTGATCTTTTGTTTATATCGATGTGTTCATATATGTTATGATTGGTTAAAATATATTCATTGGTATCATTGTACAAAGGTCCTTGACATAATAGATAGCATGAAGTAAGAGATATTATTGTGAGGCTATGTGTAGTGAGACCTGCTTCATGTGCAATTATGATTATGTCTAAACTGTCCCCAGTCATAGTTTCATCAAGAAAGGATATTGATAGAGAAGTACAACTAGCATGTGGTCAACTCTCTTAGAAAGGGTCCAAGCAGTTAACCTCCTAAGACCGAAGGTGGTGCCTTGAGTTTGACACATGGATATATCTTGAAGATATATAGGAGACCATAGTAAGATAAACACTTGGTATATATATCAATGTGTTAGTGTTTATTGTCACGTAGCTTTGTGAATATCCTAATACTTGGGATATTAGTTACCTTGTGTGGTACTATTGCTATACTTTGTGTCATACATATTCTCTCATTAATTTAGGGTGCCAGGGGTGATTACGTGTATAGTGATGACAGCACCTTGGTAAGCTATATAGTCACAAAGAATCCATCGCTCCGGATATATTAAAAGTTTTTATCTGACCACTTGTTGAAGTGATGATTACTATAAACCTTTCATCAGAGTTGGTGATTTATAGAAATAGTTTCTAGTCAAACACAATATGGTAAAAAGTAATACACTTGGGTAACAAGTAAATAACTGGGATAGCTTAGAGCAACCTCATTATTGGTTGGCTAACACTTTAATCAAACCCAACAAACTAGATGTTACTGATATTAAAGAATAGAAGGAGTTCATCGCAGTGGGCAACTATTGAATTAAGCAGAATTTAGTCATAAGCATAAATTACGTTCTGATTTAATGGGGGATGGTAGACCCTTGCTAGAGGTGTACTATAGTCGTTTAAGTAATCGAGTTCTATTTGTGGTTTAGAGTCGGGAGCCAGTAGTTCCTGATGAGCAAAGCTTGGCAAAACCTTAAGAGCTCAATACTATAGGATCCCATAAGGTCACACATATTGAACTTTCATCGGACTGAGTAAAGAATTAATAGACTCGATATAACATGAAGATATTAAAGGGATGGTTGAACTATTACCTCGTTAGACCAGAGATTTTATTTATTGATAAGTAACTAATTTTATTAGAGTCATAAGTAATTTAAAGTGTTCATTAAAATGATTAGATCATTTTATGGTTAAGCCAGGAATTTATTTTGACCAGTAACTAATTTTATTAGGACATTGGTAAATTAAAGTGATGATTAAAATGATTAAATCATTTTATGGTTAAGCCAAGAATTTATTTTGATCGGTGACTAATTTTATTAGGGTTAAAAAATAAATTTAAAGAAAGGAGGATTAAATTTAATCTCATATTAAATTCACATTTAATCCATATTTAATCCCGGATTTAATCTCGCATTAAATCTGCATTTAATCCCGAGTTAAATCCTCGTTTCCCTCATATAAAGCTAGCCTCTCTTCTTTATTTCTTACACCATATCTTTCTATAAGCTCTTACTTGAGATTCTAACACGTTTTGTCAATGTCAACTAAAAAGATAAAATTAAGCAGTCCCTTTGGTTAATATTTTGGGTGGGTTTTGGAGTGGTCTAGCAGCTACTCATAACTCTGCGGTTCTCCCTCATTGGGAGGTTTCAGTTGGTGGGGTTCATGTGGATACTCATAGAGACTATCCTATACTTGGAGGCTTCGGTAAGAAGGTTCTGCTAAAGCACACTTCAACTGGTAAGTCCTCTAATTCTCTTTTAATTATTAAGTCCTTTTATTAAGCGTTTTAAGACTTAATAATTATTATGCTTAGGTTATTTTGCATGCTTAATTTATTTTATACCCTGACTATAACTTAGAGTTATAACATGTTTAAAATAAAATATTTTAATGTCAGAATATAATTTAGTATTATGGTACGCCTAGCCAATGCATGCTAACTTAAGTAGAGAATTAATTTAGTTAAGGCTTTAATTAATTTATATGCAACTAATAGGAGTTCCTGAGACAAGGGAAAAAATTTTGAATTTCTACCATGCTTGTTATGCATGTTCAACTTAACTATCAGTTCCCAACAGTGGTATCAGAGCCTGCCTATTTAGTGCATAATTAAGTTAAAAGTAAACTGAATTTTATTTTTTGTATAAAATGATTTAAAGTTTATTATTTTGTTTGCCACAATAGATGAACTAAGACTTTCTTTTCAAGGTTGGAAAATGGATATAGACAATTTCGTATAAGTCTGCTCAACTTACTCAAAATTATCAAAGACTCAATAAATTATATAAGTTACATGAGTTATAGATGGTTTCAATTTACATGAATTGAACGAAAAAAATTTATTAGTCCAAGAGAATCCATGTTTTTTCAAGCTTGTGCTCGTATATGTTCTGGTGAGGATTAGACTTGGTGTCAACTCCTCATAGGGCACCTCTCCTACCTGGGAATATATATCGATGCAGCTTGAGTTAACAAAGAGGGGATTAAACATGGACTGATTTATTTCTAGTATATAAGATGGTTCTTATATATGTTTCTATAACAAAGTAAATATTAAATTATTGAATAAAAGCTCGAAGGAAATGCAATATAAATATAACAAATAAAAATGTTAATTATTTTGCGTATAATTAAGGTTGATGGAGTAATTATAATAAAAAGCTTGAACTCACCTAAGGTTAGACCTTACAAATTAATTATGAGATTCCATGAATTAATATAAATTATTATAAATTTATCCATCTAATAAATCCGAAATTGGGTGAGACGTCCAACACCAATAAAATCCGATAGTAAATATATTAAGGCAAGTTATAGTCTTCCTTACTCAAATTTATAATACGGTCTTTTTCGGCCATGAAAGTGTTGTGCAAAGTGTTCCTTTTCCTCTATATCGACTGGTTATAAAAATTGAGATAGGGTCTACCTTAACACGAATGGGTAGTCTACCATAAAATTAGGGGCTAGCCGCAGGACTGAGACACGATCAAGGAGATGTAGATATAAGAGCACACAACCCATGGAATTAGGGAACTTGAATAAACTAGCAATTGCATATGATGCAAATGGAATGGAATTCCAACTACAACTTACTAATATGGCTTGACTCATAAGATTGGGGTGTATTAGACTAGTTATAGATTCTACCTTTAGTTAGCCTAAACTTCCCGAATTCAATAGAATTGGCTATTGTAAATTTCTAAAAATGTTAGGATAAATACATTTAATTAAAAATCCTTATATTAAATACATGTATTATATACAAAAGTCAAAAAAACATTTCTTTCTTACATCTTAGGTTGATATCTTTATACAAACATTCACATTGATGACTAATTTTGATTGGCTCTAGCTTTAAGGGTTTGTTTAGAAATGTGAGGACAATCCTCAAAGCATTTGGCTTGGCATTTACATTGTATAAGCCCGAATCTAAACAACATGATGCGAGCAACTCTACTTAAAACAGATATACATGAAATACATAAAGGAAACTAGGATACAACACCTTGGAGGTTATTAACATCCCTATTACCTTGTGTAAGTAACTGGTCGGAGACAAGGATAAACATCTAATCAGATGTTAGGATCCATGTTACCTAAGCTACAAGGGCATCATAAAATCATGGACTTGAAAGTTGATGTCTTTACATCTTAGAGAAAGGACTTCCTATGGTGGAAGATTTAAACAAAAATATTTTTGATGGAAAATTGGTAGACCGATTAGTCAAAAATTTAAATGGTTCATATCTTAAAGAAGTCAAGGGACACATAGTGTCTAGTATTGAAGTAGCGTGGAGCAAAGTGACGAGAAAAAGTAAAAGGAATACTGAACATTTTGTCTAGGTGACAAAAACAATTCAATATAGAATATTGGAAACAAGATCAAAATGGCTTAAGTCTCATAGCATGAGAAGAGGAGGCTTGGAAGCTTCCACTTTAAAATGTTTGATATTGAGAATTTCTACATCTCAAGGAAATTCTAAATTTATATGGAATACCTAATGAGAATCGCATATTCATATGAAGGTATAGATATAAATGAGAAGTATAGGTTTGGCAAAAGGAGAGTTGTACCTTCAGAAAATCACTTGGGCTTGGTGGCTACTAATGATGTAGGAACTTAAAATATCCATTTGACTAAATTTGTAGTAGTATGAAATGATAATCAATTATCATTATAAAATATTATCTCCTACTTTATAGCAGATGGAATTTGAGTCTAATTTGATAAAAGGTATTATCAAAGTTATGAATAATATTATATTGTAATATGAAAAATTATATTTTGTAATTACAAAATCATATTCTCAAATACAAACATTGCTAAGAGAACAATTAGATAATGAGAAATCCTCCTACTTATGGCATTGTCATTTAGGCCATATAAACAAGGATCGTTTAACTAAGTTACATAAGCATAGAGACTTGGACCTAATAGACATAGAGTCTTATGGTGATTATGAACCTTGTTTAAAAGGAAAAATAATGAGGTTATCCTTTAAAGAAAAGGGTGAACAAGCCGCGAGTACATTGGAAATTATACATACAAATGTATGTGGTCCAATGAGTGTTAAGGCACTAGGAGGATACTCCTACTTCATAACCTTTATTGATGATTATTCACGATATAGTTATCTATACTTAATGAAGTACAAGTCTGAAAGTTTTGAGAAGTTCAAAATATTCAGAAATGAAGTAGAGAAACAACTTGAGAAAAGTATTAGTGGACTTCCATTTGATCAAGCTGGAGATACTTAAGTCAAGAGTTTCAGGATAATGTAATGGAATGCGAGATAGTTCCCTAGTGGACCCCTCCTTATACACCCCAACACAATAGAGTATCTTAAAGGATGAATCAGACTTTATTAGATATAGTTCGGTCCATGATGAGCCATACAGATCTAAGTAAATCCTTTTGGGGATATGCACTAGAGAGCATAGTTTATGTATTAAACAGAGTGCCTTCTAAATTAGTTGACTTTACGCCTTACAAAAGGTGGTGCAATAAAAGACCATCTCTAAGTCACCTAAGATTGTTGAGCTTTCCTGCTATGGTAAAGAGGATAGCATCAGATAAGCAGGATGCTAAGTCTGACAAGTGTTTATTCATTAGATATACAAAGGTATTTATTTTACAAACCAAAACCACAGAAGGTATTTGTGTCTCGGAGTCCTCACTTTTTTAAAAGGAGCACTTACTTGCAAAAGTCAGTAGGAGCAATATTGAAATTGAGGTTCAAGAGGAAGAAACAGACAATCAGCTGATTCACCCCGTTCTAGATACACAAGAAGGTGTGATCCAAGAACAACCTGTTGAAACCCAATCACTGCAAAGATCAGGTTGTTTTCATAAAGGTCCTTAAAGATATGGTTTTATCATCACGGGTTATCGGGAACTATATCCCATAATGAAGTAATGAAAAGCTTTGATTCTAATAAGTGGCTTGAAGCCAGGAAATCAAAAATGGATTCCATGTATGAAAACCAAGTTTGGTAATTGGTTGATGCACTAGAAGAGGTTAAACCCATAGGGTGAAAATGGGTCTTCAACTAGAAGGCTGACATGGATGGTAATGTGATCACCTATAAGGCAAGGTTGGCTGTAACAGGTTATAGTCAATGTGAAGGTATTGACTATGATGAAACTTTCTCACAGGTAGCCATGCTTAAATCCATAAGAATACTCTGCTCATTATGTTTATGAGATCTGGCAGATGGATGTTAAAATAGCATTCCTGAATGGGGATTTGGACTGGGATGTGTATATGAAATAACCTAAGGGCTTTTGATCTCAAAATGTCTCAAAGGTATGCAAACTACAAAAGTCTACTTATGGACTTAAGCAAGCATCCAGGAGTTAGAATATTTGGTTTGATTAGACAATCCATGAACTGGATTTCTGACTAAACATTAATGAGCCCTTTGTTTACATGAAGGTTAGTGGGAGTGCATTTGTTCTCTTAGTACTATATATCGATGACATTCTACTATTAGGAAACAAAATTTCTCTTCTTCAAAGTGTTAAAATATGGTTACAAAGAAATTTTTCCATGAAAGACCTTGGAGAAGCAGCATTTATACTAGGTATAAAGATCTATAGAGATAGATCCAAGAAGCCATTAGTGTTAGTCTAGATTAAGGGTTTTAGTAAGTAAAACAGGTGCAGCAGAAATTCAAAATTTAATCTAGTGTCCAAGATCTCCTAAGCATGACATGATTGATAATAGTGCTAGTCTTAAATTATTCTAGGTTATAAATACTTATTAAAAGGACTTAATAATAATTTAACCACTTACCGATTGAAGCTTGCATCCCATAGTCAATAGAAAGAACCCTCAACTACGTGCATAGACTCCAAAGTAGAAGCCCTCTATAAATAGTCCACACAAGCACCACAGACAAAAACCTTCTAGAAATGGAGTACCCATAAATAAGTGGAAGATAGCTAGATATTCCCTACTAATTTATTCTAGAAGAAATTCCCTTAGTTTTCTATTCTAAGTAAACATGACTTTCGATGGATTACTTTTAGGAATCAGAACAACTAAGAGAATAAGAGAGCAAGAGAAGGAGTATGAAATTAAGGACGAAAAATAATAAAGGAGGAGGCCTCTATATATAGTGGTTCGGAATTATTCAAAGGACAATAAAGTCTCTAACCTTAACCAATTAGAAATATAATAAGAAGGGGGAAATAGGTATTTTAATTAACCTAATAGAGTTGGAGAACAACTCAAACACTAGGAGCTTGCTCATCAACTCGAACACTGGGAGCCTGCTTCATACAAATAAAACTAAATAAGATATATCGCCCTAATTGCCTCTAGGGCATACATAATATCTAACAATCTCCCACTTGCACTAGAGCCAATTAGCTACATGCTGTAAGCCATAACTATTAACATGCTGGTCATGCTTAATCTATTTTAAAGGCTTGGCCAGACCATCTGCCAGGTTCTGATCCATGGGTACATATTCCATCTGTATATCCTTATCCCTTATCATATCTTGAACTATATGATATTTTCTTTGTACATATTCATTTCTTTGATGAGACTGAGGTTCTTTTTGCCTGAGCAATAGCCCTGGTGTTATCATAATATAATACTATTGGATCCTCATTATTAGATACCATACCGAGATCACCAATAAATCTCTTTATCTTGACAGATTATTTTACTGCTTCTGAAGTAGCAATGTACTCAAATTTAGTGGTTGAATCGGCCGTTGTATCCTATTTGGAACTTTTCCAGACAACCGCCCCTTCATTTAACATAAACAGGTAATCTGACTGTGACTTGCAGTCATCTTTGTCAGATTGAAATCTCGTATCTGTGAATTCGTTTACTATAAGATCACTTCCTTCATATACCAAGAACATTTCCTTAGTCCTTCTCAAGTACTTAAGAATATTCTTAACAGCCTTCCAGTGCTTCTCACCTAGATAAGATATAAACCTGCTCGTGATGCTCAACGCGCGTGAGACATCAGGCCATGCACATACCATAAAATACATGATAGATCCTATTACGGATGCATAGGGTATTCCACTTATGCGCAATCTCCCCTTTTGTGTCCCCGAACACTTAGATTTAGAAAGGTTAATTCCATGAGACATTGGAAGACAACCCTTTCTTGATTGCTCAAGGTTGATCCTAGCCAATACCTTATCTATGTATGTATCTTATGAAAGACCAAGCAGCTTATTGGATCTATCTCCATAGGTCTTTATACTTAGTATAAATGCTGCTTCTCCAAGGTCTTTCATGGAGAACTTTCTTGACAACCACGGCTTAACCATTTGAATAAGAGAAACGTCATTTCCTTTTACTAGTATGTCATCGACATATAACACAAAGAAAATGACTGCACTCCTACTAAATTTCTTATACACACTTTTGGTCCCTATGCGAATAATTATAAGGGCAGAGGGGGTTGAATGGCCCTTTTTTGCGGAATTTATAGACTTAGAGAAAGTCTTATTGTAGCGCGTTTGATTATGATCTAGAAGATGGTTCTGGATAATGAATATAATCCGGAGAATGAATCCGGATGATGCAAACGAGTAAAATACAGTAAAAGAAAAAGTAAATCAAACATAAGTGTTTTATACTGATTCGGCCCCGCCTACGTCCAATCCCTAAAGTTTCCTTCTTCCAAGCTTATCCACTAGTGGATTCCTTTTCAACCAGTAGGAATCAAGCCTTATAGATTTGTCTCCGTATGGCGACCCCTTCCAAAAGTAGGATATACTACTAGAAGCACCAACTCCTAGCTGAGTCCTCTTATCTTTAGTAGGATATACTACTTAGCCTTCTACTTTGAATCGAAGCTGAGTCCTACATGGAGATGTCACTCAAAGCACCTACTTTAAGTTCTATCCCAATCTCCCAACTCACCCAAGTTTGAGATTCTTACTCTTTGGTGCATAACGAAGGTTGGTTTTTAGAGTTCCTCAAGTTTGTAGTTTCACTTGGGAATCCTTATAAACAGATTTTGAATCTAAGGTTCTTGGAGGGATTATCTTGACTGATTGAATGTGCATTGCTTTGTTACTTGCTTTTGTAAGTCAATTAGTTGCTCTTCTCAATTGGTGAAGAGCTCTCTTTATAGGCTTTGATCATAAATGTAGCTGTTTATGGTTGGTAAGCTTTCATTCAATCTTGACTGTTGATCCGATTGTGATGTGGAGCTTCCGAATCCATTGATTAGTCCGTTAGACTGTGTTTTAATCCATTAAAATTCTTAGGATTGATGCTGGAAAGTTGTCAATGATTGTTTTGTTTGTCATTTTGTGATACACCAACTTTCATACCAAATATACTGTGAGCTCCACGCGCGCCTTTATTGGTCTAATAGAGAGACTAGTTAGACTTTCTTTGTACTGTGTTAGAACCTTTTGACTTTTCCCTGATGTGTACAAGCTGTCTTTTTATACTTATTTCTTGGGAAAAGGAATTTTTTACTTTAGCAGACCAAAGAGACAGAAGGAAAGATATGTTTTAGACTTTGCTTAGCTTTTAGATATAGGTCTTCTGGATGAGTCATCCGGATGTCCTTTAGATCTATTTGTTCCGGATCTTCCTTCTGGATATGGCTTCAATCAATTTTTCCGGATACAAGTCTGGGGGAATGGAAGTTTGTTTCTTTTCCAAATTTTGCCTTGATTTTCTCCTTTGGTTAGGTTTCTGATTTTGTCTTAATAAATGGTCTTGGATTTGTCTAGATGCTTCCATTTGGATTTAGGAAATTACTTACATTTGTTTTTGTTTCTTTCAAACTTGATTCAGATGGATGTTAGATTTTATTATCCGGATCATTATTTTCCACAATCTCCGCTATTTAATGGAAACAAAAACTTTGAGATTTTTTAACTTTTAAGATACTCCCCCATGATTTTAGTATCTAGGCTCCCCCATAGTTTTATGACTTCTGCTTCTAAGTTTGTTGTAGTATAATTATAGATTGTATTTTAGAAGTATTTGTTTTGGTAGTTATGAATTTTTCCCTTTATATATAATTCTACTGTTAACAATAGTTAACATCATGAAGTTCAGAGTTACAAGATATAGAAATAAATATAAAGAGAGTCTAGCTTTTGCATTTTTATCTAGCTAGCTTAACTATCTCTCCGAACGGACCACTCTTCCGGACTTGCAGTGTTTTTCCTTTCCCCCTTCCGTCTCCTTGCTGACTATCTTCTTCCTCCCCTTTTTGCTTCCATCAAGGGGGTCAATGACCATATAGGTATGTTTATCCCAAAATTTCTGCCAGGCAGAGGAGTAGACAGAGTAGTCTTTATTTCCTTTAGCTCACTCATCAATAATGTGATTTACAATAGGTGGAGTCAATTAGTAAGGATGAAGGGCACTCTGAAGCTAATCATATGATTGTGAGCATTGAGGGAGGATGCATAAAATCTATTCTCGGTCCTTAGGATCAAAGTAAGCGAACATGGCCTTGGTGAGTATAGTCAAGCCTTTTTGGCTCATGAACCCTGAATCCCCTATATACTAAACTAGAGTGGCATTCAGGAGTACCTGGGGAGGAGGAGGGTTTGGAGATAGACAATTTGTTTACTCCGGCTTGAAGAAGGGTGATTTCATTACTAAGGCCACTCTGGATGTTATGGATAGACTCCGTTTGATCTTTTATTTCTTTGGAGATATTTTTCTTCCACTCTATTATTGCCTATTCAATACTAGAGTTCCTTGCTTGCATCTCATCACCCATATCATCAAGGAGCTTCTCTTTTAATTGGGGGATGGTTTTGTCTATGAAAGTAACAAGCATTTCTTGAGTAACCTGCTAATTAGTCTCCATATTCAGCAGAGTTGGTATTAAATCTCTATCCACCATGAATTTTTATAAGTTTTCAAACTTGGTATCTATGTAGTCTTTGAGTTTTGTGGAGAGGTCTGTGGCGATGGAGGACATCCTTTTGAGCACTGTTGCACAGTTATCAAAGGCCAAGTTATTGGCTTGACTGGCATTGCGATTTGATTCAGAGGTGCTTTCCTTTATCTCATTCAAGAGAGGATTAATCTCAAAAAGGGTGACTACCACTACAGCAATGGGTGTTGGGAAGTTCATGACTTGTTGCTCAATTTTAGGGAGGCAGTTAAGCCTTTCTTTGATTTCACCTAAGTCCTTGTGGACCTCTTGATTCGATGTTTGCCAAAGTAATTCCTTTTCCATAGCCTTGAGATAGGTGCAGATGGTCAGGAGGCGCTTTTTGATAAAACCCTCTTCATGATGTTCAACAGTTGCCTCTTGAAGGAGTTTGAGAGCTGTACTGACTTTGGATTCTTTGGAGTTTTCATCATGAAGAGTCACTAATTTGGTGCGAGAAGGGAAGTGTTTATTGGAGGATCTGGATGATTCACTACCGGATGAGCTGGATTCACTTTTGAAGCTTGAACTGCTTCCGGTTGGGCTATTATCTGGCAAATGTAAGCCTCCAACTGCTCTTTCTACTTCACCCTTGCTCATTTCCCTTTCCTCTGAATTAGCCTCGCCCATAGGATCCCCTTCAGAAGTGTATCCCTTGGAACTTAGACTTTCTCCCTCCTCTGGAGCTATTGCATTTTGGTTTGGCACTATATCCTTAGTTACATTATGGGGGATTGTAAATAAGTTGTGCTTCTCATTTTCCGAAGAGAGATGAAGAAGATTGGAGGTTACCTCAATTGTTTGTAGCGTTTGATCCTCATCCCTCCTTTCTTCTTCCTACCTTTCCTCTGGATGGTTAAAACTATCCTCAGCCACCCCTATAGTTGCCTTTTCAGGACTTTCTTTTTCTTCTTCAGGCATGTTGGTATTTTCCTCAATAGCCTTTTCCAATGCCTTTTCAGGAGTTTCATGACTGATGACTTCATTACTAGATCCAAAGCAGATTTTCCGAAAGTGATTCTGTTCTTTCAGCAAATAGGAATTTATGAGCTTCCAGAATTTTTGGTAGGGTCTCCATATCCTCTGGATGTACCAGTATTAGGGGAGCTTGGATGATTCACCAGGTTATTCAGTTGTTTTCCTCTAGTTTATTGTGTTGTTTTCCTTGATAGCTGCCTGATTCTCAGCGTATTGCTCATCATCTTATTCTACGAATTCTATTGTACTGGGAACATTTTTCCCTATACTGGATTATACTTTCTCTGAGGTAGCTCTCTCCCTACACTACCTTGTTTCCTCATTTAGTATGATCCCAGCAAGCCTCCTGCCTTCACTAGCTCTCTTTTCTTGAGCAACAAGAGCTTTATCAAATGTTATCCCTTTTCTCTGGAGCTACTTTTTAGGAGGAGCCTCATCCTCTATTTTCTCATCATCAACCTCTTCTTTCATCTTAGCTAAAGTTCTCTTGGCTTTCCTTCTTCCGGTGTAAAACGCCTTTGTACCGATTTTAGGTAGACCCATAGTAAGCCCATGTAGTCTATTCTTAGTTGCGGCTTTAATCAATCTGCCACTAGATCTTGGCTATTTAGAGACTAGGATTTGTGTGAGACGCGGAGAGTATCCTCATCAATCTATTCTGATATCAGTTCCACTTGTCTTCTGGCTTTGGCTTTGGTGGTTCTAGGCCTTTTGGGAACTGGGGCT